>OY754467.1:28780400-30068503 GCA_963575645.1 Xanthostigma xanthostigma | reverse complement strand
CATAGAATAAATTATCTGATGCAGACGTTTTCAATCACGCATGATTTGAGATTCATCAAGTCCTTAACAAGGGTGCTTCCTTCTTTAGAGTACTAGTAAATGAAACGATGTCTATCAGGGACGTAATCAAATGAATTTGTATAAACGTTGATACACTGCGTTTCTTAAAAAAACGCACGATTACAGACTGAAAGCTGAGATTTATCTCAACAAAATTATGTTTTCGCAAGTTACATATAAGTTTGAAATTGAAAACTTTTTACTTAGTGCTATTTTTGAGCAGGTTAGATATGTACGTACCAAACAATTTGATACCGACCTTTGCTTGCTCTTGTGTTTAAAAGAAAATTAAATTAATAGTAAAAAAAACATTTCGAAAAACAAGTTTTTATTTTAATGCTATAAAGAGGAGAAAATAAACTTTAAATTAAATCAAATCCAACCACCATACTATTTATATGATATAAAAGCCTCCTGTGTAATTTTTTTTATGAAATAAATGCATTTTTTCTTAGAATTACTTGTGTTCAGATCAAGTTACATAATATTGTATTTTTGTTTATTTACACAGGAAAGTTTCGCGAAAATCTTTTATATCATATAAATTGTATAATGTAATCATGGAATGAATGGTAGGGTTTGATTTAATTTAAAGTTTATTTTCTTCTTTTTAGAGCGTTTAAAAAAAGCTTGTTTTTAAAAATATTGTAACAAAACTGTTCTAGTTCGTGGTGGAAATTATTTATTTACAATAATAAACGTTTAACAAAAAAGTTAAACACATAAACAAAAGTGCTTCTTTAACGTAACAGAAACAAAAACAGTAAATTCTGGCTAATAAAATAAAATAATAATTAACGAAGAATATAAATTATGTAGGTACACAAAATATTTACAATACAGGAACACACCAAAGTTTATTAGCACACTTGCCTATTAACTATATACGCACGATTATTTACAAGAAGTTATTTATATTAAACCAGATTCATGTAACTGCACTTAAATGTTTATTAAACCGCACTGCACTATTTTTTGCACAGTTCAATACATTTATTTATTCACTGTTCCCTCGGTCCTACTATACCAAAGAAGAATTTATGTCATACAGCTCGTCGTTTTTATAGGCGCTGGGTAGGCTTTCCAGCGTTTTCTAGAATCTTCTGCTCCCTTCTACACCTGCATTTATTGTTGTTATAAGTTTGGGATTTGGCTTTCGGCCGCCACAAAAACCCTTATACTTTCGTTCATTGTTACTGTCTTCTAGAGAGTTCGACAGAAAACAGTGGCGTGCGCAACAATATTTTTTTAACTATTAATTTTATTTTCAATATTTTAATGTGCTTTATTAAAAGTGAGATTTTCGACCGAACGAATGCCGGACCGATAAGTTAGTTATATTAATGTATTGTCATCGGAACTAAAAACTTTTTAACTTAAAAAGCTTTTTTACCTATTTTATTTTTAAGTTTTTAGTGTGCTCTACTAAAAGTGTGATTTGCGTCCGGACGAAAGGGTAGCCGGTCAGTTAGTTATTATAATATTGTACTGTCATCAGAACTACACACGTATCCAAAATTTCAGCTCAATTGGAAACCGGGAAATGTGTAAAATTTAGCTTGCTAGAGTTGATTTCAGACACACACACGGACACCGGAACAGGTCAAACTAAATAAAAGCTTATAAAATCGACTTTGTTAGCAGAACGCTCACTGTATCTGAACAGTGAGAGTTCTATTAACAAAATCGATTTTTAAACGCGATTAGGTACACCAAGAATATACCACAGTTTAATTTTGGCTCACCTATCTAATCTGGTATGCATATTATGTAGATATGTACCTATGGGAAACGTCTCTTGCACGGCCCCCTGAGGAACGTACCCTCAGTGAAGAAGGCGTCCCGACGCGTCAGACCCCCGATTGTGTTATATCTATACCTTTTGCGAGATACCTATGACAGCGGGCAGCTGAATATCTTCGTACCTACGTGAATATACTATCGTATAACCACAGAAAGGTCAGTGGCTAATAAGTATTTTTATGCTCATATATGATCCATGTCACGTGAGTTATAATGATGGGAGTCATATTTGTAACCGTTTGCATGTAATATACAGTAAGCTACCCAAAATGATAATATATATATTGTAATGTTAAACATACAGGTCTGCATGAGTAAAATTATCTGAAATTGAACCAGCTTTCTTATAGATTTCGGGACACTAATAAAAAATATTTAAACATTTTTATTATCACATGAGGTTTCTTAGATATCCTAATAAATCTATATATTTAAAACACAAGCCCTAAATCTCTAGACAATCCGCCAGCCATCCCTACTAAACCGATTGACACAATTTTTTTTTAAACTGAAGCCTTTAGTCCACAGATATGTTATCGCTATTATTTTTTTTTGTGAAATTTCTTTAAAAGGGGTGATTTCAAGCGATAATAGTAAAAATGACGAGGGGGAAGCGGGGTGAAGAGGAACGTAAAGAGAGAAAATCCTTCGATGTTCACGAGACATGAGTGTGAGAGAAATGCAAATATGTACGTATGTCGGAGATTTTACAAACAGTTTGACAAGTCGACTTTGACAATTGAAGTGTATATTTTTAGTTCGTTTTTTAGTACAAATATTCTAAATATTAATACACAATTAAATTTTATTTTATTTTCCAAATAATTTAAGAACATGTAAGTTTATGTTAATTTAATGCCAAAATAGAGTTTTTAAATATTACATGGACTGTACCAAATCTAAAATTTGGTCTCAGATCAGAAAAAAATAGTGAAAAACGTAAATGTATCAAATGCGGTTAGATTTTCTAAAAATGAATTGTGACAGCTCTTGCGGGGTAACCATGACAACGATGAACAGATCTCATACATTTTTTTTGAATTTATAACCAATTAAATATAGAGACAACTTGATGGATGGAAAAATAACTGTAAATGGAAACTAATGAGGAATAAAATTATTGTCGTAGGTTTGTATCAAAATATCGTTTTTTGAAAACAATACGAAAATACATGCAAAAGGTTTTGCACGGGTACACTAGTATTACTTAAACATCGACTGATTTGGCTAGAAATTCTGAATATTTCTAATACTGCTTAAATTGTGGGTAGTAATTTATCCCCAAAATTTGGAAAAAATGTCATTAGAAATATTAAACGTGATTAAATCGTCATCCCTTTTTTATGAGATGTACATTTTCTGTTTTAAATTGCAAATAATAACCCTTGTTATATCTGTGGAGAATCCAGTTTGAAGAAACAATGAAGAAATAAAACAAGCTTTGTTGAAAATATCTACCGTGCTTATTTCGGAACCAGTCTTTAAATCAGAACAAATCATAGGTTCCCCTTCAGGTGCCACGCCGTAACTGGAGCCTGCCCTAGGGGAGCAAACCCGGAAAGGCGACTATTATTGCCAACAAAATTTTGAGGGCGCAAAATTAGAATCTTGCAATGGGCGTCGGTGAATTCAGCAACTGCACTGATCAGGTGTGCTTTATTAATAGGAACTACCCCCCTAGTCAAAGGGGAAGAAAAAAAAGCTTTGGATTCGGCACTCCAGTGATTTGGATGGAACCAAGAAATTGTTATGATTCAATAAAAAATAAATTGAAATAAAAAGAAATCACATATCCAAATGTCTACATGAATCCACCATTCTTCTACGGTTTACCTTCAGATGTTGAAAATTTGGAAGTTGAGAATGAATTTGAAAACAATGAAGAAAGTGATTTGTCGTTTGGAGCAAAGATGATGCTTTATTTACTCAAATAAAATTGATTGACTTATTGCGAGATTTGGATCTTTCGAAACGGCAGCAGAGCACTTGAACTCTGAACTTAAAGGAGAAAATTCATTGGCGCCTAAGGCCACGCTTTACTGGTACAGAAACAGCATGTATAAAAAACATGTATAGCACTTTTAGCGTAGTTATTGTAATGGGCCTCAGACTAAGAGTCTAGAGCTCTACCACAGAGCTAATGCATGATTTGTTTGCGTGCGTAGCTTGATATTACTGTATACCAGTTAGACATTTGTTCATTAATTTGAAAAATAGTGTCAATTAAATTTTTCAATACTGATAATTTTCGTTCAAACCACACCTAATTCTTAATATTTAGATTTTTTGAGCGGTACTTTTGGTGATAAAATTCGGCGACAGCAGTTTTAAACAATTTTTTTTATAAAAACTTTTAAAAAATGAGAAAATAAACATGCAAAAATATATTGCTAAATTCGTGCTTTCATTAGCTTTCATTTGAAACCCTACACGATACCCTTCTAAATTTTTTTTTTCATTTCCCATTTCATCCCTCAAATTAACCACCAGAATCAAAATTCAACTGTTTGGACTTCACGTTTGTGATTGGGTCACCGCACTCTATCTCTGCGCCAAATTAAAACAATTTACATCAAATAGTCTCAGTGAAAATCGCCTGGACACATTGACGGACGGACGGACACCGAAGTTATTCCATAAATGTTTGGAACACTAAAAATGAATACCACATTCAAATTTTAGAACTTCGTAACTATATGAGTACAATTTATTATACATATATCACATTTACATGCATCAAAGCGCCGACAAGACACGAGTAGTCTTCGTATGACCGATTGATGAATTCGAAATCGATGCTTCTAGGACCGGCTAGGCACTAGACGCTTGTGAATTATGGTGATCTATGTCAGTCAGTAAAAATAACGTTTTTTTGATACTCATTACTCATAATATCTTGAAAATGAGTCCACCTAGACGTATGCAATTTAGAATACTGCTTTTTTGGTCAGTTTAGTACCTCTGAAAAAATCAGTCTTGTAACGTAACTAGTCTCGGAGATAAAGGAGGGTCGAAAAAGGGCTCAAAATGGTTCCTGTAAATATTCTACAAGCGCTTTGCAAGAACTCAGCCGGCACATTCCGTGCGCTTAGATAATGTTCAACACAAAAAATCTGAATAATACTTATATCATATAAAAACTCCGGTCGCAGTGCGAAACCCTGCCGACAATATAGTGTATTTGCTTTTATAAGTAGTGTGGCTCTATTGTATGAGCTTAACTTTGTTTTTGGACAAAATAAAAAAATTATCCCTTAATACACCCCTTAAAACAACATTTTTTTACTTAATTTCAATACTACATAGCAATTCAACACCTGTACCAAATTATATACACCCTTCAGTATGTAAAACCATATTAGTAAACTTGCGTTTTCATAAAATTTGTAAGTCCGGGTCTGTCAGGCCGATTTTATTAAAATTTTAGCAGCACATTTAAATAATTACTAAAGGGTTAAATTTCAAGTTTGAAACGATTCTGAGAATTTTTTCGGTATTTTTGGGCCCAAAAACACTTTTCAACCCCTAAATACCCCCCTTAAAATGGCCCGATCGGGCCCATTTTAAATAGGCTTCTTGCGATGATGGATTCCAACATGTGGACCAAATTTCGTTTAAATCGATTAACTCTGTCGAGAGTTATCGTGGTCACACATATATATATATATATATATATATATATATATATATATATATATATATATATATATATATATATATATATATATATATATATATATATATATATATATATATATATATATATATATGTA
This sequence comes from Xanthostigma xanthostigma, assembly GCA_963575645.1. Lineage (NCBI taxonomy): Eukaryota > Metazoa > Arthropoda > Insecta > Raphidioptera > Raphidiidae > Xanthostigma > Xanthostigma xanthostigma. Next base: position 30,062,867 of record OY754467.1, on the reverse strand, counting down.
TATGGTTTAGGGTTAATGATGGCCAATTTTTTAAATAGCTTTGTTTAATTAAGACTTACTTAATTAGCATTGGTTTAAGACGAATTTTTTTTCTTTTCATAATTAACAGAGATAATTAGCTTGAATTTCTTATTAGTCTTTTTGGCGGCGAATATATGTTTGAATGCAGGTATCTGTAATGCCGACAAGAGAGCCACCAAATGGCATAATACTTCAGTGGTCATAATTGAAATATAACTGTTTTGTTAAAAACATTAATAATCATTAATTATATGGGGCAATTGCTTATACTATCAAGACCTACACATTTTATAGGGATTATAATTCATAATAAAAGTTGAATAACCGCCGAAATATAACTGTTTTCACGAAAAAAAAAAAGTGACTGTTCAAACAGAATGACAATATTAGGTATCCGGTTGCAATTGTTAATTAGCTTTTTTAAACACAATCTTGTGTTGTTATCCAAAAATAACATTAAGACGGGATAATTTGTTTCCTATGGAAGCAATATTTATGAAATATGTCAAAATATATTCATTAATTGTTTTAAATTTATAATTTTTCTACAAAAAATGATTCTACCACAAGTGTTTATATTATGTCAACAAAAGTTACATATATTTTAGGTCTAAATTTTATAGCGACGTAATAATTATTAACATTTGTGATTATGATTTTATCAATCTTTAATTTAACATTTGAAGAATGCGAAAGTAACTCTTAAAAGCATAATTTTAAAATTTATAGGTCATTAGGTCTGTAATTTATTGAATATTTCCTATTTTCTCTATAAACAAATTTTCTAAACGACATATTTTACATTTTTGACCTTTAAAATGTTCATAATAATAATATTTCGTATGATTTTGGCACAAGAAATAGATTAACTAAATTTTTGAATAAATTTTAAGTATAAATATTTCAAGTGTATTTTTATTTTCTTTAAAAATACTGACTTATGCTATTTCTCAAATATACGGATTTCAAAGTTACCGTTTAATATATTTAGACAATAAAACGAAAAATTTTAAACAAAACGTGTTTATTTAAAAAGATTCTACACATTGTTGGTATCACATTGTACGCTAACTAACATTATCAACAGTATATCTTTATAAATGACTTGAAATATCGTATATGTAGATTGTGGAAGGACCCTCAGCCCGGCTTAGATGAGCATTTTCCAGGTTTTCGGCGTGGCGTCTCCTGTTATTAACTTCAACCGCAGAAATAAATACTTGTTTTTTGATGCTTGTTCCCGAATTTTGGAAAATATAGCAATACGTTGTTCTTCTCTAAAAAAAACAACAAAAATATTTAAAAGGTTTAGCTGTGGTGGCCCTATACACATACAAAATTTAAAAAATGTACCTAACGTAAAACGCTGACATTTTCTGTATGTGTTAAGGCCGCTGCACACGAGGCTAGAAACGCTACTAGGAGTTCTGCTATTCGGTAGGATGGGTACGAAGCTGGAAATGACGTCACTGCTGGCTAGCTCAGAAGATAGGTTTTAAAATTAGAACAGGGGCTATTTTCCCTGCTAGATTTGTTGCTAGGTATGAGCAAGAACCAATCAGGAAGCGGTATCTTCACGTGGGCACTTGACAAACGCCCACATGGCGTCATTCTGCCAGACAACAGACACGTTTAGCCGGGTATTCATTAGAGAGCCGTAACTGTAACATGTGTGACAGTAACGAGGTTCTAGTGTGTACGCGTGTTACAGTTTAGGCTCACGACGTCACCGGAACGCTTTCACCGAGCGTACTCATTTTGCGAGCTGTAACTGTAACCAAACAGATCAGAAACGAAGTTCTAGTGTGTACGAGAAGGCCAGTGGCCTGACAAGCCGGATTTATCCGCAGTTTCCTCTGACCATTCACTTATGACTATAAACTCGAATATTCTATTGTTGATACAACAAACAAGTTACAACCTCTCCTCTTGACGTCCACAAGCGCACTGCGAGCGCTTTTTGATTCGCGGCAAAAACCGACAATCGTCGGCTCGCTGCAAGCGGCACGCGTACCGATCGCAGCAGGTTTACGGACCACGTACACACTATGTTTTTGGTAACAGTACATGCAACGGTTACGGTTACGGCTCGCTAATGAGTACCCGGCTTTTTGCTCTGCGTTTAATGTTTATATTCGAACTGTCACTGCGCGCGCACCAGATCTATCCACAAAACACGCTTGAAAAATAGTCCCGTATGCTTAAAAGCAATCAAGAAAACCAGCGCTAGAAAACTAGTAGGCAAATCTAGCAAGGAATCTAACAGCTTTTCTAGCCACGTGTGCAGTGGCCTTTAAACTCAAAGACCAAAAAGGCTCATTGAAGTAACACGAATTTCGCGATGTGGATGTTTTACAGTTACCACAACGCTTTGGGAGCTGTTTTGTAGCTCAATGAGCGTTATCGGTCTTTGAGCGTAACATTTGCACTAATTTTTGAGACATACTAATCGTTTCCTACAATTAAACCGATATACAAAAATTACTTAACATTAAGATTAGATAGAAAAAGATTACCATAATAGATTGATTTTCAAATATTGTGTTGACAACTGGTCTTCGAACGAACCAACGAAAGACGGATTCCAGTTGCTTCGAATCATCATACGTTGTGTTGTCGAAGGTGACCATTTCGAGAAAATCTGATTTCACAATAATCTGGGTAGTAACGATAGCTCTGAACCGTTGATTTATATTTTTTTTACCTAAAAGTATATAAAAATTAACTTCGAAAATCTTTTTCTTCACATATAGTAAGCAAAATATATGAAATTATTATTCAAATAACGAAATTAAACCGAGACACATACCACATAACCACATAACATTACGATTAGATAGAAAAAATTACCATAAGATTGATTTGGAAATGTGCTGACAACAGTGGTCTCCGAATGAACCTTCGATCCACGAATTACAAGTTGCTTCGAGTCGACTAAACTGTCGTATAGCTTTCGATCGTGGCTATTTCCTGAATATCCGATTTGAAAATGGTCTGTAACGATAGCTCTAAACCGCAGATTTATTTTTTTTTTTTACCTAAAAGTGTATAAAACATAACGTCGAAATTCTTTTTTTTTCATAATACATAGTAATAACTAGAAAATATATGCATTTTACCTGTATCGTTAAAAAACGAAATATAGCTAAATTCACATAATATTGTAGATCTGTTTGTTTAAAACGTCGAATTTAAATACTGAAACCGCATAAAGTATACTATATGTAAAAATTCAAGAGTTTAACCTTACATTTATGAATTGACAGCTCCGAATCTTAATCAAAACCATAGACTATGGAGGTTAAAACATTCAATATATTGTACGCTAACAATAACTGAATCGATTTGAACCCTGTTTTACCGACTGCGGATTTTTCTAGCGCTAATTTGAAAATGAAAGTTAGGCATTATTTTTGCTTATAATTAACTCATTTTTAGACTGATTTTGAAATTATTTATATGCAATTACATAATTTTTGATAAATAAATACGTCATTTTATTGTAACTGAAGATTTTGTGAATTTTTATAATTGAACAAAATAATCTCACATTAAAACGAAATACATCAAATTGTAGAAAAATATGCAGTCAACTTGCTAATAATATGCGACCATTATATTATGAAGATAGAAAACTGAACATATTTTTAATGTTAACGTGGTTTTTACAGAGCTGGAATAACTATTTGTTTTTTTCTATATATTTCAAAACTTTACAATAATGCTTTGTTTGCTAATAGTGGCGAATTTTAAGGATTGTGTATTTTTCTGATTTCGTCAAAAATTTACATAACTCTGAAAAACATGTTTTTGGGAAAAAAATCTGTTACTCTGTTTGTGAAAAAATAAATTAAACGGATGATGTACTCAAGGGCATAGATAAGGGGAAGGTTGAGGGGGTAATTATCCCTCAGGATCATAATAATAAAACAATAAAACTGAAAAAAAACGAATACCTGACTAAAAATAAAATTTAGAAAATCTTGATTAAAAAAAAATTGGTTTGGGCATTAATATTTTGCTTGACACATTTTTTCGTGAGTATTCTTGTGTGATATTTAAAAAAGGGTAAAAAAAATTCTTTTTTTTTTTTGTTTTAAAGAGAAAAAAAAACTTTCTTTTCTTTCTTATACTATATCAAATGTCAATATTTTTGAAGATCAGATAAATAATCCACTGTTGAAAATTTTCAAAATTAATACTTAATACGCCTCTGGAAAAACCACCGCATTACATCCACTTCGGCATTAAATAGAATTTCTTTAAATCTTTCTGTATATATAAAAGGAAACCGTTACTGATTGACTGATTGACTGACTGACTGGTCTATCAACGCACAGCTCAAACCGCTGAACTGATTGGGTTGATATTTGGCACATAGATAGTTATTATGACGTAGGCACCCACTAAGAACGGATTTTTGAAAATTCAACCCCTAAAAGGGTGTAACGGGGGTTTAAAATATGAATGGAGAATCAACATACAGCACAAACCATTGTACGGATTGGGCTGAAATTTGGCACACATGATATTATAACGTAAGCATCCGCTAAAAGCAGACTTTTGAAAATTCAACCCATAAAAGGGTTTAACGTAGGTTCAAATTTGCACTGACAAAAATCGTAGATGTCCCCCTGGATTTTAACGATTTTTTAAATATGGCCATTTTATCAGAGACCTTTACACACCCTTTCCACCCCCTTAGGATGCGAATTTTAAAAAATCCCTTCTTAACGGGTGCTTACGTCATTAAAAGAACCTTCTGTCCAAATTTCAAGTTTATATCTCAAGCGGTTTGACCTGTACATTTATGAATCAGTCAGTCAGGACAAACTGTTGTATTATATATATCGTAGGCGTTTTTAAGCGCCAATTTGAAACTGAAATCTAGGCAATATCTTTGCTTATAATTTACTCATTTTTAGTCCGATTTCGAAGTTATTTATATGTAATTACATAATTTTTGACCAATAAACCCGTTTTTTTGTCATAAATAAAGATTTTGACCATTTATATAATTGAAAAAGTTAATCTTAAACCAATATAAAATTTATGAAAATGTTAAAAATACGCAGTAAACTTTCTACAGATATTCGTGCATTATATTGTGAATATTAGAAAACTAAAAATATTTTTGATGTTAAACGTGAATTTTATAGGGTTGGACTAACGATTTGTATGTAATATACAAATTTCATTATTTTTCTTTCAAATTTAATCGAAATTTTGATTTTAAATTTTTAAAATAATTTTTTCTTCACCTAGGATGACGGATTTTAAGGGCTGCGTATTTTTTTGAGTTCGTCAAAATTTTTCAAAATTTTACAATAACTTTCCGTTTTGAGGCTTTTTGACTCTGAAAAACATGTTTTTTGGAAAAAGTCTGTTAGTCTGTTTATGAAAAAATAAATCAAACGGATGATGACCTCAAAGGCGTAGATAGGGGGTAATTACCCCCCAGAATTATAATAATAAAAAAATAAAACTGTTAATAGTTCGAACACCTGACTAAAAATAAAATTTAGAAATACTTCTTGAAAAAATTTTTTTAAAAATGGTTTGGAAATTAATATTTTACTTGACACCTTCCTTCGTGAGTATTCTTGTATGATATTGAGAAGACTGTAAAAAAAATGATATTTTTACTTTAAATTTTCACTTACAATCCAACCCCTAAAAGGATTTAACAGGGATTCAAATTTGCACGGACAAAAATCATGTGTCTCTCATTTTAACGATTTTTGAAATATGGACTTAAATAGTGCCGGATTAGTAAAACTCTACTGTATTTTGAAAATAAAAAAAATCAGCTGTTCTTTTGTTTTGACTGGATCTGTCAGTTTTGCATAACGTGGAACATATTACGCAAATATCATATTAAATACTAGCCATTACCCGCGTCACCTCACGCGATATCAGAAATTTTCGTTTCTTTATGATACTATATCAAATGTCATATTTCATACTAGCCGTTACCCGTGGCTTCGCACACGATGGAGACGAAACACGGATGCATTCCCATTATTTCCTTCTCGACGCAGACTCCCCTAATAAATTTTAAAATTAATGACGTTCACGTGATCAATGTTCTGACAAACCTTGAAAATGACACCCATGTTGATTTTTAGACTATTTACCTCGCTTCTGATACAGCATGAAAGACGCGTTGATTTATTTGTTGACAGGAGCAATCCTGCGCATTTTCGAATTAACGCATGTATAATATGATTTCTGTTACACCCTTTAAGTGGCTGAATTTTCAAAAATCTGTTCTTAGCGGATGCCTACGTCGTAATAACTATATGTGTGCCAAATTTCAGCCCAATCCGTTCAGTGGTTTGGCCGGTGCGTTGTCTGTCAGTCAGTCGCGGAACTCTTGTATATATAGATCAGTCAGTCGCGGAACTCTTGTATATATAGATAGAAGATAGATTTATAGCTTAATACGGCTCTGGGAAAACGTCAGTGCATTAAATCCACTTCACATAAAAATAGAATTTCTTCACGGCTGACAGATTAAATCTTGGTTCGTTGAATGTTTTTTACTTCTTTTTTTCTCAAATTAAATTATATTACTAAGCTCAAAGTGTCGCAAAATTATACACCGATTTTCAAACTATGATAAAATTTTGTGAGATAATTTTTGTGCAAAACATTTAGTAATTATTTGGACAAGTTTAAAAGTATACTGGTTCAATTAGCACAGATGAATCTGTTAAAAATTTTTAAAAATAATACTTAATACGGCTCTTGAAAACTCAATGCATTAAAACGACTACAACTGCTTCAACATTAAATAGTAGAATTTTCAATTTCTTTACAGTATTCGTCCGTGCATTCTAATGGTATATAACGTGTGTTTCAATACGGAGTTTTGCTCAGAATGTGAATAGTCTTGTACGTAAAAAGTGTTTTTTTCAAAATTTCAGTATTCAACTGAGTTAAAATAAATCAAATGTAATCTGTATATAATATTATTTTGTGGAAATAATTAACACTTTTCTTAAAATAGCGATAACAAAATTTATAAATAGTTGTGTTGCGTTCAGTCTAATGTATGACAAACGTGTTAATCAATACGAAGTTTTGCTCAGAATGTGAATAGTCTTGTACGTAAAAAGTGCTTTTTTCAAAATTTCAGTATTCAACTGAGTTAAAATAAATCAAATATAATCTGTATATAATATTATTTTGTGGAAATAATTAACACTTTTCTTAAAATAGCGATAACAAAATTTATAAATAGTTGTGTTGCGTTCAGTCTAATGTATGACAAACGTGTTAATCAATACGGAGTTTTGCTCAGAATGTGAATAGTCGTCGTGTACGTAAAAAAATGCTTTTTTCAAAATTTCAGTATTCAACTGAGTTAAAATCAATCGAATATAATCTGTATATAATATTATTTTGTGGAAATAATTAACACTTTGCTTAAAATAGCGATAACAAAAATAACAAATAGTAAAGGTGTGTTTACACTGTAAAAATGGATATTGGAAAATTGTATTCTACAGAAGGTACAGTGGAGTGTAACAAGTATTCGTACACCTAACTTTGCATAAAAAAAAACAACAACACATATTTGATAGACTTTCTTTGGTTTTTTTTTTATATAAAAAGTATAAGAATAGGGTATCAGTGTCTATGCTTCGCGAGGTGTTTCTTTACTAGAAATTGATTGTTTTCGAATTTATTTTGGGGTGGTAAATAGGATCGACGATTGAGTATTCCATGCTTTATGTTTTGGATCGTTATCTTGTAAAAATATCCAACCATTATTAAAACCTAATGCTGCTGCACTGGACAGAAGTTTCTCTTTTAGAATATTAATGTATATCATTTACCCAATATTTCGCGCAGATCTACTATGATAATCGTTATTATGTAATACGTTCCGAACGGCACTGATCGAAATACAATTAATTTCTTGTAATAAACGAACGAAAGTTTTAGAAGATTTTATGAGCTTTCATTTAGTATCAAACAAATTTGCCCAACGACGCAACGTTTTCGAGATATAAGCTAAAAAGTTTTCAGATTGATAATTAACTGCGGTGCGTAGTCTCCGGAACTGCTCATCCAATTTCAATTTTTATTTCATCAATATTTAGAATGGATCTTCAGGATGAACATAGGCTACATATTATCGCGCGAAAGTAAAATCGCTTTTTATGGAGACCAAGTTTGCAACGCAGTCGACGAAAAAAACGATGGCAATCTACAAATTCAGGCCAAGCCGGCCGCTAGTTATGTATAAAAATAAACAAAAATTGTTAATTTCAAGTAAGTATTTGTATGTTAACCAAGAACTGATTTAAAACAAATCATCTTTGGAAAAAATCAATTCGATAATATTAGTTTCTGGTGTGAACGCACCTTAATTTGACCAGAAATATTCTAAACTCTGAAATAGGTAAATATTTTCCTTTGATCAGTGTTCTTTAATTTTTTGGTAAAACTGTACTGCAGGCATATAGAGAAATGAGTTCGCAGATATTTCTATCTTTTTCCTTTACATATTACCAGAGACTTCGCTGCCATGGAGGTATAGACTATAGTTGGCCACTGCTTATTAAAATGACGCAATGCTTGTTAAGCCATGCTGTTTTTTGATTTATATTTTGTGCCTGACATTTTTCTACGATATTTTATATTTGTCAGAGACAAGTTTATTGTGTTGTTCGTGCTATTATCTACATTTGTTTGTTGTAGTGTTTGGATTTAACACACCGCCAACAAAATTTCATTTTCAAGGTTACATTGTCATTGAAGTAAAATGCACTATTTCCCAGCTAATGAAAAAAGTAAGTACTTTTTAACAATAATTATCGGTAAACATTATGAGGTTGAAATAAGCCTAATGGTTTTTAGAATTGGCGAAAATGTATATATTTTTTGTAAGTTCTGTTACAACTCGACGAGATGGCCATTTTTAAAAGTATACCTACAATTTTTAACTCGCGTTTTTTGAAAGTATGGCGTTCCCTTACGCCTTAAAGAATTATACTTTACTTAATTAAATAAAACGCATAAATGAACATTCACACAAATTCTCAAAATTATTATATTAAATAAATGTATCAAAATGAAGTTTTATTGTTTTCAGATCCAAAATTTGTCAAGAAGCGAAGTAAATATAATATGTCCCCGGGGTGTCACTTCGCAATTATTTGCTTCTGGTTCAAATCCGATACTTGTTTCGAAATGCAGCGAAGAAGGCATTTTTATCGAAAATTTGCGTCATGGCGTGTCGGAACAGAGTGACACCGATATCGATACAGAGGAAGATAAAAACACTACATGTGAAACCGGTTTGGGTAAAATATTATATTATTTTTAAACGTTTTCTAAATTAACATGACAGAAGACAAACCGTTTTAATATTCTTGTATGTCTATTCGATATCCCACGTTTTGATATTGTTTTTAGATATAGAGCTCGATCTCAAACCTAATATTATCAGGCGAACATGGACCACTCCGGAAAGGTATGCTGCGAAAAGGCATTTGTCTACATTTATTCCAGATGAGAAGATCCCCCCCATAAATGATTGCGAAAGGATTGTAAAATCGGTTAAAGATTTTCAAAAACGAACAGGAATGCAGCTTCGACTATCGGCTCATAACTAAATCAACAGACAGAAGTCGAAAGGTACAATATGTTTTTTTTTATTTGTAAACACTTCTTCGCGGACTTCAAAGGTTAATCGTGTGCTAATTTTCTATCGGAAACCTTTACTTAAAATATGGGATCTCTGTGAGTTAATTGAATGTTTGGTTAATACAGGGTGTTCACGCGAGGAACAAAGACAAGTTTATTGCAGAAATGAAGACGCTTACAGAAACATGTTTCAGACAAAAGTTGTTAGGTTCGATCTGCTCTACAGCTGGAAAATATTTTCAGCTATACAGGTTGTCCTATTTAAGCGGGGCAGACCAAAGTTATGTTTTCTTTAATGCAGCATCCTGTTTTTGTTTGATTTTTGAATTCTGCACCTAATTGTTAATAGAAACTGTAAGGGAAACGTTGCTCGAAAAATTAGCAGTTTTTGAGTTATTCAAGTTTTTTTGAAATTTTTGACATAATATGCAGATCTTTACCTAAAATTCGAGTTAGCCCAAACGAAAAACTTTATCAAACTGATATTTTGCAGATCAATAGGTAATGAAAGAGCAAATTAATTTTTGTATTCAAAAAAATAATTTACTATACAGGGTGTTCAAAATATCGTACTTCTTTTATCTAACTTAAATCGCGTATAACTTGTGAAAGTTAAATACCACGGGGTGGTTTTTATGCCCGAATTGCTTTCTTTAGGATATTTACTAACACTTTTATAAAGGGTTCCCTAGACCTAAATCTGGTATTTTCGTGTTTATTGCGACTTGAATGCGATATTGCGAAATTTCACCTTTTAAAAGTACTGTCGCAGTGTGCTGTGAAGTATTTTTACCTTAACAGTTGAAAATAGTCATTTTAAAACTCATATCAGTAAATAATTAGTAAATATCCTAAAGAAAGCAATTCGGGCATAAAAACCACCCCGTGATATTTAACTTTCACAAGTTATACGCGATTTAAGTTAGATAAAAGTAGTACAATATTTTGAACCCTGTATAGTAAATTATTTTTTTGAATACAAAAATTAATTTGCTCTTTCATTACCTATTGATCTCCAAAATATCAGTTTGATAAAGTTTTTCGTTTGGGCTATCTCGAATTTTTGGTAAAGGCCTGCATATGTCAAAAATTTCAAAAAAACTTGAATAACTCAAAAACTGCTAATTTTTCGAGCAACGTTTTCCTTACAGTTTCTATTTACAATTAGGTGCAGAATTAAAAATCAAATAAAAACAGGGTGCTGCATTAAAGAAAACATAACTTTGGTCTGTGCCGCTTAAATAGGACAACTTGTATAGCTGAAAATATTTTCCAGTTGTAGAGCAGATCGAACCTAACAACTTTTGTCTGAAACATGTTTATGTAAGCGTCTTCATTTCTGAAATAAACTTGCCTTTGTTCCTCGCGTGAACACCCTGTATAATAATTTTAGTTAAAAACATCAACACAAAATTTTCACCTCTCTCCTCTGAACTGAACTGAACTGAATTAGAACTTTTAAGTCACATGTTCATAATATTTTTGTTTTTTTACAGATTCCCGGAGTCGTAGAAGTTGGTCAACTCCGGAGAAAAAAGTAGCACGTCAATTATTTGCATACGAGATAGCTGCAGGGAAAATTCCGACATCGCAGAAATGCTTACGAACAGTTTCTGAATATAATGTGTTAAAGAAAAGGTCCGTCGCTCATATAAAGTCGTGGGTCCAAGCCGAATGCAAACGACAGAAATTAAATAATAACGCCCCTTGTTGAAATTCGCTTGTGAAGCTAGTTGTATTTACTTTTTATGTTAATTTATTGCTTGTAAGTTAAATGCTAGTTTGTTAATTGAAAATAGCTTTTTTGTAACTATACAGGGTGAGTCAGACCACCAGTACCGCTCGTATTTTTTCGAAATCGGTTAGTCGTAGAGAGTTGTGTCAAAAATCTGCATTATAAAAGCCCTAATAAAGAATCGAATACACAACTCTCTACGGCTAACCGTTTTCGAAAAAAACGACCGCTACGGGTGGTCTGACTCAGGACACAGCTTAACGAATACATGTTTTTTTGAGATATAACAAAATGCGGTAATTTGCATCTTAGACCTTCATAGAAATAAGAAATTTATTTTATATTAAAAATACTATATTTAAAATATATTTTTACAAATACTATGTGTTTGGCTAATAATTCATACTTTGTGAAAATTTCTATTTACAAGAAAATAAAAAATATATAAATGCGTATTTATTAATTTGAAACTTTCAATATACATGTCTTTGAATCTGCCTTCTGTCTCCTAGGGATTTTTCGAAGAAACGATTCTGAAATTTTTTAAATTAAATATACTTTATGGTTTTTTAAAAACCGAACACCTGATTTATATTCCCTTAGGTTGCATTCAAAGGAATTTTACCCCCCGTAATAATCTTCATAGTTTCAGGGGGGAAATCGATTGCCGGATTTTTTTATGACCTAGTGCATTCCGATGCAGTGCAATGCACTTGCGCACTCATTTTTTTAAAGAGGATTCGTCCCTGCAAATACCCCCCGCACCCTTCATCTCAAATCTTTTCCCCTCGCCTATAAACGGTTCGCGCTCTCCCGACGCTATTTTTAAAGCTAGAGGGTTCTGGTAAACGCCAAATGAAAGAAAAAGAATCAGACTACAGATCCTTCAGGCGAATCATTTGAAAAACAGTTTCGCCTACGTGTGAAATATTACGTAACTTATTATTTTTTTCAAAAGGTTGTAAGTTTTTTCAAGAATTTTTTTTCAAAAAATTCGCCTGAAGGATCTGTAGTCTGATTCTTTGTCTTTCATTTGGCGTTTACCAGAACCCTCTAGCTTTAAAAATAGCGTCGGGAGAGCGCAAACCGTTTTTAGGCGAGGGTAAAAGATTTGATATGTTGGGTGCAGGGGGTATTTGCAGGGACGAATACTCTTAAATGGGGACCCCGTTAAAAAAAATGAGTGCGCAAGTGCATTGCACTGCACCGGAATGCACTGGGACCTAGGTCATAAAAAAATAGGCAATCGATTTCCCCCCTGAAACTATGGAGATTATTACGGGGGGTAAAATTCCTTTGAATGCAACCTAAGGGAATAAATCAGGTGTTCGGTTTTTAAAAAACCATACAGTATATGAAATTATTTTAACATGCTTGGGTAAAGGTAGGAAAAAGGCCTTTATTCTGTAGGAATTGCGGGAAACAGTTTTAAATGCCAAATACTTAAAGTAAACATTTGTTAATGCGTTCTGAAGACACAGGTTTGACAATATCACTGCGACATATAATAATCGAAACGTCAATTGAATTATAATTAAATAATTTGTTAATATGTATGAAAAATTGGTGGATAATTTTACTTATTAACTTTAATTTTACCTATAAAATATAAAACATGTATTAATTATCTTAGTAAGTATTAAAATGATAAATAATTACTTATTAACTTTAATTTAACCAAGAAAATATAAAACATGTATTAATTATCTTAGTAAGTATTAAAATGATAAATAAAAATGATTTTGTTTTCTAAGGAAAAACTTCAGTGAAGTTCTCAAAGCACAGTCAACATTGTTTTCATTTGTATAATAAATAAAAAACTAATTATATTTTATCTCTATCTAGGTATATCTATCTTTATCGGCTAAATGCCAATAATAATATATATATAGGTCATAAAATTCTCTAAAATATTGCTTGCGCGTGCCATCTCCTATACAAATAATGATCTGCTTAGTTGCAACTTTTAACAATGCGTGACTCCACGCGTAGTCGTCAAAATTCATACTTCAGAGAATTGGTATCCGATGCCGGTGGCCATAGTCAACAAATTGTCCGACTTGTGATGGATGCGTCATTCTACGCGCCACCAATAACCATAAACCACATATATATATATATATATATATATATATATATATATAAATATATATATACATATATATATAAACATTTCCAAAAATGGTGCCAAACTTCTTAGAAACTTATGAAACGTCGAGAAATTTTGGTCCGACCCCTAGGTCCCGCCATCCGACCGACGCCAATAGTGTAAGTGCCTTATGGCAAATACACTAATAATACTTATATGTAGAATAAGGGTGAATATCTTTCTGCGAACGCTTCACACATACCTCATCCACCACGCATACGATGTAGTCAACCATTTAAATAGTTACTCCAAAATAAACAACATCACCGTGCGACAAAATAGCGCATCTACTACTTAAATTTTATAATATTAATTTTTAATTTAAAATAGTAACGTCTACATAACATGTCAATCACATGAAAATAATATTATAGTCCTGAAATAAAATAACACGTCAAAGCAATATTACAATTCTCATAAGATTTATACGAGCGTAAAATTCGTTTTTAATTGGCTTTTAGTGTCAATAAAACCACAATTAATTATCAATAAATTTAATTTACAAATTGTGGTATAACAACTGATTTATGTAATATTCAACTATTTTATATACCTATGTGTTAGCCGCTGCCTGCGGCTTCGCACGCGACTAAAATGAAACACTATTATATTATAGCTTTTCCTTCGATAATTTAATTTTGCAGCTAATCTATATAACAGTTACTCCTTTTCGACGTAGATTTTATGCAAATCCTACACAAAACGAATTTTTCACCTACCATCACAATATAGCCAGAGTGCCCGTCGGCAAAAATTTTACTGACACATACTCTCCCGAAACTTTGTATATGGATTCATTAGGCCTAGTCTGACACCTATTTCCTCTATGACTTTTCTTGATTTGGGGCGTTTTCCCTCTAAATTTTCCGAAAGATGTCGTTTTGACGACATGTAAAAAATATACTGTTTTTTTTTTTAATTGGATAGCTTAAAAACTTCAACCAAAACGCTAAAATAATGTTCTCTGACAAATAACATGAACCATTTAAAATGTCTGACACCACGAATATGTCCGACATATTCGAGGTGAATGACATTTTAAATAGAGGAAATTTAAAACATTGTATATATACAGGATGCGGCAAAACTTAATAAAACCCATTGTATGGATCAGAAAATTTTCATTTGCACACACCTTAAGTTTTGTTTTACTTATAGGCCAAGCTGTAGAGCATTTTTGCATGACATAAAGACTAGTAGCAAACCGATTGTGCGATGATATAAAAGATAATAAGCAGATGAATAGGTATATGTTTTTAACTCGAGTTTCCGGTCCATTAGTTAGTTATCAACAGTTTATTGCAAAAAAAACGCGATTTTTGTCTTTTTTTGCTTGTAACATTGAAATTAATGGAGCAATCGAAATGCCCTAATTAAATGGTTTGTAGAGAATTGAAATATCTACAGAATGAAAGGTTGAATGTCTTAATCGGATAATTAGGTCCTGAAAAATTTAGGAAAAAACAGAAAATTAGGCGTTTTTTCGAAAATTTATAGCTCCGTCATTTTTTGAGCTGAAGCGCTAAAATTTTGAGAGAAAGTAGGGATTATAATGCTCTTTATATGTGCCAAAGGTGGGTGCTGTCGGATTATTAGTTTTCGCGAAATCGCGATTGAAAGTTTGCAGTGCGCTTTTTTCCGGCAGGCCTGTATGCATTACAGTAAGTCCGATAATAATTTCAAAAAAAGTTTTGAAAAGTTGACATCGTGCACTACAAAACGTAGATTTCAGTTTTTCGATCAGATGTCTGGAAGCATGCTAAAAACACTCGTAAAGTTCGTGAAAAACGGCCGAACGCGTGCTCGCAGTCGAGTGGTGGTGGAAGGAGCAGCGGCGGAGAAGCGTATATATAGTAATAGCGCGCGCGGCGCGCACGTTATTTATATTCCCCCACCATTCGACTGAGAGGGCGCGCTCGGCCGTTTTTCACGAACTTTACGAGTGTTTTTAGCATGCTTCCAGACATCTGATCGAAAAACTAAAATCTACGTTTTGTAGTGCACGATGTCAATTTTTCAAAACTTTTTTTGAAATTATTATCGGACTTACGGTAACGCATACAGGCCTGCCGGAAAAAAGCGCACTGCAAACTTTCAATCGCGATTTCTCAAAAACTAATAATCCGACAGCACCCACCTTTGGCACATATAAAGAACATTATAATCCCTACTTTCTCTCAAAATTTTAGCGCTCCAGCACAAAAAATGACGGAGCTATAAATTTTCGAAAAAACGCCTAATTTTCTGGTTTTTCCTAAATTTTTCAGGACCTAATTATCCGATTAAGACATTCAACCTCTCATTCTGTAGATATTTCAATTCTCTACAAACCATTTCATTGGGGCGTTCCGATTGCTCCATTAGTTTCAAAGTTACAAGCAAAAAAAGACAAAAATCGCGTTTTTTTTGCAATAAACTGTTGATAACTAACAAATGGACCGGAAACTCGAGTGAAAAACACATACCTATTCATCTGCTTATTATCTTTTATATCATCGCACAGTCGGTTTGCTACTAGTCTTTATGTCACGAGAACGCTTTTTTAAATCTCTATAGCTTGGCCTATTAGTTTTTAAAGATCAAATCAGGTAGGTGACGTCCCCCATTCTCCATACACTGACTAAACCAATTTCTGGCGTTTGTCATGCTCTTGCCAGCATATCGGGTGTTATCCTGGCAATTTCTTCCTGGATGTTGGTCTTCAAATCTTGTAGGGTCTTTGGACGGTTCACATAAATACGGAATTTCAAAAAAACCCATTGGACAGAACGCTGTGATGATCGCTACATTGAAGCTCTCACTGCCTCAATGTTCTCAGGTGATCTAATGGAACAGGAACTCCAGTTCTTTGTCTTGTTGCACCTGCAATTTCTCTGAACGTAGTGACCTACATAACAATTGATTTCCGGTTCGAACGGGGGCCAAAGGGGCTAAATTAAAGCGATTCCGAAAGGAGCGCTGAGTTGTGATCACAGAACATCCGTTCGAAAAGTAGGCCTCAACGGCAAACGTACGCTCCTCACTGTTCCGACGCATGATGGCGACTGAACTGTGTCAGGGCAAAACCTTATAGTTCTGCCTCTCGAACGACACCACTAGCGCTCCGCTACATCAACCGACTGAATGGCGCGCATTTTAAAAAAAGTAGTTATGTTGCCGCTCACTGTATTAGATTAATATATTACTTTGCAATTTATTAATATTTTGCAATACTGAACAGCAAATATATTTCTATTGAAAAAATGTAAATGTGAGTCAAGAGTCCATCAACATTTAATTGTTAATCAACGTTACTTTGTATACTATGTGATAATATCCCGCCTTCAAATTATTAAATTAGTTGTATGTATGCTAACAATTTTTTTAAATTAAAAATTGGCTTAATGAGGTTTTCAAAGAAACTACAAATACATTAGAATAAAGACTCATTATGACATAAACACTGAATGAATATTAATTATGACTTAACCATTCAATACAAATTCATTGTCAAATGTTTGTAATTTTTTTTATTAAAAAAAAAACACAAACTGTAAGTTACAATAATGAGAGTAAAACAAACAATATTTTATTATGGAATCTTTAAAACATTAATAGAATAAAAATCTGTATTATTGTTTTGTATCAATGTAAATAAAATATTTTCAATTAAAACTTTTGTTTTACATAAAACACAATCCACAGCTTATATTTACTTTGTGTATTTAATACAAACAATTCTGATCCGACACAGTACTTTGTGTGTTCCATTTTTGACAAATGTACTCAAATTGTTCGATAAAAAACCAAAAGTTGCATAATATCTAGAAAACATTATCTATGTCTATACGCAGACAAATGCGTAGAAATATATATAATTTTCTACAAAAGGAACCAATGGTTTTTTATCTTTAAATGCTGACTACACTTTCGAAACAGAATGTGCCATGGCGAACTTTATAGATATATGGAACTATTCAACGATACAGTATGATTTTATCGAATGCGATTGCAGTGTAATTTTGTTAGAAATCGAGCGAGACCACACAAGCAGTGCGAGTTTTGATTCCAAGCGGTAAACATGTCGGACGGAAATATAGGTACTATTACCGACTGGACTCTTATGCTTTGCATATTTGAAAATAAATGAAAAAGGTTCAACAAATGTATCATAATCACAGGCTCTAATTGAAGGTTACAAATACACGTTCAAAAATAATGATCCAACTACCTTCAACAGCGCTGTACTGCTGTAGACTGACATGTTTGTCTGCTGTCAAATCGACTCAAAAGGACGACGCACATGTGTTACACAGTTACGTTATGTGTGGTTAGTTGGTAACTATTAATCTGGTCATTATGAATAATAACCAAATCATCAGGTTAAAGTGAGAAATTTAGGAGTAAAAATCAAAATAACCGGTTGTTATTAATAATTCGCATTGCAAATGTAATTAATTTCGACAAAATAGTTCCGTATATCGCTCTTTATGTGCATCGTTAATGCTAAAGACATTTTATATGCAATTTTTTTTCACTTTCGGTGGCGAAAATACCGATTTTGACGGATTTAGAAATTGTCCCTACATCCCGAAAAAAGGGCGCTTAAAACCACGTTACGTCACTTCCGTCGACGATTATGTTGGTTGGGTAATACTTCTATAGAGTATAATATACTCTATAGAAGTATTACCCAACCAACATAATCGGCGACGGAAGTGACGTAACTAAATAGACAATGTGCAAGTGAGGGAAGCTAAGCAGTTTTCAAACGGCACGCTCGCGGTAGAAAAATGAGATAAATTATGCATAGTTTGCAGTCATCGATATATTTATAATATTCTGTAAAAAAAAACAAAAGTTAACATTTGACGATATATAAATTAATTTAAATTTCCGAGAATGTAAGAAAGTAGCCCATAATATAACATTTCAGTTAAAAAAATGGGTGCGCGTCTTAAGCGTTATATTTCTTAGACGTGATTAAAAAGTAAATTTTAATTTGCTTGCAAATAATTTATTGAAATAAAATTACAAAAGGACTGAAGAGAGATTAGCACATATATAGATATACTATATACAGAAATTAGACCGAAATACAAGTGCAACGACAAAATATGGCGAAGGCATGTAAGTCAATGGTACTACCTCTATTCTGTTTGTAGCCTTATTCTGCAAGAAACTTCATCCTGTTAATTTTAATGTTACATTGTAAAAGTTCACTCCCATCATTTTTTTTCATAACTTAAAGAACTATAACTTTAAAAATAAGGACACTTACCGTCCAAATATTAACAGGGTTTATTTGATCACTAACAATTCACTGCAGTTTAAACAATTTATCTTTTATATTACGTCGTATAAATGTAACTGCAAATATTTTCAAATATAACCACCAGTTATCGCCACACGGACAGTTGAACATAGCCAATTTAAATGCACAAATGCACTGTAATTTATTTCAAGTATTGATCATTCAGTATCCTACTTTCGAGATATTGTTTCAGTTGTAATAAACTCACAAAAAACAAACATCCTTTGTTGAGATTAACTTATTGTATTCCTACGCTAAGGAAAACACAGGCTTTATAAACATTATATGTACACATTGTACTATTGACTACTTCGTCAGTATGTAATATCCTTCAGACTGAATTCAAAGGACGTCCTTTTATTCAGGACCGGCTCAAGGTCGCGACACTTGTCCTCCGACTGCTAGAAGGCGTTCTGTTACGTGTCTGGAACCTGAAATCAAACACGAAGTCAAAAAATCGTTATGGAGGAACTGCATGACTCAAATAATAATAATAATAATAATAATAATAAATAATAATAATAATAATAATAATAATAATAATAATAATAATAATAATAATCTTTATTAGTACATATAAGTGCACTAAAAGGCGAGGTTCAGCCACAGGCTGCTTTTCAACCTAATTTGAAAAATTTCTTTGGAATATACCGGAAGAAAATTGGATATACTTCCAAATTTATTAATCCAACTGGTATCAAGATCAATAGGTTTTTAGTAAGATATAGGTTAAAAAAATTCCACAGGCTTACATACACAGCCGCCATGCGGAAAACTACTTTACGTTTCTCGAACTTTGACCCTATCAGCATACTTTCATGGCCTTTCGGAACATAATATACCTATATTTGTAGTATATTGATATAGAATTTAAATTAATTTTATACCCGACCGTCAGTTTTAAAAAATTAATTATGCATAATTTAGTTATGTATTATTATTGCTCATTGTTTTAAAAATAGGAATGTTTGGTTTTGTTAATTATATTCTGCTAAAAATTATCATATCCCCGAGTACCTAAAAAATACTCCTCTTTTTAAACGATAAAAAAATGAGTTGTGTTGATATGGTAGCCATAAAAATAGTAATGCATTACAGAAAATCCTCCACATTAAAAGAGTGATTTTTCTTAATGATTAGTAATGAATTGGAAAATATTGATTAACTTAAAGGACGACAATGGATATTTCTCAAACGTTTACCCGGCAGATGGTCAATTCTATCTAAAGTAATTTTTCGGATTTTCATAGCTACCAAATAAACCAAACCCGTTTATGTTATGTTTTAACTGAAATCCACAGATAGGTACAAATCAACTATCTATACATAATCGTTTTAAAAATCCCGAGTGGTTTTATTGTGGGTTATATTTCAACAGTTAAAAATCTTCCTGTGTAAAATCTTGAACCATACATGAAAAGGTACTTTTTTTTTAAAGCTTCGCCAGAAAAATACAATGTGTAATCACTGTTTTAATGGTGCAAAGGGTAAATACTCCCATTATCTTTTATTTCCACCTATTAAAAGTAATTGTTTTATTAACAGAAAACATTGGTAGACGGTGTAGTATAATTCAAATATTTAATATTTTTGTTTGAAGTTTGAAACTATATCGTCCATAATACAATAGTAGAAAATTAGGTAGGGCTATATGCTTGAAAGATTAAAACACCATAGCATACGCCGCTTTACCATCAGTTTTGTGAAAAGATACACACAAAATAAAATAGATTATTTGGGTATGTGTCGTAAAATATTTTCACTGTGTTGAAGTTTCAAATTTTTGAATTAATTTTGAAATTTGGGAGGCTTATTTGAATGTTTACACTTGTTGTGAATCTACCTGTATAATTTATCATTATCACCATTGCTAATCTGGCGTTTCCATAACTCATCTGTTTGTTGGTAGATATCACTAAAATAGTCAGTGTTAAAATTGACCCCCTCCTCCCCTACGTATATGCTGAGTCACACATGCGCTCATACAAACACACACACATTCATACATTCTTTCAAAACTAGTGTAAACATTGTGTAAAAATCTTTATACATAAAAATGTGTTAAAAATTTTAGTTTCTATTCTATCAAAATCAATGGAAGACGCTCAGAGCCCTGGGATAAAAAAAGCATTTTATTTTAAATATATCGCTTTCAGAAATCGATCTTTAAACCTCGTTACAGTGAAAAACAGGACCAACCATGTGTTTTCTAAAACTGAGTCTTAGATGGCAACCCGTTTCATTACATTTATATTAATTTTATGTGAATGAGTTGTCTGAAAAGAAATGTGCAAGTAAATATTTATTTATTGCGCAATAAAACAGTCTCTCTGCCAATTATTTTGCATACATAAATTAATAAAATGTTAACATAAATTTGTTTAAAAACTCGTAATAGAGTCGTTGAAAAGTTTATAAGCAAACACAAACACATACTCAAATAATAAGGATGGAAGAACATTTCATGTATTAATAACTTCATGAGCCAATATAGCCAAACTTGCATATTCTCGTTGCTGCAATCTTGAGGTGATATATCTAATTAAAATTGTTCCGGCGCGCTTTTGTTGTGGTCATAAGAGACAAAAATCTTTAATGCCATTTTGCGCTCCCAACCCTATTTTAGAAAGTGAGGTAACCAAAGCTGACAAGTGTCCCCAATGGTTAAGACTTCACCTGCAAAATCTGAATTAGTCAGTAAAATTGGTGATTGTTATTATTATTTATTTTAATACTAGAGTCTTTTATCATTATATAAAGGGTCATCGAAAAATTCTAGTTACCCTGATGAACCTACATATTTAGTAAAACCTACACGGTAGACAAAACTAGAAAGGTTTAAACTTGTTTAAACTATTGAATGTATTAGAATAGAAAAGTAACAAAATCAAGTAAACTAGGTAATAAGCATAAAAAGTAAGAACAAAAGGACATCAGAACAAATGTCTAAATAAACTAAGTCGATAGTTTAGTCAGTTAAATTGGTGATTGTTATTATTATTATTATTTTAATACTAGAGTCTTTTATCATTATATAAAGGGTCATCGAAAAATTCTAGTTACCCTGATGAACCTACATATTTAGTAAAATCTACACGGTAGACCAAACTAAAAAGGTTTAAACTTGTTTAAACTATTGAATGTATAGAATAGAAAAGTAACAAAATCAAGTAAACTAATTAGAATAAAAAGTAAGAACAAAAGGACATCAGAACAAATGTCTAAATAAACTAAGTCGATAGTTTAAACCTTTTTGTGCTTTTATTAGTTTTTTTAACTTCGAAAATCCAAGAAGCAATTTCGGTTACAAATCGACCGAATTGAACAAAAAAACAAATACGGTTGTTTAAGTAATAAAAAACCCTTACAAGTTAGGGATCATTTGACCCCCCATCCCATTAAAACATTTGAGGGGGTGCTACCCCCCTCCCCCACAGGACTAGAGCTGCAAGAATGATTTTTGCATAAAAATTGGTCACCTTTGATATAAAAATCAACGTATTTTGGATTTTTGTCAAAACGTTTATTTTGCCGAGTTTATGGGGGAACTAGTTTTCGTTGGGACACCGTGTATGTATTCGACTGTACATAGAGTTTAGACTTTAGATCATGTAATCACTGTGTCCATAATACCACGTATCTAGTACTTATGAAAATGTTCATGGTTTTATAATCACTAGCTTTTCCATACTTCCAGTGACACTGGCTTTTGAAACACTGAAGTTTCTCTTCCCTCAATGAACTTTTCATAAGCCCGATGTATCGTCGGTGTACAAGATAAGTGACGTAATATAAGCGCTCATAGCCTGTATTATTCGTTCTTTAGTGATTATGAATAGATTTAAAACTGAATGAAACGCAAGTCGATCAAAAAATTTGAATGCTATTACAAAACGAACTTCTAATATGAAAAGGAGCCGGGTAAAACATATTAAAGTTTTAGTATACTACTAAGGAGATGGCAGTAAAAATGCTTTTATCCGATTACTTTTCATACTTGAAACTTGTTTTGTGATTTGAGTAACCATTTTGTTTTTTTTCATTTTTTTTATTTCCTTGAAATGTTTGACATTAATGCACTTTATATTCTTTCAAATCTGTTCGTAACTAGATAACCGATAATCCAGTTTGCAATTTTGTAAACGTAACTGTAGAGAATTGAATTACAATTGAAAATAATGAGGTGCAAAAATGACCCCTTTTACCAACTAAAAATTTTGAGCTAATGGTGCTCCTAGCGCTGTGTCTGAATTATCGAAAACAATTTTATCTCCAAATCTTTGATTAACGTCTGAATAGAACTCTTCAAATATATAAAATTGCTGACCAATTTTTTTCAGACCATATATTGACAAAACAAAATATAAAAACATAGGTAAATCAAATATATTTTTATATCATTTTTTGTCAATATATTATGGTCTGAAAAAAATTGGTCGGCAATTTTATTTATTTGAAGAATTTTATCTCCAAAAGATAATTAATTTATATATGACAAGCTTTTACCTCGAATTTGACGAGCTTTTTAAATCAAATAATTCAGAAGCTAAGATGGGGAGGAGACGCTTTATGGCGCTATCCTGGATGACCAATCCTAAAAATAACAGCACTGTAAATTTTTACATTGACTGCACAGAATAGGATCATTAAACGCGCGCTGAAAATATATATGTATTTTTTGTACTACCCCCTAATATAAAATAGCATATATATTAACAGTCATGTCAAGTAACCCATTACGTACTAGTGTTGTAATGAAAGGTCAAAGTAGGGAATTTGATAAATGCACAGTAATTTTCAGGAACTATCTAAAAACTAGAAGTAGGTATACCTATACAGAACAACAGCGGACGCAAATAGTATCATTTTCATATGCAAAAAGTTAAGTTTGTTTCACAGTCGAACTCTCAAAAATATTAAAAATGTACTGAACCAGATATTTTATATACCATATAAGTACACACATCTCCGAGTGTGTTGATATTATTACTCGTGTAATTTAAAACTAGCTAACGGCAAAAAACGGAAATCTCCGTCCGTCTATCTCTGCCTATTTCACAGCCATAGGTACAACTTAAAATTTCCATCGATTCGGATGAAATTGTACAGGTAGGTATCTTATGTAAACCTCCATACATTGAAGTTACAAACAAAAATAATTTGGGGGTAGCTTTCCATACTGAGAGATGAAAATTTGTATTTTCGTGCACCTCACAGGTCTTTAAAAGTCCAATAGCAGTTCTTAAATGACTTTTTTTGTTAGGTGAATATTTCCCGAGATATAAGCTCCTGAAGTCGTTAATAATGAACCCCTCTTCCTCCAACTGTGTAACCGTGTGATAAAAAAAATCTGAAAAAATCGAGTAGCACTTTACAAATACTTCCAACAAAAATTGGATTTTGTAACAGATATTAGCAAGTTATAGGAGAACAACTACTCTTTCCTTACAGTATTTATTATATGGCTGTCAAATTACTATTAATATAGCGGTACCACTACCAACAACCACAGATATACACTCTTAAAAAAAACCTGCCGATGTCATTATTTATTTATTAAGATTTCTGAGTTTTTGAAAGGTTACAAAATAATTTTATAAGTGCAAATAATAACTCATGAATACTTGATTTCTTTTTAGTTAATACTATATAGAATAATATCAACAATGACGCATTTCTTGGTCAGGGGTATGATATTTGATCACAAGCTACAGGATACTTACTTTGCCATCCATCTATGTTTTGGAATGCCTTCTAGCTATTAAAAAAAATCTTAACAACATTTGTTGCAATAAAAATTTTCATAATTACCCAACAAGATGTAATGATTTAAGAATGCCTAAACATAGACTGGAACTGAGTAGGAGAGGACCAAATTATATGGGTCAAAAATTATTCAACCACCTGAATGATAATATAAAAAACATTTCTGGTGTCAAACGTTTCAAGATTGAATGTAAAAAAATTCTTATTGACAAGTGTTGCTATTCAGTTGAGGATTTTTATCAGTGATTGAGAATAGTATTTAAGTATTTATATTCTATTCTATTTTTAACTATTTGTTATCGGATTAATTATTTTAATATGTTTTAACTGTGTACCTACTGACGTTTTGTATCCATTTTTTAATGGCGCAACAAATAAACATTTATTATTATTATTATTATTATTATTATTATTATTATTATTTGTCAAGCAACGATTGCGACTCAAAAAAACTACGTAATCATATCATATTATGTATATCCAACACGTACTTCGCCGATTTAGCCATTCCAGCACACAAGTGAGGAATGGTCGAGATTAGGTCAAAAGTCTTTTTTCAAAATTTGACAAACATATTTTTGGAAAAACTCTGTGCGCCTGTTAGCCTGTGAACACGATGCAAGGTCAAATGGATGAGCGGATTGAAACCAAATTTTGGAAGGTTGTTTGGTATGCAAATATGAAGAGCTCTATATTGTTTTTGGGAAAAATCGGTGCATGCGTAGAAGAAATATATGCTATAACGTTGTTTTTTTATACAATAATGGCAAACTTTTGCATAACGGCTTATTATTCTATTTATTTTTTCAAGAAAGTTTCGTTAAAGAATTTTTTTTCTAAACTTTATAGATTCAAAAATATTTTGAAAATAAAAAAAATCAGCTGTTATTTTGTTTTGTAGATCTGTCAGAAATAAACTAGTTAAGCATGCTTTGATTAATTTTCACATGACGTGAAACATATTATTCAAATCTTTGATTAATGTCTGATTAGAACTCTTCAATAAATAAAATTATTGACCAATTTTTCAGACAATATAAAAAATATAGTTGGCAAAACCAAAAGTGCACATCCCGCAAGTTTTCCACTGTATGATAAAAAAATAACAATTAAAAAATATTTTTAATAAATTTAACAAGATTTAAAAATTTAAAGAAATAAATAATTAAAAATTGAAAATGCATAATATAATATATAATTAATATCAAGTGGAATAAAATAAAACAAAATAAAAAGAAAAAAAAAAGAAAAAAATCAATGATATCGTAAGGATTCGAACCCAGGACCTTGCCCTTGGAGATCCAACGGCATAACCATTGCGCCACGGCTGCCTAATACGTCTAGTGGTGTTATCACGGTATACAAGTGTAGCACTTGTTTTATGGATTACACTATATTTACCAGCAATTATTATATTGTTTTAAACTATTACCTAGCTGTCAAAAATAATAAAAAATAAAACTGTTTATAAAAATTAAACTACTGAACACATTTTAGTGAATTTAAATAGGGTTCTGGTCTGATAGTAAACAAAGTGAATAAAATATAACCCAAGGCAATCCGACCAAAATTGCGATCTGTAGAGTCGTGACGTACGTACATACGTACGTACATACGTACAGACCAACCGACAACTGCTGTTTGTGATTTTCAATTACAATTTTAATAGTATTTATGAACTCAAATTGATTTAAAAATGGTTCTATTTTATAGATTAGAATCTCCTCTTTTCAAAAAGCTTCAATTTGAATGGATTTCGTGTGAAATTAACTTAGATATAACTTCTTATATGAACGAAAGTCAGCTCTGACGCACAAAGCGATAATAAAGCACATACCGCTAGTTTAGCGGTATGTGCAATAAAAAATAATTAAATATTAATTATTTTTTATATTTTTTAGATCCGTTCAGAAGAAGATCCAAATCCGGATCGAAACGTTAATGTATTAATTATATTTTTTTGTTAATATATTGTCTGAAAAATTGGTCAATAATTTTATTTATTGAAACATATTATGTAGGTAACCATGACAACGAATAGCAAGTATCATATTGAATACTAGTCATTACCGGCGTTACCTTACGCAATATTTTTTAAATTGGAACCGTCACCCAATTGGCTGAATTTTTTTTCACAAACCCCATTACGCAACTAGATATACAATCTATTATTTTATGGCAGATTTGTGAACACTTCCAACACAACTCACTCATCCTTCATATTGGCATTGGCGAAGCAGGATTTTTTACACACAGTGTTGTATATCAGTAACTAACAAGTCAGTGCGCATTACACCCCGACGGTTACTGCCGCACACTACCCACATAACAACGTCATTAAATGGAATTAAAACTTTGATCTCGGTTCCCAAACGCCCCTGTCTCCCCCACACGCCCGCTTCTCTCTTTTTTTTCATATTCACTAATAATTTTACAAATCGCACTACACTAATGAGAACTCAGTTTTACTTGCAACGACTACTTGATATTTTTTTATTCGCCTGTCACATTTTCATCTACAGGGCTTATATTAACTCGTTCAGGAGCGATAAACAAACTGATTGTCCACTTTATGATCAAAACATGAAATTTGACACAGAAGTGATACTATTATTAAAAAAAAAGGTTTGCACTCGGGGAGTGCCGGGAGAAGTGAAAACTTGAATATTAACGTCTGACGACTTTTCGATCAAAATGGTTTGTATCATAGATTGCATTTTTATGTAGGTACGATATTTCAACGCTAGATGTCTAACGTTGTATAAATTAGAGAGTTTTCTCGCTCACCCAGTTCTTACTTTACCTGACGCCTGACGCGAGTTTAACATTTTTTACCCATTACAAAAAAAGTGTACAACGGGGTTGGTAAACTGCTCTCATAGATATGTTTCTGCAAAAAAAAAATGGATCTACAAAAAGACAAGTTTCAAACAAAAACCGTTTCATGGTTAGATTTTGAAAAAACTGGTTCCTACACATTTTGTGTGAAAACGTATTGCCAAAAAAAGGGTCCGAAAGTCGAGTGCTTTTGTCGTCTTGGAAATAAATGGCTAAAATGTAGTACTGTCCTTTGCAACGGCTTCATTTATCAGGTTTTTTATTGAATTGTAAACTGAAACTATGTGTGGTCATAAATCAAATAACGACCGAAATCTTAAAAAATTGAAAAGATGACAGTCAAAGTCGGAATTATCATAGAGTTTTATATCTTCTTTGACACATACTGTGAATACTTTGTATTCCGAAAAAAAATAGTCTTGAAACCCATAAGAAATGAAAAACTCTAAACGATGCTTTTTGTCCGATATCAGTTAGACATGTAAATAGTCGTTACTATGTGATCCCAGTGACTGTTATTCCAGTTACACAAAAATCACAGTGAAAAATCATCGTGACTTTGTCACGTCGATCCCGACCAAGCAGACACTCGGTCAGACGTTACGTCGGCTACTCGGTTGGAACGACCGTCGTGACTGCGTTGACATAGAACAACATAGTTACTTTGGAACGTATAGTAATTATCACTTGTCAGATCACAGTGATCATTTTAGACGGCTGGTTACAGTGATTTTTTCATTGTGAAGTTATTTATTCCCCAACTCTAATCTCGATAAATGAGAAATTCTAAGTCCAAGAAAATTCAATGAAAAATTGCCAAATTGAAATTAAATTATATAACTTTCAAATTCTTAATTTATCGAGCAATCGTTTAGGCCATTAACTTTGCTATGAATTCCTAGACGGATTTTTTATTCTATATTGACGATACACGTAACACAAATAGCATTCACAACAATTTCTTAAGTCGCTTGAAATAGACCACATGTCTATTTTACCATTCCAACCAACAATTGGGGAATCGTGCTAGATTAAGTCAAAAATCACTTTTCAAAATTTTACAGAATCCAAAAAACATATTTCTGGAAAAACTATGTGCGTCTGTTTGTCTGTATATACGATACGGATGAGCGGGTTGAAACCAAATTTTGGGAGGATGTTTGATATGCAAATATAAAGAACCGCATTGTTTTTGGGGAAAATCGGCGCATGTGGAAGAGAAATATATCCTATAACGTTGTTTTTATATAATTATGGTACACTTTTCAAGATAGTTTCTTATTCTATTTATTTTTTCAAGAAAGTTTTGAAAAAAAATGTTTTTTCTAAACTATATATTTTCGGAAATATTTTGAAAATAAAAAAATCAGCTGTTCTTTTGTTCTGTAGAGCTGTCAAAGAAATTAGCTAATCATGCTTTGATTAATTTTTACATGACGTGGAACATATTATGTAGGTGACCATGTCAACGAATCGCAAATATCATATTTAGTAAGACTCATTACCCGCTCCACCGCAAACGCTAACTGAAATTTTATTTTCTCTATTATACTACCTATATCAAATGTAAAATTCTTTATTCAACTCATGCGCGCTATTCATGTTTTATCATGCCTAAAAACCGAACCCTAAATAGCCATTTACCGACTGGTGACAATTACTTGTCATAACTCAATGAAAATTCCTACTAGCTCGGTCATTGTGGAGTAATGAAAATAAACGTAACTATTTTCTGAGTCGTAACGAAATAGTAGGTAACAACAACTCCGTTGTTACCCATTGACGCTAAAATTGAGAGGCCGAATGTTTTCGACATGGAGTTTATTCATAACCGGCTAACCTCAAACAAAAACATTGAATCGTGCTGTTTGGTGCTGTTAGTATTGACAGTTTTTTTTTATAAAGAAATAAATAGATATTTACAACATCTCATTAATAACAATAAATAAAACATGAATAACGCGCAATTGTTGAATAAAATTATGGGCGTAACTTGTAGGCTAAGTCATGACCTGTCAGCGCGATGAATGACTTAGACTACTAGTTACGCCAATAACTATTCTAGCGACTGACGTTGCCAACACTACATATTGCGACCTACTACTAATCGGACCAGTAAATTTTAGTGTTTTATGATCCACACTGGCATTAAAAAAATTTCAGTTGACAGCTCCCCTGGCGTTTTCAAAAATACATATCTTTATAACAGAGTTTATGTGATAAGCTTCAGATAAGTTTTTACATCGATTTTGTCCGAACTTTTTCAATTCGTTGAAAAGTTAAAACATTTTAGTCGCGTGTATTATTTATTTATTTATTTATTTTTTACATATATAAACGCGCAGCAGCGAGGCTATATGCGTTACTAAAAAAGAAAGAATAGGTTACACTGTTCTATAAGATATAACTGCTAATTGTGAATGTTGAAAGATGCTGATGTTGAAGAATGTGATGAAGATGAAGCAGAAGATGATGAAGAAGACAAACTGATGGTGAAGTCTATGGTGAGTTTAGGAAACTGCGACGGTAATGATGAAGAAGTTGGTGATGATGTTAACCCGAGAAATTAAAAACTGACGAGACTTTAAAGTTTTGAAAGTTCTTTATGGGACTTTTTTATTATTTTTACACTAGCTCACATTGATTTATAACGAAGGAAGGTAATGTTTTATTTATTTACTTTATTATTTAATATTTATTATAACAGATATTTTAATAAGCCGCACAGTGGCAACTTTAGTTAAGCATCTTTTTAATCACAAAAATAGAACACATCATTTGTTACGAATACCCGTACACAGGCGATTATTTAGTTACGGCAACTACAAAATTCCAACATGTTAGATTTTCCTGGAGACTCAATTTCTGCCGTCAAAATAAAACGTACGTGTTCAAACCTGTTTCCTATAAGTCATACGAAATCATCGGTAAGACAATCTGACAACGTTTGACTTCATAAAATCGCGTAAAAAATCCATTTCTGAAGTACAATAAACAAATCTCTTGTGTATTTCACATGAAAACATTAAAATTATTATGGCAACATATCTATTCAAGGATTCAAAATTCACTTGAAATTGTATATTCTGATCGTAAATAATTCGAAATGAACAACCTGTAGCGATATTAATTTAAAGATATTAATATTAATGTGCAATTTAGTTTGCTTATATTCGTAGACAGTTAAAGGTATACGAAATTGTGTTCTAACGCGTTTATGATTGTGCAGCGTCCGGTTTTGAGTAGGTATTGGCGACGCGTCTTATTGAACTTGCATTTTTGCAATTAATTTTATGCTGTCCACCAATAGATAGCTACTCGTTAATTTTCTTATTGATTGATATTTTTGTTAAAATTAATTAGCGGTCGGAAAAACTGCGGTCAAAAAAAAATGTAATAACGAAAACTGATGTTAATTTTTTTATACTGACAGCAGAACGTCAAATTAGGGCACCAATGGTCTTTATTTTACTTTAATCGCCATCAGCGCAACTTCTCGGAACACAGAAGCTTAGTTTTCCTATGTTTTCTTTGTAATTAAAAAACTTTATAAAATGATAACTACTTTCACTTTTAATAAACATACGGACATACGGAAAATTTGAGTTTGAAGTTTCCCCTAGTGCTCACCACAAACGCTCGCATCGCAAAATTTGTAACTCCGTCTCCCTGAAGATAGCCCATACGCAAGTTCTAATATTTTGAGTGAAACCAGAGTTACTGTCAGTATACCTCTATCTTCTTTACATTTACGTGACGTAAATACTACGTAAGTCAAATGTGTCTGAGTACACATTTGATACTTGTGGTATCGACAGTTAACTACCTTAAGCTAAAAAATCAAAAAATATAAAAATGATTACTAATAGATATTTTGTCATGTAGGAACGTTTTTTGAAAAGACAGAGTTTATACCTGAGGAAAAGTAACAGGAGAATATTATTATTACTTTAGTGTTTTCAAATTTCAGTATATAATATTTTTCTTTTGATGTTCGCGCTTCGTTAGTTGAACTACAGAGAACCGTGGGTAATACTTTCTTGTGAGCGTTTTATGTATGCACGAATATATTCTACATTCATTTATGCCGTTTTAAATTTAGTGTTTGCGCTAACGTTTTTAATAAACAGGTGGCTCTGTAAATTGATATATTTTGTTATTAAGACGAAGAAAACAATGTTTTCATAATATACTTTTATTCTATACTGAGCATAGGAATAAAATCGCAATCGAATCATTAGGGTGCAAACATATATTCTGTCTTTTTTTACGCCGTAAACACTGGCGTATCAAGGAGGACAAAACAAGCACGAGGGACCCTCCTGGGCCAAAAGCTGGGTACGCCCATGTTAACATCATAGAAAAAGACAAAGTTTTTGAAACAGAAATACTTTATTCATATTGAATGTAAGTACATCAACCAATCCTATCATTGGAGAAATCAGGGAATTACATCGATGAAAGAGACGCAGATATATTTTCGATACGCTTTGTTGCCTTTGCTCACCACACATTGAGTAGATAGACAATGATTCATATAGTAAATTATTAAATATATGGTTTTCATACAACACTTCATTGTATACAGGATGTTGAAGCAAAAACTTTTATGGGACGTTATGCGTGATTTTGGAAAATCAATACACGCGCTATGCAGCAAACAACAGGTATATCTGTATAATTAATAATTAAATATATTATTTGCTTTATTTAACATGAAAAGGGAATCGGTAAAAATTGCTAAAGAAATAAATATTAGGTACTTGTAATTAATAATCTTGTGTTGAGAACATGAGTGATTTTAACACTAGTTTATATTTGAAAAGTTAATAGAAAAGTTTTGCGACGAACTTTGTTTCCGAACAGCTTTATGACGTGAATAACGTGAATTTCTTGTGCGCATGCGTACAAATTTTCAATGTTCGCGTGTGTGCTTAGTGAACACAACATTAATAATTCCACTCATATAATTTCAAACTAAACTTCCCTGCATCACAGAAACGACTTTAAATTTCAATTTTCAAAAGATAGCATTTTAAATAAGACTGAGAGAGTATAGGGGTTTGTAAACTTCATTTTCAATAAGGCTATTGCCTAATAGGCAAGTGAACAGCACACCGCGTGCCGCACAACTGACATCACAGTTTCTGCAAGCCGTTGTTCGAAAACTTTTTAGTTTCTCGGAATTGTGTATTTTAAAATAATAGACTGTGTATCAAGGGCGTAATGATCTGTATTTTTAACAAATCGTGACACTGTGTTAGACCAAGGATCAAATTCGGACCGCAGGGAGTAGAAAGTGGAACCATAAGAGAGATTTTTTAAATGGAAAAACAAATTATGTAAGACCTTCGATAGGAATTTGCAGCAAGGTTCCAAGAAAGACTGAAGAGATAAAGTACTGTCCTTGTTTTTAAAAACTTCTTACATAGTTTTTCCATTAGCTGCGGAAGAATGAACTGATATAGCTGCAAAGTTGTTCAATTTCCGAAATCATCGCTTCAGATGGAGATTATCAACGGGCAGAAAAATATTTCCCTGAAAATGTACCAAATGTACAAAATGTGTTGTAAAAAATTGACTACCAGCCTGGCTACCATGTCTGATTTCACATATACATAATAATATGGTGAGACCTATTTCTCAAAAATGAACCTTTTGAAAAACAAATATCGTTCAAGATTAACGGATATCTACTTTAAAAACGCAATGGATCTTGTGGTTGTCTAGAGTCTAGACAACCACAAGATCCTTTTTGAAGAAACCAAAGTTATAGACAGAGCATCGAGTTACTACCCACGCATATACAGAGAGGCCATAGAAATACACAAACACACAAATAATTTCAACCGCAAAGACGAAAGTTTGACTTTAAGTAAAACCTGGACACCAGCACTGTGCAAGACCAACCCACTGAATGAAACGACCAATCACAGAAGAGCATACTACGACCGAGTAGAGAACACGAGCACGTTGGCTATAAAAGACGGAAGTACCACACTTGTCGACACACTTACCTGTGAGCAGCCTAGAAGGAAACTTCGCCCGCTACCGCATCACCTTTGATAATGTCTAACGCAACTGTAGACGAAACGTCAGGTAGTAATACCAATGGACCACTGCATACAAACCCGGAAACCCAGAAGATTTGGATCAACACCGGCCGTGAAAAGCCTACACACTTGGATTTCGTTACCGTTTGCTGGCTGCTTGGAACAAACCTAATGAGTCACATACTCGGATGAAATAAAATGCTTAACACAATCGTGAAGTTTCCCTTTCTAACAAACTTTGTTTAAATATTATAATATTAATCCCCCAGTTCTTGAATTAACTGGCAGCAAATATATAGACGAAAATTTAAAAGAGCACTTAAATTTTCTCTGTATCTTGTAAATAACCTAAAAAGAATCGAAAATTATAATAACGATATAGCAGACAAAAATATTCTCGTTTTATTTATATTATGTATAGTTTAGTCAATGAGTGCTCATAAGGGGCATCTAGATGGAAAAGTCGAAAGCAGAACATTTGACTTAGGAACTTTGTTTGGACTAGTTAGGAGATAAACATACTAAAAGTCCTTGCCCCTCTGAGGTACGCCCGAAGGGGGGGAGCACAAAGAAGGTCCCGTTTTTTGGTTTTTTGCTTTCATCTCGAAAACGGTACGTCGTACGAAATTTTGTTGTAATACATAATGAAAGCTGATAAAATTCTCTACAACTTTAGCTTTCACACTTTTTATCTATCTCCAATCTTTGCCTAGCTATGAGCTCCGAAAAATGGTCGATTTTCAAAAATGTGTTAATTCTCTGTAGCACATTGTAACAATACGAATTTGTCAAAATCATTTCGTATCGCTCATCCAAACTATTAAAAACACCCACACACTATTAAAAAATAACATAAGCTTTAACCTATTGAAGACCCTGGGCACATTAGGATTATGGGGCCCCTATGACCTTAACAGAGCACTATTTTGTTAGAATAGACAAAGAAAATAGATAAACAAGGTTCTAGATTCTAAGTCGAGGAATGTGATATAAAATGCATATATTTAAAAGGATCACGTTCCCAATTTTAACATGAAGGACACAAAAAAAATAAGTATATGAAAAATAGTTCACTGATGATTTTTGTTTAAAACAGTTTAGGTACTTAGTATACCATTAAACTAGGGGTTCCCTATCGATCGCGGGGCCCTGGGCACGTGCCAGAGTGCCCAGTGGGGAAGAGGGCCCTGTGTGGAAGTACTCCCAGCTTATGTTATTTTTTAATAGTGTGTGGGTGTTTTTAATAGTGTGGATGAGCGATACGAAATGATTTTGACAAATTCGTATTGTTACAATGTGCTACAGAGAATTTAACACATTTTTGAAAATCGACCATTTTTCGGAGCTCATAGCTAGGCAAAGATTGGAGATAGATAAAAAGTGTGAAAACTAAAGTTGTAGAGAATTTTATCAGCTTTCATTATGTATTCCAACAAAATTTCGTACGACGTACCGTTTTCGAGATGAAAGCAAAATACCAAAAAACGGGACCTTCTTTGTGCTCCCCCCCTTCGGGCGTACCTCGGAGGGGTAAGGACTTTTAGTATGTTTATCTCCTAACTAGTCCAAACAAAGTTCCTAAGTCAAATGTTCTGCTTTCGACTTTTCCATCTAGAATTATTCGTTGCTTAAGCTAGTATCTATGGATGTAGAGATAGTATACTTTATTACTGTGTTGCAAATATCTAAGAGCAATTAATGTCATATTAATTTCACATTACAATGACCCATATAATTTTATTCCCAAAAGATCTGTCAGACATCAATCTGATTTTACTGGTCTCCTGTAATTCAATAAATATAATATAGTAAATATACAGATCTGCACAGAAAGTTATCCGCAACTCACAAATAAAATGATAATAGAAAAAAGATTGATTTATATGTGCAGAAATCTATCGTTATATTAATATAAAATCGGCCATTGAGCATGGAGAAACTACTGACACCAAAACTACTACATACAAATGAAAGAAGCTGTGTATAAACGTTGGCAATAAAATAGGGAGGAAACTTGTTTAAAAAAAGGGAAAATTTTATTTAGTAATACAGCCTAAGCCCACTAGAAAAACATGATTCCACTCTTATAGAAGAAATAGAAAGTATATCACACATATAATAAGAATAAGAATTAACCTCGACTGTTTGTCTTCCTATCTGCATAGAATTGGGGTAGTAAATTCATCTTTTTGTGCATGCAAAAACTACAATGTCAATGACTTTATACATCTGCTAAAAAATTAGGCTTTTCATTTCCAATTATATATAAACTCAAGGAACTTTGATGTATACGACGGAATCAACGAATTTTGTTCTAAAAATAATATTTCAATTTAAAAATCAGTATTAACAGAAAGTGAATGTCTCCTACTGTATTGTTCCTAACCTTATTAATCCATTTACGAAAGACTCTCGTGTTTGTGTTGGTTCTGTATTTATGAGTCTATTGCTTTCCTTAATTCCCATCCCGATTCCTTTTAACCTATCCATCATTGTGTCCCAGTCTTACATGTTTTCGAAGTATAGGAAATAAGATGCTGGTACATAGGCGAAACTCTAAAGTCAAAGGTTATGATTAAAAAATAGAAAAAAAAAATCACGTAAGTACCATATTATGTTTTTAATTATATATGAACTTCATAACGTCTAATATGGTGACTCACAACTATTTTAGAATTGTATTTCAAAAATGTTGCCTTGTTAACAGAACAGTCATAAAATTAGATGATCATTTATATACAATGATGCCATATACTAGTTAAAATGTAGACGTAGTCATGCTGTGATACTTCTCTTCTATAAACTTGTTCATAATATGGTCAATGACAATTATATATTAAGTAAAATTAATTTTAAAGTTTCAAGCTTCAACACAACATTTTGACAATTCAGCATTGTGTAGGATGGTGACATTAGTGAATAGTCTGCAAGCTAACCAACCATTTTTAGACTTTTTCCAGATTAGGTATAATGCTTTAAGAAAATTAATAAGGTCATGAACTTATGATTTAGATATTGGTAATATTTTTATAACGTGTTTTTCTTTTCTTTTTTTTTAACATGTATTCATTTTCTGTAATTTGTAATTTCCCTGTTATTGGAGTTATAGGTATCTGTTGGGAAATAAATATTTATTATTATTATAAATCTTTTGATACCTGAAATGATATTATTTTTAAAATATAAATTTTCTCATTATTTTTAAAACGATTTCATTTTTATTTCTTATAATAGTAAGTATTGATTTTTGGTAGTTGATATATTTTCTTTATAAAAAAATGTCAGCCACGTTTTACGTTATTTTTGATTGAATTATTGTATTTAATTCTAAAATGTAAGAAAGAACAGAACAAAAAATTGTAATCATGAATAGCGCCCTAGATTTACAGGGTAGGTTTGCTTGTTTGAACTTTTAGATTTTTTTTTCTTCAATCTAACTAGCACCTTTCTATCACACCCTATAATCAGTTGATATTAATTAGATAATCAAAGCTTTCTATAGACCTATAACTCCTTAAACAGCAATTAAGGTCTATTCTATCGACTCCGCTCTGCACTTGTTAAGGTAAAAGGTATTTCATAGTTTTCCCAACCGTGCTGTGTAATATATTCCATGGTTGAGACTAGAGGAAAGCCTATAATGCAAGGAATCTGTAAGGGGTAGGTTGTTCACTCGAGACTGATATACCCCATGTCTCTA
Organism: Xanthostigma xanthostigma; assembly: GCA_963575645.1. Classification (NCBI taxonomy): domain Eukaryota; kingdom Metazoa; phylum Arthropoda; class Insecta; order Raphidioptera; family Raphidiidae; genus Xanthostigma; species Xanthostigma xanthostigma. The sequence goes on along the minus strand of OY754467.1, from coordinate 30,025,652 downwards.
TATCCGCAGTGTTAAAGGCCAAATGGCCTAAGACAGATGCTTTACGTAATTTCTTAAAGCGTTTCTATGGTTCATCTATCATGTTTTATTAAAGAACCAAATCTATAAGCGTAATCCGGCCTAGACTTATAATATTATCAGGTCTTAATTGTATTATTTTTAATAGGCCTAATTTTAGTATTATATATGAGCCTAACATTATTTTTTAATGTGGGCCATATTCGTTGAGGCATGCCTAAATACGCCCGTGTTTTAAATTTCGGCAAACAAATTTGGACCATATTTTAGCAATATTGAAATGCTACTCGGGGGCTTTTTGAGTTTTTCCCTTCCAACAAAAAATAATAATCTAGTGCTGTTTATATGAGAGGAATTCCCTCTATAACTGCAGCGGCCAGTACAGTGGTGCCATCTTCTGGCCTTTGGAACTACGTCATTACTATCAAATAACAAGAGAAATGGTGATTCATTTTCTGTGTGCTCTTTTATTATGAAATAGGATGAATTGACTTATTATGAGTTGCAAATTAAACAATACGATAAATTATAAGTAAACCAGAATCAAGCGTTATTTTATTCATGTGGATTACTAAGTTAGAATTATAACCTGTAGTTTTTGGTTAAATAGTTAAATGCCTTTTTGACATTGAAAATTTTCCAGAAATTTCCCGTAGAAAATTTTCTTCCCCACATCACTGAGAGTATACTTTCATGAAATTTTAAATCGCATTTATTTGTAACAATCGTTTGGAAATTCCGTAGAATTAAGTACTAATGGCATCTCTGTGAGCTACGCTATTCTCGAACCCACAAAATAATTAATTATTATTATAGAAAAAAGACGACTGCCACGTGCACTGGAAGTGAAACATTCAGGTTCTAGGAACCTCATTTTTCTGATCCTTTGCTACGAGTAAGAGCGTAACGAAAATTGAAACACGCCTGTCTTATTGTACTGATAGCTTCGTAAAGAGTCGAGTTCTTCTCACTGACATACTGAGTACCAAAAATTCATTTTTCGTCACTATCCTATTTCTGAAAAACGCTTTGCTACGACTGAGAGCATAACGAAAATTGAAACACATCTATCTTGACTGAGATTTTGCTTCGTAAGGAGTGAAGAAATCAAATATTCCCTTCACTCTTGTCTATCAATAGGAACGTTTCACTTTGCATTAAACTCATTTATGAAAAAACTCACTTTACTGGCGCATTGCTACGACTAAAAACGTAACAAAAATTGAAACGCCCGTCTTACTTTACTGCCGTTTTATAATTGATGCGAAGTGAGGCGTTCGGTATTCACCTCAACCCTGTCTCTAATTCGCTTTAAGTTACGTTCCTATTTTGAAAGCAATTCTAAAAATTTGACTGAGTCCACTTTGCAATGTGGTCACAGATATCTGTTTCTGTTTGATAAACGTGTGTATCCGACGAGAAACAACGCAATCCAATATTAGCGGTTGCCCCCATAATGCACCGCGTTCAATGGTGGCAATTTGGGATGAATAGTTCGAATTATTGCAATACTAGATATTATACGAACAGTTTCACAGCGCCATTTTTAAGACAAATGAGAAGTTGAGAATAATTACGGCAACTAAACATATATTGCATTATTAACATTTTTGATAGTGGAACTTCGGTTTAATAAGTTACGGTGGTAATTCGTCAAAAACAATGTTATACTAGATTTGTAAATCTAGTAAAATTATTCATCAATCAAAATAAACTACTCAGGTCTAGCCCCCGTCTACGTTTTTTTAACGATCTCTCCTTGCACTTTTCACCTGGTAAAAAAACACCGTCACATCAACTCCCTCTCGCGAGAATCTCTCCCACTGAGATAAAGTCTGCTCCTGCGAGAAACAACACCCCGCTAAGTTTTATTGTAAAAAAAAGTTAAAAAAAGCAAACCGTGAAGGGGATCGTGTATTAAGACAAGCCTTAAGGTCCACATTACCAACTTCCCAGTATGATCAATACAGAATATTAAATGTGTAGGTATTTAACAAATTAGACTCGAGAAATCTTTCTAGAAAAATCCTAAAATACATTTTTGCAGTTTTTCTGTTTGATTAAACAAAAGAAAAACGGCTGGATCGATTTCGATAAAATTTGTTTTAGTTCAAATGTCATTAATACACTGTGTTTGACAACCTAACGAAGGCGATATCATTTACTATCCGAAAGATTATGTGTAAAATTTACCTACATAAATAACGACTTTATAGATTTTGAAAAAATATCTTTCAAATCATATTTACTAACACGCGTCGCACCCTAACTTAGTTCAGAGATTTCCTACTTGAAAAAAATGATCACGTACACACGCACACACACACACACTTTTCTTTTCAAAAATAGTGTAAAAATCATGTAGTGACCTTGAAACATCAAAATTTGTATTACAATTGTTCCCAATATACTGGGAGAAAAGTTATTAAATAAACAAGGAGAATACAAAAAAACTCGGGTCGCAGTGCCAAACCCTGCCAACAATATAGTGTATTTGCTTTTATAGGCAGTGTGGCTCTATTGTATGAACAAAATAAATTGTTTGGACAAAATAAAAAAGGTACCCCTTAATACACCCCTCAAAACAACATTTTTTTACTTAATTTCAATACTACATATCAATTCAACATCTGTACCAAATTATATACCTACACTCTTCAGTATGTAAATCCAGATCAGTAAACTTGTGTTTTTATAAAATTTGTAAGCCCGGTCCTGTTGGGCCGATTTTTCCAAAATTTTAGCAGCACATTTTAATAATTATTAAAGGGTTAAATTTCAAATTTGAACGATTCTGAAAATTTTTTCGGTATTTTTGGGCCTAAAAATATTTATCAACCCCTAAAACCTACCCTTAAAGTGGCCCGATTGGGCCCATTTTAAATAGGCTTCGTGTGGTCCAAATTTCGTTAAAATCAATTAATTCCTTCGAAAGTTATAGCCCGCATATATATATATATATATTATAATGGCTAGCTATATTCAGCGGCGCTGGGCGTGGGTCGGCGGAACTGACGTGGCAGGCACTTACCTTGAGAGATGTTAGCGAAGCCAAGGTCACCCAACTACTAAGCTGTAGGTAAAGGGAAAGATGTTCAGAATGGGCGCCAGATCTATATTGACCTTAGCTTGAGTCACTGCAGGATCGATCACTCCTGCAAATAAATCTTAAGGGTCCTGCCAGCAAAAATAACAACACGAACGTAATGATCAAAATTTAATAAAAAAATTAATAATATTAACAAGAGTGATTTGCACATAAACTTCTGGCAAAATGCCCAGATCAGTACGCTACTGATTCAATTAGCGACGATATAAATTCTTACTTCAGTACCGTGAAGCGGTGATCATTAGTTTCCACGTAAAATACAAAGTGATACACAATAAACGTAATAATAGTAACAATTTATCTACTAAAAAATCTATCATTCAGATCGCCTACGGATGAGGTTCAAATTTCCATAATCAATCCGTCAAAACTACAACCAAAACGGCAACACAAACGTAACGCGACTCTAACAGCGACGATAAGACAAACCTCATTCGTAAGCTAAAAACTTATTTCAACAACTCAAAATACAAATTACAACACGTTAAAATAGTTACAAATACAATGTCGAAATATTTTAATTAAACGTTGCTAACTTTATTTAACCAAATGTTAACAAACCGACAAGCGCAGTGTGAAATGAATTTTTCTTTGGAACAGCGCTATCCGTTCACAATATCACAACAGTCAAAAATAGTTCTGCCTGAAGGGCCATCAAACACTGTAATCTAAAATTCAGTTAAGTTCAGCACGCCACTGACGAATTGACATAACACAATATTAAGCTTTAATTCAGCCTGAATGGCCGTCAAAACACTGTAAGTATGAAATTCATTTAAGTTTAGCACGCCACTGGCGAATTGACATAACACAATAGGTGGCTTTATCAACAAATGCAATTTCTTTATGATGGAAACTATGATCCAACGCAGTCTAAGCACAGGTTCAAGAAACAAAATAACAAAATAATTATTTCAGACCGTGAGAATTTATTGATGAAATGTTCGCATAAGGCGGCAGGGCAGCATGAAGGCAACGTAGTGACGTGTGCAAGCGCGCGCAAACTTATTTCACAGTTACGACGTACGTCAATCAAAAACGTGCATTTTATTCAAAGTTGAATTTAAGATGCGACGTACGTTTGATAAAGAATTTTAAAGTTCAAACGCAAATTATGATTTTAAATTGAACAGTTACGTAATATAGCACTAAACGTTATCACACTACCTGTAGGATGCAGTGAAAGTATTACAGGACTCGTAGCCCTTTTTCCGAGACAGCTGGACTGGATTCAGTTAGCTGAAGTGATCGACCCAGCAACGCTCCAAGCCTCGTTACAGTGGTTCTTGTCAATGGTAGTAGAATCACAGCGTTTTTTATGCTGAACGGACGCCACGTGCTAATCAACTACAACTCCAAACACAATAACAATACGCACTTCACTAAAAGCTTTTCCCAACAGAAAAATAACAGGATGGCTCCAATTTTATAGCCACCGTACTCAATAATTTCGAAACCAACGCTCAGAACTCAAAAAAAACACAACGGCAATACGATACGATACTCTCACAACGCTTGCCGGCAGCCGAATCCCGCATCTCGCTATTCAAAAAAAATCTTTTCTCGTCGACATTGTACCTAACCGGACACAACATGTTTTATAACTATTCGCCAAACTCAATCGGGTAAAGGGGTCCACACACACTCAAAATTTTGTTGTGAACTTTTTACCGCCATTTGACGTTGTAGGTTCACGGGAGTGGTCGCTACGCTTAGGGGTCGTCCGGACCTCGTTCTTACGACTAAAGCTAACCCGTTACACACCCCCCTTTCCTCCAAAAGAAAAGGACGCAGACCTTTTCTTATCTAGCATTCGTGCAAAACCAAGAGTCGAAAACCGAATCACAATTGGATCAGAGAACAGTCAAACATTTTTTCACTTAAACATCAACGGTAACACAACAATGTCCAAATTGCTACATCGACATATCGCAACTGAAACTTCAAAAACGAAACAATAACCAAACGATACGAAATCACTGCAATGCATTTTCCAAACACATTTGCAGCCCAGGCGGAAGTCTCAACTTCCAACGATACGCGGTGGTAACCCTGCAACCTACTGGACGGCTATATAGTCCATCGCACGGTCACCCCACAACAAAGGTCTAAAACCTTCCAACGATACGCAATAACCTGATGTAACCTTGCAACCTACTGGACGGCAACACTGCTCTATAATCCATCGCACGGTCACACCAGTAAACGGGATCCACAATTCCCAAACGATAAACGAAAAAAAAAAAAAAATTGTTGTCAAAATCAACAAATCCGGCTCATGGTGAAATTATTATGAAGAAGATCTGAAATTTTAGCTTTACTAACCGATACTCGCAGGACTCGATCGGTTGGGCACGTATACTAACAAGAAGTTGCAAAAGACTCCCGGCGAGGTTAGAATACCCAATACCAAACTGACCGAAATCACAACAAGATGTTGATTCGCCAAAGATATTCGCATATGAGATCGTACAGCCCTAGTACACACCAAACATGACTTCACATTTGAGTATACAATCCCAATTAAGGACTCAAATTGCACTAGCAATGTACTAAACGCCATTTAATAAATCAAAACTCACACTTTGGCCGATATTTTGACAACAAAAAAATTTGAAGTTCCAATCATTACTCATTGTCGATAAACACAAAATCGAAAATAGTTGCAATTACGAAATCGAAAAAAGAAGCGATATTTCGAAAGCGAAAAACGTCGACACGATACATCGTTACTGTTCAGAGAGAGGTACAGAAAAAATCTTATCAATACGGAAACTACTAATTGAACTGAAATCTTAAATCTACAAAAAAATTCTGCTAAACGAAAATAGGTGCCGAGACGAGACAAAAAATTCGGAAATTTGACTTGCATTACAGTCAAGGATATAGAATCTAAAAAACTTTAAAATTAAATTCGGAAAGTCGAACGACATTGTCATTAAAAAAAAAAACGATAAAATTTCTTGCGGAAAACGAAACGACATCTAAAATTTCCCAACCGGAAACGCGATAAAATTTGACGGAAACGAGACGGTAGATCTATCTCACAAAAAGTTGCATTCACAGACGGTAAAACTAAAAGCTAACTAATCGAAGGCCGATAGTGGAGAAACGAACATTTAATCGAGATACGGTAACAATGCAAAAAACAAAACCGGCAATTCGTAAAGTTACCCATAACAAAAACAGGCAAGATAACCGGAATATCAGAAAATCTCAAAAATCTCAAAAATATCGACATCGGGAAAGCGCACAAAAAATCTCGAGAACCGGAATATCAGAAAATCTCAAAAATATCGACATCGGAAACGCGCACAAAAAAATCTCGAGAACCGGAAACAAAAAAATCGTGGAAACGGAAAATCCAGAAAAAGTTAAATCGGAAAGCGGAAAATCTAGAAATCGTGAAATCGAAACAGCGGACAATCTAGAAATCGAAAAAACTAAAAAAATCTAGAAAACGGGATATCTAAACAGCGGAAAATCGAGAAATCGAAACAACCAAATAAAAAATCTAGAAAACGGGATATCTAAACAGCGGAAAATCTAGAAATCGAAACAACTAAAAAAATCTAGAAAACGGGCCCCACGTTGGCAGGCGCCAATTTATAATGGCTAGCTATATTCAGCGGCGCTGGGCGTGGGTCGGCGGAACTGACGTGGCAGGCACTTACCTTGAGAGATGTTAGCGAAGCCAAGGTCACCCAACTACTAAGCTGTAGGTAAAGGGAAAGATGTTCAGAATGGGCGCCAGATCTATATTGACCTTAGCTTGAGTCACTGCAGGATCGATCACTCCTGCAAATAAATCTTAAGGGTCCTGCCAGCAAAATAACAACACGAACGTAATGATCAAAATTTAATAAAAAAATTAATAATATTAACAAGAGTGATTTGCACATAAACTTCTGGCAAAATGCCCAGATCAGTACGCTACTGATTCAATTAGCGACGATATAAATTCTTACTTCAGTACCGTGAAGCGGTGATCATTAGTTTCCACGTAAAATACAAAGTGATACACAATAAACGTAATAATGGTAACAATTTATCTACAAAAAAATCTATCATTCAGATCGCCTACGGATGAGGTTCAAATTTCCATAATCAATCCGTCAAAACTACAACCAAAACGGCAACACAAACGTAACGCGACTCTAACAGCGACGATAAGACAAACCTCATTCGTAAGCTAAAAACTTATTTCAACAACTCAAAATACAAATTACAACACGTTAAAATAGTTACAAATACAATGTCGAAATATTTTAATTAAACGTTGCTAACTTTATTTAACCAAATGTTAACAAACCGACAAGCGCAGTGTGAAATGAATTTTTCTTTGGAACAGCGCTATCCGTTCACAATATCACAACAGTCAAAAATAGTTCTGCCTGAAGGGCCATCAAACACTGTAATCTAAAATTCAGTTAAGTTCAGCACGCCACTGACGAATTGACATAACACAATATTAAGCTTTAATTCAGCCTGAATGGCCGTCAAAACACTGTAAGTATGAAATTCATTTAAGTTTAGCACGCCACTGGCGAATTGACATAACACAATAGGTGGCTTTATCAACAAATGCAATTTCTTTATGATGGAAACTATGATCCAACGCAGTCTAAGCACAGGTTCAAGAAACAAAATAACAAAATAATTATTTCAGACCGTGAGAATTTATTGATGAAATGTTCGCATAAGGCGGCAGGGCAGCATGAAGGCAACGTAGTGACGTGTGCAAGCGCGCGCAAACTTATTTCACAGTTACGACGTACGTCAATCAAAAACGTGCATTTTATTCAAAGTTGAATTTAAGATGCGACGTACGTTTGATAAAGAATTTTAAAGTTCAAACGCAAATTATGATTTTAAATTGAACAGTTACGTAATATAGCACTAAACGTTATCACACTACCTGTAGGATGCAGTGAAAGTATTACAGGACTCGTAGCCCTTTTTCCGAGACAGCTGGACTGGATTCAGTTAGCTGAAGTGATCGACCCAGCAACGCTCCAAGCCTCGTTACAGTGGTTCTTGTCAATGGTAGTAGAATCACAGCGTTTTTTATGCTGAACGGACGCCACGTGCTAATCAACTACAACTCCAAACACAATAACAATACGCACTTCACTAAAAGCTTTTCCCAACAGAAAAATAACAGGATGGCTCCAATTTTATAGCCACCGTACTCAATAATTTCGAAACCAACGCTCAGAACTCAAAAAAAACACAACGGCAATACGATACGATACTCTCACAACGCTTGCCGGCAGCCGAATCCCGCATCTCGCTATTCAAAAAAAATCTTTTCTCGTCGACATTGTACCTAACCGGACACAACATGTTTTATAACTATTCGCCAAACTCAATCGGGTAAAGGGGTCCACACACACTCAAAATTTTGTTGTGAACTTTTTACCGCCATTTGACGTTGTAGGTCACGGGAGTGGTCGCTACGCTTAGGGGTCGTCCGGACCTCGTTCTTACGACTAAAGCTAACCCGTTACACAATATATATATATATATATATATATATATATATATATATATATATATATATATATATTGTCACGTGGTGCCATAGCACCGCGACAATTTTTTAATATTAGCATAAAATTATTATAAAAAAAATATAAATAAGGAAATCTTAAGTCACTAAATTCGCGGGTATTTGCATGCGCGGTACGATTTGGATCGCGAGGCTTGGACTTATAAACATAAGTGTGTCTATCGTGTGATCCAGTCGGCTGACTCTAAAAACGCGGTATCTGTGATTTCAAAGTGAAAAGTGACAAACAATAGTTGTTAGGTTTGAAATAATTAAAATCAATATTTATTAGTTACGGAAAAATAACAAACATTAAGTTGTTTTCCGGGATTCGAGGTGGTCGCACGAAAAGGACGCTCATGGAATAAACCACAGAATCATCTTCAAGCTACTTCTCCAAGCTAAATTTTAGATTTCATTGTACTACAATGGAGCGCCTAACTACCCGTAGTCATCCACGAATTATGTAAAGTATTAATAGAATAAGTAATGTTCATGTGTAAGTAAAGTACTCTTCAAAAAGGTATGAAGCTCACGCCTAGTTTTTTTTCTTTCACGTATTTTTTTTTTAATTTAATCAATCTTATTAAATGTGCTTCCCTAGATAATTAAGTGATCACCTTGTCAGGGTTCCACCCCCAGCTCCTAATTGTTAGCCATGATTAAACCATATTGTTAATCCTAAGAATGTTATTGCTCAAACCATATTGTTAATCGTAAGAATGTATTTTGTAAATCAAATTTCCTTGTACCTTATCACCGTCACGTTTTGAAGTGATTATTAAATATAATTGTTATCGATCAACTGCATATTCTTTTCTTAGTTACAATACTGCACAAGTTTCTCAGAATGGTAGAGGAAGTGGTGCTGTACCCTCTCTGATCACTATGGGCCCAAAATAACACCGGTACCGCCCAAACAATCCACCGTTTTGAGAAATCTGTCCGTCTTTTCCTTTTTATTTATTCACAGGTGGGAATGGACCTACGCTACCCGAAAACCTTCCACTGCCGTGCTATAATATATACATATATAAACATACTTTTCCAAAAATGGTGCCAAAGTGTTTAGGGGGCTATGAAACGTCGAGAAATTTTGGTCCGACCCCTAGGTCCCGCCATCAGACCGACGCCAATAGTGTGCCTTATGGCAAATACACTAAAAAATGAAAAAAATATATGAATAATTACCAAGTGGAATATGGAATAGCTGTAAAAAACGAAAACAATACTGGTGTTGACCGGAATCAAAATAGCAACCTTCTGCATACAAAGCAGGCGCGTTATCTATTCAACTACCGTAAGCGTTCGATTTACAACTGTTTTGATTAGTAATACTAAAATAATAATGTCGCAGTGCCAAACCCTGCCGACAATATAACATTATTGATCCAGTAGTTCATACAAAATGTGGACAAGCCATCATAAACTTACATAATTAAACATAGTATGGACATTTTTCCAAAAGATAGTTTCTCAAAACAATGCTGACATTTTTATTGCAGAACTTTGCTTTGGTTTGGTCTGACAACCCATTATAGATGTTCGCAACAGTGCAGTTCAAATTCTACTTATTTTGAGAAGCGGTGCACCGGAACTGCGATAGTTTCTCAAGTTCTATATGAATGTGTAAACTATTATTTGAAAATAAGTTCGTATTGTTTTTAAGAATATTATATTTTTGTACTGGAACTATTAGTAATTTATTTGTTTTAAATTTATTTACACGATTGTCTGTAATTTAAATTAAAAATGATTCTAATTTTTTTTTTCTGAAACTGGCAATATCTATATGTTCAGGTGGATCGCTTCCAAAACACAATTTCATATAACACACCATCGTGCTAATACATTATATATAAATATATCCAGAATGTCTCAGACCACCCGTACCACCCTAATATCTATGAAAGATCATCGATAAAGGGGAAAAGAAAAAATATATGTCAAATAATTTTTGAAAAGTTTTTGAATGGTATCAAATTTGGCATCCTCACCCATCACCTGAGGAGAGGAGGGGGGTAAGTTAAAAAAGTTAAATAGGAAGCCTTATATTTTATTTCAGATACGAATTCCTTGCATCAAAATACTTAAGTTTTGTCCGAAACAGTTTTTCAAATTTTTGATCTAATACGCTGAAATTTTAAAAATCATTTCTTCATCAGACTTTCACGTACCACCCAATAATCTAAGGAAATTCACATTAAATCACAAAAAACAAACAATATGTTTCTTTTCGTTATTGGAAAAGTTATCCAATTAAACTAAACACCACTCTGGAGGATGTGGAAGGGGGGTGGGGGCAATTTTGAATTCCTAAATGGAAACTCGAGTTTTATATTCGATGATATTTGAAAAACTGTTTCGGACAAAACTAACGTATTTTGATGCAAGAAATCCGAATCTGCAATAAAATATAAGGGTTCTCATATAACTTTTCTAGGTTACCCCTTCCTCCCCCAGGTGATGAGGTTTGGTACCATTCAAAAGCTTTCCAAAAATTATTAAATATTAGGGTGGTACGGGTGGTCTGAGACACCTATATATAAACATTTTAAAATTTGGTGGCAAAATTATTCAGGAGACTATGAAACGTCGAGAAATTTTGGTTCGACCGCCATCCAACCAACTCCGATACCGTATGTGTCATATGGCAGATACACTAATAAAATGACGAATAGAGAAACTGGATTGATACGACTGTACGGCTAGACGCTTTTGATATCCGGTGCTTTGATTAACGCGACTCATAGCATTAGTGTCTGCTACTTACAGGTGAAAATACGCATGTAAAAACCTTTGATGCTAAGCGCTGCTCGATGTTGCTTAGATGGAAATAGGTCACAATCATCAAATCGTGATGCAGTCGCGATACAGTTGTTAAATCATGCAATTTCGCCACAAAAAGTATAACATGTTTAGGTTGGCTCTAAGATGACGACAATTAACAAGTCAAGCAATAGCGTGTTTTAGAGGGCAAGCAGTTTTTGTGCTATTAAAGAAAAGTTTTCAGAAGTATTATTACGAGTATTCTAGAAGATAAGTTTTGAAATTGCATATCGGTTTTGCACTCGAACACTTATTATATACAGTAAGCAGTCGTAGCACCGATAACACGCCGGCTGTATAAATACGCGCTTGGGACCAAACTTTATTGCGCGCGATTATCTTGTCGCCGCATTGGATGCCGGACGACGACTCTAAGAACATCCATACAACATATTATTAAGTGCATACATACAAACATATATACGATATAAAGACGACATGAGCGACTCGTCCAGTACGCTGATACATAAATTTTCAAGGTCCCGCCCCAGAAGGCAATACACTATTCTTCTCACTACCACCTAACCCACATACTGTGCGAACATGAAGGTTTCAGGCAGTACATGCATAGATTTGGATTAGAGGCGAGTGCAGAATGTTCAGTGTGCCTCGGAGAAGAAGAAACCGCGGAGTATGTGCTACTAGTGTTCATACGTTTTACGCAATATTGGGAGAAACTGGAGAGGACCGTGGGGACAACACTAAATGTTGACAACTATATCACAACCATGCTGCGAGCTGAAACTCCCCCTCCCACGAAGGAATGACTGGCGTCAGTGTCGCGGGAGAGATACAAGGAGCATGAATGAGGGGGTTTTTGTGGGAATGGAGTTACGGCCCGAGTCCCACACTACCAAGGGTGGAAACCGAGGTTTCCGTAAAGTGGACAACATTAGGAATGCCAAAATAAAGGTTTACACAAATATTCAGCTTATTCCATTTTATTCCGAGGCGAAACTCTAAAGTGACTGGACTATAATATATAGAACTTTTCCTAATGTTTGTAAATTTATATTTATTACTTAATTATGTGCCACTAAGACCATCGTGAAGAATATGTTCAAATGATGTTATAATGTATTGACACACGACTCTGACGTAGACTAAGTCGTTCAAATTACACAGATCTACCCACTGCATGTTTGAGCCAAACGTTGTCTAGCTCTTAATGAACTAGTTGCTAGACATTCAAATTAATGTAGATAAGAATTAGCTCGCAGATCGCCAACCACTTCAATGCACCACATCCCTCTATCAAATATGTGGACATAGCAATGACCTTATGAAATTATATTTATTTTGGAATGAAGAATTTTACATGTGAGTGGATTTAATTCAAAACCTCTTATAAATAATACTAGCGGCCCGGTGCAGCTTTGCTCGTATTTGTAGATTACTACCGTTTTTTCGTCGACTTTTCAAAATTGATATCCACGAAAAGCACAGAAAATTAAAATGGATATAGTAAACTATCCTTAAAAAATAGACATATTATGCCGTTGTGGACTTTTCTGTAGATCTATAAAAGAGGAACAATTCCTCCGCACATTGTTTTGTTATATCTCAAAGGAATTAGGCAGCGTTTTCGATTGAATCTCTCAGTCGACTTGATTTTTCCGACATCTTCAACAATCATCGTTATATAAAATATTAATTAATTATACACAAAAACCTTTCCCTTGAATCACTCCGTCCATTGGTGAAAACCGTATGAAAATCCATTCGGTAATTTTTGAGTTTATAACGTTCAGACAGACAGACGCGGCGGGTGGACTTTGTTTTATAATACGAGTAGATATGTTACAGGCAGTCAGTAAACGGATATGAAACTGTCACCGTCATGCGCAGGTAGTGAAAACGTGTTCCAAAAACGACACAAACAGTTTTTTTTTAGTTATTGCGCATGCGGGTGACGGTTTCGTGTCCGTTGACTGGCTGCTTGTAGTTTTAATATAAAGCGATTTTCCGCTTTTTGCAAACATCCTTTTGAAGTTGTGAATATTTTTTTCGATTATCAAACAAATTTATCTAACATTTATTACAATCACAGGCTTAGATACGAGGGGGGGGGTGTTCAGAGGGTCTGAATACTTTAATTATTATTAATTGGAATTTAAAGATTGTACACGTACAGAACTTGACCCGAGCGGAACCTGGTTCGCAGTTAGTACTACCACTTCTAAAATAGCTGATTTTCACATCATAAAAAGTAACTTCTCAGTATTTTTGACAGCAACTGTATGCGTAGCTGTTTGCAATCTATTTGGGTTGTTTACGAAAACTACACATACTTTGTTGTCTTTGTTTCTCATAATATTTTTAAATGGTAACTGACAGGTGAAAAAGCACACTATTATTAAATAGGTCATTTTACTACGACTATACAGCTACAGGCATGAAAAGCAGCTATTTATAGAGGGGTGTGCAAAAAAGATTTTTTGAACACCCCCCCCCCAAAAAAAGAAAACCGCTTTCTATGCCTGTATGTATACTTAGCAGTTATGAAATGACATATTTTACACTAGTGATGTTAAGTTGCGTAAAATAAAATAAACGTAGCCGTATTACCATTTCCGTAGCAAAACGACTATATTTTGCTACGAAAATGATAATACTTCATGAGATTGCAAAATAGTCTATAATTGGAAGTGATTTGATCTGTCAAAAATTTTAAAAATTAGGTGGAAATCAGCAGTTTTATAGAAGGTACGTTCAAAATATGTAGTACCTTGATATCTCGTTCGTAATGATATTCTGACTAGCTCGTTTTAACGTAATGTTACTCATCAAAATACCTTACAAAGAAGATATATAAATTTCTATTTTAATTGTTCTTAAAACATTAGACTAAGCGTTGTCTTGCTAATCAAATTCTAAAAATTATTCTAGTTGACCAATCAATATAAGGTACTTTACTTTTAATTTAAAATAAAATTAAAAATTTTAAAAAGTGTGAGTGACGCAATAATCATGACAGTTCATATGTAAATATGTAAACACAAAAAAAATTTGACTATGTACTAGTTTTATTAATTTCTACACATAATTGTTTGAATTACCGTGGAGCGAAGCGCTAAAATTTTTACACAACAAAAAATAATTAAAAAATATCGTGAAGACATTTTGTAAATTGAGCGTAATGCAGTAAACTCTCTATCTCGCAAAATAAAAAAATCGATGTCTATTCTGATCGACAGAAGAGGATTGCGACAATTCTTCGCATAGACTTCTGTGAAACAAATGACTGCTGTGACAATTAACATGCAAACAAGTGAATAGCAGCGAGTAGTCGGTGTTTTGTTTATTGCATGGTCACTTGATGTGCGTAGTGCACCAGTATTGTTTGTATACAGAACTAAATGTTTTAAATATACTAGCTAAAATATTGACGTAACTCTGCACCGATGGCATGCCATCAATGCCTCCTATAATAATTACACCAGTTACAATAGCTCGGCACTGAACTAGTCTTTCTATAACTCGAATCGTAATAATAAATGATTGTTTAGTTGTCAATTTCCAGAACGCAATGACCACATATTATATTTCTGCATAAGAAAAGCATTAATCCTGATCAAAAAATTATCAATCAATTCAAACTATTTTGAGCTAAGTTTAACTTAAAAAACGATTTTCTTTCCCCTGTCAATCTGAGCTTATCTGTGACGTATCTAAAAATCATACACCGGGCACCTAAGTTGTTATATGATTTAGATAGCAATATTTTGTCCAAAGTTATTTTGTCCACGAATGGCCAAACAAACATTTTAATTAGGGCATGATTTTAAATCAGCAGATTGTGTTGACCCCTCGTTTGGTCTATATTTTTAACTTTTTTAATATTATTTTGTATGTAATTTTTCGTTTTGTTATTTTATGTATTTTCAAGCTTCAGCAACAATCTGTTCTTATTCCTATATTCTTAAAGATCTATAAAGAGCTATCTCAAATTACCGAGAAATGAATGAAATCTTTTTAACTTATTTCTTAATATATCTGCAATAAGTACCCAAAATTTCAGAAAGGTTTTGTACACTGTTGGAACTTTCTGTTCCGTTGTGTTTATTGCTTAAATAAATAACTACTTTAGAAAATATATAATTATGAAATTAGCCTGTGCTATTATGGGAAAATATCACAGTCTAAGATCTTCATCCATCAAGAAGTCTAATGAAATTTGAATTTTGATAATACAATGTATTAATAAAGAAAGCTATTTTTAAAAATAAAATAAAGTTGTTAATTTTATTTTATTTATTTAATATTAAATATTATATTTGTTATTAGTTACCATGTATTCGTATATACGGTATGGTTTTAAAAACCAAACACTTGATTTATTCCCTGCAATCAAAGAAAATTTACCCCCTGTAATAATCTTCATAGTTTCAGGGGGGAAATCGATTGCCGGATTTTTTTATGATCTAGTGCATTCCGGTGCAGTGCAATGCACTTGCACTCATTTTTTTTAAATGGGGCTCCCTTTTTTTTGCAGTTTCTGATTTTTTATGAAAAAATAAACACTTTTTGTCCCGGATATTTAAATAAAAAACGCGAGTCTGACCGGATAACCGCTCAAAATTATGCCACGCACGAAATCGCGTTTCGACGCGTCGAATCCAAGTTTCTGGGTATTTACCTTGCCTGTGTTGTGGGAAAACAATCAAAACAATATGGAAGGAGAAATAAGGTTATGATAGAATAAGGATATGATTTGTTTATTATTGATGATTATTTCTCCTTCTTCTTTGATATTATCATCTTGTTTAGATTGTCAAATACCCGGAAACTTGGATTCGACGCGTCGAAACGCGATTTCGTGCGTGGCATAATTTTCAGCGGTTATCCGGTCAGACTCGCGTTTTTTATTTAAATATCCGGGACAAAATGTGTTTTCATAAAAAATCAGGAACTGCAAAAAAACGAGGTCCCCATTTTAAAAAAATGAGTGCAAGTGCATTGCACTGCACCGGAATGCACTAGGTCATAAAAAAATCCGGCAATCGATTTCCCCCCTGAAACTATGAAAATTAGGAAGGTAAAATTCCTTTGAGTGCAACCTAAGGGAATAAAATCAGGCGTTCGGTTTTTCAAAAAACCATACTGTATATGTTCCACGTGTTCACATTAATATAGAAAACCCTATAACAGCAAAATACTAATTCGAATGTGTCCTACTAGGTCAACCTGGTTTTATGCCAGGAATTAAAATGTCGACCAAACTTTGGCACTTTTTATGTAGGTACCTACATATTTTACTTTCGGTTGATAATAAAATTATATAATAACTCGATAACCACATTTCATAGAAATAAAATTAACAACTTTAATTTTTTATTATATAAATAGCTGCGCCAAGAAATTGAATGTCATCCCAATCAATTTTTCTTTATTAATACAATATATTATCAAAATTCCAATTTCATTAGAAAACTCGATGAATGAAGATCGGGCCACATCGGGATCTTGTATTAATCGTTTAATATCGGTAAATATTACCGAAAAAGTTGTACTTTTTACAATATGTGAATCGCATATCTAAGAAGCTCTGTTCAAAATTTTTACCATTCCAACCCACAAGTGGGGAATGGTACTAGTTTAGGTCAAAAATCACTTTTAAAAAATTTTACAAGATCTTTCCGTTTTGAGGTCCTCTGAATCCAAAAAACATATTTTTGGAAAAACTCTGTGCGTCTGTTAGTCTGTTTGTCTGTGAACACGATACAGGTCAAACGGATGAGCGGATTGAATCCAAATTTTGGGAGGATGTTTAGTATGCAAATATGAAGAGCCCTGTTGTTTTTGGGGAAAATCGGCGCATGCGCAGAAAAGGTATATGCTAAAACGGTATTTTTTATATAATAATGGTATACTTTTCATAACGACTTATTATTCTATTTATTTTTTCAAGAAAGTTATGTCAATAAATTTTTTCTAAACTTTATAGTTTCGGAAATATTTTGAAAATAAAAAAAAATCATCCGCTCTTTTGTTTTATGGATCTGTCAGAAATAAACTAGTTAGACATGCTTTGATTAATTTTTACATGCCGTGGAACATATTATGTAGATAACCATGGCAACTAATAGTTAATATATTGAATACTAGCCATTACCCGCGTCACCTCGCGCGATATCATAAATTTTATTTTCTTTATTATATCTAATCAAATGCCAACATTTTTGAAGTTGGAATGGTCCCGTCGCCTAATTGGCTGGAATTTTTTTTATTGTCACTGACGAAGTCACGAGACAAAAAATAATTATTGCTGAAAAGTTTCAAACGAACATGCTTCTTTTTAAAATGCATGTTCACACTTAACAACAACGCACTCATGGGGTATACAGCTTATAAATATTTTTACCATAACTACTGCTTACTTTTGACAACAAACCACTGAAATTGAAAAATTTAATTAGTGTTGAAATGGGATACTGTCACGATATCTTGCATGCTAGTTACTCGTAACGTATACTAAATATGTATATACCTACATGTATTTCTGTTTGACAAACTTTGCTAAAATAGAAGTTTTAGTACAATTTGACGCTGTTGCTACTCTTTTATAATTTGTGGTAATAGAATACCTCATGCATCCTTAAGTTACATTCCAGAAATAAAATTTCAATCGATCACTTCTTTTTTGAGCAGAATCGTTATAAAATTCTACAAAGTATTTTGAATGAATATGAACTATCACAATTTGGGATCATTGTCAGTAGATGTTTTCTGACAGTCGTACAATTCAAGCATTTTCCAAGTTGGGCGTAGAATACTTTTTATCAAACTTGACGGAATGACTGACACTACACACACAATACTTGTTTTATTGTTTTGTTATATACGGGCGTGTTTTGTTTAAAGCGTACACGAAACAAAAACGACTCGGAACAATAAATAATTGTCGGCAGTCATGTAGAGAGCTGTGACAACCATGTACATACCTAGTATTTGCTGCATATGTGTACGTAGTACATATTAGGTGTGTTTGGTATCATGCCCCAGTGTAAAAAGTGTTAGCACTAATCATGGCACTACTGCGTTTGTTATACAAAAATGTAAGATACACTGACCTGTTTAATATTTCAGTGGCGGAGTAAAAGTGTAAGTACTAGCAGTCCCGACTTTTAAGCAAGAGAACGTGATGAGTGTTGGATATTCTGAAAAATCTGTTTTTCAATGTAAATTGCATTGAGTTAATTACTCTACACTAATATAACAAACCTGCCTTTTTTACCAGAACTGATTACAATTAGGCACGCGATTTAAGGGCGGTTCGCATCCGTTAGTTAAGATGATTTTGTTGCTTTCCAAAATAATAACTTAAAAAAATTTAAAGCTTTTCTACACACAATTTTGTAATTATTAATGACACAACACATATTTTGCAGCAAGCTTAGTAAATAAAAACACCCAAAATATAAGATCGTTTGATTAACTTGCACGCTATAACCATAGAGATATAAGAATAGAGTACGCTAGTGCGTATGTTTGCCATTAGTGAAAGTGTCCGCAGTTAAGAAAGAGAACGTGCAGAAGCTCCGTATCATTCAGTTGTCATTATAAGAACATCGAGCCATTTTTGTCTGAACTGCTAGTCTGTAGGAAATCTATTTACATGTAAATATTACCAATCATATTATCTTCTTTCATATGGCCAATTCATATGGGTACTTAAGATAAATTAAAACAAACCTGTGAAAAATTCGGTGGCAATCTGTATTTCCATACTGTGCATGACACACTACACATATTTTTTTACCATTTTGCATTTAAAGTGTCATTTTGAAGAATTAAGCGAAATAAACCACAACTTTATAACTTCATAGAAAATACCTAAGCCAGACCATCAAGAAAACATGAGTATTTTAATAACACCTATACACAACTTTAACTACCTACTTTTATCTATATTTCAATATTGTCTTACATTTAAATTAACAATTTTAGAGTTGTTTCTTGCAGGGAGAGAAATTCATGAGAGGGGGTGTTAATGCGAGATGAAAAGGGGAGGATAACTTTATAACTTCATAGAAAATACCTAAGCCAGACCATCAAGAAAACATGAGTATTTTAATAACACCTATACACAACTTTAACTACCTACTTTTATCTATATTTCAATATTGTCTTACATTTAAATTAACAATTTTAGAGTTGTTTCTTGCAGGGAGAGAAATTCATGAGAGGGGGTGTTAATGCGAGATGAAAAGGGGAGGATTGCAGGAAAGAGATCTTTAAAAAAACGCGTAATGTGTTGATTAGTTATGGGAATAATCGAGATATTTAAATAATCGAGACATTAATAATCCTCTGTTCTCTCTCAAATCTCAATTATTACAGTAGTACTTATTAGTAGTGTTACGTAGTGTTCCCTTCCGATACATGCATTCGTTCGATTAATTTTAGTAGTAATTCGATTCGGTAGTTAAGTTTTTAGTAAAATAAATCATACTCGAATAAATTAATAATTGTATATTATAATCGAGATATCTCCAGATATGTTAATAATCGAATGAATCGATTGTCATATTTCGATTTATTCCCATCACTAGTGTTGATGTCCCAGAGACTATTTGGTCGGTCACTCCTGCCATATAATATGTACAACGTACTAGCGTAAACACAATACTGCGGACGACATGCTGTAATACCAACTGATTTGGATTGATCTAAAAACCAAACCAATATTTTATGTCACATAAATATTAATTTACATGCAAAATGTACAGTTCGTAATAAACAACAGTATGGTGATGTACAATCAAATATTTAGGAATAATTATTTTTTATATCAAAAACATATAGATTTGACATATAAAAATGGCAAATGATTTATTTTTCATTTTTCGGCGTTTTGCTCGGATCCCGTTTCGAAAAAAGCAATAATATTACGCATTATAGAATAGGTATGCGTACTTTTGGAGCTTTGCAAGTAGAGAAACCGATCACATGTTGAAAACTAATACATTTAGAAACGTCATTAAAAAGTAACACCATCTTATAAAAGTCAAGCTGTGTCTAAAAATACTATTCATATCAGAACCAGATCTGAAAAAAACACAGAGCACTTTCATAAATCCTTGATTTATTCAAACAAAAAGCACATTTATTAATTAAGCGTTAAGTATTAAAGCAACTTTTTAAATATTAACTTCCACCATTGAGTTATTATATTTTTGAACATGAACAGCATTTCTACTTGGAAAAGCTTGGACTTGACAAACAAGAAATTGATCTCTAACATCAAACGAAATAAGAATTAGAAAAGATAAACGAAATATTATTTTTACACGACACCCCATAAAACAACAGTCTGCTTTTTATGCCGGTATAGCGGTAGTAAAATGACATTTTTTCGCACCAGTACGTAAATCGTAAAGGTAAGCAAAAATAATGGAACTTAACCAATCCAATAGTATAATATCTTTGGAAGTTGCCATTTAAATATTATTCAATAAATTTAAATATTATATATGAGCAACAGAATATCAAAGTAGGCTTTGTCTTGTAAGCAATCCAAATTTACAATATGACCGAACTGTCAAATATATAAATACAGACTTATTATAGAGTAAAAATCAGCTATTTTATAGGAGATACGTGTACAAAATGTACTATAGTACCTATATATCTTGTTCGTAATGGTTTTATAGGAAATAAAGTCTAAAAACCATTAAATATGTCGGGAATAATTATTAGAGTAAAACTGATTTCTCCCAGGTGATAGACCAATGCTATAGGGGAGCACTTTCCCAAAAGTTTATACCTGGAACTTCCTCCCCCATATCCTGCAAAGTTGGAAAACTTAGACCTTTAGTCGCTTGTATAAAATTTTCTCGGGTGACTGTTAAAAATTCCTCTCTCGTTTTGACATTATGTCACTTCTTCGTATTGTGTATTTAATTAACAAATTGATAACGTTTATCTCAAATATTTTCTTACGTAACCTTATGCAAATTTTATATGAACTTATAGGGAAAAAATGTAATTTCGAAAATGTAAATAAAATATGTTTCCATTTACAAAAAAAATCATGTAGGTACACTTCCAGCTGAGTTTGAAGTTAAAAAAAATATACCTCAGCAGTTTCCAATAGTAAATCTCGAGTTGAACAAAAAGTTCAAAGAGTTTTTGGCGGATCTTTTACGGATCTTTTACCTTATTAATTTTCAATTCATAGATGAAATTTTATATATATAGGTGACTAGGTAATAATGAAAAACTTAAATTCCATTCAGATTATTTTTTATTTCTTGGCACCTTTATATTGCAAAAATTTATCGTAGTGAGTGCCATACCAATAGTACATAACTTAAAGGTACTAAAAAACTATCTTTATAATGAGATATTGCACATCGATCTTTGGAAAGAGACAATCTGTTATGAAAATTAACTCTTAAAGAGGTCAATAACTTTTTCCTATAACAGATAGTCTCTTTCCAAAGGTCGATGTGCAATATTTACCGCCGCGTACTCTAAGAAAGTTAAGATCCGTATCCATATCCGTATCCGCGGATCTTGAAACCAAATATCCGTATTCAGATCCGTATCCGCGGATATACATTTTTAACGATCCGGCACATCACTAATTATTATATTAAAAAATAAAAATTCACTTTGGTTATTAAACATTTTTTGAGTATCTGGTACTGTGATTCCATTTAAGCAGGTTACCTGTATGAACCACTTGATTTTTTTTTTTTATTAAACAAACAAAAAAAATGTGCATCGGCTTATGCCACTAGCAATGTTTACATGGTATAATAATTCAACATATAATATACAAACTGGTAAGCGGTAATTTTTAATTTATATATAATTAATATTTGCATTGTTAGTAATTTTATTTTTTTGTTGGTAGTACTTTCGTTTAAGCTTGCTAGTATGGGTATCGGAAGTGCAACTGTATGAATTTTCCTTGGTTTATTGCTGCTGTATTTGTTGGTAAGTATTTGTTTGTTGCTTGGTAAGTACCTACACTTTTAATTAATATTTAATTTTTGTTTTTTATTTTAGATTTCTGTTTTCAAGTTTGATGTATTTAGAAAATTGATTAATTTTTGTAAGTTGTTTATATCATTTTTTAATATTTCATTTACTGTTTTAGGAAGCTGACTAAAAATTCTATGTTTGGTGAACTTTTGGCAGCTTAGTAGTAGATGTTCGACGGTGATTTGAATTTTGCAAACGTCACACTGTGGTGGGAGTTCTTTTTTGAACAGGTAAAAGTGAGTTTGTCTAGTATGACCTATTCTTAGTCTTGTTAAAGCGATTTCCTCTTTCTTCGAAAGTTTGTTGGGCTCTCCCATCTTTTTGTGTCTTAGTTTTATTTTGTTTAATTTATTGTCGATTAGGTTTTGCCATTTGTTTTGCCAGTCGTTGATTATGCTTCTTTTTATAACTTGTTTTAGGTCTTCGAGTAGATTGCTTCTTTGGCATTTTGGTCAGCGATTTCGTTATTTAATATTCCCGAGTGTGATGGAACCCATATTAAAACGACATTTCTATTTTGTTGTTGTAGATCATGGGCAATATCTTGGATATTTTGAACGAATGGGTTTTTGGAGTAGGTACTTTTGTTTTACAGCTAGGATGGAACTTAAGGAGTCGCTTAATATTGCTATATGATTGTTGTTTTTGTTTCTTAGTTGAAGTTTAAGACTTTCTTGTATGGCAATCAGTTCAGCTGAAAAAATTGAATTTGTTGAATCTAGTTTTAATCTTGTTATTTCATTATTGACGATGAAGGCTGAGGCTGTTCCGTTTTGATTTTTAGAGCCATCGGTATATATTTGGAGGGAGTTATTATATTGGCTTAATATGCAGTATAGATGATTTTTAAAGATGAGTGGATGAGTATCGTTTTTAGTAAAATTTGAAAGCTCAACATTTATTTTTGGGGCGTTTATTATCCAAAGGAGTAGGACTTCAGACTATTTGTATTTAAGTTTTCTGTGTTTATTTCGTATTTTAGTGCTAGATTTTTCATTCGTATAAACAATATGTTTATGTATTGTGGTTTCACAAGATTGTTGTAGTTCGCATGACCGTTGTTTGCGGCAATGTTTGTAAAATAGTTCAATGCTAATTGTTTTCTTCTCTGTTCCGGAGGAAGTTCCCCTGTAATACAGTACAGACTCTTCAGCGGACTAGAAATTAATGCACCTGTCACTATTCTGAGACCAGTATTGTAAGTAGAATCTATTGTCTTCAAGATGTTATAATTTGCAGTTTCGTAGATGATGCTTGCGTAATCTAGCTTTGATCTTATTAACGCTTGGAAGATGTCTTTTGGTCGCCTCCCCAGTGATGGTGGGCCAGTACTTTGAGAAGGTCGAGATCTTTTCTGCATTTTGGTTTCAGGTTTTTAAGTGGGGGATCCAGGTAAGCTTCTCATCTATGACCACGCCTAGATGAGTAGTTTTCGTTACGAACTTTAGTTCGATTTCGTTTAGTTTTAGTGTTGGTTTTTCAGTATACTTATGAGCTTTTGTGAACATTATACACTTTGATTTCGTTGGTGAGAATATGTATCCTGTTTTGTGGGACCATCTGTTTATTTTGTCCAAAGCGTCTTGAAGATGTCTTGTTAATATATTGATGTGTTTATTTCCACAGTAGATGAAGAAATCATCTGCGAATAATGATGCTTTTACTGGATAGCGTAGGTCCTTTAATAGGTTATTGATGGCGACTATGAAAAGTGTACCGCTTAATGGGGATCCTTGTGGAATGCCATTTTCTTGGTTCTGCCATTTGAAGTAAGTTCGTATGGACTTGGAAAGTACGATTTGTTAAAAGATTGTTTATGAAATGCGTCATGTGTCCTTTGATATTCCAATTTACTAGTTGTTCTATGATTAGACGACGCCATGTGCTGTCGAATGCTTTTCGGATATCCAGAAAAATAGCTACCATCGTTTCTTTGATTGCGGAAGTGTTTAGTATTTCGGTTTCTAGCCGCGCTATTTGGTCAAGAGTGGAATGGTTTTTCCTAAAGCCGCTTTGGTGTTGGTTTTGTAGTTTATTTTTTTTAGGGTTCACATCAGTCTTTGATTTATGATTTTTTCGATGATTTTGCTTAGGGAGCATGTTAGGGAGATTGGGCTATAGTTCTCGGGATTTGTTGGATTTGTATTTGTTTTTAGTATTGGTAATATTGTAGATTTTTTCCATTGAGAGGGAAAGACATCATTTAGCCAGTTTTAAGGTACAAATAATATATTTTCTTGAAATTTAACTTAATTAAAATGATGTTTTAACAAAAATGGAAGTGAGTTCCTCCGGGTCCTCAGACACGAATTTCACAAGGCAACCCTAGCGTTTCCTCTTTGTCATAATAAATGTCACCTTTCGTGACAATTTTATCCTTTAAAAATTTGGTTAGTATATTAACACCTGGCTTTCAACTTATTAGGTATACTATTCGGATTTGAAAAAGAAAAATAAAGATCTAATATCTTTACATTCAACACAGACAGTTGGAAAAAAAACACACTATAGACGCTGATTACTTAAACTGTTTAGCGTCCATAATCTCTTCCCATCTTTTCCTCTCTCACGCACACACACACATACACAATATACAGTCTGCAAGTTTCAACTTGGCAGTTCTCTTCAATACATGAATACCTTTCATTTGTTATAAAGCAGTAATAATGCATAATAAGCTTGTTGAACGTTTATCAAGCATTTTTTAATGCATCGGTTTTACAAAGTGCTTCAAGCACTATAAAGTGCTTAACACATTAGGTATTATACAAGTACTAAGTTGTCACCACTGCCCAGTTTTGATTAGGTCATCCATATTCCAGTAAAAGTTCCCTGTTTAGGTAATCGAGAACGTTGACAAGTCAGGAAAACCGAATTTCACAAACGTTGCACTCACTGTACTGTTATAATATAAAATATAACATACAGGATTAGTGTTCGTTTTGATGCATTACAAGTGGGGAGACCGATCACTCGCTGAAAGCCACCCGATGCAATCACGGGACTATGCACAGCTTATGTCGGATCTAAAATTGCTGAAATTACTGCTGCATTTTGCTACCCGTTTACATAATATTATTATTCCAATGCCGGCGACTTCTTCACTGTCTCGAAGCTAATTCACTTATTATTCTATTGAAGTTATTACACAAGCTGAAGTAATTAATATTTGAAATGTAGATACTCGGAACCGAACGTAAACTTTTAGTTAATGAAAACGGTAAATTATTTTTTTTTTAAAAAGATCATATTCCGAAGAGAAAAGAAAATGTGCATTCGTATTCAGATATTATGAAAAGAATAATAGAAAAGAAAATGAATTGATTTAAATGTAAAATGACCTAGATTTTAATCAATAAAAAAAATAACAGCGTTACAAAGATTCCTAAACATCGACTGATGTTAATCAACTCTGACTAAACAATAAATATAGGTATAAGTAACTAGAGTACGCTAGTGCGTATGCTTGCCATAAGTGAAAGTGTTCTCAGATTCTCAGATAAGAGAGAGAACGCTGCAGAAAACCAGAAATTTGATTACTCAAATCAGCATTGTTTTGTATTATTAGTTACCATAGAGATCCGGAACTGTTCTCTATCTTAATTGCAGATACTTTCACTGCTCTCTTGCGTACTCCATTTTAATATCAAAAGAAAGAACGAATGGGGAAGGAAGGGATATGAGTACGCACATTCAACTTAGTTTACCGAGATGAATGTTGTGTTCAAACTTCATAATGATCGGACTTACCGTTCAAAAGTTTTTGTCGTTAAAAAGCAGGATTTATACTTTTTTTAAGTAATTTTCTTTTAATATAGTAAATAATAAATTGAAAACACTGTAGGAAAATTATTTTTATATACCTATAGGTACTTATAGTTGTAACAGTTTTCAAATGAGCTAATAATTAGATTTATTTAATTTTAATTAGTCGTAATAAATTTAAAAAAAAAAATAGAAGAAAGCAATGTAGAAAATAAAAAAAATAAAAATATATTCGCCGGCGTGGGGCTTGAACCCAAGACCCTGACATTAAGAGTCTTACGCTCTACCTACTGAGATATCCGGTCTTGTGAGCTTCACGCGCTAATATTGCATTATTTAGTGGAAGGAATTTCACCTGATAATATTTGTCGGACGGACTAATTTTGAGATACATCTTGCAACATTTTTATTGATGTTCCGCTTCAATTGGTCGTAGCGTGATATTATAAAGCCTATAGCCTTCCTCGAAAAATGGGCTATCCAACAAAAAAAATGTTTTTCAATTCGAACCAGTAGTTTCTGATATTAGCGCGTTCAACCAACCCAAACAAACAAACTTTCAGCTTTATATAAATTAGTATAGATTTAGTTCTTTTTACCACGTTCTTATTTCAACTTGCTTTAGGTGTATGTCGGGTGGTACTTACTAATTGATTTTATACTAATTTCCTGATGACATAGAAATTTTTAGCATAACTCAGAATTAGATGACAATACGAGGATTTACTAAAATAAAGAAGAATATAATAAAAGAAATAAAGAAATTTTATTTACCGTTATATATACGACTGCTTGCAAATAGCCGTCGTAGCTCAGTTTTTAGTTTCAAATCCTACAAGTTAAAAAAAATATTTAATCCTTTTTAGTCCGGTTTAAATCAACAATAGACCTTACATTCTGCCAATCTTCAATCGCAACAAACTTCACGTGGAAAATCCTAGCAGACTTTGTAACGCGGCCGTACCGACACGCAAATAAAGGTTACAAATGTAAAATGATTATAATAATTACATGAACTGAAATCCTGGCAGGGTCGCCAAATTGTAACGCGCGCCTCGCCGTCGGGCCGCAAAAGAAGGTTACAAATGTAATAAGTTTATGATAATTATGGCTCTGATTTACGCAACGGTTATCTAACTTTTCACAGACATGCGCAAGCCGCTGTTCGCTGACTCGTGGGAAAACGCCGCTGAACATGTAATGGTTCCTGTAAATTTTACTTCAATAGATTTTCTTTAGGGTCGCCACCAATTTTTACTAAAATTGGAAAAGTTATGAACAATGGAAAAATTCAACAATAAAAAATATTTTTATACAAAGTAATTGTCTATAATAGACGTTTATTATTGATTATGAAATGCTGTAACAATGAAATACAATTTGAATAGTTCCTGAATGACGAAAATTAGTTAACATTACTTAATTCTAAGTTATCTCGAGACTTTGGGTGGGGAAAACAGGATGTAAAAGGACTTACGAAGTGCTTCGGTGCTGGCGTATGCTGCAAATACTTCCTTCTTTCTTGCGTATATTAACAACTTTTCCGTGAGCGCAATTTCTCTGCGTATCACCACGGTACTTCACCATAAACTTCACTTATCTATTATTACGGGTACTTTTCTGACCCTATTTCACCTTTAAACAATATTAAATTCACTTCGCGATCACTTTGTCGCCACCTTTTACACTTTTTCAATATTACTTATAACTCCGCGGTCATTTGCCGCCTTAACTCCACTTTATAATGCTTTTATACCTTTCAATATTATTATTTTATACACGCTTTTATCTTTGGCGTATATTACAATATTAGCTTTTAACCTTGTCACCAGTTATGACCTGTTACCCCTGCAGCTCCCCCCTTTGTCTCTTAACTTAGAACGATGTTTACAGTTTGAGTGCTATTTCGCCACTGCTCAAGAATTGCGCGGTTTCTTCTATAGCACCGCGTCATTCTCCCCTCTCTTTTTCTTCTTCTTGTTCGCTTTTTAGGTAATGGATAAAGGAATAAACTCTACTTCAATCATATACTCGCACAACATATACATTTTAAATATCGGCGGGAAAGCCGTACTGTTACAGCACCCCCTCCTTTAAATTACCAAAATTTGAAATTTTTCACTTAAAAATTGAACAATTTTGTGATTTAAACAAAAACAAAAAATTCTTAAATTCTCAATTTGGGCGACCCTCGTAGGAATCACAATACAGTGAAATCCCGGCGGTGAAATACTTATGAACACTGACTGAGGTGCCACCGTTTTGTATTCACTGGATTCTGACTCTCCTATAACTTAGTACTAAACAACACAAATACAATATTATAGGTTCGTAACCATACAATAGACATTTTGTTAACAAAAGAAAGAAAACAAACTATATTTCTCCGATATCGTTACTGGATACAAACTAGACATGATATTAACAAGCAATTATTTTTCTTACAAGCTTCAAAATAAATGAACGATTAATAAATGACAAGCAAGATACTGACAAGCGATTGTTTTTACGACAAGCTTCATAATAAATGAACGATTAGCGAACGACAAGCAAAAAAAAATAAAAACTTCCAATGCACATCATGCACTCTTTTTGACATGAATGAGGTTTTCTCATACCTCTTAATACAGTAGATTTCGTCGCGTCTGGTCCAGAAATGCTACTTCACAACACCCGTACGATTTTAACACGCACGTCACTTCACTGACTTATGCTAAACAATACATTGTTATTCAATTACGAACAGACAATCCGCTTTTTCACGATTTGTCCCAAAATGCTTTCTTAACAAAATTACAAAATACTTTCTTTTCACCCCCTCCTAAAACTCGTATAAACGAAACAAAATAGAATTCTATTGGAGCCGATACACTTACTATCGTTCAACAAAATATCATTACTAGTGTCAGACATCGACCTTGACTTTCATACCATATTTCGGTCGACACTATGCACAACGACCGTTTTACGTTAACTATATGGTTTTATTAAGCTGTGACCGCTGATCACTGACCTCGACTACTGGATTGTTTTCGACAAATTGTTCCATACTATGATATGGTTTTAAAGATACGACGTTATAAGTTCCTTTTATCTGATTGCCCACAGGATATTTCAACAAATAAGCATTAGGTCCCACTATTGCCTTTACTATATATGGACCCTCGTAAAGTAAAAATAATTTTCTAATTTCTTTACTGATAGCTGATGAGTGGCCGTGTGTACGTATTAAAACCTGATCCCCTACCTTAAAACTCATGGCCTTCGGGCGGTCATGTCTAGCTTTACGTTTTTCCGCTTTCGTCTTGAATTGTTCCCGTGCCAATTCTATAATACGTTCCAGGCCCGGCTCTAACCTTGGCGGGAAATTTAATAATTTTTCAATACACCGAATGGGCCTATTTCCTGTCATTAATTGGTGTGGGGTAAAACCTGTGGATTCATGATACGTACAATTAATCCACTCTTCCACATTTTCTATATATTCAGGCCACATAGTATGTCTAGAATGACAATATGCTCTCAGGATTCTACCTATCTCACGGTTAGTACGTTCCACGAGATTCGACTGCGGATGAAAAACGGCCGAATATTTTACTTTAATACCCAAATCTTTCAGTGGTTCTGTCCAGTTTTTGGATACGAATTGCGGGCCATGGTCCGACATTATCGCCTCGGGTTTACCGTGTTTTACTATGTAATCTTTTATTATTTTACCTACCAATACCTCAGCTGTCGCCTTTTTTACCGCGTACAATCGCACGTATTTACTGAAAACGTCTAAAACGGCAAATAATGTTGTGACCCCCCCTTTTCCCGTGGGTAATGGGCCCATCAAATCTACACTTAACAGCTCTAACGGTTTTGTCGCTACAACATTTTTCATCAAGCCCTCCATAGATTTGTTCCCGCATTTCGATTTTTGACATATGTCACATCCTTTTAATCGCGCACGCACGCGCCGATCCAAGTTAACAAATATGCACGATTCAGCGATAGCTTTCGCGATTTTGTTAGCCCCGAAATGACCATAACGCTCGTGGTAGTTGTCGATTACCACGTTCACTCCTGCGTCTGGTATACAAACTCTCCAATTGTCAGTTGACACGTTACTCCTTTGAAACAATAACCCGTCGTATATTAAATAATATTTGTTAAGCTTTTCTCTAACACTTGGTTCCCCATTCGCGATTTTATCTAAAACATACGCAATAGTCGCGTCTTCGTTCTGCAGACGATTCAAATTCTTTATAGTTTCTCTAAATTTGCTTTCACTTTGACATAGGACAGTTCTGTTTATACACAGTTCAGTGTTGTCGCTTGTGACTGTACCGTCGGTTGTTACCACGCATCGGGATAAGACATCGGCTACTACGTTTTCCTTACCAGGCACGTACTCTACTTTAATTGCATATTCCTGCAAAGCCTGTGACCAACGCATCAATCGCCCTTTTAAATGTCTACCGCTCTGTAAAAATGTTAATGCCCTATGATCGGTACGTACTATCACTTCGTGTCCCGCAATGTAATTTCTGAATTTTTCGCATGCGAAAACTGGCTAGTAACTCGATTTCGCTCACTGTGTATCTAACTTCCGCGCCCCTCAAACTTCGGCTCGCGAACATAATTGGTCGCTGGGTTCCATCGTCTTCTAACTGATACAGCCACGCGCTAACCGCGACACCTGATCCATCAGTGCCAATATAAAATGTTTTATCAAAATTTGGATACTTTAGTACTACAGTGTCAATAAATACTTGTTTTAATTTCTCTAAACTGACTCTCATTGATTCGTCCCACACCCAGGGTACATTTTTCTTTAACAATTGTGATAATGGCGCGGTAAATTCGGAGAACTTACTCGCGAATTTTCTGTAAAAATTTACCAAACCGAGAAAAGCCTGCAAATCCTTTTTACATTTCGGCTCTGGAAAATCCAAAATCGCCTGAACTTTTTCCTGATTAATCTTAATACCGTCCGCGGTTATCATGTGCCCCAAAAATTTTACTGAGCCTTTTATAAAACCCGACTTGGCACGGTTCACCGTCACGCCTGCATCATTTAATTTTTGAAAAATTATTCGTAAGTGTTTAAGATGACTGTCGAAATCTTTTGACCATATTAAAATATCGTCTACATATGTTATTGCGAAATCGTCTACTTCCGGTCCTATAATTGAATTTATACATTTAATGAAACATCCCACGCTGACATTTAAACCAAAAGGCAGCACCTGAAATTCATAGTTGTGTCCGTTATACAGGAACGCGGTATATTATCGAATGTCCGGGTCCAGCGGTATTTGCCAGTACCCTGCCGTCAGATCTAACGATGAAAAATATTTTGCACCTGCAAATTTACTTATAATGTCGTCTATAATCATTGGACATTCACGGTCAGGTACAATTATTTTATTTACCTCGCGCGCATCTAAACATACTCTCACAGACCCATCTTTTTTAGTTACAACCACTAATGGGTTGGTATATGGAGAACATGAACTACTAATTATACCTAATTCAAGCATTCGGTCAATTTCATTCTGGACAGCCTGTCGTTTCGCATATGGTATCGGATAAGATTTCTTTTTAAAAGGAACGTCATGTTTTACTTTCAACTTACATACAAAATTTCGCACCAGTCCCGGTTGGTCCGAAAACAAACATTTATACGATTGCAATAACCGGTCTAAGCTATGCTGTTGTACATTATTCAGTGTATGATTCATAGCAAGCGCGCCGTCTCTCCCCGCCTCGTCTTCTTCGTTAACTTTACCTATTCGCTCTGTCAAAGAGTGCAATGCGTTGACTAATACATTATCGGTATTTGTCAGTGGCGCCTCGTGTAATCCGTTACCCGTTTCACTTTTAAGTTTAATTTTTAACGATTGGGTTACCTGTGCGCATTTGTTTGAAAATTTCATTTTACATAACCTATTCGCTTTTTTAAAATCTACGACATTATCACGGTAATTAATCAAACCCCCGTATTCGCTCAACCAATCTGAGCCTATGATTACCTCCGCATTTAATTGTGGTATAACGTAACAGTGTATGGTTATTTCTTCATCATCGACCGTCGCGTCTATTATTGTTTCATATTTTATCCTTTTAGACCGCGCGCCCGTAGCCGTCACTATCTGGAGGCCACCGACTGGCAAAAATGGCAATTTGCTACCTCCTGATTGCAGATCGTCGAAGACCTGTTCATTTATGGCCGATATATCGCTACCGGAATCAACTAAAATCTGCACGCTTTTTCCCCCGACAGTCCCCTCAACATGTGGTGACATTGACATATGTTCCGCGGCATCGTTCGTTTCTCCGTTGTCATCGTTCAAGAGATCTTGTCGTATCTGATCGCGGTTATACAAAGAGTTCACGCGCGGTTCTTGCGAATTGCACGGATCATCGCGTATCGCGAAAAGTTCGGCCAAGTATGTCATATCCGGTTCGTCATGAAAGCTTCCGTGTGTGTCAATCTTGTCCCCAGAAGCCCAAGGTGAACAAGATTTTTTATCAGGGTATGTCAAATTCGAGTGGTCATACGAGCTCCCGTGTTTGTATATCCCGTTCACTGGAGCACACGGTGAACGGAATTTTCTTAGTTTCCCGACTGATTATGAGTTGGGACTTGGTTTGTGCGATACGCACGATTTGTATTGTCCGGTTGAGAACGCGTCGATGGACCAGCCCCTTGATTATCATTTTGATCGCGATTTGACGTGTTTTGTTGATAACGATTTCCGCCCATATTTTCGCGATTTTCGTGTACTGGTTCCCGAACGCGATTATAATTTTCATTTCTGTTACGCCACTGATACCGGTTATTTCCTGAATTCCTATTTTCCCTATTATGATTACCTGTATTATCGTAACTATAGTTATTTCTATTATCTTCGCGCTCCTGTTCGACTATTATGCGCTCCAAACATTCCACTTCCGTTAACGCCTCCTGATAATTTAAACCCCGTTTTGAGACTAAGTGTATGCGCCATTTCGCTGGGTAGTGCCCGAATATACTATTAATTAAATTTCGTTCTGGCATTGGGGGATCCAAATGCACCCCTTGTTTATACCAATGAATAAAATGGTCGACCATGGTACCCCGACGCGGATTATAAATGTTTTTCATCGCTATTTGTTGTCTAACGTCCCCTTGGTGCTCGTCCGACCAAAACCTCGCCAAAAACCATTCTTTGAATTCGTCAAATGTTTCTATCTGACATTCTATTGGTTCAAACATATCTAACGATCGCCCTGATAACCCCGCTTTAGCCATCAATAATTTATCTACTTCGTCAAAAATACCTCGCGTAAAGCGTGTTTCTAGCGCCTTAATAAAAACCACCGGATGTGTACCGTTATTGAATTTCGGGGCCTCGTATGGAATGTGGTTCCCTGCACTGTAGCGCGCCACTGGCATTGTGTTATTTTTTAAGATTTGCAGTTGCGCGCTATTATTACCTATCTTTTTACTTAGTTCGTCAACGTGATTTTGTAAAACTAACTTTTGATCACGAAATTTGGTTTCTACTGTCCTCTCAACCTGAACTATTCTTTCCTCTGTCTGTCTCAATGTGTTTTCTTGTGATTCTAAGGTGAGCATTTGAAACTCATTTCTTAAGTCGCTACCCATTTCCTCTTTTACCCTACCTAATTCATTTCTTAAAGATTCGTCCTGACTTTGCATCGCTTGTGATAACGTATGCATTTGCGTTGTCAATTCATCGGAGTGTTGCAAAAGCTGAGTCTGCAATTGTCGCGAAAGCCGTACTTCCATTTGTCCCGACTGTTCTGATTGTTTTTTCACCTCTTCTGACAACTCTTTTAATTCAATTGATTGCCTTTCCAGTTTCTGTGACAGCCGTATTTCCGATTTTTCGGATTGTTGCAGAAACTGAGTCTGCAATTGTTGTGAAAGTTGAATATTGTTTTCTTTTATTTGTTGTGAAAGCCTTACTTCCATTTGCATTGACTGTTCTGATTGTTTTTCCAACATTCCCATCATCACCGCCAACATTCCATTTTCCCCTGAGTCTTTTCCGTGTGATTCCCCTTTTGAGTCATCAAGCGACTGTCCCAACCCCGAGTCATTACTTGTGCTACTCAAAACCTTTGGATTACGCACGTCATCTATCGCAAAATCCTCCAAGGTGCTTTCATTCCCGAAACTAGTATTCGCCTGATCCATTTTTACTAGATTGTTACTAAATGTTAATAAATATTTTATTTAATGACGCAAAAATGAAGCGCTAATATGTGGTGGATCGGAGTCGCTGTCCGATAATATCAACAGAAAAATTTTATAATAATAAAAAAAAAACTAACGCCGTCACTGGTTCCCAAATCCTTAAGGTGGATCCAGACCAAACGCGCTGCGCCGCGCCGCGCCGCTCAGAACAGCGCAGCGCAGCGCGGCGCGTTGCATGTGGACGGTAACACGCGCTACATCGCGCCGTTCTGCGCAGTTCTGCAACAACAGCGAGCACGATCCGACAACTGTCGGTACATCCAGATACATCAAAGGAAAACGCTTGTTTGTGCGCGTTTGGTTTGGACGGGGTATAAATACGTTTACGCGTGTTATTGTTTGCAGACGATATTTTGCGTGTAAAATATATAGAGCATATAGAAAATGGAATGGACACATCATCTTATTGAAAAATTAGTTAACTTATATAGGGAAAAACCTGAATTGTGGGACCCAAAAGATAATAATTACCATATTAAAAATAAA
This sequence comes from Xanthostigma xanthostigma, assembly GCA_963575645.1. Taxonomy (NCBI): domain Eukaryota; kingdom Metazoa; phylum Arthropoda; class Insecta; order Raphidioptera; family Raphidiidae; genus Xanthostigma; species Xanthostigma xanthostigma. Next base: position 29,990,645 of record OY754467.1, on the reverse strand, counting down.
AAACATGATGCCTGGACCGAAATTTCATCCGAAATGGGATGTGACGTTCATGATGTGAAAACAAAAGTGACGTCTTTATTGTCCTCATATAGACAGTTGGAACAAAACTTTGAACTAAATTTTCTTTAAATATTTTGCGCTAATCCGCGCCACTCTGGGTCGAGTTGCGCAGTTCCGCGCGGTATTTGTCAGCGCGGGACAGCGCGGCGCGGCGCAGCTCAGCACAGCGCGGCGCAACATGGCGCGGCGCAGCGCGGCGCGGCGCAGCGCGTTTGGTCTGGATCCACCTTTACAATGACAATAATCGCCGTACTATTTTGCAGTAGGAATGGCTAGAGTGCATTGCATGTATAGACACGTTTTCGTAAAAGCAGTTTGTCTGTTCGATTTTGTTTCACACGGATACAAATACACATATATATTTCAACGCATACACAATACATACACATATACTACCATGAACAAAAATATGGCGCTCCCACGACTCAACAAGTACAGCCGCGCATTTCCAAATTCTTTCAACAAATAAACTATATATTTGCCCAAATTCAAATGAAATTTGGCATGTGAAAATCCTGGCAGGGTCGCCAAATTGTAACGCGGCCGTACCGACACGCAAATAAAGGTTACAAATGTAAAATGATTATAATAATTACATGAACTGAAATCCTGGCAGGGTCGCCAAATTGTAACGCGCGCCTCGCCGTCGGGCCGCAAAAGAAGGTTACAAATGTAATAAGTTTATGATAATTATGGCTCTGATTTACGCAACGGTTATCTAACTTTTCACAGACATGCGCAAGCCGCTGTTCGCTGACTCGTGGGAAAACGCCGCTGAACATGTAATGGTTCCTGTAAATTTTACTTCAATAGATTTTCTTTAGGGTCGCCACCAATTTTTACTAAAATTGGAAAAGTTATGAACAATGGAAAAATTCAACAATAAAAAATATTTTTATACAAAGTAATTGTCTATAATAGACGTTTATTATTGATTATGAAATGCTGTAACAATGAAATACAATTTGAATAGTTCCTGAATGACGAAAATTAGTTAACATTACTTAATTCTAAGTTGTCTCGAGACTTTGGGTGGGGAAAACAGGATGTAAAAGGACTTACGAAGTGCTTCGGTGCTGGCGTGTGCTGCAAATACTTCCTTCTTTCTTGCGTATATTAACAACTTTTCCGTGAGCGCAATTTCTCTGCGTATCACCACGGTACTTCACCATAAACTTCACTTATCTATTATTACGGGTACTTTTCTGACCCTATTTCACCTTTAAACAATATTAAATTCACTTCGCGATCACTTTGTCGCCACCTTTTACACTTTTTCAATATTACTTATAACTCCGCGGTCATTTGCCGCCTTAACTCCACTTTATAATGCTTTTATACCTTTCAATATTATTATTTTATACACGCTTTTATCTTTGGCGTATATTACAATATTAGCTTTTAACCTTGTCACCAGTTATGACCTGTTACCCCTGCAGACTCCCCCCTTTGTCTCTCAACTTAGAACGATGTTTACAGTTTGAGTGCTATTTCGCCACTGCTCAAGAATTGCGCGGTTTCTTCTATAGCACCGCGTCATTCTCCCCTCTCTTTTTCTTCTTCTTGTTCGCTTTTTAGGTAATGGATAAAGGAATAAACTCTACTTCAATCATATACTCGCACAACATATACATTTTAAATATCGGCGGGAAAGCCGTACTGTTACAACTTATACAGCAGCGATCATATTCCAATCATAATAACCGAAACACAACGCAGGACTACCGAACATAACACAACAATGCCAAAATGAAAAATTAAAGAAGCAAACTGGGGAAAGTATTCAGCACTTATTGAAGAATCATGTTCAACACACAAACAAAACATAGAGGACATAAACATTACAGTGCAGAAATTTACAGAAACGATTATTACAGCAGCCAAACAATCAATACCCCTAACAAAACCCCATGCTGGTCAGCATAAGGTACCATGGTGGAACACAGATTGCAAAACAACAATTAAAAAAAAGAAAATACGCCCTAAACAGATATAAATAACATAAAAATCTCCAAAACTTAATCACACTAAAAAGAACGCGAGCCGAAGCGAAAAGAACCGTTAAAAAAAGCAAAGAACAGTCATGGGCCAATTATGTCTCGTCAATCGACGCAACAACCAACAACAAACAAGTTTGGGACAAAATACGTGGCATACAAGGCAGATGCTCAACAAACTGCATTCCGGCACTACAAGTCAATGGTAACATCGTCAATGCAACTCACGCCATAACAAATGAATTTGGAAAACATTACAATAACGTATACAAAACAGACTCATATGAGAAAAATTTCATAAAAATTAAACAACAAGCAGAAAAGGACATCGTAAATTTCCAATCTGATAACACAGAAATCTATAATATGATCATCACGGAAACAGAACTCAACTGGGCATTAAATACCTGTAAAGATTCGTCCCCCGGACCCGACTCCATAACGTACTCTATGATCAAGCACCTCCCACATACAGCAAAAACAGCACTGCTTGACATATACAATCACATATGGAACAACCAAATATTTCCTCTAGCTTGGAGAAAAGCGATTATAGTCCCAATTCTAAAACAGGACAAAAACCCTCTAACAGTAGAAAATTATAGGCCCATCACACTAACAAACTGTCTATGCAAACTTTTAGAAGCTATAGTAAATAAAAGACTCGTTTGGCAAATAGAATATAACAACTTATTAGATCAAAGACAAACCGGCTTCAGAAAAGGACACTCAACAATCGATAATATAGTTCATATAGAAACAGCGGTACAAAACGCGTTCATCAACAAAGAATATCTAATAGCAGTCTTTTTCGACCTAGAAAAGGCTTTCGATAAAACATGGAAACGAAAAGTTCTCACAACACTACTGAATTGGAAAATTCGCGGCAACATCACAGCTTTCATATCCAACCTACTAACAAACCGTACATTCAATGTTCGGACAGCAAACACGTATTCCAATGAATATGCACAAGAAAATGGAATAGCGCAAGGATCAGTACTAAGCACGACACTCTTTCTGGTAGCAATCAACGACATCTTAGCAGAAATACACTATCCTGTAATGGCCACTATGTATGCAGACGATCTCACCATCTATTCTTCAGGCAAAAACATCAATCACATCCAGACTCACGTACAATCAGCTATAAAATCCCTAGAAAAATGGACAGCCAAAAATGGATATACTTTTTCTCCACACAAAACAAAATGTATTAATTTCAGCAGAAACAGAAAAATTTTACCTACACTAACTCTCAAACTCAACGGAATACAGCTGGAATTCGTCAAGGAGAAGCGATTCCTGGGAGTAACGCTAGATAGCAAACTTACCTGGGCACCACACCTAAAAATACCAAAGAAACAAACGAACAAAAGCTTAGATATACTAAAGATTTTGAACCATCAACAATGGGGAACAAACCAAGATTCGTTGCTGCGCATATTTCAAGCCCTCGTTCAATCAAAACTTGACTACGGTAGTTTCGTATATAATTCCGCAAACAGCAACCTACTGAAAATGATCAACACCCAATAAAACCAAGGCCTCAGACTCACACTAGGAGCACTACGATCTTCGCCACTCACTAGCCTATATAGTCTAACTGGACAGTTACCCCCTGAAAAAAGATCAGAAAAATTAGGTCTCGGATACTTTGCATCCCTTGCAGCCAATCCAAAACATCTGAACCACCCAATAGTCATACAGCCAAAATATATACTAAAATACAAAACCAAACCGAACGCTTCAAAACCATACCCGATAAGACTGAAAAGCTCCTTGGAAAAACTTGACTTTAAAATTCCAGATATAAAACCGAACGTCTTCCCACGAAATCCTGCTTGGACACTTCCCCCATTAAAACTCAACACCTCCCTCACTAAATACCAAAAAGACAGCACCCCCCCTGCAGTATACAAAGCCTTCCTAGCAGAAATCAATAGCAAGCTCTGGGACCACACAAAAATATTCACAGACGGTTCCAAGCTCAATGAAAAAGTCGGCTTCGCATATATTACCGATGAACACACCGAGACAACGAGGTTAAACAACATAAACAGCGTGTATACAGCCGAACTTTGCGCAATCAAATCGGCATTACAACACACACTCCAGAAAAAAAAACAAAGAAAAAATCGCGATCTACACCGATTTTCTTAGCGCACTGCTCTCCTTAGAAAACATATACTCATCGAATCCAACTGTTCAGGAAATTCACAGCCTCCTAAAACTCGCCACGGACACCGACAAATCAGTACATTTAATCTGGATACCGTCACACTCCCTTATTACAGGCAATGATACAGCAGACAGCCTAGCAAAACAAGCCGCCAAATAACCAAATAACAGCTATATATCTGCACCCGACCTCAAAGCCCACCTGAGAGCACTCATCCAGGAAAAATGGAACAACGAATGGCAAAACGGACAAACAAAACTAAACGAAATTAAAACAAATACAACAAAATGGACCTCACCAATCAAATTAAAAAGACGAGACGAAATTATAATAAACAGAATGAGACTAGGACACACAATGCTCACCCACTCTTACCTTTTTGAAAAGGAACCTCCACCACAATGCGCCATCTGCGAAACTCGCATAACAGTGCGGCACATTTTAATTGACTGTCCACTATACGACGTACAGAGACTTTCGACTGACATGCCACCAAATATCCGAGAAGCCCTGAAAAATGACGAAGAACAAATTAAAAAAGTACTCACATACCTGATTCAAATCAACAAATACAATAATATATAAACCTAATTTATAAACTTACCGGACTAGATTAAACACTTACCGATACTTACCGTTAATATCAAATGAATTGTAATTTATTTTCTTCACTTTATGTATTTTTCTTTTTGTAGTGATAATGGCCTTTGAAGCCGATTCACTTGTTTGTTATTAAAAAAAAAAAAAAAAAAAAACGTGGTATATTAACTTTTTTATTTATTATTTTAAAATAATTTGAAAATTCAACTAATACTTTAATCAGTTCTTGAATTAGAATGTGCAAACGTACGTTTTCCTAAGCATCCTCAGGAAATGATTAAAACTCAAGTTTTAATCGAGTAGCGAGTTTTGATAAATGCTCGATGACGCTAGCATGCGAAAATGCACCAAGCAAAACATATTAGTGTTTTGGTTACTTCACGCCAAAGCTGTAACGTTTCACTCTCAGGATCCCACCTTTAAGGAGAATTCATTGAGAGTATGAAAATTATTTTTGAATCCTCTAAATAACAAACTATTTTGAAAATCACCTTAAAAATAAAAAAGTAAATAGATTCTGTGAATAAAGTTGACCGCTTTCGAACTGAAACTTTTCCTTGAAGCCAATAATTAATAGAGAATTATTTAGTTTCATTTTAATCCTCCTGAAAGACAAAGCAACGAATATTAAACATAAGAGATTAACTAATTGTACAGAAATATTCTGAATAACTGCAGCGCAAATCTATTTAATGAATTTTCATGGTAGTGCGCATACAGTAGAACCAGGTTTATAAGCTCCAGATTACGAACAACTCACGACATTAAATTTCTATAAATTTGGTCAGTGCCAAATGAGCTCATAAGCATATCATTAATTTTGCTTTATTGTTATAAATATCTAACATAAAGTTTTTAAAAACTTTAATAGAAATAATTTTTCAGGTTATATTATTCATCTGCAGCTCCTTAAGGGTGTGCGAGAAAAATACATTGGTATAAATTTGTCATGTTCAAGCGTATTTCAAAACGGTAAATTTTGGATATTTACCGTAGCGTTTTGGATAAAAATTCGTTCTCAGTAGGTGTCCACGTCGAGAAAGGAGTAACTATGCCAAATTTCAAGTCAATCGGACGTATAGTTTTGGAAATCTCGTGATTAGTCAGTCAGTCAAAGAATGTTATTTTGTTGCGACAGCAGACAATTAGGAGTTTACTGTAAGCGGTATTGCATATTTTCGTATTCAGTCCATTGTTCTTCTATTTCGGTCGCACAAGTAACCGAGATGAGAGATGATCGTTAAACCGTTTTACTTCTATTGTAACTTTGTTCTTGTGAAAGCGCATTGATTGCACATAGATAAAATGAAATTGCTAGAGATTTAACTTTTAACATTGCACCAGACGACTAGTAAATAATAATAAGTATTCAGCTCCGTCGTTCAGTTTCATAACCCATTTATAAAAGCTTGTTATGGCCATTTCTAACAGTTATCTTATGTCGTTATACATATTTAAATGTACCTCCTAAAATCTGCTTCGTGTAGTACCTATGTACCTTTGTCGCGGTGTTTTCACGTTTAAAAAAATTTAGATAAAGGCAACTTAAACTGGTTTGGGAAGAAAGGAAAAAAAAATAAGTTCAAAAACTAAAACCTAACTAGTAACTACTGAAAAGTATGAAGCAAGAAGATATTGTCATCTGAGAACAGCCGTGGTCATATGTAACCTACCCTAACAAAACATTACATTTTATCAGTAGTAAGCATAGAGATATAAGTAACTAGAGTTCGCTAGTTCGTATGCTTGCCATAAGTGAAAGTGTCCTCAGTTGAGAGAGAGAACGCTGCAAAAAAAAGACCAGATATTTGTTTACTCAAATCAACATTGTTTTGTATCATTAGTTACTATGGACATAAGGAACTTTTCTCTCTCTGAATTGCAGACACTTTCACGCTCACTCGCGTACTCTAGTCTAATATCTCTATGGTAGTAAGTGAACATAAGCTCTAGGGCAAAGTGCACCACGCTATACATCTAGAGGGGCCTAATATGCATGAGATGGCATACGACCACGGCTATCCTCAGATGAGAATACTTTCTTGTTACATACTTTTCAGTAGTCGGGTTTTAGTTTTTGAACTTATTTCTTATTTAAATATTTTTTTTTAACTTATTTTTTATTTGTTTTCAATTTGCTTCCCTCTGAGACCAAAATTCAAAAATAAATCAAATGACACGCATTATTTATCAAAATCGGGTGAATAGTTTAGGCGCATCAATGTAAAATCCGTAAATACAAACATAGACTGCTAAGCTCATGAGGTTTATGAGTTTAGCAGTCTATGATTTTTCGCCGTAGTCGGATAAAAAGAAAAATTACATGTAGTTATTTTTGCTGATATCGTAGGAGCAAAATTCCAGCAAATTGTATTATAATAAAGAAAACAAAATTTCTGTTAACGCGTGTGGGGACGCGGGTAACGGCAACTATTAAATATTATGATACGCATGATTACCTACATAATATGTTAACACGTCATGTAAAAATTAACCAAATCAGCTACCTAATTAACTTTTTTTGACACATCTACAGAACAAAATAAGAACTGGTGATTTTTTTCATTTACAAAATATTTCCGAAACAAAAGAAATGTTCTACAAAAGTTTCTAGTAGAAATAAATGAAATAACAAACTGTTATAATGAGCATACCATTATTATATAAAAAAAAAACAACGTTATAAATCATATATCTTTTCTACACATACGCATATCAAACATTCTCCCAAAATTTGTTTTCAATTCGCTTATTTATGATGAGTATTTGGAAAGAATTCCGTGGCATAAAGATCGAAAATGAAGCAATACTGAGACTTTTTTAAACTTGCATTTAATACTAACGTTTTGATACGTTTTGTATCATCTTCAGAGTGTTGATACAAAACGTATCGAAACGTTAGTATTAAATGCAAGTTTAAAAAAGTCTTAGTATTGCTTCATTTTCGATCCTTATGCCACGGAATTCTTTCCAAATACTCATCATTAACTTCAATGGATCACAGTTACTCTATTTATTGAATAGAGTCAATCTTCGCTTATTTATTTTACTTGTATCATGCTCACAGACAAACAGACGCAAACTTTTTCCAAACAATGTTTGTTTGGATTTCGGGAATCCTCAAAATAAAAACAAATAATGTAAAATTTTTAAAAGTAAATTTTGACCTAAATTAGTACTATTTCGACACCTGTGATGTTGGAATAGTGAAATGTATTAATTTTTTTTTTCATATTTTATCACTTAGAATTAATGTAGAAATGTTTTTACCTACATACTTTTATTAGATATTATATATTTAATTTTATCTTAAGGATTCATTGATGCAAATACAACAAAAAAAATTTCTAATCACACGACATTCGTTATAAATCACGGTATATATGCTGTAACCTGTATAAATATTATTTAAATATTTTTTGCATTACTCCCTACAGAACAGGCATGTAAAATGGTTCATTACGCACCAGTGCAGTAAAGTAAAAAAAACCCGCTGGCGTTCGTTTTAAGAATAAAGTCACATCTCGTCGGATTATAATCCATTACGACACTAGGTATGCAATCCATTATTATTTTATCATTTTCTAAACGAACTAACGAAATAATTCCCATTACAGCAGCACTATAAGCCATTATTGTTTGTTCCAGTTACTACTTGTGGGGACAGCACTCAATTGTTTTCGGATATTTAAGCGGTACAATGTTATTACACGATTTAATTAAACTAAATCCAATTAAAAGGGATATTTTGGTGAAAATATGAAACGATACTAAATTTTTATGTAATGTCGATGAGAATGTATATAATATAGATTTCACAATTTTCGTTCAACGGAAAATCTTCAGTTAGTCGGAAAATATCGATGAATTTATAAAAATGAATTCAAATATAACGAAAAAATCAGTCAAGTATAGAATATTAGGAACTAGACAAAAAAATGATGCCATCAAATGTATAAAACTGAATGTACGTTTGTGTGAGGCTTATGGGCTTGAAATCTACTCAATGGCTTTGTATGCGTGTTTCATCATTTGAAATCTAACCTATTTCTTGAGGTAGGTTTTGATGTATAATAACTGCACGGTCTAGATTCACCCAGGTAAAAATCGCATTTGATATACTGTACCGATTTAAATGGAGTAAGTCAAAATAGTGCCATATTAAGTAGGTTTAAAAATAATTAGAATTGTACCAAAAATGATAGATATATATTTTTATGTCAAAAAATAACAAACAAATGATTCTTGATTTTAAGCGACACTTGATATTCATCAGTTGGAAATTCAAAATTTGACTTGAGTGCATTCTTTATTATAATTGATGAGACCAGTGTTTATAAATCATCTAAATTCGTATCCTAAAGGATGAAAACGGGGTGGAAATCCTCATATAAGTTACGCTAAAGTATCTCTGAAATTACTTAAGCTTAAAGCGCAAAACTAGAGAAAAAGTACTCTTCCTTGAAAATAAAGAAATACATGTTCGACGGTCTACATATATACTTAGTTATAAGATTAATTTTAAATTGAAATGGAAATGAATTAACTCGATTCAAAATATAATAGTAATTATTACTGCATGTCAGGCTGGACGATAGCCCTGTTTGACTGTAAAAACTTATAATACTGTCGAGGTCCACCAGTGTTGTGGGTTAATGTGACTTTAATAAAGTGGAGCTACAAGTTTGACAAAAAAAAAACAAAGTTCCTTCCGAGAACCAAAGGTTCTCCAAGTTTTAATTAAGTTTAAAATAAGATCTAAGATTTAAAAGTTATAATAGTAAAATTAAGTTGCCGCAGGAAAAGACTATATATACATAACATAACCATAAAATTCTTAATAATAATTTAAAATTCCAATAGTTCCATTAATTCTCAGATTTCAGAACAATTTTTTTCGAACACATTGATGTTCCGTCTTTCAAATGACTACTGATTTATCGAGGTTCTATAATATGCACTATAAGTATCTAAATGATCATTATTAAATCTAACGAAATAATATTTGTCTTCAATAATTCAGCACACTGTTATATCTTACGATAGAAGTAATTATTAAATTATAAGAAGGCAGATTGTGTGCTTATTCAAGCAAGGTACATACTTAAATAGTGTTTAATTTAAAATACTAATGAGTAAATGTTTATGCACAACCTAGATAAAAAGTTTTTAAATGAACTTATAACAGTCGGTAAGAAAGTAGTAAGTTTAGTGTAGACGAAGATGTCGTTTCTTTTGAAACATGGTTAAAGAACTCTTCTTTTTCCTTCTATATAATTGAAGACTATCTTCTTTTGTGTAACGTTGCACGTCTCTAAGTACACATTATACCATTATTCAAATCGTTTTGATGTTTGTGTTACACTCGACTTTTATGGAAGATTTAACTAGAATACAACTTCAGATTTTGTAAACTTTAACATGTCGATTGCCGAACAGATATTATAGTGTTTTCAGAAGTAGTTAAAATAGCTGCTTTTCATGACTGTATAATGGTCGTGAACCAACATGTTTTACACTTGTGGTGCAAAGTTGAGTAAAGAAAAATAAACGCTGTCGTACTACCATTTCCACAGTTAATCATGGTCCAACCGCATAAGAATACAACGCGGCCTACAATAAGAAGTGAATTTGCTCAATTTTAACTATCAAAAATGTTGATATTATAAAACAATATTTAAATTTTGTGCATTATTTAAAACTTGAAATACCTTCGATTTTCTTTTGTCAAGGCTCTACATCATTACAGTCTTACCTAGTGGAGTCGCACCCCGCTCATCAACCACACCAGTAGTGAACCTCCACAGTATCCTAATTTATTGTTTTTCCTTAAAACTTACTTACATATTACACTATTTTGACGCAGAGAAAGGACTCAAATCTGTTCAATTCGATTTTCATCCGTACGAAACCTTTATTTTTCTTGGGGAAGGTTTTGATCTGAAACCTTTCCAAGAAATATGCTAGGAAATATGCTATCGAATGATAAACATCATAATATAGGTAAATCATTTAAGGAAAATCAATTTTGTACAGTACTGTACTTGACCTATCATGGTGAACTACTATTATTTAAACTTCAGCTAATCTGTTTTCAGTTTAAAATAACTATCAATTAGATGTCACTGTTATTTGCTACAGAAAAGTATTTGCAACTTTTAAGGATGATTTAACTACATTATAACTTCTTTTTTACACTTTGGCTTCCAAGCCATGAGCCAAAGCGCACGATTTAAGAGTATTCGTCCCTGCAAATACCCCCTGCACCCTTCATCTCAAATCTTTTCCCCTCGCCTAAAAACGGTTCGCGCTCTCCCGACGCTATTTTTAAAGCTAGAGGGTTCTGGTAAACGCCAAATGAAAGACAAAGAATCAGACTACAGATCCTTCAGGCGAATTTTTTGAAAAACAGTTTCGCCTACCTGTGAAATATTACGAAACTTATTATTTTTTTCAAGAGGTGAGTTTTTTCATGAATTTTTTTTCAAAAAATTCGTCTGAAGGATCAATAGTCTGATTCTTTGTCTTTCATTTGGCGTTTACCAGAACCCTCTAGCTTTAAAAATAGCGTCGGGAGAGCGCGAACCGTTTTTAGGCGAGGGGAAAAGATTTGAGATAAAGGGTGCAGGGGGTATTTGCAGGGAAGAATACTCTTAAGGCCACGAACCTCGTTCATATATAGACTGTAGACACGTATTATAAAGTAGGTAATGAATTAAAAAAAAAATAGAATCTTTATTTTGGACAAATCTAGTCAACCACTGATTTATTTTTTAATTTCTAATGAAATACAATATTTTGTGCATTTTATAGATTATACTTTTTTACGGTTGGGAAAAATCTTCTTTACCTGTCCCCCTAATAACATCGTCGCCAAGAAATATAGCAAAAAAACATGTTTTTACGTAAGTTGAGATCTCTGCTAAGTCTCTCTCTGTCTTCAAGATATTTTGTCCTCATTATTTTTTTGTTTGTTTCGCTTAGAACGTTCCTCATCTCACGTAAAGACGTTTCTGACATTCATCTTAGAGTTACGCCACTTCGTGAGAAGAAAATTAGGCTTATGCGCGCTTGTTTAGTGGCATACCTATGTCAGGTTTTCAATGTTTGACGGTTACGTTTTAACGTGAAATAATATCCCAGTGGTCAGTGCACTTAACCATAATCACCTATCTATAATTTAATATATTTTCCTACTACTGGTGTCAAAAAAATTTCGGCCAATTAGGCTATGGGACCATTCCAACTTCAAAAATTGACATATTAAAATTAAGAGAATAATATTTTTGCTAACGCGTGCCGTGAGGCGAGTAACAGCTAGTATAATATATTCGTTTTCACGTCATGTAAAAGTTAATCAAACCATGCTTGTCAACTACCTTACGGATTTCTAAAACAAAAAAACAACAGATTTAAATTCAAAATATTTCCAAAACTATAAAGCTTAGAAAAATCAATTTTTTCAAAACTTCTTTATAAAAATAGATACAATAATAAACCGTACTGATATAAAAAACAACGTTATAACATATATCTCTTCCGCGCGTGCACCAATTTTCTTCAAAAACAATAGAGCTCTTCATATTTGCACATCCTCCTAAAATTTGGTTGCATACCACTCATCCGTTTGAACTGTATCGTGGTCACATACAAACCGACGCACAGACTTTTTCTAAAAATATGTTTTCGGGTGACCTTAAAAAAATATTGCAAATTTTCGAAAGTGAAAATTTTGACCTAAGTTCGTACCATTCTCCGTTTGTGGTGTTAAAATGATACAACTATATATTTCAAATAAATAAGGTTTTTATCTAATTGAAGACGATTTTTCGACTCAACACAGTTTCGCTTCTGATTGATGACAGACTCTATATATTTTAAAAAATATACTTTGATATTTTAAATATAAAAATAAGTTTTGATTGGCATTATTGAGTGTTTTTTTTTTTTTTGTTTTTTGGTACGCTACCGTTTAAAAGCAGGTACCACTAGTACGACCACAGTTGACATAAACTCGTAGTGTTTGTTCCAGTATACAGTACAAGTACGCAGTATTGTAGTTTTAATTTCAACGAATCAACCGGGGCATCGCACCGACTACAGTAATTTGGGCATTCAACTGCTACTGTTATGGCTGTTTGGGGCTTCTTTTATTTATAGTCCGACATTACATTAAGCACCCCAAGCAACAAATACAGTTTCACAAATTCAGTCGACGAACCGAGCGGGGTGGCGTAGTGGTGACGGTGAGAGCACTATACTCACATTCGGGAGGTACCGGGTTTAAATCCCGGCGGGGGAGATGTGGCTGGGACTTTATCCTGCTGTCTCTCGCCGAGAAACGGTAATTCCTGTACCGGCAATCTTGTTGAGATTTTCTATGCTTTTCCTCAAAAATTCTAGGTAAATATCGAGATGGTTCCTTATTCAAGGTCATGGCCAATTATCTGTCAAACTCCTATGCTCAAAATTTGCATACCTTAACCTAATGTCTTAAAATTCTTTCATTCGCTCATTACTATTAAGTAGAAGTTTAAAAAAAAAACAAAATTAAAAATTTTGAAATAATCCACGACGAATGTAAATGTTGTAATAGAAAAAGAATAAAATAAAATAAAATCCCCCGCCTTAATTAAGACATGGTAAGTAAAATCAAAGAAAATCCGTCGAGGGCTGCCATTCGCTGCCCTGAAATGAACTAAAATATTGAAAATTAGTGTGGTTGATTGAAATCACGTCTGGTACGAAAATAAGTTTAATATTATATTCTTCTATTCATAATTCAGGGCAGCGAATGGCAGCCCCCGACGGATTCTATTTGGTTTTACTTACCTGTCTTAAGTCGAAGAATTTTAGAATTTTATTTAATTCCTTTTCTATACAACATTATTTTACATTCGTTGTCGGTTTTTTCAAAATTTTTTATTTTGTTTTTTATTTTAAAATTTTAAGAGATTTCTTGTTAATATAATTCAATTACAACGCTTATATCCGTCACGGGTTTTTCAAAATTTTTATTTTGTTTTACTTTAAACTTTTTAGAGATTTTGTAAAAGTGCGTTCTGATAGCCTAGCTGTCGAATCGCGTTATATGCGAGAGCGTTCATAATTGTGTTTATAATAAAATATGTTCAAGTGTATTATTGTAAAAAGCACTACTAACGGAGGCTTGTTAGGTCAGTTCGTGCGTAGCAGTTTTGTTATGGTTTTTTAAATGTTCGTGTATTGCCGTAAAAAGCACTACTAACGGACGCTTGTTAGATCTGTTCGTGCGTAACACGTTTGTTATGGTTTCTGTGACTAATATTTTGTACAGTGCAGCGCTCCCTGGGACGTTACCATCGTAATATCGATCTAAGAACCATCGCAGATGAATTACAAACTCTTTACAGAAAACCGCATCTGAATTGATCAAACCGTTTTCCAGATAAATGGCGACATTCGAGTGCACAAACAAACAATCTCTCAGGCTAAACGCATATACCTGCTCCGTTCCGTCGTGGGTAAAAATGTAGAAAATAACGGGAAGTGTGATTAATGGAAAATAGTAATGGCGTCTGTTTTGACATTAAGTCGAGAAACGAACGTTAAACGCATTATTATTATTAAATTCATTTGCCGAAATAATATCAAAAATACTCATAACATTAATTATTGTAAGATACCAACATTATTATAGTACGGTGCGCTAATGGAGCGGCAAAGCCAGCAATAATATCGTTTGGTTTTAATTGATGACATTGTTTGATGACGGTATAGACTTATGTCGTCGAACGTCTATTATCTACAATTAATAAATAAAATAAAAATGTTGTGAATTGTCATCGCGCACGATGGCGTCACTGTTGCTTAATTTGCCAAGGAACTAAAAAACTTTCGATCTGCGCATGCGCGATTTTTATTTTATCATTTAAATGAAAATATCAGGTTCCCCCCCCCCCAAAAAAAAACAAGTATGTAATGATGCACTTTCAATGCACGTATTACACAAAATTTAAATTTCACTTCGTGTAATAAGTTCTTGCTGCAATGAGCGACCTATAAGTTTCAGTGGAACGACATGGAATGCGGATATGCGGTAAACAATTTGGGGCTTGCACTACATTAACTATATAATTTTTAATGAAAACTACATTATTTATTTAAAGTATATTTCCAGGGGATGTTTTCGCTTTAATTTTACTGCTACGTCGTCAAACAAATTTACCGCATGTAAACACAGCTTCATTTGTTTGTACACCATTTTTGGTTCAATTAGCTCGATTCTAAATATTCCGACAAACACATGGTTTTAATTTCAATTTAAAAACTTGATTTTATAAATTCAATATAGACTTTCAATGTAGCTGAAATTGTGAAATTCAAAATTCGAAAACTGTTTCATATCACTATTTATATTCAAATGTGTATAAATTTTCCATTAGTTAGTATAATTGTTCAGTATTAGTTAGTAAATTGTTCAGTATAATCAGGGGTGTACAAACACTGGAAATCAATGGTATTGAAAAAATATATTCGGGCCAAAAGAGCGCGCATGCCTCTCAAGTATGGACCAGCTCGACCATCACAGCACAAAACTGCAGCCTGCACCTTGTCGCACACTAGACCAGCAAAAACCAGCACGGACCAGCAGCTTTTAGCGCTAGTTTCGTGTGCGGCAGACATTTTGCAGTTTTCAAGTAGTTTTATCAATACAAATGAATTTATGACAACGACATGCGTAACTAGCCTAGTAGGCTAGTTACGCATGTCGGTCCAGCATGGTTAGACCAAAATTCCAGGCAACCGACAGAAGGTCATTGCTGATTGCTGGTTTGATATTATGCGCTACTCCGTTAATTAAATTAAATACCTTCACGAACAATATTTTCTGGTGTGTGCTGTGTTTGGTACGTATGTTATTCAAACCAAGGAATAAGCAAAGAAACATCCGTTTTCGTTGGCTACTCAATTTGCAAGAATAATTCTACGTACATTGAATGACATGTTAGGAAGGGAAACTCTTTATATAGGTATAAGTTAAGAGTATTCGTCCCTGCAAATACCCCCTGCACCCTTCATCTCAAACCTTTTCCCATCGCCTAAAACGGTTCGCGCTCTCCCGACGCTATTTTTAAAGCTAGAGGGTTCTGGTAAACGCCAAATGAAAGACAAAGAATCAGACTACAGATCCTTCAGGCGAATTTTTTGAAAAACAGTTTCGCCTACGTGTGAAATATTACGTAACTTACTATTTTTTTCAAAAGGTTGTAAGTTTTTTCAGGAAATTTTTTTCAAAATATTCGCCTGAAGGATATGTAGTCTGATTCTTTGTCTTTCATTTGGCGTTTACCAGAACCCTCTAGCTTTAAAAATAGCGTCGGGAGAGCGCGAGCCGTTTTTAGGCGAGGGGAAAAGATTTTGAGATGAAGGGTGCAAGGGGTATTTGCAGGAACGAATACTCTTAAAAAATTAAAAAAATATATTAAATTAACAAACACCCCAACAGCGTCTAACACAAAAATGCAAAACAGGCTTCCAACCTAAAAAGTATTCGGCTAAAAAGATGTTCCTTTTAGTATCATCTCACTTCTAGTACACTTTTCATATTGGAAGCTCGTTGTGTGCTTTTGTGTTAGACACAGGGTCGTACCTACAATGGGGAAAGCGGGGCAGTGCCCCGGGGCCCCTGACGAAAAGGGGCTCCTTTTTGTTGCCTACTTTTTAGGGGTTCGAAGGTGTCCACACTCGTTTTTTACTTTTTGGGCCCTTCCACAAATAGCCTCTAGAATTTTGTGTAAAAAATAACCCATTGAAAAAATTTGTATAATAATAAGTAATGGCCATTTTAAGCACTTTTTATAATCCACGTAGGGGGCGCCAATTGTACTTCTTGCCCCGGGGCCTCCGAGGTGCTAGTTACGGCCTTGGTTAGACGCAAATCAATTTTATATTGAAGCTTGTATGTATTTATTTTTTTGAAATCTATATTCATCAAGATTTTTAATTTTGATACTCATGTGTTTCTTTTTACGTTGGAAAATACAGCGGTTCTTAGACAACAAATGTGGTTATTCGTGACGGTATATGTAGTTACTAGAATACTAGGAGAGTGGAGAGTATTTTCTTACGATATCTCATTTGTCCAAATCGATCTACCCGTTCCAAGACTAGAGCGTAAAAATTCACATACATCTACTGATAAATACGGTACCATTGCTTCGTGTCGCAGTCAGGTAAAAAAATTGGATTTGTCTAGATTTAAACCATTAGCTTATATAGTACTAGCCGCTGCCCGCGCCCCCGAACGTGATTGAGATGAAAAACGTCAGCAAGAACAGTAGTAGAGCCTTCGGCTCCACTGTGTTACTCTTACCTTACGACACTGCCCCGTTCAGAAGCGGCAACAGTAGTGGGGCCTTCGGTATTGCAGTACCTGTTTAAAACATAGTGTTCATACATTTTGGTTTTTTTGGCTAGAAACCTTCACAGGTGCCCGCATTTTAACTCACCAAAGTTTCATCGTAATTGGGTGGTTAATATATAGAAACGCATAGGTCCCGAACAGACAGAAAACGAACGGACATTTTAATGTATTATAAATAATATCTTATTATATTAATATTTTACTTTGCAATTCAAAATATTTTGGATAACTGAACAGTAAATTGTCACTTGATATATTATATAGGTATACTTACATGTGTGAATTTTAAAATCAATCCTGTTTTGTGGCAAAAACGCTGAAACATGTATTTCATTATTTCTTACCAAAAGCCAAAATATGAAATTTCATACACCTAACTTGAGAAATAAAAGATTCCCATACAAACTGTTATCCCCTATTTCACCCTCTACAAGTTTTTTTAGAGAAAAAAATAGGATTCCGTTGGAACTCTTGGGTACCGAACCCTAAAATCTATCATTCGGTGCTAGTCAAATGTATAATGACGAAAATAAACAAATAAAAGCGAATTACGAACACTTACAGTGGTACATAAAATCGGGCGTTTTGTTAACTCTGACAAACAAGACTATAACGGTTATTGCCTGAACTAAAAGAAATATGCTGACTAATTTGCAAGCATGCTTAATATAAACTGACTGTTTAGATTACTTGATTTCTTTTTAATGTTTTTTCCTTATACATATTACATAATACGGGGTATATATGTTACCGTTAGAAAACGGAAACGTTAATATGTGCATTAACTAGGTAATCTGCAAATTACCGGGTTCGATCAGTTAAAATTTTGTTATTTTACTTATAGTAGCAGATATCTGCACTTTATTTAGTTAATCTGCCTATTAACGGATGCTACACCGTTAATCGCGGAAGACAGTGAGCGAACCCCCCCCCGCGCTCAAGTGGAAATAATAAACCATAATTACGATCCTAAGAACTATTTTCAAATTTTAGAATTCAAACATAAATCTACTGTTCTGAATGAATTGGAAAAGTTTCATACTCGTATATTGTTAGACGTCATCAAATTAAAACCACAAAAAAGTCTTAACATAATTATGGATGATTTAGATAATAATAAATTTTATTATAATAGCATTATTCATTACAAATTTTAAAAACTCAATTCTTCAAGGACACACAGAGGTTATATTTAAATCTATTTTATCAATCAGTTCGTTATGGGTAGCCAGTCTTTAATTTCTTTTTAGTGATAGATTTTTTGTTTTATTATGATAATTTTAATGATTTTTATAAAAAAAACAATTCTGAAGATGGACTAATTGTCCGAAAGCGCTCAAAAATTAAATAATTAAAAATAAAAATTTTTTTGGAAAGGATTTCTTCTCATTTTCATCATGGAAATTGGATACAATTATATGCAAGATCTCAATTAGCGTTTGTCAAGATTAGCAAAAGATGTCGAAATTTCTTTACGTCAAACTGCATCAAAGCAATCATTTGGCTAAGGCTTCAGGAAATGTGACTGCAAATCTAAAAGCTACAATTGTACGATCGACTTAATATAAGTTCTCATAAACTGACATTAACGCGAGCGAAACTGCTAACAGACACAAAAATATATAAATGAAAGCTCGTTTTTGTTTTATTTTTAATTTGTTACAGCAAATCACCTTATTTACCACATCATACTAAACTTTCTTACAACAAAAGCACACAGACCGCGAAAGAATTATCATATTAATATAATTTTTCATATGACAAAAGTTAAATATAACTAATATGAACACTTTTTCACAATCATTTTTGTGGTTGTGAAAAAGTTGTAACTTGAGGATTCAGTCCGACCGACACTATACATACTCGCATTGTGTCACGTTTCATATGACAAAAGTTGACTTTTGTGACAAAAGTTGACTACTTGTCAGCCGTACTTTGTCCGACGGATATCGTCGTCTTGATACTTAACTAATCTAATCCCTCATGCAGTCAACTTTATCTTTTTTTAGGTTTAAAAAAAGTGAACCCAAGAGCGGATCTAGATATTTCGAGGCCTAGGGTTTATTGAAGTTCAATGGGACCCCATTTTTTGTTAGATTAAAAGTGTTTAAATTTGGATTTAAAATTAATTTTTAATAAAATAAAAATCGAAGTTGAGACTCGGTGACCTGATCAAACAAATAATACTATAAATTCACCAAAAATTGTCTAAATTCACACAAAAAAATTGTCAAATATGACACAAAATATTGTTTAAATTCATAAAAAAATTACCAAAATTCACCAAAAAATTGTCAAAATTCATCCAAAATGTTGTCAAAATTTATACAAAAATTTGCCAAATTCACCAAAAAAATTGTCAAATGGACCCAAAAAATTACCCATTATGTTAATCATTAATATTAATTATTTTTTACTCATTGTTAGTGCAAAAGTATTACAAATGTTTGATAATAATTCAATTTTTAAGGGCTTAAGTTCTATTAGTCCTTATGCAGAGCCGCCTATGATTAGCTATTTAAAAATTTTAGATTTTTAATCACATAAGGGAAAAGGATATTAATCGGACACCAGCCTATTACTATAGATCAGTTAATTAATTAATTTTCAAAAGAGCATCGCAAATACCCGAAATAACGTCTAACGTTGTAAAGTAAGGTATTCAAATATCATAATTGTGCTCCACAAATACAATAAATTGCTTTGTAGATGATTAAAAGTATACTTCATGTTGAAGTTCGATATTATACAAAGGATGATCGATTTTTTTAAATAATTTAATAATTCAACAATAAATGTATTACTGCAATGGACGATTATATATTAAAAGATATAACTAAAATACAAAAATATGGACATAACCAATATCCTAGACAAACAATTGCATTGCAATTACATATTTTGTATTTTGATATTCATCAGCACATTCACAACAGACACCAAAAAGTGGGGCGCTAGTTAAATACGTGGGTTGGATAGGGAATAAAATTCTGAGATGAAAAGTCCTTTACCATTTTTTTACCCGACGCGACATACAGGTAATGAGCATTTTATTAAAGTATGCTGCCAATCAGATGCGCGCTATATCAATAAGTAGTGTTAATGCGTTTAACGTCCGTTTCTCGACTTTTTGTTATAACAGACGCCATTCGCACCATTACTATGTTTTTTTTTCTACCACACTTCCTGTTATTTTCTACAATTTTTAAACTTCAACTTAATTAAAAGCAATGGGCGAATAAAGGAATTTTTGGGAAATTAGGATAAGGTAGGAGTATAGGATTTTGACAGGTAATCGGCCATGGCCTTGAATAAGGAACCATCTCGATATTTATCTGGAATTGTAAAGGGAAACAATGGAAAACCTCAACAAGATGGCCGGTAGAGGAATTACCGTTTCTCGGCGAGAGGCAGTGGGAAAACCTCCCAGCCACATCTGCCCCCGCCGGGATTCAAACCCGGTATCTCCCGAATGCGAGTCTAGTGCTCTCACCGCCACCCCGCTCGGTTAAGTGTGTTACAAACTCCCCGTTGAGACGACAAAGAAGTTCGTGAGACAATAATCGACTCGACATTCTAACTAAGACACACATTGTTGTGTAACGACAATCGACTCATCACTCTAACAAAGACACACCGTTTATTGTGGGAGACAACAATCGGCTTGATTGTTGTTCCAACAATAAACGTAGGTAAAAAGGGCTTTGTCGCCAAATTCCAGACAACAATTAATGCAACAAAGGAAAGAACTATCCAGCGCCTATATAAACCACGGGATAGCTTAGTGGAGACACGGTCAGACACGGTCACACACGGACTGTCATACACAGCCATTCACACAGGGACAGTCATACAGATCCCTCATCGAGTGATACATAAATTCGACATAAAGTCAGTAAACAATGCTGAAGTAACTGCCGAAATAAATGTTTAACATAAATGATCTCCTGTAGATAAATAAATAAATGAACTGTGTAAATAATAGTGTACGAAATAAATAGAACTGTATATAGTTAATAGACAAGTGTAAATAAATTTTGGTGTGCTCCTGTGTTGTAAATAATCTTGTGTATATATAGTTGTATAATGACTTTGTATTCTTCATTACTTGTTCTATTATTTTATTAGTTGTGGTTAGAACTGTCGTTTTGTTTCTATTACATTTAGAAAAGAGCTTTTTAGTTTGTTTATCTGTCCTGTTAAAGTTTTACTATTGTCATCATAACTATGATACCAGAAGCAAAAATGAAGTTCTTGTGATGTATCACCGCTTAAAAATTTGTCAGCAAAGCCCAGACTTTATGGGACATAAACTTTTTACCCTTTTACCGGAGAAAATAAAAGGACTTTCTTTTAAATATTTTAAAAAATTCACAAAGCAATTTTTGATCTTAGAACCATTTTAAAGTTTTGACGAATATTATATGTGCAATATGACACAAAGTTTTAAAAAAATATATCCAAATTTACTGTAATTCTGTATCTTTTCTATTTCTGTATCACTTCTTTATTGACAATGTCTGTACAATTTTAATTGTGTTTTTGACTAATAAAGTTTGAATTGAATTGAATTAATTTCCACCACGAATGAGAACAGTTTTGTTACAGTAGCGCGCATTTGAAAAAATGGTAAAGGACATTTTTTGAAAAATTGATTCTTTGTGACTGTTTACGTCACAAAAGACCTACTGTCCATATATCAAGTTTCTAGCTTCAGCGGTTTGGTCGTTAGTCAAAAGATTCCTACACGACAGTTTTACATCCTATTAAAAAAAACGTTCAACTCTGAGTTTGCTTATTTTTAAAGAAGTGTTAGTATGTTGAATTCAATACTACTAGCGGTTTTTGAAAAAAAATATGTTGTCAAAAAATTCTACGGCAGTCCCAAACAAAAGTTAAAAATAAATTAAAAAATAATAATACTTTCTTCTAAGTCTTTGATTAACGTCTGATTATAATTCTTCAATAAATAAAATTATCGACAAATTTTTCAGACAAATATATTAACCAAAAATAATAATTAATACACTGACGATTCGTTCCGGATTTCGACCTACTTCAGAAATATGTTATTTATTTCTGAAGATGGTCCAAATCCGGAACGAAACGTCAAATATTTTTTGCTAATATATTTGTCTGAAAAATTGGTCGATAATTTTATTTATTGAACTTTTTTCTAAGCTTCAAATTAGTTTTCTATGCCAAAATTAGGTTGCTATACAATATAACTATAATAAAAACAGATTGACCGATAGTTTAAAAACTCAAATCAGGTCATTAAAAAGAAAATATTCAGGTGTATAAACAGATACGCTATTTAGACTTACAATAGTTCTAAATCATGTCAGAGATTTCTCTTCTACAAAATGCAGACTGGATTGTTCTTGAATATATGCGACGACTTTTTTACTGTGATCATAAATTTCAGGAAGAAATTATACGCTTCTTTGATAAGTTGTGCTGAAAAATAGTTCCTTCCGCAAAAACGAAAATGAACCAGAATACCAACGGTGCATTTGAGTGAAGGCACCTCCTGTATGTACGTGGAAAGAGGTTGATTGAGACTCTTCAATAGAGTCCCAATCCTTCAAAACCTACGACAATTCAAAAATCATTTTAGTGACCAAAATGCATCGTCAGAAATTTTGTTTTGACAAATCTTGCGTTGTGTTACAATATTGTAGTTTTTCTATATGCAGGAACAGTCAAATAAACGTACTGCTTTAAAAAAATTGCATGAGCTTGTAACCAATTGAATCAGTGGTTTTGAAAATGTAGACAATTTTCTGCTTATAACAAAATCGTCTAAATATCGTATACGGGTTTTTCTAATAAAAATATTTAAAAAAAATATTTGTAAATAGTAGTTTGTGTATCAAATTGAAATGCATTATTCTATGTACCGGTGTGATATTATGTTAAAACGAGCGATTAGCGCATTTCAATAGTCACACGAGTCATAAAGTATTACCTACACTCGAGAAATCGAAGAATCTCGCTAGAGATTCTTTTCTGTGCTAAATGCCAACGAATCTCTAGCGTATTCTTATACATTGATTTTGCCTTTGTCCCATATAACGCCGTGTATATGAAAAGCCAGTTTCCAAGTTTTATAGTTCTGTGACCACGTGACTTTCATAGGACCGATTTTTCGTATCACCCATATATACTTCTGTACCACAATAACAGCTTATAATGCCAGCGTGCCCGTGGACGAGCGGTTACGACGTTAGGCTAGTAATAACTAATAACAGGGTCTTGAGTTCGATTCCCGCCAGCATCATTGGAAAAATTTTTTTCAATTTTTAATTTTTTTTTATGTTTTTAATTGTTTTTTTAGTTTTAATTTATTTTCCAATTTTTTTCTCATATATTTTTATTTCTTTTCTAATTTTTAATTTTTATTATTTTCTTGTTTTTTGAAAAATTCACTTTCGTCAAACCTTTTATTAAAAAATAACAAAATATATGATTGAAGTTAGATTTAAATAAATTAATTTATTAAAAAACATATTTATCATAAAAAGTGCAACAAAAATTAAAAAGTGAAAAGATTACGAAGTGAAACTTCTTTTTTTAATGCAAAATAAGTATTTTACAAATGATATGAAAAAAATTTGTATTTTTAATGGTGGGCCTTGTTCATTGATTTTTTTTCATGCCTTCAAAGTGTGCCTTCATGGAATCTTCAAGAATATCCATATTTCAAATGAATATAAAAAAGAATCATGTATCACAGAGCATAGACTTGTTATAGCTCATTTTTATTTTTAATAGACTTTACGTGGATTGTTTACAAATTGAATGTCATGGTATTCGCATGGAGGTGTGATGAGCCGATTGCACCACTAGGTGTTGCACCGCGGCAGCACTGGACTACGCGGCAAAATATAAATGCACTTTTGTAGTACTGTTTGTTAAAAGAAGTAAAAATCAAAAGTCGATTATTGCAATTTCTATAACCGACTTTTGATTGTTACTTCTTATTTAACAAACTACAAAAGTGCATTTATATTTGGCGCATAATCAAGTGCTGCCACGGTATAACTTACATGTCACGCCCACAAATACATGAGAGACGCGCTCGAAACCACAGTTGCATAGAGTAAGGATCGTGTTGTTTTTTACAATACATATTCTAATTTCGGAGATTCATTGCATTTAAATACAACAATATGAACACTTTTATTGCATTTAAATACAACAATATAAAAAATGCACATATGTTTATTTTGGAGGAAAAATA
This sequence comes from Xanthostigma xanthostigma, assembly GCA_963575645.1. Lineage (NCBI taxonomy): Eukaryota > Metazoa > Arthropoda > Insecta > Raphidioptera > Raphidiidae > Xanthostigma > Xanthostigma xanthostigma. Next base: position 29,966,154 of record OY754467.1, on the reverse strand, counting down.
AAAATAATGTCTCACACTTTGGAAAAAGACGTGAAATCTTAAAAAAAAAACTTCGGAGAAGTAAAAACTTCGTTCTGTGCTAAATTCAAAAACTTGAGGCGACTGAATCTTAAGATTATAACTTAAAAAAAAAAGAATTTCGAGGCAGACAAGAAATTGAAATCAAGCTCGAAATTCTGTGCGTAAGACGTCGAAAAAAAATGATTTTCGAGGCAGACAAGGAATTGAAATCCAATCTTGAAATTCTGTGCTTATAAAAGCTACAAGAGCGACAGCAAAAAAAAGTGCACAGACGGCGTTTTTTTAGTGGTAACTAAAGGAGTTATGCGAACACCGTCTTTGCATTTTTTTTTGCTGTTGCTCTTGTAGCTTTTATAAGCACAGAATTTCAAGGTTGGATTTCAATTCCTTGTCTGCCTCGAAATTCATTTTTTTTCGACGTCTTACGCACAGAATTTCGAGCTTGATTTCAATTTCTTGTCTGCCTCGAAATTCTTTTTTTTTAAGTTATAATCTTAAGATTCAGTCGCCTCAAGTTTTTGAATTTAGCACAGAACGAAGTTTTTACTTCTCCGAAGTTTTTTTTTTAAGATATATTACATTCTTTGCATTTACCTCCCATAAAGTAGCTGATTTTCACATCATAATAAGTATATTTATAACATTTTTAATAGTTAAGTTCGGCCATATTTAAATTGTTTATCAACTGTTTACGATGGCAACGTTTACTGTGCTGGTCTATTTTAACACAAGTGCTAGGGTTATTTTACAATCTCTATACAGGCATGAAAAAATATTTTGGTATTTCGGTAAGATTTTTTTTTGAATTTGCAATTTGATTTTTCAATTGTGTTTTGTGGAACGTTGCGTAAAACTTTTCATCTCTGCATACGTGCTAATTTAATATCACATTTCTACTACTCAGTAGTAACAGAGTAGTAATCAAGAGATGCAATAGTATTCATCTTATGCATCGAAACACCTTTCTAACCCCCGAGCGTCGCGAACAACGAATCAAATGTTACCTAAATCAACTCAAAATGGTAAAGTTCTGCAGAAAGCTTAAAGTAAGTTTCTTTTACATAAAGATTCTTTCTCTCTCTCTCTCTCTCTCAAAACCACAGCTTCCCGAGTTGAAATGTACGTTGGTGAATTAATTTCATTCGACTCGTTGTTCACGACGCTCGTGTAGAGATATTTTTTTTAATAACAGTAAAAATTGAGAGTAAGATTTAAAAACGATAAAATGTATCTATCTTGTGTTTCTTTTTATTTTACCCTCTGTCACTGGAACCATTCACTATTCCCCAATAGATTGATTCGTAACTAAATACATACATTTTGTATTATAGATCTCCTACAATTAAAATACCGATGTCTTAAAACACGATACAACTTCGTTTTTCAAATGGCAACGGTTAAGTTGAAGCAAAGTTGCAGACGTAGTACTTTGAGATGTCATATAACATTTAAGTGTTGTTGCACAAGTAGGTACTCCTGATGCTAATAAATTAAATAAAACTTGCTACACTGCTTGATAATAACATAAGTAAAATCTTTTCGTTTAAGGGAAAAGTTTGCACTCAAAGTTTCACAGTCATCTGGGATTTGTGCTATTCAAGAGATATTATTTCCTTAATTTTACAGTCTCTAGAAAATTGTCTGAAAATGGCAAAAACGTTTATACATGGTGAATATAAATAGTAACAATTTGAACGAATATTAACGTCTGGTGATTTAATTTTGTGAAAACTTTTACTTAATATTTATGTTTTAATGTAACCTAAACTCGGTTTCTGACATGACTATTAGCTTTAAATGTAGATTTAAGATCTCCATTTATTTAAAAACAAATCACATTCTTAACTCCGTCTTTTGGGCTGAAAGTCGTATCAGAAACCGAACATAAGACTGCTAAATTCAAATATTCAAACAAAAAAAACAGTAAACTTGTCTGGTGATGCACAAAAAACTTTTTGAAAAAAAATATTTTTGTATTGGGACTCGTCCACATACCCTTTCGTCACATTACAGACATTTATACTCGGCAGTTAGTTAGAGAGAGAGAGAGAGGGGATTGGTTGGTCGGCCATAGTACTGTTAGAGTGAGTGAAGTACATAGAATGTAATTACGTCGACAACGAGTGGGGCTATCAGTCGCAATGATTGATCGACTGCTGCCTCCGACAGTCTTCCCTGCCCCCACCGATCTTTCTTTCTTGATCGTTCCGCTGCAGAATGATTCAGATTCGTTTAACCAAAACTCTCAGCTCCTTCATAGCTTCAATCCTTCCGTTTCCGAATGGCTTCTAAAGAATTCAAATCGATTTAAAAGAATCATGAAAATTTTACTTTCAACGCAACAGGATGCTATGTAGTTTCACATCATTGTCATCCAGTATATGAACGGAGCTGTGCAGTGCAGTCGCTAGCGGATTCAATTTTCCAGAATATATAATACAGTAGAACGTCAAATCTTTGATTATCATCTGATTAGAACTCTTCAAAAAATAAAATTATCGACCAATTAATGTATTGAATTTATATATTTTTTGTTAATATATTTGTCTGAAAAATTGGTCGATAATAATTTTATTTATTGAACAGTAGAACTTCTTTAAGTCAAACCACGATAAGTCGAAAACCTCTCAAACTCGATAAAATGTTTTGTTCCCTTCCCTTCAAGCCTTAAAACCTCCATTACTCGACATCTCAGCCCTCTATAGGTCGAAATAATCAGTCAGTCCCTACAAGCCATTTCGGTACCCACCATAATTCAAAAAAATAAATTGGACCTCTGTATCTAATCATAGCAAAGTTTTTTCTAACTCAAAATTAGTTAGAATGAATCTTAACTTTACAAGTCAAATATTTTCTTACAAAATTCGTCGAAGTCGAAATTTTTCATAAGTTGAAAACTCTACTATTCAAACTTTTTGGCGTCTACCTTGACGTTCGACTTAGCAAGGTTCTATTGTACTAGCTTTCACTCGCGACTTCATCCGCGTGGAATCATTAATTCTCATTTAAGACGACCCTATAAACATTGTTTTTTAGTCTTTGTCTTACTATGTTTTGCAAGAACATAAAGATTTTGTGAATTCGATACAGGTGAGCATGTCACATATGACGTGCAAAAAATGTGTTTTTTCTAATGAATGCCAGTTACCTTGCGTGTTTGCTTCTGGGCTTGGTTTATAGTTATTCCGAAAGCAGTTTTTAATGTAAATTGTAATCTTTTAAATTGAATAGACAAATCCGGCGGTATAATTGTTATCTGGGGTATTAAAACACTGTCGCCTTGAGATTTGTCACTAATTATAATAGCCTTAACAATATTTTGACTCAGATGAGAAACTTTTAAACATGTACGATTACATAATTTGGGCGCATCAAGATTTCGCATTAAATGTAGCGGAACAACCACATTTAACCTTAATTTATAAGAAATCGTTTAACCCTCTTAGAGGTTAATTCTTGAAAAAAGTAGCTTCTCTAGAGTTTAAAATATCTCCATATTAAATTTCATCACAATCGGCCCAGCTGTCTGTCTGTGAAAGCTTAACCTCGTACAATATTACAACCACCACCTCATCTCCATAGGGGTTGAATTTGGAAAAAAAGTAACCTATGTCCTTGCGAAGACTTCCAACTATCACTTAGTCGTCAAATTTTGTAAAATTAAAAAATTGTAAATATATCATTATATATCGTTATTTTACGCCGTAGAGTACGTTTAGATATTGCTCAGTTATTTTGACATATCATAATAATTTATAGCTTTCTATCCACTACCTGCGGCTAAGCACATGATTGAGATGAAACAAGGTTTTATATCTTTTTTCCGCGACAATTTAATTTTGCTATTATGATATTTTTAAATATTATACATTATTTAAAACATTGAGAACTTCGGTTCTCGGTGGAAGCTCCGCTTTATCTTATTATCAAGCTTATAGCTTCATTACCTCACAGTCTTGCCTCACGAGGCTGCGCCCCGCTCCGTAACGATAACTAACATGTCGAGTATTTTCTCAGTAAACTATTCGGTCTATTCACGTTTATTCAACCATTTGGTCAGCGAATGCCGACCAAGCAGTCAAGCAGAGCTTTTTCTTCTTACAAAAACACAGATTTCAAACTATAAACTTATTGTTATCAAATTAATATGTAGTCTATATACTACTCAAGGATAATGTATCTTTTCATTAGTGAAAGAATTTTTAGAATCGGTTCAGTAGTCCCAGAGATATACAAACATATAAATAAATTTTACATCTTTATATAGTATATTAGTGTAGACTATTCGGTGTGAATGACAGCCTTTTCAAATATTTTCTCTATACCGCATGAAAATCATTTCAATAGTTCAGTACTTTTAATTATGTAATAAAACACATTCACACGTCATAAAACTGGTCTAAGAGCAATTGCAGACGAATTAGAGACAAAAAACGTCTTGTGTTTTATAACTACGACCGTTTTACATTTATGAATTTTATTCTATATGTATCTTATTTTATTTTGTATATTCAGCGACACCGTGAAGTTCATTTTTATTTAATTAATTACTAACATCGTATATGTTTTTGTTGCCTTGAGCTATTTGATTTAAGTTTACTATAAAATTTTAAAAACAACGAACACGTATATAAATGTGTTATTTTCAGTTGGTACTTAAATAAAATTTTATTTTATATTATTAATTATATAGTTTCACAATTTTCTCAAAACAATATTTTCACTTCCCACAGCTTATATTATATTTCACGCCACGATTTGTTGTAAATAAAGAATTATACATTTGCATGCTTTTGTATAAAATGAACGCAATCGGAACTGCCCGAAGAAGTCAGAGCCAGCAACTGAACAATATATTATTATTCATATGTATGAATCGGTACCGCAAGAGAATATTGGTGATTGTGCTTGCCACTTTCTATCAAAGTTTTATGCAACTTTAAGCAAAATAGTATGGTATAAAAATATACTTCTATATAGTTATGTGACATCTCGTTATATTATTCGTATAATAATATTGGGCAAATGCGTCCCCCAGATCTGTTCGTATAATGGAATCAAAACATTCACATCAAATGTGAAATTTACTTGAAACGAATCCAGTACAGACTCGTCAAGTGACTTATCCCACCTTAAATATTTTTTTACTCACCCTCTAATAAAATTGCCACATTTTATGCCTGTATTGCGATCGTGAAATAGCACACTTAACACTAGTGCTGTAAAGTGAAGATATTTTGACAAGTATAGGAACATTATATTAAAACGCGTTCCAGCAAGTTTTAATACTTACTCATGTCATAATATCATTACCTACGAACAAGATACACACTACAGTTTTTGCACACATCTCCCATAAAACAGCTGGTTTACACACAATTTTCAAAATTTTTGGCAGTTCAAATTTGAAAATTGTGTGTAAATCAGCTAATTTATGGGAGATGTATGCAAAAACTGTAGTATGTATCTTGTTCGTGATATTATGACATGAGTAAGTGTTAAAACTTGCGGAACGCGTTTTAACATAATGTTCCTACTTGTCAAAATATCTTTATTTCCAAGGAAATTACATCAACTACTATTTTGGATAGAAAATAATTTTAAAACAATTTTTTAGAGATATATTTAAAGAAATGATAGAAATGGCGAGATACTCGTAGTTTTGGAAATTCTACATAATAAAAAATTTTAACAACGACCTTAGACTTTTACTACGTCAAATTATAATATGTGTTCACATTCCAAGGTCACTGTTAATCTAGATTTTTGACAGCGCGTTCTGCAATACAGAATTAAATCATCACGAGTTACCACTGACAAAATTGAAGGCGAATCGGAGACTTTGTTCGCACAATAGCATTTACTATGAAATACAATTTGCAGTAATCGTACAAAAGTCTTTGTCTAGTGAAATCGAATGACAATATTTACGATTGAAATGTAGTTTGTAAAAATCAATAAGAAAAACTAACCGTATCTCGTTCAATTAAATTGAAATTAAAATCGATTTGCAATACAAAGACACGGTTATTTATCAGGGTTTCATTTTCTAGTTTGAGTCTCTTTATTAATAAAGATATTTTGAAATAATTAGAAATCATCAATTGTAAATATAAGCAGGTTTTTAATGAATGTTCAGTTTATCAAATACCAACAAAGAACATTTTTGACCAATTTCTGATTTCTTGTCTGCTTGGCACTTTGTCCTGCAAATGAGAACACAGAGACGGGCGACATTTTTATGCACTATCCCCTATAAAATAGCCGCCTTACAGACATATATCCAGGCAGGTAAAGTGACTCGTTTAGCACTGCTCTGATGAAAACTGACCGCACTATACCAATTCCATAGCAAATTCATTGAACCGAACCCTAGTAATAGACGTGAAATTTGTTGAAAAGTCAACTGTCAAAATTTTTGAAAATATACTGAATATGAAGTAGCTATGTTAGGATGTATGGCAAAAAATATAGTGTATATCTTGGAGGGAATAATATTATTATCTCTTGTCTTGCTGGCGCCCGTTTTTAACATAATTGTCACCACCCGTGCTTAATATAGTATAATATAATACGTTTCACCCTATAGATATATAATAGTAGTTTATGTAATTAGTTTGCAATGCAATATTTTATGACGAGTTGTTGCATTGTGTTAATATAACATGAGTTATAAAAGCATTACTATCGAGATACACTGTACATTTTTTGCACATACCTCTTATAAAATATGTGATTTTCACATCATAATAAGTATATTTGTAACATTTTTGACCGTTTTTGTTAGACTATATTGGTGTCTATGTAGACAGTTCAAGAGAAAATCGCATTATTTTTGCTTTGCTTTACGTACTAGTGTAAAGAAGAGCTTAGGGATGTGAAAAAATAGTCGATTTTTATTTTAATCGATTATTTTTTTCTTATAATCGATTTCTTGTAATCGATTTTATTTATGACAATAATCGATTTTTAATGAATCGATTATAAAAATTACACATTTTAATCGATTTTTGTAAATGATGCCATCTGTGCGACAGGCGATTCTTTTTAGTTTTTTGATTCTTTAAATTCAAAGTTTAAAGCATTATTTGTTTTGTATTTTAGTGCTCATACCAAAAACTTGTCGGTTTATTTTTGATTCTTATCGTTTGGTTTTATTTTTCTTGCAAATTGTACAATTTGTAATAAAATGTCAATTTGTACTAGAAATTGTTTCAACAATTCTAATCTGTATCAATAACCATAAGGTTGTCATTTTGGTTATTATTATTATACTTACCATTTTAAATGATTTTCATTCTAATAAATTCTTAATATTATTCTTTTAGTTTTGTTATATAGAAAAAAGCGATTTTTCTACAAAAATCGATTATTTCTTTTAAAATCGATTTTTTAAAAATCGATTTATGTTCAAACAAAAAAAATCGATTATTAAGTAATCGATTTTTTTCATTCAATGTCACATCCCTAGAAGAGCTATTTTGCTATCAATATACAGGCATGAAAGACAACTATTTTATACGAATCGTTTAGAAACCAGAATTTGAACATTAGTTTTGGTTTAAGTAATCGAAAACACAAAAGAAAAAAGTATTTAAAAGCTGAAAACTAAAAAATCACAGACAGAAATTTCTATTCATTTATCTGTGTTAATATTTTATGGCATATTATAACTGTCAAAATAAAATATAAATATCTCAAAATTATCCACATTTCCGTAATCTATCAAAAATATATTTGAGCAAATGAAATAGAACCAAACATTTACGACAAATATTACGTTTTTCTCTGAAATCAAATCAAAACTTTGTTGTAGCAATATCGCAAAATGGCATTACGGAGCCTTTAGCGTTTTACAATAAGCTTCCGAATAAAACTAATTTCACATTTTAATTAAAGTTGAAATCACAGCTTCCGGCCAGCAGATCATTTGTTATATTGCTCATTCAGTGCTTTTACTAATTACGTAACTTATAAATATCTGAAATATTGTTATAAACACGACATATAACAGTCAAACCTAAAACATAGATCCCAATAGAATTGCAATATCGTATTATAATTTTGTAGATATAATACAAATATGTAGAAATTTGGAAACGATTATGATCCACAATTAATATAAACAGAACAATTGTAACGCTTGGTTCACGACGTTACTGTACTTATAACTAAATAAATAAAAATCTAGGTTTAGTCAATAAATATTATTACCTATAGTCAATATAAACAAAACAAATTTTTTTTAATAAAAACTACAAAATGCAATATATACCTTTTCTTTTTATAAACCCGTAATCCAAAATTTATTTAATAATTATTCTTCTGAAAACTTTCCAACTAACAACTACTTAATTACTAATCAACTACGACTATCAAAAAAAATGTGTATCCGTGCAACGGAGATCGTGACCTTCATAAAGTCACAAAAACAAAACTTGTAACATCAGGCATGCTATTTCAAATTCCAATAAAATAGGGAAACACTTTAACAGAAAAAAGTAGGTTATGTTTCTTGGCCGTGATGACGTAAGTTATGACGAATGTGACATTACGTTAAAAACTAGCGCCATAATATCAACAAGAACGAGATACATGCAATATGTTTTGCACATATTCCTTATAAAATAGCTGATTTTCACATCACTTCAAAAACAGTTCAATTTTGAGCAAATTCACCTCTAATCTGTAGGCGGCTTTGAATTTTCATACTTTTACGACCACATTTTTTTACTTTCGGCACCAGTGCGAAAGGGGTCATTTTACTATTGCTGTACAGGCATGAAAAGCAGTTATTTTATTGAGGTGTGTTAGATTCATGATTTTATAAAAGTGTGAATCTATTGCTTTATTTACTCGAAGCTTAACATTGATGTTAACACTATGGTTTGTTAAGGTTGTTTACAGGCGTTGAATCTTTGTGAACTAGTTAGTCAACTGTCATTTGTTAAATGTCAAAACACATTTCACAGTTGTGATACGCCCTGTCGTTCTAATAATAATAATTACATAAATAATCTGATTTGATGAACTTCGTTCTGACTAGCGACATTGAGTTTTTTCCATTGTTAAGCATTTTTACTTCCAAAATAATATAACATTTGCTAATATTGTTATTCATTTATACACTGACAAAAAATTAATATGTAAATATGAAATTCTGCCGACCGTGGCGTGTCGGTGCTGTGCTGATGTGGTGTTGGTAACGGGATCGGTATATATGAAAACGTCCAAAAAGTCTAAAATATGTCTTTTAACAAACATGACTTACGTGTAAAAAATTTGAAACCAAAATTTGATACCTGTTCTGAAGAACGGTTCGTATTACCATCTTAAAATCGTCATTAAACACATTTTGATAGCTGGTCAGCTTTATCTATCACATTTTTTTACTTTCCGAAAAGTGTTTACAATTTTCATTTTTTTTATTTGACAGATAATAACAAAGCTTATAAAAATACTTTTTTCGGAAAACAGACCCTTCAGAATTATGTTTAAAAAATATAAATCTAACATTTATATAAATTTTTTAATGGAAGTTCTAAGTGATTTTTGATCAAATATAGAAATAGAAAAAACTTTTGAACTGACAAAAATTAGATAACCACGTTTATGATCATTTTGATTGCAAATTGCCTCCCCTAACACATCAGTTCGTTTGAAGGAACACTTCTGGGACATACGTTAATTATATGAAATGAGAAAGTTCTCCCACCACCTGCACCAGCACCTCCACCACATTTAGGTACAGGTGTAAAAGAGTTTCCCGGGTTTTACCCGCCTTATTTCCTTAAATTTCCTGAATATATTTATCCAGTAAACTCCCCCCCATTTGCATGTTTTCTAGGAGTACAATTCATCGCACTTCGTTTTTAATAGTAGAAACGTAGCTGTGTGACTTATAATTCAAAATAAAAAATTCTAGCCTATTCCAACTTCAAAAATGTTGAGGTTTGATATGCATATATTATAGTATAATATTTTTTTTATGTCTGTAATGTATATCATTATACCAAGATTGCTATTTTCAAACTAAACTTTATTCTCAATACAAAATACGAATCACTATTAACTTACATAAGATGTACAATAATTATTTACATAATTTACTATAAACTAAATCGGCTATTACAATATCGCGTGCGGTGATACGGGTAATGGTTACTATTAAATACGATATTTACTATTCGTTGGCATGGTTACTTACATTAATTTGTTTGATTCTTTCAAACTTCATCATTCGTGTAAATAAATAATAATTAATAATTTAAGACTAATTAATTTTTATATTTTTAGATTTTTCTGAAGAAGATCCAAATCCGGATCGAAACGTCATCTTATGTTATATTGATTTGTATTTTTATCATTTTTGTCAATATATCGTATGGTCTGAGAAAAATTGGTCGACAATTTTATTTACTTGAAAACTTACATAATATGTTCCACGTCATGTAAAAGTTAATCAAGTATGCTAAACGAATTTTTTTCCGGTAGATCCACAGAACAAAAACACAACTGATGTAATTTATTTTTAAAATATTTACAAAACTATAAAGTTTAGAAAAAAAATGTTTGACAAAACTTTCTTAAAAAAATATATATATAATAACAAACCGTTATGAAAAGTATACCTTTATTATATAAAAAACAACATTATAGAATAGGTATATCTCTTTTGCGCATGCGGCGATTTTTTCCAAAAACAATAGGGCTCTTCATATTTGCATATCAAACATCCTTCAAATTTGGTTCCAATCCGCTCATCCGTTTGACCTATTTACAGAAGAAAAGATGTACAGACTTTTCCCAAAAGTATGTTTTTGGGTTCAAAGAACCTTAAAACAAAAAATATTGTAAAATTTTGAAAAGTAAACTTTGACCTAAAATAGTGCCATTCTACTTATGGTATTGGAGTGGTAAAAAAGAGGTGCAACATGACAATCATGTGTTTTTACATGAATTACATGAATTTTATAATAGAACCGCAAATAAATGTACATCTATCGATTAGTGCATTTGCCATTTAGGACCTAGAGTTCCATTTGTCCCTATATTATACAGGGTGAGGCACATAAAGTGTTACAGAGCAATAGCACTCAGACTATTGATCATATCCAAAAATGTTTCAGACAAAAGTTTTAGTGTTCGAGAAGGTCGTCATACTGCACCACCCTATTTTTTATCGGTGGAGGCGCTGAAGCTACGTCAAGGTCAACTTCACTTTTTTAAACGAAACCATGTATTTTTTTTTTCGATGATATTATTAGCGATTTTAAGACGAATTCAGCAACCTACCAAGGTCATTCAAATTATTTTATTTTTATTTATTTAAAAAAAAAATCAAAATTTTTATTTTTATAATATTCTGTTCAATATTCAGAATATTCAAAATAGCCACGTATGTACCGAAATTACACCACAAATGTCATCATTTCGAGCATCTTCCGTAGGTAGACCCAAGCAAAGGTTAGTGGATCCTTTAAAAGTGAATATTCCGATATGATTAGATTTTTCGACTACGATTTTGCGTGATTAGAATGGCCTTGTGTTGTAGGTTGCTGAATTCGTCTTAAAATCACTAATAATGTCATTGAAAAAAAATACATGGTTTCGTTTAAAAAATTGAAGTTGATCATGACGTAGCTTCAGCGCCTCCACCGATAAAAAAATAGGGTGATCCAGTATGACGGCCTTCTCGAACACTAAAACTTTTGTCTGAAACATTTTTGGATATGATCAATAGTTTGAGTGCTATTGCTCTGTAACACTTTATGTGCCTCACCCTGTATACACTTATTACCATGAATGTTCTGTATTAAATTCTAGAAAATAATATAAAGAATAATATGATTATAATTAGGCGGCATTAATTCAATATTTAATTCTTTACTAATGTTAAATTATAATCTTATGAACAGTTTCCGAAGTCTCAATTAATGAGCTGTAGTATTGTTTTTAAATACATTTAATTACACAAAAAATGACTCTTCTTGTATGAATTAAGAAAGATTTACATAGATTCTTTTTTAGTATAGATAAATGAACTTATATCATCCAATCATCCAATTGTATAACAAAGTTACATAATGCAAATAATACTGACAAAGGAAATCACATTACCGTAACAAATCCCTACACTATGCTTTTACATAACGTGTATATATGAACATGGTTTGTGTGCTTGCACAATGCCTTCACAACATTTACTAACAACTTACTTTCCTATTTGCGGAATTTATAAATGTCTTGTAATCGTTCAAACATTCGATTTTTGAGTTTTTGCCCTCGAAACAAAAAGTTGTTTTCAAAAAATGTCGCACTTACAGTGAGCTGTTATAAAAGTTTCTTATATCTGAAATTTTTCATATTAAAAACTATTTTGGAACACGAACGCCACTGTATCGTTCTCCATATTGTTTTTCATATTTTAAACGTTGAAAAAATAAACGTACACGCAAAATCAAGATTTAATAATATAATACCAGAAACATTTTATTTCAGTGTACAATGTATACAGATAAAATTGGTAGATTTGTCGAAAATATAATTAATAAATGAAAAATGTAATAATTGACAAGACATATTTCAGTATTGATTAATTAATAACTTATAAAGAATAAAGAGAGGCTATATTTAGTGTCATAGTTATGTATATTACGCACGAAATATATATGGAATTTTTTGCAAGTACCCTTATTAAATAGCTGATTTTCACTTCATTTTCAGTATTTTCAAAATTTTTGACAGTTCGTTTGTGATGTAGGTTAGAACTGTTTAGCTACTAATCAATAAGCACTGTTTACCAGTAGGCGTTGTATAGTTTAAATAGGTATATATTGAGCACTAACAGCCAACTGGTTACGTGGCCGAGCCATTATTTTATATGTAAAGTGGTCTACTGTGAACAAGATACTAAGGGTTTGCGTTCGACTTGGAATAATAAGAAATATTAAGTTTATTGAATTTTTCTTGATTTAAAATAATAAATTGAAAAAACGCGATATTTATATATTTTATAGAAGATAGTGCAAAAAATAATATTGTACGATGAGAGGACTGTACAGTGGTCACGTTAGTAATTTCTATGTATATCTAGATTATAATGCAATATTTTATGTGCACGTTGCGACATTATGGAAAAATGTACGCTACACGACCCATAAAAGCATTATATTTGAGATACATACTACATTACTCCTATAAAATAGCTGATTTTTTCCTGATAATATACCTGTCAACTGTAGTATTCTGTGTATACGACCATATTGCATTTCATTTGGGTTGTTTGCGAAAACTACGCCTGCTTTGTGTTGATCATTTAGAATTAAACGGTAACCCATTTTTTTTTAACACTAGTGCGAAATCAGACATTTTACTTCCATGAAAAACAGATATGGAGTGTGCAATATAGTAGATTATGTTTCTAGTGCGAGATAAAATACATTATGCCGATTGGGACATTACGTTAAAAACGAGGGACAGTCACGTGAGCCATAATTTTATCACGCACGTGATATATATGTAGTATTTTTTGCACGTATCTCCTATAAAATAGCTGATTTTCACAAAATGTTCAAAATTTTTGACAGTTCAATTTTAAACAAGTCCATTTCTAATAACTGTCGGCTGTATTGAATTTTCATACATTTAGTATGGAAAAGGTAGTACGACTACGTTTCGCATTTCTTTTGTTTTCTTTACGCACACGTGCGAAATCGATTAGTTTATATAAGCATGAATTAGAATAAGAATAATATTTATTGTTCCACAGAATACATACATAAAAATAGTAATACAATTTAAGCATAACTGTTTCTAAACAAACATTAGAGAAACAATAAGTGAATATTATCCCAATATTGAACCAATACATAGAATTTTATTATAGAGACAAACCCAAATACAAACACATACGTACCCACTAACTGTTATCTCTTTTTGTTTTGTTCACAAACGATTCTGCAACGTCGCACGGTCGTCTACCCCCCGCTGCGTTTCGAAATTGAATACAAAATGTCCCCCGTCCCCCAGTTCGTAGCCTAGCTCAGAGCCTGTGTTTTTTCCCGGCTGTTATGTGGAGAGGGAATTCCCGGGAATAATACGTCGTTACATTTAGTGTTTTTGTTGTAATAAGTGTGCTGAATGTTGTAGATTTGATTGGAACATTACGAGCATTACGACATAGCCGTATTCCGTTCACCAACCGCAAACTAATAACAGTGTTTGTTTTTTTTTTGTACGCTCGTGCATAAGCTAACATCGTCTAGTCAGTGGCGGGATGTTTAATGAGGCACTACGTATTTGTAATGAAAAATAAATGAATCGGTGAGATACACAGAATGTTTTTGATCTATCTACTTGTTTGATTTTTTGTGTGTGACCGTGCAGGTCAAAAGAAGTATTATATGATAAGAGAGAAAAATTAGTGTCTAATGTTTTAACATTGGTTTGATCTAGTGGAAATAAGACTAATTTGTTTACCCTTAGGCGCCTGTTTTGCTTTGTCAGATTGATGTTGGGTTGCAGAAAGGAATGTCAAAAAATTTGATTTGACAATGACCTTAGATTGTGGTCATACAATTGCAGTTTCCATACATCAGAAGCAGTCTAATGTCGTATTCAAACTTGCTGTCATCTAGACCGTTAGATTGTACTCACAAAAAAATTGATTCTTCTATAATTCTTCTATACATAGAAAACGACCGCATTTCAAACTAAATTTTGATCAAAATGCGTAGAAAAACAGTATTTGAAGTGAAAACTATACAAAAAACGATGCTATTAACATGAATTCACAGTTTATGAAAAATATCGTTTCAATCGATCAATATTTTTTCGAGCAGGATCGATTTAAAACTCTATCATGTTTTTCATATGAAAAATTATACGTAACTATGTTCACAATCTAAGGTCATTTTCAAACCAGATTTTTTGACAACCCTTTCTGCAACCCCGTTTTAGTTTATTATTTATTGATTTTATTCGGTTAGTAAATCGTCTATATTCTAATATTGAATTACTTGCCATGATTGTAATTTCAGGGCTAGTACATCAAAATTATCATACAACTTTTAATGACATGTACGATCCTCCATTGCAAACACCATGTATATTGTATAGTATAGGTTTCACATGTCAAAATGTAAAAAGAAGATTTGTCTGAAAAAGTGTCAACTAAATAATATAAACATGTAAAATAGTAATATATGATGTCTTTTATATTTCAATTTGTTGATGCTGCAGTAAATGCATTTAGAGAGTTTCTGTACTTGTTTTTACCGATATGAATCAGAAATTGTTACACTATCTATTGGTGCACGTCAAAGACTTAATCTATACTAATATCTTAAGCTGAAGAGTCTGTTTGTTTGTTTGTTTGGTTGGTTGAATGCGCTAATTTCAGGAACTACTGGTTCGAATTGCAATTTTTTTTGTTGGATAGCCCATTTATTGAGGATGGCTATAGGCTATATAATATCACGCTACGACCAATAGGAGCGGAGCATCAATGAAAACTGTTGCAAAATTTATCCAACTCATAATTTGTTCGTCCGACAAAAACTTTTGAACGGTAACTCCGATCGTCTGAAATTTGGATGCAACATTCATTTCGGTAAACGAAGATGAACGTGTGTACTCATGTCTCTCCCCCTCATTCGTTCTTTTGCACCCGGGTGAAACAGGGCGGGACCGCTAGTAATATATAAATGGACCTAGCATTAGTTAATACAATGTACTGATGACAACATTCAATATTATAAATATCGATAACATAATATAGGTGCACAGTCTAAAGATATACAAACAACAATTAAAGAGGTTTATAAATCTTATATTGCCGTTAAAAATATATTTTGGATTTGTTTATTCACATTTAACTGACAAAAACTTTGTCAGAAACATATTCTAAACTTAAGGTAAAATGTCGCATTTAGTTACCAGTGAAATGACAGGTTGGAATAATTATTTCATAATTTTTTACATACATAGCACTACTTAAGGTAGTTTGGGAGCCGCAATCCCAACTCAAATAAATGACTTTTTTTCCTCAAATAATTACCCAAATCATGCTATAATAATTAATATATATTAGATATCGTATCCATCGATAATAATTAATAAGAAAAAATTCGCAGGTTTGTGGACAATAGTTGTATTTATAAATGTACGACGTTTCGTCTATAAATTTAGACTTTTTCAAGTATATAATATATAATTAATGGAAATTCACATAAAAATTTATTTGATTTAATTTAATTCGAATTATAATGAAATAATTATATTATTGTAATTAATAAAATATTAATTGATTAGTACTTAGCTGTCACTAGTCACTGTCACTACAACATCACAGATAGAGGCCACATGTCAGTATTAAAAAATTAATAAAATCAAAAGTAAGTGGTAAATTATTCTGAAATGTTTGCAGTGTGTATTTCAGACATCGTTCTATCCATTAAAAAGTTTTTTTGGTGGGGTCAAGTTTGTCAATTTTTTACAAACCTTCAATTTCCGGAGTTATTGAACAAGGACACTCATAAGAGCTCGTGTATTTTCGCGTAACTTTAATTAATTATATCTCTTAAACGGTGTGGTAAAAAAATCTGATTCTTTTTCTGTGGTTGTCTTTAATTATAATCTTTTTAATAAATATAAAAAATGTAGGGTCAGTTTAAGTCATTTGGCTACCAAACTACCTTGACATCTTTAAATATTCTCAAAAATCGTAAACAATTCCAAATTCACCGAAAAAAGCTTGTTCATTCACAGCAAACAATATTTTCTTCTTCACAATGTCCTTTGATCGCAACCCACAACCAAACCGACGCACTGTTTTATCTCTATGAACTCTGTCTCATGATAATTTGGCTGCTATAGATAGATACATTTTCAAGGTCAGCAAATGTCGACTCAGAGAAAAATGAAAGTAATAACGTGTAGTCTGCAAACTGCCTGTGCTGATTTAAAATTTTATTTTTATTTTATCTATATCATTGATGACTTCAATTACAACTGACTTGAATGTATTTCTATTGTTACAAAACTATTTTTTG
Source organism: Xanthostigma xanthostigma (assembly GCA_963575645.1). Taxonomy (NCBI): domain Eukaryota; kingdom Metazoa; phylum Arthropoda; class Insecta; order Raphidioptera; family Raphidiidae; genus Xanthostigma; species Xanthostigma xanthostigma. The sequence continues at coordinate 29,949,079 of OY754467.1, read as the reverse complement.
TTCGTGGTAGAAAATGTTCATTTTCAAAACAAACGTTTAACAGAAACAAATAAATAGACAAACTATAAAGTATTTCTCTTTAACTTAACAGAAACGAAACATCAAATTGTTGCTAATAAAATAAAAGAATATAAATTACTATCTATGTATAATAAATATCAACTATATACAAGAAGTTATTTATGTAATCAATGGTTATTATAATTGAAATCAATCACACTGCACGTATGTTAATTTTACACATAAACACACTAAAGTTTATTTATCTTCTATCTACACAGTTACCTTAGTACCACTAATCACTATACTAACTGAATAATTTATGTCTCAGCTATTTGTTTCCCACTGTACCACGCACTATGCAACTGCCGTATAAATGTATCAATGAATGAATGTCTGCCTGACGCGTGCCGTTATTTATAGGCGCCGGGTAACCTTTGAGATTGTTCTGCTTCTCTCTTTTACCTGCATTCATTGTTGTTGTCTTCTAGAATTTCTACGATTTATCAATGACATCATTCAGCATTGATATAGATTTGTTTTCACCGAGTTTGTTCAGAATGTGATTAGTTGCGGGATGCAAGAAATGTGCACAAAGTTATATCTCCCTTGTTTATTAATCTCAGGTGCCCGTCTACTGAAAATAGGTATATTATGTTTATAGTTTTACGAATGGAAACCATTTTAATAGCCGTACGTCTTGAACTTACACACATGTCAATTCAGAAGACGGGTATTAAAATGTAGAATGCGTTTTCCTATATCACACTCGCAGTAATATACAAGAGTTCACTGTCACGAGAGCGAAGCCGCGAACAAAAGTTTGGATTCGCATTAAAAATTTGAAATATGTGCATTCCAAGAAAATTATTTGACCACACAAAAAAACTTATGTTTGCTATACTAAATGTTCCATAAAATAGGTTTGCCAATAAATTAATCTGTTGAAGATGATCGGGGCTATTGGTGTGAAGACACTGCATATCAAAATAATCGATCAAATGCAAGCTATACTTGTCCAATTACTGTTCCTGTGCTGTAGCCAAATTTTAGGTTTATGCTTATAAAGAATTAATAATAATAATACTTTTATACCATTAAAAATACATTGATAAATAATAAAATATTACACAGAAATGAAAGTATATAGGTTTCTTCCAAGGAAAACTTGTGCTGAAGGAACCATTACAAAAAAAAAAGATGATGTGGATATTTTAACGAAAACTTAAGTGGGTTTGAATAGATAGACACAAAACATTTGAAATAGAGAAAACAGTTAGATTGTTTATAATGATTGATCGCGCTAGAATTTTTTAACACTGATCTTTGTTTTTTGTTTTTTTAAGGCTTTAATTTTTTTACTAAAAAGTATATTATATAATACAGTAAAGAATAAATAAAAAATACATTGACGCCCAACGTGGCACTCGAGCACACAACTCCGCGATTATGAATCTCTCGCTCTACAACACAGCTAACCAAGCTTCCACATATTGCTCGCTATTACTAAGAACCAGTTTGATGTTTATTTTAACTTACTTAAAATATAATATTAATTAAATTATCTATAACAATTAGTCACCAGAGAATTTTTCAATCCTGATAATTTTTGTTCAATCTACACCTAATTCTCAATATTCATATTTTACCATTCCAACCCACGAGTGGTACTAGTTTAGCTCAAAAATCACTTTTCAAAAATTTTACAATATCTTTCCGTTTTGAGGTCCCCCGAATCCAAAAAACATATTTTTGGAAAAACTCTGTGCGTCTGTTAGTATGTTTGGTTAGTCTGTGAACACGATACAGGTCAAACGGATGATCGTACTGAAACCAAATTTTGGGAGGATGTTTGGTATGCAAATATGAAGAGCCCTGTTGTTTTTGGGGAAAATTGGCGCATGCGCAGAAGAGATATATGCTATAACGGTGTTTTTTATATAATAATAGTATACTTTTCATAACGGCTTCTTATTCAATTATTTTTTTAAGAAAATTTTATTAAAAAAAATTTTTCTAAACTTTATAGTTTCGGAAATATTTTGAAAATAAAAAAAAATCAGCCGCTCTTTTGTTTTATGAATCTGTCAGAAATAAACTAGTTAGGCATGATTTGATTAATTTTTACAGGACGTGGAACATATTATGTAGATAGCCATGGCAACAAATATCAAATATCTTATTGCATACTAGCCATTACCCGCGTCACCTCACGCGATATCAGAAACTTTATTGTCTTTATTATAATCAAATGTCAACATTTTTGAATATCCCGTCGCCCAATTAGCTGGAATTTTTTTTTAATTTTTCTGAGCGCTTCTTTTGGTAATAAACAGCAATTTTTAAACATTTTTTTCCCGTTTTGCACGGTAAAAAAATTAAAGAATCGCAATGAAATGGAAAATTCGTCTCCGATATATATTAGTTCTACCCACAAGTTTGTGAGAATATCTGGTAGGTATGACACAAACAGAACGAAAATATTTGAAAAATTTTCGTTGAAGTCTGGCTGAAAAATCTAGAATAAAAGCATAATTGATATAGTAAAATTGAATATTTACAAGCTGACTTTTCGTGAAATATATTCACATCACCAGCTCCCAAATACCGTTAGAAGGTGAGAAAAATTATTTTCGTGTGTCTGTAAATTTCATTCGCTCACAAAAATCAGCTTCCTTTTTGAATCTCTCGTCTTATAAGAAATATGTAAGTTATACACACTTTTCGACGATACAATAAATTCTAAGCAATATTCATGAAACTGGGTTCAATATGAACGTGATCATATGAATGCATGCATTGTGTGTAAGTTGTAGCCGCGATAAAATTGGCCGTATCGCTGAGTGATAGCCGTTATTCGTATCGGGGTTAGCATACATAGACAGGTACCTTCATACAATTCACTGTATGTACCTTATACGGCGAACAGTGAGGCAGTGACACTGATAGCGTTCAGAATGCTAAGTGAAATAAATGCCGATCGTTGTGACGGACGGCGGCCATAAAAACACCCGGCCGCCTGCGACTGTGACTCTGGCACGTCATGCGTCAGGTCTTCTTCAATCCACCTCACGACTCAGGGATGCAAAAAAATGTCATTTCCATTTTTAAACAGTTTTATGTCTGTGGTTTTTAGACAATACCTCAACGTAGCTGGAACGAGCATGACTTGCACTTTACAAGTTGATGTACATTGGATTTAAGCTCAATATACTTATACCACCCCGCTAAAGTTGGCAGCACGAAAATGTCGTACGAAAATTATGGGCATGAGAATTAAGAGCTATTTAAAGACTAATTTAGTGCCCCATTTTTTATTTTAGCGCTCTTATCCTTTTAGGCGAAACCTGTTGCACCGCTAGCTTCAGAAAAAGTTAGCAGCGCTACAGAGCCGAATTATGAAAAAAATGGTGAGATTTAAACGCTATTTTAGTGCTCCACTTTTAAACGTAGGGCTCTTGTTTTTTATAGACAAAATCTTGGAATAACTTCCATACAGTGGAACTACGGGTCACATATAGTGGAGGAGCGGGTCAAGCTGGCAGCGCCACAATGAGGAATCATGTTAACGATTGTATGAGATTCAACGGCTAATTAATACTTTTTAAATTTAAGGCTTTTTTTTGTCGTTAAAATCTGTGATTCTTTTATACGGTGGAAGTACGGGTCACATATGGTGGAGGAGCGGGTCGAGTAGGGAGCCCAAGATTACGGGTTCATGTAAACGATTGCATAAGGACTAACTTATTGCCCTATTTTTTTTATTAAGGGCTCCTGATTTTTTCGTTAAAATCTTTGATTATCTTGTATACGGTAGTAATACGGGTTTTTGCCTAAAAAGATAAGAGCCCTAAAATTAAAAATGGGGCACTAAATTAGTTCTTCAGTAGCCCCTTAACTCTTAAGTACCAAGGTGCTATTTTAGTTACATAAGTACCGACGTGACGTCTGTTGGACCACTATAACTTTACTAACGAAAACTATAGTTCTTGATATTTTTCTAAAAAAAAACGTTTCTATGTGTTGTTAATAGTATATCAAAATATAGAAGTTTTCACATTGATTACTAATTATAAATAATAATATTTTAGTGTCAATTTTTTTGGGAGAAAAAATTAACTTTTATCAATTAAACAATTATTTTTTTTGAGAACATTTTTTTCTAGATTAATAACTAGACAAACAATAAAAATTAAAAAAAAAACATAAGAATACAAGAGAGAAATGCTATAATCTGAAAAAATTGGTACCCAAAAAAGTTACGTAAAATTAAAACTTACCGGAATCGCACGCGCCGACACAGTTACTCTCCACGAACGTTTCCGGGGGACTGCTTGAGGAATATAGAGAACTCTCAAAGTGTCTGTCAAACCACACGTCGGTACTTATCGGTTAATTATCATGTCAATATTTTTGTCATAAGATATATTAACGCTGTCAACTTTAGCGGAATACTTATACCACCATTTAATTTACATTGCATTATCAGGGACTAAATTGCAAGACAGATGTGAACGTTTATTATTTCCACTATGCTTTGCCAATTGGCATACAGCGGCATAGTATAAACGCTCCTTTATTTTTTATTCGCGACAACAATGAAACTATATTATTTTCCTTCGTTAGTTATAGTTTGGTATAGTTTTCCCATCCCGAGCTACTGTCAGTTCACTCCGTGACTTCTTTACATTCTTTTGTACAGTAAAAAGGGAAAGCAATAAAACAATTCGTTTGGTCGCAGAGATAAGTGATATTTTTACTGTTATGTTTCTCGGACTGACAGAATGCGAGCGTCTACTTGCGTCAGTAGAAAAGAGTATATTATACTTGGGATTAAATAATTTGTCATAATAACGCGTCTTTACGCACCGGTCCCAAATGAAACGTGAGACAAGGATATGCCTAAAGAAAAAGACAGACAATGTCTTCTGTTGTAAGACTTTATTAACGTGTATATACACACACGTTTTGAAACCTGAAGGCGTTCTTTAAGCAACGCAAAATGTGTCGTGCTAAACATTGTTAATGATGATGGGTTTCTGTTGAAATACAGGTTAAAATTTTAACGTAACGGGATTTCGTAGACCTACTTACCAACATGTCATACAATTTGGCGTTCCATTTTAATGACAACAACTAATGCCCAGAGAGTAGGAGGCAGCTGGTATAGTGGCCAGCGTGAGTTCAAATATAGAATGAAACAAGCCGTTTATTGGGACTTTACAAGTGCCAGATAACGTCCAACATCCCCATATTGAATATTAAATATGTAGAGATTTAACAAATTAAACCCAAGAAATGTTTTTCGAAAAATCCTTAAATACACTTTTTTGCGCTCTTTTTAGATAGAGAAAAAAAAATTTATTCAAATTTTAATCTATAATTAAGTTGAGGCTTGAACCATGTTTCCGATACACAAGCGATATGTATATTTTCTTCAGCTAGAAAGTTTTCGAATGACCCCCTGTTTGAAGGTAATGATCTGGCATTCCAACTCATAATTTTAATACTATCCATGATTATCGTCCAGTAAAGAAACTTTTATTAACTTTTATTTATTGGCACTACTGCAAAGTCGGTATTATTGTTTATTCGCGAGATTTCATTCGATCACACGTCGGTACGTAACACACATACACACACGCACAGAGACGCCCATCCAAAAATAACCAGAATAGCTTCCTAGGATCTGATAAAAGCTCGATTTTCAAAAATTTGACCGAAATCAATAACCCTTTTATTTGAAAAATAATATTTTGAACCGGAACGAGATTATCTCCTACTCGCGTTTTCGAGGATGCTGAATACGGTGGTGATATTAAAATTTCTTTTTGAGGTTATGCAATCCCCCAAAACGGCTGAAAACGACCCCCGAACGGAGTAAACGCGCATTAGTTATTCCCTTTCCGAAAAAAAATGTTTTTCCCTGTTTTTGAAGATGCTGAGCATGGTGGTGGTGCTAAACATTGCCGCCGACTCTCAGCAACCCCTTCATTGGCCAAATCTTACCCCCCGAAACGGGTGATTTTTTTTCATATTACCGGCAAAATTGGGTTATCTCCCCGTTTTCGAGGATGCTGAGCACGGCGGTGGTGTTGAAAATTGCCGCCGACTCTCACCAACCCCTACACAAAATTCACCCGTTTCGTGAGTGAGATTTGGCCAATGAAGGGGTTGGTGAGAGTCGGCGGCAATGTTTAGCACCACCACCATGCTCATCATCCTCAAAAACAGGGAAAAACATTTTTTTCGGAAAGGGAATAACGTAATTCGCGTTCAGCCCCGTTCGGGGGTGGTTTTTAGCCGTTTTGTGGGGTTACTCAATCCCAAAGAAAAATTTTAATATCTCCACCGTATTCAGCATCCTCGAAAACGCAAGGGAAGCTTATCTCGTTCCGGCTCAAAATATTTGCATGTTCGTCCGACTCACACATGACGTATTTCAACACAGATATTATGCACAAATTCTTTGTTTGTTGTTTAGATAATAAAATGCAATAATTGTATAGTAGGCTCGCTTGTTCCGAACTTGATGTGATACGGACGTGTTTAACTATCGCGAAATAAATATACTTATTAAATACTATATATCGATTTCAATAGTTCTTAACAGCGTTAAAATTAATAATTCATATATAAGTTAATGTGCTATGTGGTCGATCTCATAATGGTGAGTGTTTAATGAATCAGTAGTAGGATTAATTACAACCAAAACTTTAAAACTCATGTTTTTTATTTCTGCATTAAACAAATACACAATCTCTATAGGCGTCAAACAGCTGAAATAAACAGGCGCGCTCGCGCGCGTTGCGCGCTATCCGAAACAAGTACGCAAATACATAATTTATATTTAATAATTTACATAGCTAATAAACATAATCTTACATTATCAGAATGAATAACCAAAACAACAATATACCCCAGAACCAATATTCAATTACCCAACTAAATCAAACTGAAATTAAATCAAACTCAAGCAACTTACCTGATAGCGCCTCCAAAATAGCTCAGCCTCAACCTACAATCATTAACAAATCCTATTCAGATGCCATTAATCAAACAAATAAGCCAACTAAAGAACACGCAATAATCTTACCAGCGGTTGATGGTCTCGTACTCTGTGATTATATGGAAGCAGTAGCAGACAGAATACGCCCAGAAAATATTACACATGCTTTTAAAATGTCGCAGGATCGAATCTGTCTCTATCTGAAAAACAAACAAATTGTTAACGACTTCATAAATCGCTACCCTACGCTGAATATCAGAAACAAAGCAATATCAACTAGACGACTAATTAATCCCGGATTAAAACTAATCATCTCAGGAGTGCAGCCCATAATAGATAATAACCAAATAGAGCAAGCGCTGAAAGCACACAATATAAACCTATTATCTAGCATAACTGACATTCGTGTCTTTACCAACAACCCAAAATTACAGCACATAAAAACAGCCAGAAAAATCACATACATAAGTCATATCGAAAACATCCCTTATTCAATCGACATAGAAGCCGAAGGTGAAATGTATAAAATTTATCTAACTATAGAGGAAAGTAAATGTAAATTTTGCAACTCCACCTCCCATTCAACCTCAAGATGTACAGAGAAAACTTCTTCTGAACAAACAAATACAATCCAACGTCCAGAGAAGGATAGTTCCGGATCTGAGGACACCATACAAAATCAAAATAAAATTACAGTCAACGCGATGATCCACCCTGTTCCAAATAAAATCATAAAACCTTCCCAGACGTCACTCGCTGAAGATATGGCGGAACAAATTAACATGCAAGTTGAAACAAGCACTCAACTTAAGCGCTTACATGTTACATCCTCTTCAGAAAACTCTCCTCTGCCACAGGAAGAACTCACAACGCAAGCATACTCATTTGATCTTACACCAAACACAGAAAATAAAAATAAACATGAAGGAATTTTCGCCATGCCTACCAATCTACCACTACCTAACAAGCAAATGAAAGTTAAAGAACTAAATCCAAAAAAACGGAAAAAAGCAAAAAACACCTCAACAACTAACTTAGAAACTCAAATAAACGTACTGAAACCTATTATGGACAACAAAGATAATCAATTTGTTATCTCGTACGAACAACTAATGGAACTATTGACCAACTCGAAGGACTACACTGAAATTATTCACTCCCTGGATAAAACTTCAAACGATCCTCAAGATATAATAGACACTCTTCAAAAGTTATACCCAGAACTGAAAAGCAAACTAGCAAAGGCCACATTCACACGGTACATAAGAAAACTAAATCATATAAAATCGCAAGAATCAACTACGGAAGGTACAGCCACAAACACAGAAGACGACCACGAATCCAGTGAAATTAATTTTGCTTAATTATTTGGACAATATGTTAATAACACAATGGAATCTAAACGGATACTATAATAATTATATTGAATTCAAACAGCTCATAACAGAGTACCAACCTAGCATTATTGCATTACAAGAAACGCATTTAAAACCCACCAATTCCGTTTCCTTAAAAGGATACTCCGCTAATAGACATGACGACCTGACAGGACTCAGAGCTAAAGGGGGTACAATACTGTTCACCCAATCCTCACTTCACCATTCGATTATACAATTACAAACAGATCTTCAAGCAGTGGCTACGAAAATAACAACTCACAACTTGAACTTTTCCATATGTAACGTCTACATTCCACCCGATACCAATCCCTCTGAGGAAGATCTTACAAATCTAATTAAACAGCTTCCTCACCCCTACATTTTAGTAGGAGATTTTAATGCACATAGCGATTTATGGGGATGCACCAGCTCTAACTCCAAAGGAAAAATCATTGAGAAACTGCTAACTGACAACTCCAATATCTGTCTTATGAATAATGGCCAAGCCACCCATATAAGTACTGCCACAGGAAATACCTCCATTATAGATCTCACCCTAGCATCCACCACCCTTGCCTCATCCCTTCAGTGGAACATTCATCTTGATACCTGTAACAGCGACCATTTCCCAATATTAATTAACATCACTGACATGTCTTCTCCTGGCCCGACAAATAAAATCATGAACTTCAAAAAAGCTAATTGGGAATTATTTTCCACCTTAATAAAATTTGACTCTGAAATTACTAACCCTCAGGAAAGAGTACAGAATATATATGACGTCATCTACAAAGCACAACACTCAGCCATACCCACATGCAAGATCAATTCTAAATCCGTGCCTTGGTGGAACAAAGACATCGCTGAAGCCATTAAAATTAGGAAAAAAGCTCTGAAAATATTCTTAAAACATAAGACGACAGAATCTAAAATAAAATACAAAAAAGCTAAAGCCAAGGTCAGATATTTGACTAAAAAGGCTAAAACTGAAAGCTGGCAATCTTATTTATCATCAATTAACATATCAGCACCTACAAAAGAAATATGGGAAAAAATTAACAGAATAAGAAATAAAAAAAGCAAAATTGGTATACCTGCAATAATGTATAATAATAAACTAATCACCAAAGAAGAAGCAATCGCAGAGGCTTTTGCTATTCATTTTGAAAAGATATCAAGCGACGATTCATTGGACCCTATCACAATGTCGAATAAAACAAAAATGGTTAATCCAGACTTTAGTTCAGACAATCGGGAATCATACAATTCCGATTTCTCACTTGAAGAGCTAACAGCAGCAATTGTAAAAATTAAAAAAAATACTCCAGGGCCAGATAACCTTTATCCCGAAACACTAAAGCATATTCCTTCAAATGAATTGGCATACATCTTAAAAACATTGAACATGCTTTGGCAAAACGAAGTACTACCTAGCAAGTGGAAAGAGTCGATAATAATACCTATCCCTAAACCTGACAAAAATAGTCTGGAACTTAACAACTACCGTCCTATATCTATAACAAGCCCACTATCAAAAATCTTCGAAAGAATGGTGACCAACAGGCTTCAATGGTCCCTGGAAAATAAATCCTTAATATCAAATAACCAATATGGTTTTAGGAAGAAAAAATCGATAATAGATGTGCATACAATCTTCACAAATGAAATAAACAATGCCTTTATCAACAAGCAACATGTTATAGCTATTTATTTCGATATATACAAAGCATTTGACCGCCTATGGAAAAATGTAATAATGCATCAAATTCATAAGTGGAACTATAGAGGACACTTACCAATTTTTATCCAAAACTTTTTGACAGATCGATCATTTCAAATAAAAATTAACAATACATTCTCAAACACTGGCAATTTAATCAATGGCATTCCACAAGGCTCAGTAATAAGCCCCACTTTATTCCAAATAGCTATCAATTCCTTAAGTTCAATCTTCCACCCACCCGTCCAACACTTGCTGTACGCTGACGACCTTATAATCTATATAAGAACATCAAACCTAAAATATGCACAAAAAAAACTACAAACCGCTTTAAACAAACTGCACGAATGGGCCAACAATAATGGTCTGTACTTTACTCCTGAAAAAACAGTTTGTATGAACTTTAACAGGTTAATTAAACCAACATTAAATCCAGTGCTAAAACTAAACAACTGTGATCTAAAGTACAAATCGGAAAAACGTTTTCTAGGCCTATTATATGACCACAAACTTTCTTGGAAAGGCCATATATGCGATATTAAAGCAAAGTGCAATTTAAAACTAAATCTAATAAAAGTGTTAAGTAAACAAAATTGGGGCGCCGACAGAATAAGCCTTCTTAAAATATACAAAGCAACTGTGCTATCGGTCCTGGACTTCGGCTGCCAAATCTACAACACTGCAACTAACACACTACTAAAAAAGCTAGACTCTATCCACAACCTCGGAATTCGACTGTCATCTGGTGCATATCACACAAGTCCAGTTGTAAGCCTATACAGCGAAGCTGGTGAACTACCGCTAAATTTTCGAAGAAAACTATTGTGCCTCAACCTTACTCTAAACATAGCCAGTCAAGAAAATCACCCAATAAGGAACAGTATCATAACACCCCAATACCAATCACTCTACAACAAACAAAAAAGAATAAAAAAACCTTTCTATCAACACTATGAACACCTCAATTTCGACAATATCATGATGCATATAAAGCCTACTTTTCCACCTTGGTCTAAAATAAAAATACAAGTTATCGAGACGCTTCACAATCTTAAGAAAAACGATACACATCCGATAGTTTACCAACGGGAATTTCTCGAAGTGTTAAGCAAATATCCGGACTTCATTCCAATTTACACAGATGGATCAAAAATGAAAGACAACGTCTCATGCGCATACGTAATAGGCCAAAACAGTCAGAGTTACAGCCTTCCCAGCTCCTTTAGCATATTTTCGGCCGAACTTTATGCAATTCTAATGGCGCTACAGGACATAAAAAGAAGAGCTCCCAACAAATATTTAATCTGCTCTGACTCCTGGAGTGCTATCAGCTCACTCAAGAAATTAGAAGAAAAAGACAACTCCTTACTATCTGAAATTCTAAACTCCGTTCTTTCATTAAGCTACCAGTTTTCTGTTTTTTTCATCTGGGTACCGGGTCATTGCGGCATCACTGGGAATGAACGAGTTGACGAAGAGGCCAAAAATGCTATCCTCCGAAATGTTGCCCAAATACATACGAACATTCCACTTCCAGATGCCAAGAATTTCTACAAAAAAGACATAATCGAAGAATGGAAAAATATCTGGCTTAACATCACTTCTAATAAACTGAGGAAAACAAAACAGCACACAAATAAAATGACTACCTCTTCACAAACCCTAAGAAGAAATGAAACAGTTTTGACTAGACTAAGAATCGGACATACCAACCTTACTCACTCATATATAAGAAAAAAAGAAAACCCTCCTAATTGCGAAGTCTGTGACACACCTCTTAGTGTTGAACATATTTTAATTACATGCCCTAAATACAGAAATGAAAGAAGAAGTGTAAACTTACCTTATTCACTCGAAGAAGTGCTGATGGACGATGATTCTAGTGTTTCAAAAGTGCTGAAGTTTTTGGACCTTACGTGCCTAAAAGACAAAATATAACATAGAAATAATTGTACTTACCTACTGCCTACTAATTTTAGAGTCATACATGTATGTTACTTACCATGAATTAATATTATAGACTCGTGCACATAGCCTTAGTCGCTGCGCACTGTATATATATTAAAAAAAAAAAAAAAAATTGTATAGTAGTACTTTAACTTAATTTATCGTAAGATTTTTTTTTTAATTAATGGTATAAAGGTGTTTCGACATTTGTCACTAACACCAACAAGTAGGTATACATAGTATACAAAAAAATAATAATAATAATACATATCAGCTGTGTACATTAAATATTATAGTATAAAAAAGGAAAAATCGGTATTTTTGCATCGATATTGAGATGAGAAGTCAGCAGTCGTCTCCATGAATGTATCATTCCAATCGAGTCGTTCTCATGTACATGGAGTATTATGTTGATTATATTTTATCTCTATATATTTAATTATATTTCATTATATAAGTTTGTACTTTTCAGGTAGGTCAAAATATTTTTCACAGCGGATTCATCATTTTTAAGCGCTTCAGGTAAGACGTAAGATTTTGTTTTCAGGCGAAAAAACAATTTCGAAAAAAATATTTGCTTATTAGCATAAAATAAAATAATGCATCCGTTTGCTTCATTTAATTGTCAGACGACGATTGACTCATGACTGTTCACGCTGAAATCACACAGCCGCAATGTGTTAAAGCCTTGATTCATTTAAGTGCGTATAATTCGTCCAGTCAAAATAAACATTTCAATTTACTATAATTCGCATAGAGCTGAAAATTGGTACAGGTGTTAAGTACACTACAACAAATAAAATATCAAAGGTCCCCACCGATCCTACAATATAATATGCTTCAAAATTTATTCAAGGTCAAAAGTATAGGTTTTTTGCAATTTTCTCGTAAACGGTGAATGCTATCTAAAAATAGGTCAGACAAAAGTTGTAGTCCATGCAATTGTCTACAAAAACTGTTCTTATATTTTTTTCCTACGAATCACTAATCCAGAGATATGGGACCATAATATCTATGAAATCACTATTTCAAAATAATGGTGATTTGTAGGGAAAAAACCAATAAGAACATTTCTTGTAGACAATTGCATGATCTACAACTTTTGTCTGACCTATTTTTAAGTAGCATTTAGGTACCGTCTACGAGAAAAGTGCAAAAGCTGATACCTTTTTCCTTTGACCTTGAATAAATTTTTGGGGACTGTTAATATATCATATTTTGTAATAGTGTACTTAAGACCTGTACCAATTTTCAGCTCTATGCGAATTATTGTAAACCTACCACTATTTTTTTTTGTCTATTTTGACCGGACTATAATGTTTCCAAAATATAGCTGTCACAGCTTGCTCCTATGTACAACCAGCCTCTTTCTACTTGTATAAGTATTATAAAACATAAATAATCGTTTCAAAAATTTTACATAGCTTTCAAACCCTCTATGTCCCAGAAAGGTTTTACACTCCAGCCTACTTAATTCTTAAAATCACTCGTGCTTAATGAATGATATCACTGATAAGATCTATTGGTTGCCAATAGCAGCCTGTTATTTTAACAGTTATTAGTAATCGGTTACCTTCAAATAGCAGCAATTTATTGTTACGTTATCAAAAAGCTACAATTTCGTCAATCCACTGTATTTTATTTGTTAGTTGTGCAGTTAACATAAATCGGTCGCTTTGTGAATTGTGACGTTCTCAACACTAAAACGATTGTATTGGACGTCTACACCGCCGTGACGTTGTCGGTATGTCACGTGACACATCCACTGCAGTGCAATGTTTCCATATTGAGCACATAGCGGCAATGCTATTGTTGTACGTCTGTCTAGTGTCATTGTAGGTAGGACGCATATCCAATGACGTGCTGTCACGTCAGATTAAACATTTATTAGTTTAACCGCGTACGTCATGCGACGTGTCTCTTCCAACTGCTTGCATACATTCAACTGTTTTGAATTCGCAGACTTCTTGGATTCCCTTACAATATATGAAAATTCTGAAGTTAAATATGGAGTGCTCAAAGATAACGCTTGATGATTTTTTGTCGATTGCCATATTAAAACTAAATTCAAGTTACCTAGAGTTGTTCCCTGCACAAATATATATATAAAGGGTCTTCCAATAGGGACTTCTGAATTTTGGCAGTTGATATCGGCCATCTTGTTGAAGCTGCATCTGTCAAATTGGCTGTCATTTATTCAGTCTGTTTTGCTAAATCACCGTGGATGGATCTAGCGTTCAACAAGCCTTCAAAGGCTACATAAACCATGCCATCGGTCAAATTCAGTCTGATTTATGCACCATAGTAATGGAAAATTGGACATTTCAGATGCGTGCCACCCGAGAAGCCGCGGCGGATTTTGAATGATGTTATATTCCACACATAATGGCACCGATACGCCTTTCAAACGAATAAAAAATTTCGATGATATCTCACACACACTTTGTTTTATTTAAATTTGAAGATAGAAAGCGCTTAATGAATGACCCTTTATATAACACATTCCAATATAGTGCCAAATGTTTCACCATTACACGGAACCTCAAGATTTTATGATCCCGACGCCTTACAGGTTTCGCTATTCGACCGCCACGAATAGTGTGTGTGCCATATAAGCAAATACGCTACGTTAAAGGCTTTCGCTGCGGGCATTCAGTCCCTTTTCCGTTGTTTTATCTCCAAGTTGAACAACGAAAAATGTGCGTGTGTGACAAGACAGCCATTGTTCACATCTCATGTTGCGTTGTTCAGTTTTATGCGACCCGCCAGTTGTAAGTCTGTCGTGTCATGCGTTACGCAGACAACACAATATTATCATCTATAAGATAAAAACCATTGTAAAAGAATCGCTCCCTTCCGATGCATTAGCCACAGTTATAGAGTGGCGCCGTTTTGAAAATTGCCCAAGGGATCATATCATGCCATTAATTTCCATTAATTTAAGACCGATTTGATTAGTACCGCCAAAGAGCGAAAAGAGTCGCTATAAAGCAAATGTGTCAGACTGATTTTTCTAAAAGACCACTTATAAGATTTGGGATGTGTTAGCGGGCCAAACTCTAAATTAAAAACTATAGCACATACTAAATTAAAATCTTTATTTATTTAGTTTAAATTAATTTTTATATAAAGGTAATAAAAATGGTAAATTATCTAGAGCTTGAGAATCCAGACACTCGAGGTCTTTTGTTTTTGATAAGCTCATTGATGTCAGGTGTCATATTTAAGGTAGTTATTTTCAGAATATATTGGAATCCTCACTGGATAGATTCTGGTCGTGAGCCGTATTGAGATGACTTGAGGGCCAAATGCGCACAGTCAGTCAAAACTCAGAGAACTGAGCAATTTCTTTCGTAATAGTTTTCCAACAAGCAGTTTTTTTAAAGGAAATGAGTGCTTCGGCAGCAAGGTCATTAGCTCCAGATATAGTTATCTATGGTCACTGTATATAACGTAGAAGCAGTTGATGTAGTTTCGTTGAAGAAAGATTATAATATTTAAAATTTTTAATATCTATGTAACTATAATAAGTTTTTACTGTCAGTTCCCAGTTAGTGCAAAAACAACAGATTTTAATTAAACTTTCGAATGGTATAATTTTTAGGGTTCCGTACCCGAAGGGTGCTCAAACGGGACCCTATTACTAAGCCTCCGCTGTCCGTCTGTCTGTCTGTCTGTCCGTCTGTCTGTCAGCGGGCTGTATCTCAAGAACCGTAATAGGTAGAGAGTTGAAATTTTCACAGAGTGTGTATTTCTATTGCCGCTAGAACAACAAATAATTAAAAACCCCCCAAAACTCCCAAAAGAGGAGCAAACTAAGTTTTTTGCTTATAATTCGCTCAATTTAAATCAGATCGTTTCGAGACCTGTCTTAAACGAAAGAGGAGAAAATTTTACATAGATTTTGTATAACAGAATTCGTCGAAACACTTTTTTGTACAGCTTTATATAGAAATATAATGTATAAATTCAATTTTGTCTAATCCATAGCATACACGGAGATCGTCTGTCTTCGTTTGTTGCATAGTGTACTATGGGAATTTAAATATTGCGTATGTTTTGTCTTAAAAAAAAAGATTGCATTTGTTCAAAAACGAATGTCATTTCAAATATTAGTCAGTCTTTTGACATTAGTATTTTGTGAAAGGCAACGCCTTCTGAGTTAACGATTTGAATAACTAATTTTAATTATTAGAACATATTGCTTTGACAGATGCAAACGTCATTTTTTACATTTTTTACCATTCCAACACCATGGATGAGCGGAATGAAACCAAATTTTGGGAGGATGTTTGATATGCAAATATGAAGAGGCCTATTGTTTTTCAGAGACGTCGGCGCAAGCGCAAAAGAAATATATATTATAATGTTGTTTTTATAAGATAATAGTATACTTTTCATAAAGGCGTATTATTTTGTTTCACAGGAGTTTTGTAAAATAAATTTTTGAAAAAAATCGGCGCATGCGTAGAAGAAATATATACTATAAGGCTGTTTTTTATATAATAACGGTATACTTTTCATTACGGTTTATTATTCTATCTATGTTTACAAAAGTTTTGTAATTTTTTTGGGAAAAATTGGCGCATGCGCAAAAGAAATATATGCAATAACGTTGTTTTATATAATAATAGTATATATTTCATAATGGTTTATTATTCTATTTTAAAAGAAAGTTTTGTAAAAAGTTTTAGGGGGAAAGGCGGCGCATGCGCAGAAGAGATATGTGCTATAACATTGTTTTTATATAATAATGGTATACGTTTCATAATGGTTTAATATTCTAAAGTTTTGTATTTTTTTTTTTTGGGAAATCGGCGCATGCGCAACAGAGATATTTGCCATAACGTTGTTATTTGATATAATGGTATATTTATCAAAACCTTATATTATTTTATTCTACAAGAAATTTTTGTAAAAAAAGTGTTTATAATATAAAAACGCCGGGGTGAATTAAGTAAAATTTCACGCCTTGAAATTCTTGAACTACTTGCATACTCCCACTGGTTACATATTGTTATAGCGCCTCTCTTGTTTCTTTTACAAAAGTATTTAAAAAGTACATAGTGTACGGAACCCTTCGTGTGCGAGTCCGACTCGCACTTGACCGGTTTTATTTTATTTAGTTTCACTTGACTATAAAGGCATCTTGTAACGCCTGTTTGATCCCCGTCAACTTGTCCAATTTACAAAAACTTTGCAAACATAATATATAATTTCAATGATATTATAATAATATGATAATGTGGCTATAAACACATTTGAAAAAAATATAGTTCAGAAAAACTAAAAAAAAACGCTTTATAACAACGTGGACTAAACATTTTTTTACTTTTTAGTTCACATTCTTATAAAAGTTTTTTTTGGTTTTTTTAAACTCCAATTTTAATTATAACACTAAAAACCAACACTGTGTGCCTATATTTATATAAATAATTCATATACGTCATATTTATAA
Source organism: Xanthostigma xanthostigma (assembly GCA_963575645.1). NCBI lineage: Eukaryota > Metazoa > Arthropoda > Insecta > Raphidioptera > Raphidiidae > Xanthostigma > Xanthostigma xanthostigma. The sequence continues at coordinate 29,931,566 of OY754467.1, read as the reverse complement.
ATATTTACATAAATTATTATTGTATTGTTATAGGTTCTTAATACCTGTGCAAAATATCAAATTATTCAGACCTCTGGAAGTGGATAAAAATTAAATTGAAAGATTTCATTTCATACAAGTGAAGTTAATAAGAGAGTGTTAACTCGGAACGCACTGCCAAATCTTATCGAAAATATCTATCGTGTATTCGCTAACTTGTGGTTTTATTGTATAAATTGAACTTTATTTTTGGATAAACTAAAGAATATCATCCCTTAATACATCCCTCAAAAAAACTTTAATTGCAATATCAGTATCGAACTAATATCTACAACAAATTAAATACACCGATTTTTTTAAAATCTACTAAAGGGTTATATTTCAATTTTTAACTCTTAGCGGCCACACCTCAGCCAGGCCACATTTACCCCACCCTGAAAAACCTAGTTGTACAAAGCATATGGGTGTTTTAAGACGTCTAACCGATAGTTTCATATTTGTTCTTCAACATTTCTAATGATTTTTATGAGTCAATTTATAGATGGCGTTCTAAAAACTGCTCATATATGTAAAAATGCAGTAAACATGACTTTTTTCAGTAAAAAATTCATTACTCCGACATTATTTTAGGATTGTACGCACAACATATACCACTACCATAAAAAAACTCGGGTCGCAGTGCGAAGCCCTGCCGACAATATTATATAGTGTATTTGCTAACACAGGCAGTGTGGCTTTATTATGTGAACTATAAACTCTTTTGTTTTTTGACAAAACAAAAAATGTAATCCCTTAATACATCCTTTAAAATAATATCTTTTCTCTTAATATAAAAATAACTATCAATTTATCAAATTAAATCCACCCTTCACTAAGTAAATCCATATCTAAAACTAATGTTATCATAAAATTTTTAAATCCGGTCCTGCCGGGCCAATTTTAATAAAATTTTGGCGGCACATCTTTGAAATTTAAACCATTAATAAAGATGAAAATGTGCCGCCAAAATTTTATTAAAATCGGCCCAAAAGGCTGAAGGGGTTGAAAAATATTTTTGGGCCCAAAAATAACGAAAAAATTCTCCGAATCGTTTCAAAATTATTAATGGTTTAAAATTCAATTTTGAAACGATTCGGAGAATTTTGTCGTTAGTATTTTTGGGCCCAAAAATATTTTTCAACCCCTAAAACCCACCATTAAAGTAGCCCGATTAGGCCCATTTTAAACAGGCTTCGTGCGGTGATGGATTTCAATATGTGGTGTAAATTTCGTTAAAATCAATTAACTTCTTTGAAAGTTATAGCCCGCACATATACATATTATAGAAACATATTTTTCCAAAAATGATGCCAAACTTCTTAGGAGGCCATGAAACGTCGCAAATTTTTGGTCCAACCCCTAGGTCCCGCCATCCGACCGACGCCAATAGTGTAAGTGCCTTATGGCAAATACACTAACAACAGTATCCGCCGATCATTTAAAAAGCATATTTATTTTGCAAAATTACTTGAGGAAAAAATGAAAAGAATTACAAGTCATAAAATTTGCTTTTTTTGTGTTTTTTTAGCTTCTAAATACATATTTACGTACACAAAAGTGAAAAAAATATTATTTTTATATTTGAACAAAAAAAATTTATTTTGAATCCTATTTTATTCACCAGCACACGTCATGCACAAAGGGAACCGATGTTCCTCGCAAACACTGGTCTTCTACAGGCCGAACAGCTGAAACTGAATTATTTCACATAAAGACACAAGATTCCATAACGACTAGGATTGAAAACATTTTTTTTTTAACTAGAATATCAAAAACTCCTTTACTTTGTCTAATGACACCACAAACAAAGTCGATTTGAAAAAAAAATCTGTGCCGAGCAACGGTTGTGGCCACACTGGGGTTACCCCACGCCGCCACGCGTTTTTTTCGGATTCCCATGTATTCAAAGCAATGGCACGTCAATCCGGTGTCGGACAGGCAACCGGATGGCGAGTGATAATCTGGGCCTTTGAGTGGTACAGAGCCACCTGGTAGCGGCCAAAGTGACCCCAAGTGGACAGTAGCGATATGGGGGTAGGGCAAAATCGAAAAATTTTTGAAAAGGCAACCGGATAAAAATGCGGTAGTATTGAAGGAAATATCCTTTTTTTTTGTCAGCCGAAACACGCGGGCCGTTTTTGCACTAGCGAATAAAAAAAAAAAAGTGAAAAGGCAACCGCTTCAAAATTAGTGAGCATACTTATTGACACCACCAAACGTTGGGAAAAAATTTCCATCCGATCCTGATGGGCAGTTTCGGAGAAACAACCCCTCAATGTCGCCGAAAACCCTTTTTTTCGATTGTTTCAACAATAAGTAAAAAAAAACACACTAAAAATTGTTCAAATCGGATGGCATTCGAAATTTATACTCTTCTCAGTACAAATAATAATAATAAAAAGCCTTTATTAAGTGTATTATTACTACATTGAGTACCAATACAAAAACTGCGTCTAGTATGTTAATTTTAGAAATATTCTTTTAAGCTGTAATAATTTTTTGCAAGCAAAAAATTTTTAACTTGCTTTTTGAAAATTCTTTCATCTTTTATTTCTCGTATCTTGATTGGTAGATTGTTGTGCACTCGAATCATGGCATTGTGCACTCCTTGACATGTCACTTCTAGATTACTTTGTTCGGTTTTTAAAACGTGTTTATTTCTAGTGTTATGTGTATGTAATTTGGTTTTAAACAGATCCGGATTTATTTTTATAAACATCGCACATTTTAAGATATACATATCTGTGACTGTTAGAATTTTAAATTTTTTAAATAATGGCCGACAATGCGTACGATGGAGTGTATAAATGCCATCCGATTTCGATTAAATTTACCCCTATTTAGCCACCCCCCAAAACTCATGAAAATAACAATAATGCCATACGCTGCAAAAAATTGTTATTTTCATGAGTTTTGGGGGGTGGCTAAATAGGGGTAAATTTAATCGAAATCGGATGGCATTGATACACACCATTATTTGTACTTAGGACAGTATAAATTTCGAATGCCATCCGATTTGAACAATTTTTAGTATTTTTTTTACTTATTGTTGAAAAAATCGAAAACAAGAGTTTTTCGGCGACTTTGAGGGGTTGTTTCTCCGAAACTGCCCGCGTTGCCTTTTCACTTTTTTTTTTATTCGCTAGTGCAAAAACGGCCCGTGTGTTTCGGCTGACAAAAAAATGTTATTATATAATTAGGGTATTTCCTTCAATGCTACAGCATTTTTATCCGGTTGCCTTTTCAAAAATTTTTCGATTTTGCCCCACCCCCATATCGCCACCCCTGTCCATTTGGGGTCACTTTGGCTGCTACCAGGGGGCTCTGTACCACTCAAAGGCCCAGATTACCACTCGTCATCCGGTTGCCTGTCCGACACCGGATTGACGTGCCATTGCTTTGAATAATGTAATGGAGTCACATCTCACATTTGTCTCCTACCGGCAAATGTCGTTACTTGTATCAATTTTAGATGTTTTAGACCTCTAATTTCACTTTTTCTAAGCCTGGGGTAACTAGTTACCCCGTGTGGCCGATAAGGGTTTTAAACGATTCTCAGATGTATTTCGGTGTTGTTGTGTACAAAAACATTTTCCAACTCCAAAAAGTCAGCCTTAAATATCCCGATAGGGTCCCTTTTCAATAGGTTTTGTACGGTGATGGATTTCAACGTGTATACCAAATTTTATTTCAATCAGTTGTCTTTCCAGAGTTATCGGGCTGACACATATATATAATATAAATATAGCCGCTATGAATTTTGATCAAAATTCCAGGAAAAAATGTTTCAAAGTGTAGGTAAGTATAGTGTAAAAAAACTAAAGAAATATCGTTTCATTGGATCAATTAATTTTCGAGTAGAATTAAACTTCTACTCTAGAATAGAACAGAATAGAATATTTGTTTTATTCAACCAGCTCTGCAGCATAGAATACTTCACACATTATTAAAGTACAGTGGTATAAAATATGGTATATATGAGTAATTATGGTATAAGTAGCATAATTTAAAAACAATAATCTAAAAACTCTTTGTGCTACTAGTACCTACCTAAGCTTTTTCTGATAATAATTATTTAAATTTATTTTTGAAAATTATTTTTGGCAACCTCAATTTTTATTAGTTGGCAAGTAACGTTTTGTTTTTGTGTAAAGTTCAATTTGGTACGTAATATTTTGCTCATTTGTCTTCTTCTCCTAGTATTATGTGGGTTGTGTAGTTGTCTAAACTCTTTATAATTTTTTATTACAAACATGACGCTTTCTAGTATATATATATTGAAAGCAAGGTAAGTATTTAATTTTTTTTTAAATATTTTTTGTAGGTGTCTCTTCATTTCATTTGAAATATAGTTCTGTGGAGAAATATGTATTAGTATTAAATTATTTCATCAAAATCTGTAAATACGCCACTGCATTGAAATAAATCAATGGGTTTCTGGCACAACTCAAAGTGAAATAAAAAAAAGTAAGATAAACGGAGGACCGATCGGTGAGAGATGTGTCTTGTCTATCTGCGCGATTTCCGGCCGCCACTAGCTCACTTCCGGTCCACGCGCGCACTGATTTTCTATACTACGTACTTTTTTCAAACTTTGGGCGTGAACAAAAGACTGTTCGTTATCACTTCCGTTGTTAGCGGTCAATTCTCGCGCCCTGACGAACCAAACTGAACAAGTTGAAGAAAGAAATTGCACGCTGATGAAACATGTCATTTACCTAACCTAACCCATTTTATTTCTTTTACTTCAATAGTTTTTTATACAATTTCTATATAACATTCATTGCAAAACTTCTTATATTTTCACATTTTACAGATATTCTTTTATTTGCTCTGACAAATTTTTTGCGTGATAAAAGGTCATGGTCAATAAAATATTGGAAGGACATTATTTAACTTTGACTTGTTTATCTGACATTTGAACGGTTTTGTATCACAAATCTCGTGGTCTAAATCTCATTGGTTTAAAGATTTCCTTTCTTTTCCAAAAATGTTTTAATAACAATATTAACTTTTTTAATCTCAATTTAACCACACTTAAAAAAAAATATAGTACTTTCTCTTTTAATATTCCAACCCCACAAGTGAGATAGACACAAATTTGGGTCATATTCCTTTTTCACATTTTAACGAAATCTTATAATTTTAAGATCCCTATTTTTCCAAAATCATGCTATTGGAAAAACCCTTTTCGTTTGTTTGCCTGTTAATCTTTTTGTTCAAATGTTGGTAAGATGTTTGAGATGTAAATAGAAAGATCCCTGTTGTCTTCTTGGAAAAATTTGCGCATGCGCAGGGAAGATAGACTATAATGTTGTTTTTTTTAAATATATTCAATTAATGTTTGCAAGAAATCGTAAAAAATTCTAAACCCCATTGTTTGATTGATATTGGAAAAATAAATAAATTCTTTTGTTCTGAAGCAATTGATCTGTCAAAAAGGCACGAGTTATCCGACAAGAGCTTTGGTAAATTTTTACATGCGAAACTATTAGAAACCATGAAAACGACAAGCAAATTGTTATAAACATTCATTACTCACTATTACCCTCGCCATTGTGCGCGTTAATAGAAATTTTTCTTGTTTAATACATTGTCAAATGTAAATATTTTTGAAGTTGGAATGGTCCCGTCGTCCAACTAGGCAGAATTTTTGTAATATGGTGGATCCAACAAAAAAATAGCATTAGTATAGCCATAAAAGTTTTCCCAGCTTCGTTTTTGTAAAGGCACTATCAGCAATACTCATTTGGGCGTAGTATTAATTTATATTTTCAATTTATTATTTTTTCAAATCAATTAAAAATCTTATTACGACTAGAACAGTTCAGTTTCCACTGCCCCATATCGTTCTGTGGCAACCTTACAGAAAAAAAGTCTCCTCCGCATCGCGTCGCGACGTGTCGATGTGCAATCAGCTTAATAATAACAAGCGCGAGCCTGAAAACTTTGATCGCGTATAACGAACCGGCAGTGACTGCCCCTACACCAGCGCCTCTACCACCCGTAGTTTGAAACTAATGAAACGCTTTTAACAAAGTAAACAATGCTCGCCGGACTTTACCAAACGCCAAAGAGATCGAATTTTAACGAACTACGGTTTTTCCGGTTCAAAAGAATTCTGAATTTATGGTATATCAAGTTTGTGTACGTACAAGTATAGCTGATTTATTTTAAAATAACCATAACATCACCACTCCATTCGTCATTTGCATGAATATTTCACAGATGTTTGGGGGAATTTCGTTTTTTTAATTAGCTTAATTATTTTTGGAATATCTACTTTTTAAAATTAATTAGTTTCCTTTTTTTCAATTATGCACATTGTACATATGTAATGTGACGAATACTTCAGGTAAAAAGAATTAGCCGGGTAACTAACTCAGCGGCGCTAGGTCGTGGTTCGAAATATTATAATCCGACTCATATAAAAAGACTAATAATAAATCTAACATAAAAAGACAAACCACAAAATACTTCATCCCAAAATTAGTGACTATGATACGGTCAGAGATCAGCTAATAAACCCAACCACCTACCACACGAACAATACAAAGTAAACAAAAGTAAAAGAAAAAACCTTTTCCAACAACAAAAACGGGAAAGAGACTACTGCAGCCGTTATTAAAAATTATCAGAGCGTAAAGCGACTAAACGAATAAATTTTGAACGCCAGGACCACTTAACTCTCTGATCAAATATCAGCCTGTAGGTCCAACAAAGTGTGCCAATACTGCAGCAGTCACCAACCCCCCAAAAAGCTAATAATAATAAAAACAAGAGGAATTAAAACCAAAAGAATACAATCCGACAACAACCTAGACAAAGAGAAAATCCAAATAGTTCCATTAATGCCGCTGCACACGAGGCTGGTTTACTGCTGGGACTTGTGCTGGCTGGCGCGCTGGCTACGAGGATGGAAATGACGTCACTGCGTGCACGTTTGCGCGGTCACAAGGTAGATTTCAAAATTAGAACCGGGGCTATTTTTCGTACTTGTTTGTCTGCTTGTTTTGAGCAAAAACCAATCAGGAACGGTATCTTGTCACGTGAGCGATATGGTCAAACGCCGACAAACAAACATGGCGTTATATTGTGTGTTCTGGTCAGAGACAATGAACGTTGACTTTTGTTAACGTTCGAACTGTCACTGCGCGCGCACCGAATCCATCTACAAAGCAAGCTTCAATACACGCATCGTGAGAAGCAAATACATGAAAGCGATCACGAAAGCAGTCAAAGCTAGCAAGGAATCTAGCGGCAGAACCAGCCTAGTGTGCAGCGGCTTTTAGGAAACCAGGGGCTTTATGATTACATCAAGCTATTCCCGTAGACGCTTCTAGCTATGATAAGATCGAGCCTAAAAATGAATGTCCCTGCTAAATGTAATTAATATTGATATTTTCTGATTAGTAGAGAATTTCTTTTGGTTTGATCTCAATCTAAGAAGTAAATAAACAACACAGAACGAAAAATGGTCGATTTAAAAGCGGCTGCAGACGCAAAAGACAACAAATATTCACTTGACCTACCGTGACGCGTTTAAGAAACACTCTCTACATGATGAAAGTCCATCGCGTGCTATGGAAGTTAGGTGATTCGACATGAACTAAGAACCCATCACAAATAAGTGATATTAAAGTGTCGAATCAAACAAACTTTTGACAGAAGTGCATGTCACCAGATTATTTGATTGTAACTTTGAGAACTCGCAGAAGACATACATTTACTTGATTCGAAGTTTTTAAGAAATTTTTCAGTTCACACAACTTGTGTTGAGCCGAAAACACAGTTTACAAAAATACATAATATAAAAAGTTCTTTTCAGAAAAGTCTCAGATGATCGTGTTTTAAATTAACGGAATGGAAATGGCTTATTCAATAAGAGAAAATAAACATGAAGTGGCACTAAATACTATGGTAGTTTTAAATACGTGCAACTCTGGTCTAAAATAGGCAACAAGTAACACTAGCGTCGCGTGAGGTTTGGAATGTTAAAACACTTTTGAGATATCAATAACTATTTACTATATAGAAACAATATTATGACGTAATCGCCAAATTGATTTTTTCAAATTTTTTCGCGAAATAAGATAAAAATTATTATTTCTAAAAGTACGTAAAATAAAAACGTTCTATTAGTTCTTCTAATTATAAATATGGTTTCTGTTTATATTGGAAAGTTTAAAGAACAAAAAAAAATGTTTCATAATGAAAAAAAAAACTTTATTATGATTTCTACTAAAAATTTCACAGCGGTCGTAGGTATGTAATACATATAAAAACTCTATGATAATTTCAACTTTGGCTACCTATACCTATACTTTTCAATTTTTCTATACAGAACAAAAAACACGATTTAAGACGTGCTTCTCCGTTTTATAAACATACGTAATTTCAATGTACAATTATAATGAATTCAGTTGTTGAAAAACACATTTTAGGTACTTACGTTTTAATAATCTGGTTTCCAAGACGACAAAAGCACTCAACTTTCAGGCCCTTTTCTAACTACATAATATAAAGATTTAAACTATTAAAGATTTAACAACGGACCAATTTTAATTTTTTTTTCGTGTACCTTATGGTTCTTGAGATGTTTGCAAAAACAAATCTCTGGGACAATTTAACCACCCGCCTTACCTTCAGAGGCTAGATATCTAGTGTCCCAGTATCAATAAATTTTAACAATAAGTATAAAGAGGTGCCTCTGTGCCAAATGTCATGCTTTTATGATAAAGTGCACAATCAGTTTTCTTACCTGCCCCCGTTATACTGTGTCAAAAATAAATATTTTGCTAATTTTCATTATAAATAATATTTTTGCATATTTTTCCACTTTTCACTATTGAAAAAAATTAAATCAATAATCTGAAATATTTGTATGGTATGGATTCGAAAAGGCAAAAATTATAACAAATAAATATAATAATTGGAAAACCCAATCAAGTGCGCGTCAGACATTCGCGCTGAGTATTTCAAAATATTTTTACGAGTTCGACTTAATTTGTAAGATGTTTTATCAATTTTTAAAAAATACCACCCAATGTCGCTAGTGTATATATTTCAATGTTTAATGTATATTGTTAAACAGCACTAATCTTGGTGTTTGTTGTTTAAATCTGTCATACTTACATAAAAATCGTGTCTCTAGATTTTGTCATTTTCGTGTATGTGTCAGCAAAAACGACTTAAAATTGATAACTTTAATGATTTCTCACATAGTTATATTTCCACTAAAAGAAATTAAATTTATTTTATACTTAAAGAGATGCAACAATGATTTCTTTTACATGTATGAGATCTCCCTCAGAAAAAAATTTCAAAATTTAAAGAAGATTTTCAATTTTGGGTCAAAATAATGTGTGAAAAGTCCAACTTTCTCAATATCACGTATTACAAGCCAGAAGCCTTTGACGGACAGATGCGAGATGAACAACGTTGCCATAACAACAGAGTTCCGTTTAGACCCTTTGGATATGGGACCCTAAAAACAAACACATAAAAAATAGTAGCCAAATGAGCAACGAAACCATTCCAGCTTCGAAAATATTGATATTTGATATGGTATAATAAAAAAAATAAAATTTCTGTTATCAATTACGGTGATGCGGATAACGGCTAGTATGAAATTTTATGATATTTTGCTATTCGTTTTCATTGTTAGGTACATAATATATTATCACGTTATGTAAAAATCAACCAAAGCATGCTTGTCAAGTACCAAACTAATTTTTTTCTGACAAATCTACATAACAAAAGAACAACATATTTTTTTATTTTCAAAATGTTTCCGAAACTATAAAATTTAGAAAAAAAATTTTACATGACTTTCTTGTAAAAATAAATAGAATAATTAATCGTTATGAAAAGTATACCATCATTATATAAAATATTATCTCTTTTGTGCATGCACCGATTCTCCTCAAAAACAATAGTGCTCTTCATATTTGCATATCAAGTATCCTCCAAAATTTGGTTTCAATTCGGTCACCCTTTTAACCTGTATCGTGTTGACAAACAGACGCTCAGGCCTTTTCCAAACATATTTTTTTTGGATTCGGACGACCTAAAAACGAAAAAAAATATTGTAAAATTTTGAAAAGTTAATTTTTACCTGAAATTTATGTTGTTGGAATGGTAAAATAAATATGAACTAGGTATGCCATATTGACATACACGTTGGTATCAAGATAAAATAATTGGTAAAACAAAGGAAAGCTGAAATCTCTGCAGAATAATATGTTGAATATTAAAAAAGATATAAAAATTGGTTGGGTAGAAGCCACTGATAGTTCTCAGACAAAAAGAAAACAGTCTTATATTTTAAGTATAATACCTAAAGATTGTAGATAAAAATTAACTTTAAAAATAATATAAAAACAGAACTATAATAATAGAATCTATTTCTAACATAAAACCCTATAAGACAACTTGTAACGCTTCCCCTGGTACGATAACCCAAAATTTAACAAAAACTAAGAAATTATAAGAAATGGCTAAATGGTCTAGGGGGTACCAGTGGACGTACAAGACTTAAAGATAATTAATTGACCACACTATTTGCTGAAACTCTATTTTAAAGAAAAAGGATGCTGAAAAAAAATAATCTAAGAGAAAAAAAATATCTATATCTTTCATCGGTTTTTATTGATAAAAAAATTAGATTTTTTGCCACAAAAAAATATATAATATTAATATTCTATTTGTATATTGGAAAAAAAAAATATTTAAAACAGTACAATTTCAATCAATATGTATAAATAGTAAATTATTTTATAATGTATATTTATATCAAGGAGACCCTCTGAAAATAAATTAGTTTTTTGGTTAGCTTTTTGTTAATAGAAAAAAAAATATTAACGATCAGAGGACTAGCCTTCGTGATCGCCAATGCTTACTTTTTACAAAATAAAGAACTGACTCTAAGTTTTTTTTTTTAAATTCAAAAAAATACTAAAAATATAAAACACTGCCCGATCACGTCACTCACTTTAGACTTTTAATTATCTGTTATCGACTACCCACTGAGTGCGGCGAACCGGCGTTTTTATACTAGCTGTGACGTATCACAGCTAGTCGACATAATCAGCTGTCTTTTCAAAAATTTAAAATTGTTCGATCTACCAGGGGTACTGGAACGTTATGTTACAGTACACCCGGCTACAAAAAAAAAACCAAAAAAAAAAAAAAAAAACCTCCCTTATATCTAGGGTAGTTTTTTTTTATATAGATATATATACCTAATTATGTATTCTTAATTACAATATTATATGATTATTAATGTAAAAAGGTTCATTTGGGACTATTAGAACTATTACGTATGGCCGACTGGACACTACTTGATTGATGGGATCTTCTCTCGGTGAATACCCACGACACTTCCATGACCTCCACATTAATTGTCCGACGTCACTTGGTCTTCTTCAGCAACCCTTAAGCACTCTAGAAAAAAAAAATCCAACCGCAAGTTAAATACAAACCAAATTTGGTTCAGCCTCTATCGCACGGCACAGAGGAAGAGAAGCCCGTTCCTCTGCTATATGACGATATTGGTTGAGGGTTAGTTTCCGTTTCGGCTGTTGTTCCGGCATTGGTTGTGGTTCCTCGGCGGTACTGGATGGTGGTAACCCGACCATCACAGGTTCATCGATCCATAGAACATCCGGCTCTTCCATCATATTGACATCGGTCACTGTTATTTATTAACAGTAAAAAATGAACATTTAGCGGACCACTGTGTTTTTTTTCTTTTTTTTTTCAACATATTAACCTAGAGCCTCCTTTGGATATAAAGCTACTTTAATTTACAACACAAAAAATAAATTAATAACTAGTAAGTCTTATCAACATCGTTTATCGACGATTAACCTAACCAAAAAAAAAAAACTATCCTCTACAAATTTAACTGTATTTTTTTTTTCATTGTACATACATACTTTTAATATTATTATATATATTTTTTTTAATTATTATAAAAAAGTCGCAAAAACCGCACATTAAAGGTGCCACGTACTTCTTGAGTGTCCGCATTTATTACGAGATAAGCGTTTTCAGCAACCTTTTCTTTAATTTTAAAGGGCCCTTCATAAATTAAACAAAATTTTTTTGTAATTCTATCTGCAGCTGATGACTGCATATGGCATTTAACTAATACCTCGTCCCCTACCTGGTACACCCTTAACCTTTTTTTTTCATTTCTTGGAATGTAGTTAGAGGCTAGTGCAATTTTTTCATGGTCATCTAAATATTGAAATGAATTGACAAAGTTATGCAGTCTCGTGATAAAACAGGATAGGTGTTCGTTTATGTCGTACCTTGTAAAATCTTTTTGTATGGGATTTGCCTGATTATTTGAATAAGCCGTGATTCTTTGTTTTTTCTGAATGTCCTCTTTACTAGAATTTATTTTCTGTACAGTTTCTTTAACATGTAAAATTTCAGGTCCTTGTTTCCCTAATTTTTGTTCGGTTTCTGTTATGTGTTGCTCTATTTTCCCACTTTCTTTGTCCAGAATTTCCCTAACTTGTCCGACCTCTACTTTTTGTTGATCTAATTTATCCTCAAATTTCTTTGCAAATGTGTCTGTGTGTGTTTTTAATGACTGTGTAACGTATTCCCTCATTTCCTGTCTCCATTCCTCAATTTTACTATTTTGGTACTCGTGTTGTCGCTGTTGGTACTCGTGTTGTTGCTGTAACTCTTTGTGAATTTTATCAAAATCTAGTCTTTGGTTGTGTATTTGTTCGAGTATTTGCATCAATAAGTTACCCTCGTCCATTTCTTTTTTTTTTAGATTATATTCTTAAGTATAGAATAGAATAAAAATGACAAAAGTTTTGACAGAATATTTAATTTCTTTATTCACTAAATTACGCTGTACTAGATCTATTATGCAACTATTATGTAATGACAGTTCATCTCTAATCAAATTAGATCCCGGTTGAGCCCCCAACTGTAACGCTTCCCCTGGTACGATAACCCAAAATTTAACAAAAACTAAGAAATTATAAGAAATGGCTAAATGGTCTAGGGGGTACCAGTGGACGTACAAGACTTAAAGATAATTAATTGACCACACTATTTGCTGAAACTCTATTTTAAAGAAAAAGGATGCTGAAAAAAAATAATCTAAGAGAAAAAAAATATCTATATCTTTCATCGGTTTTTATTGATAAAAAAATTAGATTTTTTGCCACAAAAAAATATATAATATTAATATTCTATTTGTATATTGGAAAAAAAAAATATTTAAAACAGTACAATTTCAATCAATATGTATAAATAGTAAATTATTTTATAATGTATATTTATATCAAGGAGACCCTCTGAAAATAAATTAGTTTTTTGGTTAGCTTTTTGTTAATAGAAAAAAAAATATTAACGATCAGAGGACTAGCCTTCGTGATCGCCAATGCTTACTTTTTACAAAATAAAGAACTGACTCTAAGTTTTTTTTTTAAAATTCAAAAAAATACTAAAAATATAAAACACTGCCCGATCACGTCACTCACTTTAGACTTTTAATTATCTGTTATCGACTACCCACTGAGTGCGGCGAACCGGCGTTTTTATACTAGCTGTGACGTATCACAGCTAGTCGACATAATCAGCTGTCTTTTCAAAAATTTAAAATTGTTCGATCTACCAGGGGTACTGGAACGTTATGTTACAGTACACCCGGCTACAAAAAAAAAACCAAAAAAAAAAAAAAAAAACCTCCCTTATATCTAGGGTAGTTTTTTTTTATATAGATATATATACCTAATTATGTATTCTTAATTACAATATTATATGATTATTAATGTAAAAAGGTTCATTTGGGACTATTAGAACTATTACGTATGGCCGACTGGACACTACTTGATTGATGGGATCTTCTCTCGGTGAATACCCACGACACTTCCATGACCTCCACATTAATTGTCCGACGTCACTTGGTCTTCTTCAGCAACCCTTAAGCACTCTAGAAAAAAAAAATCCAACCGCAAGTTAAATACAAACCAAATTTGGTTCAGCCTCTATCGCACGGCACAGAGGAAGAGAAGCCCGTTCCTCTGCTATATGACGATATTGGTTGAGGGTTAGTTTCCGTTTCGGCTGTTGTTCCGGCATTGGTTGTGGTTCCTCGGCGGTACTGGATGGTGGTAACCCGACCATCACAGGTTCATCGATCCATAGAACATCCGGCTCTTCCATCATATTGACATCGGTCACTGTTATTTATTAACAGTAAAAAATGAACATTTAGCGGACCACTGTGTTTTTTTTCTTTTTTTTTTCAACATATTAACCTAGAGCCTCCTTTGGATATAAAGCTACTTTAATTTACAACACAAAAAATAAATTAATAACTAGTAAGTCTTATCAACATCGTTTATCGACGATTAACCTAACCAAAAAAAAAAAACTATCCTCTACAAATTTAACTGTATTTTTTTTTTCATTGTACATACATACTTTTAATATTATTATATATATTTTTTTTAATTATTATAAAAAAGTCGCAAAAACCGCACATTAAAGGTGCCACGTACTTCTTGAGTGTCCGCATTTATTACGAGATAAGCGTTTTCAGCAACCTTTTCTTTAATTTTAAAGGGCCCTTCATAAATTAAACAAAATTTTTTTGTAATTCTATCTGCAGCTGATGACTGCATATGGCATTTAACTAATACCTCGTCCCCTACCTGGTACACCCTTAACCTTTTTTTTTCATTTCTTGGAATGTAGTTAGAGGCTAGTGCAATTTTTTCATGGTCATCTAAATATTGAAATGAATTGACAAAGTTATGCAGTCTCGTGATAAAACAGGATAGGTGTTCGTTTATGTCGTACCTTGTAAAATCTTTTTGTATGGGATTTGCCTGATTATTTGAATAAGCCGTGATTCTTTGTTTTTTCTGAATGTCCTCTTTACTAGAATTTATTTTCTGTACAGTTTCTTTAACATGTAAAATTTCAGGTCCTTGTTTCCCTAATTTTTGTTCGGTTTCTGTTATGTGTTGCTCTATTTTCCCACTTTCTTTGTCCAGAATTTCCCTAACTTGTCCGACCTCTACTTTTTGTTGATCTAATTTATCCTCAAATTTCTTTGCAAATGTGTCTGTGTGTGTTTTTAATGACTGTGTAACGTATTCCCTCATTTCCTGTCTCCATTCCTCAATTTTACTATTTTGGTACTCGTGTTGTCGCTGTTGGTACTCGTGTTGTTGCTGTAACTCTTTGTGAATTTTATCAAAATCTAGTCTTTGGTTGTGTATTTGTTCGAGTATTTGCATCAATAAGTTACCCTCGTCCATTTCTTTTTTTTTTAGATTATATTCTTAAGTATAGAATAGAATAAAAATGACAAAAGTTTTGACAGAATATTTAATTTCTTTATTCACTAAATTACGCTGTACTAGATCTATTATGCAACTATTATGTAATGACAGTTCATCTCTAATCAAATTAGATCCCGGTTGAGCCCCCAACTGTAACGCTTCCCCTGGTACGATAACCCAAAATTTAACAAAAACTAAGAAATTATAAGAAATGGCTAAATGGTCTAGGGGGTACCAGTGGACGTACAAGACTTAAAGATAATTAATTGACCACACTATTTGCTGAAACTCTATTTTAAAGAAAAAGGATGCTGAAAAAAAATAATCTAAGAGAAAAAAAATATCTATATCTTTCATCGGTTTTTATTGATAAAAAAATTAGATTTTTTGCCACAAAAAAATATATAATATTAATATTCTATTTGTATATTGGAAAAAAAAAATATTTAAAACAGTACAATTTCAATCAATATGTATAAATAGTAAATTATTTTATAATGTATATTTATATCAAGGAGACCCTCTGAAAATAAATTAGTTTTTTGGTTAGCTTTTTGTTAATAGAAAAAAAAATATTAACGATCAGAGGACTAGCCTTCGTGATCGCCAATGCTTACTTTTTACAAAATAAAGAACTGACTCTAAGTTTTTTTTTTTAAATTCAAAAAAATACTAAAAATATAAAACACTGCCCGATCACGTCACTCACTTTAGACTTTTAATTATCTGTTATCGACTACCCACTGAGTGCGGCGAACCGGCGTTTTTATACTAGCTGTGACGTATCACAGCTAGTCGACATAATCAGCTGTCTTTTCAAAAATTTAAAATTGTTCGATCTACCAGGGGTACTGGAACGTTATGTTACAGTACACCCGGCTACAAAAAAAAAACCAAAAAAAAAAAAAAAAAACCTCCCTTATATCTAGGGTAGTTTTTTTTTATATAGATATATATACCTAATTATGTATTCTTAATTACAATATTATATGATTATTAATGTAAAAAGGTTCATTTGGGACTATTAGAACTATTACGTATGGCCGACTGGACACTACTTGATTGATGGGATCTTCTCTCGGTGAATACCCACGACACTTCCATGACCTCCACATTAATTGTCCGACGTCACTTGGTCTTCTTCAGCAACCCTTAAGCACTCTAGAAAAAAAAAATCCAACCGCAAGTTAAATACAAACCAAATTTGGTTCAGCCTCTATCGCACGGCACAGAGGAAGAGAAGCCCGTTCCTCTGCTATATGACGATATTGGTTGAGGGTTAGTTTCCGTTTCGGCTGTTGTTCCGGCATTGGTTGTGGTTCCTCGGCGGTACTGGATGGTGGTAACCCGACCATCACAGGTTCATCGATCCATAGAACATCCGGCTCTTCCATCATATTGACATCGGTCACTGTTATTTATTAACAGTAAAAAATGAACATTTAGCGGACCACTGTGTTTTTTTTCTTTTTTTTTTCAACATATTAACCTAGAGCCTCCTTTGGATATAAAGCTACTTTAATTTACAACACAAAAAATAAATTAATAACTAGTAAGTCTTATCAACATCGTTTATCGACGATTAACCTAACCAAAAAAAAAAAACTATCCTCTACAAATTTAACTGTATTTTTTTTTTCATTGTACATACATACTTTTAATATTATTATATATATTTTTTTTAATTATTATAAAAAAGTCGCAAAAACCGCACATTAAAGGTGCCACGTACTTCTTGAGTGTCCGCATTTATTACGAGATAAGCGTTTTCAGCAACCTTTTCTTTAATTTTAAAGGGCCCTTCATAAATTAAACAAAATTTTTTTGTAATTCTATCTGCAGCTGATGACTGCATATGGCATTTAACTAATACCTCGTCCCCTACCTGGTACACCCTTAACCTTTTTTTTTCATTTCTTGGAATGTAGTTAGAGGCTAGTGCAATTTTTTCATGGTCATCTAAATATTGAAATGAATTGACAAAGTTATGCAGTCTCGTGATAAAACAGGATAGGTGTTCGTTTATGTCGTACCTTGTAAAATCTTTTTGTATGGGATTTGCCTGATTATTTGAATAAGCCGTGATTCTTTGTTTTTTCTGAATGTCCTCTTTACTAGAATTTATTTTCTGTACAGTTTCTTTAACATGTAAAATTTCAGGTCCTTGTTTCCCTAATTTTTGTTCGGTTTCTGTTATGTGTTGCTCTATTTTCCCACTTTCTTTGTCCAGAATTTCCCTAACTTGTCCGACCTCTACTTTTTGTTGATCTAATTTATCCTCAAATTTCTTTGCAAATGTGTCTGTGTGTGTTTTTAATGACTGTGTAACGTATTCCCTCATTTCCTGTCTCCATTCCTCAATTTTACTATTTTGGTACTCGTGTTGTCGCTGTTGGTACTCGTGTTGTTGCTGTAACTCTTTGTGAATTTTATCAAAATCTAGTCTTTGGTTGTGTATTTGTTCGAGTATTTGCATCAATAAGTTACCCTCGTCCATTTCTTTTTTTTTTAGATTATATTCTTAAGTATAGAATAGAATAAAAATGACAAAAGTTTTGACAGAATATTTAATTTCTTTATTCACTAAATTACGCTGTACTAGATCTATTATGCAACTATTATGTAATGACAGTTCATCTCTAATCAAATTAGATCCCGGTTGAGCCCCCAACTGTAACGCTTCCCCTGGTACGATAACCCAAAATTTAACAAAAACTAAGAAATTATAAGAAATGGCTAAATGGTCTAGGGGGTACCAGTGGACGTACAAGACTTAAAGATAATTAATTGACCACACTATTTGCTGAAACTCTATTTTAAAGAAAAAGGATGCTGAAAAAAAATAATCTAAGAGAAAAAAAATATCTATATCTTTCATCGGTTTTTATTGATAAAAAAATTAGATTTTTTGCCACAAAAAAATATATAATATTAATATTCTATTTGTATATTGGAAAAAAAAAATATTTAAAACAGTACAATTTCAATCAATATGTATAAATAGTAAATTATTTTATAATGTATATTTATATCAAGGAGACCCTCTGAAAATAAATTAGTTTTTTGGTTAGCTTTTTGTTAATAGAAAAAAAAATATTAACGATCAGAGGACTAGCCTTCGTGATCGCCAATGCTTACTTTTTACAAAATAAAGAACTGACTCTAAGTTTTTTTTTTAAAATTCAAAAAAATACTAAAAATATAAAACACTGCCCGATCACGTCACTCACTTTAGACTTTTAATTATCTGTTATCGACTACCCACTGAGTGCGGCGAACCGGCGTTTTTATACTAGCTGTGACGTATCACAGCTAGTCGACATAATCAGCTGTCTTTTCAAAAATTTAAAATTGTTCGATCTACCAGGGGTACTGGAACGTTATGTTACAGTACACCCGGCTACAAAAAAAAAACCAAAAAAAAAAAAAAAAAACCTCCCTTATATCTAGGGTAGTTTTTTTTTATATAGATATATATACCTAATTATGTATTCTTAATTACAATATTATATGATTATTAATGTAAAAAGGTTCATTTGGGACTATTAGAACTATTACGTATGGCCGACTGGACACTACTTGATTGATGGGATCTTCTCTCGGTGAATACCCACGACACTTCCATGACCTCCACATTAATTGTCCGACGTCACTTGGTCTTCTTCAGCAACCCTTAAGCACTCTAGAAAAAAAAAATCCAACCGCAAGTTAAATACAAACCAAATTTGGTTCAGCCTCTATCGCACGGCACAGAGGAAGAGAAGCCCGTTCCTCTGCTATATGACGATATTGGTTGAGGGTTAGTTTCCGTTTCGGCTGTTGTTCCGGCATTGGTTGTGGTTCCTCGGCGGTACTGGATGGTGGTAACCCGACCATCACAGGTTCATCGATCCATAGAACATCCGGCTCTTCCATCATATTGACATCGGTCACTGTTATTTATTAACAGTAAAAAATGAACATTTAGCGGACCACTGTGTTTTTTTTCTTTTTTTTTTCAACATATTAACCTAGAGCCTCCTTTGGATATAAAGCTACTTTAATTTACAACACAAAAAATAAATTAATAACTAGTAAGTCTTATCAACATCGTTTATCGACGATTAACCTAACCAAAAAAAAAAAACTATCCTCTACAAATTTAACTGTATTTTTTTTTTCATTGTACATACATACTTTTAATATTATTATATATATTTTTTTTAATTATTATAAAAAAGTCGCAAAAACCGCACATTAAAGGTGCCACGTACTTCTTGAGTGTCCGCATTTATTACGAGATAAGCGTTTTCAGCAACCTTTTCTTTAATTTTAAAGGGCCCTTCATAAATTAAACAAAATTTTTTTGTAATTCTATCTGCAGCTGATGACTGCATATGGCATTTAACTAATACCTCGTCCCCTACCTGGTACACCCTTAACCTTTTTTTTTCATTTCTTGGAATGTAGTTAGAGGCTAGTGCAATTTTTTCATGGTCATCTAAATATTGAAATGAATTGACAAAGTTATGCAGTCTCGTGATAAAACAGGATAGGTGTTCGTTTATGTCGTACCTTGTAAAATCTTTTTGTATGGGATTTGCCTGATTATTTGAATAAGCCGTGATTCTTTGTTTTTTCTGAATGTCCTCTTTACTAGAATTTATTTTCTGTACAGTTTCTTTAACATGTAAAATTTCAGGTCCTTGTTTCCCTAATTTTTGTTCGGTTTCTGTTATGTGTTGCTCTATTTTCCCACTTTCTTTGTCCAGAATTTCCCTAACTTGTCCGACCTCTACTTTTTGTTGATCTAATTTATCCTCAAATTTCTTTGCAAATGTGTCTGTGTGTGTTTTTAATGACTGTGTAACGTATTCCCTCATTTCCTGTCTCCATTCCTCAATTTTACTATTTTGGTACTCGTGTTGTCGCTGTTGGTACTCGTGTTGTTGCTGTAACTCTTTGTGAATTTTATCAAAATCTAGTCTTTGGTTGTGTATTTGTTCGAGTATTTGCATCAATAAGTTACCCTCGTCCATTTCTTTTTTTTTTAGATTATATTCTTAAGTATAGAATAGAATAAAAATGACAAAAGTTTTGACAGAATATTTAATTTCTTTATTCACTAAATTACGCTGTACTAGATCTATTATGCAACTATTATGTAATGACAGTTCATCTCTAATCAAATTAGATCCCGGTTGAGCCCCCAACTGTAACGCTTCCCCTGGTACGATAACCCAAAATTTAACAAAAACTAAGAAATTATAAGAAATGGCTAAATGGTCTAGGGGGTACCAGTGGACGTACAAGACTTAAAGATAATTAATTGACCACACTATTTGCTGAAACTCTATTTTAAAGAAAAAGGATGCTGAAAAAAAATAATCTAAGAGAAAAAAAATATCTATATCTTTCATCGGTTTTTATTGATAAAAAAATTAGATTTTTTGCCACAAAAAAATATATAATATTAATATTCTATTTGTATATTGGAAAAAAAAAATATTTAAAACAGTACAATTTCAATCAATATGTATAAATAGTAAATTATTTTATAATGTATATTTATATCAAGGAGACCCTCTGAAAATAAATTAGTTTTTTGGTTAGCTTTTTGTTAATAGAAAAAAAAATATTAACGATCAGAGGACTAGCCTTCGTGATCGCCAATGCTTACTTTTTACAAAATAAAGAACTGACTCTAAGTTTTTTTTTTAAAATTCAAAAAAATACTAAAAATATAAAACACTGCCCGATCACGTCACTCACTTTAGACTTTTAATTATCTGTTATCGACTACCCACTGAGTGCGGCGAACCGGCGTTTTTATACTAGCTGTGACGTATCACAGCTAGTCGACATAATCAGCTGTCTTTTCAAAAATTTAAAATTGTTCGATCTACCAGGGGTACTGGAACGTTATGTTACAAACTTTATTAAATTTTTAAAAAGCGTCTGTTTTCATGTACCGAAAAATTGCATTACTGTGAAAATATGTCGGAATGCATTTCTTCATAATGCATTTCCACATTTCAATATATGTGTCAGAAAGAGTCAAAGAAAAATAGAAAGAGACGTTGGGTGCTGCGGAAGGAGAGACATATTGCGTTTTGCGACATGTTCGATTTCCGTGTTCCTGTACCGTGAAATTTTCACAACGTTGTTCCGCAACAACACAAAAAACCTTGTCAACACTTATACAACTATATGCCTGTAAACAGTGAAGCCTCGCTTATCATGTTAATCTCTATCTCTAAATAGTAATAAATCAGAAACAAAAGCAAAGAAAACAAAATTAATAAAACTTATTCAGATCATTATATTATAACGATGACGTGAAATGCGTTTTGTTTTTTTGCAGTACAGTAATTTTAAAACATTAAAGTTTTAATTTTTTTTTAAATAAATAAAAATAATAGGCGATGATCTATTTAGTAATCTAATTAGCGAAACTATTTGATAGTATGTTGTATTTAGAGCATGTAAAAATAAAATTAATCATCTTTATAAATGCAGTGCTGGAAGTACATAGTATGATTATAGACAGGGTGTCAAACAGCTCGCGCCGACTTCGTGGAAAATAAAACAGTAACAAAATACATAAAACTTAAGACATAATTCTAAACAATATTTTTCTACACATAATGATCAAAATATAGCAAATGTTCCTTTTTTATGTAGATCAATCATTTGTTTCTGTGTGAGTACAATCTAATGTTCTACATAACAGGGAGTTTGCATACGCCATTAGACTTTTTCTGCGTGTATAAAAACTGTAATTATTTGACAGCAAACTATGTTCATTGCCAAATTAAATTTTTTGACAAGGTTTTCTGCAACCCAGCAGTGGTGTATGGCGACCAACATCATAATTTTTTGTTTACATCTATTTCATATTATTCTACTTAATAAATATATTTTTTGGAACGAAGTTCCTAATGGGACGTTATAGATATAAATGGAGAGGGCAAGGAAAAAAACCGTAAGAAAAAGAAAAGACATAGAAAGTAGTAATTTAGCACACTTATAATATACAGCATGGGACAGATCCTAACGGAGTCAAATTTTTGAATTTTGGTCCCAGAGTGGAGCAAATTGAAAACAAAAAAGTTTTTCGCTTATAATTCGCTCAATTTAAATCAGATCGGTTCGAAACCTATCTTAAACGGAAGAGAAGAACATTTTACATAGATTTCGTATAACAAAATTCGCGCAAATAGTCTTTTTATACATAAAAATAACAGAAATAAACACTGTGTAAATCCGATTTTGCCTAATACATCGCGCACGCGGACCGGTTATCCTTTTCTGTTACACAGTGTGTTATGGACATTTAAAGATTGCGTATGTTCTGTCTTAAAATAACAATATTACATTTGTTCAAACACGGATGCCATTTGAAATATTAGTCGGTTTTTTGACATTAATATTTTGTGAAATGCAACGCCTTCTAACTTTACGATTTGTTATTAAACCTATATAAATAGCGATATCTAGGCAAGGTCTATGGTTCAGTGGTAGATTCCCGATACGTAACAAATGTTATTTTTATTTTTATAGAGTTGCAAATCACACGATTAAATGATTTTTGTTTAATAATCATGTTATATTATAAATAAATTTTCGTATTATTTATCAGACAAATTAGTAAAAAAAATATATGATACATAATAAATAGCGAAAAGAACTTCGTTCCAACCGGTGGTTCCACGACACCTCTCGTCTTTTTGTCTTTTTTACCATATACAACGGAAAACAGCGAGGTGAGCACTTTTGTTTTGTCAACTCTAAATTAATACTTTTTGGTGTCTCTGTATTTTATTTTATTCAAAATCACCAAAATAAAGCTAGACAATTCTATTAATCTAGTATCCTTCCTCATACAATTCTTAACAACGCGATAAACGTTTCTTTCTAATCGGTTCAGTAGTTCCCGAATAGATGAGGTCCACGTTAGTTATATAGGAAATGGCATGCGACTCAAATGTGTTTGACATCCCTTATGTAGAGCTATTCGAATTACACATACATGTTACATAAACGAACTTGTAGGTACAGTGTATGTACGGGTAATTCCCAAAGGTATACGCGACATGCATTGAACGCGCATTAAAATGCAACTGCAGGTGATTAACGCCCCTGTAAACCGAATGAAACGTGTCAGTCTGAATTAACTGACACACTATCAACTGAAATGTTACGCTGCACCGAAATCAAACAAACGAATGGAAATAATTAATAAAAACATAGCCTAGATCTAGTGACTGATTTATACGTTTTTTCCCTAAATTTGAATATCATTTTAACGTAGCACTGCTGTAACCCAGTTCACACGTTTAAGTACATAATATGTACACAGTGTCCTCAAATTTTTGGCTGGATTTAATACATATGTCGCAATTATCTGATGTTACTATTAAAAATGTTTTTAGATGCGAATAGCGTAAACTAAAGCACCTATAATATATATACATTATACACTGTCTTTGTCTATGAATATGTCACGCTTTTTTAAAATAACTTTTGTGTTCGATTCGTCTCGGAGTCTATTTGATCCTAATGTCACCTTATTTTTGAATTTTGGTCTCAGAGCAAGTAAAAACAATTGATTTTTTCGCTTATAACTCACTCAATTTAAACCAGATTGGTTTGAAACCTGTCTTAAACGCAAGAGGAGAATAACAGAATTCGCCCGAACAGTTTGTACACAGATTTAGGTATATGGAAAATATGGCGCGAGAGGATCAAACTTCCAAATTTTAAGAAAGCGCTATATTTAGGGTGACAGAAATGGTCAAGGAGCACATGGTGGCAGAAATGCTCTCTTTCGTTTTGTCTGAGCTTAGTGGAGTAGGAGTCTAGCGCGTTGCGATACGACGCTGGGACACTTAAAAAAACGACAAAATTCAAAATTCCTCTAAATTGCAGAAAAAGACTGAAAGGCACCTAGGGGATCATTCTAATTGCAGAAAAAATATTTTCTGCCAATTTACTCCCTGCAGAGACTGTCAGTATAATAAATACAAAAAAAACATTTAAAAAAAGCTCGGTGAGTGAAACCGAAAACCGAACGCAAACGGTTCGTCTTCTTGTAGAGAATCCCGAGGTACAGTTTTCTGCCAAAATAGACCTTGCAAAATCGCGTCATGTTCATGGAAAGTTCAACATGGTATCAGGTAAAACATTAATGACAAACACATTAAATTGGCAAATTGTGATCTAGCAGTGACAAAATTGGCAGATAATTTTTTTTTCAAACTTTGTGGATACTGGTAAGAAGTGAGATCACTTGGAGCCACGAAAACTTTTTCTCGTATTCCGGGCCACCCACTCAACCATTCGGTCAAGTTTCAACTTCAAATTTAATTTTTAGTTTTTACTTTTTTGACGTTTCTTTTTCGACATTATAAAAGTATTTTGAAAGTCTTTGCAGGGAGTAAATTGGCATGAAATATTTTTTTTGCAATTAGGAGGTCCCTTTCAGTCATTTTCTGCCATTTAGTAGAGGAATTTTGATATTTTCCGTTTTTTCTTTTTTAAGTGCCCCAGCGTCGTATCGCAACGCGCTAGACCCGTACTCCACTAAGCAAATTTATAGAGGGGGAATCAGACTACACGAAAGAGAGCATTTCTGCTACCAAGTGCTCCTTGACCATTTCTGCCACAGTCCTTTAACTATACTAGTTTTCTGATATAAATTTACTTAGCGTATTTAATTTGGTGTAGATGTTGGATTGATATTAGTGTTGAAAAATTAAGTAAATAAATCTTATTTTAAGGGTTGTATTAAGGGGTTAAAGTTTAAGTTTATATTGTTGGCACGGTTTCGCACTGCTATTCGCGTTTTTTATTCATGTTTTCTAAAAACCAAAATAATCAGTGAAATTATATTTTCCCCATTAATCTATTCCAATAATTATTCAGTGAAAAATGGGACAATACCCTATTATTTATTTAATTGCTGCGGTAAATCTTTCGAATAGGGTTGAAAAGATACTTAAATAACTATAAATACACACTAGTTTCTGTCTTTTATATATATAAAAAAACACACATAAAAACCAAATAGTTTCAGGAGTTTTCGTAGCTCCTCCGATGTACATTAGGTATTAAAAGTTTAGTTTCTTCTCAAACTATTTTAGAAATCATTCACTTGACTCTAAGTACTTGATTAAAAAAGAGATCCACCTTCTAAATTCATTGTAAAAAATTTAAATTGCCATTGAAAATAATAAAGTTGTGTAACGCAAAGACACCTATATCAGATTGTGTCCTCCTATCGATTACACAACCTTTTCGAAGTTTCAAAACTCACTGGAAACTTTTTTAACGACGCCCATGGTTACTGCGTATAAATAGGGCCGTGTTAGAGAAAGAAAAGCTGTCCCCTGCCTTAAGTACCTACACCCACATTCAATTTTGTCACTCTGTATATATTTTAAAGCTCCACTGATATAAAACTAAGTGTAATAGCTCAGTTTTTGACGTTGGTGTTCTCAATACCTCCAGCTCGTGAAAATTTGCGTAGCTCCGAGGAAAAACATGTTCTACTCTAGTGAAACATCTGGGTATCTAACTTCATGTGAATCGATTTTATTTTCCCTCGTGTAAATTGCTTCAAAAACCTTTTCTCTATTTTATCTGGCGTTATTCAAATAGCTTCGTCGCTCGGGGGAGAGGGCGCAACGCCGGGGGGCCATGAAGAAACGGTTGAGTTTTATCTTGTCAATAAAAGCCAAGGTTTCAAGACTTTAGTAGTGCTCACTTGATGTGAACGTCGCACAGGTGCGGACTCGATTCCAATTACAAAAAAAAACTCGGGTCGCAGTGCGAAACCCTGCCGACAATATAGTGTATTTGCTTATATAGGCAGTGTGACTTTTGTATGAACTTAACTTTGTTTTTGAACAAAATAAAAAAATCACCCCTTAATACACCCCTTAACACAACATATTTTTACTTAATTTTAATACTAAATATCAATTCAACATCTGTACCAAATTATATACACCCTTCAGTATGTAAATCTATATCAGTAAACTTGTGTTTTCATAAAATTTGTAAGTCCGGTTCTGTCTGGCTGATTTTTTTTTAATTTTAGCAGCACATTTTAATAATTACTAAAGGGTTAAATTTCAATTTTGAAACGATTCTGAGAATTTTTTCGGTATTTTTGGGCCCGAAAACTTTTTTCAACCCCTAAATACCACCCTTAACATGGCCCGATTGGGCCCATTTTAAATAGGCTTCGTGCGGTGATGGATTCCAACGTGTGGACAAAATTTCGTTTAAATCGATTAAGTCTGTCGAGAGTTATCGTGCTAACACATATATATATATATATATATATATATATATATATATATATATATATATATATATTATAGGACCGAATCCTCTCGGAACTATTTATTGCCACGGCTAGCCTTTTCAGCGGGGCGAGTCGTAGGTCGGTTAAGTTAGACAAGTACCAGTAGTTTACCGCAACGTTGGAAGCGAAGGACTTACCTTTTGATGTTTATAAAAACCAAGATGGTCAGCTGACCCAAGGGGTCGTGTTTTAGCTGTAAAGTCAATGAGGGCGCCAGTACAGAACCAATCTTGTTAAGCAATCTCACGACGCTGCACACGCCTGTAAGAAAAGCCAGGGTCCTAACTTCCGAAATAAAACGCTTGAAGTAGTTTAAGAAAAATATAAACAAATATTTAATACTGAAAATTATTATAGAACAACTTTTACATGCATTTTAAATTTAACAACAATTAATGTTCACTCTCAATGAGGGTTGACGGCAGGACCGAAGGCCCTTAATAAAATATGTAATATACAATATAAAGTGAATTTCAAACAACAGGTCATTGACCCCAACAAGTAAGATAAAATTGATAACTATAAATATCGGACTGAAGGTCCACACAATCTGATCGTTAGATCTACAAGCAATCGCGACGAACAATATTTAATAATAGCAATTATAGAAAACCAAATGCGATAATTTACCAATAATGGTCAAGCGCAGCAATCAAATTTAAAGTTGACTAAAACGGAAACACAATTAAACTGTTTGCCAAGAACGTGATACATAAATACAAAATTTACACAATTCAATTCATAGTCGTTATAGACTACCAAAATTTAGCACAGAAAATTCTGCCAGGAGACGCTAAACATAATTATCATAATTTACCTAGAATAGAATTTATAAATGTTCTAAAAGCGTAGACAAACATAAACTACAAGTTTACCAACGCTAACATAGCTTTTCAAGCTACCCAAAGTCAACACAGTGAATACTGCCAAATCGTTAGCCAATCTAGGATTGTCTAAAATCGTTTAAACGTAACATAAACATTTAGTTTACCAAAAGCTAACATAGCATTCAAGCTACCAAGTGAACACAGTGAATACTGCCAAATCGTTAGCCAATCTATGATTGTCTAAAATCGTTTAAACGTAACATAAACATTTAGTTTACCAAAAGCTAACATAGCATTCAAGCTACCAAGTGAACACAGTGAATACTGCCAAATCGTTAGCCAATCTAGGATTGTCTAAAATCGTTTAAACGTAACATAAACATTAAGTTTACCAAAAGCTAACATAGCATTCAAGCTACCAAGTGAACACAGTGAATACTGCCAAATCGTTAGCCAATCTAGGATTGTCTAAAATCGTTGAACGTAACGTAAACATTAAGTTTACCAAAAGCTAACATAGCATTCAAGCTACCAAGTGAACACAGTCCGAGATTGTTAACGATTAATCAATAATCAACACAAGGGCATCTCAACTGACGTGAGATACCGGTATTTCGAAATATCATTACTATAAAAAATCTTATTCACTAAAAATATATCCGTTATAGAGGACAATTTATCAGCTAAAAGTATTAGACGACAATAACCATGTATTAAAGCTAGCAATAACAACGCGAGTAACCAGCTCAAGAAATCGACAATTTGTACAGTAACTAAACAACTTTTCTTAACTGATTAATTGTCCAATGTGTACAACAATTTACAAATTAACGTTGGCAAAAAGGTTAACAGTTTTTTAAATTCAACAAATTAAAAGCAGTTAAACAAACACAGCACGACTCAGAAACCGCGACACTTTCCTGACATCAAATTATTGGCACTTTATTTTGTAAACATAGTCTGACACTTGTAAGTTGAGGTTAAAAGCAAATGAGCTGCGCGGAATCAGACAGTTTATGATACGGTGCGCATGTTCGGTGAAGCTACGACATACGTTGCAAATACGTTGAGATGCCGTTTTCATTCAAATAAGTGGTAATTATTTCTTAAAGGACGTATGTCGAATTGACATTCGCTAGAACGTTCATGAAGTGAACCCGTTTATAATAGATTTTTCGTATAATAAAATTCAAGTAGAAATTGCGTTTTATTTTCAAAATTAGACTTAAGTACACTGATTTGAGCTAGTAGATTTGCAAATAGGATTTACGCGGTAGCGTTTATGTAACACTATTACAATCGTGTAATCGGAACCGTGTTAAGATTTAACACCAAACCGAAAGTTAATTTCCAAATACCTGGTACGCCGGCCAGCGTCTGTAGTCGATTGAATGAGTCCTGGATCTTCTTCCAGGCGTGTAGAGCGTGAGATTGCAGAATTCGGGAACAGAAGAAATCAGGTCATGACAAGGTGACTCGCCACAAGACCAAAATGGCTGAGTGATTTTCAATTCCAAGTACCCAAATGTAAAAGCAGCAATCCGGGCCCAAAGCACCTTTCACAAGCTGGAAACAGCATCCACGAACAACACAAACGTCCAGCGCAAAATATTTTCGCGATTTGAAAACACCACGGCTCTAAATACTCAAATCAGTTGAACACGAGGTTTCTATTGCTACGTTGATCACTTCTTAAAATATCACGTAAAACAGGAACGATAACTTTAGCAAAACACTTTTCAATATTAACGTAAGTTAGCGGCGACGTTAGAATCCAATTTTCGTATCGTATTTTAAAAAAAAATAAAATCAAACAAACTCAGTTTCAACCTACATCCGTTCGTGTCCGCAGTCTCGTGAGTTCTCCTCTTTTTTTTGTAGCGTGTTACGGCTTCATCCATCCTAAAGCCCGGTTTACACTTTACTTTTTTCTTTTTTATGCAATTTTCGTTCTTTAAGTTAAATAATGATTTCAGGTTTTCTAAAGCTTGTGGATTTGAAATTTCAAAAAGGGGAGCCCTCTTTACGACTATATATAGCTTGCTACACACCCCCCCTTCCTCAAAAAAAAGAAAAGGACGAAGTCATTTTCTTTTAATCAAAGAGTTCGAACATCGAGTCATCGCTATCAAAAGCGGCCTGATCGGGTTGATCCGCCGGTTTCGTTTCGTCTTCATCTGAATTCCGTTGAGTATCAGAAGACTTTTCGTCGCTGTCGCCTTTGTCAGGTTTCAAATCCTTGACATGCCATCTCCCAATGAGCTGACCCTCATCGTTAGCCAGTTCATATACAAGGGGAGAAATTTTCGCGGTTACAGTGCACGGTACGTAGCGTGGTGCAAGTTTGGCGGAAAAACCATGTGCTCCACTCGACAAAACATGATGTCGTTTCCAGACACGCTGACCAACTTCATAGTTGTCAGTGGGACGTTTTCGCTGATTGTATCCAGCAGCTTGACGTTGATAAGCCTCAGCCAGTCGTCGTCGCACGTCTTGATAAATGGCCGGATGCTCTTGCATCTGATGAGCGTAAAAGTCACATGACCAATCTAGATCCACAATATCGTGTTGATTTAATTCACCGTAATAACGACCGTCTATAGGTACGAAGCGGCCAAAGTTCAAAAAGCAAGGGACAAAGCCAGTGCTGTCGTGCACAGCTGTGCGTAAAGCATAAGCGATTTTCGGGAGCTCTAGGTTCCATTGATGATGGTTCGCGTCCGTGAGATAACACCGAATCGCAGTGCCAATGGTGCGGTTTACTCGTTCGACAAAGTTAGCTTGTGCGTGATAACGCGCTGTGAACCAGGCTTTAACATGGTATTTGTCCAGCAGTTGTTTTACATCATTACACGTGAATTCGGTGCCGTTGTCGCATAAAAAGATTTGAGGAGCTCCAAACATCAGAAAAACTTCGTCTTCCAGGAAACGAGCAATAGATTGACCATTAGCGTTCTTGAGCGGTTTCAATAATACGAACTTCGAAAACCAGTCGACGACTACGAGAATGTAGCAAAATCCGTCTTTAGTTTTTGGAAGCGGTCCGACTATATCAGCACCCACCAATTGCCAAGGATACTTTATCTTCTTCGGTTGTCCCATGAATCCGGGTCTCGCAATATTACGCATCTTTTGTGCAGCACATTTTTGACATTTCGATACAAAACGGGATACGTCGCACCTCATCTTAGGCCAATAGTAGTGTTCTGAAAGTCGATATAAAGTTTTCGCCATACCTAGGTGACCGGCGGTTGGAGGAGAATGACAATCGCAGAGAAGTTGAAATCGCGCGGGTTTCGGCACTACTTGTTTCCATTCGCTTTGATTTAAGCCTTGATTGAAGTTCAGTCGCAACAATTTGAAGAGACGTCCATCGGTGACTCGCCAATTAGCATATTCGCGTGGTGACTGGGTCACAGATATAACCATACGTTGATACCACGGATCACTAGAACAGACCTCATCGGAAAAGTTGAGAACAGAAATTTGAAGCGGAGAGCGCGAAAGAGCGTCGGGAACTATGTTCAGAGAACCTTTTCTATGTACGAATTCGATGTCATATTGCTGAATTTTCAAAGCCCAGCGAGCAAGACGTCCACACGGATCTTTAATATTTTTTAACCATAGTAATGAGTGGTGGTCGGTGAGAATTGTGAAGCGAGCGCCTTCCACGTAGGGTCGAAACTTTTCTATGCCGAATAAAACCGCCAAACATTCTTTTTCCGTGGTGGTGTACTTCTGCTCCATTGTCGTGAGAGTCCGACTGGCAAAAGCGATTGGAATGTCCACAGAATCAGAGTTTGTCTGCGTCAGCACGCAGCCAAGACCTCGATCGGAAGCGTCGCACTGTATAGTGAATGGTTTAGTAAAGTCCGGGTTAGCAAGGACCGGAGACGATATCAAAGCTTGTTTAATAGCGCGAAAGGATGCGTCAGCTTGTTCTGACCAAGTTATCGGTTGGCCCTTTTTTCGTTTTTTAATCAATTCAGTTATCGGAGCGGTGAGCGAAGAAAAATGCGGTATAAAACGTCTATACCAAGAGCATAATCCAATGAAACGTTTTACCTCAGTGGTAGTAGTGGGACGCGCGTACTCAACCATGGCTGAAACTTTAGCGGGATCGGTACGAAGACCTAAACGATCAATCACAAAGCCTAGAAACTTTAACGAAGAACGGCAAAATTCACATTTTGAAATGTTGACGGTTAAGCCGGCTTTAGCGAAGCGATGTTGTACCTCGAGCAGGACTTCAAGATGCTTTGCAAAATTCGGAGTGGCAATGATGATGTCGTCTAAGTAAACGAACACGAACGGTTCGAGTTCGGGACCAAGAATGCGGTCCATCAAGCGTTGTTGGGTTTGGGGAGCGTTGCGCAGCCCGAACGGCATTACATTGAATTCGAAAAGACCGCGTCCAGGAACTGAAAATGCGGTTTTTTCAGCGGAGTCGGATGATAGAGGAATTTGCCAGAATGCAGATTTTAAATCGATGCTAGTTAAAAACTGCGCACCTGAAAGCATACTCAGGATTTGATCTACACGTGGAAGCGGATACGCGTCGGGTTTAGTTACAGCGTTTAGTTGACGACCGTCAAAACAAAATCGGAGCTCTCCATTTGATTTCTTGACAAGTAAAACAGGGGACGACCAAGGGCTGTGAGATGGTTTAACCACTTTTAGATCCAACATATGATCAAGTTCCTTGTTCAGGTGTTGCATCATGTACGGTGAGAGCGGATATTGACGTTGTTTTAAAGGTCGAGCGTCGCCGGTATCTATTCGATGTTCCAATACATTAGTTCGTCCAAGAGCTTCACCATCTTTCCAGGAAAGTGCGTTGAATTTTTCAATCACTGCAGTGAGCTGAGTTTGTTGCGTATCTGATAAATCGGATCGTTCGTTGATAACGTTGATGATCTGAACGGGGTTCGAAGAAGCAGTAGGTTTCGACACTGAGTAAGCGTTAGCACGAAAGTCAAAAGTGAAATCAAAACTTTTTATAAAGTCCATACCTAGAATTAGAGGTACCTGTAAGGACGGAACAACTAAAACATCAAAAAGGCGAAGAATTCCATTTACTTCGATCGGTAGTCTGACAAAGCCGGTTACACGCTGAATAGCGCCATCTGCTGTCGTCAAATCAACATTTGTTTTCGACAGTTTCAAAGAAAACATCTCTAATAAAACGAGACCAGAATTACCTAAAACAGAGCGGTTAGCACCAGTATCGACTAGTGAAAGTACGGATTGGTTATAAACGTTGACGGTTATATATGGACGGTTATCGCCGTGACGGGACGCAAAAGCGGGGCAAACACGAGGCCCAGAATAGGGTAATTGAGTGATAGGAGTAATAGAAGACGCGGCTTGTTGAGCGCGGCACGATGAGTCACCCGAGCGAGTTTGTAAGTTCGGAAAAATAGGTGGCTCACGGCCAGACGAGGGAAATATTACGCGAGAGCGGTAAAGTTTAGTGCGCGTTTTAAACAAGGACGCGGCGTTAGACGTAAATCGGAGATGAGGCGAATCTTCCACAAAAGAAGATTTAGTTTTCGTTGAGCAGAAGTCGCGAACGGTTCGAAGCCACCGTTTCCAGGAAATAGGATCGGGTGTAATACGCGTTGGAATCTGAGAAGCAGGGCGTAGACAGCGATTCCGAACTAGTTTACGCCTTGGTAGTTTGTCGACGGCGCTTGAGTACAGTTCTTCACAAAGTGACCTCTGTCGCCACAGCGGTAGCAAAACATTTGTTTAGCAGCAGTGCATTCGCTGTAACGGTGACCGGACTGTTGACAGTTCCAACACTTGATAGCGGACGTGACAACTACAGTAGGAGCTGGCACGGAAGTTGAAGTTAACGGTTGCGTTTTGGTCGTTTCGACAGGAGTGGAAGCAGAAAGCTGAGCTGCTTTAGCTGAAGTATCACGGCGGTTAATCTTAGTCGGAGTAATGGACGCGGAAGCTTGATAAGCGAAAGTCGGTTCTAGGGGTCGGGTTACCGGAAGTTTAGCCATCGCGTTACGAGTAGCGTGGTGGCGGTTTTGTTCAAGACGCTTACAAATTTTAGATAATTCGTCGATTGAATTTACTTCAAAAGCACCGAGGTGTTCCAGGAAGTAGGGAGCGAGATTACGTTGTATGATGTGTAGACACCGTTCATCTGACACAACACTCGGGAGACGTGAAAAAAGATTTTTCATGCAGGCAATGTACCGGCCTACTCGTTCGTCAGGACCTTGAATACGATTCTGAATTTCCTGCCACAGTTCGTCTTCATACCCAATAGGTAAAAATTCGGCTTTTAGTTGAGTGGACAATTCATCCCAAGAGTGAATGGTATTGCGGACAGACCGGAACCAAATTAACGCGGAGCCTTCCAGAATGTCGCTAGCGGCATGAAACAGTGCATCCTTAGATACTCCACGAGAGATACGTAGCTCTTCAATCTTCTCAAGCACGTCAGTTAAGCTTAAACCAGCTTCATCTCCCGAAAATTTGATACCCCATTTATACACGGGTATTTGCAGTTGAGGCGAAGTCGAAATCGGCGGGGAGTCGGGTAGCGAGATTGTAGAATCGTTGCACGGCGTAGAACATTGCAAACCACGTGAGCTTAATTCTTCGTCCAAAGCTAAAGCATTTTCGATTAGCGTCGTGACGTCCGAAATCAGTGACGTTGTAGTAGCACGAGGCATAAGGCGTCGAGTTCGACTAATCAAATGTAAGATGCGAGCGTCCAAAATATTGAAAGTGGAGCTGTCGATGGAGTCAGAAAAATTTTGTACTTGAGTGCGAAGTTCAATAATTTTCTTGCGACAGACAGTTATTTCGGCGGAGACGTCTAAAGTTACATCTGGAAAGTCCAAGTCTGCGTTTTGTTTCATTAGTGTAGCTAATGAAGTTCGTAGTAACGTTAAGTTCATGTGTTCAATCCCTTGGACGTGACGCAATCTCAATTCGTAGATCAATTCCTCACGAGTTAATCCCAGTACCGACATCTTTACGAAAGTTAGTTTGACGCGACGGAATCAAAAATTTTACGAAAACAGTAGGAACTACCCTTTACACGAAGTAGCTAAGCGACCAAAAATTTCTTTATAGCGAAATTTTCTAAACGTAAACAGAAATAAAATTTCCCAAAGAAAACGTAACGAAATCACAGTTCAAACGAACTGCCACAGACGAAACCAAAATCAATTCGTTTATTAGTTTCACAAATATGACCACAATTCAAGTTATCATGCGCAGACGAAAACGATATAATTATCACACGAAGTCGTTAGAGAGCGGAACAAAAAAACGAAGGCGAATTTAGATGCGCGAACTACGAAAAACGAAAGGCCCCACGTTGTGAGCGCGAGTTTATAGGACCGAATCCTCTCGGAACTATTTATTGCCACGGCTAGCCTTTTCAGCGGGGCGAGTCGTAGGTCGGTTAAGTTAGACAAGTACCAGTAGTTTACCGCAACGTTGGAAGCGAAGGACTTACCTTTTGATGTTTATAAAAACCAAGATGGTCAGCTGACCCAAGGGGTCGTGTTTTAGCTGTAAAGTCAATGAGGGCGCCAGTACAGAACCAATCTTGTTAAGCAATCTCACGACGCTGCACACGCCTGTAAGAAAAGCCAGGGTCCTAACTTCCGAAATAAAACGCTTGAAGTAGTTTAAGAAAAATATAAACAAATATTTAATACTGAAAATTATTATAGAACAACTTTTACATGCATTTTAAATTTAACAACAATTAATGTTCACTCTCAATGAGGGTTGACGGCAGGACCGAAGGCCCTTAATAAAATATGTAATATACAATATAAAGTGAATTTCAAACAACAGGTCATTGACCCCAACAAGTAAGATAAAATTGATAACTATAAATATCGGACTGAAGGTCCACACAATCTGATCGTTAGATCTACAAGCAATCGCGACGAACAATATTTAATAATAGCAATTATAGAAAACCAAATGCGATAATTTACCAATAATGGTCAAGCGCAGCAATCAAATTTAAAGTTGACTAAAACGGAAACACAATTAAACTGTTTGCCAAGAACGTGATACATAAATACAAAATTTACACAATTCAATTCATAGTCGTTATAGACTACCAAAATTTAGCACAGAAAATTCTGCCAGGAGACGCTAAACATAATTATCATAATTTACCTAGAATAGAATTTATAAATGTTCTAAAAGCGTAGACAAACATAAACTACAAGTTTACCAACGCTAACATAGCTTTTCAAGCTACCCAAAGTCAACACAGTGAATACTGCCAAATCGTTAGCCAATCTAGGATTGTCTAAAATCGTTTAAACGTAACATAAACATTTAGTTTACCAAAAGCTAACATAGCATTCAAGCTACCAAGTGAACACAGTGAATACTGCCAAATCGTTAGCCAATCTATGATTGTCTAAAATCGTTTAAACGTAACATAAACATTTAGTTTACCAAAAGCTAACATAGCATTCAAGCTACCAAGTGAACACAGTGAATACTGCCAAATCGTTAGCCAATCTAGGATTGTCTAAAATCGTTTAAACGTAACATAAACATTAAGTTTACCAAAAGCTAACATAGCATTCAAGCTACCAAGTGAACACAGTGAATACTGCCAAATCGTTAGCCAATCTAGGATTGTCTAAAATCGTTGAACGTAACGTAAACATTAAGTTTACCAAAAGCTAACATAGCATTCAAGCTACCAAGTGAACACAGTCCGAGATTGTTAACGATTAATCAATAATCAACACAAGGGCATCTCAACTGACGTGAGATACCGGTATTTCGAAATATCATTACTATAAAAAATCTTATTCACTAAAAATATATCCGTTATAGAGGACAATTTATCAGCTAAAAGTATTAGACGACAATAACCATGTATTAAAGCTAGCAATAACAACGCGAGTAACCAGCTCAAGAAATCGACAATTTGTACAGTAACTAAACAACTTTTCTTAACTGATTAATTGTCCAATGTGTACAACAATTTACAAATTAACGTTGGCAAAAAGGTTAACAGTTTTTTAAATTCAACAAATTAAAAGCAGTTAAACAAACACAGCACGACTCAGAAACCGCGACACTTTCCTGACATCAAATTATTGGCACTTTATTTTGTAAACATAGTCTGACACTTGTAAGTTGAGGTTAAAAGCAAATGAGCTGCGCGGAATCAGACAGTTTATGATACGGTGCGCATGTTCGGTGAAGCTACGACATACGTTGCAAATACGTTGAGATGCCGTTTTCATTCAAATAAGTGGTAATTATTTCTTAAAGGACGTATGTCGAATTGACATTCGCTAGAACGTTCATGAAGTGAACCCGTTTATAATAGATTTTTCGTATAATAAAATTCAAGTAGAAATTGCGTTTTATTTTCAAAATTAGACTTAAGTACACTGATTTGAGCTAGTAGATTTGCAAATAGGATTTACGCGGTAGCGTTTATGTAACACTATTACAATCGTGTAATCGGAACCGTGTTAAGATTTAACACCAAACCGAAAGTTAATTTCCAAATACCTGGTACGCCGGCCAGCGTCTGTAGTCGATTGAATGAGTCCTGGATCTTCTTCCAGGCGTGTAGAGCGTGAGATTGCAGAATTCGGGAACAGAAGAAATCAGGTCATGACAAGGTGACTCGCCACAAGACCAAAATGGCTGAGTGATTTTCAATTCCAAGTACCCAAATGTAAAAGCAGCAATCCGGGCCCAAAGCACCTTTCACAAGCTGGAAACAGCATCCACGAACAACACAAACGTCCAGCGCAAAATATTTTCGCGATTTGAAAACACCACGGCTCTAAATACTCAAATCAGTTGAACACGAGGTTTCTATTGCTACGTTGATCACTTCTTAAAATATCACGTAAAACAGGAACGATAACTTTAGCAAAACACTTTTCAATATTAACGTAAGTTAGCGGCGACGTTAGAATCCAATTTTCGTATCGTATTTTAAAAAAAAATAAAATCAAACAAACTCAGTTTCAACCTACATCCGTTCGTGTCCGCAGTCTCGTGAGTTCTCCTCTTTTTTTTGTAGCGTGTTACGGCTTCATCCATCCTAAAGCCCGGTTTACACTTTACTTTTTTCTTTTTTATGCAATTTTCGTTCTTTAAGTTAAATAATGATTTCAGGTTTTCTAAAGCTTGTGGATTTGAAATTTCAAAAAGGGGAGCCCTCTTTACGACTATATATAGCTTGCTACAATATATATATATATATATATATATATATATATAAATATATATATATATATATATACATATATATATAAACATTTCCAAAAATGGTGCCAAACTTCTTAGAAGGTTATGAAACGTCGAGAAAATTTGGTCCGACCCCTAGGTCCCGCCATCCCACCGACGCCAATAGTGTAAGTGCCTTATGGCAAATACACTAAAAAGAAAAAAAATCCAAAAAATCCTACGAATATTCGTGGAACTATACGTGCGTTATAAACATTGAACCCTCGTAACTTAAATAGAGCGATGTTTGATTGTTTTATTTGCGACAAACGGGCGTTGCAAGTGACCAATAGCAATGAATACAATCATTACTTTTAAGATAGAATATTTCGAGTGAAAATTGTTGAACTATTCGATTATTAAAATTAAAAGTTATTCAGGTATTCGAACGATTTCTTTTTTATTAGGCGCGAATAGCGTAAACTAAAGCGCCTATATGTACTCGCTTTGTCTGTGAATCTGTGATCCCGAATTTTGTATCCAGCGTACAGCCCAAACGGCTTACCCGATTTTAAAAAACTTTTTTTTGTTCGATTTGTCTCCGGGTATCTTAAATCCTAACGTCGCCCGATTTTTGAATTTTTGCTCCAGAGGGGAGCAATTTAGAAAAAACGAAGTTTTTCGCTTATAACTCGCTCAATTTAAATCAGATCGGTTCGAAACCTGTCTTAAACGAAAGAGGAGAAAATTTTACATAAATTTCGTACAACAGAATTTGCCCAATCAGTTTTTTTATACACATTTATATAGAAATAAATTCAATCTGATATAACCGATAGCAAACATCTTTCGGTTATCTCTCTCTGTTTCACGGTATAACATGGTAATTTAATTATTGCGTATGTTCTGTCTTAAAATAAAATTGGTCGATAATTTTATTTATGACAATAATAAAACAAAGGAGATAGCATTTGTTCAAAAACGGATGCCATTTGAAATATTTGTGAAACGCCTGAGTTAACAATTTGAATAACTAATTATTAGAACTTAATACTTTGACAGATGCAAACGTCACTTTTGACATTTCTTATCACTCCGACACCACGGATGAGTGGATTGAAACCAAATTTTGGGAGGATGTTTGATATGCAAATATGAAGTGGCCTTTTGTTTTTGGGGAACATCGGCGCATGCGTAAAAGAATATATCTCTTATAATGTTGTTTTATATAATAATAAGTTTTTAAAACGGTTTTTATTCTATCTATTTTTACTAGAAATTTTTGTAAATTTTTTGGGGAAAATCGGCGCATGCGCAAAAGAGATACATGCCATAGTTGTTTTTTATATAATAATGGTGTACTTTTTATAATGTTTTATTATTCTATTTTACAAGAAAGTTTTGTAAAAAGTTTTTTGAGGGAAAGTCGGAGCATGCGCAGAAGAGGTATAAGTTATAAAGTTGTTTGTATATAACAATGGTATACTCTTCATAACAGCTTATTATTCGATCTATTTTTACAAGAGTTTTGTATAATTTTTGGGAAAAATCGGCGCATGCGCAAAAGAGATACATGCCATAGTTGTTTTTTATATAATAATGGTTTACTTTTTATAATGTTTTATTTGTTAGTAGAAGTTTTGTTCCAAAATATGTATTGAAGGAGATTTATTTGGTTGAGGAACAATTGAAAATAAGCTTTATCAGTGTATCGCTTGTGGCCACAAGCGAAACACTGGTAAAGCTTATTTTCAATTGTTCCTCAACCAAATAAATCTCCTTCAATAATGTTTTATTATTCTATTTTAAAAGAAAGTTTTGTAAAAAAATTCTTTGAGCTAAAATCGGCGCATATATGCTATAAAGTTGTTTTTTTATAATAATTGGGTACTTTTCATAACGGTTTATTTTTCTAACTGTTTTTACAAGAAAGTTATGAATTTTTTTCTATACTCATAATTTCAGAAATATTTTGAAAAAAAATCTGTTGTTCTTTTGTTAGTTAGGTAGTTCTTTGTTTAATTTTTGCGTGACACAATAACATATTACATAGAGAACCATGAAATTATTAAAATTATATTTTCCTTTCTGTGTTTCATTATTTTCAACTGTTTTTTTCTTTTTTTTAGAATAAGTAAAATAAGTTATACTATATTAAGCTCCAAGTGTCGTTAAATATATACACCGATTTTCAAACAAAACACCGGGGTATATGACGTAAAATTTCGCGCCTTGTAATTCTTGAATTACTTGGGCATATACTCCCACTGGTCTACGACTTACATTACAAATCCCCAATAATAAACTGAAAACCTAAGTGAATAAAGGTGCTAAGTCACATTTAAAAAATGGTTTTACTTACTTTTTGAGTTCCCTGGGTAGTATTGTATCGTTTAATTAGACATTTAAAAAAAACGCTAGTTGATACAGATGGAACATCGCCATAGCATGCTCAGCACTTTTGGTAG
Organism: Xanthostigma xanthostigma; assembly: GCA_963575645.1. NCBI lineage: Eukaryota > Metazoa > Arthropoda > Insecta > Raphidioptera > Raphidiidae > Xanthostigma > Xanthostigma xanthostigma. Next base: position 29,891,368 of record OY754467.1, on the reverse strand, counting down.
ATAAAGGTATTATGTCACAATATAGGCAGAGAAGAGAGAATTTAGTTAAAACCACGAAGGCATAATAAGGAGAGCCAGATCGAGCGTGGCGGTGGACCGGTATCTGTCGCATGACACAATGTGTCGTCAGCTACTGGGTAACGCACACACGTTCTTGGCTTACCTACATGTGTGTATTGTCTGTGAAGAACAACTTTGGTAACTATTAAGAAAACAGGTGGAAAGAATCAAAGTTTTTTCGGGTAGTGACAACAGCGCCATCTTGCGTGCGCCAGAAAACGGTCCATTTCTTAACACAGCAAGCATGGTTCTCCTGGTTAAAGACTTCGTGGTTAAAACATATTAGGTAAGTAACCATACAAACGAATAACAAATATCATAAATTTTTAGTATGTTATTACACTTTTTCTTACGATTTTTTCCTAGCGTTCTCCATTTATATATATAACGTCCCAAAATTCATTACAAATATTTTGTCAATTGTTTTTTTTTTCTTGACAAAATATTTCAAAAGATTCCAAAAAAGCTTAAAAAGATAAAAAAGTAAGTAAATAATTTAAAATTGAAAACAAAATAAAAAAATATTATTTTAAGTTTAAAAAAAAAATTAAAATTTATAAGAAATATGTTATATAAAAGTACTAAGTGGAATAAAATGGAAGTCCGCGTCTGTATCGTACCGGGAGCAGATAGATAGTTGTACGCGGATCAGATATCGCGTGGCACAAACATACATACATACACTCTACCTACTCCATTCCAGCCGCGGAATCCTCTGCCGGAGTCGGGCAATAATAATCCGGGGAACGTGCCACCAATACCAACCAAATTGGACCGGCGAAGATTTATTTATTCTTTTTTAGTGTCGCACGTTGCTCTGCGAACGCTTAGCGCTCAAACACACATACAAAGAAACGCTGCAAGGTACGATACTGTGGGGTACCTATTATACTAAAGAATACCAAAAGGTATTTATTATAGCCCGGGTATCTGTACAAGGTAAATAATAGCTTCACGTACGTCTCAGTAAGTTTCATTGCCTGTGATTCGACTCAACTGTTCTAGTTTTGATGAAAAATCATGAGAGTAGTCAAATTGGAAAAGACGCTTTACAAAGAGGCTAGCCGTTTCATAAAGCTAGGTAGCATTAACCCGAACTGTCATCACATTGTATTTATAAATGCAGCTGGTCAAGTTTATCCGTGTTATAAAGCGGCGAAAATGTCAACATCTTTGTAAAATATTCTATTTCGCATGGCGTGAGAAGGTAATCTCGGAAATTTCGATAATGAAAGAACTGGTTGTGTGAATTAGTTTCTTATAAAATAAATATTCTATTCTCGGCGAAACTACATTTCAAGTCGAATCACTATGTGGAAATTCAAAATTGGACTTCGAACTTTGATCCTAACTAGCTAAGAAGTGGAGCTAATCAAAAAAAATTCCAGGCGACGGGACCATTCCAAAAAATATCAACATTATGCACAAAGCCCACTAGCGCCGCTAGTGGGTAATAGAGAATTATTGAACTCACTTTTTATGGAAATCGCGAGATGTTTCTAAGGTGATAAGTAAAAAATTTTAGTTGGCCATGATGTATAAAAGAAATGTTATAAGAAAAACTGATGTTAATTTGTTTACACTGACAGCGGAACGTCAAATTAGGGCGCCAATGGTCTTTATTTTACTTAAATCGCCATCAGCGCAACAGCCCGGAACACAACAAGAATTTTCAGATCGCTTATTTTTCCTGTTTTCTTTGTAATTAAAAAACTTCATAAAATTATAACTATTTTCAATTTTAATAAACTGACATACTGAAAATTTGAGCTTGAAGTTTCCCCAAGTGCTCACCACATACGCTCGCATCGAAAAATTTGTAACTCCGCCTCCTTGCACATAGCCCATAAGAAAATAAAATTTCTGATATCGCGTGAGGTAACGCGGGTAATGGCTAGTATTCAATATGATATTTGCTATTCGTTGCAATGGTTACCTACATAATATGTTTCACGTCATGAAAAGATTAATCAAAGCATGCTTAACTAGTGTGTTTGTGACGTCGACAAAACAAAAGAACAGCTGACTTTTTTTTAATTGCTAAATATTTCCGAAACTATCAAGTTTTGAAAACAAATATTTAACAAAACTTTCTTGAAAAAATAAATAGAATAATAATCCGTTATGAAAAGTATATCATTATCAAATTTAAAACACCGTTATAGCATATATCTCTTCTGAGTATGCGCCGATTTTTCCCAAAAACAATAGAGCTCTTCATATTTGCATACCATAGACAACCTCCCAAAATTTGGTTTTAATCCGTTTGACATATATCGTGTTCACAGACAGACAGACAAACAGACGCGCAGTTTTTCTAAAAATATGTTTTTTTGGATTCGGGGGACCTCAAAACGAAAAGATATTGTAAAATTTTGAGAAGTGATTTTTGACCTTAGTAGGTGTCAATAATTTACAATATCTAGAAACAATGTGTAGTTATCAAAATACAACACCCTGTATTTTAACAACGCATCATCGAAACGAATACTTTAAATGAAGAAAAGACTGCACTCGGTCTTACAAATAAGGAAAAATAAATTAAACCTAACGTAACATCCGGAAATTTGTATCTGTCACTGGCAAGTTATATAATTCTTGTTTTTGATTCGAAGCGCGCGCTCTACACCCGAGAGATTTATCATAGCCATGCACTTCTGTAGTGAATAAATGGAATTATGTATGTACCGGTATCTCAGTATACCGCTCCCAACAGTCCCAACCGCCAATGACGAAGCGTTCTGAACTAAACGGGCAGACAGCATAAGGCCAAATCTCCCCTTAGCAGCATCGAGCAACGCTCTGCAGCGCGGCGCAGTACATAGCAGCGGTTTTGCATAGGTATTCCCACCTAAGCAGCAATCAGCAAATAAAAGCAACAGAAGCGTCAACCGAAGCACCAAAAATCTAGGTGATGTGATGTAATAATGTACACGTCAGATGCGATTTCTACATCATCATCAGGCGATTTGTTAGTAATAGCGGGGTATATGTCAGTGAAAATATTGGTTCCATGATATATAAGGTTGGAAAAAGATGCATTTATACTCTCTTTAGTTGACCCCAGAAGGATGAACAAACATTTTACAAATCCTTAGCCGCCTAGAAGAGCAATTTGCCCGCTGCCATATCGCCTTTTGTAATGTCTACCGCAATTATAGACGAAACTTCAAGTAATGGACCGGAAACCAAAAAAAGATAAAATAACACCGGCCATGAAAGCCTACACACTTGGATACAAATTTTACAAATATTATCGAATGTCCTCAGAAAAATTTAATCAGTTATATAATCCAGTAAAATTTATTTATAAAAATATTTCTCATCCATATGTACTTTCCGAAGACATAGAATAAAATAAAAAAGTTCCTGCTTACGTTTGGCGCTTCGTGATTTCCACTTGTCCGTCAACAAGCAGCGCAACGCTTTGGTAAGCAGCAATGCGACGAGCCAATACTCATAGGGAGTTTGCAAAATTGCTCCTGTATTACGCGCTGTACTGTGTTAAACTGCAACGCTTAACTAAGAGTCGTATCACGTAAAAACATGTAAACAATAATAATTGTAAACAGCACTGCTACGAAGCGCTACTCATTGCTACTTAAGCAGGAATTAGCCCTTAACCTGCCAATTCACTCAACTGTCGAATCTATGGTGTTTGTTGCCCAATTATCAATATCTTGAACACATCTGGACTAAGCGCGCAGTAACCACGCCTATTTTTACTAAACGTCTGATACCGTAGCTAATGGCTATGAACTATGAATGTGATAATAAACTCTTTATTACATACCTTGTTGTAATTTGTTAGATTTATGCTCTTGAACTGCTTACGCAGATGCGTAACCTACATTATTATTAAGCATAACATCATTTTTAAAAACATGTCCAATATGTATTGGTTATAAAATTTACTCAAATTTACCGGAGGACATTAATTCTAGCATTATTTTCAACAATTATAAACACCGTTTGAAAAAGTACCTTTTAGAATCTGTGCCCTATGGTCTAAAATATGATCTTTTATTATAAAATGTAAAGTGTAATTTATATATAAACTTGATGATTTGTATCCAATTTTTTTGGCCACACAAATAAAATCTATTATTATTATTATTAAGGCTTTCTTACTCACGGATCTGAGATTGTACTAAGGAGTATGACATCGTTGGAGGTTACTGGTCGGAAAATAACGCTGTAAAACAAAAACCGCACTGTCTTTTCGACACAACGCGAGTGCTCCAAGGTTAAACTGTCGAAAGTTAGCAGCATTTTTTTTGTATATAAATATAGATGACGTTAAGAAAATAAACAAAGCAAATAAATTGCATGGTATATGAAATAGTAAGCTTCGCCATTGCATTAAGTAGAAGTCTCGAGTGAATTCTTGTCAGAAAAGACAATGTACCTAGGTAGAATGCAATTTCATACAGGCAAAGAATACAGACAGAGAACTGGTTACCTTCTACGTAACCAAGTAAACCTTTTTATTGCACACAAAACTTAGCTTACAGAGAACTATGTAGCCATTAGAATTCCGTGTGACACGCGCGTCGACTGTCGGTAGACTATGAACGGGGAATCCCATGATAGTGTCGGTACTATTTACTCACGACTTAAATTTAAAGATGTGTGCTTTTAATTCGACAGTCACACAGAATTTCCGAGAAGGTGTGAAACCGACCGCACATTGAAACAACGTAAATTGAGACCGGGAGACCGGATAGTTTTGTTTTTAAACATTAATTTCTAGTTATGCTGTATAGTTCTTTTGATTTGCCAAAATAAACATGAACCCATTATAGAGTACTTGCGCGTATATTTTTTTTTGCGTAAAATAAACATTCAAGTAAGTACATTTAAATTTTTCTTTTCTCTACAGCCGTTTAAATTATGAGGATGCAGTAAAAAAGCTCAAGAACTATTTATAGTGCAAGAAAAAAATGTATATAAGATGGATTTTTCAATCACCTTTTCATGCTGAGAAACTTTTATAAATCAAGAAAAATTAACTGTATATCTCTACACATTTATAGTGCAATTTTGCACATAAAAATAAATAAAAAAAATTAATGAAAGTTGGCGATATGTATACATAATTATTAAACTCGGTACAGAGATGCCTTATTAAAATTTTCCAACAGCACTTTACATTTTGTAGTGAGGGTCCATAGTGTAATGTGTTAAAATTATATAATAAATTTTCTAATGAAGACAAAAAATAAAATTGATTAATTAAAAAAACATTTAAAAAAGTTTTAAGCAGCGGGCTGTTTTTATTCTATTAAAGAATTTTTAAATTTTTAGTAAAAGAACTACTATTGTCATTATGTTTAATAAAATGTAATTTTAAAGTATTTTAGTAGTAATTGTTTTGAACTTCTACTCTATTTGAACCAAATATCGTTATAAATTAAGATTGTATTATATTCAAAGCTTTGATTAACGTCTGAATAGAACTCTTCAAATAAATAAAATTGTCGACCAATTTTTCTCAGACCAATATATTGACAAAAAATAAATAAAAAAATAAAAAAATAACAAATCAATATAACATAATATTATATTGTGTTTTATCTTTAAAACAAAACAGACGCAAGTAAAAATATAACTTTTTCAAATTCACGCCAAAACACCAAGTTACGTGATCTGATCATTTGACGCTACTAAATACATAATACATTTAGTAAATATGTGCTCTTCCAAACAAACTATTATTATGTTGAAAAAATTTAGATAAAATAGGTACTGAGAAAAAATTACTTTTGGATAGCATCTGTCAAATAACTTCGTCGAAGTGACCTCACTAAGCACTAACTGGTGTTTCAAATTGCGTTACGTTTCATTTAATTTATAGTTAAGATTTTTGTAACAAAATCATATATTTCAAATAAAGCACCGAGCGGAGTGGTCTATAGTGGTGAAAGCACTTGACTCGCATTCGGGAGGTACCGGGTTCGAATCCCGGCGGGGACAGATGTGGCTTGGACTTTTTCCTGCTGCCGGCTGTCTTGTTAAGGTTGTCCATGGTTTCCCTCAATAATTCCAGGTAAATATCGAGATGGTTCCTTATTCAAGAGAATGGCCAATTACCTGTCAAACTCCTAGCTCAAAATTTGCCTCCCTTATCCCAATGTCCTAAATTTCCTTCATTCGCCCATTGATATTAATTAAGTGAAAGTTTAAAAATGTAGAAAATAGATAGATGGAAATTAGTTATGGTGCGAATGGCGTCTGTTATGACATAAAGTCGAGAAAAAGACGGTAAACACATTATTATTTTTATTATTATTATTATTATTATTATTATTATTATTACTATTACTATTACTATTACTATTACTATTACTATTACTATTACTATTACTATTACTATTACTATTACTATTACTATTACTATTATTATTATTATTATTATTATTATTATTATTATTATTATCAAATAAACCTTTTAGTATTGCACTTTGCTTTTTAAATATTAATATTATATTGAATTTTACTTCTTATGTAAGTTCTCCATTAGAAACATTTTTTGATTCGTTATATTGAACGGGTCAATGTTTTCGTGGTTAAGATTCCGAATGTGGTTTAAAAATCTTGGATAATCAAATTCAGTCCCGGCTACCTGGCAACCCTAAGTAATGTGCAGTCAAAGTATGCACGTTTTCTTTTGCGAGATCACAGAAAACGAGCAGATTTTCAAGAAGATTTTCCCTACACTGAGCAGAATAGGCTATTTATTTGTCGTCAATAGTTTTTTTATATTCTCTTACAGTGGATTCCATTTTCTGATTTAAACTTAATTTCGTCACTAGGCATAAACACAGTATAAAAGAATTAAAGAATACCTAAATGGTTTCAGAGAAAAATATATGTTGAATGAATTCTTAAAAAATGACCCAGTGTTATTACAAACATTGAGATTATTAAGATTTTTAATAAAAGTATAAAATACTGCATCGGCCATGTTGACTGAAACACCGGCTTCATAAATCAAAGAGAATATAAATACATGAAGTAAATAATCACCGTGTCGCTCAAATTTTTATTGCGATCATTTACTTCTGCATCATTTAATTAGTTGATTTGTTGTATATTCGTTCTTTTGTGATATTTTATAACACTTATGTCATAGGTTACTTTTGAAGCTAGTTAACTTCCAACTATAGAAAACTGTACCTACTATTTTTACTACTAAGTACCTACGTTTAAGAAAATTCTTAATTTAAATCATAACATTAAGTAACTTTACATACCTTTCAAAGAAATACCTCTGAACCACAGCTCTACACCCATAAATACAACATCTAATGTCAACTAATCACTGAGGCGTGACGTCACAAGCGTTTTCGCGATTACTTTAAAATAGAAAGATAAAAACGCAACAGTTTGCGTTAAAATTTAATTTAATGCTGAAATATATTTTTTTTCGGAAATAGTAGTAGTAGTACCTACATTATAGAACATTATAGAACATTATAGAACATTATAGAACTGGATTTCAAAATCTGTCATCATGTCTATTCCTTCCTTTTTTTTGGTTGCGTTGTTAGAGTGCCCATCAGATGTGTATTCTGACCTACTGTATAAAGTAGTGCGGTGGGTGCAAAAGAGGTGGAAGTATTAAACAAGGAGAGACATTTGTTTAACGATGACATTGCACGTGCAGCTAAACCCCGCATCTAATGGTCGCTACTACTCGCTCTAGTTTCAAGCGACCAATAAAAAGTATATCGTTCAAAAATATACAGCCGCGAATCGAATGAAACTCTGTCATATTTTTAAAAACAAAATTGTACGTGTTTTAAATGTTTTTTGGAATGTGCATTTCTTTCAAGCTCCTTCAGCTCAGTTCGATAATTTTACATTTTAGAAATGCTTACCTACATTAAAAAATTAAAAAAAAAACTTTAAAGATATTTCTTCACGGATCTAATTTTTCTCGCATTTAGAAATAAATACTAATCACATCCTAAAAATAACGGTTCCACCACGAAATCTCCCCGGACAAAATCTCCCCGACAAAATCTCCCCGACAAAATCTCCCCACGACAAAATCTCCCCACGACAAAATCTCCCCACGACAAAATCCCCCCCCGTCAAAATCTCCCCACGACTTAATCTCCCCACAACTTCTCTGTGACGGTTCTATGACTCTATATCCTCGGACAAAATATCCTGGACAAAATATCCCGGACAAAATATCCTCAGACAAAATATCCTCAAGACAAAAAATCCTTCGGACAAAATATCCCCGGACATTTTGCCCCCGTGACAAAACATCCCCGACAATTGATACCAAATAAACATTAAACAAATAAAATCAAATATTATGAAGCTTCCCATTTTCTGTTTTAAGTAACTTAAATGGATGTTTATAAATTGCTGTTCTGCTAATTTACAGTCACTCGTTTAAATACTACCCACCCCGTCATCGTTGACCCCGGAATTGTTTTTTTAAAAACTCCACATTTGCCCCTTCCCGTTTCACTTCGAGACAATTCGCATACCCGTTTATCGTTCTCCCCGGAATTGTTTTTTTAAAAACTCCACATTTGCCCCTTCCCGTTTCACTGCGAGACAATTCGCATACCCGTTTATCGTTCTCCCCGGAATTGTTTTTTAAAAAACTCCACATTTGCCCCTTCCCGTTTCACTGCGAGACAATTCGCATACCCGTTTATCGTTCTCCCCGGAATTGTTTTTTAAAAAACTCCACATTTGCCCCTTCCCGTTTCACTGCGAGACAATTCGCATACCCGTTTATCGTTCTCCTCGGAATTGTTTTTTTAAAAACTCCACATTTGCCCCTTCCCGTTTCACTGCGAGACAATTCGCATACCCGTTTATCGTTCTCCCCGGAATTGTTTTTTAAAAAACTCCACATTTGCCCCTTCCCGTTTCACTGCGAGACAATTCGCATACCCGTTTATCGTTCTCCTCGGAATTGTTTTTTTAAAAACTTCAAATTTGCCCCTTCACGTTTCACTGCGAGACAATTCACATACCCGTTTATCGTTCTCCCCGGAATTGTTTTTTTAAAAACTCCACATTTGCCCCTTCCCGTTTCACTGCGAGACAATTCGCATACCCGTTTATCGTTCTCCCCGGAATTGTTTTTTAAAAATAAATATATAAACATTCATATTTTGTATTTTTAAATCAAAAATTTGTAGAACATAGTACTCACATTGATTCCTGAACCTAGTTAAATCTATTTTAGTCGAGTCATTATCAAAATTTACACGAGAATTATATCATAAGCAGCTCTCTCAGGATTCTATATACTATGTACTATATTTATACAAAAATATAACGTCACAACTTTCAGGGATATTATTAATATAATTATTCTATTTATTTTTATTATAAATGTTGGTTTATAAAAATTTGAATATAAAGTTAATTTCGAAGAATTCTATAATTGTATAACAATCAATCTAATAAATTTAATAGAGTCATTGTAATCAGCTTATCAATTTATAATTATTAATGAACTTATGCTACGTAAAAACTCCATTTTTTCATTAGAATTATAATTCAACACCACTGTTTTCAATCGTATGTTGAAATCACGATAGGTTGCGCGAGTTTTATGATTCACATCCAATCCAGTTTTCATTTGCGTCATTGTTAAATCAGTAATAGTCTGCTCCGATTTCAAAGCCATAATAAATTTGTCAAACTTCGCATGACACATCTGAATGCGACCATTAAATCCATTGTGCCAGCCTTCACAAACGTTATTCGTACGAGCATAATCTTCCACCACAGCAATATGACAATTCCACATTTTCAATGCGAATAATGGTTCTTTACGCTTACCAATCCGACTCTTTTTACCGATCCATGTATTCTCGAAGTACTCAACCAAATTATTCAATACCTCACTATGTAGATCGTAGTAATCTGAAGCAACAAGTTCTTCGTAAGCATCAATAACATCGTTGACAGGTACAAATGCCAATGAAAACAACATTCGAACATTACGAGCAAATGTTATGTCAGTATTATAATTTGATTGTAAACCGTAATGTTGAATTTTTCTCCAAACACATTGGGTCATATGAAAATAACAACCAACAATCTCGATATTTGGAAAACACTCGGTAAATGCATTAATATAAGATTTTTCAAAATCGACCATCATTCGCGTAGCTCTAACATTTTGGAGTTCATTTTTCAAAACGTTTAAGAATTGTTTATATATTGATTCAGTTCTCCGAGGCGTTAATACATACACCAATGGCAATGTTCTTCCATTTTTCATTCCATGAATAGTGTACAGTTGATTAAATAAAGAAGGAACCGTCTTGAAAGTTCCATCAGAGAACCACTGTTCACACGATGAGAGAAACTGCAGATTTTTTTTAGTTCCAAACATTAAATATCTTGAATCACCTCCACCACTATCATGAATTAAAAATTCCTCGTTATTGTATGTCATACGTAATACATTAGATAATACGATGTCTGCACGTGTCGTTGGATTAGCAATATTAGGGTTATGTTGTTGTCTACAGCGTTGAACGGTACGTGAAATAGTGTCCACTGATGGCATACGAGCTACTACTGGCGAATTAACTTTCTTCAATTGATTGGAAATCAATTTAACTGGCTTGTCATCAGATTTCTTGGCCCTTTGTTTTATTTTTTTCATAACATTACACATTTTAATTTTGACAGCGTCACCAGCATGTGTGTGGACAGGAATTTCTCCAATTACATTTCCTAAAAATTCAAATTATTGATGTATTATATTATAATAAATAAGAATAATATTTAACCCAGTAATAATACTAATAATAATAATTAGAAATAATATCAATAATGATAATTATAATATATAATAAATACTTAGTAAACGAAAATTAACATACCATTAGATTGATCAGAATCAGTGTGTATTACATTAAGACACTTTATTTTGGATTTATACTCACAACAACGCCATGTTATTGAGTTTTTATTTTCTTTATGTTTCGTGTATATGTAACCATCATACACTAATTTTTTTTTTCCTTTATTTGATATTACAAATTGCAATGGCATTTTTTATGTATAAATTGCACGAGACCAATCACGGTATTCGCTATGTGCAGCTGCTTGGAACGAAGGCGTTGAACGACAATGCGCACGTAGCGGCGAAAGATAGCAAACCTTCTGCTCGTGTACCATTGACATAAACCTAAGGTGAAAAATGACAGTTCGTAAATGCTGCATTATTAAATTGTAATAACTAATAATACAAAAAGTGCTCTTGTTCCACTTTAGAAAATCTAGCTGAAACAACATCAATTACACAGCGATAGCTTTACCCTTTGGCACAGTTTGAGGGTGAAAATTTAAAGAATGATTTATTTTTTCAAAACCCGTTTTTAATATAGCATCCATACTTTTCACTTTTATCATTAACTTTAATTTTAATTCACGTTTTACTTGTTGTCCCATTTGACATAATGTATTTTAGTAGCAGTGGGTTCGCCGATAAATAACGCTAGATGTCTCCGCTTTGATGTTGCACATAGCGAATAATGCCTCGCCAGTCCCTTCTTGTACATGTAAACACTTAATGAGCATAAAATAATTTACAACAGCTATATCTATGTCACTACAGATGGCATCAAATGACAATTTCGTTTAAATTTCTACATTATCAACTATCAACATGTTTTGATAGAAAGTTAATGTTATAATCAATAAAATTTTATCGTGGGGAGATTAAGTCGTGGGGAGATTTTGACGGGGGGAGATTTTGACGGGGGGGGATTTTGTCGTGGGGAGATTTTGTCGCGGGGAGATTTTAGAGGGGAGATTTTGTCGGGGAGATTTTTTCCGGGGAGATTATGTCGTGCCACCAAAATAACCTGGAACTATTCTTTGCAATTATTGTAGTCCAAGAGCAACTGATTTTTTTGGGAGCTAATTTAGGCATGGAAGTGATATATATTTAGAATGTAGTTTAATTAGTGCAAACAACGAAAATAACATTTTGCGTCACCAAGTCCAATCGTTTTTAGGGGTAATCAAGCTCTAAATATACACTAGTATAAGGTTGAAAACGTCAACTCACTTTGGCAAGTCTGAGATTTTAACAGTGTTTTAAATACACTTTTTCTAAACTGTGTTTAAAAAGGCAGAATAAAATTCCGATCGGAATACTACGGTAGACTGCTCTGAACACTCCTTATCTCACCAGCTCTAGGATTATAGTGACAATTGATTAAAATATGCTCTGAGATATACCGTTGAAACAGTTAAAACGTTATTATCTTAAATCTACTTCCAAAGTTGTAGCGGAAGTCAATCCGTAGCGTTGAAAGTCATATCAGAAGCCAAGCATGAATATTTCTAAAATTTTTTCTTGGTTTTTATGAAAATATTGTTGCGCGCTCCCTGTTGTGACGACAGTATCCATGATACTGTAGAATCTTCTAGCAACAACAACAATGGAAAACAGGTAGCCAAAAACCCCGACCTTCTTAGAATTGCCTGGAGAAGCCAATACATGTAAAAGAAGGATCTCGGTGCTTCTAGAACATTCTCCAGGCGTGGGACGAAGCTATAAAATGCAAGCGGAGTGGTTGGCAAGTCAGCCAGTCAGTTATTCGTGAAGCGTTCATGTGTTGATACAGTGCCAGTGCGTTGTGGCCTAAATCATTAAGTGCAGTTATATAAATCTGGTTTAACATAAATAACTTTTTGTAAATAATCGTGTGTATATAATATAGTTAATAGACAAGTGGGCTAATAAGTAATAAGCTTTGGTGTGTTCCTGTGTTGTAAATATTTTGTGTACATAATTAGTGACTCTATACTCTTCTGTTAGTTAGTTTCTATTTTATTATTTGGAACTGTCGTTATTTTGTTTCTGTTAACGTTATTTTTACTGGTACGTAAGTTTGAGAAGTACGCTTTCTTTTGTGTGTTTAACTATTTTGTTAAACGTTTATTATTGTAAATAAATAATTTCCATCACGGACTAGAACAGTTTTGTTACAATGTTATTTTCTGGTATTATTACGTTTTGCTAACACCCTGTATATCTCCGTGAACGAATCCCGAAGACTTTCTACAGTGTCTCGAAACAGGAATCGTATCACACAACCGAGTGGTCGAGGGTAACATGGGGGATAATTGGGATGGGGAACAGATGGTGGCGCGTTAGTGAGTGTAATAGCGGGAATAAACTCCGGCTGCATGGAGACGAGCGCAAATGACTACTAAAATTGAGACGAGTCGATTATTATTCACCATTCGCTTATATAAACCATCGTGTGTCGCTTACAGACAGCACAGTCATATCGCTTGTCACGACGACATATCGTTTTCGTCCGATGGAACCGATTGCCTCGTCCGTTGTAAAAAAAAACAAAAACTACTAAAAATTAACTAATAAGAAAAAGCAATTTCACTGACCCAAAAAGGTATGCAGTATAACATACTCGTTGAACTATTTATAAATAGAATTTATTTTCTATTTTTCACCACTTATTGAATGAATACTTATGTGTTTCAAAGTCCCGGAACGGCTGAATATTTCAGAGAGATAAAGTTTTTTTGAAAAATATTGCGGATGAAAGTTTCTCAACTGTTTGTAATGTATTTTTCGGTCACAAAGATTCCTCCTAAGGGGGTATCCCTTGGAGGAGGCAGGGAATAACTCCGAAATTTTAAATGGCAATCGCAATTTTTTTATTCGTTTGCCCCAAACTTTTTTTTGTTCAAGCTACAGATTACCGAGTACGCGGGGTAAAATTTTTTAGTGTTATTTTCACCCCCTCAAGTAAAATTTGTTCATTTTGTGCAGATTCCACTTTAAAGACATCTTTAAGATTGTTATCAAGGTCAAGTAAAAAAGTACCATTTCTTGATCTGTTACAAAATGAACAAATTTTATTTAAGGGGGTGAGGATAACACGGTAAATTTTATCCCGCGTACTTGGTGATCTGTAGCTTGAGCAAAAAAAAGTTTGGAACAAAATATGTCTTATTTTGCCCGAAGAACTCGACCTAAAAAAAATGGGGTTGCTATTTAAAATTTCAAAGTTACCCCTTGCCCACCTACGGGAGCACACCATTGGGAGGAAATTTTATGACCGAAAAATACATTACAAGGAGTTGAGCAACTTCCATTTGCAACATTTATCAAAAAAACTTAATCTCTCTGAGATATTCAGCCATTCCGGGACTTTTGAAACACATGTATATTAATGTCAGGTAGTTTATAATAATAAATGTTTATTACTCCTTTCCACAATATAGATTCACTTTCAAAAAGGAATATACCACTGCCGGGATTCGACCTGGAATTCTTATTGTCAGAACGAGAAAATTCACCATTTTTAACAAAACTCTAAATTTTGAAAAATATATTCCTTGAAGCTTATAAAAATTTAATATAAATTTAAAAGTTATTTGTTTATACTCGCGGTGTTCTCTGTTGTTTACTTAGTACATCGTTTACGTATTTAAATGATCACGATAAATTAACGACCGCGTGCAATTTGTCAAACATAAACCTCCACGACCAGCACGATGTTACACAGTAAACCAACACCAACCAGCAAATTGGAGTGCAGCTTTCGTAATGTTCAGTTTTTAACTAGTTAATTAATTAATTAATGAAAACTACACATCACTAGCACACTAGATCGTTCCAGTACGGCTAAACGGAAATTGCAGGTGACCGACTGACGATCGTTGATAGTTACTGGTTACAGGTGCTGGTTTAATGTGCGTTACTCCCTCAAATAACATGCGTGTCTTCACGAACAGGCTTTTGTGCTTCTTGCTGTGCTGGTCGTGCAGGTATGTGCTTAACAAAGGTGCGCGGTCTTTAAGACAGCGCGAGTATGAACAAATAACTATTACATAATACATGTATATAATAAAATATTTTTAACAAAAAAATTGAACCGACTTCACACTTAAAAGTAAAAAATAATTGCGTATTGAAATGTTTTGGAGTCGGTGTCAGCCAAAATGAAATCTATTCCGAGAACTACACCGACTTCAAAACATTTCAATACGCAATTATTTTTTACTTTTTAGTGTGAAGTCGGTTCAATTTTTTTGTTAAAAATATTTTATTTTTCTCTTTTTAGTGTTAATCTAACACTAAAAATCGATGAACATACATAAAAAACATTATGCGTTTCTTTGAAATTTGAGAGTTTCCCTCGATTTCTCCGGATTCCACCATCAGATCCTGACTTGGTTCCGATGGGACCACCTCTGAGGTGCACTCTTTCGAATAAAAAAAAAATTTGAAAATCGGTCCATAATTGACGGAGAAATCGGTGAACATACATAAAAAAAAAAAATATACAGACGAACACAGAATCTCCTCCTTTTTGTTGAAGTCGGTTAAAAAATAAAAACCGGCAATTTATTTGAAAGTTATAATAATATCACAGTCTGGAGATTTAAAAAAAATATGCATTGTAAAAAACATTCTATGAAATTATTTAGTTTTGCATACGCCAATGCAAAGTTTAACGGTATTATAAAATTCGTTGTTTATTTACAAGAAGCACAGCATACGCGACATTCCTGTTTCCAAGAAAAGACCAGAAGGGATAGCGTATAATAATATATTCACATATGGAAAACTACAAAATAGTTGCCGCGAGACAGCTTAAAATACGACATTTTTATTAGAGTGGTAAACATGAATCTTTCTAAAACACTATATAGTTATCTTTTTCATATTTATTTCATCTCATCGCTACGTTCAATTTTTCAAATACAAAATATTATAAATAAATAAAATTGTCGACCAATTTTTTTCAGACCATATATTGACAAAAAATAATATAAAAATATAAATCAATATAACAAAAGATGACGTTTCGATCCGGATTTGGATCTTCTTGAGAAATATCTAAAAAATATAAAAATTAATAAGTTTTAGCACAAAATATTATACTCTTTGCTCTACATACTTTGTAAGTATTTACAATTTACACATTTTATTTCCATAATCAAAATTTTAGAAAATGTAATTTCGATAAAAAAAACGGACAAGTGCCAGTGATCATCCACAACTTACTATTAAATTTCGAAAATTATAGGTTTAGAAACATCGTATTTTCTTGTACTGTTTTTTTTTTTAATTTAGCATTATTTACTTGAAAATAGAAAAAGGAAATCATTTTTTAAGATGCGTTTTCAGGCAAATATCGAAAATTAGGTAAAATAAAATTCTAAAAGAAAAAGTTTCGAGATTTATATGAAAAGCCATTTCAAAAGTTACCCCCCAATTGCCCGAATAGAAAGATTTTTTTGGGGTGTCAAACTTTGACTCTCTCAAATTTACAAGCTTCGACTATTAGAATTTATGCAGGTTACGATCTTTAACGATGCCCAATTTCAGTTCAATACCTTTATTTAGAGACGGTGTCTCGTTTTTCAACGTAGATATCATATAAGAAATTGCAGGCAGATGCGATACGTTCCTTCACAGCTTCATTTATCGATATGACGATAAATATAAAAAATAAAATATAATAAAAATATAGATAACTTATATTGTACTTATATATAGATGTCTAGCGGCCCGGTCCGGCTTCGCCCGAATTTGTAGATTGCCACCGTTTTTTTATCAACTTACTTTACAAAATTGGTCTCCACAAAAAACGCTTTTATTTTATCGCCATATATAGCCTATATATATCCTGAAGGTACATTCTAAATATTGATGAAAAGAAATTTAAATCGGATGAGTAATTTTGGAGATTATTCCCTACATACAAACCTACAAAACTTGCCTCTTTATAATATTAGTATGGATAAGACAGAGACGTTTTGGAAAATAGTTTATTTCAATATTCTGGTCGTATTTCATGTAGAATTGTTCTTTTATTTAATGAAACTTTTAAAGTACGTTCGCATAAAATTGAATTTTTATTCGGTATAAAAATAAAAAGCAAATTGTTCTTTCCCTTTCGTTGTATATCATAATATCGAACTAAAGATTTTAATATAAAACTAATTGAGGCAATTTACGTTGATTTTGTTTTTTTTTTAATAACAAACTAAATAATTATCTACTCTAAATTTAAGATTTTACATATTCTTACATTGAAGCGATCCATAGGAGTAAATAAAGATTTTATTTACTTTGGAGAACAGACTGCAAAAAAAATAATAATAATTAAAGTATCTAAAAAAAAGCAAACTCTCTAACACTAATTGTGTTTTCTGAGGCATATATTAAAAAATAAAAAATTGATAACGTAGGTAATTGTAGCTTGTACACCTAGTGTCGTAATGGATTATATTGATGGTGAGTTGTGATATTATGTTGAAACGAGAGCTAGCACGTTTTAGTAGTTACACGTGCCGTGATACCAAAATTCAGGTTTTCAAATATTTTAACAATTCAGATTTGAGTAAATGACACTTCTAACAGTAGGTTACAAAAAAATAGATAAAAGAGCATTTTTAAATTATATAATATGAGTCACCACAGGGAGCCTTGATTAGACTAAAATAAAGTAGTAGGGCGCATTTATAGTTACATTATGGTCGAAGAAGACAGTCTGAAGCTAAATATGATTTCTAAAATCAAATAAATGAAAGTTTTCTACTAAATGCGCCCGACGATTTTATTTAAGTTTATTCAAAGCCCCATAATTATTTTCTAGTTTTTAATACGTCATTGATTGTACAATAAAACCGTTTAACTTAAAAATCTTTTTTACCTATTTTATTTTTAAGTGTTTAGTGCGCTTTTTGCATCCAAACGAAAGCCGGACCGGTCATTTAGTTATTATGTTAAGTTGAAAAAGCTGTCGCAAGATTTAAAATAAAGATAGTAGCAAGCAAATATACGGGGTCAAGCTAAATAAAACCCTTTAAAATATATCTGACAGGCATAATAGTGCAAACTATGTATTATGGAATTGATTACTTACACAAATAACGAAAACTCAAACAAAAATTTCCATTTTCAAGTAATATTTTTATTTATTTCACTAATTTTAATTTCTCCTATGAAAATAGGATTTTAAAAAATATAAAATATTCATTGAATGGTAGCTAAGTCTTGTTCTTAATTTGGAAACAATATTGACTGAAATTGAAAATACTCGTTCACTAGCTACTGAGCTTGTGCCTCGGTTGCATAATAAGTTAAAAATTAATTTATACATAATAATTTGAATTCCTTTGAACCGTTTTTTTTTTTTAATTTAAAAAGCGGTTTTCAAATGTGATAAATTTATTTTAAAAACCGGTTTTTTAAAACCGGATTTGAAACGCTGTCAGACCCTATAAATAAACTAATCATGGATATTCTTGTTGTCCGATATTTCTGGTAAAAGTAAATAAGTGTGTGGATTTAAGAGTTTTATGCAAAGAGTACATCCTAAAGTCTTAATTTTGAATTAAAAAAATATCCCCAGATTATCTTTAAAAAAGTTTTACGTTTTTAAATGTACGTTCACACACTTACATAATAATATTATGAATGTCGGGAAGTTTGTATGTGTTGTGTAAAGTTGATGGCAAACAAACGAAGAGCTACATAGCTCTTCTCAGTAAACATATATGCAACCGCAGCTGATGTACAACAGCTGTGCAGGCACATAACTTGTCCCACGAAATATTTACAGTATACCAGATTGCCGCCTCCATATACTTGTAATGTGATAAAAGTGTCAACAAATAACCTCTTTATTTTTCTCTGTTAAAGGAAATTTACTACAAACTTTATGTCTAGTTTTTGTGCGGAAAACTAAAAAAGTCTTGTTGAAAATATCTGAGTTTATACGGAGTGTTTAATCAGATTTATGCGTCCAAAATGTATGCAGCTATGGACAATGGCTGTTTTAGTAAAGCGGCACGTTATCCACCAAAGTTAAAATTTCACATTTTTGACGTGATAACGTCTTATAAATTGATGAATCACCAATCTTATAAATTGATAAAACACCGGCTGCATGTTCGAAAAAGTGTAACGTAACGTTCCTAACGTTCCTAACGTTCCTAACGTTCCGCCTGACCCTGTGCGTGCTTTTTGCTAATTTCTTGCTCAATTTAAATCAGATCGGTTTGAAACCAGTCTTAAACGAAAGAGGAGAACATTTTACATAGATTTCGTATAACAGAATTTGCCTAAACAGTTTTTTTATACTTTATATAGAAAAATAGCTGTATAAGTGCAATGTTGTCTTATGCATGGCGCGACGCGGTCGGTCGTCTTTGTTTGCCGTACATGGAAATTAGAAGATAACGTATGCCTTGTCTTAACATGAAAACGGCTGCATTTCTAATGTTTAATTCAATTTTTTGACGTTAGTATTTTGTGAAATGCAACGCCTTCTAAGTTAAGTATTGGAATAACTAATTATTATTAGAACATAATACTTTGACAGTTGCAAACGTCACTTTTGACATTTCTTATCATTCCGACACCAAGGATAAGCGGATTGAAACCAAATTTTGGGAGGTTTAGGTTATGTATTACGGAATACGTTATCACGTAAAACTATTGTCCGTAAACCGACTTTACAGACAACCAATTTTTTTTAGGAACTTCTTTTCCTGAAAAAATAATTAATTCATTGGACTTATAGCACCTAGACACCTAGAGCATGTGTACTATAACGGTTCACAATTTGGTGGCTGCCAAATTAAAAAATAAAATTCGAGCCTATGCATAAAATATTCAAACTGAGAACAAATGCATTGTATGATTGACGGACAAGGTTTTTCAAAAACGTATCAAGTTTTTGGTCGATTGCTGGAATTAAAAACAACAAGATACAGTGCAAGGAGTGGTAAAGAGACAAAAATTACATCGCGTCGTATAGGCAGAGAATAGGCCAGTGTTTTTGTGACGTCACGTCGCATACGACGGCGGCTGATAGCGACAGATAGGTGCTGGGTGACCGTATATTTTTGAACGGGAGAGGCTGATCGACCGTCTAAGCGCGAACACCACGCTAGACGACAACGTATGGATGTTTGATTTTGGAGACTGGTTTAGCGTGTAGGAAAGGATTGAAATTGACCATTGGACACTGAGGCTAGGATTTGTTGGATTAAAATTTTGGATTAGGATTGTTGGATTCTGGAATAGGAGATTGTTGTGTATTTTTTTTTTTGACAATAACCAGGGGCGCACTTGAACTGAGTCAAAATCAGTTAGTCTTTAGAATTTTTTTAAAGTGTTGTTTTATTCGTTGTTTTTTGGGATGTTTTTTATTTTTATTGTTGGCGCAATACATGCGTTGTTTTTAAGTTTTTTTGTGGAGGTTGTTTACGCTGTTGTGCTGGGTTGACGCTATTGAGGCGTCTTGTTTTGGTGGATTTTGGTTTGTGTCTGATTTGATTGTTTTAATTAGTTATTGGTCGTTGGTATTTTTTATCTTTCGTTGCGTAAGGATTTGTTGTTAGGAGTATTTTTTATTTCCAAATTTTGGTAGTGTACGATAATTTTATTTATTCTTTCGATCATTTTTTTATCGGAAGCCAAATAACCTTGTGCCTCAGTTTTGACCAGTTGAGGTTCGCTTCGTGCGATCTTACATTACCTGTCGGTAAGACACGTACGATTTTTTGTATCCTCTAATTTTGTCTTCCGATATTGCCTTTTTTAGGTAGTTGTATTGTCCTTTGTGTCTTGTGGTAGGTGGTTGGGTTTTTTATTACGGGCTTATGGCCTGGTGTTGTGTTGTTAGTGCGTTGCTATTAAAATTTTGTACTGAATTAGGTGGAGAAACTGTTTAATTTTTTTGTTAAGGTATTTATTCTTATTTACTGTCCCTCTTACCTACGACCCGGCGCCGCTGAGCTTAGCTATCTCGGACTTTTCGTCATAGTACTTACATAAAAAACTTGTTCAAAATGTACATTCAGACATTTTTTGTAACTACCATATTTTTGTCCTAAAATCAACCGTTTTTCAGTAAATTGCATATCTATATTTACGGAGCATTGACTGAAATAACCATTGACACCATTTTGAAAAAAAATATAATAAAAATTAAGTCTCTGGTGGTTTTAAGGATTCCCTACCGTAGGCTCTAGCGTACCCCTATATTTGTCCGTCCGTCTGTCAGAGGCTTCTAGCTACTAAACGAGATGAAATATTGAATTAAAAAAAAACACACATAATATGTAAATGAGTGAAAGATATTGACAGGCATTAAAAAAATAACTATAATAATAAAAATAGTCAATTACCACCCATAACATTCTTAATGAGAAAGCTTCTATTGCAATTCCTGAAACTCATTTTTATTCTGAGTACCAAATTTGGTATTATTTTTCTGTAATTTCTCATTTTATTTTTTATGTGGGACATGCTATTCAGTTCCATACATTCGTTCTTAAAGAGATTTGACAATATTATACTACATTATTATGCTGATTGGCTTAAAACGTGCTTTGTGATCCTGATTACATTTCTGTAATCTCGATCCCGATGAAGTCGACGAGATTTATAAAGTATTTAGACATTTTAGATTAAAAATAGCCAAATAAAAGAAATAATTCATGAACTATGCATTTTTTGCCAATGAATTCTTAAAAGGGCGAAGAACTAACCGTAGAGAGGACCCTTTACGAGTTTTCTCATAACCTTCTAAATCGTCACTTGTACGAAAAAATATCGTGAAACAAAAACTGCAGAGCAAACATTTTTCTACAAAGTGGATATTCCACATTTTTTTTAATGTTCACTGAATTTTTAAATTAGAAAATCGTGTGCTAAATAGTCGCCTTAGAACTAAAACGTAATATTCTTTTGAACAACTGTACCTATTAGTTAAGTGACGGTGACAGAAATGATCAAGGAGGACTTGGTGGTAGAAATGCTTTCTGGCAGGTAGTTTTAGTCCCCCTCTACAAATCCGCTAAGTGGAGTAGGGGTCTAGCACGTTGCAATACGATGCTGGAGCACTGTAAAAAAAACGGCAAAATACAAAATTCCGCTACTATATGGCAGAAAATGACTAAAAAGCATTCGGGGGGACCTTCTAATTGCAGAAAAAATATTTTCTTCTAATTTACTCCCTGCAGACACTTTAAAAATCCTTTCTAAAAATTGAAAAAAAACGTAAAAAAAATAAAAAAAATTGAATTTGAAACTTGACGGAATGGTTGAGTGGGTAGCCCGGAATACGAAAAAAAATGTTTGTGGCTCCAAGTGACCTCACTTCTTTTCGATGATTCTTCGAAATTCGCTCGGTGGCAGATAGTCCAGTAAATTAGCCGGAAAATCTGGAAAAGTGGTGGAACAGCTCCGATTTCAAAAATTCTTTTTTTCCTTGATTCTTTAGACCCTCAGGAATATTCATCACCACTAACCTCCGCCTCACTCCGAAAATTGGAAAAAGTAGGGTGGTTTTAACCCTCTCAAAAGCACCCTCCAGTAAAACAGTGGAAAAAATTTTGAAAATTAAAAATTTTGTCTTAAAAATCGTCTCTCGGGGGTTTTCGAGGTTGCTAATTACGGATCCGAGGTCTGTAATCAAGTGAGGGTAGTTCCAATCCCTCAAATTTCCCCCAGGCGTCACTGTAATGAAAAAAACAGTAAAAAATAATATTTTACCTTAAAAATCGTCTCTCGGGGGTTTTCGATGTTGCTGATTACGAATTCGAGGTCTGTAATCAAGTAAGGGTAGTTCCAACCCTTCAAAACCACCCCCAGTCGTCACTAATGAAAAAAACAGTAAAAAATTATATTTTGTCTCAAAAATCGTCCCTCGGGGGTTTTCGAGGTTGCTGATTACGAATTCGAGATCTGTAGTCAAGTAAGGGTAATTTCAACCCTTCAAAAGCACCCTTGTAAAGTATAATTATGTAACTGAAGCTCGTTATATGTATAATGTATTTTTTTTCAAAATAAATAATTGAAAAAATAATTATAAAACTCATTATTTTTAATTACAATGTTTTTTTCATTACTGTCACGACTGGGGGTGGTTTTGATGGGTTGGAACTACCCTCACTTGATTACAGACCTCGAATTCGTAATCAGCAACATCAAAAACCCCCGAGAGACGATTTTTAAGGTAAAATATTATTTTTTACTGTTTTTTTCATTACAGTGACGCCTGGGGGAGATTTTGAGGAGTTGAAACTACCCTCACTGGATTACAGACCTCGAATTCGTAATCAGCGACCTCGAAAACCCCCGAGATACGATTTTTAAGACAAAATTTTTATTTTTCAAAATTTTTTTCCACTGTTTCACTGGCGGGTACTTTTAAGAGGGTTAAAACCACCCTAATTTTTCCAATTTTCGGAGTTAGGCGGAGGTTAGTGGTGATGAATGTTCCTGAGGGTCTAAGGAATCAAGAAAAAAAAGAATTTTTGAAATCGGAGCTGTTCCACCACTTTTCCAGATTGTATAGTATTTCCCGGCTTATTTACTGGAGTAAGAAATTCTTACCAAGCTCTCTATTAGTCCCAAAAAGTTTGAAAAAAATATTATCTGCCAATTTCGTCACTGCTAGATCACAATCTGCCAATTTAATGTATTTGTCATTAATGCTTTACCTGAATGCCATGTTAAACTTTCCGTGAACATGACGCGTTTTTGCAAGGTCGATTCTGGCAGAAAACTGTACTTTGGGATTCTCTACAAGAAGAAGAAACGTTTGAGCTCGGTTTCACTCATCGAGCATTTTTTTTTTATTTATTATACTGACAGTCTCTGCAAGGGATTATTGGCAAAAAATATTTTTTCTGAATTTTGAATTTTACCGGTTTTTTTTAGTGCCCCAGCGTCGTATTGCAACGCGCTAGACTACTCCGTTAAGCGAATTTGTAGAGGGGGACTCAGACTACACGAAAGAGAGCATTTCTGCCACCAAGTGCTCCTTGACCATTTCTGTTTTATAACTATATTTATTATGTTCCTTATCGAATTTAAAAAAAAAAACACGATTTAGGCCATTTCATTCCTCAGAACGGCCTAAATCGTGTTTTTTGTCCCCTATCGATATCTTTAAAAATTGGAAAGTCAGAAGCAGTCAAAGCTGAAATCATCACAAGTGTTACAAATACCTTCCTCACTGAATAGCAAAAAATCTTTCTCCATAGGAAGTGTAATGCCCTAAGGCCTAAAAGATACTTTTTATCCGATTTCTATAATTTGAGAAATGTTTAACTTATAAGTATTTGAATTATTATTGATGTGTCATATTTTTAACAACTAAAACAACATTGGCCGTCTTTTTAACTGATCATTAAAACATAAAAGTACCTAAATCGAAAATCCTCTGTGACCATTCCGTTCAAATATTAGTAGAAGTTTTGTTTTTTATTTTCACATTGGACAGAACTATTTTATCTAAAAAACTGTTTTATGATATTTTTAAATTTAAAAACTGTTGAAGTTCATAATTTAAATGATCATGTATATAACAATAATTTGCACAATTTACCATCTCAACTTGCAATGAGGCCCTGAATATGAAAATATATTTTTCGAAAAGTTGGCCACAAGCGATACTCTGGTAAAGCTTATTTTTCAATTGTTTCTCAACCAAATAAATTTCCTTCACTTCTCTTCAATGTTACCACAGTTTTTCGCCGAAATTCTTTGAAAATATTATGGTCTCAAAATTAACACATATCATTCCGATTCCACGTCTGTTTCGAAGACGACAGACGCTAATTCAACACGCTTTTGTAAGTAAATGTTGCATTATAAACCCGCGCTACTGAATTCTACTGAATACATACACGGAAATACACTACTCGGATTGAAGTTCTACGCTTGCCTGTAATTAATAAAGAAATCACACCGCAATTCAAGTTTCGAAACGTAAAATTCAACGTGATAGCAAAATCAAACGGACGACTGTCTATTGTTTATCACATATACATATATATACACAGTGTTACCACTATGATTGTATATAGCCAACACACAAATATCAGTATTCCCTTGACTAGCGGAGCACAGAACGTGACACTGAGATAATGGGTTGACTATAGTACAGTGTGCCAGAGGTTCATATCCTAGCAGCGTCACCATTCGCCGCGTTTCTGCATCATAGACTCCATTGTCTTGTATTTCATATATACCGTCGTCGGTACATCATTCCGCCACCGCCTACCTCCTGCCGACCGCCCTCCGACAGTGTGTTCTGTGTTTTTACGTACCGCCACATGTAAAAAAATACATATTTCTACACTGGATATAGGTTATGACGCGTCTATCTGATGTGCACATGTGAAATTTGGAAAAGTGAAAAAAGAACTGAAAAATTTAATTAAAACTCTTGGGTGTTCCGGATCTTCTTTTAAGCTCCATTCATTTTTTTCCTCCCATTTTATTTACATAGTAGGTACCGGCAATTGAGTGCAGTTTTAAACATTTATTAGAGAATTTAAATAATTTATTTTCTTTAATAAATATTTATCATCTTCAATAATAATCAATTGAATTCATGTGTTTTAGATGTTTTTAGGATTTTGAATTACACTATAACATTAAGTTTTCAACATAAATAAGTGAACTCAAAAAATTTTTTTTTAAATGAACTGACTCCGAAGAAAGAATTACAATGTCTTTAATAAGGATATAATATTTCTAAATGCACTGGACTATAATGACTGAATTATATATCCAAATCTTTGATTAACGTCGATAATTTTATTTATTGGATTATATAGCCATACTAATATAATACTAAGGGTGTCTGTCCGTCTTCACGACCAAACCGCTGTGATGAAATTTAATATGTACCTAAATAGTTTAAAGCCTGGGGAACGACATAGGTTACTTTGTTTTTCAAAATTCAACCCCTATGGCGACAAAGCGGGGGTTGTAATATGTTATGAATTCACGCCCTGGCCGCTTGGCCGATTGTGATGAAACTTAATATGAAGATAATTTTAACTCTAGAGAAGTTTCTTATCGGGGTCTAAATATTGTTAGGGTTATTATAATAAGTGGAAACTCTAACGGAAACACTTTTTTAATACTACGAATACCAATTCTACCAACGAATCTGTCTTTTCTATTTAAAAAATTACAATTTCCATTAAAAACTGGTTTCGGAGCAACTGTAAACAAAGCCCAGGGGAAAACTCTTAAGATAACTTATATTCATTTAAAACAAACATGTTTTTCGCACTGCCAGCTATATGTGGCTTGCTCACGTGTATCGAATCCAAAAAATCTTAATGTTTTTGCAAAAGTTGATAAAACAAAATACATTGTTTATAGGGCCGTCCTAAATTAGAGTCTTGTTTGAATATACGATCTTTTAATCGCGGACGAAGTCGCGGGTAAAAGCTAGTTATTTATATTTATTGTGACATTATTTTTATGGATAGCCTGTATATATAATGTACGATAAGGTTACATATATGTAGATAGAGCAGTATGTGATAGTATAAACCTATATAATATTCCCGTACATTTTGTGTTTTTGTGCGTAGCTGTGCTGCGTAAATTATTAAAATTTGGCTGTCAGTCGTAAAACGCTTTCTCTCTTCTGATATAAAACACCTGCCAGGCTAGAGCATAGCTGTGATGAACAAAACTAAATACTCATGAAGACTTCTGTAGAAAAATACCTATCATTATTAAAATAATTTTGAAAACTATAAATATTTTTTTGAATATCCCCTATAAAATAGCTGCCTTTCGTGTCTGTATAGCAATAGTAAAATAATACATTACGCACTAGTGCATAAAGTGAAAAAAAAACTCATAGCTCTCACTACTGTAATGGTTCACATCTAGCGTTAACTAATATAATTGGCTCTCGCATGATGTGAAAAAATCAGTTACCAATGCTATAAATATTAGAATGATAGTTTGATAGTTTGTGTCACTGTAGTGTAAAGTAACACAGTCCGCCGCGAGAGTGGAAAGATTCGGGGTTCGTATCCCGACGGTGACATTGTTTGAAAAAAAATAAACTAATTTTTCTATGTTGATAGCATTGTAACAATGGGTGTTTCTTAACAATTGTAGCAAACAGTAGCTACTATAAACAATATATTATAATTACTAACTGTAACTAAACTACTCTAAATATGAAAAAAAAAACGTCATACTAGGTACCATTTCCATCGTAATAATATGAATATCTAACGCAACATGCAATTAGAAATGACCTTTTTCCAAATCAAACTGTCAAAAATTTTAAAAATTATGTGGAAATCAACTATTTTATTAGGGGTACAATATAATGATTGATTTTCACGTAATTTTCAAAATTTTTGACAGTTCGATTTGGAAAAAAACAGTTTCAAAATGAGCCCTACTATCATCACACATGAGATATATACATATGTATCTCTGTATATCTGATGATATATATGCCTTACATAATCTAATATTTTTCATTATCCCTATAGCCCAGCTGCTTTTCATACATGTTATATGTAGACATGTAAAGTGATTATTTTCTAGTGAAGTTTTGTTCTAAAAATATGTATTGAAGGAGATTTATTTGGTTGAGGAACAATTGAAAAATAAGCTTTACCAGTATCGCGTGTGACCAACGTTTCGAAAAATATATTTTCATCATCAGGGCCAATGAATATGTATAGTGTTCATTATATTTTATATTATTTTGATTTCTAAATTACAAATATAGGTAAAACTAAACATTATAACATACTCAATGCAAGTTGAGACGGTAAATTGTGCAAATTATTGTAATATACATGATCATTTATAATGAATTTCAACAGTTTTTAGGCGCTTTGTCTGTGAATCTGAGTCACGCTTTTTGAATCCCAAACGCCTTAAAATTTTAAAAAACTTATTTTTCAATTGTTCCCCAACCAAATAAATCTCCTTCAGTAATTATTATTTACTATTATAACAGTTAACTTACCGGAGATATTATTTTCATTTAGTATATAATATTTAGAAATCATGTTTCTCACACAAATGAATCGTCCAAATGTTTTTTAAATACTCTGAAATTAAGTGAATACCAGTCATTTTGTAGATGGTGCATGCAAAAATTATGGTAGTACTATAATATCTCGGTCAGAATGATTTTTTAATTTATTTTGCATATTTACCTATAAGAAAACTCGCTGACTCGTTTTAATGTCACAGCTCGTCAGTATTATAATTCATTCTACCCTAGATATATAAACTACTATTAAACACTACGACTATTATTTGAGTATATTTTTAACGAGGTTGAGCCGTTTTACGAAGATAATGAAAAAAATCTGAAATAAAGCTTTTTTAATAGATTTTTTTATGACAAAATTTTCTGTAAAAAATCTAAAACCATTAGGAGATTTATAAAGTTAAAAATTAAAAAAAACTTTTACATGTAGTCTTATGGAAAATATGTCAAGCTAGCATGCAAACTGTTCATTTTAATTTTTTGCAAATAACCAAATAATGTCAGCAGTTCCAAAACTATCTATGTAAAGCATCGATGTCTTACGCATATTTTAATATTTTTTCCAATTTAATAAGGAGACTTTTAATCAATAAAAAAAATTATTAAACCTTAGGACTTTTCGATTATGGACTTTTATTCTTGACAGATTTAACAATTTTAACTGAATTTTCAGCTTTTTAATGATTTAATTTTAATTTTTATTACTTCTAATTTCTTTTTCCAATTATTTACTGCAAAAAATATGTAAAATACAGATATTTACATAAATTTATTTTTTTTTAACCTAACTTTGTACAAAAAATACAAAAGTTAGTCCATTAAGTATAAAGTACTGAAATAATTAATTAATATTAAAAAAAATTATGTATTTATGCCTTTATGACAATAATTTATTGGTATCATCGACTTATAAACTATAAAAGTTCCCATTTAGAATTCGACTTACTTTTGATTGGGACTGTAACGGATCAACCTCCTTAAATAATTGTTACTTAATCGTTGTGTGGCACCCTTAAGATAAAGTTAGTACTAGTTCAGGCCTGAAGAAAAAGATAAAGAAATGGTTTAACGCATTTCGAACTAACTGAATAAAATATATCGTATTTACGAAAAATTTATTGACGTTAGAAACCCTTATTGTGATAAAAATCATTTTAATTGTAATTATGAATTTCATTTCGTTCAGAGAACCTGCGAGCAGGCAAGCTAATACCTGAAGGGCCAACGCCTTACGGGATCACCAAAATTAAAAAAATATATATGTATAAAATGTTTACTATTCATTGTTCTAAAAAAAATTGTTCAGTTATTTTAAAAGCACTGGAATTCAGGATTAAATAATATTGTTATCATATTGTGATAAATCTTTGAATTTAAGACAGATCTAGTTTCCTCTGTCCGTCTGTAACTTTGTTGAGCGCTCGCGATAGTGTTTTTATTCCGAGCATAGGTTTTTTGTGTTAAATTGAAGCGTCAGTGAACACAGAAAGCTTTACTGAATATTAGGTGGCTTAACACAAGCTCTACTGAACAAATTTTTGAATATATTTAAGAAGTGTGTCTAGATACATCCGATATCTTTAATTTTGGACCACAACGAGAGAGTATAATTAATGAATAAATGAGTCTATTTTTGCGATACAGGCAATGTAAAATATTTGTTTTGCACACCCCTTTTAAAATAGTTACGTTTAATGCCTGCTTAGCAGTCGTAAAATGACGTATTTATCACTAGTGTGTAAAGTAAAACAAATAATACGATCTGACCATTTCTAAAGTAATTTCCATAAACGACCTGTCAGTTGCCATTGATAATAATTAAGTACCTGGGTGACCGAGCTTTGCTCGGTTCATTGTTTGTATAAAATTCCAAAACCTACTTACAATATTTAAGTATTTTCATACGTCAAAAAATTGATTTTTATAATGATTAAATTTGTAAGAAAACGATTTTTTCGAGAGATGAGACCTAGCTAAAACGATTTTTTGCCCCCCAAAATCGCTTTTCAGTAAATTTCATCCAAATCGTTAGGGCCGTTTTCGAGAAAATATTTAGGGACATAGGTAGGTACATAGGTACATAGTTGGATAGGTAGATACAAGATTAGCTCGTTTAATAATATAGGGATATATGACGTTCTAACAAGCTTTATATTGTATCTTTGAGTTTTTATTTCGTCTGCAATAAGTTGTATTGTAATAATTTTTATAACTGTTATTGTTTACTTAGCGTGTCAAATAAAATGTAAGTCAGTTGTTATAAATAAATATCTGCTCCATCTGCTTTGCCTAAGCAGTTGTTGACATGTTTTCCAAGGAAAACAGCAAATTCTGCACACGAAAGTTTCTGCTTTACTTATGAGTTTGTATATTCATAACGACTGCTGCCAGTTCTTATTGAATTTATTGAGGTTATGTAAAATATGTGTGCCACGAAGGTAGCTACGAGACTCTCATACATAATGTTATTACATTGACTTGTTACCCAGAACTACTTAGTTAGTTGCATAATATTATATAATACTGACTGTGGCTTGAACACTCGCAAGTCTGTGAGAAATTTAATTAATAAACATTCGGCAAATTGCTATATATACCAATGTTATTTGTAACCGCAATGCTGCAGTCTCTCAAAACGGGTTACGTCATAATTAGAGACCTGGGTTATTTTATTTTATAATCTCTGCTATACTCCAACTATGATGTAACAAAACAAAATATTGACCTGAGTTAAAAAAAAAGTAGTTGACTTTTTAGGAGGCTCTCTCACTGAGAACAAAATTCATCGTTTCAATTACCACTACACACAAAAATACTGACAAAAATGTTTACTTAAACATGGATTGTTAATGATATTTGAGAGAATCTATTTTAGACAAAAGCTCATTTACTATAGAATGTACGCAAAACTTTTACCTTGGTACAGTTTTTTTGCATAGAAGATATCGTGAGATTGCCAAATTTCAAGTATGTATTACCTATAGTTGGAAAGAAATCTACTTATCAGTTTTATTGGTTAGTTGTAAATAGTAGGCAGAAGTTATCTTAAAACTTTTTTTACATATTTCCATGTTTTGAGTGTCTTAATAACTCAGAAATTAGTGACGAATTCATCAAAACTGCAGTGATTTTTTTTAAATAAAATCATTAAGACTTCAATATTTATTTTAATATGTTAATTTCGAAATGTAAGGTTAAATAACATTTATAATTTTTGACCGCAGTGCTTGCTATTGCGGTATATGAAACACACCGTCATTGTTACGGTTACAATGCTATATAAGAAAAAAATACTTTCCAACAGTGTCACTGTCGGGACTAAAACCCGGAATTTCCATTATCGCGGCGGATGACTTAATCAATTAGTCTACAGTCACACATAGTATTCAATATTTCTCACTAATTATGTTTAATATTAGCTAAACCCTTTGTTTTTAAATTTTTAAAACTATTTTTACTATATATTTAATTTTAAGGACTCAATGACATGCTTTCCGTACGATTACATGTAAAATTAAAAATATCATAACTTCTTATTTATCTGGTGAATTGATTTGAATTTTTTTAAAGGCTTCGGAATTAATAGATAAATATCTTATAGAGAGTTAATTTTTTTGGTTCAATTCACTTTTGAGATACTCCATGAATGCGAAATCTGGTGGAGGTGCGTTTCAATATGGTGGAAGTACGGGTATATTACAATATAAATTATTTTTTTAAAGGCTGCCAGCAGCTCGGGTTATTTTGGCTAAGCGTCAATTCATATTTTCAGTTTATTTATTTATTTGGTTTGATAATGTATACATTTAACATCAAATCTCAAACCCTATAAAAATTATTAATAAAAAAAAAAAAAACGTGAACCGTCGTGGGACGTCCGGCAGATAGGGAACGTAATTTAAGCAAAATTCTAGTAACGTTCTAAATTTCGCTTTATCAACTAACAAAATTCTAATAACTAAATATTGCCCAGTCACTAAATTTTACCCCAGTCATATCTAGTTGCCGCCTTTAACAAAAGCCAATTTATAATCCACTGCATACACATAACAAGCGTCAAGTGCTGTCATCTAACAAAATGTAACTAAAGTAGTAACTAAAATTCACCATGTTATCAAGTTGCTGCCTTCAAATAAATACATGTTTAACCCAACGCACACAAACGTAACCTCATCTCATAAAACGTCGTCCCATAAAAGAGTAACGCCAATTACACGGTTTTACCCCCAACCAAAAACGCCATTAGATGTTTCACATCCAAAATTAGTGCCGGTTTTTACGCATCAAATGAAAAACAGAACGTTGATTCTTTACATTCTCCTGCCTCAATTTTCTAATCTACATAAAGGGTCCGTTTTGAGCTCAAATTAAAAATTAACGCGCAATATAGCGCACTTTTTAAGAATATAAAAAAAAGAACAAATGTGTTGACGTAAATATTCAAAAAGGCGTTGTGCAGCTCGAATTCTATTTTGAACCCACCTCAAAAAAAAAAAATGTTTATTCGGCTATAACTGCGCGAGGGATTGACCAATTTAAAATATTCGACGCTGTTGAAATCAAAATGTTAACGGAGTATTCAAACTGATTCAGTAGTTTTTACTTTAAAGTCGGTTAAAAACATGCAAACTACCTGAAATCGATTGCAATCGACTCTTATGGTCGATTAATCGATTGTAAGACTCCAAATGTGATAAATTAAAGTCGAAATCGATTCTTTGAAAAATCTTTCCATCCCTAGAACACGTTATACCGAGTATCACTCGGCATTCTGTTTGTCAAATGGAGTATTCGACCGATATACTCGAGTAAAAATGAGTACTCGGGGATCTCTAATTACTATTCTATAATTAGTCACTGTTTTAGATAGATTGTAGACGTTCAACAGCTTTTTTAATTATGAATACCTACATAAAAATTTATATTTTTTGTATTATATGAAAATAAAAGAGGAAATTGATTTTTTTATATTTGTTCATGTTGCTAGCGTTAACCAACTGTCGCTCTTATTCGGGACCCATCATTTTTTACATTTATGTGCAATGCAAAAGTACACAAAAAAATTGACTTGAAATTTACAAAAATGTCTATTATTTATATCCTAGTGGAATCTGCGACTCGTCAAACTTCTTTGTACTATAATATATTGAAGGGAACATTGTTATAAGCCATAATGTAGCTAGGGCTCGCTTGCTCATCTGATTTTTTTGCATCCAATTCAGTGTCCACCAGCGTCGATCTGGCTTCAGGGAATACCGGGACTTTTTGTGGTCCGGTTCGGGTCTTTTTCTTAGTTACAAAATCACGTAGAGGCGTCGTGAGTCCATTCACTATACCTCGAACAATTGTTTGACAATTTTCCCGGTAACTTTTTAGGACCCAGACCGACCCTGGTGTGCACTGTATATTGTTTCATGAGGTTTTACATCAACACCAAAATTAAAAAAATAGATATTACCACATTAAAAAAACTACTCCAAACATAAAATTAATTTAGTACTATCGTAAATCAGTTTTTTTTTTGCGAGTAGGGGAAATTTGGCATAAGACACCCGACCTAGTCAGGTAGTGTCAGATTCTTACTGACTAATACCCCTCCTCGCGAGGGGAAAATTTTGCCCTTGGAACCGCATACTCATAGCATCAAAGGAAAGCCCATCGTATTAATTTCACTCTCTTTGCTTGTCAATCACGTTCCTTTCCTTCACCTCCATGATAATATAATGAACCATTCAATACATAACATTACATGTCATCGAACACATTGGAAATGATATGGGGCAAATATTTCTGTAAGTAAAATGTTTCTAATAAATTCCAATTTTCAACCGATTTATTATCTCTAGTGACATCAATTAAAATATTCTCCCGCGGTTTCCAAATAAACAAATGACTCACTTCTCGACCAGTAATTTCCGAATTTCTTTGAATTTGGTGGTAGTATCCATGTTTGTTATTGAGAATTAGTTCATCTGCATTAAAATATACGATATAAGAATGGCCTATTTGTAGCTCTGAACTTAAAAGGGCACTTAATTTCGATGATGGCATCTCCGACAAAACCACCTGGGATTGTTCTAAGGAAACCGCAGCTGTGCAGCCATAGACCCGTACGGACCACTTGCTTCTTCGTTTCCAGTACAAATTCTTTTCGGGCCACATCCTCGTGAGTGATACCCCATTCAATATTCTTAATATTTTGCAAGTTGTAAACGCCTGTAATAAATAGATGTGTTAAAAATTTTTAACTTATATAAAACTTAGAGAACCTTTGGGTTTCAGAAGAAGCATTTTGATTTATTTATTCCATCATCAAATATTACTTGAGAGGGACAGTTAAGAGAGCCCTGTATAAAACATTTAAAAGCAAGTAAATATGTTTTTCTCACCTGTTAAACGCTTAAACAATGAAGGCGGGTACTTGTTTCTGGTTATGGCTGCCAACACAACTACAAAATTGCTGGCTGTTAATCTGTTTTTTCGCCATGTCAGCCAATTTTCATTTGTCGACTGGCCTATTGAACTATTGGACACTTTTTGAATTATATCTGAAGAGATCGTCATTTTTTCCCTAAAGATTTTTATTTTATCTTCTGCTGCAAAATACTCTTCAGAAAATATGAAATCTTCGATATCCATAATATTTAGGTCAGTTGTAAAGCCAACAGCGGTCCCAAAGTGCTGTAAACCAGTGCAAAAGTTTTGCACTTCATCTTAAGTGTGCTCGATATCTACTGACTCTTTGTCACAAATATTTCATCGATGGTCTTCGCATCTTCTTCTTTACTTTTTACTGCGGTCCATCGACATTCCACATCTGTCACCGATATATTATTGTGTCCAAAGATGCAAATAGCCGCAACGTGATGACACAGGAATTGACCTCGTGGGCACGTACAAGAAGCATTATTTATTTCTTCATCCTTGAAAAGGTTAACCTACAACATTGTGAGAAAAAAATCATTTTTGAGAATTGCCACGGTCTTATACCGCGCACCGGCAGTTCAGTCAGGAAGATTGGGCCGTGACTTGTTCAATGACTCGACAAGAAAAAAAAATGGCAAATGGGGAGGCATCGATAGAGGCGACAATTCTGGTAGCTGTACAAAAGTAAAGAAAATAAAAACAGAAGCTTCGATATGTACATACGATATATTACAACAGTTTATAGACAGAGTAAGCCTGGTATTACACATAAGTAGCAATTTTTGTTATAAAGAGAATAGTTAATAAAATTCATAAAAGTATTAGGCGCCTTAAAAAAATGTATGACTCCTGAACACGACAAATTAACCACAACAACAAACAGCCACGTTCAGAAGCCACACTACAAATAATCAATTCCAATTATTGAAACTACAAACGGCATCATAATTAAATAATCCAAAATGACAATCAGTAATACACAAATCAGTTTGTTTTTTTTTTCTTTCTACAACAAAGTTATAGAGTTTTTATTTACAATAGATTATTATACAAAAAAATACGATTAATAGGCGAGAGATTCAATATTTTCCTTTTATTAGTTTTAAAGAATAGTTTGATTTTTTTTTTGTAGATAACATTTTAAAATAATATATTTTATTCAACACGCGTGAGTAATATGTAATTTCGGGGCCCTGCTAAACGTGGGAGAAATAATATATTACTTCACTATAGTGTAATAATGAATTTTCTGGCGTGGGAGAAATAATGTATTACTTCACTAGTGTAATAATGAATTTTCTGGACCAATAGAAACTCAGTAGCAAGCCCAAGCGCTAAATAATGAAAAAAACTGCAAGTAGCTTCTGGACCAATAGGAACGTGGTAGGCGGTATTGTATACTTATATGAAAACAGCATCGCAATTCAGCGAAATCATGGCAATCTTGTGTATACACTGACGGTGGTACGTCAATCAATGAAGTGATTTATTATTTTTCCCTCTTTTATCAGGGCCCCGATTACATATTACTCCTGCTAGTTGAATAAAGTATTATGTGCGACTATTGATCGAAGGAGAATATTCCACTCGCGTGTGTTTTACCGCACTCGCTGCGCTCGTGCGGCAAATTTCACGCTCATGGAATCTTCTCCTTCTCTCACTAGTCGCACAATATACTATTGTTTTGAAATAGGTAGATTTTAAATTTCATGTCGATAAGACAAACACAAATAAAGTTATTAAAAATGAAATTACTGTCCGCGTCTGAATTCGGATATGGGTGAGTTCCTGTTTTGATACATAATATATCAAATCAATTAGCACCTGGTATTAGAAAGCAATTAAATTTTTGGGTTTTTACCACAAAAACGTGTCCTGATTCGTCTTGATCCATCGACTCTGGAGCTACCTAGAATTCTCGCCACTCCTCGATCCTTTCTTCCAGGAATTCCAAAAATACGGAACAGTTCGCGATGATGGTGCAGAACTTTCATGCAAATTGTTAAATTGATTTGAACTTGGAAAGTGTTACTTTTTTTTATTAGCGATGACAAGTAAAGCCATGCAATTAATTGAATAAAAGAAAATTGTTGTTGTTATTATCATCCATAATTATAAATATATATTAATAATATCAGGAATGTGGACTAGATAAGATGGTAAATAATAATCACTTTAAACGTTGCAGAAATAATAAAGTGATTATTATTTACCATCTTATCTAGTCCACATTCCTGATATTATTAATATATAAAAAAAAAATTGTACAGAATAAGTTTACTTTCAGCAAAAAAAAGGTACGTTTTAAAACGATCGCAGACAGAATCTTAATAATAATTTTTTTTAGATAACTTGAAAAGAATTCTACTTTTTGACAAAAAGGTTATTGCAAACGGTTATATAAAATAAGTTCGTTCCAAGCAGCCAGCGAACGGTTTCGAAACCGTCACCCGCATGCGCAGTAGGTAAAACGAAGCTGTTAGTGGCGATTTTAGAACACGTTTTACCTATTGCGCATGCGGGTGACGGTTTCGAAACCGTTCGCTGGCTCCTTGGAACGAATCTTATATGACATAGTTATATTAAGAGAAATGTTTAAAAATTCAAGAAATGTTTCTATCTCTCTTGTGCTTGGGAAACTTAAATTGAACAATCGTTTCTCTCGCTCTCACCTGTACGTTTGAGTTTTTAGGCGCGAATAGCGTAAGCTAAAGCGCCTATATGTACTCGCTTTGTCTGTGAATCTGTGAATCTGTGTGTCACGTTTTTTTGTGTCACGCGTACAGCCCAAACGCCTTAACCGATTTTAAAAAACTTTTTTTTGTTCGATTCGTCTCCGCGTAACTTAGCTCGTAACGTCGGCCGATTTTTGAATTTTGACCCCAGAGGGGAGCAATAAGGAAAAAACGAAGTTTTTCGCTTATAACTCGCTCAATTTAAATCAGATCGGTTCGAAACCTGTCTTAAACGAAAGAGGAGAAAATTTTACATAAATTTCGTACAACAGAATTTGCCCAATCAGTTTTTTTATACACATTTATATAGAAATAAATTCAATCTGATATAACCGATGGCAAACATCTTTCGGTTATCTCTCTCTGTTGCACGGTTTAACATGGCAATTTAAAAATTGCGTATGTTCTGTCTTCAAATAAAATTGGTCGATAATAATATTATTTATTACAATAATGAAATTAAAAGATAGCATTTGTTCAAAAACGGATGCCGTTTCGAATATTTGTGAAATGCGACGCCTCCTGAGTTAACAATTTTAATAACTAATTATTAGAATATAATACTTTGACAGATGCAAACGTCATTTTTGACATTTTACCATTCCGACACCACGGATGAGCGGATTGAAACCAAATTTTGGGAGGATGTTTGATATGCAAATATGAAGTGGCCTATTGTTTTTAGGGAACATCGGCGCATGCGTAAAAGAATATATCTCTTATAATGTTGTTTTATATAAAAATAATAGGGGAATTATAAAACGGTTGAATAAAAAAAAAAACTTGGTGACTGATGAGATACTGTTTTAATAACTTGAGATATTAAAATAATAGTTGGGTGACTAAATTAATAAGTGAGCGACTAAATTACTAAGTGAGCGACTAGAATGCCTTCGGTAATTTTGAAGCAGATATCTTCAACCGATTGAGATGAAAATTTGTATACACGTTTAGTTTGGATGACAATGCATGGTTAGCTGTGTGACGTCACTCTAAATCCAATATGGCGGACTTCTAAATATGGCGGACTAATTTTATTATGCTTTCCTTCAATATGGGTATCAAATGAAAGGGCTTGCTGAGAATAACTCGAAAAATAAAGTGACGTCACTCTAAAACCAATATGGCGGACTTCTAGAGATGGCGGACTAAGTTTTTTATGCATTCCTACAATATGGGTATCAAATGAAAGGGCTTGCTGAGAATAACTCGAAAAATAAAGTGACGTCACTCTAAAACCAATATGGCGGACTTCTAAAGATGGCGGTTTAAATTTATTATGCTTTCCTACAATATGGGTATCAAATGAAAGGACTTGCTGAAAATAAATCGAAAAAAAAGTGACGTCACTCTAAAACCAATATGGCGGACTTCTAAAGATGGCTAACTAACTTTTTTATGATTTCCTACAATATGGGTATCAAATGAAAGGGCTTGCTGAAAATAACTCGAAAAATAAAGTGACGTCACTCTAAAACCAATATGGCGGACCTTTAAAGATGGCGGACTAATTTTATAATGCTTTCCTACAATATGGGTATCAAATGAAAGGGCTTGCTGAGAATAACTCGAAAAATAAAGTGACGTCACTCTAAAACCAATATGGCGGACTTCTAAAGATGGCGGCTAAGTTTTTTATGCATTCCTACAATATGGGTATCAAATGAAAGGGCTTGCTGAGAATAACTCGAAAAATAAAGTGACGTCACTCTAAAACCAATATGGCGGACCTTTAAAGATGGCAGACTAATTTTATTATGCTTTCCTACAATATGGGTATCAAATGAAAGGGCTTGCTGAGAATAACTCGAAAAATAAAGTGACGTCACTCTAAAACCAATTATGGCGGACTTCTAAAGATGGCGGACTAAGTTTTTTATGCATTCCTGCAATATGGGTATCAAATGAAAGGGCTTGCTGAGAATAACTCGAAAAATAAAGTGACGTCACTCTAAAACCAAAATGGCGGACTTCTAAAGATGGCGGTTTAAATTTATTATGCTTTCCTACAATATGGGTATCAAATGAAAGGACTTGCTGAAAATAACTCGAAAAAAAAGTGACGTCACTCTAAAACCAATATGGCGGACTTCTAAAGATGGCTAACTAACTTTTTTATGATTTCCTACAATATGGGTATCAAATGAAAGGGCTTGCTGAGAATAGCTCTAAAAATAAAGTGACGTCACTCTAAATCCAATATGGCGGACTTCTAAAAATGGCGGTCTAATTTTATTATGCTTTCTTACAATATGGGTATCAAATGAAAGGGCTTGCTGAGAATAACTCGAAAAATAAAGTGACGTCACTCTAAAACCAATATGGCGGACTTCTAAAGATGGCGGACTAAGTTTTTTATGCTTTCCTACAATATGGGTATCAAATGAAAGGGCTTGCTGTAAATAACTCGAAAAATAAAGTGACGTTACTCTAAATCCAATATGGCGGACTTCTAAAGATGGCGGACTAATTTTGTTATGCTTTCCTACAATATGGGTATCAAATGAAAGGGCTTGCTGAGAATAACTCGAAAAATAAAGTGGCGTCACTCTAAATTCAATATGGCGGACTTTTAAAGAGGGCGGACTAACCTTTTTTTGATAAAGGGGTATGCGAATTGTCTCGCAGTGAAACGGGAAAGGGCAAATGTGGAGTTTTTAAAAAAACAATTCCGGGCTGAACGATAAATATACACCGATTTTCAAACAAAACACCGGGGTATATGATGTAAAATTTCGCGCCTTGTAATTCTTGAATTACTTGGGCATATACTACCACTGGTTAATATTTTTAGAAATAAAAATACTGAAATGAAATGATTATTTGAAAAAATATGTATAAATGATGTCAAAGATTTTATCCCGTTACAGAATCGAGTACTCGTTATTCGTGCAAACGCATCAGGTAGAAAGAATTCAATTTTGCACTGCACTGCACAGTAGTATTTGAGTATTCGAATATCAATTACTACTCGAGTACTTTTTAGAATCGAGTTCTCATTCGATTCGTGTACATTATGCCTGAGCATGAAATAGTTTAAAAATAAAAAAAAACAAATAATATATTATAATGGCTTACCTCAACGGTATAAAAACGGTCCCTCATACTAGCATACACTTCACCCTTCAATAATAATATTTCCGGCATAAAATAGAAACTTTTCACATGGTTCGACTCCACTGATTTTTCACCTCGTGCTATCAATCTTCTCTCATCCGCTGCGGATAAGAAATTCGCTATAGCACTTAATTTTAAGACGTGCTTTTTCTGACTCATTGTCTCGAAGTCTAAAAAAACAGTAAATTTTAATTCCAAGAGCAAAAATAAAATCTTATATGAATGATCCATAACTACACTATTTTACTATCCACATTTTGTATATGAAAATAATCAATTTGTTAGTACCTAAATTGTATTTGTATATGTCACCGGGATATTGTCAAACCCGTGATATTATAATTTCACTTAGTGAAATTACAATATCACGACTCTTTTTCAATCGTGATATTGTAATTTCACTAGTGAAATTACAATATCACGGATTTGACAATATCCCGGTGACATATACATACCTTATAGCTATATGAACGTATAAATGCGTTGAAAACTCAAATTCCAAAGAATATTTTAAGAAAAACAACGATTTTAAAGTCAGTTTATGGACATTTACATGTAAAACTCGATTTGTTTGGAACGCAGACCTTAGCCTGCCTCAACAAAATGGTGGTCGTGACGTCACGACTTGTAGAGTCAATTGTATGCAGTTTTGAGGAAACAAAAATTGTTTCTTAGTAGCCGTTAATGAGGGCAATTTTCATGTAAAATTAAAAAAAAATAGAGAATCATGAAGCAGAATATTTTACGATGAATTGTCTTGCAAGAAATTGTCGTAGCGATGAATTGACGGGATACCACACGCGTCCTAACGTTTGTTGCTCTACAACTTATGTAAAGACATTAAAAAAGAAAATAGAGAGAAAATACACTTTTGACACACACTCGGTACTACTTATATGCATATCAAAACCAACATCGTTATATTCAGTCGCCAGATTAAATATTAGATATCTGAAAGTCCCTTTCAACGACGTTTCAGATTTGCATTAAAAGAATAAGAGTCGAGCTGCTGAATTCTGTAGTTCGAGAATGTCGATAATTAAACTATAGTTAACGAGATAAAACAAGGGCTAAGACAAATATGATAATGTAATCTGAAGTACGATTGAACCGTATCTCGCAGGCCGATGGGACGTCCGTGACGCCATGGAAACTTTGCGACAAGGTGTGCGTTTAATCCTTAGAAAAATATATGACTGTGATTGACATGTAACCATATAGTACGCGAGAGAGCAGTTAAAGTGTCTGCAATTAAGAGAGAGAACAGCTCCTTATCTCTATGGCAACTAATGACGCAAAACAATGCTAATTTGAGTAAAGAAATTACAGGTTTTCTGCAGCGTTCTCTCCCTTAACTGAGGATACTTTCACTTACGACAAGCCTACGCACTAACCTACTCTAGTTACTTATATCTCTATGCATGTAACTGATAAAAACAACTCAATTTTATAAGATAAACTTTTTATAGCACAATCATGTATAGTACATAAAATGGTTACAAACTGTACGCAAAGCTTCGCACTTTGAGGCGTGAGTAAAAAGTTACGGTGTGACGTCACGGTTTCAAAAAAACAATTTTACACACGAGTTTGAATTTTTACGTATACCAACAAGTCTGAAACGGTGCCTCCTTTTAAAACTTGCGCGATGTTTAAAAGAAGGCAACATTTCATATTTTTTACGCATTATATCATGTTTTGAAACATTGCAATTAATCGTTTCAAAATAAAATTGTAAAAGTTTACATAATTTATAAACATTTTTAAAATAGGTATTTTAAAAGTATTCAGTAGCTACTCCTCAATAATTAACAAAAGTATACAACACTCTTCAGTACGTAGTGTGACGATTCCAGAACCTTGCCTGAATTCCCAATATCTGAAAAGCACGTTTAATGGCCATATTCATCGAAGACTATTAAAAATAGAAATAACTAATCTTGGAACAAATTTATTCGCTACAATAAAATTTACTTACAATTCACCAACCAAATTATCAAGTAAAATAGTTAGTCGAAGAATAAATACACACTGCGCTATACTCCTTGGAATATTGTGACGTTCGCCCAATAATCCGACCGATGGCGTTAGTGTAAGCGTTAGAAGAAAGTTTCATTGAAATAATAATGTTTATTCAACACGCGTGAGTAATATATAATTTCGGGGCCCTGCTAAATTCGGGAGAAATAATAAATTACTTCATGTTGACGCGTAAAGTGCTAATAATGAGCCGTACTGTACGATAATGAATTTTCTGGACCAATAGGAACGCAGTAGCGAGCGGAAGCCG
The DNA here is from genome assembly GCA_963575645.1 of Xanthostigma xanthostigma. Classification (NCBI taxonomy): domain Eukaryota; kingdom Metazoa; phylum Arthropoda; class Insecta; order Raphidioptera; family Raphidiidae; genus Xanthostigma; species Xanthostigma xanthostigma. The sequence continues at coordinate 29,848,886 of OY754467.1, read as the reverse complement.
TACAATAATGAATAATAACTGCATAGTTTCTGGACCAATAGGAACGCGGTAGCGATTTGTATATATGAAAACAGCATCGCAATTCAGCGAAAGTCAGGGCCATTTTGTGTGCATCGAGGGCGGTGGGTACGTCAATCAATGAAGTGTTTTATTATTTTTTCCTCTTTTATCAGGGCCCCGATTACATATTACTCGTGCTAGTTGAATAAAGTATTATGTGCGACCATTGATCAAGGGAGAATATTCCACTCACGTGTTACCGCACTCGCTAAGCTCGTACGGCAAATTTCACGCTCATGGAATCTTCTCCTTCTCTCACTAGTCGCACAATATACTATTTATCCTAACCCAATTGTACACAAAACTTCCACTATCTAACTTTAATGTTTTACAACTATACACTTCACAAAAAGGTTAATAAACACGCACATAAAAATAAACACACACATAAAAAAATTGGAAAGAGCAACTGCTTAGGTATTATGTGATCTATGTTGCGGCCATTATTAATTTCTCAGGCGAATAAATATTTATACCCGAGAATTTGCACAGAATAGATTTACACATGTTGTAAACATAATTATGCTTGGTGAATTGAATTGAAACTTACGTTCGGTGAATATGGCCATTAGAGACATAATAATATAACATCAATCATATCGTAAAGTTTAAGATATGTGACGTAACGTTTAAGCCACGTTATGTAACGTCAAAGATACGTGGCGTGACCTAAAATTTTCGGTACATAATAATATAGCATAAATCATAACGTAACGTTCAAGATATGGTACACGACTCTGCCTGGTGTGTAACAACAAACGTTTTTAAAATGCTCGTACCTTGCTCTGTCTCACCACGAAACATAATATAGCTGGCGACCTCCACTCTTCACAGTGTCAACAATATTTGCCCGGCCCCGACCGTCTCTTCATACTTACTCCCTCATCCCCCACTCCTCCTCACCCTTTCCACATAGAGGACGCGCGTCTTACTCGTCTCTACAATTTCCCTAGGGATATATTGTCCACAGGCCGCTGTTTCCCTTGAGTACTCTACAATATTATATGCTGGTTCTCGACCCATGAGTACTCTCTACTTACTGACTGCCGCATAATTATATACGGCTGACCCTTAATTCTTCTATAGTCGTGTACCTAGCTTCTGGATTGTAACAGATATTTGCCGTGTAGCAGCAAGTAGGGTTGCCACCTCGGACCTAGATCTTACCCGAATACTGTCCGGCAGGAAGGGGGTGGAGTGACAGAAGTGAGATGCTCAAAGTCTCTAATTTTTGTCATTTTTAAGCATTTCATACATTAGTGGCATATTTTGTGCGATTAAAAAATTCTGCAAAAATATCAAATCGACATAAAACGACAAAACTCTGCATCCATTCCTTTCCGCATTATGAATGACATAGGCATCGCACGATCGCAGTTGCTCTTTAAAATGTCGCTGTTTTCTGTGTTGTGTCAACTGAGTTGTGCGCGCCAAAAGAGCTTGCATACTTCAAGACCGCGGTTTTCCAAACAAGTTATGATGTGATTCTACATGCTTTTGACGCTTCTTTGCCATCTTCTTAGAACTTCATTATTCGGATTCTTACCCCAGAGTTGATGTCAAAACATCGAACTGCGATCGGACGCAATTTTCAATTTTCTTTTTTTTTAATTAAATATTTTGTTCATATAAACATATTATGTGTCTGTAATTAAACGTCTGTTTTGCTCCTCATCGATATAAATTTAAATAAACAATTTAAAAAATATCTACAAAACCCCCTGATCGGAGAAATTTGCTCACAAAGCAATAAATGACAACTGATAAGAGATATTACTATCGAATTGTTAAAATCGAATTACTTTACGCACTAGTCCAATAAAGAGTCTTTTTACAGCCGCTCTATTTAAGACGGGGTCGTGCGAAAAAATTATTTTTGTAACAACATCTATGCCAGTGAATTTAACAACCTCAATTATTATTTGTACTTAATAAAAACAATTTCGAACGGCAAACTCTTTATAGAGATTTTGTAAGTATAATCACTCCCTAAAATAACCTAGCTTTAAATTATTTTTGATGATGTACATTGAATTAATAAGTGCTCATAGTTTGTAATTTATTTTAAAACGTTTTTATTAACTCGCTTTCTTGTCTTCTAGGTACAAATTTTGCAATTGATTTTAAAGCAACTTTCTATTATCCGATTGAATTGAAATTTTGCACAATTTTGTAGTTCCCCGCCCGCCTTCGTTAGGTGCAAATCATTTTTTAAATTGTCATCCTCTTCCGGTTAACCGATTCAGTTGAATTTTTACACACGTGTTTAGTTCCAATTTGTTTTTTAGTTTTATAATTTATATAAATTGTAAGACTAAAAATAAAACTATACATTAAAAAAACTAAAACATGTTTTCATGAAGTAAAAAATGCTGAATAAATTGACAACAAAATTAGTTTTAATACAAAAAAACTGAGGTGCTCACTACTTAAATTTTCATAATGGCTCTACTTTTACAAATATCTAGTATTGAAAATTTTATTACAACTAATACCTATCAAGCACCCCGCACTTTTTAGATTAACGCTAATTTTGTTGTCAATTTATTTTGAATTTTTTAGTTCATAAAAACGTGTTCTAGTTTTTTAAACTATAATTTTTTCACGTACGTAGACTAAAACAAGTCAACTTCTTTTTCGTTATACAAGTTCACAAATTTCTACTTTTGTAACACCCTGTTTAATGTGTATTCACATATACAAACACAGGCATCCAAGCAAAAACACAAGTGAATTAATAAAAGGGGAAACTAACAAGAAAAAAGTAATTTCATTTTTACGCAAAGTATTAGAAGAACAACAAAAAAATAAAGATAATTTTCTAAGAAACAATTACGAATTCGATGTTTAAATATTAATGCGCAATGTTTTCCTCTAGCTAAAACAAACATCTCTCCCGCGTACAGTTTCGTTAAATTATTTCGGGTTTGTGTAGTCCTACAGAAAAAAAGCAATACCTTGCATTTCTTTTCTTAAGAGTCTGTAATCAACTGTTTCCACAAATCAAAAGTTTGGAAGCGAAAGCACTATTTCTCAGTGAGATAAGCGATTTTAGAAAAATTCTCCCCTATTTTCTGTGAATAGTGAATGTCGCTTCTTACATTTCTTGACATTTTTGACACAAATACGTCATTCAAATCGGAATTGTACTGGAGGACATACAAGAAAAGTCAAGCGCTACGACATTATAATTTCAAAACTAAAACCAACATTACAACTACAAATATAAAGTCGAGTATAGACAAAGAATGTCCATACCTAAGATGACTTTCGAGCCGAGTGCGCAACCGCAATTAGCTGGGTGAGCGGTTACGCAATAAGACGCAATTTTACGGTAATGTGTGTAACTTCAGAGTGTATTTCCGTGAAGGGTACGCGTATATCGGAAAAAAAACTTATTTTTTAAAGACTGGGGAAAGTGTGGGACGGTTTTACGCATAGAGATATTACAATAAAGTACGCGGGTGAGCAGTGGAAGTGTCTGCAATTAAGAGAAAGAACTGTTCCTTATCTCTATGGTAACTAATGATGCAAAACAATGCTGATTTGAGTAAACAAATTTCTGGTTTCCTGCAGCGTTCTCTCTCTTAACTGAGGACACTTTCACTTATGGCAAGCATATTCATTAGCGTACTCCAGTTAGTTATATCTCTATGGTATTTTGCGAAAAAAAGCTACCCAAACAGGGCAACTAGTAGATAATAATTTTTTCGAGGTAGGTACTATCAGTATTCAGAAAACCCGGTAGAACAGAAAATAAAGATTTGAAACGAAATCGTGAGAAAATCAACTGGTAAGGTTTAGTCGAAGACAAGTATCAAATGAGATAATATTTTTCATTCAATCCTCGAAGCTTTCTGGTAAATCCTGTACTATAAATCTGCTGTTTGAGTTGACGACTCACTTAAGTCGTTCACGAAAATGTTTCTTTTAAAGCGTTATTCATAAAAAGAGAGTATTTTGTAAGGAGGCCATAACCATGATATCTCCCATGCATGCGCCATTATCCTGACTAAGCCTACGTAGATTCTTTATGAAACGATACTCGTCCAACGAAAAGTAATTTCGTTTTAGCTTACAATTTAATGTTAAACTGTTATTACGTATTATAATAACAGCTGCACCATAATTCATGCCGCGTCTGTCAAAATATTTAATATCATCATAATAGAGCATTTGTCTGAAAGTTACAGACAAATACCAAAACATACGAAATGGCACAATCAGGTCTTTTGAAGAATCTTTTAGTGTTACAGGATGCTGCAATGCAACAACACTTCAGCTGTTTACAAGGTCACTCTTTTATTTTATTCATTTATTTATTTTTTTTTTTTATTTTATAAATCTTCTTTTATTGCAAACTAGAGTATACAAACAAAAAAAAATGTGTATGAAGGATACTTCCCCTCACTAGAGCGAACTCTGTGTTGAGGGGAAATATTCAACATGTATGTGTTTAGTGTTCAACTAGTTTAAGCTCCCATGACACAAAAAGTTACCCCAAAGAACACCTCAAAATTTTAAAGTGAAAATGGCTGAAAAACATGTCAGAACCATGTTACGCCCGCCAGACAAGTAAAAATTTGTTAATTGTTATTTTTTATGAATTTTTGAAATTTAAAAAAAAACATGATTTTACTTTCCAAAACACCTGCTTGAAATTTATACAATTTGTAGTAAATAATGTACCATTTTTGAAAAAATTGGTCTGGCTGACAATTTTTGTTAATAAGCTAGCCAGACTTCATTTGTTATAAACTATTTTTTTTATGAAAATACATTTCATAACACCTCCTTGAATTTTTTTTTTAAATAAAGTTTAAGATCTCTTCTATCTAATACAACTGGTCTGGCTGACAATTTTTGTTAATAAATTGGTCAGACTTCATTTGTTATAAAATTTTTTGTTTATGAAGTCTGTCATAGTAAAAAACATTTTTTCGCTGACAGACCAATTTTTATGCATAAAATAGATGTCAAACCTTCTTTCAGAAAAAAATTAAGGTGGTGTTTTGACACGGCCCTTGTAAAAGCTAATTTGTTTATAAAAAAACGCTGTCACGGCGCTTAAAAATTGAATCTGACATGGTTAAAAACAATATTTTGATGAAAAATGTATAATAGTATATAAAAGGGATCTACCGTGTTAATTTAGAATAAAAAAACAAATATTTTTTTTTAGTTAGCAACGATTATATCATATTTTTTCATTAAAAAATGTGGTCGCATTTAATGAAAAAATACGGTATAATCGTTGCTAACTAGAAAACAAATTTTTTTTTTATTCAAAATTAATACGGTAGATCCCTTTTTTATATTTTAATACATTTTTCATCAAAATATTGTTTTTTACCATGCCAAATTCAATTTTTAAGCGCCGTGACAGCGTTTTTTTATAAACAAATTAGCTTTTACAAGGGCCGTGTCAAAACACCACCTTAATTTTTTTCTGAAAGAAGGTTTGACATCTATTTTATGCATAAAAATTGGTCTGTCAGCGAAAAAATGTTTTTTACTATGACAGACTTCATAAGCAAAAAATTTTATAACAAATGAAGTCTGACCAATTTATTAACAAAAATTGTCAGCCAGACCAATTTTTTCAAAAATGGTACATTATTTACTACAAATTGTATAAATTTCAAGCAGGTGTTTTGGAAAGTAAAATCATGTTTTTTTTTAAATTTCAAAAATTCATAAAAAATAACAATTAACAAATTTTTACTTGTCTGGCGGGCGTAACATGTTTCTGACATGTTTTTCAGCCATTTTCACTTTATAATTTTGAGGTGTTCTTTGGGGTAACTTTTTGTGTCATGGGAGCTTAAACTAAACGTGTAAATGTGCATTTGTTTGTGTTGTGTGAGTGCGTCGTGTAATGTATGTATGTGTTTAAGAGGAACTTTAGTGTTACAATTATAGTGATGTGCCGGATATCTGTATCCGTATCCGTATCCACGGATATCCGAGGGAGAAGAAAGATCCGTATCCGTATCCGTTAGTAATTGTGCGGATCTTTTACGGATCTTTTACCTTCATAATTTTCAATTCATAGATGAAATTTTATATACATATATAGGTGATTAGGTAATAATGAAAAACTGTTAAATTCCATTCTGATTATTTTTTATTTTTTTAAAATCGTATTTGGCACCTTTATATTGCAAACATTTATCGTAGTGAGTATACCATACCAATAATACATAACTCAAAGGTACTAAAAAACTATCTTAAAGAGGTTAACAACTTTTTCCCATAACAGATAGTCTCTTTCCAAAGGTCGATGTGCAATATTTACCGCCGCATACTGGAAGAAAGTAAAGATCCGTATCCGTATCCGCGGATCTTGAAACCAAAAATCCGTATTCAGATCCGTATCCGCGGATATACATTTTTAACGATCCGGCACATCACTAGTTACAATGCAAACTAAGTTAATGAAAATATTTATAAATTTGATTTCTGTCTCCGCATTATTCAGCCATTTACGAATTTGTTTTTTGAAACTATTAACAGAAGATATAGTACGTAGTTCCTGTGGCAGTGTATTGTATATTTTAGGGGCCAAGTAGTAGTAGTGTCTGGATGCCAGGTCCAGATTTGTCCTTGGTACTACTACATGCCCCTGTGTTTGGATTATTGTGTGTTGTGCGTGCTGTATTTAGATGTCGCTGCCCGATAGCTAAATTAGCCAGTTAATTGGACAACTAACCCATTAGTTAAACGTCGGCACTTAGATACATGCTTAGTATTTTAGTTGAATTACAGTGACATGACGACATTTAACGTTTGCCCCGACCGAAAGTCAGCCCTTTAAATACGTCTTTATCAAAAGCCGCCATGGTATTTAAATTTGAAGTAAAACTTGTTAAGCGGCACTGTCTTAACGATGGGAAGTATAAAATTCTAGTCAAAGCTGGTTAACTAAAACGAAATTCGTCACAAAAATGTGCGACTTTTTTGAGTTACAAAAATCAGTGACACAAATTACTATAGCACACCTAAATGAATCTATGTAAAAACAATACAATTATAATAATTTTCACCTTTAAAATATTCAACTATAGTATAGTTGATCATTTTAAATGTGGAAATTATTAAACCTGTGGCACGCGACAAATTATTGTTGGCATGGCATTGACTGAGGTGCAAAATCGAAATAATTAAAAATATGCTAGGTAGATGTCGAAAAAAAATTGACTATCACCAAATAATAAACACGAAAAAGTTTGTTGGCGCTCAATATATTATCGAAATTATGCTTTTCATATATGTTTGATTCATTTTTTTGACAACTAATTTTTTTGGCTGCTTGTTGGCACGTCATGGCTACATTAAATAGTTTTAAAAAAAATTGGCACGTAGATGTAGATAAGGTCGCCATCCCTAAACTATACCAATAGAAATTTTACTTCGGTCGTATGTGCCGCGACACATGCCTCTTATTTTCAAAACAATTTCTCCACTGTATTATAAACGCTAGTCGGAACTGCTCGAAGAAGTCAGAAGCGAATTTATTTAAAAAATAAAATCACAATTATTATTTTTTAATTATCTCTAAGATATATTTCCATATTTTCTCTCTCCACCTAATTTCGAGGCGATCAAGTCTAGGTATTAATTAATATTTTTTCCACATACCTTAAATACAAAACGTATATTTTGATTAATATAAAAAATAATATTCATGTGCACACAGCCTAGCAATCGGAATTCTAATGGAATCCATACAAATTTTATTACATAAAATATTCGTGTCTGCTTTTTTGAAAATCTACATGTATAAATATTCTATTTGGTTTGATTGTTCATCATTGCAGAAAATAACATCACAACCTCTAATACGCAGGTACGTTTGTGTTTCTGTACGGTTGGTTGTCTGCAATTAAGGGCGATGCGTGCTCATTTACCTCAGGTAGATTGCACAAGACTAATTATTAAGGTACCAAATACCACAACATTTTAAATACGTGCAACTCTGACCTGAAATTACGACGCACGCTGATTGGGATTTTAAGACACTTTTAAAGTATTATCAAAATAATGAATGGATATAATTTCATCTTTGATTCACCCATAACTCTCACTAATGTGAAGGTTCGTACCTAAAACCAGCGGTCGTTATAAAAAAGTTACAAATATGCTTCAAATATGAGAAAGATTGGCTTTTTGGATATGTAACTGTTGAGTAATCCATGATAACAATTCCGCCGCGAAAGTGGAAAGATTTAGATTAGTATCTCGACGGTGACAGTTGAAAATATAATTTTTCTAATATAAAATTATAACAATTGGTATTTTTTAACAACAGCTAAGAAATAAATAATGTAGTCAATTATTGCTATATATACACAGTTGACAGCCCGAGCCTGTAGATGACGCTGTTTTTTTTTTTTTGACTACATAATATGTAAATTGTCAAAAGTTGCATGTTTTTATTCGTATCTATAATATTTGCTGGTAGCTACTCACTACTCAGCTCTTATATTTAACTCTTTTTAAGTGAAATTTCTTTAGGCGCGATAGGTAGCAGTTATCCCAATCAAGTTCTATAAAAATGGAGATCAGAGTATATTTTAAGCTATTTTCACAGAGCTGCACTACAGCTCGAGAGCTACATAGATCTACTGTAACAAATGTGAGGAAGGGGTGTTCATGTTTTATGCATTTTTGTTTTCTAGCGATCATTTTAAATTTTATTTATTACAAAACTGAAAAAACCAATTGTTTCAACTGTATTTTGTTATTACATTTTCATTTAAATAATTATGTAACTCCGTGGTACAATGCCATTCTTTCTCAAAAAATTAAAATCATTCAATATTAAGCAGAGGACAGCGTGGTGTAATGGTCAGCGTGCTGACCTTTGGATCGCACTGTCGTGGGTTCGAATCCCACCTCTGCTCATGGATATTTTGTATTTGTCGTTTAGACCCAGCTTTGATATTTAATTATACTGGCCAGATACCAAGAGGTAGTGCCATCCCCAAGTGATATTCTCTTGTATATGTGCATATGCTCTATAATATATGTGGATATATACAATTGGATATACCTTTTTTATAAAAAAAAATAAAATATTAAGCATCGAACTAATCACATCGCTCCGCAAAACGCATTTATAAAATACAGTATTATTATTTTTTGTTATATTATTTTAAACTTACGTCAACTCTTCATCTAAATGTTATACCTAAATAGACATTTGCAGAATATATTATACTATTTGTTTTTAATTGCCACGTTTGCATCGTTAGCGTTATAATAGATTGTGTACCTACTGCCGTAATGGTTTATATTACGGCGAGATGTGATATTATATTAAAACGAACGCCAGTCGTATAGTAGAAGTGGGAAATAAAAAGGAGAAAACACAAAAATCTTTTTAGAATCTTTTATTATTTTCATTCCAAAATAGTTCCTAAATATTTCCCACAAAGAAACTGCCTTTCTAATTTTCGCCCTTCGCCTTCGCACACGTGCCGTGAAAGCGATTGTAAAAGTGTTAACACAATTTGGTGGCCGATAACGAACAAGCGGTCCAGACTTGAACTTTCACTCGTCCAGTCGGAACGGATGCCGCCCTCCGTGACGTGTGCTCTTTATGTATTTATATTCCCTAACATCAGATTGAAAGAGAGCGACAGCCATAGGTCACAAAAACCACTAAACAGAGACGGACAAAAACTCTCGTAATAAATATACATTTGATTCTGTGCGTACGATCCGTGCCGCATCTCTTCTCTTTCAAACGCAATCATTTCGCCTCATAAAACTCACGCCGCACCAAACTTTCAGCTTTCGTTTGTGTTGTTATATCCCCCCAACACTCACTATACTCCTTTCTCTGTGTAGTTCGACACCACCGATTCTAAAGTCCCATCCACAGATACATGTGACAAGTCTACGCAAAACAATCTCTACAGATCAACGAATGTTTTGAAAGATTTGTGGAAAAATCTGTCAATTGATTAATTATCAAGAAAAACTTTTTTTTATAATAAAATTAGTTTTCTTAGGCTTATTCGCATGACTGGAAATTATACATATTTGATAATTTTAAAACGAGAAAACATTTTTTAATCAGGAGTTTTATTTATTAATATTGTAAATGAAAAAAAATTACTTAAGTTTTTCTATATAATAAATTAGCTGATTTTCCATCCAGCCATACTAACTTCAATAAAAAAACATGCATACTTAAAACTTATAAATCGATATTATGTTACTATTTTAATAACAAAAAGATGTGAAAAATGCAATACCGAAAGGTTTATTTAAAACATGTCACTTCTCTACACAAAATCTTAATTATAAATTTTAACACCAATCAGCGAAAAGTCAATGGAAAGACGTCACCACTTCATCGAATTTGTTTGACAGCTGCTTATTTTACTACGGTCTTATAAATTATTTTCATTTTTCACAGAAACACTAATATTATATTCCAAATAATAGAAAAGTGAGCAAAAAAGACCACGAACAATAAAATGAATATAAATCGATGGGCTATTTTATATTTTGGTAATATTTATTTTAAAAAAAATGTTTTCGTTTATTTATTTTTAAATTTTTAGTGTGCTTTATTAAAAGTGCGATTTGCATTCGGACGAAAACCGCAACAGTCGGTTAGTTATTATAATATTGTATTGTTATCGGAACTACATACGTATGCAAAATTTCAGCTCAACCGGATAACGAAAAGTGGGTCAAATTTAACTTGCAAGATTCGATTTCAGACAGACATACTCCGGGACAGGTGAAACTAAATAAAAGCTTGTAATATTGTACATTTTGTCCACTTTCCCATTATTTCAGAATTTATTTAAGGAAAATAATTAATATTTTTACTTTTTACACCCAGAACTGTGACGCCACCGACGATCTAATATGAAAATTCTACGGGCGAAATTTTAAAATAGGTTTTCTAAATTAATATTGCATCTTTTAATTTTTTGTTGCAAATATACTTAAGTAAGGTTTAAACCTTTAATTTACACTGAAAAAAATATAATGTGCATGTTTTAAAAACTTTTTCGCACTGTTAGTACCAAGTGATTGGTCCGTTTCCAGTGTGTCGTTTTTCTCCAAATTTCGTAGGATTATAGCTTTCCATGAGTGACAACCGAGTTACAAAACTAAAAGTTTCTTCCATTACAAAAAAAAAAACAATTTTTTTTAACTTCCAGCTTTAAAGAACTGTATTTTCGAAAGGTTGAACATTTTACTCAAGTCATTTTTTTAAGAACGTGTTTTTAAGGTGTAAAATCGCCAGTATTATTTGTGCTACTTTATTTAAAAGCATCCTGTATAAATGTGACTGTCCTGTTGAATAAAGAAATAAATAAATAATATTCATCAATCGTCGCTCCGTCACCAGTAATGTATTCCCGCCTGTATAATCCACACATCACACTGAATTTCAAATCAAGGGAACGGCGATATATTTTATTATTTATTTCAGTCGGCCTGGCGTACGCCGCCGGAGGCGGTGAACGGGAGCGGCATCCACAGTCCATAATATATCAACCCATATAAAATACATAACTTACTTGTCCCCATACATACATACGCTAACTCAGTGTGTGAGATTGAAGGTTTATTCTGTGAATTAGCGGAACTGATTTTTATGTTACAAAACTTAGCGATCAAGTTTTTTAAAACTAAGCACACTCAGAATATACCGATCATGCTGGAATATCAAGGTTAACAGTGTATTTATTTATATAACATATTTTATATAATATTTTAAGTAAGCTAATCGACATATTTAAAAGCTTTTATTTTACTTCACAGTATGTCCGCGTTCTACATCAATTCATCGCAGCGTCAACTAATCGCTACGGCAATTTATCGCAACAGGAATTTATCATGAAATCACTATTATTGATATCCATAACTAATTTAATAACATATCTAAGGCCAGAAAATTTAAGGCTATAATATGACTACTTATGATGAATTTATAATAATATGGACAACTTAAAAAAACACAAACATGATCAAGTAAAGTGAAAAAATATATCAAAAAAATCATAGTAAAAAATTGTACATATACCAAAAGCACAGCTAATGAACAAGTAAATTTGTTTTAATTCGTAAAAAAAATTGCATAGATAAGTATACCAAAAACACAACTTATAAACAAGTAAAGAGAAAAAATATACCGAAAAAATCATTATAAAAAATTGTACAAAAATAAATGTATAACTATTATTATGGTAAAGTATAAAATTTGGTCATATGGCGCTCTCTAGATGTATAGCGTTATGCACTTTACTATAGCTTATGATCGCTTTCTATTGTTAAAATGTATTGTTTTGTTAAGGTGGGTGGCATACGACCACGGCTATCCTCAGATAAGAATATTTTCTTGTTTAATACTTTTCATTAGTCGGGTTTTAGTTTTTGAAATGGCATGCGTTTTTAAACAAATGCAAACTTTTTATTTTAAGACAGAACATACGCATTCTTTAAATGTTCATAACACACTGTGTAAGGAAAAAGGATAACCGATCCACGTGCGCGATATATTATAGGCAAAATCGAATTTATGCAATGTTTATTTCTGCTATTTTATGTACAAAAAAACAATTTGCGCAAATTCTGTTATACGAAATCTATGTAAAATGTTCTCTTCTTTCGTTTAAGGCATGTGTCGAACCAATCTGATTTAAATTGAGCGAATTATAAGCGAAAAAATTTTTGTTTTCAATTTTCTCCCCTCAGGGACCAAAACTCAAAAATCCGACTCCGTTAGGACCTGTCCCATGCCCTATAACTATATTATAAGTGTGGGAAATTTCAACTTTTTATATCTACGAACAGACATACAATAGGTAATTAGATTAGATTTTCGTTACAGATTTTCTCTACGCCTTTTCTTTATGCTTTTTTCTTTACGTTTTTTTTTTCGAGCCCTCTCTATCCATATCTATAACATCCCATAAGGAACTTCGTTCCATAAAATAGAGACTCATGAAAACAAAATATTTTATGATAAATTGTCTCGCCAGAAATTGTCGTAGCGATGAATAATTTGTCGTGTGACGAGTTGTCTAGCGATGAATTGTCGTGCAAAGAATTGACGACTATGAGTTGTCATCTTGCGATGAATTGACGGAATGTCAGTCTGTCAGTCGGTTTGGGTCAAATATTTCAAATCAAGTTTGAACCACGCTCACTTGATTTATCAATTTAAAATGTTGCATACTTAGTAGTATGTATGAAAATACAATAATCTGATAACCACGACGTGATGCTGCAATCGAGACAGTTAGTTCATTATGCAACTTTTTAACAGTCTATGGTAGACGGTGTTTGAGTTCGTTTTAATTGGCAGACAGCTCTGATGATAAATACACTCATGTTATGTGCTTATAGAGTAGATGTAAAACTGAAATACTGCAATATAAGGAAAAGCCTAGAGAAAAGAAATAGTGTAACAAAACTGTTCTAGTTCGTGGTGGAAAATATTTATTTACAATAATAAAACGTTAACAAAACAAACAAACGAGAAGAAATTCTTTATAACGTAACAGAAACAAAACAACAATTCTAACTAATAAAATAAAAGAATAAATAATGACGAATACAAAGCCACTATTTATGTACATGAAATATTTACAACACAGAAACACGCCAACATTTATTTAGCACACTTATTTATTAACTATATACAAGATTATTTATGTTAAACTATTTATTTCACGCACTGTTTGTCGATTGTTAACTCGGTGAAACACACTGTAATTGTATGACTGCCTTCTTACTGAGTTATCGCCGTCGTTTATATATGCGCTGGATGGTTTTTTCTTTTCTTGCATTCATTGTTGTCTGGAATTTGGCAACAAAGCACTTTTTACCTACGCATATTGTTAGAACAACAATCCGATTGTTACCCCACAGCAATCTGTGTATCATTGTTAGAACAACAATCCGATTGTTGTTCCACAACAATCTGTGTGTCATTGTTAGAATGAAGAGCCGTTTGTTGTCTCACGAAATCTTTTGTCGTCGCAACGGGGAGCGTGTTACAATAGAATTTAAACGCTATCATATTGTACAATCAATGATATACTAGCTAGAAAATAATTATGGGTCACCAATCTGAGGCTTTGAATCTATTTTATTTTAGTAAAATAGATTCAAACGAAAAAAATGTTCTGATATGTCGCGTAGTATTTTGCCGCTGCAACTTTATTATTGTTTTAATGTTGGCCAAATTCGGGTTGATGAAGGTTGTGTTTGAATTTTGCAGCCCTTCAAATTCTGCACCCCCGAGAAACACATCAGTCAGTTCATACGTAAATACACGGTTGCGCACAGTCCATATCAAATGACCATTTCCCGTCGAGACAAATCGGCAACACTGTATAAGTGAAAGAGGCTTTGAAGAACGCACCGCTGAACGATGATGTTTTCAAAACCGTTTGAATAAGTTTTCAAGACAATCTTTCAATCGAAACAGAATTTCCTTCCTAATAACAGCGTAATTTAATAGAATAAATTATAACGAAAACATTTTATACAGAGTGTAGACAAGTTTTTATACAAAGGGAAATTACATGAAGCAGTTGTTTTGTAAGAAAATGGAAATATATTGCAAGAGTTGAAAAATCGTGTTCGAAATAACAAAGTTAGACTTTGGTAGTAGGTCCTACACTCGAAACGTAAAGAAAAGTGGTTTTCCGCATGCCGCGAATTAGTTTGTGTGTTTAGTGTTTTTTTTTCATTAACAATAACTTTTGCAAAAATTCACCGATTTAAATGATTTTTGCTTACAAAATGATTGTTTCATTAAGGATTCAAGGTCTTTTGGGTTTCATGCCTGTCGGATTAGTGGTTTTTCAAATTGTGTGCATATTTTATACCAGGTAGCCATCCTGTTGCTCCAAAATTGAACGAATTTATGTATGAAACTTTTTTTAGACATACGTTATAGAAAAGCATCCGACTGCTTCGATAACTGTGTCTGTCCTTTGTGATAATATATCCCTAAATTATTAAACGAGCTAATCTTGTATCTACCTATGTACCTATGTCCCTAAATATTTTCTCGAAAACGGTCCCAACGATTTGGATGAAATTTACTGAAAAGTGATTTTGGGGGGCAAAAAATCGTTTTAGCTAGATCTCATCTCTCGAAAAAATCGTTTTCTTAAAAATTTTATCATTATAAAAATCAATTTTTTGACGTGTGAAAATACTTAAATATTGTAAGTAGGCTTTGGAATTTTATACAAACAATGAAACAATTGTTTTCAAAATATTATGACAGTTGATCTTTAATTACTATCCAAGTGAGACTTAAAATAAATACGTATTTGAAAGAAAGTTAAAACAATTATTATTATAGGTGAGTAATTTTAATAAATAAATTTTTAACCTAAATTTGAAGCGAAAGATGCAGTATCATAGATTCGAATTATATTATTATATGTAGAAGATAGGAGAAATAGAACATAAATTATTTTGTTGTTAGGCAGTTCATAATTTCATTTGCTTTCGTTCAAACAATCTATTAATTTTGTGACAAAATGTATGCAGGCAACTCAAAGTATTTTATTTAACTTTCCGAGCAAAGCTCGGTCACCCAGGTACTTAAACTAAATGCAGGATCTGATCCACTCAATTTTCCAGTAGCGAAAGACTCGCCATAATTTGAGCTGATCAATGTATTTGTGTAATGTGTATTACTAGAATTTTTAGTAAAAATAATTATTATTTTAATCCAATGTGTACTCAGAAGAACATAAAAACATCGTTTGGGTCATATCTTATTTGGTACCTATCTAATCTGATTTTAGGCGCGAATAGCGTAAGCTAAAGCGCCTATATGTACTCGCTTTGTCTGTGAATCTGTGTGTGACAATGCCGGCCCTGTTCATAATTATTTGCTAATATTATATACCTATTTTATAATTTACTGATAATTATGTAATGGCCGCCCGGTATTGTCACAAAGCCTATCGAAAAATGTAAAAAAAGATTCATTCAGTGTTCAACAACGAAATTATTAACATTACAAATTAAAAGTTATTTAAAACTAGCAAGATAATCTAATATAATAAAATACTATTCAAAATAGATTTATCTTGAAAATAGTCTAAAATAAACTAAAATATTAAAATTAAAATATTATTTAAAATCATAATAAAATTTAAAACTATAACAAATTCATTTAATCAAAATTAAAATTAAAACGACGCACTGAATCGATCTTTTAAAACTTTCAAATTATAATTACATAACGAGATTACCTATTCGAGAAATAAAATTATTTTGGAATTTTATAAAACTACTTTCATTTTAAAATAAAAAAACCTAAATTTTGCAATAATTGAAGTTGTAACGTATTCACGCTTCCAATAAAACCAAAGAACTTCAAAAAACGTTGCATGGTAGCAGAGCAAAACTAGAAAAGAAAAATGGCAAGCAAAGGAGAAGAAAAACCTACGACTCGAAGTCAAAAAAATAAAAAGAAAGAAGAAACCGAAAATCAAGAAGATATTTTTCAATCTCCAATGTCCGACACTCAAGATTTGGCAAATTTCAACTCCGCAATAGACCTTCAAGGCGCCGCATCTTTACTCGCACAACAATCCGCTCCTGTACAGCAATCTTCACACGCTACTCCGAAAATGTCTACAGAAAAAGGAACTCAAGAGTATCAAGCAAATCTACCGCGAATGAGAGGCCTTTCACCTGCAATGGAACTCTCATATAACAATTACCAATCTATTTTGCAAATCCAATCGCAACTTGCTGTGAATTCACAAAATTTTATCGACTTAAAAATCAAGAGCACTGAACTTTTAGCCCATGTACCAACATGTGATGGTGATGAATCCGAAAAGCTTCTAGAATTTATAACAGAAGTAGACATCGTTACAGAACTTAATATGGTTGATCTGAAGCAATTATTAAATTATCTGACACTAAAAACACAAGGACGTCTACGAAACTGGTGGATTGCCGAAATACCAAGACATTCAACATGGTCATCACTAAAAACAAATATATTAAACTGCTTTATACCAAAACCGTACTACGAACAGCTGGTTATGAAATTTATTCGGAGAAAACAACAATCTGACGAAACACTGCATGTTTTCATAAACTCAATCAACCGCAAAGTCAAAGCTTTAAATTATAGCATATCAGACTCAGAGCTTACTTATACGGTTTGGTCGAATGTGAACGCTCAAACATTTAAGTATCTTCATGTAATACCAATTCCAAATTCGATGGAAGAATTAATTAGAGCAGCTGATACAGTTCAAATCTTACAATTTCACGGTGAACAACATACTAAGTCAGAAGTAGAAACGCCAAGAAGAAAATATTGCAGTTTCCACAAAACTAACACCCATAATACGAACGAGTGTAGAGCAAATGGTACAAGTCAACAGTCTACTGAAACATTAGAGAGAAAATTCTGCAGCTTTCACAATTCTAAAACACACAATACAAATGAATGTCGATCAGCGCATCCAAAAAACTAATCAATCGCATCTGCTATTATAAACAAAATTCATTCATATCCAACAATTTTCCTAATACGACAAACACTCCTAAACTCCCTTGCATTGAAATCATTATCAACGAACAAAAAATTCCTTGCCTTTTTGATTCTGGAGCTTCCGCAAATTTCATTTCAAGAGATCTATTACCAATCCTGTCTAAATATAGCAATGTCTTCATAAAGAATGTATCCAAATATGCAGCTACAGCGAACGGAAAAACGATCATCATCAGAAAAGAAGTAACAGCGTATAATCACATTAGAAAATTTTCATGGAAATTAACATTTTTGGTTGTTTCAAATTTATCTGTACCAATATTTATTGGCAGCATCTCAATGAAACGAATGGGAATTATTCTAGACTTTTACAACAGCGAAATTAAATTTCAATTCGACAAATTCGTAGTAGTAGAATTCGAAGAAATTAACAATTTAAAAAATTTAAACTTCAATTTCATAGCAGAGAAGCCACTATTTCTGAAAGATAATCACAAAATGATGCTGGATAAATTATTGGAAAATTATCAAGATATTCTAACTAACAAAATTGGTCATGTGAAACGGTACAAATATTCGATTCAACTCAAAGATCAGATTCCAGTTCGTAAAAATCCATTTCCATTGAATCCACCGAAAGCAGAAGAAATGGACAAGCATATCAAACAACTACTAGAAGATGGTATAATTGAACGTTGTATTTCTCCATACGCCGCACCAGCCTTCTTAATTGACAAAAAAGATGGTTCAAAAAGACTCTGCGTTGACTATCGCCATTTAAACCAACACGTAGTTTTCGATAGTTTTCCGACGCCGCGCATGGAAGAAATGTTTCAAAATCTACAAAATTCAAAAATATTTACAATCATTGATTTAAAAAGCGCATTTTATCAAATTGAACTATCTGAACAGTCTAAACCGTTAACAGCATTCGTCGTACCTCATGGACAATTTCAATTTAAATTTGTACCTTTTGGACTCGCCATCAGTTGTCAAGCTCTTAATCGAATTATATGTGATGTCTTCGGAGATCTTCGCTATAAATACGTCTTACCATACTTTGATGATATCTTAATTCATTCCAATTCTTTTGATGAACATCTAACGCACATTGAAGAAGTACTTAAAAGATTACGATATGCAGGATTCACAGCTAATCCAACGAAGTCTAAATTCGCCATGTCCAGTTTGAAATTTCTGGGCTTTATAATATCTGAAGACGGTGTCCAAGTTGATCCTGAAAAGACGGCCGCAATACGTAACCTTCCGTTACCGAAGACGCTAAAGCAACTTCGTTCATTCATTGGAATGGTTTCATTCTTTAGAAAACATATACCGAATTTGGCAAAAATAATAGCTCCACTCCAGAATCTCAAAAGAAAAGGTGTTAAATTTCACATGTCAAATACAGAAATCCAAGCATTTGAAGATGTTAAAACAGCGTTAATCTCACCGCAAGTTCTGAAATTTCCGAATTTTAGCAAGCAATTTATAGTTCGTACCGACGCTAGCGACATAGCTATGGGTGCAGTTCTACTTCAAGAACATGAAAACGTATTACATCCGGTCGCATATGCAAGTAAAAAATTTACTGAAACTCAACTTCGCTATGCAACTACATATGAAAAAGAAGCACTTGCACTGATATGGGCTTTAGAGAAATTTCGTGAATACTTACTTGGAAAAAAATTCATTTTACAAACCGACAATGCAGCATTAACATTTCTTTACAATCATCCAAAGCAAATGGGAAAAATAGGTCGTTGGGTACTTAAACTTTCCGAATACAATTTTGAAGTACAACACATAAATGGAACATTAAATACTATAGCAGATGCATTATCACGCTTATATAACGAAGAATATACAGAAGAAGCAATTAATACTCTAACCGAAATACCAGCGTCGTTTATCAGCATAGCTCGTCATCAAAAAGAAGATCCATTCTGTCGAGGCATCGTCCAAAATATTAAAATTGGTCAAGATGTAGATAACTTCGACATTAAGGATGGTATTCTAAGAAAACGAGTTGGCAAGAATAAACTTCCAAGAGTATTTATTCCTGAAAAAATTAGAAATATGATCATTTACTATTTTCATGACGTAGATATCAGCGCACATGGTGGAATCATGAAAACATACCGAAACATAGCTAAAAGATTTTGGTGGCCAAATATTTACACCGATGTGATGAATTATGTCCGCTCATGTAAAATTTGTCAACAACACAAACCATCCAATATTCAACCCGGAGCACCGATGAATTCAATCATCCCTGACGATATATGGTCGCACGTCTACATTGATCATATCGGCCCATTAGCGTTAACAAAAAACAAAAAACGTCATTGTCTTGTCATCGTAGATGGATACTCGAAATGGTTGGAAATAGTTCCTGTAGCAAGACCCACAGCAGAGTTAACCATAAAGGCACTAGAGAAAATCTGGACACGTTATGGACCACCTACATACTTAATATCCGACAACGCCCGTTGTTTCATTGGAAAACTTATGCGACAATCACTCCTAAGATGGGGAATTAAACATGTAAAAACAGCACCGTATCAACCATCAAGTAATTTAGCCGAACGCGCAATTAAAAATATAAATGCTGGAATATCGACTGTACTGCGACAATACTCTAAAAAACATAACAACTGGGATATATACGTTGACGGCGTATGCTATGCATATAACACCTCTTTTCACAACTCAATTAATTCAACACCAGCCGCTATTTTCTTAAAAAGGGAATTACCAAATCCCATTGATCTTCAATGGAACTTAAAAAACGTTTGTCACCGGACAAAATTCCGACACAAGACGAGACCGAGACGGCACTAGAAAAAGCGTATATTCATCGAAAGAAATACTATGATAAGAATCGGCCTCCACGTCATAATTTTTCCGTTGGGCAGTTAGTTTTACAGAAGCTCATGGCACCAAACAAGGATCCTACTGTAACACCAAAGTTTCTACCGAAGTGGTCAAATCCGAAACGCATTATCCGTTTTACGTCTCCGGTTTCTTGCGTCGTCAGAGAAGATGGAACCAGAAAAACCAGCAAAATTCACATTGATCTACTTCGACCTTATCATTCGCGAGTATAAAAATCATTTTTTTTTTATTATATTTTTTATGTTTAAATTCGCGAGTATAAAAATCATTTTTTTTTGTATTATATTTTTTATGTTTATTTAAATGTATTTTCTTTCTGTAAAAAAAAAATTGGCATTTTTTTTCTTCCATAGCGGGGGAAAATGTGACAATGCCGGCCCTGTTCATAATTATTTGCTAATATTATATACCTATTTTATAATTTACTGATAATTATGTAATGGCCGCCCGGTATTGTCACAAAGCCTATCGAAAAATGTAAAAAAAGATTCATTCAGTGTTCAACAACGAAATTATTAACATTACAAATTAAAAGTTATTTAAAACTAGCAAGATAATCTAATATAATAAAATACTATTCAAAATAGATTTATCTTGAAAATAGTCTAAAATAAACTAAAATATTAAAATTAAAATATTATTTAAAATCATAATAAAATTTAAAACTATAACAAATTCATTTAATCAAAATTAAAATTAAAACGACGCACTGAATCGATCTTTTAAAACTTTCAAATTATAATTACATAACGAGATTACCTATTCGAGAAATAAAATTATTTTGGAATTTTATAAAACTACTTTCATTTTAAAATAAAAAAACCTAAATTTTGCAATAATTGAAGTTGTAACGTATTCACGCTTCCAATAAAACCAAAGAACTTCAAAAAACGTTGCATGTGAGTCACGCTTTTTGTATCCAGCGTACAGCCCAAACGATTCGTCTCCGGGTAACTTAAATTCTAACGTCGCCCGATTTATGAATTTTGGTCCCAGAGGGGAGAAAATTAAGATAAAAGAAAAAGTTTTTTGCTAATTTCTCGCTCAATTTAAATCAGATCGGTTTGAAACCAGTCTTAAACGAAAGAGGAGAACATTTTACATTTCGTATAACAGAATTTGCCTAAACAGTTTTTTATACAAATTTATATAGAAAAATAGCTGTATAAATGCAATGTTCTCTAATGCATGGCGCGACGCGGTCGGTCGTCTTTGTTTGCCGTACATGGAAATTATAAGATAACGTATGTCTTGTCTTAACATGAAAATGGCTGCATTTCTAATATTTTATTCAATTTTTTGACATTAATCAATTTAGAGTTATACTTATAGAAATTTGGAAGCATGTTAATTGTAAAAGGTAAACTTTTAAATGTAAAGAATAAAACCGGTCAAGTGTGAGTCGGACTCGCACACGAAGGGTTCCGTACACTATGTACTTTTTAAATACTTTTGTAAAAGAAACAAGAGAGGCGCTATAACAATATGTAACCAGTGGGAGTATGCAAGTAGTAGAATTTCAAGGCGTGAAATTTTACATAATACACCCCGGCGTTTTTATATTATAAACACTTTTTTTACACAAATTTCTTGTAGAATAAAATAATATAAAGTTTTGATAAATATACCATTATATCAAATAATAACGTTATGGCAAATATCTCTGTTGCGCATGCGCCGATTTCCCTCCAAAAAAAAATGGTTGTCTGTAAAGTCGGTTTACGGACGATAGTTTAACGTGATAACGTATTCCGTAATACATAACCTAAACCTCCCAAAATTTGGTTTCAATCCGCTTATCCTTGGTGTCGAAATGATAAGAAATGTCAAAAGTGACGTTTGCAACTTACAAAGTATTATGTTCTAATAATAATTAGTTATTCCAATACTTAGAAGGCTTTGCATTTCACAATATACTAATGTCAAAAAATTGAATTAAACATTAGAAATGCAGCTGTTTTCATGTTAAGACAAGACATACGTTTGCTTCTAATTTCCATGTACGGCAAACAAAGACAACCGACCGCGTCGCGCCATGCATTACACAACATTGCATTTTATAGCACGGCAGTGGAAGGATTTCTGGTAACGTAGGTCCATTCCCACCTGTGAATAAATAAAAGAAAAAAGACGGACAGATTTCTCAAAACGGTGGATTGTTTGGGCTGTACCGGTGTTATTTTGGGCCCATAGTGATCAGAGAGGGTACAGCTCCACTTCTTCTACTGTTCTGAGAAACTTGTGCAGAAATGTAACAAAGAAAAGAATATGCAGTTGGTCGATAACAATTATATTTCATAATCACTTCAAAAACGTGTCGGTGATAAGGTACAAAGAAATCTGATTTACAAGTACATTCTTAATATTAACAATATCATTTGATCATGATTGACAATTAGGAACTGGGGGTAGAACCCTGACGAGGTGATCACTTAATTATCTAGGGAAGTACATTTAATAAGGTTGTTTAAATTAAAAAAAAAAAATAATAATAAAACGTGAAAGAGGAAAAGAAAACTAGGCGTGAGCGTCATACCTTTTTCTGAAGAGTACTTACTTACACTTGAACAATACTTATTCTAGGAATACTTTACATAATTCGTGAGTGACTACGGGTATTTAGGCGCTTCATGGTAGTACAATGAAGTCTAAATTCGGTTTGGAGAAGAAGCTTGAAGATGATTCTGTGGTTTATTCCATGAGCGTCCTTTTCATGCGACCACACCGAATCCCGGAAAACAACTTAATGTTTGTTATTTTTCCGTAACTAATAAATATTGATTTTAATTATTTCAAACCTAACAACTATTGTTTGTCACTTTTTCACTTTTGAAAATCACAGATACCGCGTATTTAGAGTCAGACGACTGGATCACACGATAGACACACTTATGTTTATAAGTCCAAGCCACGCGATCCAAATCGTACTGCGCATGCAAATACCCGCGAATTTAGTGATTTGATTTCCTTATTTATTTATTTTATTATAATAATTTTTATGCTAATATTAAAAAATTGTCGCGGTGCTATGGCACCACGTGACAGGCTCCCCCTCTTTAGTGATTAGGAGGTACTCCGCTATACTACTAACTGTACATACAACAAGAAATTCACAACAATGAATTTATCTTTGTTGTAACTAAGTCAACAATCACTTGACAATCTACCATATCCCATACTATGGCAGTTGAAGTGTGCTCTTCATAAATAAGCTCTAATTAAATTTAACTAATCTAAATTGATCTAACGAGATGAAACAACCACCGATAATACGGAAATTATGGGGTCGTAACCTGACTGGCTGAAGGAGACAGCTTAGACGTTAGACGAAATTGGGCCTTAGGAAAGCGCCGGAATGTAAACAAGGACAAGCTTATAATCTAAAACAAAGGACGAGAATAACGAAATAACACAGGGAGAATTCTTTATTTAGGAAAATAAAGCATAACTCAGGTACGAAAAATAACTTAAACTTTTATTGTTAGTAATATCCTAACCTAACAACACTTGACGTTTGACAGATGTCAGCTGTCTGACATTGAACTTGAAGTTAAACTAGAGGGCAATGACCTCGGGTGAATTTTTCAATTGTTAACAGACGGAATTTTCTTCAGATGTTCAATATGAGATTTAAACATCTTTTTGGAGGATGGATCTTGAAGGATGCAGCTAACAGGACTCGTAAATTCTAAAATTACACGGGGATTACTGTAACGAGGACAAAGTTTGAGGTGAAAATTCGGTTTCATTTTGTTATAATGTAACCTTTGTACAACAAAATCGCCGACTTGAAACTTCGACTGCAACGAACGGTTTTTATTGAAATATTTCGCTTGTAGATCATGTGATTTTGACAGAGCTAGGCGAACTTGATTTTCGGAAGGCAAAGCGTCTTGTTCCCACACAGATGACAAATTCCATTGTAAATCGAGTGGAAATTTGATTTCTCTTGACAAAAATATCTTACAAGGTAAATTTTTAATACTTTCATGATATGAAGAATTATTGGCGAAGGTTATGTGATTTAATAACAAGTCCCAACTGAGATGATCGTCAAACTTTTGTTGAAGTAAAATTGACAGAGCAGCTCTAACGTTTCGTATTACTCTTTCTACAGCATTGGACGAAGGATGATAAGGCGAACTGTGAATGACACGTGAACCCCAGGAAGTACAGAATTCATTAAACTTGTTTGACGTAAACGAAGTCGCGTTATCGGAAACTATTTTAGTTGGTGGACCATACGTGGTAAAGACTTGATGCAGACATTTTATTATCGACGTGGAACTGGAATCAGGAATCGCGTAAGTTATTAACCACTTGCTGTAACTATCCAGAATTAGAAGAACATATTTATTCCCGGAATGTGATTTGACAAGCGGTCCCATGAGGTCAATGTAAATTTTGTCCCACACAGATTGTGGAGGATTAGACGACATAACTACTTTATCAGGATGTTGATCTGATTTATGCGTTGCACAGAGCATACAATCTTTAATAAATTGACGAACCTCAACAAACATGCGCGGCCACCAAAATCTTCGTGATATTGAACGATACGTCTTCGTGACTCCGGGATGACTGGCGATTTGTGAATTATGAAACTGTTCCAATATTTCTTTCTTGGAGGCGGACGGAACAACAATACGTCGACGACGGTTGCGGCCTACGAGTCGAACCAGGAAATTCTTGTGAATAGCGAAATTTTTCTGAGGTAAACCTTGATTAATTTGACTTTTAAGGCGGTTTAACTCAGGATCTTGATCTTGCAGGATATTAAGTTCGGTAAACGGATTTTTAATTTCCGTAATGGGATTGAGAAAATTTGATTGTATTGCATTTTTCTCAGAAGTTTCGGATTCAGCTACCAAACGGGATAAACAATCGGCAGTACAATTTACTTTACCGCGAATATGTTCGACTTTGAAACTGAAACGACTGATGCGAAGTAACCACCTACCTACACGACCTAAGTTGCGGGGGTGCTGAATTAACCATTTGAGACAGGAACTATCTGTCTGAAGAATAAAAGTTTGATGCGAGAGGTAAGATTTCATTTTTTCCATAGCCCAAATACATGCTAAAGCTTCTTGTTCGTACGTACTGTATTTCTTCTCGGCGGATGTCAAACGTCGGCTTGCGTACTGGATCGGGTGTAGACCATCTTCAAAGGATTGTAAAAGAACACAACCAACATGATTTTGACTGGCGTCGGTTTGCAGAATGAATTCACGTTGAAAATCGGGAAAACGTAGAACTGGTGAACTTGACAGAGCTTCACGAAGTTTGCGAAAAGACTGAATATGCGTTTCCGTTAAATTATATTTGACATTTTTCTTCCGTAGATCATTGAGTGGCGACATTATCTGAGCGTATTCGGGGATAAACTTAGCGTAATAACCAACCATTCCAATAAACGTTTGAAGCTGTTTCAAATTCTTCGGAATTGGCAAATTCTTTATCGCTTCCACTTTGTCGGGATCCATGGAAAGACCGTTGCTTGAGACACGATGACCCAGGAAGTTGAGTTCGCTTTGGGCGAATTTTATTTTATCCGGATTCACGGTAAGATTAGCTTCTTTTAGACGTCTTAACGTTTCTCGAACGTGTACCATATGAGATTCCATATCGGGACTGTATATTAATAAGTCGTCGAAAAATACAATCACAAACTTGTATCTTAAATCGGCAAAAATGTCAAACATCAGACGGTTTAGAGCACTAGGTGAAATAGATAGCCCGAACGGAGCCTTATGAAATTTCCACTGGCCTTCAGGAGTGACGAACGAAGTTAGACTCTTTGATTTGTCAGATAATTCAACTTGGTAAAAGGCGCTGTTTAGATCCAACGTGGTGAAAACTTTGGCGTTTTTTAAGCACTGGAAAATGTGCTCAATCGACGGAACAGGAAAACTATCCATGACAACCTTTTTGTTTAACTGGCGATAATCAATACAAAGTCTATAACCTCCACTTGATTTCTTGACAAGAAAAGCCGGTGAAGCGTAAGGGGATTTACTAGGTGAAATAACGCCTTTATTCAAAAGATCACTAATATGTTCCCTCATTATTTTAGCTTGAGGTGGGGAAAGTGGATACGGGGCCTTTCGGACTGGAATATCGTCAGACAAATGAATTGAATATTTGTAATTTTTAGCTTGACCTAGTTCTTCGGTAAGAACTTCTGGAAATTCAGCAAGCAAACTACTAAAGTTGGCCGCATTTGAATCTATACTGGTAACGTGATCCAGGGAGAAGGTTTTGGACGAAGCGGGTAACGGTACAAAGGGAATGACGTGAGAGGAATCGAATTTGAAAGAAAGATTATTCTCGGTACAATTAACGTTCGCACCCATTTTGCATAAAGAATCATAACCTATTATGACGGGATACGACAGAGCGTCGAGAACTAGGAAATCAATCTTCCAGGTAAATTTACTAATAGTAATGACTACTGTTAACGTGAAATTAGATCTCGCGATAGAACTGTTGGCTACTTGGGCATAAGAAATCGAATTTGTGATCGTACCTATTTTTAACGATGACAAATAATTAGCAAGTTCGGAATTGATGTAGTTCTTGGTAGAACCGGTATCAAGCAGTGCCGAAGCTCGAATATGTTGAAAGTAGAGATAAACTAGAGGGATCGTAGAGCTACTTGATTGACTTGGGGAATTATAGGAATAATTCGGGACGGGAGAAGTCAATCGAATAGACGTATTTACAGGAGAGGACAAGTTAGCTGGAGGGGGGGTGGTTCGAAAGGGGTGACTTATTAACTAATGTGGTTAACCGGGGAAAGACATTAATTTGTTCTACATCTTTCGGTTTACTAAAAATTTTGACAACGCTATCTCACCCTTGAGAGGGCAGGATAGCCTTAGGTTCAGAAGGAGAAGGACGTGGGGGACGAACCGGACACTGGGCTATAAAGTGACCTGGTTGTTTACAATATCGGCAACAAGGGGAAAAATTAGGAGCGACAAGTCCGGTCGAATTGGGGTGAGTGTACGTTTTACGTTGACGTTCAACTACTCTCAAATGTTTTATAAGCTGGTGAAGCTCAGCTAAACAAGTTGGGGTATCTCTGAATTGTAGATAATTAAATGTGAATTCGTTTTAGTTAAGCCAAATGCGCGCAATTATCTCCGATTCAGACAGGCTAGGACCCAATAATTCGACGTATTTCAAGACGTCTTCAGCATATTCGGGAAAATTCTCAGAGAGGTTCTGACGCCTACTGATATAGCGTTCTATTAGCATAGCCCGATCTATAGAAGTGGTGAAATGGTTTAGAATAAGATTTTTGAGCTGTGTCCATTCGAGTTCAGAATAGACATTAAGTCTCCACCACTGTCGGAGGGGTCCGTCAGTCTTAGTGCCTAAACTCTTTAACAAAATATGAAATGGAACTAAAGCGAATTGACTCACGTTCTCGATTTCTAACAGGAATTGTATCAAAATGTCAAGATCTGTACCTGTAGCGGTAGGTACGTTACGCAACAAGTCCCGGATATCGCCCATATTTGCATGCGAAGCGGTATGATTTGGAACGGAAATAAGAATTGGCTCGGACTTACTCGGTGAGTGCACTGGAGGATCGTCCATCGCCGGCGGAGAGTCTGGAAGTTCAGCGGTGGTCGGAGGCGGACCTGGAGATTTGCTTTGGCCGGGTGTCGGCGGAGACTTTGGGCTGCGGCAGGACTTATGGCGCGGCATGGTCGACTGGAAGACGTGGAATCGGACAGGAACAGGACTCAGGAATTAACTACGCTCCTTGCTACCAATTATAGCACGGCAGTGGAAGGATTTCTGGTAACGTAGGTCCATTCCCACCTGTGAATAAATAAAAGAAAAAAGACGGACAGATTTCTCAAAACGGTGGATTGTTTGGGCTGTACCGGTGTTATTTTGGGCCCATAGTGATCAGAGAGGGTACAGCTCCACTTCTTCTACTGTTCTGAGAAACTTGTGCAGAAATGTAACAAAGAAAAGAATATGCAGTTGGTCGATAACAATTATATTTCATAATCACTTCAAAAACGTGTCGGTGATAAGGTACAAAGAAATCTGATTTACAAGTACATTCTTAATATTAACAATATCATTTGATCATGATTGACAATTAGGAACTGGGGGTAGAACCCTGACGAGGTGATCACTTAATTATCTAGGGAAGTACATTTAATAAGGTTGTTTAAATTAAAAAAAAAAAAAAATAATAAAACGTGAAAGAGGAAAAGAAAACTAGGCGTGAGCGTCATACCTTTTTCTGAAGAGTACTTACTTACACTTGAACAATACTTATTCTAGGAATACTTTACATAATTCGTGAGTGACTACGGGTATTTAGGCGCTTCATGGTAGTACAATGAAGTCTAAATTCGGTTTGGAGAAGAAGCTTGAAGATGATTCTGTGGTTTATTCCATGAGCGTCCTTTTCATGCGACCACACCGAATCCCGGAAAACAACTTAATGTTTGTTATTTTTCCGTAACTAATAAATATTGATTTTAATTATTTCAAACCTAACAACTATTGTTTGTCACTTTTTCACTTTTGAAAATCACAGATACCGCGTATTTAGAGTCAGACGACTGGATCACACGATAGACACACTTATGTTTATAAGTCCAAGCCACGCGATCCAAATCGTACTGCGCATGCAAATACCCGCGAATTTAGTGATTTGATTTCCTTATTTATTTATTTTATTATAATAATTTTTATGCTAATATTAAAAAATTGTCGCGGTGCTATGGCACCACGTGACAATTTATACAGCTATTTTTCTATATAAATTTGTATAAAATATTTTTCTATATAAATTTGTATAAAAAAACTGTTTAGGCAAATTCTGTTATACGAAATCTATGTAAAATGTTCTCCTCTTTCGTTTAAGACTGGTTTCAAACCGATCTGATTTAAATTCAGCTAGAAATTAGCAAAAATCACGCACAGGTCAGGCGGAACGTTAGGAACGTTAGGAACGTTACGTTACACTTTTTCGAACATGCAGCCGGTGTTTTATCAATTTATAATATTGGTGATTCATCAATTTATAAGACGTTATCACGTCAAAAAAAACGCAAAACTTTAGAAAATATTAAACCATTATGAAAAATATACCACTATTATATAAAAACAATGTTATAGCACATATCTCTTCTGCGCATGCGCCGCTTTTCCCCCTAAAACTTTTTACAAAACTTTCTTTTAAACCATTATGAAATATATACCTACTATTATTATATAAAACAACGTTATTGCATATATTTCTTTTGCGCATGCGCCAATTTTTCCCAAAAAAATTACAAAACTTTTAAATAATAAACCGTTATGAAAAGTATGCCGTTATTATATAAAAAACAGCCTTATAGTATATATTTCTTCTACGCATGCGCCGATTTTTTTAAAAAATTTATTTTACAAAACTCCTGTAAAACAAAATAATAAGTCGTTATGAAAAGTATACTATTATCTTATAAAAACAACATTATAATATATATTTCTTTTGCGCTTGCGCCGACGTCTCTCAAAAACAATAGGCCTCTTCATATTTGCATATCAAACATCCTCCCAAAATTTGGTTTCATTCCGTTCATCCATGGTGTTGGAATGGTAAAAAATGTCAAAAATGACGTTTGCATCTGTCAAAGCAATATGTTCTAATAATTAAAATTAGTTATTCAAATAGTTAACTCAGAAGGCGTTGCATATCACAAAATACTAATGTCAAAAGACTGACTAATATTTGAAATAACATTCGTTTTTGAACAAATGCAATCTTTTTTTTTAAGACAGAACATGCGCAATTTTTAAATTCCCATAGTACAGTATACAACAAACGAAGACAGACGATCCCCGTGTATGCTATGGATTAGACAAAATTGAATTTATACATTATATTTCTATATAAAACTGTATAAAAAAAGTGTTTCGACGAATTCTGTTATACAAAATCTATGTAAAATTTTCTCCTCTTTCGTTTAAGACAGGTCTCGAATCGATCTGATTTAAATTAAGCGAATTATAAGCAAAAAACTTAGTTTGCTCCTCTTTTGGGAGTTTTGGGGGTTTTAAATTATTTGTTGTTCTAGCGGCAATAGAAATACATACTCTGTGAAAATTTCAACTCTCTACCTATTACGGTTCTTGAGATACAGCCCGCTGACAGACAGACAGACAGACGGACGGACAGCGGAGGCTTAGTAATAGGGTCCCGTTTGAGCACCCTTCGGGTACGGAACCCTAAAAACCATTCCAAAATTGTAAAAAAAATTGACATTAGTATTTTGTAAAATGCAACGCCTTCTAAGTTAACTATTGGAATAACTAATTATTAGAACATAATACTTTGACAGTTGCGAACGTCATTTTTTACATTTCTTACCATTCCGACACCACGGATAATCGGATTGAAACCAAATTTTGGGAGGATGATTGATATGCAAATATAAAGTGGCCTATTGTTTTTTGGGGAACATCGGCGCATGTGCAAAAGAGTATATCTTTTATAATGTTGTTTTATATAATAATAATATAGTTTTTATAACGGCTTATTATTCTATATATTTTTACTAGAAATTTTTGTAAATTTTCATGGGGATAATCGGCGCATGCGCAAAAGATATTAAATGCTATGATGTTTTTTATATAATAATAGTATACTTTTCATAACGGTTTATTATTCTATATGTTTTACAAGAAAGTTTTGTAATTTATTTTTCGGGAAAATCGGCGCATGCGCTACAGAGATATATTCGGAGAAAGATGTACCTACCATTTAATGTTGTTTTTTTTTTTATAATTATGATATACATGTCATAACGGTTTATTAGCCTGTATATTTTTACAAGATAGTCATGAAAAAAATGTGTTTTTCTAAATTTGTAGTTTCAGAAATATTTTGAAAATAAAAAAAATATAATGATAGTTTGTTCTGTAGATGTTAGTTAGGTATTTGACAATCATTCTCTGTTTAATTACATCATAATGTGATAACATATAGAAAACTATGAAACGAATAGCTTTTATAATGTTTAGTGGTAACCGTTACCCGCGTTACTGCACGCGTTCGGAAATTTTATTTTCTTTGTTATTATAGGTATGTCAAATGTCAATATTATAATTTATTAGTTGGAAAGGCCCCGTAGTCCAATTACTGCAATTTGTTCGACTAGATTAAATTAACTAAAGCTTTGAAATTTCACACACATGCATAAGTCTGGTGACAATGTATATATCCAATATGGCGGATGCCCCAAGACGACGGAATACCTTTTCCTTCTCAACCATCTTGAATAAAATAATCAAATACTTTTTATAAATTCATGTCAAAATAGTTAAAATTTTGAAAGACTATAAAAACAAGAAAAATAAAATACTAATAAAAAGAAAGTTTTTATTGAAATGTACCTACCAAAAAGGAAATATAATTTTTAATAATTTAGGGTCATAATTATATTATTGATTGTGATTAATAAACGATCATAGAGTTTACAGCTAACGCTTTTATATTTATGAACCTAAATTAATTATTAATAAATTATTAAAATGTTTTTTTTCCTTTCTGTGTTTCAATATTTTCAACTGTTATTTTTTTCTTAGATTAAGCTCAAAGTGTCGTTAAAAATATACACCAATTTTCGAACATAACGTTGGGGTATATTATGTAAAATTCGCGCCTTGTAATTCTTGAATTACTTGTGTCTTCAGACAATATTTTTTTAAGATATTGATGTACCACAAAAAACATGATTTCAAGGAACTTTCAATTTTAAATACCTACTTAATTTTTTCACATTAAAAATTATTTTGAAAATTGTTTGTGGAACACGGAAATTATGTGCGATTTCCCATAACGATATTATTATCCTGTAAACACTAGAGATCGGCTTATACTGACATACCTATGCTTTTTAAAAACATTTTTTTTGTCTTAGACAGTTTTCTAAGCCTAAAATATTCAAAAGATATAATATTAACAAATATATCATGTCAAAATTTATTCTGCACCCTGTACCTGCATCAGAAAAGAAACTAAGGTGTAATTCTGTCCGCTTTGTACACAAAACTTAAACTGAAAAGAACTCAAAGAGAAAACTGAAACTTGAAGAAAACAGAGAGGCCCGCGCGGGCCACTTGATGTATATCAAATAATCTTATTCACTGACTTTAACACTGTCTTTTTACATGTAAATGATCCAATTGTAAGTTTATTTCAGTGCAAAGTAAAATAAAACGTCGACGTTATGGAACTTGCAAAAGAAAATATTACCCACTTACCAGCTGTTCGTTTAGATGGGTAAAAACACATTTATATAAGTAAATTTGTCAGACACAGAAATGTGCTGTGTCCAGACTTTATCATTCTGTTCAAAATTATAGACTTGAATAGTTTCGGACATGTATGGCTCCAGGAACATATCCTCTGTCAGAGATGTTTTCTATCGTTCGTTAAAACACAACTTAACATGTCCATTTTTCGAAATATAGGTAGGTACTCTAATTTCATCACTAGTAGCCAGTCATCAAGTTACCACGGAAAAAGTATGAGTATACGTTCGTTGCTGAATGAAGATCTATAGTAATATGTAGGGGAAGGGGGGCAAATATGAATGACTTTTACATTTAGCAAAAAGTTTCCGCCGAGAAATGCTAAATTTTGAAAAATCTCATTTTTCAATTAATTGTTTTCTATCTGTAATTTAGGAAAACAGTAATATTTAAAAATATATATTTTTTGGTGTAAACTTATAAAATATCTAAACGAGGATAAATACGGGATACTCAAAATTATTTGATAAAAATGGGCAAAAAAATGAAAAATATAAATAAAATGAGTACCTACATACCTAATAATATTTCATATTTATCGCCTACTGAACATTTGCTATAAGAGGATATAAATATAGATCCAAGAAACGTACCCTGGAATGATTATTATAGTCGAAATTAAATCTCAAAATGTGCTCCAAAAGCCCACTCAAATATCACAACTGAGAAATAAAAGTTTAATGTGAAATTATTAAGACAAGGATGACAACGAAGTTTACGCTTTCCAAAATAGACATTTAGTATTAAAAATGTGGTGACAGTCACAACAGGAACAACACTAAGATAATTGCTTCTCAAAGGAAACGTTTCGCCTTGTTTCCACTAAGTTGCAGCACTTCATAGAAAATAAACGGACTCATTCATATTCGTATCTCTATCCCATAATATTTGTCTCTCTCCTCTATATTGTATCAAGCGTTTATCAAGTTCGGGTAAGCTCGGCATTTTACAGTACCAATCATATTTCTAACCGTTTAGACTTTAGACGTTAGAACTGTGGAACAAGATCAGTCCGAGTAACACGAAACAAATATCCAAGAACGGAAACCTAAAATTCTCGATTTCGAAACTCTATACGCTTTACACTGTACAAGTACAGTAAGGTCAAGCATGACACAGAGAAGCTTGCTGTATATTGTGTTAGGCAAGGTTAGAGAGAAACTATAATAAGATAACACAAAACCGCAATCCAGGAGAAGAAGAAGAAATAGTTCGCGAGTTCATAAGTGTCTCAATATTGCTACCCCTGCTGATGCTGGCATACATCTTTGTGAAACTGTATATCTCTCTCTCTGGCCATAACGCGCCGTGCCTGATCTGAGACTGCTGTGATGTTTCAAAAACAAAACACACGTCACACATACATACTGTATTCCATCGTATCCTACACGCTGAAACAAAACGATTCTAACTTATATAAAAGATCGTTGTTCAAAGACTACGGTCCAGTTTCGCGTGGATTTGTAGATTGCTTATAAACATCGATTATTATGGAATAATAGCCGTATTTGCAGAGCGTTGCCATATATTTCGCACGCGATTAAGACAAAATACGGTAGTTACAACAGCAATGGAGCCTACGGCATCACCGTATTGCAGTGTTTCCTTATGGGGCTGCGCCTCACTCGGCAGCGACAACAGTAGTTAGTGGAGCCTCCACTGTATTACAATCTTACCTCACGGGGCTGCACCCCGCTCGACAACGGTAACAGTAGTGAAGCCTTCGGCTCCACCATATTTAGTGTGACTTTTCCAGTTTTTTTTTCCTAAAAATCTTATTCGGACTATCATGAACATATACAAAAAAATTCGATTTCTTCGATTTTTTGGCTGTTCCCTTGGATTTTTAATAATTGTTTTTACTGAACCACTCCTCCATTGAGGCGAACAAAACTGAAATAAAAAAAATAAATTTATCGAAACATTGGCCACTAGCGTAACATTGATAAAGCTTATTTCTGATCCTCAACCAAACCTTCCTTCCACTTAGAAAATTAAAAAAAAAAATACAAATCGAGCGAGCCATTTTCGAGTTTTTTCGAGTGTAACGCATGACAAATTTTTATATACCTACCTATAATATTATAGGTATATAAAAATCAATTCAAATATGGCTGAAGTATAATGGTGTTTGTCAAAAATCATTATTATTACATCTATATAGGTTCTATATATTATAGATGTAGTGATAGAGATTTTTGACAAAACACCGCCATAGTTAAGCCATATTTTGTACAAAATATTTACAAATTATATATACAAACCTTCTTCGTTTATCGCTCTTTCTACTAGTGAAAACTGTTTCAAAATCCACTGTGTAGTTTAGAAGAAATAAGCAGAAACCAGACAGAGGAAAACGGCGACTTTGTTTTATAACTAGGTATGAAGTGATGAAAGTTCAGCCATATTTTGAACATAATATTTACAAATTATATACCTACACAAACGTTCCTCGTG
Organism: Xanthostigma xanthostigma; assembly: GCA_963575645.1. Classification (NCBI taxonomy): domain Eukaryota; kingdom Metazoa; phylum Arthropoda; class Insecta; order Raphidioptera; family Raphidiidae; genus Xanthostigma; species Xanthostigma xanthostigma. The sequence continues at coordinate 29,813,608 of OY754467.1, read as the reverse complement.
TATCACTCTTTACGTTAGTGAAAACAGTTTGAAAATCCGTTGCGTGTTTTAGAAGAAGAAAGCGGAAACCATGGACATAAGGAAACGGCGACTTAGTTTTAACACAATGTCAATAAGAAATCAACTGTTTTTTTTTTTCAACTAGTTAACTAACGCAAGTCTACTGTAGAAATGAGACGTTTTGAGAGAAAATATTCGAACTATTCGATTATTAAAATATCTCGAGAGGTTATTCAAAGCCATTCGAAAGATTTTTATATTCACGAATTACGACTTATAATACAATCTCCAATAATAAATTATTATACTATATGCTCTTTGAAGCACTGCACGCAAATGTCTCTCTCAGATCCTCATCAGCTGGCATACTCACTGCAGTTCACAATATTTAATATGATTACTGACATCTTTTATCTGCTTCTGTTCTATGAAGCACTGCATGCAAGTCTTACAATCGAAAACGAGAGCAAAATTCATTCGAGAGTTGAAAAATTCATTCACGCATAATACCAGACGCCTAATATTATGATACACTGCAGTGTTTTCCAAACTGGGAGGCGCGGAGTAGTCTAAAGGGAGCCGCAAAAATTAGTCACAGTGAACAATTTTCCAAATTACTGCTAAAGTATTACTAGTAGCTATATCGTCACAAACACCAAGATTTGATAAACTTTGTGCTAATAGACAAGCACATCCATCTCATTAAAAACAATAATAAAATATGGTTTTCCTTTAGTTTGTATGAATAAATTTTATAAGAGTAAAATGTTTGTGTTTTTTATTTCAAGAAATCTTCAGGGGGGGTGCCAAATGATTAAATATTTTTAAGGGAGGCGTAGTAACATCAAGTTTGAAAACCACTGTGATACAGCATGTGAATTGTGAAGGAATCGTTTCAAATAAATCATTCGTTTATAAAAATCACCCGAGTAGCAACTTTCGATTATTAAAATCGTTCTATTATTCGCAATTCTAGTCTACTGTATGCAGATTATTTAGGTTCGTTTGGTAGATTCTTCTCCGTTATACGATTACACACAATAGACATCGGCGTAGAGAGTCAGTGATATTTTAAAGATACCAACATAAAACGAGTAAAGTGTATGTGTTTCCTTTCCACTCAGGTGAAAAACGGTCTCTTGTTTATAGTCACAATAAAGTGGATATTCAAATACTCCATTGTACACAGTACCCTATATATCTTATTTACAGTTTCTTATAACTTATACAGGATGAGTCAGACCCCCCGTATCAGTCGTTTTTTTCGAAAACTGTTAGTCGTAGAGAGTTGTGTCAAAAATCTGTATTATAAAAGCCATAATGATGAATCGAATGGTGATATTTTTTTCCCCCGGAAAGGTCGGCTTCCCTGTTAGTTTGCTCCGGAGTGTTCAGAACTCCGGAATGTTAAATGGCACGATAGGTCGAAAGTGGTATTGTGAAAAAGATCTTTAAAAAATAAGCAAGTTTTGTAGGACATTTTTTTTTTTGTTACTGCCACCCCTGTTAAGTAATATTCGTTTGAAATTATTAAATTAACATGTCAGAATATACATTCTTAATTTTAAAAGTCGACATTTAAAATCTAGTTACCTAATTAAACTATGCCACAATAAGTTTTCAATAATTGCAATTGTTCTTTTTTTATCGGAAAATACTTCCAGGTACTCATAACATATCTAGAAGAGCTCCGCAGTGTTTAGAAGTAAATTGAAGTCAGTTTGAACATTTGTGACATTGTTTAATTAGGTAACTAGATTTTAAATGCCGACTTTTAAAATTAAGTTTGTTATTCTGATATGTTAATTTAATAATTTCAAACGAATATTACTTAACAGAGGTGGCTGTAACAAAAAAAAATGTCTTACAAAACTTGCGTATTTTTTAAAGATCTTTTCAACAATACCACTTTCGACCTATCGTGCCATTTAACATTCCGGAGTTCTGAACATTCCGGAGCAAACTAACAAGGAAGACGACCTTTCCGGGGGGAAAAAATATCACCATTCGATTCTTCATTAGGGCTTTTATAATACAGATTTTTGACACAACTCTCTACGACTAACAGTTTTCGAAAAAAACGACTGATACGGGTGGTCTGACTCACCCTGTATAGTTATATCTACCGTCTAAATTACGTACTGAAAAGAACAATAACTACGTGCGCTCACCTCCGTTAGATTCTATTTATTGAAACTTTCCCCGCGGCTTCGCTCCCGTGAACGTCATTTTTTCACGCAGATTTTGACAGGAAGCTTATAACTTAAACAGCAGTCTATATTTAAAGTTAAGGTACGTGAAGAAATGCTTTCAACAAAAATCTAGACACCCGAGAGTGTCAGCAAACCTCGGATATTGCATGTGTATATTTATCCGAACCATTTCGAAGTACTTTCCACCCCCCTCTAACCCAAAAGCTATTTGACCTGCACACTGGTAATTTCATTTATCTATTAAGGCTCCGCCAATTACCGAACATCCCAAATTTTGTTCAAAAAAATATAACAATTTGTTAGTTATTGACTCGTCATAAAGATGAAGAAATGAATTACTTTACATTCAATTCTCATAGACCACAATATATTTGTTGTACTATTTTGAATGGAATGTTTCAAAATGTTTCCTCACCACACGCCGAAAAGTGCAAACGGGCTCTTAATAGTATTGGATTGACATTTGACGCATTACGAAATTTACTCTATATGCCAACTTTATAGGTTAGTGCTTAAAGTCGACATTGGCCGTGAGGTTAAGTACGAATTACGATAAGTACCAACATAGCCCAAGCGTTGGATGCGTCAAATGTTATACGTCTTAAGATAACACCACCGACCCTTTTTTGCCGATTCGTGTAATAAAGACAGACGAAAAATTCAATGTCTGCCTGACAAATTCCTGGCAAGGTGTTAAAAAATAGCAACTTTCGGTCTTGTTTTTCATGAGTAACTAACGTAGAGCATGAAATTCCGTGCAAGAATGCCCAGGTCTGCCTGAGTTTTTGTTGGAATAACAGGTGACAGACCTGGTTTTAATGCTCTGAATTTTTTATTTGCTAACGTCATCGACTACCACCTTGAAATTTTGCATGCAAATAAGTTAAGAGCACTGTCCATTAAAGTATATTTTAGGCATGTTTTTGAACATTTTTAAACATATTAAACATTTCACTATTTTATTTCCGCTATGTTTCTTCGTGGTTTTTCTTACGAATTATATTTTTAATATTTACTGTCAGACTTCTTTTCTTGTATGTAAGTTTATTATAAAATGATTTTTATAATATATTTATGCTTTCAATTTTTTAGAACCTATTAACTATTCAGGTTCTTTCAGTAAAGAAAAAATTACGGTAAAAATACTATATGCGAGAAAATTTTTACTATGTACCATCGTAAATTTAAGGATAATGTCTATAGAGTTCTCACAAAGATTCATAGTAAAAACTACTCTAAAAGTTCAGTAGAACTATGTAATTGACAGAAATATATAGGGAATTTAATCGAAATAAATGCGGGAGTTTTGAAATTTGTTGAGTTTGATGTTCAAAATGAAATGAAACAAATATAAAATGTGATTGAAACCGCCGAGCCGGCTATATACACAAAATAGGACAAAAATAGTGTCTCTGAAATATCTCGCTTCGGGTGCCTTATAAGCAAAACAAAATAGAGTTAAATTTTCCACAAAATATGTTTTTACATTTTTTTCTGTAAACTGAATAATTTCGATGTAGCAGCCATCCGAAATCAAGTACTACTGATAAAGTAATTATCGAATACTTGCCTATAATAATTAATAATTATTCAATCTTGATTCCATTTTAAATGCTTATTTGAGCCGTATTGACCTAACGATTCTAAAATTTTTAGCCTTTAGGAGCTTAAGACTTATGACAGAACCGATAAGCAGGCACTCAGGCGGACAGAAAAAATCATGAAATAATCAATTATGACAATATCATGGTAAATATCTTTAAAAACATTAAATTACAGATAAAATCTCTCTTTACATTTTCATTATTAGTACTGGCTACTAACAATGTCATTTCATTGTTAAATTATTATTATATTTCTCAAATATGACATAAAAGGTTAGAAGAGCGCACACAGTGTATTTTATGTACCAAGGAAAGAAAACAAGTTTGCTTTTACGTTTGAAATCCAATAACTCAACTTCACAGCCCAAAGGAAAACATAATATGAAACATTAGACCGGTTTATACACACGGTGTGCATACATACAAAACTAAATATTATATCTAGTAGATTTATTGTATAGGATACTGCTCGACGTCACTCTTTCATTTAATAAAACTTATAGGCAGTCCCAGTCCCGAGATTGTAATCCGAGCTACATTGATGAAAGTATTCAACTTATTAATGATAATAATAATTACAAAACTGAAAATTTAAATCGGCACTATGCTCAGGCAGCACTCGATGTAGGTGGCTTCAAAAACATTAAAACAAATTGTTAGAAAATTATTAAACTAGTAATATCGGTGCAATATGGAAGTTCAAGATTACCTATAAAAAGTGTTCAAAATCTTGGAAGGGAAAGCAGAGTCTAAAAAAAAGTTGAACTACTTTTTTCCACGCTATGTTTTTTGAAAATGCTCCATTAGATTCTGTTCAGTGCCTTAGGGGTCATTCAAATATTACGTAAGCAGAATATTAGTAATTTTTGACCCCCCTCCCTCTTGTCAGAAAAAGTAAGCAAAGCTCTTGCCCCTCCCCCCTATGCTTACATAAACATTGGTATATATTTTTTACATCTGCTCAAGTTTCTTTATTGTTATAAATAAATATTGCTGACGTCATCACCATCTAGACCCCTATGTCATCAAAAATAAGCTAAGCAAAGACCCTCCCCCTTTGGTGCTTACGTAATACTTGAATGACTCCTTATGCTATAAATGTGCAAAGTTTTAGCTTCTTTGGTTAGCGGGACCTTTTTTATGAAAGTTAACAAGAAAAAATCCTGAATGTCCTTCTAAACCTCCCTGCATTGCACCTATGTGTAATGGAAGAAGCGAGGCTGGAAGCATCCCGGTTACAGAGAACAGGGCAGTGGCGAGACACAAAAACTGACCATACCCACATCACTGATAGCGTAGGCGGAGACATATTAAACATGATATCCGATCATAAGAACCCAGTCCACAGCTTCAAAAGAACCTATACTACTATCATTTTAGATAGAGAGGAACTGAAGAAGCTTATTAAAAATTTATCAAAAGGTCTCATCTTGGTACACGGATGGCTCAAGATGACAAGTAGAGTTGGAGCCGGAATATATGGGGAGAGATCAAGGAGAGATGTTAATCTGAGCCTAGGTACTCATGCCACAATATTTCAAGCTGAAGTAATGGCAATTACAGTATGTGCGCAGGAGAATATTGAGAAGGGTTATCAAAACCAACTCATCCACATTCTGATAGCGAAATCATTACAATCCCACAAATTCAGCTCAAAGCTGGTATGGGATTGCCATCGTTCACTCAATGACCTGGGAACTAAGAACATAGTATGTTTAATGTGGGTACCGGGTCATGAAGGAATCTGGGGCAATGAGATGGCGGATATCCTTGCTCGACAAGGAGCCTCTGCGAAGTTAATTGGACCAGAACCGGTTTGTGGTATTACTTACACAAATATTCAACAAACTGTCAAAAGCTGGACCCACAATCAGCTAACCACTGACTAGAGCTCAAACCCAGAAAATTTACATGTAAAAAGAATGTTTGTAGGCTTTTCAAACAGGCTTACAGAGGACTTGATCAAATTCAGTAGACCTAAACTCAGGAAAGTGGTTGGGCTCTGAACCGGTCATGCACCTCTGAGAAAGCATTTACACACGATAGGGATAAGTCAAGAATCCACACAGTGTAGATATTGCGAAATGGCGGACAAAATAGCTAACCATTTACTGTTCGAATGCGAGGCCCTAGCCTACCGGAAGAACAATCATCATTGGATACATTGATGAGAGCGGAGTAATTCCTCAGGACAATCTAGTCACCAATCTTCAAGAGTTCACAAGACGATCCAAACTATTGGAGGACTAGATCCAGGACAAGGAGTAGCACAAAAATTCTTCTAGGATAACGTGCATAACGGGCTATTAAGCCATAACCCCTAATTTATTCATTCATTTATTCAACTATAGCTAATCGTAGTTCACTAATCTAGGAGCACGCTTATATCATAGCACGAAAGCTCTGTAACGTTTAAAAGCGTCAAACATTTTACATTATTTAAAATTTTACGCGGTTGAAAACACGTTTTACTCACCATCTACGCTAACAATCCTACAACTTGTTTTTTTTTATTTCCATTTCTTAACTTCATATTTAAATATTATTATAGCTTAAATATCAAAATATTTTATTGTCATCAAAACTACATATGACTGCAAAGTTTCACGTCAATTGTACATTTGAGAGAGGGTGAAAATCGAGTTTCCAGATTTTTTTGCATACAAAGTAGATACATATCGTACATACAAGTCAAGCTAATATAATCACGTTATAAAAAAAATATCAATTCAGCAAATGTAAATTTTAGGAACCGAATTTTCATTTATATCTAAAACAGTAAGGCTATCTTTTGCGTGCAAGAGATTTCTTTTAATTGGAAAATTAAAAAATTTAAATACTTATTTAATGTTTGTTTTGGCTAATTGAATAATTTATTCGCTGGTATTTCCAAAAATATTACCTGACCTTTAACGATAATCATTGATACTTTTTATTTTTGCATAGTCTTAATTTTTTCTAGGCACTACATCAATAAATTGAAAAACTAAAACCCGACTACTGAAAAGTATGAGAAGGCTACATTTATTTTTGAATTTTGGTCCCAGGGGTGACCAAATTGAAAAAAAATAATTTGCATAAAAATTAAGTTCAAAAACTAAAACCCGACTATTGATAAGTATGAAATGAGAAAATATTCTCATCTGAGGATAGCCGTGGTCAACATTCGTAAATACAGACTTTGATTGACTGTTATACTCAAGACCCCTACTTGATATATTAAATAACTTACTATTTTATAATGTAAGTTACAAAAATACATACACTTATTATGCTATTATTAACAAAATACATGTAAAAATCACTATGCCGGTTCTGAATTATTACTTTGATAAAACTACCAATCGACTATAAGTATCTACTATCTACTACCTACTTACATTATACTGTAACAAAAGCAAATATAAAACTTTTTAGCGTTCAAACAGATATTGAAGTTTGAAAACTATTTTTTACGAAGGGAAGACAATTCCGCCGTTAAATATAAGAAAAAAACCTTGCAGAGTTTACGAAGCTGTGATTTCTCCTTAATAATCTTTTTAGTTATATTAAATAATTCATCAACTGGAGATTTTCAAAATAATATTTTTTTAGAATAGACAAATCGATTTGAAAAAAACTGATTTACCTGCATTTTAACTACTTAATATTAAAAAAAAATCCAAAATATTTATTTTGGAAATACATTAATAGCCGTTTTAATTCGTTTCCGCCAGACAAAATCCTATATGCTCCGAAGAAATAAGTACAACAAAAACTTGTTAATTTGAAAGTTCTCTAAATTATCGAAAAAAAAAATCAAAAAATCGTGAAAATATTTATGAACACAGCTACGGATCATAATTTATACGTGTGCGACCTGTTTTTTACATGGAGTTATTTCTCTGAAGACACAACTTAAAACACGCGATCGGCAACGCATAACAAAACGGCAAATGTAGTAAGTGTAGACATTTTGAAGTCGAGCAGAGATAAGACTTCCGTCGCCCGTTCAACCAATAGCAATACAGAACAAGCATTGAGCTAGTTTAGTTTGAAAACAAAGTCGGCCGGGAAATTACACCGGTTTTGTTGTTGTAACTTTGAAGGGCCGGATGTCCTCCGTGTCCGCTTTGTGGTGCGCTGGCCAGTAAAATGTTTGAAATTTCAGTTGTAATTAAAATGTAATTAAACAAACATTTAACAGAAGGGCTGCACAGAAAGGATGTACGTTCAAACCCTTTACTGGAGTAAATTAATACCTTCTCAACTGACCATACATGAATAGAAGTTAAATATATAATACGTCTGCTTATTAAACCGACTGTCCGTCAAAAAAATCATTGCTGGTTTTTTAAGTGAAACATTATTCCTTACGGTGAGCATTGAAAACCAGGTCTAGCTTAATTCCACGCCTTTTTATAATTGTTTTTTGTACCATTAATATTCTTGTTAATTTGATTCATTGTAAGGAAAAAATGCAACGGTCTAGCTATGACAACGAGAAACAAATTATGTCACAACATATATACGAGTATAAAGCAAAGTCTCCGTTCGCATCTGTCTGTATGCCTGTCTGTATGTCCGTTAAGGAGGTTGATGCGTTACAGTCTCAATCAAAAGTAAGTCAAATTCTAAATGGAAACTTTTCCATAATAAATTTTTACAAAAGGTTATAAGTCGATGATACCAATAAATTATTGTCATAAAGGTATTATTATATATATATTTTTTTTAATATTAATTAATTATTTCAGTATTTTACTTAATGGACAAACTTTTGAATTTTTTGTACAAAGTTAGGTTAGAAAAAATACATTTATGTAAATATATGTATTTTACATATGTTTTGCAGTAAATAATTAAAAAAATAAATTAGAAGTAATAAAAATTAAAATTAAATCATTAAAAAGATCAAAATTCAGTTTAAATTGTTAAAATTGTCAAGAATAAAAGTCCATAATCATAAAGTGCTAAGGTGTAATAATTTTTTTTATTGATTAAAAGTCTCCTAATTAATTTGGAAAAAATATTAAAATATGCGTAAGACATCGATGCTTTACATAGTTAGTTTTCGGAACTGCTGACATTATTTGGTTATTTGCAAAAAATTAAAATGTACCGTTTGCATGCTAGGTTGACATATTTTCCATAAGACTACATGTAAAAGTTTTTTTTAATTTTTAACTTTATAAATCTCCTAATGATTTTGGATTTTTTACAGAAAATTTTGTCATAAAAAAATCTATTAAAAAAACTTTATTTCAGATTTTTTTCATTATCTTCGTAAAACGGCACAACCTCCTTAAAGCATTATAACTACTAAACACATTTAAATGCTGTTTGCATCATTCGATACCTTATTAATTGTTGAAGAAGATTCAGGGTTATAAAAATTTTCCGCCCCGGATTGCCCGTGTGCAAATCAGATTGATCCGCTAACTATATGTAAATTTCTTAGACTGATATTTGAACAGAAACTTGACTGAAGTAGTCACATTGATAACGTATGCCAAAAGTTAACGACTAATGCTCTTGTGATATAGACTCACTGAAAAGTTATGCTGACAGGAAAACTTTACTGTCTATAGGTATATTGTGCATTATACTACTCAACTTATTGTATTATTTGTCGGGGTCATGCCTCGTAAGCAGAAAGGGTATTTAAAATTCAAAAGAGAATACTAAGAGTGATTTTTAACATACACTATCTTGAATCATGCAGAAGTTTGTTCAAGGACAATAATATTTTAACACTCACATAGAATATAATAAATATATACCTAAATAAATAAATAAATAAATATAATAGCAAACTTTTTCAAAAATCAACTTATTATATTGGTTCAACTGGTTTCAATTTGAGACCATTTTCTATAAAAATTCTCAGTTACTCGGTCAGTTTAAAATTCAAATTAAAAAATACTAACCGTACCTCTAAACTAGCGGTATGTGCTCTATTATCGCTTTGTGCGTCAGAGCTGACTTTCGTTCATACAAGAAGTTATATCAAAGTTCATTTCACACGAAATCCATTGAAATTGTATCTTTTTGAAAAGAGGAGATTTATGTTCTATAAAACAGAACCAGTTTTAGATCGATTCGAGTTCATATTTATTACTAAAAATGTAATTGAAAATCACGAAAATGTACTGACAATCACATCTGAGACACGAAAATATATTTGATTTTTTTTAAATTCAAGCGAACGTAAACATTTTTACATACATGTTATCGATGGAGCCCTTTGAGAGATAGTTTAAAATGACAATATTATTTATCCATATATAAAAATCCAGTCAGACGGTAATTTTTCCACACAGGGGTATGACTGAGTTGTTATTTCGTTCATTTAACGTTTTGATCAAATTATTTATTTATACCAGTCTCAAAAATTTTTTGTTAAACTGTGTTTCATTAAATTCAATGTATATTATTTTATGTTATTATGATCTTCACTAATTTCATTTTATTCCAACAAAATAAACCTAAAAGGAACATGTGATTTTATTAAACCGCTACATCAACATACTGTGTTGTTTTGTGACTATCTTTTTCAGTCACCCGTTATATTTTACGACTATGTTAAATACTCGATTCGCTCAACTATCAAAGCGTTAAACGGTTTAACTTGGTGGATAAAATATACTTTTTGTTTGTTTTCTTAAATAGTAGTTAAATGATCTGAGGGTTTTTATTAATGGCATACTCGTTACCAACTTCGTTCCGCTGTAATTCATTGAACAAGCATATTATGATGGTATATAAGCTTAGAAGACTGTTTAATAGTTTACTTTGAAAATATAATGTATAAGATATTGAGATATTTCTTCTTATATGATTTAATTTAATTTAATCGTGTACCAACTTTCAATGTACAATTTTCTATCGCTCGTACCATTTTTGTCGAAAGTGCCTTTTTTCAGACAGCCGCCATTTTGAGAATTTTTTTTCGTTTTCTTTTAGATAGGGGCATAACGATATAGTTACTAATTAAGAATCTTTTTTTTAATTTTGTAAGATGATTTAATTAAAGTTCACCAAACGAAAAAAAAATATAGTGATAACACATCTGTAGGCTAAAGCCTTCAGTTTAAAACAAAAATTATGTCAATCGGTTGAGTAGAGATTGCTGGCGGATTGGCTAGAGAAATAAAGCTGGTGTTTTAAATATATGTATAGACAATCACATTTATTTATTTTATTTCTAAGATGCTTTTCAAAAGTCCTCACTGTGAAGATTTTCGACGAGGTTAGTCTATATGAACCAAGGCTATAGAGCTCGGTATCCTTAATTTACATCCAGCAAGCATCATAAACAGTTCTTATATTATAATGTTAATTTATAGCTGATAATAATTATAAAGAGATGAATACTACGGCAATATACAATAATTTGAAGGTATGTTATATTATCATAAGCTATCGTTAACTAACCCGCAACACGAGATCTATCTAGGTACTTTGTTCAAATGAATCGCTGCATAGGACAATACACTGAACCGGCGGGGTCGCTCCTGTGAACTTCAGTTTTATCTGCAAATAGAAATAATTAATTAATCAACTTCGCATTTTTGTGAACACAAATCGATTTAATGATTAATTTTTATAGTGTCAAATACCCTATTCAGTCGCATAATTGCTGGTTTTGAGGGGAAACTTAACTTAGTGAGTGTGCTAAAGGTATTTTTTTAAGATTGGGTATCAGTAAACTGAAAATAAGTTAACTACTTTTATTCATTTTACAACGTTCCATCGAAATCCATTGGGTATTATTATTTTATCTATATTTTATAGAGAACATTATTGTTCTATAGTTTTGTCGGTGTCGCGATAGGTTCTGAAAAACTCAAAACGTAAAAAATCGTATTAGTGGAGTGAAATTAGCTGAAAACAGGCCTTATCTTTGGAATAATTCTCCCCTACATATTTTTTGATGGAACCAATTGCAATATCCTCCAAATTGTGATAACAAAAAATGCCACCTCCAATTTTTTCGGCAAATTGTTATTTTTTATGAACAAAAATAACTGATAAATAAGCTGAAAAATGGAATATCTCGAGTATAAATTGATAAAAAATTATAAAAATCTGTATACCAACGTTTTTGAGTCTGCTAGACACAATTCTGAAGTCAGATTTTCTAAATTATGAATGGCTGATTTGTCAGATTATATGATTATAAACATATACAGGATTGGGCATTTAAAGTGTTACAAAGCAATAACCTTTGAACTGTTGATGATATTATCCAAAAATGTTTCATATGTAGGTTATATTGTTCTAGAAGGCCGTCATACTGAACAATCCTATTTTTTTTTTCGGTGGAGGCGCAGAACCTACCTCAAGGTCACCTCCACTTTTTTAACTAGAAACCCTTATGTTTTATCTCGAATTATAATCCGATCGAAAAATGTTTGCAACAAAAGTTATTTTCTTTGACCCAAAGAACAATAATCCGAGACAAAAAATGTGGGTGGGAGTGCCAAAACAAATGTTTTTTCTAAATTATTTCACTTTTTTACACGCAATTTTTCGTTGATTCGTCTTAATAAAAAAAAAAAAAAAACATTAAAACGTATAATATATAGCGCAAAATAAATAATTGTATAGTAGGTACATATCTTAAGCTTGAAAATGACTACTTATAAAGTATCAATATTACATTTTAAAGATGCAATATTGACAGGTGCCTGCAGTGGAAAACGGCTATTTTCGAAATTGAACAAACTTCAAAGGCCTAGATTTCCGAAAATAGTTTTTTCTCGTTTTTTTGGCTGAAGAAGTATTTTAGATAAACCTTTTAAGTACGATATCCAAGTATTTTTTTTGTGTACAAATTGTTTATGCTTCATCGAATTTTGACAAATAATTGAAAACCTACGCAGTGCTCCAATATAGAGCTACATATAACATAATTGTCAAAGTACTTTAAAAAAATGGAACACACGTAATACTTCAAGAAAATGATAGGTACTTTTTCATCTGCAATTGGTTTCATACCATTTGCTTGTCCCAGTCACAAGTTACAGCAAGTTATGCAAAAATTGGCATTGTACAAATTAAAGCACTTTATTTAGCTCTGGAAATTGACCTACTTAGTGAAAATACATTTTTAGCAACAGTTTTACACCTCTATAAAGTTTTGAAGAAATGGTGCAGAATTAAATTTGCAATATTATGTTAGTTATGGAACCATCCTAGACAATTTTTTCGCAATATCGCGTTTCATAGCTTATCTTTTCTAATTTTGTTAATTTCCCTAAACCCCTAGATCAGAGACCGGTAAGTAATTTCTAGTAGACTTTAAATGTTTTCGAAAATTTTTATCAGGGTTGAGAACAAAAAAAATTCGCATCGCAGTTAAAAAAACAGTTTATGAAGCAAATTAAATTTTTTTATTTAATAAATAAAATATCTTATTGAAGAAAAATTGCACCTCCGATCCTGAGAAAATTTTTTAATTTATGTTCTCGTGGAGAACAAATAATGCGTATTGTGTCTTGAGCGATATTTGCTCTTCAAGAGGTTCGTTTTCTAGAAAGAGGTCTTACCATATGTACGTAGAACCAAACATAGTAGTCAATTTTACAATTCAGATACTTCTCCAAAACATACTTAACCTAAAACTCTTCTGGGGACCCAGTTTGGTATATTTTCCTGGAAATATTGTCCTTCAGGTCAGTGATCTCCATCTAAAGTGATGATTTTGAAAGATTGAATAACTTCACAACAAAATCAGTCCATTCTCCTGCTGGTGAAACTTCATATTATGATGTTTTTAAAAACTGAAACAGTTTCCCTATCTTTGCAAAGTTTTGGAACTTTACTGCGAACTCCTGCCGAAGGGTTTTTATATACAATTTTTCCCTTTTGAAAACTCTATGCAAGCGCAGTCCATCTTCCTATTCTCCGCGGTTTGCATTCGAACCGCGGGCCGTCTTTTGACGATCCTTGCCCTAGACTAAATGATAAACAAACGATTATTATTAGGGTTATTTAACTAGGGGATTCAAATTGAGTCGTACTGCGTTTTCAATTTAAGTAACCTATATATCGGTTCCTAGTGGATAGCAATATATGTGGGGTGTTGGATGCCAGGCTACGGGGTAGAGATATACCTGCGTATAGCAGGAGGTTGTGAGACGCCATCTGCATGAACACGCCTGCCTGCATTGCCGCTAGGGCTGATCAATCATGTTTTAATTATATAACAATACAGCTGAAAAAAGAAAACATATAAATTACACCCCTAAGAATAGATTATGCATAAAACATGGTCTATAATAAATCTTGTTAATTAATTAATGTGTTTTTATGGAGGGTTTTCATATTTTTTTCTGTCGATACTTTACTAAAATATCTACTTTCTATTTATTCGTTGTATGTGTTTTTTAGTAGATTTTTAACAGAAAATATATCAATTTAAAGAAAAAGACTCTGTGTACGAAATATATGTTACCGGCCAAACCCGATTTCAGGACAAACTAGTTCAGCCTAGGCCAAACTAGTTTGGCCTAAGCTCGATAGGGCAAACTAGTTTAGCCTAGGCCAAACTAGTCTGGCCTAAGCTCGATAGGACAAACTAGTTTAGCCTAGGCTAAACTAGTTTAGGAAAATAATCATGATTTTTTAAAATAATAATAATAAAGTTTATTGTCATTCGAACAATAATTAATGTACATATTGACAGTCAAAGAATTCTTTTATGCTGGAGAAACAATTTTCTAATAAAAATTTCTTTACCTTTCTTTTAAAATTTCTTGATTCTAAAATTCTTGTTTCGAGTGGTAATTTATTAAAACATTGTAGGTATACCATAAAAAATTGGTATGTGTGTAGTCTTAGCATATTTGTGCAATGGTAGGCAGAGATTTAACTTTTTTCTAGTTTCATGACTATGAATCACAGTATGATCATTAAAATTGTTCATATTATTTTTAACAATCATTAAACAGCTATACAGGGTGTTCCATTAAGAATGGGACATAGAACAACCGCAGATTCTCCAATTCAAAATAAAACGATTAAGCGAAATATGCTTAGATAAAATGTTGCTCGTTTCCGAAATACAGGGTGTTGAAGTTGAAAACTGAAAAATTATTAATGTCCATAATTTTGTTAATACACCGTATTTTACTCAAATCGACACACTTGCTAAATATCATAAAATGCACCTAACAATAAAAAAATTAGTTCAGTACGCTCTACCAGTGGCGTACGGCAGGAGTAAGTAATACTTGTGCCCCTTCTAAATGTTACGCTGCTGTCTAAATTTTAATTTTGACTATAATTTTAATTTTTTTGATATTTTCTAAGTCAATAATTTTTAAAAATTTCATTACATTAGTTTCTACTTTGTTTGGTTTTAAGACAAAATTGTAAAAATGATTATTATTAATAATAATACACATAAAAAGTACATGTCTATCTATCTTTAACTGCGAATATCTCGAAAACCAATGACTTTACAACAAACTAACAAGTGTACATTATTGACTTAGAAAATATCAAAAAAATTAAAATTATAGTCAAAATTAAAATTTAGACAGCGGCGTAACATTTAGAAGGGGCACAAGTATTACTTACTCCTGCCGTACGCCACTGGTAGAGCGTACTGAACTAATTTTTTTATTGTTAGGTGCATTTTATGATATTTAGCAAGTGTGCCGATTTGAGTAAAATTATACGGTGTATTAACAAAATTATGGACATTAATAATTTTTCAGTTTTCAACTTCAACACCCTGTATTTCGGAAACGAGCAACATTTTATCTAAGCATATTTCGCTTAAACGTTTTATTTTGAATTGGAGAATCTGCGGTTGTTCTATGTCCCATTCTTAATGGGATACCCTGTATATGTATTCACATCTCAATACGTTATCTAAAAGAGTCAAACTTTCGAATAAGCATTTTTTTTTTAATTTTTCTATAGCCAATTTGGTTTAATCTTATTTTTATATACACTTCCGGTCGGTCTTCGCATTTATCATTGTGTTAAAAATCTCATTTTTAATATTTAATTACTTGAAAACTAGACGGGCAATGTTTTTTTTTAAAAATGCAGTTGAATGTATGAGATATCCGTAATTACATATTAAAATTTCAGCGTATACTCTATACATTGCTCTATCGGGTGTATAACCTGAAAACTTTCTTTTGTTGCAAAAACACTTCCTATCTTTGTCTTTCTATACCTATTCGATTCGGCAACATTAGTCCGGAATAGGCCATACTAATTTATCCTAGGACAAACTAGTTCAGCCTAGGCTAAACTAGTTTGTCCTATCGAGCTTAGGCCAGACTAGTTTGGCCTAGGCTAAACTAGTTTGTCCTATCGAGCTTAGGCCAAACTAGTTTGGCCTAGGCTGAACTAGTTTGTCCTGAAATCGGGTTTGGCCGGTAACATATACAAAAAATTTCAGCCAAGTGCATTATAAAAACGAAAATAAAATTTCTTTTAACGCGTACGCTGACGCGGATAACAGCTAGTAGTTGATAAATATTACGGCATTTGTTATTTGTTTGCATGGCTACATAATATGCTATCATTTAAGGAGCACAAATATATGAAAAATAAATCCTCATGTTAGAAAACACAAAATTATAGTGCATATCTCGTCTGTGCATGCGCCGATTATATATAAGGACTCCTCACATATGATTTTTTATATCTAAATTATATGGAGTAAGGAAGGGTAATATAAAAACTGTTTTTAATGTTAGTAATAAACTTGATAAAATTATTAAAAAGGGAAAAGATAAAATTAATAAATTACAAAAGCATAATGTTGTATATAAAATTAATTGTGAAAATTGTGCTAAGAATTATATTGGTCAAACAAAAAGAGCTCTTAAAACAAGAATAAAAGAACATCAAAATAATCACAAATTAATCCCTGACAAACATAATGTAATAACTAAACACAAATTAGAACTTGACCACAAAATTAATTGGGATAATATTAAAGTCTTAGATAATGAAACTAATTTTTTTAAAAGAAATATTTCGGAAATGTTACATATAAAATCAAATAAAAATTCTCACAATGCTCAATTAGATACAGAAAATTTAAGTAATATATATAATATTATTTTGAAATAATATTTTGTTTTTAATAATTTTTTATTTCTTTTTAGGTGCTCACAATTATTTCCATGACTACGTAATTAAAAATTGTTTGTTATTATTTTTTCAATATTTCAATATTAAAAAAAATCTTTCACGAATTTCGTTAAAAATAAATAGAAACTAAATAAGTATTAATTATTTTTTTATATTTTTAGATCCATTCTGAAGAAGATCCAAATCGGGATCGAAACGTTAATGTATTAATTTTATTTTGTTAATATATTGTCTGAAAAATTGGTCGATAATTTTATTTATTGAATAATGTAGTAGCGTTTTGCTTAGTATAATGTACATACTTTTTTTTACCTTATAACAATAAAATTTATTTATACCTATACCACTGGCTACTACTATTATTATATTTTTATAAAAATAATAGGTATATGTATAATATAGTTTTTTTTACAAAATCAGTCTTGTACATTTTTTCACTAAACTGAATAATTTTGGTGCGGCAGCTCAGCAAAGTCAAGTATTTTTGACCAAATTATGATTTTCTACATTTTACCAAGAGCCATTCAATCTTGCTTGAATTTAGTATGTTTATTTGAGACCTAACGATTTTTAGCATTTCAGAATCCTTAGATCAATACGCCTCAAATAAGCGTACAAAATTTAGTTATATTGGGTAAAATAATTATTTATTGGTAAACTGCAAAAATTGTAATTCTGTCAATAATACTTCACTTTGCACAGCTGCTGCACCGAAAACATTCAGTTTAGAGAAAAAATGTATAAAACATATTTTATAGAAAATTTAATGATTCTATTTTATTTTCATAAAAACATTTTTTGCTGGCAGCCGAATGCTGCCGAATTAGTGCATTGAACTCCCAAATTTTCAAAGCTTCCGCACTTATTTCTATTTAAACCCCCTATTTTGTTATTCCTACTGAACTATAAGGAGATTAATTTTTGTCCGAAAATTAATAAAAAACGGAAAAATTCGTATTTTTACAGGAAAAGTTTGAAAATTATTTTACCGTCACCGTCAATCATATACATAATATTACTATACCAAGCATTGTGTATTTACTCAACAAAGGCAACAAAGAGCGCAAGAAATATATCTTCATCCCTTTTTTTTCGAAATAATTCCTTGGTTATTCCGACAATAATATATTAGCATGGAGTATACCCTCTCTTTATCAAAAGTTCTATGTTTTTATCTATGACAGTAGCCAATCAGAACCAACGAAGTGTTGCCACAAAAAAAGACAAACAAATACACCCTAACCATTCTAATGCAATTCCTCGATATTTTACGCCTGTTCGTTCGAGCAGCTGTATGATCTTTTGACATAGGACTGCGTCTATGAATGGTCTATGAACTCAGCCTAACAACTCACTTCAACTTACGCAAAGGTACAACGCTTTTTAAGAATTCGGCTGACTCCCAAATCTCTTAATTGTAAAAAATAGAGATAAAATGATATTTATGTCTCATTAGGGAACGTTCAGTCTATAGAAATAAAAATGTAAATAATAAATATTCGTTTGTTAAGATTTAAGATTTTAAACAAGCGAACATTTACCGATTGCTTTGAAATATTGACACTTGACACAACATTGCATTCGAATACACACGTGTTTCTTTTATCCCTATTATATAACCTAGTGGTCGCCAAGTAGTCGAAATTTGACCGTTATTCATTAAATTTTTAAACTTGAAACTTATTGAGGTTCTTATATAGATTTCTCCTGTGTTAATTCGTACAAATATTGTTTTAAAAAATCGATATTTGACTCAGACCTACGACAATAAATTTATTCCTCATGCATAGTTTCCATTTACAGTTATTTTTCTTTTGTTCATCAAGTTGTCTCTATATTTAATTGGTTATAAATTCTAAGAAAATGTATGTGAGACTTATTTATCGTTGTCATGGTTACCTCCCAACAGCTGGCAGAATTAAATTTAAAAAAAATCACCTCACTTGATACATTTACGATTTTCACTATTTTTTTTATGATCTCAGACCAAATTTTAGACTTGGTACAGTTTATGTATTATTTAAAAACTCTATTTTGGCATTAAATTAACATAAACTTATAATTTAAAAATATAAAATATATTTTTAATTAATAAATAAATAATTTA
This sequence comes from Xanthostigma xanthostigma, assembly GCA_963575645.1. Lineage (NCBI taxonomy): Eukaryota > Metazoa > Arthropoda > Insecta > Raphidioptera > Raphidiidae > Xanthostigma > Xanthostigma xanthostigma. Next base: position 29,794,577 of record OY754467.1, on the reverse strand, counting down.
AATAAAATATAATTTAAACTTACACTCTCTTAAAGTGTTTGGAAAATAAAATGAAATTTTAATTGTGTATTAATATTTTGAATATTCGCGCTAAAAAATGAACTAATTAAAATATACACTTCAGTTGTCAAAGTCGACTTGTCAAACTGTTTCAGACATACGTACATATTTGCAATTTTCTCACACTCATGTATCGTGAACATCGATGGATTTTCGTGTTTACGTTCCTCTTCACCCCACTTCCCTCCCGTCTTTTTTTCTATTATCACTTAAAATTAGCCCTTTTAATAAAATTTCACAAAAAAAAATATAGTGACAACAGATCTGTGGACTAAAGATTTCAGTTTAAAAAAAAAAATTGTGTCAATCGGTTGAGTAGAGATTGTTGGCGGATTGGCTAGAGAAATAAAGCTTGTGTTTTAAATAATAAGTATATTATTATAGATAGTCAGTAGAAGCTCACACATCCTTATATCGTATGAAGTGGTCCTCAGGGCTGTACTTTATCGTTTTGTCTAGCACTGTACCAGGTATCACCAACTGGCGGACCGCAATTATATTTTTTACGAACCTTGACAAGACAGAAAAAAAAACAAATATTTCTTAAAATTTTATTATTTTGGTTTGTAATTTATATGTGCTGTATTACTAATAATACGAAAAACTTTATACTTATAAAGCATATTACAATTTTATTAAATTCTATTTCAGAATAGTAAGTTTTAATGACTTTACGTTTTATTTACAAAAATTGTTAGTAAATCAGTACAAGAAAGCAAAAAAATTTGAAAAGAAGTTTGACCCTGCAGGCCATCCCTGTAACTTCCCGCTATTTTCGAGTTCAAAACGCTCAAAAATATATAAAATATAGCAAGAAGTTTATTTTTTAGCTCTTCGAGCTCAAAAAAAAAACACTTTGTTACGAAATTTTCGTTCACGATATCTCATGAACAAATGAACCGATTTTGATGCGATTTGCGGCAGTCGACGCAATTTTTTAACCTAAAAAAGTAATTTAATACAGAAAAATCGATCTCTTAGGAATTTTACGAGCAATTTAAAAAAACACTTTTTTAAAAAATTTTCGTTCACGACATCTCGTGAACAAATGAGCCGATTTTGATGCGGTTTGCTGCAATCGACGCAGTTTTTTTAACCTAAGAAAGTAAATTATTACAAAAAAATCGATTTGATAAGAATTTTACGAGTAATTTTAAAAAATTACTTTTTTCCTAATGTTTCGTTCACGTTATCTCATGAACAAATGAAATGATTTTGATGCGATTTGCGGCAGTCGACGCAATTTTTTAACCTAAAAAAGTAATTTTATACAGAAAAATCGATCTCTTAGGAATTTTACGAGCAATTTAAAAAAAACACTTTTTTTTAAATGTTTCGTTCACGATATCTCGTGAACAAATGAGCCGATTTTGATGCGGTTTGCTGCAATCGACGCAGTTTTTTTAACCTAAGAAAGTAAATTATTACAAAAAAATCGATTTGATAAGAATTTTACCAGTAGTTTTAAAAAATTACTTTTTTCCTAATTTTTCGTTCACGTTACCTCACGAACAAATGAACCAATTTTGATATGGTTTGCGGCGATCGACGCAGTTTTTTTAGCCTAAGAAAGTAATTTATTACAAAAAAATTGATCTGATAACAATTTTAAGAGTCATTTTAAAAAAACACTTTTTTACGATTTTTTCGTTCACGGTATCTCGTGAACAAATGAACCGATTTTGATGCGGTTTGCGGAAATCGACGCAGTTTGTTAAGGAGAAGAGCTGATTAGTTTTTGGAATTAATCGGTTTAGTACTTTAGAAAATTTTTTACAAAAACAAATTTTTAAAAATTTTTGAAACTGGTTTTTTTAAGATTTCTTAAAATTTTTTGGGCCGAATCGTTTCAAATTTTCAGGAAGTCTAAGTTCACCAAGATCACGTCAGATGCCGCAAACCGCGTTTCAGTCGGACACTCCGTTCAAAAGATATAAAAGGCTTACATACATACATACACACACACACACACACACACACATACATACAGCCCTACGGACATCATCGCCAAAATAGTTTCAATAGCTTCCTAGGACCTCAAAACGTCGAGATCTGGCGAAAACTCGATTTTCGAAAATCGGGGTGAAACCAATAACTTCCCGATTTTTGAAAAAAAAAAATTTTTTTTTTTAAAGCGGGAAGTTAAAAACATGTAAAATGATGTTTTTTATGGTTACGGACTGTGCGTCAACAGTTGCATTAGAACCGTTATAAAATATTTATGTATCTAGAACTTAAAAGACGTTATGTTACAACTTACAACATGTGACATTATTGAAAAACAAATCTTATCGAATTATAATATCATAACGTTCGAGATTCATACTACAGTTTTTGCATGTACCACCTGTAAAACAGCTGGTTTTTACATAGCTAACAATTTTCAATATTTTTGTGAATTCAAACTTTACATCTATTTGGTTGTTTATGAAGATCACGCCTAATACTACTACTTTTAAATCTTTTATGAAAATTGCTGTTTAATTTATTAGATCGCTTGTTTCTGTTTTTAACCGACGAAAAACAAAAACGGAGGAGGTTCTCAATTTGACGCGTATATTTTTTTTTTTTTATTTTTTTTATTTTTTTTTTTTTATTTATGTATGACCACGCATAACTTTTTACAGAGTAGTCCGATTTTGATAATTATTTTTTTGTTTGAAAGGGTATACCCCGAAGTTGGTCCCATATAAATTTGGTAGAAAAATTCCAACCCTAAGGGTAGGAAAACAGGGGATGATTGATTGTTCACTCACTGATTGTAATGTATGACCACACATAACTTTTTACAGAGTGGTCCAATTTTGATAATTATTTTTTTATTGGATAGGGTATACCTCGAGGTTCGTCTCATATAAATTTGGAAAAAAAATTCCTACCCTAAGGGTGGGAAAATAGGGGTGATTTATTGTTCACTCACAGATTTTCATGCTGAGTTGTGTATATTACAATAATTTATAAATTATATAGCCACAAAAAATTATTAAATAAAAACTTTTTAACAAAAAAATTAAACCGCCGAAAAACTGAAAAGCAAAAAATAATAAATCTTTTTATTTAACTAAGTTCTATCTAAGTAGTTGAACGTATGTGACAGTCTAGTATATCTAAGTAATTTTGAGTCGGCGTCAAACCATCAATGAACAAAGATCACTAAAAGAAATAACCAAATCAAATTAACAATGATACGTGAAATCTCCAGCGATAAACATTAACATTCTAAACATGCGCTCTCCACACGACCACTCGCAAAGACGTGTGCCCTCAGTGTGCCCGTTAGGGTTGCTCTGTCGCTGATATTAACTTCGTGAACGCTCAGAGATTTCCGGCGAAGGATTGTTGACGCCGACTCAAAATTACTTAGATATACTAGACTGTCACATACGTTCAACTACTTAGATAGAACTTAGTTAAATAAAAAGATTTATTATTTTTTGCTTTTCAGTTTTTCGGCGGTTTAATTTTTTTGTTAAAAAGTTTTTTTTATTACAGCACTAATGCGCTATGGTTCACTTTACATGCCTGTATGCATGCAAGTAAAGCACTTCTTTTATAAGAGGTACCTAGGTAGTGCAAAAATAGTATATTTTGCGACTAGTGAGAGACAGAGCAGATTCCATGAGCGTGAAATTTGCCGCACGAGCGTAGCGAGTGCGGTAACACGCACGCGAGTGGAATATTCTCCTTCGATCAATGGTCGCACATAATATTTTATTCAACTAGCACAAGTAATATGTAATCGGGGCCCTGATAAAAGAGGGAAAAATAATAAATCACTTCATTGATTGACGATGCACACAAGATGGCCTTGACTTTCACTGAATTGCGATGCTGTTTTCATATATACAATACCGCCTACCACGTTCCTATTGGTCCAGAAGCTGTGCAGTTTTTTTTTCATTATTTAACGGCTTGGGATTGTTACTGCGTTCCTATTGGTCCAGAAAATTCATTATCTCACAGTACGGTTTATTATTAGCACTCTACGCGTCAACATAAAGTAATTTATTATTTCTCCCGAATTTAGCAGGGCACCGAAACTACATATTACTCACGCGTGTTGAATAAAAACCTGTTTCGGCACGGATTTCTTCTTGTTTCACTCAAGGGCTTATGACAATAAAATTATTTCATAAAAAAAATTTGAATTTGAAAATTTTGAAAGAAATTTGGATTTGAAAATTTTGAAAAAAATTACATTGATGTCGTCTTGACACTATAAATTAAGAAAATAAATTATAATTTAAATAAAAACTAAAAAGCACGCTTTAGTAGTAAGCCGAACTAAAAAATAGGAAATAATTTTTAAGTAGGTACCTATATGAAGAGTTTGTGTTACAGCAATAGAAACTATAACAATCGATTATGATTAATTAATTTGGAATAAGAATAAAATAAAAAAATTAAGTTATTAACAAAATAATTCAATTATAGTAAAAAAGCGTGGGGTGCTTGATATTAAATGTTACAATTATTTCATTTGTAGCTACTTTTAAAACTAGAGTTATAATAAAAATATAGTAATTTAAACCCCACGCTTTTTTACTACATATAATTACATTTTTTTGTTAATAACTTAATTTTTTAATTCTTATTCCAAATTAATTAATCATAATTGATTGTTGGACTTTCTATTGCTGTAGTACAAACTCTTCATACGTAAAATTATTTTCTACTTTTTAGTTCGATTTGCTATTAAAGCGTGTTTTTTTTTTAGTTTTTTTTTGACTAGATAACGTCTTATAAATTGATGAAACACCGACTGCATGCACGAAAAAGTGTCACGTTCCGAAATGTGTCACGTACCGCCTGACCGGCCCAAGTTTGACAGATACTAAAATTTAGGTTATGTATTATTAAATATGATATTCGAGCGGAATACGTTATCACGTAAAACTATCGTCCGTAAACCGACTTTACAGACAACCAATTTTATTTTAACTACATTTAAACTAATATTTTAAAAAAAAGTCGCCGAGCGCACAGGACTTGACTGTGAGTCAGCGAAACAGACGTCCTTCAAAAACAGTTGGTGACCGCTGCATCGTACCGTACATACATGGGCGTTGATTTAATAAACCGCATTATCACTTCGTTCGGCGTCAGAGGCAGAAACGTCATTATTCGGGCATCCCTACGGTGGGCCCCCCCGGCCAGCGACAAGCGGCCCCCAATAGCGGGGAATGTAATCAGAGCCCACGTTTGTTGTTGAATTATTGCACCTGTAATGCGCTTCGTACTCAATTTTCCCACATATAAATCATCCAACGCTGACGGCATTTACACGTGTGCAGAAACCCAGTAACTACCTCCGCACGCTCCCAAGATGTATACACATGCCTCTGTTATAATATAACACAACATCCACACGTTGCTTTTTATTTAAGCTCGATTCGCATCACTGTTTTCAATTTCAGATCAAGATGGAAATATTACATGATGATGTATTCAAAACTCGATTGACACGCCGTCACGTCTCTTGATGCTTGCAAAGTACTATTTCAGAACTCAGTGTGTCGTGACGTCGTCAGTCTTTGCAATAATGCTAATGATACGACTTGGATGACCGGCGAACTGGCCGAGACACGTTCGACCGGTCCAGTCGTACAGCTTTCAGAGCAATGACGATTAATTGCTTAATCTATTCTCCTCGCCAATCAAATATCGTAATTTTTAATTAAATCATAGTGAACAATGCCAGTGAATCGACTCGCAATTTTGAACGGGATTGTTTTACAGTAATATTTGTAAAACAGTTCACATAGCAGTTAAGAAGTACTAATATATAACATGATTTATTAGACAGGAGCTAGCAATGAAACAATGCCAAAAACTGCATTTTATGCGGCAATTCATCTTCATGCACGTCGCCATAACTATTCAAACTTACTCTATTTCAAATTTAAAATGTTTTATATGACTGCATAAAATGTTCTGAGAATTGCTACAATTTCTGGTAAGGCAGTCTTTTAGTTTGTCGCTAATATACGCATACTGTGCCGTGCGATTACGTAATCAAGTTTGACGAAAAAGTTTTTAAGAACAAACAACATAGTCCTAGCTCCCACCGCACAAAAGTCTACTGGACAACACTAATAAAATTTTATGATTGAATTTAACTGATAATATGAAGAACAATATCAAATCGGTGATGCCCAATTCAATTTTTTTATTATTATTTGGTTAGTATCCCGACTGCGACTCAAAATTAAATTATATATCATCTCCTTCGTAAAATTTTTTTTGGATACCTCCCTGAACCATTCCAACTTCAAAATGTTGACATTTGATACAGTATAATAAAGAAATTAAAATTTGGGATATCGCGTAAGGTGACACGGGTAATGGCTAGTACTCAATATGATATTTGCATTCGTTTCCATGGTTACCTATACATAATATGTGCCACCTCATGTAAAAATGAATCAAAGCATTTTTAACTGGTTTATTTCTGACAGATCTACAAAACAAAAGAACAGCTGATTTTTTTTATTTTCAAAATATTTCCGAAGCTATAAAGTTTAGAGGAAAAAAACTTTTTTGAGAAAATAAATAGAATAAGCCGTTTTGAAAAGTACACCATTATTATATAAAAAACACTGTTATAGCACATATATCTTCTGTGCATGCGCCAATTTTCCCAAAAAACAATAGAGCCCTTTTTATTTGCGTACCAAACATCCCCCCAAAATTTGGTTTCAATCCGTTCATCCGTTTGACCTGTATCGTGCTCACAGGCTAACAGACAAATAGACTAACGGACGTACAGAGTTTTTCCAAAAATTACCATTCCAACCCACAGGTACTAGTTTAGGACAAAAGTCACTTTTCAAAAATTTTACAATATCTTACCGTTTTGAGGTCCCCTGATTCCAAAAAACATATTTTTGGAAAATCTCTGTGAATCTGTTAGTCTGTTTGTCTGTGAACACGGTACAGGTCAAACGGATGAGCGGATCAAAACCAAACTTTGGGAGGATGTTTGGTATGCAAATATGAAGAGCCCTATTATTTTTGGGGAAAATCGGCGCATGCACAAAGAGATATTTGCTATAACGGTGTTTTTTTATATAATTTTTTTATATAATAATGGTATACTTTTCATAACGGATTATTATTTTATTTATTTTTTCAAGAAAGTTTCGTTAAAAATTTTTTTTCTAAACTTTATAGTTTCGGAAATATTTTGAAAATTAAAAAAATAAGCCGCTCTTTTGTTATATGGATCTGTCAGAAATAAACAAGTTCGACATGTTTTGATTAATATTTAAATGGCGTGGAATATATTATGTAGGTAACCATGGCAACGATTAGCAAATATCATATTGAATACTACCCGCGTCACCTCACGCGATATAAGATATTGTATTTTCTTTATTTTACTCAAATGTCAACATTTTTGAAGTTGGAATGGTCCCGTCGCCCAATCGGCTGGAATTTTTTTCTTTGAGCTAAAAAAATACCACTTTTTTATGAATTTTTTGTTAACGATATCTCGTGAACAAATGAACCGATTTTAATGCGATTTGCGGCAATCGATGGAGTTTTTTTAACCGAAGAAAATAATTTATTACAAGAAAATCATTCTGATAAGAATTTTACGAGTAATTTAAAAAAAAAAAACACTTTTTTGCGACTTTTTCGTTCACAATATCTCTTGAACAAATGAACCTAGAGGTTTGTGGAAATTGACGCAGTTTTTTCAGGGATAATAGCTGATTAGATTTTGGAATTAATCGGTTTAGTAGGTTGTAAAATATTCTAAACAAACAACTTTCTAACAAATTTTGAAACTTATATTTCTGAGATTTCTCAAAATCTATTGGGCCGCTTCATTTCAAATTTTCAGGAAATCTAGCAAAGTCACGTCAGATGCCGTAACCGCGTTGCAATCGGACACTCCGTTCAAAATTAATAAGAGGTTTACATACATACATATCCACATACACATACAGCCCTACAGACATCATCGCCAAAATAGTCAGAATAGCTACCTAGGATCTCAAAACGATAGAGATCTGACAAAAACTCGATTTTTAGGCGCGAATAGCGTAAGCTAAAGCGCCTATATGTACTCGCTTTGTCTGTGAATCTGTGACTCTGTGATCCCGAATTTTGTATCCAGCGTACAGCCCAAACGGCTTAACTGATTTTTTAAAAACTTTTTTTTGTTCGATTTGTCTCCGGGTAACTTAGAACCTAACATCGCCCGATTTTTGAATTTTTGCTCCAGAGGGGAGCAATTTAGAAAAAACGAAGTTTTTTGCTTATAACTCGCTCGATTTAAATCAGATTGATTCGAAACCTGTCTTAAACGAAGGAGGAGAAAATTTTACATAAATTTCTTACAACAGAATTCGCCCAATCAGTTTTTTTATACACATTTATATAGAAATAAATTCAATCTGATATAACCGATAGCAAACACCTTTCGGTTATCTCTCTCTGTTGCGCGGTATAACATGGTAATTTAATTATTGCGTATGTTCTGTCTTAAAATAAAATTGGCCGATAATTTTATTTATTACAATAATAAAACAAAAAGATAGCATTTGTTCAAAAACGGATGCCATTTCAAATATATGTGAAATGCAACGCCTTCTGAGTTAACAAAATGAATAACTAATTATTAGAACATAATACTTTGACAGATGCAAACGTCACTTTTGACATTTCTTACCATTTCGACACCACGGATGAGCGGATTGAAACTAAATTTGGGAGGATGTTTGATATGCAAATATGAAGTGGCCTATTGTTTTTGGGGAACATCGGCGCTTGCGTAAAAGAATAATATATTTCTTATAGTGTTGTTTTATATAATAATAATATGGTTTTTAAAACGGAGTATTATTCTATCTATTTTTACTAGAAATTTTTGTAATTTTTTTGGGGAAAATCGGCGAATGCTCAAAAGAGATATATGCCGTCGTTGCTTTTTTTGACGTGATAACGTCTTATAAATTGATGAAACAGTGGCTGCATGCACGAAAAAGTGTCACGTTCCGAAATGTGTCACGTTCCGATGTATTATTAAATATGATATTCGAGCGGAATAGGTTATCACGTAAAACTATCGTCCGTAAACCGACTTTACCGACAACCAATTTTTTTCAATATAATAGTGGTGTACTTTTAATAATGGTTTTTTATTCTATTTTACAAGAAAGTTTTGTAAACTATTTTTTTTGAGGGAAAGTCGGCGGACGCGCAGAAGAGGTATAAGTTATAAAGTTGTTTGTATATAACAATGGTATACTTTTCATAACGGTTTATTATTCGATCTATTTTTACAAGAGTTTTGTATAATTTTTGGGAAAAATCGGCGCATGCGCAAAAGAGATACATGCCATCGTTGTTTTTTATATAATAATGGTGTACTTTTTATAATGTTTTATTATTCTATTTTAAAGAAAGTTTTGTAAAAAATTCTCTGAGCTAAAGTCGGCGCATATATGCTATAAAGTTGTTTTTATATAATATTTCGGTACTTTTCATAACGGTTTATTTTTTTATCTGTTTTTACAAGAAAGTTATGAATTTTTTTTCTAAACTCATACTTTCAGAAATATTTTGAAAAAAACAATCTGTTGTTTTTTGTTCTGAAGATGTTAGTTAGGTATTTCTTTGTTTAATTTTTGCATGACATAATAACATATTACATAGAGAACCGTGAAATTATTAAAATTATTTTTTCCTCTCTGTGTTTCATTATTTTCAACTGTTTTTTTGCTCAGTTTAAGTAAATTAAGTTATATTATTAAGCTCCAAGTGTCGTTAAATATATACACCGATTTTCAAACAAAACACCGGGGTATATTATGTAAAATTTCGCGCCTTGTAATTCTTGAATAACTTGGGCATATACTCCCACTGGTTGAAAATTGGGATGAAAACAACAACTTGATTTTTTATTGATTGTGGCAAGTTAAAAATTTAACATATTTTTATGTATCAAGATCATTGCACTATTTATAAACCATTTTTTGCAAAGAAATCACTCTCTATATTTTTGTGTGTGTGCATTTACGTACGGATGTACGTAAGTGATCATTTCTTTCTATGACGAAATCTGAAAAATTATTTCGACTACGTTAGGGTGCCAAACAACGCATATTAATGTAAAACATGATCTGGAAGAATTTTTTTTTTTCAAAATATGTTCAGTAATTATAATAAAGAAGAAAATTTAAATTGATATTTTCACTAGCTCTAAGTAAAAACCTGGAAGCTAGGAGTTTGTCCTAATGAGGTTGATATTTTTGAAGGTTACAAACTAAAATAAATATATAAGTCCCAATAACCAAAATTTACTTTTTCATTTATTGTTTTATACAATAAATTGAAATCATTTAAAGTTTGAAAGTGGGATTAAATTCACGAGCCATACGAGCGCCATATAAATAATGTAACCCTGCATGCTCAGCTACTCACATCACAGTACTGATAATAAAACAAGTCTTATAAATTTAAACCCAAAAGGCTTATCAAAACACGTAATTGGGTTTTTTCTGCTTGACCGATCAGGCAGGTTTCGGTTGACTGATTTTACGGTTAAACGCGCTCAAGCGTAAAAAATGACCTGTACTACAGGTATAAAAGGTAGCGATTTTTCGATCAAAAATCATTCCGCTTACAGCAGCCCTTGTGATAACAAGAACTTCAAGAGTGATTCGCAATTCAAAATGGTTATGGTATCGAGAATAACCAAGAGCTGGAAAGCCAACCGCCACCTTCGGAGACGTCTTTGCTTCGACGACTGCGCCAAGATGGAGAAGATCCTATCGTCGACTCCGAAGAAACTACGTCAGCTGGCCATTGCAACATCGACGCCGAATAAAACGCCAAGGAGCAACACCCAGCTCAACGGAGATCAGTTAAAGTACTACGAAGACATTAGCGCTATCGCCAGGAATCAGAAGTATCAGTGTTGGATCGACAGTGTGAAGAAAACAATGGAACCATCGCTTCTGACTGCAGATGACGACCATCAGCAACAACGGAACAGAGAAGAGCAGCTTAAGACAAGAACTGACGTCCAGCCATTGGTTGCCGCCGATTTGCGTAGTCAACCTGTGAAAGCTGCAGTGCCATCGGTGGAAACCAAACGACGAGCAGAACCTCACAAAGGGAGGTTGTTAGGTGTTAATTATTTTAGAGGAGCTAAATGTTTAAGGATATAAATTTGTGTTATAGATATATGTTGTATATTATGTGTAGAAGTATTTATGTATTATATTTTTATTTTTATTGTAATCTGTAGACAAATTATGTATTGTGTACTTTTTTTATTGTATTTAGGTATAACTTTTTATGTTCAAAAAAATATTTGTTTAATTTTTTTGACATAATTACGCATTAGGGTAACGATACTTGCATGCAATTTTTTTATGATGCAAAACAAAAATATATAAAATCTAAGAAAAATTAATTGATTTATTAAAACGCAAAAATTTATAAATATTCCGTGCAAGTACTTTATTTTGAAATGAAGAACACTATTATTTTTAAACACTTTTATTTAGCCTGACTCCGTGTATTTCTTTGTTTACATCTTTATAATATCGTTTTTCAAATCTCGGGACAGCTTTTTCAACTACTTACCATTATCCCATTGAGTTGAAATTTTGAATGGGTATGTAGTTCCGGTGACAATGCAATATTATAATAATTAACTGACCGTTCCGGCTTTCGTCCGGTTGCAAATCGCATTTTTTATAAAGCATGCGACAGCTTTTTAACTACTTCCCGTTATCCGATTGAGTTGAAATTTTGCATAGGTATGTAGTTCCGGTGACAATACAATATTATAATAACTAACTGACCGTTCCGGCTTTCATCCGGTTGCAAATCGCATTTTTTATAAAGCATGCGACAGCTTTTAACTACTTCCCGTTATCCGATTGAGTTGAAATTTTGCATAGGTATGTAGTTCCGATGACAATACAATATTATAATAACTAACTTTCGTCCCGATACAAATCGCACTTTTAATAAAGCATACTAAAAACTTGAAAATAAAAAGAGGTAAAAAAACTTTTAAGTTAAACGCTTTAATTGTACAATCGAAAATGTACTAAAAACTAGAAAAAAAATTTGAGTCACCATTGGGGGCTTTGATGAATCTAAAATAAAATCATGGGCAGCATTTAATAGAAAACTTTCATTTGTTTGAGACTGGAAATCATATTTTTGCTTTCGACTGTTTTCTTCAACCATAATGTAACTATAAATGCCTCCCACGATTTTATTTTAGTTTAATCAAAGCCCTTACCTAATGGTGACTCATATCTTTTTTCTAGTTTTTAGTTCATTTTCAGATGTACAATAGGCATGGTGACAGATTTTGAAATCCCGTTCTATGATGTAGGTACACGTCTACTATTTCCGAAAAAAACATTTTTTCAACAATAAATTAAATTTTAACCCAAATTGTTGCATTTTTATCTTTCTATTTTGACTTACGCGCGAAAACGCTGGTAAATGTCATGGCGTTGTTTCTGACGTCACGAATGCGTGGCATTTCCTCGTGCCTATGTTCAACAAAGAAAGTCAACAAATATTTTGTGTGTTGAAAATGAATTCCAACGGTTATTATAGTGTTGTGCGGTCCCTCTGTGCAAAAACACAACAATAACAACACCTACAAAGTACAAATTGTTTGTTTACGTTCCAAACAAGAAAAAAAGTGAGAAATACGTGGCTAAAGCTCGCGCAGCGAGACCCAAAAGATGTAGCTACGAGTTCGAATATGTGTGAAGACCACTTTGATGTAAGTAATTAGTAATTACTATAGATTCATAGAATAGATATGTAACTCAAAATCTTTGTTTCATATTAAATAATTAAAGTAATGGATAAGAAATTTACTGAGGTTATGTTTGTTTTGGACTTAGTTGTCATTCTTGTTATGTATCAATTTTTATAGACTTATTATTCTCCTTTCAGCTGCCTAATGATATGGAAAACTATAATATGAAGTATCATTTGATGGGGTCGGTATCACAAGTGCGTATGAACCAACTGTGTATTCTCAAAAAAATTGCATGCCAAATTGCCAACAACCCGAATATCTGACCATACATAGAAGCGAAAAACGATGGCTCTTGAATTATGTGAAAAGCAATTAGAAGAAAGTAGTATGGTTACAGAATGTATCGATTTTGAAGAAGTTGCTTCCGGAAGTTCAGGTATTACATGTTTTTCTAAGATTTATGTATGTAATTTCATGCCAGGATTTAATGCAATAAGAGAGTTTAAAATGTTATTAGGTATGTAATTAACAAAATAATGACAGAAGTTGATAATTTATTTTGGACGTTTGTTACTTTTCATAAAATCTATAAGTGATGCGATTCGAACCATATTTTTACTCGAGTGAATTTGTCTCAGTACCTAATCGAGAAAAATTAAATTTTACTGCAGAAAATACAATATGTTTTTTTCACTGCGAAACGTTATATTGATGTTTTCCGATGCATATTGAATAAGAACATTGACACATATATTTTTTAATAAAGATTAACAAAGTAGAAAAATGAGGCATTTCTTTGAATTATATTATTATATGTTTAATTAGTTTATATTCTGTTTCTAGTTCTGCACAATCTTGAAGAAGCTCAGCAAGTAACGTAAAAAATATAGGTATATGACAAATACATTCAGAAGTAGGTAAAGCTAAACAAACAGAAGTCAAATTGATAAAATAGATGACATCACCGTTGAGAAGAACAGTTAAAATATGTTATCGATTGAAAAAAATTATATTGTATTTTTTTTATTTTTGAATAAATATTGGTAGAATAGATGTTCAACTATTAGAAAGTACCCCCCCAAACTTCCTTAATACCTATATGATCAATTGAAAAAAAATCCTATTATATTTTTTTCCTTTTTAAATAAATATAGAATAGATGTTCTAGTAGAAAGTACCACTTTCTTATAAAGAACAATCAGAATGCGATACTTTTAATATACTTCCTCTGTAACTCGCGCAGAATTATCACTATCGACAATTGACAAAATCTTTTCAAATGGAATCTGCTTCTGACTGCAGCGAGATGGTAGAAGCTGGTAAAAAACCAGGATTTAAAAATTTTAGAATGTACGTTAAAGAAAATCAAAGAATCCACGTTCTGGCATACCTAGAAAGTGTTATTACTTAATTAATTTGATTCAAGAGCAGACAAATATCTTCTCTAACCTTATTTTAATCTGTCTAAAAAAATTAAATTAAATATTTCTTTCCGTGAACTTGCTTTTGCGAGACCTTGGCCGGCGCACTCCGTGCGCTATGATTGACTGAATTATTATACAAATTTAATACAAAAATTGACAACTGATGATTTTAAAATAAACAATTAGATATTGTATTTATGGGTTTGTTTTTTTAAAAGTAGGTACCTACTTTGACTTTGTAGTAAAAACTGTGTGACTTTCTTTAGCTGCGAGTTAACTAACCTCAAAAATAACAGCTATGACAAGTGTTATAAAGGGTTGTGTGAGTTAAATTATACCTCGCACTAAAGATTAATAACAATGTAATTACAATGAAGTTTTTACATTTCTAAATTCAGATGAACAAAAATCTTTATTTGATGGAAGAAACTCTCCCAACATCAACAAATCAATTCTGGGCAAATTAGAACTATTCGCCTTAATAAAACCTTGTTCCATTATATTTATCACACGAAGACGAATAAAATAAACAACAAATCAACTAATATATTGCAGAAGTGAATGATATTAACAAAAATTCAAGCGACACACGTTGATTTATTACTTCAAGTGTATACAAATGAATTATATTCTTTTTGATTCTAGCATTCGTGACGTAATTCACTCTGATTGGTGTTTCAGTCAACATGGCCGATTGTAGTATTTTATACTTTTATTTTATTAAAAATCTTATTAATCTTAATGTTTATGTTAAAACTGAGTCATTTTTTAGAATCTTCTCAACATATATTTTTCTCTAAGACAATTTATTCTTTGATTCTTTTATACTGTCCTCACGCCTATTACAGCGTTTAACTAGAAATTTTTTTACCTCTTTTTATTAAATGAGTAAAGCATGGTGACCTTTGTAGAATATGAACGATTGACAGTAATTTTGAATGTGGTGAATGCAAAAAAATTAAAAATACGATTAACATCGACGAAATTTAAATTATATAGCTAAGAATCATCTCACAATCGTACTCTTTGAAACAAAACAAACCGTAACAAAAAATATAGACTACCTAATCAGATACTAGCGAGTGTGAATCGGAAAAAACCTCGAAAAATGTAAATATTTTGAGCCGGAACGAGATTACCTCTCCTCCCCGTTTTCGAGGATGCTGAGCACGGTGGTTGTGTTGATAATTTCCGCCGACTTTTACTAATCCCTCCACCGCGTGATTTTTTTTTCATATCAATATTAGATATCTTTATTTCTATAATAATTAATTATAATGACTTGGAAATTGCACGGCACCATAATTATGAAAGAAAAATCTACTATTTCGATTACTAAGTAAATCTAAGCAGTGCACTTAAGAATAAAATATTTTAATTAGTAGAATATGATGCCGTTTAGTCGCCAAGTCATTATAATTATTCTTGAAATAAAGATGTATAATATTGATACACTCACTATAAATGTTGGTAGGCAATTGATTAGATAACAATCTATAACAAAGTTGTTGGACAGGTGCTTCCATAGACACTAATTAACTGACTTGGTTTTACATGAGATGTCACAACTTTTTGAAGCAGAAGAACTGTGTTGTGAGACTTGGCATTTTTTTTACATTTTATGTTTTTGACGAATTTGATATTTTCACTAGCTCTCAGCTGAAAACTTGGAAGCTAGGGGTTTTTATGAGATGAGCTTATGAAAGTTAAGGTTGATGTTTTGAAAGGTCACAATCTAGAATGGTTATCAAGTCCTTAATCAGCATTTATTTTTTATTTTAAATTTTTGGCAATAAATTGGAATCATTTGAAAGTTACACGAGCCATTCGAGCGCCATATAAATAATGTAACCCTACATGCTCGGCTATTCACATCACAATACTAATAATAAAAATAGTTTTATAAATTCAAACCCAAAAATCCTTACCTAATTGGTTTTTTCTACTTGACTGATCACATAGGTTTCGGTTGACTGATTCTACGGAGGAAAGCGCTCAAGCGTAAAAAAATTACCTGAACTTCAGGTATAAAAGGTGGCGATTTTTCGATCAAAAATCATTCCGCTTACAGCAGCCCTTGTGATAACAAGAACTTCAAGAGTGATTCGCAATTCAAAATGGTTATGGTATCGAGAATAACCAAGAGCTGGAAAGCCAACCGTCATCTTCGAAGGCGTCTTTGCTTCGACGACTGCGCCAAGATGGAGAAGATCCTATCGTCGACTCCGAAGAAACTACGTCAGCTGGCCATTGCAACATCGACGCCGACTAAAACGCCAAGAAGCAACACCCAGCTCAACGGAGATCAGTCCAAGAACTACGAAGACATCAGCGCTGTGGCCAGGAATCAGAAGTATCAGCAATGGTTCGACAGTGTAAAGAAAGCAATGGAACCATCGCTTCTGACTACAGACAACGATCATCATCAACAACGGGTCAGAGAAGCGCAATTTATTATAAGGACTGAACAGCATGTTGACGTCCAACCATTGTTTGTCGCCGACATACGTAGTCAACCTGTGAAAGTTGCAGTTCCAGTTGTGGAAACCAAACGACGCGCAGAACCCTACAAAGGGAGGTTGCTAGGTGTTAATTATTTTAGAGGTGCTAAATGTTTAAGGATATAAATTTGTATTATAGATATATTGTTGTCGATGTATATTATAATATACAGTATCTATGGTTTTTTAAAAACCGAACACCCTTTTATTTCTTAGAGGAAGGGTTTTCGAAAAAAAAGTTTCGGACAAAAGTTACAGGTAATCAAGGGGGAAGAACAGTGATGTAGTTTTTTTTTCGTTTGGTGGAGGTGTCTCCAAAATATCAAGGTCACCTACACTGTCTTAAATACGACCCTGTATTTTTTATCTAGGATTATTGTTCTTTGGATCAAAGAGATCAACTCTTGTACCAAACATTTTTGGATTTGATGCCATCGTGAACCGCTGTTTGATTCTCAATTCATCCCGTTTCCTATTTTAGTGGATTGTGTGCGTCGGAAAAACCCCTGAAAAAGTTTCTCGGACTCACACAAACCATACTGTATATAGAAATAATTATATGTTATATATTTTTAATTTTTGTTGTAGTTTGTAGATATTTTATGTATTTTGTACTTGTTTTTATTGTATTTATAGGTATAACTTTTTATCTTCAAAAATGTTTTCAAAATTTTATTTTTAATATTTTGATATAATTACGCATTTAGGGTATTGGTACTTGCACGCATTTTTTATCATGCAATACAAAAATATAATTTGATCAAAATTCTAAAATCTATGAAACAATAATTGAATTTGTTCAAACGCAATAATTTATAAAAAAATCGTGCAAGGCCTTTATATTTTGAAATGAGGAATACTATTATGTTTAATCGAGTAAAGGATGGTGATCTTAGTAGAATATGGATCGTTTGAATGTAGTGAATGTAAAAGACTAAAAAATAAGTTCAAAGACTAAAACCCGACTACTGAAAAGTATGAAACAAGAAAATATTCTCATCTGAAGATAGCCGTGGTCGTATGCCATCTCATATATGTGAGGCCCCTCTAGATGTATAGCGTGATGCACTTTGCCTTAGAGATCGCTTTCTACTGTAAAATGTAATATTTTGTTAGGGTAGGTGGCATACGACCACGGCTATCCTCAGATGAGAATATTTTCTTGTTTCATACTTTTCAGCAGTAGGGTTTTAATTTCTGAACTTATTTTTTATTTGTTTTCAATTTGCTCACCCCTGGGACCAAAATTCAAAAATAAATATAGTCTATGTTACCCAGGTCATAATAACGAATCGATTGTCACCTTATTTATCAAAATTGGATGAATAGTTTAGGCGCTACGGTGGAACATCCGTAAATACAAACATACATAGACTGCTAAACTCATAACCCTTCCTTTTGGCTTCGCCGCAGTTGGGTAAAAATACGTCTGATTAAGCGAAATTTGTATTCTATACCTAAGAACCATCTCTAAATCTACTCTTTCAAGCAAGACAAACAGCACAAAATTTGATCACATCATCAAAAGCATAACACTCTATTTGGCGTCGAAGATTAAAAACTAAATGTGTTGTAACGACAAACATCGTCGGTCCAATGCCAAAGTCACGAGTGTGCCAATTAGCCCATTGTGCAGCATGTGCAATTTTATTCATAGTATTCAATGCCAAAAGCTCGAAAGTATTTGCTTATCCTCTCTCTTCCTTCTAGCCGGGACGCATTCCACGAGAGCGTCAGTCGGAGATTTGCTGCTATACCGAAAACACGAATGTACCACATTCGTGCTTTTGCCGTTGCAAATTATTTTAGAATTTAGATCCAAATTAACGAATGTGTGACATTCGTTGTTTTTAAATCTAAATTGTAAAATAATTTGCAACGGCAAAAGCACGAATGTACCACGTTCGTGCTTTTGTCGTTGCAAATTATTTTACAATTTAGATTCAAATCAACGAATGTGCCACGTTGAGTTATGTTTTTAACATTTTTTTGAAAAACATTACAAAAATTAAAAATTTTTAACTGACATTATTTTTTGCTTTACAAAAGTAACCCTTTCAATAGTGGTTAAGTACCACAAAATGAAATCTCTATTTTTAGCAATGTCTTCAATGTTTAAAACGCGTTTTTCTCAAAACATCAATTATGCACATTCGTGACTTTGGCATTGGACCGACGACATGGAATACATTATCACAAAAATAAAATATTGGAAAACAAATTTCCAGACGAATTTTTATCTTTTTGTAATTTCTGAGGTAGTTTTAAATAGATTCATTTGTTAAACTAGATGATATTATACAAACGTCATTAGAATCAGCATGTGTTTTTTCTACAAATTGTATGTTAGAAAACTAACGCTGAAAAAATTATTTTAACAAAAAAAGAACATTCATCATTTATTTATAAAAATTCAGAATATAATGTTTGCTTTCATGAATGCAGCTACTTCCGTCGTTTGTTATTTTTTATTATACTAGCGCTCCTTCCCAGTTTCACCCGGGTGCAAAAGAACGGATATGGGAGTGGGAACATGAGAACGCATAATACATCTTAGTTTGTCGAAATGGATGTTGTGTTCAAATTTCATGATGATCGGAGTTAGCGTTCAAAAGTTTTGTCGAACAGACAAATTTAGATTTTAGTTTTACATATATAGGTAGATATGTTACGGTTAATACAAGAAAGTAGTTAATTCGCGAATTAATCGGCTAATTACCCGAATTAACCAATCCTTGACGTTGGTTAATTCGGGTATTAGCCGGTTAATTTTCGAATAAACTACTTTATTGTATTAACCGTAACAGATAGATGACAAAAACAACGGAAGTGATAAAACTTAGAGCCAAATTTAAAAGTTAAACTGCTATCAAATAAAATTATTTTATGTTGTTTTTCTGCTGTAATAATACGCTTTCGACGATGTGAACATGATAATAATTTTAATAGTAACAGAAAACACAAATGAACCTAGCAATTAGCAAGCTTACAGTAGCTCAGTAGCTGGTCTCTATAGGATGTTAGTACGTTCGGACATCATGTTTATAGGTCATCGGTGTAGAACATAAAACGTGATCTGGAAACATAATGTGTACAATTATTTCCCAGGCGCCTTTCAATGGCGAAGTGCAATATATATATTTATCAACTGTTGATAATTAAATTCTATACATATTGTTTATCGGGTGGCCTAAATATATAATAGCTTCGGACGTTAGGTACATAGTGTAAATTAATATTATACATTTTAAATTTACCAAAACACAGTGTTAAAACTTATCTAGATTCTTACTTAAGGAGGCTGGGTAAAAAATGCAAAATGATTAAAATTTATTAAAATTTCAAAGGTGTCTTTCTCAGTGATATACATCATATAGGCGAGCGGCTTTTGCTATTTTTGCGTTAATTGGGTGACAATTTTTTTTAATAAAAGATAACCGGTTGAAACCTTTTGTAATTTGTTCCTTATACTTTTCTAAACATTTTCTGAAAAAAAAAATTTTTTGTTAGTGTGGGCCGAAAATTGTTATTAACAATTTGTTTGTTTATTAACAAATGCTGATATTTTGGGTCAGTAATCAATTTTTATAGGTAAATTGGCCAAAAATAAACACTTTTTGTTCTTTGTGTTTTTTCGAAAAAATGCTTCCCTGCAGAATTATAGCCAATTTTTTATTTAAAAGATCGGAAATTCATACTTTTTAATAATTTTTTTCTCGCTTATTTTCGGTCATAAAGAAAAAATAAAGAAAGGAAAATGAAGAGCACAACCAACACTTTAATATATATTTTTTCCCCGTGTGTAAAATTAATTATGGTGCTAAAAACAGCTGTAGGGACTTTATTGTTTATTTATATCAGCTGTTTTTAGCACCATAATTAATTTTACACACGGGGAAAAAATATATATTTAAGTAAAAATATAAGACGTTAATCAAAGATTGAATAATAATTTAAATTATTCAACATTTTTTTTTCCTTATGGCACAGAAGTTTTTTATATAACCTTCTTTAATCGTATTATAAATACAAAAGTACCAGTTTATTGTAACGTATTTAACACAGCAGGAAGTTTAAGATTTTATAGTTTTGATAAAAGTATATTTTAGTTCTATATAAAAAATGCACTTTCATTAAATTTTTCCAGAACTACATTTTTTAAGGCCACCGGCCCAGTTTTTTTTGACGTGATAACGTCTTATAAATTGATGAATCACCAATCTTATAAATTGATGAAACACCGGCTGCATGCACGAAAAAGTGTAACGTTCCTAACGTTCCTAGCGTTCCTAACGTTCCGCCTGACCCTGTGCGTGCTTTTCTCGAAAACGGCCCTAACGATTTGGATGAAATTTACTAAAAAGGGATTTTGGGGGGCAAAAAATCGTTTTAGCTAGGTCTCATCTCTCGAAAAAATCGTTTTCATACAAATTTTATCATTATAAAAATCAATTTTTTGACGTATGAAAATACTTAAATATTGTAAGTAGGTTTTGGAATTTTATATAAACAGTGAAACAATTGTTTTCAAAATATTATGACAATAATTAATCTTTGAGACTTAAAATATTTATTTTAAGTCTCAAAGATTAGAAAGTTAAAAAAAAACAATTATTATTATAGGTAGTAAGTATTTTAATACATAAAATTAACCTAAATTTGAAGCGAAAGATGCAATATCATAGATTCGAATTATTATAATTATTATATGTAGAATTTAGGTTATGTATTACGGAATACGTTATCACGTAAAACTATCGTCCGTAAACCGACTTTACAGACAACCAATTTTTTTTTTGCGTATAGTGGGAACAGTAAATTCTAATTTTATTATTTTTTAATAATATTTTGAAATGTCAATTGAGATTTTACTAAATTAGATCGTGGTAATGAGGAGTCACGAAAACACCACATAAACGACATAAAATAATTGAATTTAATAAATAAAATTAAACATATTTACTAGCAAGCCTAATAAAGCGGCAAAATCAACCAAACAATATAAATCATATTTGTTCTTAGATTTTTATGTACGACGCCGAACTATAAATATTAGTTACTTCCTTTTATTAATTTTATAACTGAGGGCGCTGCCCAAAACTGCCAAACTGAAGTAGAGAATAAAATTATCGGCATCTTTACAAAACAAACTATCTATAACATCAGTATAGTGTAATCCCCAATTTTACGCCATTAGAACTGACATAATTTGTTGTGATAAATGAAGTAATGCGGATCTATACATCACATTATTAGAGTTAGTTGTAAGGTGCCTGTATATAATGTTTAGAGTGTTGATACAGCGAGAGTTACTTATCCCATCTCAAAGCTCCGAGGGCGGCGACCTTTCGTCCCATCGGAATGCCTTTCTGCCTGCGTGTCGTCATCTAACATAATAAACTCTTGCTTCAAACCCTTATTCTAATGCTCTCTTGTTTACCAACTTCACTTGCATACTTTATGTGTCGAACTGCGCACTTGAAAATATTCTATAAATGAATTTCCTCTTCATAAAAACACGCATCTTTGACAACTGTAACTTCACACACTATCAAATTACAAATTAATAAATTTTGATCTGTATAAATATTAAAATATTAGCTTTGAGTTATTACTATTAGTTTCATAACGGAAACAGAATTTAAGGCTATAAATATACACGGAGGCAGCTATAGTTTGCTGTTATATTATGGAACACCTATCGTTGACGTTGCAATGCAATATTAGAAAAAATATTATTATTCAAACAATATAACTGTCGGGACTCAAACCCGAAACTTCCACTATCTCGGCGGCTAAATTATCATTTATTCTACAATCAAATTTCCCATAATAGTGCATATTTGAAAGGGTATTTCACATCTTCCGCGAGCTAATTTTACATTAGACCTAATTAGAATGTAAACCTTGACTCAATATTAATAATAAAAAAAATGTCATTTTTGATTCACTCTTAAACGTAGCTTTTGATTGAATGAAGGCTCATATCCTAATGATGTAAAACTAGCCCTCTAAGGAAGTGAAATACTGTTACAAATATGCTCTATTATGTGAGAGTTGATGATTTAGATGTGTCACTGTAGAATACACGATAATTCAACCGCCGAGATCGTGGAAGATTTGAATTTTAATTTTGACAGTGACAGTAAATAATAAATTTTTCAAAAATTGAATTGTAACGGCAATAATGAGCGTTTCATAATCTATTTGTATATTCACTTTAAGTTTAACAATTTCAATTATGCTTGAAATATAAATATCCAAGTATATTTTAGTTTGTCAAGAAAATAACCTAGAGCAACATAATATTTCCCATACTTATCACATTACTGAAACTCATAATTTTATCAGCGTATACCGATTTGGTTCCACGTTAATTCATAGCCGACAATTCATCGCTACGGCAGTTTATCTCGAGACAATTTTTCGCAACAGAATTTATGGCAAAATCACTATTGTTGATATCTATAACTATTTTAATAACATATATAAGGCTAGAGAATTTAAGGCTATCACAATACGACATAGTAGAATTTTTTATAACACGTATAGCATATAAAGAAAACGCAGGTAATGATGATAAATAATTATAATAAAAAAATGTACATATACCAAAAACACAACTAATGAATAAGTAAAGTAAAAACAGATATCGAAAAAATTATTATAAATAATTGTACAAAAATAAAACAATGTATAACAACTACATATCGCACCTTTAGAATTACAACGACGTAAGTGCAAATACTATCAATTCGAGAAAAACGCACTTGATAGTTTTTAGTTTTTTTTCTTTTCTCCATAACTTTTTTGATGATGACATTTATTTAATGTTTGCTTTTTTAAAATTGTAGGTATATTTACTTTTATACAGATTAACCGACGGGATACCTACCGATTTAGCTCAGAGATCGCACGAAGGACATGCTTTACTTTTTCGCTCATTGCTCATCCTTCTTTTGTCTGAACGTGATGATAATATAGCCCCTATATTTACTCATGAGTCAGGAAGAAATAGACTTTTAAATACTAAGACAATTTTCCGCAAATTACCCGTCGCAAACAACACTTTCCTCTGGATAATTTTAGTATGGATACTAATACTAATAATAATAATAATTATTATTATAATAAAAATAATAATAATAAATAATCTTCCTTAGAACCAGATTAAAACACTGAAAGGCGAGGTTCAGCCACTGGCTGTTTTGCAATCTAAGTAAATAAATAATGTTGAGCGAAATGACTTATTGATTAAACTTGTTATTGAAATAAATTAATGACGGGGCAGATATTAGGGAGTAATTTGCTTTATTAAATAACCTTCAGCAATTTCAACCAAAACTTCCTACAGCTAGATTGCTAGAATAATAAACAGGTACACTGAATTGTAGGTTGGGGCGCAGTCAGTGCACACACATGAAACTAAAGCGCATCGTATCATCGCTTTGATATTGTAATCTTACAGTTAGCAATGCTTTTGTTTAACTAAGCGCTGGTATCAGTTGCTTTGATATTCATTAAAACGTGGTCCATTAAACGGGCGTACACAAACGTGCTGGATGTTCCAAAAATCGCCGGTCAAGTGCATATTTAGTCGACTGACAAGGTTAGTGTGTTCATGAAAGAATATTGTTAATTTAACTACGAAATTTAGTCCAATGTTGCCCATTCTGTTTCAATATATTTTTTGTCTTATTCGATACATTAAGAAGATGATTCTAATAATAATCATTATAGCCTAGACCAGGCCTGGGCAAATGGCGGCCTGCGGGCCGGATCCGGCCCGCGAAGCATTTTAGAAAATTTTAGAAAAAAATTTTTTTTGCTCTTCAAATGCGGAAGGACCTTTTTTTTGAGATTTTTGTTTTTTGCTCTGCAAATTTTTGGCCCGCAGTCAAATTTTCATCAGCTATGTGGCCCGCCGATCAAAAGATTTGCCCGCCCCTGGCCTAGACCTTCGATTTTACTAAGATATGTTTCTATATGGATAATAATAATAATGTATCCCCCACAGTTTAGGAGTTTAGGAGCTCATATTTCGGGAAATGTTCACCTAAGAAATAAAATCACTAAAGAACGTTTATTGCATTTTTAAAGATCTGTCCAACAATAAACCATGCAATGGGTTGCGCGAAAATACGAATTTTAATCCTTCAGTTCTATGTGGCTTGCGACGCGTATTTTGACGTGATAACATTTATAAATTGATGAATCACCAATCTTATAAATTGATAAAACACCGGCTGCATGCACGAAAAAGTGTAACGTTCCTAGCATTCCTAACGTTCCGCCTGACCCTGTGCGTGCTTTTCTCGAAAACGGCCCTAACGATTTGGATGAAATTTACTGAAAAGGGATTTTAGGGGGCAAAAAATCGTTTTAGCCAGGTCTCATCTCTCGAAAAAATCGTTTTCATACAAATTTTATCATTATAAAAATCAATTTTTTGACGTATGAAAATACTTAAATATTGTAAGTAGGTTTTGGAATTTTATATAAACAATGAAATAATTGTTTTCAAAATATTATGACAGTTAATCTTTGAGACTTAAAATAAATACGAAAGAAAGAAAGTTAAAAAAACAATTATATTATAGGTGGAAAGTAATTTTAATAAATAAAATTAACCTAAATTTGAAGCAAAAGATGCAATATCATAGATTCGAATTATTATAATTATTTTATAAATTTAGGTTATGTATTACGGAATACGTTATCACGTAAAACTATCGTCCGTAAACCGACTTTACAGACAACCAATTTTTTTTTTTTTTTAGTTTTGTTACACAATAATTTGTATGATGGTTCACATAAGACACCTGCCTGTAAAATTGCATCCGAATCGATGGAAAGATGTCGGACGAACGGTTTTATTATTTCACTACAGAACCCTAAAAAGTTAGTTATTTTCATAAAATTCCTTTAGCTCATTATGAATTATTCTGTATA
Source organism: Xanthostigma xanthostigma (assembly GCA_963575645.1). Lineage (NCBI taxonomy): Eukaryota > Metazoa > Arthropoda > Insecta > Raphidioptera > Raphidiidae > Xanthostigma > Xanthostigma xanthostigma. The sequence goes on along the minus strand of OY754467.1, from coordinate 29,768,886 downwards.
GCTTTAAAGCTTTAAAATACGCTTCGTCTCAAAGCTCAATCATATTCCTGTCGACAAAAAATACTCGTGCAACACTTTAATGACCCTTTGACTACACAAAGAGATGAGCTTGCAACAGTGCTTCGATCTGGAAGAGGTTTGATGAACTGAGAAAATGGGATAATTAACGTCTGATGTCTGCTTTAATCCCGATTTTCGCTCGACAAAATGTGCTCGTAATTGTAGCTCCGCAAATTGTCGCGGGACAGCTTTAACGGTCGCCAGACGCTCATTGATTAATCAATAAAATCGAGAATATCGGAACAGTAAATTCAGAAAGTCGACAAATAATTATTGAGAGATACACTATTATATAAGAATGGCAAACACTTGCGAGAAGACAATATCTCAATTGTGGTTGAAGTTGAGTTCCCAGTAGAGTCATACATTATTCTAGATTCTATTTTGTTCTATTTATATTAAGATATAAGTGGCGTGAAAATTAGAAGAAACAAAATCATACAAAATAAATTTTTGACTTCCCACCTCAATTGCTATCAGTCTGAAAGTGAAATATTGTATATTTTTTCTGTAAGATTTTAATAGACCTTCACGTTTTAGTATTCTGGGAATCGTTACAATTTTTTGATTGATATCTGTGGTAAAAAATTTTCACTAAAAACCTCTAATAACAATCGAGCGATATTATTTCGTAGTATTTGTTTGTTCTTAACCAACTTCAAAAAAAGCCATAACTTCTCAAGGGGACCGATTCAGAAAATGTCCTTGTCGTTGAGTTCAGAATATGCGCGGAATAATAATAATAATAATAATCATCATTTTTATTGAGATGCTACTGATGTGAATACAAACGTCAAAATGGTTACATATAGTTTTTATTTATTTAAATCAATGGAGCAGTTTTTCTTTTTTTCAGTTTAGTCATCAAACATCAAGCTAGACATCAGTTAATAACATGTAAACTAGCTTTGCAAGGCCACCGAAAAGTAAAAAATACATTTTATAAAAAAATAATAATTAATAAAAAAAGAAATTGATAACATTTGAGGTAGGCGGTAATAATAAAAGCACATAAGTGTTTAAAAAGTTATGGTAATTAAATTGGCGTCATCTTCAAAATTGTATTGTTTTTCCCTTCTTAGTAACTTTCTTGAATGAAAAATTAAATTATATTACATTGAAAATATGAATTATTACTCTAGAAATTGATTGCCTTAAATAAATAGGTAATTATATTGTAACAAAACTGTTCTAGTTCGTGGTAGAAATTATTTATTATATATAGAGTCACTAATTATGTACACAAAATATTTACAACACACAAAGTTTATTTAGTACACTTATTCACACGATTATTTACAACAAAGAAGCTATTTATGTGGAGCCAGATTTATATAACAGCACTCAGTGGTTTACACAGCTCATTTATCTTCTATCTTAGCAGCTATCTTGGCCTTGCTGTACCGACACTGAACAATTTATGTCACACAGTTATCTGTAATCTACTGTACATACGCGCTACAACTAACCAACTGACAGACTCGCCAACCAGTCCGCTCGCATTTTATAGCTTCGTCCCCCGCCTGTCGTATGTTCTAGAAGCATCTCAACATTTCTTTACATGCATTGCCTTCTCGTGGCCATTCTATGAAGGTCGGGTCTCACCTGATTTCCATTGTTGTGTCGTGGTCTGGAACATTCTATGGAACACATTATCGTCCCAACAGGGAGCACGCAACAACAATAAAAATAAGTGTTCGTTCGTCTGTTCGGAACCTATGAGTTCCTATACAAACTTTAGTGAGTTATTGTGTTCGAACCCGCGAAAGCTCCTGGCCAAAAAAAATTAAATGTGTAAAAATAGTGTGTTTTAAAGTGGCATTGTTTTTACGGTAGAACCGAAAGCTGCACTACTGCCCCGTGAGGCAAGACTGTAAAACTGTTATCACTGCCGTGCTTCGTCTCAATCACGTGCAAAACCGCGGGTAGGTGTATATAATAAAACTAAATATTATAAACAACTTTAAATAAATCATGCAGATTCTCAATTACAGTAAAACTTTTGTGAGGAACTACTCAAAGTTCCTTTGCTCATAACCTTTTATAAGTTACCTAATGTAGCAGTGTAAAACAATGGCAAATTTAAAATTTTCATATTCATTTAATTAAGATATTATAGATGATCCAATGAACCGATTAAACAATAAGTAAATTGCGTGAGCACCACCTGACAGCATCTGATTGGTCTCTCGAAACTCAAGACAACGAAAGAATTAATCAGATACCTTGTGCATCCCTAGTGCTGTTCAAAAACTCGCAGATTTCATTGAATTATGAAAATGTGACTACTTTAAAATAATTTAGATTTGAAATTAGGTTAATACTCCATAACTCTGTCATTTTACCCCAAAGTGTAAATCCAGATATTCTTACATAGACTAAAGATGCATCCACCGTTAGTTGACTTAAGTAAAATAAATTCAACGGAAACCAGCATAGGTACAGCCAGCGAAGAGAACAACAAAACACATATTTTATACTTTTTACACTATTATAACTGTCTGAGGTAATTTATTATTCGCGAGTGACATGACAACTACGAGGGATGTCCCAAAATTAAAATGAAATTGAGCACATATGAACATATTGCTTTTTTACCAAAGTTTAAAAAGTTAAATAAAAAATAAATTTTGTTTAAGAAAAATCTAAAAATCAGCTTTACATCAACGCGCAAAAGAGTGAAAACATATTTAGGAGCTTGGAGCACTCGATCAAATATTTATAAGTAAAATTTCCCCCTGATTCTAAACTTTTTAATGCGTTGGAATAATCGTTTTTTTTTAAGCTATAGATTTTACATTTTACCATTTAATAAACTTTAAAAATATCATAACGATGTATTGTCATCTACATACAACAGCAAAGTATTACGTTAATTGGAGATTTTAAAGAGGATGAAAGATTTATTTACACGCATACAGCAACGGACAACGACATGCAAGTAAAGCTAATACAACCTATCACAAAACTACATAACAAACTTCCAGTAGGAAAAGTGGTCGGGTAAAATATATTAAAGTTTTGGTGAAATGACGCTGAAAATGTTTTTACCCGGCTACTCTTCATACAAGAAGCTTGTTTTGTAATTGTAAAGTAGCTGATATTCATAAACGCACTTGAGACATTTTACAGCAGTCCCCAACGGGTTCATAAAATACCAGCTACTTTTAAGAGAAATAAGAAATACTAAATTATTACTCCCTTTCTAAACAACCAACAAGCTAGTTGTTTTAGGTTGGTTTTTTTTTAATATCTATTTTTATGTTATCAAAAGCCCTATTCCGACATTCTTTTGAAATAGCTCTAGTATTTGTGTCGGGTTGTTAAATAAACAGATTCCACTCACATATAGCACTCCAGAGGAGTGTGCTGAGACGTTAGTAATAACAATGTGACACGTCACATTCTATGTTATAACTTATATTTTTTTTTACTGACACAGGAGTTAATATAATCATACAGTTGATTCAAATTACACAATACGAAGCTGTGAGTTTACACGTTGTCATAATATTATACTTCAATTGAACTAAAAGGGTTTGACGAATAGAGTACGATAAGCTATGTGACATTATTCTAAACTCAATATGGCAGACACCCCAAGATGGTGAACTTTCTTCCATTATTAGCAATGCATAGGTTAAGATGTTAATAAAAATTAAATAAAATATTAGAAAAATAATCTTTCTGAAGACAAGCTTTTATTTCAGTGTACTAAAAAGGAAAAATAAATTTTCATAATTTAAATTCATAATTATAAAAGAGTGGACCGTGGATAATGAACTTACAACCACGCTTTTATAAATATCAACCTTAATTATAAAAAATATTTTTTAGTACCTGCTGAAAAAGCTTCTCTTTAAAAAAATGTGTTTTTCTAATAATTTATTTTTTTATGATGTAATTTTTGTGACCTAACTTATTCTATATTTTGTCGTTACAACACGTTTAGTTTGTAACCTTTGACGCCAAACAGAGTGATATTATGCGTTTGATGAGGTGGTCTAATATTGATTCGGTTTGTTTTGTTTGACATAGTATGATTGCGAGATGGCTCTTGGCTATAGGATATAAATTTCATCGATACCAGACGTATTTTTGGTGCTATTTACATTCACCACATTAAAAATTACTGTCAATATTCTACAAATGTCACCATTCTTTACTAATTTTAAAATAATGGCGTTTCTCATTTCAAATGGTAAGTAGTTGAAAAAGCTGTCTCACGATTAGAAACAAGATATAAACAAAGAAATATACGGAGTCAAGCTAAATAAAAGTGTTTAAAAATAATAGTGTTCTTCATTTCAAAATAAAGTACTTGCACGGAATATTTATAAATTATTGTGTTTTAACACATGAATTAGTGTTTCTTAGATTTTAGAAACTTGATCAAATTATATTTTTGTTTAGCATGACATAAAAAATGACATGCAAGTACCGATGCCATAATGTGTGACTTCATCAAAAAATTAAAAATACACAACATATTTTATGAAAACGTTTATTGAAGATAAAAACTGAATACAATAGACTAAAAATATAATACATACTTATTTCTATATACAACTATATACCTACCTATAATACAAATTTATATCCTTAAACATTTCGCTCCTCTAAAATAATTAACACCTAACAACTTCCCTTTGTAAGGTTCAGTTTGTCGTTTGGTTTCCACCACCGGCACTGCAGTTTTCACAGGTTGACTACGAAAGTCGGCGACAACCAATGCTTGGACGTTTCCATGATGTTCAGTCCTTGTCCTAAGCTGCGCATGTCTAGTCCTTTGTTTATGATCATCGTCACCAGTCAGAAGCAATGATTCCATTGTTTTCTTTACGCTGTCGATCCTTTGTTGAGACTTCTGATTCCTCGCGATGGCGCTGATGTCTTCGTAGTTCTTGGACTGATCTCCGTTGAGCTGGGTGTTGCTCCTTGGCGTTTTAATCGGTGTCGACGTTGCAATGGCCAGCTGACGTAGTTTCTTCAGAGTCGACGATAGGATCTTCTCCATCTTGGCGCAGTCGTCGAAGCAAAGACGTCTTCGAAGGTGACGGTTGGCTTTCCAGCTCTTGGTTATTCTCGATACCATAACCATTTTGAATTGCGAATCACTCTTGAAGTTCTTGTTATCACAAGGGCTGCTGTAAGCGGAATGATTTTTGATCGAAAAATCGCCACTTTTTATACCTGAAGTCCAGGTCATTTTTTTACGCTTGAGCGCTTTTCTCCGCAGAATCAGTCAACCGAAACCTATGTGATCAGTCAAGCAGAAAAAACCAATTAGGTACCAATTAGGTAAGCCTTTTGGGTTTGAATTTATAAAACTATTTTTATTATTAGTATAGTGATGTGAATAGCCGAGCATGTAGGGTTACATTATTTATATGGCGCTCGAATGGCTCGTGTAACTTTCAAATGATTCCAATTTATTGCCAAAAATTATAAATGAAAAAATAAATGCTGATTAGGGACTTAGATAACCATTCTAGTTTGTGACCTTTCAAAACATCAACCTTAAAAAATGTGAATTTTAATACGGTATAGTGCGTACTACTATTTAATAACTTTAAAGAATAGCTTCTGTTGCTACATTGTTGAAACACCCATTGTTACATGTCTATATTAGAAAAATTTATTTCTCAAACAATGTCACCATCGGGATACGAACCCCGAATCTTTCCACTATCGCGGCGGACTGAGTTACATTACTCCACAGTGACACAGTAAGGTCAATTCATCATTCCAATATATAGCCATTTGTAACTGTATATTTCACATCATGCGAGAGCTAATTTTTATCTTAGATAACGTCAGATATGAACCTTCACAGAAGTGAGAGCTGTGGGTGAATCAACGATGAAAGTTGTTTTCATTTATTAATCTGATTCCTAAATCAAGACAATTTCTATTTCATTAGTAAAGATAACAGCGAAAACTTTTCATGTTCATATAGTTGAACGGCCTTTTTAATAACAAATGTGAATTTTAATACGGTATAGTGCGTACTACTATTTAATAACTTTAAAGAATAGCTTCTGTTGCTACATTGTTGAAACACCCATTGTTACATGTCTATATTAGAAAAATTTATTTCTCAAACAATGTCACCATCGGGATGGTGACATCCCGATGGTGACCTATGTGCCTATCTACCTATGTTCCTAAATATTTTCTCGAAAACGGCCCTAACGATTTGGATGAAATTTACTGAAAAGGGACTTTGGGGGGCAAAAAATCGTTTTAGCTAGGTCTCATCTCTCGAAAAAATCGTTTTCTTACAAATTTTATCATTATAAAAATCAATTTGACGTATGAAAATACTTAAATATTGTAAGTATAGGTTTTCGAATTTTATACAAACAATGAAACAATTGTTTTCAAAATATTATGACAGTTAATCTTTAATTACTATCCAAGTAAGATTTAAAATAAATACGTATTTGAATATCAGTATTTTATTTAACTTTCCGAGCAAAGCTCGGTCACCCAGGTACAGATATAAACAAAGAAATGCATGGAGTCAGGCTAAATAAAAGTGTTTAAAAATAATAGTGTTCTTCATTTCAAAATAAAGTACTTACACGAAATATTTATAAATTTTTGCGTTTTAATAAATCAATTAATTTTTCTTAGATTTTAGACATTTGAACCAATTATATTTTTGTTTTGCATCATAAAAAAATCGCATGCAAGTATCGATACCCTAATGCGTAATTATGTCAAAAAATTTAAACAAATATTTTTTTGAACATAAAAAGTTATACCTAAATACAATAAAAAAGTACACAATACATAAAATTTCTACAGATTAAAATAAAACTAAAAATATAATACATAATTATTTCTACACATAATATACAACATATATCTATAACACAAATTTATATCCTTAAACATTTAGCTCCTTTAAAATAATTAACCCCTAACAACCTCCCTTTGTAAGGTTCTGCTCGTCGTTTGGTGTCCACCGATGGCACTGCAGCTTTCACAGGTTGACTACGCAAGTCAGCGGCAACCAATGGTTGGACGTCAGTTCCTGTCTTAAGCTGCTCTTCTCTGGTCCGTTGTTGATGATAGTCGTCGTCTGCAGTCTGAAGCGATGGTTCCATTGTTTTCTTCACACTGTCGATCCAACACTGATACTTCTGATTCCTGGCGATAGCGCTGATTTCTTCGTAGTTCTTGGACTGATCTCCGTTGAGCTGGGTGTTGCTCCTTGGCGTTTTAATCGGTGTCGACGTTGCAATGGCCAGCTGACGTAGTTTCTTCGGAGTCGACGATAGGATCTTCTCCATCTTGGCGCAGTCGTCGAAGCAAAGGCGTCTTCGAAGGTGACGGTTGGCTTTCCAGCTCTTGGTTATTCTCGATACCATAACCATTTTGAATTGCGAATCACTCTTGAAGTTCTTGTTATCACAAGGGCTGCTGTAAGCGGAATGATTTTTGATCGAAAAATCGCCACCTTTTATACAGTCCAGGTCATTTTTCACGCTTGAGCGCATTCAACCATAAAATTAGTCAACCGAAACCTACGTGATCAGTCAAGCAGAAAAAAAAACAATTCCCTGTTTTTAGATAAACCTTTCGAGTTTTAATTTTTAAAATTAGTTATATTATCAGTATTGTGATGTGAGTAACCGAGCATTTAGGGTTACATTATTTATATGTCTCGTGTATTTGTAAGTTTCACATTTAAATTTCAAATGATTTCAGTGTATTGTTAAGAACAATAAATGAAAAAATTAATGTTGGTTATAGCCATTTTAGTTTGCGACCTTCAAAAAACCTTAACTTTTATTAGCCCAACTAATATCTCCAAACCCGTAGCTTCCAGGTTTTCATCTGAAAGGTAGTGAAAATATCAATTTGATTTTATTATAAAAAAAATGCATTTGGATATTTTATTTAATAGAATAACAAAAAAAATCTAAAAATCGATTTGGTTGATGTGGGTAAAAATTGATTGCAAGGTTTTACTCAAAGAGACACATTATTATGTGTAAGCCGTGAGGTAGGTCGCTAAGTCAAGTGCGAATAACTTCTCAGTATGATTAATATTAAATATTATTTAACAAATTGAACCCGAGAAATATTCTTCATATAATCTTAAATACACATTTTTGCAGTTTTTTTGTTTGAACAAAAAAACCGTTGGACCAATTTTTATAAAATTTCTTTTGGACCATACTAATGTTAATAAGCTTAGATTAACATCATAAAAAATTGGTATCAATTTTTATTCGTAAGATTTTGTGTAAAATCCAACTTTTTTTGAAGAATTCAAATCTTAGATTAACATACAACTCTTCAAATAAATAATATTATCGACCAATTTTTTCAGACTGTATATTGACAAATAATTATAAAATTATAATTCAATAATTCAATAGATGACGTTTAGGTCCGGATTTGGAACTTATTCAAAAATAATTATTATATAGTCTAAAAAAATTGGTCGAGAATTTTATTTATTTGAAGAGTTCTATTCAGACGTTAATCAAAGATTTGAATTTTTATTTAAACAAAGAAAAGCAGATCTTTTTATAATTTTTTTTTATAATACTGATTGTAAATACGCCTCGATTGGCACCAAAACGAAGTCGGTCGTTTTATTTTCGAGAGATTTTAGGTAAAATTAACTTTTTGGCAATTTTGGACCAATTTTGTAAAAAAAAATCGGATCAAAATGACGTTAACACGCTTCAATTGGCATTAATGAAGCTAACGATGTAATTTTTATTCACGAGAAAAGGTCTAAATTTTACTTTTTTCCAGTCTTTTTGGTTAAAAATGAAATGGCTGGACAGATTTTGAATAAATTTCTTTCAAATCATGTTTTGTCAATTCTCGTCGTTTGGTACCCTGACGTAGTTGAAATCATTTTTTATTGCCTAGATATCGTCTTAGAAAGAAATAACCACTTACGTACGTAAGTACGCACACATAGTGACTTCTTTTCAAAAATAGTTTTAAAATAGTCTAGTGACCTTGAAACATAAAAACATGTTAAAATTGTTTACTTCTATTTTCAGGCACATTACAATAACTTCCCAAGTCACTAGGAAGTTATAAAGTCGTTTATTAATAATGAACTGTAAATGCTTATTACAAATAGGCACAGATAACCTTAACAGTTAGCTTTAGAAGACAGATAAAAAAATCCAGCCAATTGGACGATAAAACCATTCCAACTGCAAAAATATTGAAATTTGATATAATATAATAAAGAAAATAAAGTTTCTGATATCGCGTGCGTTAACGGGGGTAATGGCTAGTATTAAATAAATGACATTTGCTATTCGTTTGCATGATTACCTACAATAAATGTTCCACGTTATGTTTAACAAACTTCTTTCCGACAGATCTACAAAATAATGAACAGCTGCTTTTTTATTTTCAAAATATTTCCAAAACTTTAAAGTTTAGAAACAAAAATTTAACAAAACTTCTTAAAAAAATAAATAGTATAATATACCGTTATGTAAAGCATACCTGTAAAAAATAACTCTAATAATTTAGAGTGATGATGATCCTGTTTAAATGTTGGAAGATTAAAAGGATGAATCCTGGTGGCATAGGATCGATGAACTAAGCAAATACTGAAGGTTTTTTTATTGCATTTTATTGTTTGACGTTTCGGCAATCTTTATGCCATCTTCGGAGAATCTAGAAGATTTGTATATGAAAAGTTTTAAACTATTGTTGTTACAGTTGTTATTGATAAAATTATTGTTCTTAAAGTTGTTATTGTTAAAATTATTGTTCTTAAAGTTGTTATTGTTAAAATTATTGTTGTTAAAATTAAAGTTGAAAATTGGAAGTAAAATAAGTAAACTTACCAATGCAGTCTGTTTTCTCAGTATTGTTGTTATGTATAAAATAAAGTATACGCATGCGCCGATTTTGTCCAAAAATAATAGAGCTTTTCTTATTTGCATAAGAAACAATCTCGCAAAGTTTGGTTTCAATCCTCTCATCCGTTTAATTTGTATCGTGTTCACAGACAACCAGGCTTTTTCCAAGAATATGTTTTTTTAGATTTGTGTGACCTCGAAACGAAAAATATAATTTTAAAAAATTAATTTTGACCTAAATTAGTAGGTACCATTACCCACTTATGGTGTTGGAATGCTAATATGCAATATGTTAACATTTTGTCAGATTATATTTTCACTTATACCTATACTCAATTTTATATTGCAATTTTTTTATATCCGATTTTCAATGTAAATAAATTCTTAAGCATTTGTAAAAGCGATTTTCACACGTTTTTCTGGCCTTTGTCTTTTAGAAGATAAGTTTTTTTATTGTTTGTGGAATTGAATTGTATTATTAAGTAAGTAAAACACTCATATAAATTCCATACAAGTGCGAATGTCTAGGATAATGGATACATCTTCAACAGAACTTGAACTAACACGATCGTTGAAATCTTGCGGGCTGCAATGTATGTTGTGCATGAGCACACCCTGTAGTCGTTATAGACTCTCTCTGTTAAATGGTACTGAACTATGACGTAATAATATATTACGACACAAATATATTCGTTTTGAGGGTTCTGTACCTTGTAATGAAAAAAAAATGGAAACCTTTGTCCGTTTGTGTGTCTCTCTGTCTGGCTGTCCGTCAATATCCTTTTTCTAAGGAATAGCTAGAGATTTCAAGTTGAAATTAAACTCAATTATCTACTAAGGTCTACAGCCCCATAGTCCTGTAAAAAATTTTAACTTCTAACTCAATGAAAAAAAAAGATAAAACATTTTTTTTTATTTACTAGTAGGTTATTGAAATATCCGAAAGGCATAAATTTTTTATTCTTTGTGAAACACAGAGTTATCTACGGCTTATGATTTACATTTTTTTTTCTTTCGATTTTAAAATAGATATCAAAAATTGGAATGTTTTACTGAAAAGCGGTCATTTTTTAAAGATAAGGTCTAGAATTTTATGTATATTCTGAAAATGTCGAAATATATAAGATTATTAGGATAGTAAGTCTAAAAGTAGACTGTACAATTAATAATAACTTTGGATTATGCAGCAGCTGACAAATAATAACTTTGTTACCACATAATACGGGAAGGAAAAAAGTTGCGGTACCGATTTGAGCGTATTAATTCGCACACATTGTGATGAAACATATATCGTTTTCTTTTTAATGAGGGGAACTGAACAATGTATGTTTCATCACGATGTGTACGAATTAACACAGATAAAATCGTGTCAGAGGAAATCCATATAATAACCTCAATGAAGGTCGAATTTCGACCACTTGGCGCCCAGTAGTAGAGTAGGCTGGGTATGGTTGAAACACCACGAATATCTCGCAAACCGTTGACAGGGCGGAGAGGGGTCCAAGGAGAGAATGAAGCGGATGACTAGTCCGAACACGAACATCATAGTTTCGTGGCTCTCCGTGCGTTTTAACCGATTTTAGAAGACTCTATTGTGTTTTGTTAACCAAAAGTAACTATTTTTGTTCACATAGTTTTCCAATTATTGTGGTTTCTATTTAAATGAGAGTATTGAGTGTGTGTATTATTTGAAATAAAGCTTGTAGAACATGCCACCGTGACTAGTTTTTATGTATTATTGTTGTCACAACTACTATAACTGCTTTTTACCTAAAGTAGGAGTTGGGGACGGTTGAAACATTTTTTTTTTTTGGGTACGGTTGAAACATTGTATTCAGTAACTTCAGCGGAAAGAGGTAGTACATTGGTCAGAGTTGCCTTTGCGGTGAATGCCATCGTAAATGTAATTCCGCCATTCTTCGTCTTCCCGAGATTGCGTTACCAAGATCATTTTATTAGGGATGAACCCGTAGACTCCGCTGTAGCTGCCAACCCGTCTGGCTGGATGGATGGATTATTTATGCATTTCCTGGAACCCTTTAAAAACATATAAATGCATCTCCGTCACATGAAGTGTTACTTATGCTCGATAATCATTCTTCACTTTTACTTTTGCAAAAAACAGTGGCATTATTTTACTATCTTTCCCACCCCACTGATCTCACAGATTCCATAGCCGCTTGATAGATCTGCATGTGGCTCTTTGAAGAAAGCTGTAAATTCAGACTGCGATGCATGGCTGCGAAACCATCCAAGCAGGACGATGTCCATTTATGATATGTCAGAGATTGTAGCGTCTGCTGTGTCAATTGCTCTTATACGCCATCAAATATTCAAGCCGGCTTTCACGAAAGCATCGTTTGAAGTATATTTAAAACATGGAAGACTGATTATTATTGTCAAAGAGTTTCGTAATTATTCTTAGATTTTAAATAAACAGTTAATAAAAAATGTTTATTTTATATTTTGTGTTATTTATACGTGTTTCAACTGACCCCAGTCACTGTTTCAACTACCCCTGGTATAAGGACGGTTGAAACAAATCGGATTTGTTGTTTTAATTCAATCTACTATTAAAAATAACACACTTGGAACTAAAATCACATTGCCCATTAGTAAATAGAATCATGCTCTTTTATTTAGCAAATCTTCTTCATCGCTCGGAATATAAAAAGCAAAGCTATGGACGATATTAGTAAAATTGTTTCAACCGTACCCAATCTACCCTAATAATAATTCATTCTTTTATATTAAACGTGCTATTTAATTAGGGCAAGATACTGACAACCCTGAATGTTAGGGCCTGTCAGTTGTTATAATAAATAAATATAAATTCGAATTTAAACATACGGCCATCAGTTTGGAGACAGGATAGTTCTAAACCGTTCTTGAAGAATTTGGGGAGAAAAAGAAGGACGGACGGACAGGCAGACGAGATCGTTTGCGGTGAATCGGCCTCGTGGGAAATTTTACTGTATAAAAGGAAAACGAGTTATATTGTAAGAGAGCAGTGTGCCGCCATGTCGCGTGGCATCGACACCACCGCCCCCGCGGCCCCAGAAAGGAGGGGGACGGCCAGTTCTACCGAGAAAGACGCCTCATGCATATTGATATGTTTCAGAAATGGGGAACACAACAGTTAGCGGGTTGGTCCTCGCATGCACTGGCTACATTCTAAGAATAATTACATTCTTCTTCTAGCCCACTTGCGTGTCGTAACATGTTAAGTCTGTGTCCAAAAAGCTAAACTATTTAAGTCGAATTTTTCGTATTTTTAGGGTTACGTACTCTAATAAAGAAAAAAAAATTCTTATAGTGAGACTTCATTCAGAGGAGAATTTGGGCTTAGGTCAGCGAGGCTTGAGCCTTAGGCAGCATAATTTGAGGAAAGGCAACATTTAGGAAACGACTAAAATCTGAAAAGTGAAAAAAATTTCAAGGGCGCTATAAATTTAAAATTGCGACTCATAAATGTAAATATTTCAAGACTATCATTATTATATTAAAAATAAATACATACACGATTTTTTTTAATTCAAGCTTTTAGTAGTTCTTAATAAAAAAGAACTAAAAACTTAAAAATAATTTTATTCCGACTAGATATAGTTTCTTAAGTTTTCAAATAAAAGTGTGTTACATTTTAAAGCAAGAAAGAAAAAAAAGAGGGAGTAACACGCTTTAATTTGAAAACTATTTCTAAGCGGAATAAAATTATTTTGAACTTGTTAGTTCTTTTTTATTAACAACTAATAAAAGTTGTTTTTTTTTTTAAGTTTTCGTTGATTTATTTTTAAGTTTTTAGTGTGCTTTATTAAAAGTGCGATTTGCACCCGGATGTAAGCCGGACCGGGAAGTTAGTTATTATAATATTGTACTGTCATTGGAACTACATATGTATCCAAAATTTCAACTCAATCGGAAACTGGGAAGTGGGTCAAATTTAACTAGCAAGATTTGATTTCAGACAGACAGACAGACTTACTCCGAGACAGGTGAAATTAAATAAAAGTTTATAAAATACATATTCAGTCACTAAAATTCAAAATAGAAGATAAATTATGAAAAGTCAATAGATAGTTTTATACATTCATTGGCATTACAGGGATCACGGCATATCAGAACGGGCCTAGGGCGACATCACAACCAAATACGTCTCTGACTTCATTGCCTGTTTTCACGTCACAGTTGATTTTCTCAGAAACTACATAATATATAATACTACTGATTTGAAATTTGGCATAGTTATAAATCTCATCTGTTGGCACTTAGTTCAAGACTCAAAATAACAAAATTATTATTTGTTATCTGATCAAGTGGGGTACTTGTTACAGATTTCATAAAGTTATTTCTTTTTATCTTAGCGAAAATGCTCGCTTGAAAATATGCCCTTAAATTCTAACTTTGCATGATAAAAAATTCGAAAATATTTACATTGGAAGAGACTCTTGTAAACATTTTCAAGGAAAATAGAGTTGTATCCCTAGCACTTAAGGGGTGAGATGCAGTCAGATACGTGAAAAACGGAGTATTTTAATTTTCTTTTTCATAATAATTAAGTTTATTTTATAAAACTGATTACACAGAGTATTTCATGTTTCAACTTGACTTTCACAAAGTAAAAAAAAATAAATATTAATTATTTATAAGAAAATCGCCATTAAAATTATAAATTATAAACAAAAACGAAAATACATCGATCAAGGACTATAGTTTTTAATGCTATCAATAAGCTGTAAAAATTTCATCAAAATCCATCAAGTCGTTAATTATAGTTGTCACCGATTTGATGTTTCAAGTTTTCATAGTTTCGAGAAAAACACATTAGTATTTCGATGTAAATACGGTATTATATATCCTCAAGTTTATAGTTTTTAAGTTATATATTTTTTTTTTATTTCTGAAAGATTTTTCCAAATTTACACTTGATGTATAGAAATACTAATTTATGTATAGAAATACTATTTATGTATAGAAATACTAATTAAATAATTACCTACATCAATTCATCAATTCCTAGGCCACACAATAGGACTTCTGCCGACGTGAAAGATTCCTGTCATGGGGCTTCGAGTCCCTTTCAGTAATTGTATGATATTTCGAAAATTATTCATCGAATTGACTTCAAATTTTCAGAGATTATATTTTTCAAAACATCATACTTCAAGAAAATCCAAAAAAAATATCGATTTTTTTAAAATCTAGCTGCATCTCACTCCTTAATATTTTGGAGAAAAAAAGTATAATTTATAACTAACCAACCTAATTATATAGTTACAAAACCGCTACAAAGGCCATAGCGGAATAAGCATGGGTAAGATGCCCCCGCATGGATTGGGTTAGTTTTTTTTTCATTTATAGAGATTGATAAATGATTAAGATTTGGAAAATTTCAGCCCTAAAAAATCAACCCCTGGGGAGTGAGAATTAATTTTCGAAAAATCATAAAAAAATCATAATTTTTGAATAGCTGAACTGATTTTGATGAAAATTTAATATGATTTAGATATTACTACAGCGCATCATAAGAAAAATTATCAGCTCGAAAAAAAAATATATAACCTCAAAAAAAAAATAATTTAAGTTTTTAATTTTTTTTTTATTTATTTACGATTTTGGTACAATCACCAAAATTTTTGTAAAAATTTCTGAAACTACTCTACGTAACATATAATTTTTTCATAAACAGTTTCAGGGTGCGTCATGGTCAAAAAAATAGAAAAGTTTGAAAATATTTTTTTTTATAGGTTATGATCATGGTACAATTACAACAATTTTTTTGTAGGTTCGGAAATCTGTTTAACATAACATATAATTTTTTCATAACGAGTTTCCGGGTGCGTCATGGTCAAAAAAATAAAAATGTTTGAAAATATTTTTTTTTATAGCTTATTTTTAACATGCATTTTAGTGTTTTTAAATTCCGAAAAAAATAATATGTTATATTAAAAAGATTCCCGAACCTACAAAAAAACTGTTGTTATTGTACCGTGATCATAACCTATAAACAAAAAATATTTTCAAACATTTTTATTTTTTTGACCATGACGCACCCGGAAACTCATGAAAAAATTATATGTTATGTTAAAAAGATTCCCGAAGCTACAAAAAAATTGGTTGTCTGTAAAGTCGGTTTACGGACGATAGTTTTACGTGATAACGTATTCCGCTCGAATATCATATTTAATAATACATTACTGCGCTCTCGCTTGCACGCACAGGGTCAGGCGGAACGTTACACTTTTCGGAACGTTACACTTTTTCGTGCGTGCAGCTGGTATTTCATCAATCGGAACGTTACACTTTTCGGAACGTTACACTTTTTCGTGCGTGCAGCTGGTGTTTCATCAATTTATAAGACGTTATCACGTCATAAATTGTTATAATTGTACCATGATCATAACATATAAAAAAAAATATTTTCAAACTTTTTTATTTTTTTAACCATGACGCACCCGGAATCTCGTTATGAAAAAATTATGTGTTACGTAGAGTAGTTTCAGAAATTTTTTCAAAAATTTTGGTGATTGTACCAAAATTGCAAATAATTAAAAAAAAAAATTAAAAACTGAAATTATTTTTTTTTTGAGGTTATATATTTTTTTTCGAGCTGATAATTTTTCTTAAGATGCGCTGTAGTAATATCTAAATCATATTAAATTTTCATCAAAATCAGTTCAGCTATTCAAAAGTTATGATTTTTTTAATGATTTTTCGAAAATTAATTCTCACTCCCCAGGGGTTGATTTTTTAGGGCTGAAATTTTCCAAATCTTATTCATTTATCAATCGCTATAAATGAAAAAAAAACTAACACAATCCGTGCGGGGGCACCTTACCCATGCTTATTCCGCTATGGCCTTTGTGTTTTTATTCTATAGTATCACAAGAATTCCGTTTTTTACTATTTTGGTACGCAAAAACGCAACTATAAAAATTACGAGAAATTAGACTTAAACACTTTTGTCTTTTGCGCACTGATATTTATATTATGTAGGTAGTCTCAACTGACGTATTACACTGCTTTAAGATTGTGGCGTAATTACATTAATTTGTCTTGAAGAGTAACTGCATAATATTCAAGTATCTTTTCAAAAATACGCTAACGCAAAATTATTGGTCTGCGTAATTATGACGTCAACCTTTCTTACTTTATATTAGGTATATCAAGTCAAGATTTTTTAACATTTTGCAGCAAGTATATAAAAAACATAAATATACCTACACAGTATCTAACGATCTCAGCGATTGCCAATTAACGGCTAAAATTGAAACCGGAAAGAAACCGAAATGAGTCTAGGTTTCTCAAAACTAAATCGTAACCAAAATTCAAACATTCGCCAAAACCGAAACCGAAACCCGAACGCTTTGTTTATTCAGTTTCAATTCATGATTCCATCATTTATTTTTAAGTTATGAACTGAACTCATTTCGTAGTTGCATTAAGATGAATCAAATGCACATGAAGTTGTCGATGTCCCAGCCACAATTGTGTGCACACACGGCAATCCGCCATCAGCTTTCATGCGGGATTTCTTAGAAGTACTGTGTTACTATTACAAACTCTTGGCAAAGTTTCCATGCAGAAACTATTGTTTCCACATAAACGGCAGTATTACGTAACTCTGAATATAATGCATACGTTATCGCAATTACAGACAGGCTGATTGTTTCAGAACCGACTGCAGGAAATTTCTTAAATCCTATTAAATATATTTTATTCAACACGCGTGAGTAATATGTAATTTCGGGGCCCTGCTAAACGTGGGAGAAATAATATATTACTTCACTATAGTGTAATAATGAATTTTCTGGCGTGGGAGAAATAATGTATTACTTCACTAGTGTAATAATGAATTTTCTGGACCAATAGAAACTCAGTAGCAAGCCCAAGCGCTAAATAATGAAAAAAACTGCAAGTAGCTTCTGGACCAATAGGAACGTGGTAGGCGGTATTGTATACTTATATGAAAACAGCATCGCAATTCAGCGAAATCATGGCAATCTTGTGTATACACTGACGGTGGTACGTCAATCAATGAAGTGATTTATTATTTTTCCCTCTTTTATCAGGGCCCCGATTACATATTACTCCTGCTAGTTGAATAAAGTATTATGTGCGACTATTGATCAAAGGAGAATATTCCACTCGCGTGTGTTTTACCGCACTCGCTGCGCTCGTGCGGCAAATTTCACGCTCATGGAATCTTCTCCTTCTCTCACTAGTCGCACAATATACTATTACTTAATTTTTGACGCTATGCTTCTCACAGACTTGAAACTCGTTACAGATGGACAATTTACTGAAAAGGCGAACGAATATTGAGCAAATAGAGATATCGCATGACGATTTATTTATTTGTTATTGACTATACCATTCATAATAGCATATTTAAATAAAGTGCGTTATGTAATCGAGAGATTTAGTGCGCCTGATTACTGGTTCAGTCCTCGAGCCCTCCAGTATTGTTTTGTTTTTATCTTTTTAGGGTTCCGTATCTATAGAGTCTAAATGTAACCGTATTAATATGCCAACATTGTCAGTGCGTCCATCTATCAGAGACCTCTCTAAGCGAAATAAGTGATCGACATAAAATGAATACATAATATGTAAAATTCTTGACTCAAACAAGAAAATCACATTTAAAATATTTGAAATTTTATTCTAAGGGGGGTCCCATATGTAAAAAAAAGGTGGAAAACATGTTTTTCTCTTCCTAGGCATATACCATTGTTTTGAGTTCGTTAAATAGAACACGATTGTAGTTTAATTTTTTTAGAGGTCGTTAAAGTTGCCTTTTTAGGCGCGAATAGCGTAAGCTAAAGCGCCTATATGTACTCGCTTTGTCTGTGAATCTGTGAATCTGTGAATCTGTGAATCTGTGAATCTGTGAATCTGTGAATCTGTGAGTCACGCTTTTTGTATCCAGCGTACAGCCCAAACGCCTTAACCGATTTTAAAAAACTTTTTTTTGTTCGATTCGTCTCCGGGTAACTTAAATCCTAACGTCGCCCGATTTTTGAATTTTTGTCCCAGAGGGGAGAAAATTAGGAAAAAAAAAGTTTTTTGCTTATTTCTCGCTCAATTTAAATCAGATCGGTTTGAAACCAGTCTTAAACGAAAGAGGAGAACATTTTACATATATTTCGTGTAACAGAATTTGCCCAAACAGTTTTTTTATCCCGATTTATATAGAAATAAATTCATTTTATACATAATTATATAGAAATGAATTCAATTTAATTGTTGCACGGTTTAACATGACAATTTAAAATACGAGCACCAAGGTAATTTGAAATAGAAAGGATTGATTTTTTTTTAAGTTGGACTAAGTCTAAACCAATTCTGAAAATTTTAGGGGGGGTTGCCCGATTATTTATATAAATAAATGACTTCAAAAGTAGGCATATTTAACATTGGCTTTATGGTAAAACGGTAGATGGATGATATGTTTTCATTGATTTCTCCAAAACTAGTCGGTGGAAATTAAAAAAAAACTATTTAAATTAAAATTAAAACATTAATAAATTATTGAAAACAAAAAAACCCGTTGTGCCCGACTAATTAAAAAGATATTTAATTAAATAAATATCTTTTTAATTATAAATAAATATTAAAAAAAGGCAAGCCTTTCATTTAAAATTGCCTTGGTAGTACTAAAATAAAAAGTTTGCATTTGTTCAAAAACGAATGCCATTATAAATATTGGTAAAATGCAACGCCTTCTGAGTTAACAATTTGAATAACTAATTTAGAACATAAAACTTTGACAGTTGCAAACGTCATTTTTGACATTTCTTACCATTCCGACACAACGGATGATCGGATTGTAACCAAATTTTGGGAGGATGTTTGATATGCAAATATAAAGTGATTTATTGTTTTTTTGGGGAACATCGGCGCATGCGCAAAAGAGTATATCTTTTATAATGTTGTTTTATAAAATAATAATATAGTTTTTGACGTGATAACGTCTTATAAATTGATGAAACACCAATCTTATAAATTGATAAAACACCGGCTGCATGTACGAAAAAGTGTCACGTTCCGAAATCTGTCCCGTTCCGAAATCTGTACCGTTCCAAAATCTGTCCCGTTCCGAAATGTGTCACGTTCCGCCTGACTTAAATATGATATTCGAGCGGCAGATATCATCAACCGATTGAGATGAAAATTTGTATACACGTTTAGTTTGAATGACAATGCATGGTTAGCTGTATGACGTCACTCTAAATCCAATATGGCGGACTTCTAAAGATGGCGGAAATGCCTTCGGTAATTTTGAAGCAGATATCATCAACCGATTGAGATGAAAATTTGTATACAGGTTTAGTTTGAATGACAATGCATTGTTAGCTGTGTGACGTCACTCTAAATCAAATATGGCGAACTTCTAAAGATGGCGGACTAATTTTATTATGCTTTCCTACAATATGGGTATCAAATGAAAGGGCTTGCTGAGAATAACTCGAAAAATAAAGTGACGTTACTCTAAATCCAATATGGCGGACTTCTAAAGATGGCGGACTAATTTTATTATGCTTTCCTACAATATGGGTATCAAATGAAAGGGCTTGCTGAGAATAACTCGAAAAATATAGTGACGTCACTCTAAATCCAATATGGCGGACTTCTAAAGATGGCGGACTAATTTTATTATGCTTTCCTACAATATGGGTATCAAATGAAAGGGCTTGCTGAGAATAACTCGAAAAATATAGTGACGTCACTCTAAATCCAATATGGCGGACTTCTAAAGATGGCGGACTAATTTTATTATGCTTTCCTACAATATGGGTATCAAATGAAAGGGCTTGCTGAGAATAGCCCGAAAAATAAAGTGACGTCACTCTAAATCCAATATGGCGGACTTTTAAAGATGGCGGACTAATTTTATTATGCTTTCCTACAATATGGGTATCAAATGAAAGGGCTTGCTGAGAATAACTCGAAAAATAAAGTGACGTTACACTAAATCCAATATGGCGGACTTCTAAAGATGGCGGACTAATTTTATTATGCTTTCTTACAATATGGGTATCAAATGAAAGGGCTTGCTGGGAATAACTCGAAAAATATAGTGACGTCACTCTAATTCCAATATGGCGGACTTCTAAAGATGGCGGACTAATTATATTATGCTTTCCTATAATATGGGTATCAAATGAAAGGGCTTGCTGAGAATAACTCGAAAAATAAAGTGACGGCACTCTAAATCCAATATGGCGGAATTCTAAAGATGGCGGACTAATTTTATTATGCTTTCCTACAATATGGGTATCAAATGAAAGGGCTTTCTGAGAATAACTCGAAAAATAAAGTGACGTCACTCTTAATCCAATATGGCGGACTTCTAAAGATGGCGGACTAATTTTATTATACTTTCCTACAATATGGGTATCAAATGAAAGGGCTTGCTGAGAATAACTCGAAAAATAAAGTGAATTTAGTTTAAATCCAATATGACGGACTTCTAAAGATGGCGGACTAAGTTTTTGACGTCAAGAGGGGTTTAAAAAAAAAAGTTTTTGACGTGATAACGTCTTATAAATTGATGAAACACCAGCTGCACGCACGAAAAAGTGTAACGTTCCGTAACATTCCGCCTGACCCTGTGCGTGCAAGCGAGAGCGCAGTAATGTATTATTAAATATGATATTGAGCGGAATACGTTATCACGTAAAACTATCGTCCGTAAACCGACTTTACAGACAACCAATTTTTTATAACGGCTTATTATTCTGCATATTTTACTAGAAATTTTTGTAATTTTTTTTGGGGATAATCGGCGCATGCGCAAAAGATATTATATGCTATGATGTTTTTTATATAATAATAGTAAACTTTTCATAAATGATTATTATTCTATATGTTTTACAAGAAAGTTTTGTAATTTATTTTTCGGGAAAATCGGCGCATGCGCAACAGAGAAAGAAGTACCTACCTTTCAATGTTGTTTTTTTATAATTATGATATACTTACATGTCATAACAGTTTATTAGCCTGTATATTTTTACAAGATAGTCATGAAAAAATGTGTTTTTCTAAATTTGTACTTAGTTTCAGAAATATTTTGAAAATAAAAAAAATCTAATGTTAGTTTGTTCCGTAGATGTTAGTTAGGTATTTGACAAGCATTCTTTGTTTATTTTTAACATCATAACGTGATAACATATAGAAAACCATGAACACGAACAGCAAATTTTATAATGTTTAGTGGTAACTATACGCGTTACTATACGCGTTAACGGAAATTTTATTTTCTTTGTTATTATATGTCAAATGTCAATATTATAATTTATTAGTTGGAAAGGCCCCATAATCTAATTGCTGCAATTTGTTCGACTAGATTAAATTAACTAAAGCTTTGAAATTTCACACACATGCAAGTCTGGTGACAATGTATATATCCAATATGGCGGATGCCCCAAGATGACGGAATACCTTTTCCTTCTCAACCATCTTGAATAAAATAATCAAATAATTTTTATAATTTATTGTCATAATAGTTAAAATTTTGAAAGACTATAAAAACAAGAAAAATAAAATACTAATAAAAAGAAAGTTTTTATTGAAATGTACCAAAA
This sequence comes from Xanthostigma xanthostigma, assembly GCA_963575645.1. NCBI lineage: Eukaryota > Metazoa > Arthropoda > Insecta > Raphidioptera > Raphidiidae > Xanthostigma > Xanthostigma xanthostigma. The sequence goes on along the minus strand of OY754467.1, from coordinate 29,746,382 downwards.
AGAAAATATAATTTTTATAATTTAGGGTCACAATTATATTATTAATTGTGACTAATAAACGATCATAGAGTTTACAGCTAACGCTTTTATATTTATGAACCTAAATTAATTATTAATAAATTATTAAACTGATTTTTTCCTTTCTGTGTTTCAATACTTTCAACTGTTATTTTTTTATTAGATTAAGTTAATTAAATTATATTATTAAGCTCAAAGTGTCGTAAAAAATATACATCAATTTTCGAACATAACGTTGGGGTATATTATGTAAAATTCGCGCCTTGTAATTCTTGAATTACTTGTGTCTTCAGACAATATTTTTTAGGTTGTTTTTGTTAAGGCTCTATTGCCAAAACGTCATAACCTAAGAATACGAAACTTATGTATGATATAAAAAATAATCTATATTTAAACAACCAATTAATACCAAGAATGCTTCTATATTTTATTCTGAGGGAAGTTCCATACATGTAAAAGGGAATTTGCAAAAACAATTAAAAAACTATTGTTTTCATAATATCAACAGGTATATTAAAATCGTTATTTTAAACAATTTACCGAGCGGGGTGGCGTAGTGGTGAGAGCACCAAACTCTTATTCGGGAGGTACCGGGTTCGAATCCCGGCGAGGCAGGTGTATCTGGGGACTTTTTCCTGTTGCCTTTTGCCGAGAAATGGTAATTCTTGTACCGACCATCTTGTTGAGGTTTTCCATGGTTTCACTCGATAATTCCAGATAAATATCGAGAGAATTCCTTATTTAAGGCCTTGGCCGATTACCTGTCGAACTCCTATGCTCAATATTTGCCTACCTTATTCTAGTGTCCCAAAGTTACTTCGTTCGCCCATCATTGCTATTAATTAGTTGAAGTTGAAAAAATGTAGTAAATAACGGTAAGTGTGATAAATCGAAAATAGTAATGGTGCGAATAGCGTCTGTTATGACATAAAGTAGAGAAACGAACGTTAAACTATTATTATCATTATTATTTTAAACAATTTGTATTATAAATTGTAGTTTTATTATTTAAATTATGAAACATTATCAAAAACTGACATTAGTAATAGTAGATTTTTTTAAGTTTTCCATTGTACCTACTGCACTTCACCAGTTTTTATTTAAACAGTAAACACTATAAATTGCAGATTAGATACGCTCGACAACTGTGATCATCAACGACTAAATACTATAAATATGTGCGCATAAGATTTCAGAGAAATTGATGGAAAGACGGTCCCGAACTGTCAACAGCAGACACTGCGGCAGGCACATTAAGCAAGCAAGATAATAGACTCAGATGAATACAACTAGATTACGGCATACATGTATTTATCCACTAAATCCTGACAGAAATACATGGCCTGTGGATAGCACAAAGCAAGGATCGAAATTGCAGACATTTAGAAAAAAACTAACTTCGCTGATTGAATGAAACTATTCCCGCCATTGCGCATTTAAATATCACGTGAAATCTCGTTTGGAAAAACAGAACACAAAACTTTATAAAATGAACCGAAGACTAATACGTAAAATCGAAAAAAACTATTTATAATATCGTATCTATTTATGGTGGAAGAACGGGTTTATATGGTGGAAGTGCAAACGTAATAACGACAGTAATGTAGAGAAGAAACCAACGACCTGCTAGTCTGACCTGTGCAAACAAAGATTCGCTAGAAAAAGACAGGGATAATGGCTTAATAGTTTCGCCTTCGTCACGCTCATTAGGCCTTTTAAAGTGCGCCATGTAAATTTAGAAAAAAGATTAAACGTCAGTGTTTAATGAAGATTTATTTGTACTTATATCGCCAAATTCATTTTCGTGCATTTTTGACGTGATAACGTCTTATAAATTGATGAATCACCAATCTTATAAATTGATGAAACACCGGCTGCATGCACGAAAAAGTGTAACGTTCCTAACGTTCCGCCTGACCCTGTGCGTGCTTTTCTCGAAAACGGCCCTAACGATTTGGATGAAATTTACTGAAAAGGGATTTTGGGGGGCAAAAAATCGTTTTAGCTAGGTCTCATCTCTCGAAAAAATCGTTTTCATACAAATTTTATCATTATAAAAATCAATTTTTTGACGTATGAAAATACTTAAATATTGTAATTAGGTTTTGGAATTTTATATAAACAGTGAAACAATTGTTTTCAAAATAATATGACAATTAATCTTTGAGACTGAAAATAAATACGAAAGAAAGAAAGTTAAAAAAAACAATTATTATTATAGGTGGTAAGTATTTTAATACATAAAATTAACCTAAATTTGAAGCGAAAGATGCAATATCATAGATTCGAATTATTATAATTATTACATTATGTAGAATTTAGGTTATGTATTACGGAATACGTTATCACGTAAAACTATCGTCCGTAAACCGTCTTTACAGACAACCAATTTTTTTTTGTTTTGAAGTAAAAACTTCTTTAGCGGCGTTGTACACTTTTTTTGTAATGGGTAAAAAATGTTAAACTCGCGTCAGGAAAAGTAAGAACTGGGTGAGACTCTCTAAGTGATAGTAATTGCCAGATACTTTTTATACAACGTTAGACATCTAGCGTTGAAATATCGTACATAAAAATGCAATCTATGATACAAACCATTTTATTTACAAACTTCTTTAGCGGCGTTGTACACTTTTTTTGTAATGGGTAAAAAATGTTAAACTCGCGTCAGGTCAGTAAGAACTGGGTGAGATTCTCTAAGTGATACTAATTGCCAGATACTTTTTATACAAAGTTAGACATCTAGCGTTGAAATATCGTACATAAAAATGCAACCTATGATACAAACCATTTTATTTACAAGTGTTGCCAATAAATAAACAATGCTTCTAAATGCAAAAAATTAAGACGTTAATATTCAAGTTTTCACTTCTGCCGGCACTCCCGGAGTGCAACCCGTCTTTTTTTTTTAATTTTAACAGATTATTATTCAAATAATTCCGAATCGAATTGTGCACAAATGAAAAATATGAACAATACAGATTCAGAGATATTCAATTTCAAAGATTGAGTTTTTGAGACTCATACGAGTACATATACGCGATACCAAATAATCTACTTACGTTTATAGTTACTAGCTATTACTCGCGGCTTCGCACGCGATTGAGACGAAACACGGATACCGTCCCATTATATGGAATAGTTACTCTTTTCTCGACGTAGACCCACCTAAGAAATTTCAAAATTTATGACATTTACGTGATCAACGTGCTGACAAATCTTAAAAACTATACCAATTATGATTTTTAGACTAATTACCTCTTTTCACCCTCTGAAGGTGTTGTTTTTGAAAAATCATGAAACACGTGTTTATTTATTTTTTGACAGGAGCAATCCGGCACATGTTCGAATAAATACATCTATCTTATATGGTTTTGAATTATATTTTTATTTTGCATCATAAAAAATTGCATGCAAATACCGATACCCTAATGTGTGATTATGTCAAAAAATAAAAAAATTTAAAAAATATTTTTTTTGAAAACGTTTATTAAAGAAAAAAGTTAACCTTAAATACAATAAAAAAGTACACAATACATACAAGAAATATCTACAAACTACAATACAACTAAAATATATATTACACACTTATTTCTACACATATAGGTACAATATATCTATAATACAAATTTATATCCTTAAACATTTAGCTCCTCTAAAATAATTAACACCTAACAACCTCCCTTTGTAAGGTTCTGCTCGTCGTTTGGTTTCCACCGATGGCACTGCAGCTTTCACAGGTTGACTACGCAAGTCGGCGGCAACCAATGGCTGTATGTCAGTTCTTGTCTTAAGCTGCTCTTCTCTGTTCCGTTGTTGCTGATGGTCGTCATCTGCAGTCAGAAGCGATGGTTCCATTGTTTTCTTTACACTGTCGATCCAACGCTGATACTTCTGATTCCTGGCGATAGCGCTAATGTCTTCGTAGTTCTTGAACTGATCTCCGTTGAGCTGGGTGTTGCTCCTTGGCGTTTTAATCGGCGTCGATGTTGCAATGGCCAGCTGACGTAGTTTCTTCGGAGTCGACGATAGGATCTTTTCCATCTTGGGGCAGTCGTCAAAGCAAAGACGTCTCCGAAGGTGGCGGTTGGCTTTCCAGCTCTTAGTTATTCTCGATACCATAACCATTTTGAATTGCGAATTACACTTGAAGTTCTTGTTATCACAAGGGCTGCTGTAAGCGGAATGATTTTTGATCGAAAAATCGCCATCTTTTATACCTGAAGTCCAGGTCATTTTTTACGCTTGAGCGCATTCAACAGTAAAATCAGTCAACCGAAACCTACGTGATCAGTCAAGCAGAAAAAATCAATTCCCTGTTTTGATAATCCTTTTGGGTTTAAATTTATAAAACTAGTTTTATTATCAATATATCTTTTCTGTAATATTGTCAAAATTAGTTTTCCTTAGCTACGCTGGAAAAATGAATGTTGTTATTATTTTGGAAAAATTTAATTGATTAATTTCTTCTCTAAAGAAAACATCATTTTAATTTTTCCAAAATATTAATAACATTCATTTTTCCAGCATAGCTAAGGAAAACTAATTTTGACAAAAAAGGGAGAGAGAGTTAATGTAACAAAACTTGCTACATTATAATTCAAGTAATAACGTTTCGATACGGATTTGGATCTTCATTAATATTGCTATAATAATTAATTAAACTCAATTTGAATTCTTTTACAAACTAATTAATTTTTATATTTTTCAGTTCAATTCTGAAAAGATCCAAATTCGGATCGATACGTTAATTAATTGAATTATAATTATATATTTTTGTTAATATGTTGTCTGAAAAATTGGTCGATATTTTTATTTATTGAAGAGTAATCGGCGTTAGTCAAAGATTTTAAATTTAAAAACATGCCGTTGAAACGCCATAACCAACGAGATATCTGTAAACTTTGCATTTCTCAAGCCCCGAAGATCATTTATTATTACCGTGCAAAATCGCCTGAAAACAGTGTGTGCTACCTGATTTTAGAATTCAAATTTGTCAGTGAAGCTAACAAGTAAGTTAGATAGGATTTAGGTTTCACCTACGGTCGAGTTAAAACATTCATGACATGTCTTGAAACCTTACGCCTCATTCTGTTGGATAAAGGAACAATCTTACCGGGGGAAATACGAATATCGGAGCTGCGATGAAATGTTCTCCGCCGGGCACTAAAAGGATGCCGTCATTACACTGACGTTCGGATTATACGACTGAACCCTCCCGGACTTGTACATAACCAAACGTATGTACCGTTCAAATCTCTTGAAACTTTTATCAATAAGTAACCACATTTCATTCAACTTTTTACGTTGATATGGGAACATGGCTGTTCAATAATAGGTGAGCTTAGGACCGACCAAAGACACTGGCTTGCGTCGCCAATTATGTAATTAAAAAAAGACTTGTTGCACTCCGAGAGTGCCGGCAGAAGTGAAAACTTGAATATTGACGTCTTAATTTTTTGCATTTAGAAGCATTGTTTATTTATTGGCAACATTTGTAAATAAAATGGTTTGTATCATAGGTTGCATTTTTATGTACGATATTTCAACGCTAGATGTCTAACGTTGTATAAAAAGTATCCGGCAATTACTATCACTTAGAGAGTCTCACCCAGTTCTTACTGACCTGACGCGAGTTTAACATTTTTAACTCATTACAGAAAAGTGTACAACGCCGCTAAAGAAGTTTTCACTTCAAAAATTGGCAACCAATTGAAGGAGACAAATACTTAATACTCAATGTCTACAAAGAATATGAAAACATAATGTGAACGATATTAATACGACTGGTTATTTATAATAAATTGTAATAGAATTTGGATAGGATGTCAGCCAGCATGGATGTGTGTAAATTACAACAATTTTGTAAAACAATTTATCATTGCAAAGTCAGTTTATATTAACGTTTCGCGAAACGTTAATATAAACTGACTTTGCAATGATAATTTGCCTTACAAAATTGTTGTAATTTACACACATCCATGCTGGCTGACATCCTACCCAAATTCTATTACAATTATAAAAACATAATGATTACATGGATGTAAAAACAAATTAAATATTAAAAACATAAATAAATGTTTAGACTGGACGTTAATATTTAAAAATTTTAAAAGTTAATTTGACAACTACGACGTAAAGCTATTAAAATGTCCATGTAAACACCAGCTAATGATAACTATAGCTTTCAAGAAGTCTAAGAAACAATTGTTTTTTGTAACTTTTTTGACGACGATATAAAATTTTTTGTGAGTACACTGAACGCCGTATACGGCGTCGCATAATACAGTGGCTTATTTGTATGAGCTCGTTTTTCACTCTAATTTAGATATTTTATATCTTCTGTTACTCGTAGGCGTTGACTACTCTTGTTGTTAGCGGATTGTCTGTATGAGAACGCAGAAATTCTTTTAAATCTTTTAAGTTACACACATACTTTTGTTATTTTTGAAGATATTTCAAAAATTATTACGCCGCTAATTTTGGAATTTTAGGACTATTAAATTACAAGTCTATTAATCATCTGAAATTGTCTCCAGCTTCATTTTAGTCAGGTACTTCACTATGCTAAAGTTTTTCATACCGCAGGGGAAAATACTATGACCCCGTTTCTTTGAAAGTTCTGCAAAATATAATAGTAGATACAAAACTATAGGCACGCTGTATAGTATAGATTCAGTAAGTATGTAAATACGTTGGGTACCGCAAGGAAGAAGAACCCGCGTTACAAGGTCCTTTCTATAGTACCTACATAGGTAGGACTGACAGACAATGTGAGAGAGAGATGGGGGATGGCACGACGGCGGTGGCGGCGTTAATAACCGATGGCATATATCACCGCATTCAGCCAATGAGCAGCGGTCGCCCGTAACAATACACCTAATTTAATTAGGTGAGCTGGGGTATATAACAGAAACTGCCGCCGGTCTACTTCCTACCGCCACTGTCTACCTGCCTGTGTGTACCATGTACGGCACACGGCCTTTGCGGTAGTGTGCGTATTTATCTATGGTCGACGTGACGTCACCATGGACACTAATAACGGTGGTGTCAAATTTTCTTCCTCTTTACTATCGCCAGGGGTATTCGTCATACAATATATAATATTATTATCGGATAACAGGACGTAGGGGTAAGATATAAAATCTCGACGTTTTGCATCATCCTGAACACTTTGTTATTATTTTTTAAAATATAGTATTCCGTGTAAACGAAACACTTCTAGAATCACTTCGGTGTCCGTCCATCTGTCAAAGGCAATTTGACGCAAAAGATAGAGTTTGATGGCCCAAATACAGACGTGAAGTAATGTTGAATTTTGATTTTGTGGGTAAATTTCAGGGAGTGATTTAGGAAATGAAAAAAAAGGTTTTCAAGGGCATCGTGTAGGGTGTCAAATAAAAGCTTAATGAAGCACGACTTATATAATATATATGATGTATTCTTATTGAGTCCTGTGATAAGGTGAAGTAACAGTTGTTTTAGAACTGTTACTGGCAAAAAACCGACTTTAAAATTAATTACTCTCAGAATTATTATGTTAGTGCTCAGTAATAAGAGTTTGGTAGAACAAATTTCTAAAGAACGGTTACTAAATGCATTATCAATATTTGCGAAAAGAACGATTTATTTTTGTCGAATTAAAGCGACGAATATTAAAAAAATAGCCCCGAAACACGAAATTATGTTTTGATGTTTCGTGGTTATTATTTAGATTATAGCTTATAGACCGTCGACAATGGTTACTTATTAACATTCAGTCTTCACACCAAAGGTCAACTATAACGTTGCATAAAAAATAGTAAGGAGTTCTTTTCAAGATATTGGAAATATGTGTTCACAACAAAAGACTGCTGTCATTTGAAAAAATATTGTCTGAAGACACAAGTAATTCAAGAATTACAAGGCGCGAATTTTACATAATATACCCCAACGTTATGTTCGAAAATTGATGTATATTTTTTACGACACTTTGAGCTTAATAATATAATTTAATTAACTTAATCTAATAAAAAAATAACAGTTGAAAGTATTGAAACACAGAAAGGAAAAAATCAGTTTAATAATTTATTAATAATTAATTTAGGTTCATAAATATAAAAGCGTTAGCTGTAAACTCTATGATCGTTTATTAGTCACAATTAATAATATAATTGTGACCCTAAATTATAAAAATTATATTTTCTTTTTGGTACATTTCAATAAAAACTTTCTTTTTATTAGTATTTTATTTTTCTTGTTTTTATAGTCTTTCAAAATTTTAACTATTATGACAATAAATTATAAAAATTATTTGATTATTTTATTCAAGATGGTTGAGAAGGAAAAGGTATTCCGTCATCTTGGGGCATCCGCCATATTGGATATATACATTGTCACCAGACTTGCATGTGTGTGAAATTTCAAAGCTTTAGTTAATTTAATCTAGTCGAACAAATTGCAGCAATTAGATTATGGGGCCTTTCCAACTAATAAATTATAATATTGACATTTGACATATAATAACAAAGAAAATAAAATTTCCGTTAACGCGTATAGTAACGCGTATAGTTACCACTAAACATTATAAAATTTGCTGTTCGTGTTCATGGTTTTCTATATGTTATCACGTTATGATGTTAAAAATAAACAAAGAATGCTTGTCAAATACCTAACTAACATCTACGGAACAAACTAACATTAGATTTTTTTTATTTTCAAAATATTTCTGAAACTAAGTACAAATTTAGAAAAACACATTTTTTCATGACTATCTTGTAAAAATATACAGGCTAATAAACTGTTATGACATGTAAGTATATCATAATTATAAAAAAACAACATTGAAAGGTAGGTACTTCTTTCTCTGTTGCGCATGCGCCGATTTTCCCGAAAAATAAATTACAAAACTTTCTTGTAAAACATATAGAATAATAATCATTTATGAAAAGTTTACTATTATTATATAAAAAACATCATAGCATATAATATCTTTTGCGCATGCGCCGATTATCCCCAAAAAAAATTACAAAAATTTCTAGTAAAATATGCAGAATAATAAGCCGTTATAAAAAATTGGTTGTCTGTAAAGTCGGTTTACGGACGATAGTTTTACGTGATAACGTATTCCGCTCAATATCATATTTAATAATACATTACTGCGCTCTCGCTTGCACGCACAGGGTCAGGCGGAATGTTACGGAACGTTACACTTTTTCGTGCGTGCAGCTGGTGTTTCATCAATTTATAAGACGTTATCACGTCAAAAACTTTTTTTTTAAACCCCTCTTGACGTCAAAAACTTAGTCCGCCATCTTTAGAAGTCCGTCATATTGGATTTAAACTAAATTCACTTTATTTTTCGAGTTATTCTCAGCAAGCCCTTTCATTTGATACCCATATTGTAGGAAAGTATAATAAAATTAGTCCGCCATCTTTAGAAGTCCGCCATATTGGATTAAGAGTGACGTCACTTTATTTTTCGAGTTATTCTCAGAAAGCCCTTTCATTTGATACCCATATTGTAGGAAAGCATAATAAAATTAGTCCGCCATCTTTAGAATTCCGCCATATTGGATTTAGAGTGCCGTCACTTTATTTTTCGAGTTATTCTCAGCAAGCCCTTTCATTTGATACCCATATTATAGGAAAGCATAATATAATTAGTCCGCCATCTTTAGAAGTCCGCCATATTGGAATTAGAGTGACGTCACTATATTTTTCGAGTTATTCCCAGCAAGCCCTTTCATTTGATACCCATATTGTAAGAAAGCATAATAAAATTAGTCCGCCATCTTTAGAAGTCCGCCATATTGGATTTAGTGTAACGTCACTTTATTTTTCGAGTTATTCTCAGCAAGCCCTTTCATTTGATACCCATATTGTAGGAAAGCATAATAAAATTAGTCCGCCATCTTTAAAAGTCCGCCATATTGGATTTAGAGTGACGTCACTTTATTTTTCGGGCTATTCTCAGCAAGCCCTTTCATTTGATACCCATATTGTAGGAAAGCATAATAAAATTAGTCCGCCATCTTTAGAAGTCCGCCATATTGGATTTAGAGTGACGTCACTATATTTTTCGAGTTATTCTCAGCAAGCCCTTTCATTTGATACCCATATTGTAGGAAAGCATAATAAAATTAGTCCGCCATCTTTAGAAGTCCGCCATATTGGATTTAGAGTGACGTCACTATATTTTTCGAGTTATTCTCAGCAAGCCCTTTCATTTGATACCCATATTGTAGGAAAGCATAATAATATTAGTCCGCCATCTTTAGAAGTCCGCCATATTGGATTTAGAGTAACGTCACTTTATTTTTCGAGTTATTCTCAGCAAGCCCTTTCATTTGATACCCATATTGTAGGAAAGCATAATAAAATTAGTCCGCCATCTTTAGAAGTTCGCCATATTTGATTTAGAGTGACGTCACACAGCTAACAATGCATTGTCATTCAAACTAAACCTGTATACAAATTTTCATCTCAATCGGTTGATGATATCTGCTTCAAAATTACCGAAGGCATTTCCGCCATCTTTAGAAGTCCGCCATATTGGATTTAGAGTGACGTCATACAGCTAACCATGCATTGTCATTCAAACTAAACGTGTATACAAATTTTCATCTCAATCGGTTGATGATATCTGCCGCTCGAATATCATATTTAAGTCAGGCGGAACGTGACACATTTCGGAACGGGACAGATTTTGGAACGGTACAGATTTCGGAACGGGACAGATTTCGGAACGTGACACTTTTTCGTACATGCAGCCGGTGTTTTATCAATTTATAAGATTGGTGTTTCATCAATTTATAAGACGTTATCACGTCAAAAACTATATTATTATTTTATAAAACAACATTATAAAAGATATACTCTTTTGCGCATGCGCCGATGTTCCCCAAAAAAACAATAAATCACTTTATATTTGCATATCAAACATCCTCCCAAAATTTGGTTACAATCCGATCATCCGTTGTGTCGGAATGGTAAGAAATGTCAAAAATGACGTTTGCAACTGTCAAAGTTTTATGTTCTAAATTAGTTATTCAAATTGTTAACTCAGAAGGCGTTGCATTTTACCAATATTTATAATGGCATTCGTTTTTGAACAAATGCAAACTTTTTATTTTAGTACTACCGAGGCAATTTTAAATGAAAGGCTTGCCTTTTTTTAATATTTATTTATAATTAAAAAGATATTTATTTAATTAAATATCTTTTTAATTAGTCGGGCACAACGGGTTTTTTTGTTTTCAATAATTTATTAATGTTTTAATTTTAATTTAAATAGTTTTTTTTTAATTTCCACCGACTAGTTTTGGAGAAATCAATGAAAACATATCATCCATCTACCGTTTTACCATAAAGCCAATGTTAAATATGCCTACTTTTGAAGTCATTTATTTATATAAATAATCGGGCAACCCCCCCTAAAATTTTCAGAATTGGTTTAGACTTAGTCCAACTTAAAAAAAAATCAATCCTTTCTATTTCAAATTACCTTGGTGCTCGTATTTTAAATTGTCATGTTAAACCGTGCAACAATTAAATTGAATTCATTTCTATATAATTATGTATAAAATGAATTTATTTCTATATAAATCGGGATAAAAAAACTGTTTGGGCAAATTCTGTTACACGAAATATATGTAAAATGTTCTCCTCTTTCGTTTAAGACTGGTTTCAAACCGATCTGATTTAAATTGAGCGAGAAATAAGCAAAAAACTTTTTTTTTCCTAATTTTCTCCCCTCTGGGACAAAAATTCAAAAATCGGGCGACGTTAGGATTTAAGTTACCCGGAGACGAATCGAACAAAAAAAAGTTTTTTAAAATCGGTTAAGGCGTTTGGGCTGTACGCTGGATACAAAAAGCGTGACTCACAGATTCACAGATTCACAGATTCACAGATTCACAGATTCACAGATTCACAGATTCACAGACAAAGCGAGTACATATAGGCGCTTTAGCTTACGCTATTCGCGCCTAAAAAGCAGCAATTTAGAAGCATTTTTGTTTAAAACAAGAACTGTAATAATAATAATTATTATTATAACACCTTTTATTGAAATAAAACAGATTTAGAATTTTTTCGAGAGATATTAATTCGTTTTGAAAAGTACAATCGATTTGCAGTGAATTGGTAACAAATGTAATTATTTTATTACGTGGAGGCTTCGTGATGTGTGGCTGACACGATTAAACTAAAATTTAAACAAACATGAAAATATTGTACTTTTATTAAATTTATATAGGTAATTTTTAAATACAGTATTTTTAGTAATAATAATCACAATAATGTAATTGTATTTTCACATTCAATATTTTTGAAATGCCACTAATTGCCGACCTATATAGTTGACTTTTTTGGGTGAAAATTTAAGCAATAGCTTATAACAAATCTTTGATTAACGTCTGATTAGGACTCTTCAATAAATAAAATTATCGACCAATTTTTCAGACAGCTAGGTGTATTAACAAAAATATAAATAATAATGTATTTAATTGTTATTATATATTTTTGTTAATGTACCTAGTTGTTTGAAAAAAATGGTATATAATTTTATTTATTGAATAGTTTATAACACCTCAGTAATTTCAAAAATGTTAAAATACATTTTTGCACGACTCCTATAAAGTTGGAACTTTTCAAATATAGATATTGAAAGATGACCCTTTATTGCATTAGCACGCGTAAAGTAAATAAAAATAGTAATATCTCTGTCAGTTGCAATTTAAATCCATAGTAGGCGTGGCCATCGTAAACAATCCACATATTAGTTATGAAACAAATGTCAATCTTTAGATATTCGCGGATGCGAATATTCGGATTTCAAATCTGGCGTCTTTTGTCCAAGGTTTACATTTGACAGCTGAATAGCCGCGCGAGTCGTACAGCTACGCACACATTTGTATATAAGTTGGATACTAGGTGCGCACGATAACTCTCGAAGGATTTATTCGATTTAAACGAAATTTGGAATATATGATTGAATCCATTACCGCATAAAGCCTATTTAAAACGGGTACAATCAGGCCATTTTAAGGGTGAGTTTTAGGGATTAAAAAATGTTTTTGGGTCCAAAAATACCGAAAAAATTCTCAGAATGCTTTCAAATTTGAAATTTAACCCTTTAACAATTATTAAAATATGTTGCTAAAAATTTAGTAATCGGCCCGACAGAGCCGGACTTACAATTTTATGATAACGCTAGTTTGTGGATATGGATTTACATACTTAAGGGTGTATTTAACTGGATGCAGACGTTAATTGATAAAAATATTAAAATTTAAATAAATACTATTGTAAGGGTTGTATTAAGGGGAATTTTTTATTTATTTTGTCCCTTAAAGTCCACGTAATAAAGTCACACTGCCTCTATTAGCACACTAATTGTCGGCAGGGTTTGACACTGTGATCCGAGTTTTTTAATATTATTAACATTTTATAAAAATACCGTTTTTTTCCGATATTATTATTCACAAAATATTCGCATGAATTTTGAGAATGCGAATGTCAAAAAATAAATATTCGCGAATGCGAATATTAAATAATATATAGGTAATATAAATCCAATACTATTATAAACTGAGCTGTCAAAAATATTACAAATATAAGTACATATGATGTGAATATTATTATTTTTTTTTTTTTAATTAAAAGTATAAAGATGTCACTAACACCAACAAGTAGATAGTATACAAAAAATAATAATAATAATACATATCAGATTATCAGCTGTGAAAAGTGAATATTATCTATTTTAATAAAGGTACGCCTAAAAAAAAATTGGTTGTCTGTAAAGTCGGTTTACGGATGATAGTTTTACGTGATAACGTCATAAAGAAACATTGAAATGCGTACAAGCCGACGCTTGGGCCGATCGTGCCTCTCTATTGCTTATACCGCGCTCTCGCTTGCACGCTCAGGCTCAGGCGGAACGTGACACTTTTTCGTGCGTGCAGTCGGTGTTTCATCAATTTATAAGACGTTATCACGTCAATAAACTACTACTTTTCGTGCTTTTTAAACATTTTCTGAATCTTAGGGTTATTTTGATTTAAATTAATTTTTTTATATATTAAATCAAAATTACCCTAAGGTTACCGGCATTAATGCAAATAAAGTCGTAAATAAAGGTTATATATCAATTATAATAATATTTATTTAACGAAAATAGTAACACAAATCTAAGATGCGTATGTAACAGTTGTATACAAAAAGTTGTGCACAAAAAAAAAAAAAAACTGAACTATTATATCCTGATACAAACTTCAATCTATGTGTCACAATTATTATTGAACACTTAACAACTTACTTAAGTGTCGATAGAACAACAAAGTTTTGACGAGACAACTTTCGATGCGTTATGTTGACAAACACAAGTACGTGTTGTGTTGATTTTCGATAGCTGCATTTACCACACGACACCAACAATATAGGTATCCGCCGACTACATTCTATATAATATATATATATATAAGTATCCTATAGATCTCTGTGTAGGTGTATGTGTGACCATAAGACAAAGTGGCTTACTTCAAATCTATTTTTAATTTTTACTTTCGACCAACCATAGAAGTGAAAAAATCTTATAGAATGTAGGTAATATAAAAAAATCAAATTCGAGATTTTAACGGATTAATGATTTCAGTCAGAAAATTTGATTTGACAATGACCTTACGTTGTGCACATACATATTTTCCATATACAAACCATTGTGGAGTTTTAAGTCGATCCTGTTCGAAAAATAATCGGTCGATTGAAACGATATTTTTACCTGACTACGGCGAAGCCAAAAGGAAGAGTGTTTGTTGTTTTTTACAATTTTACGGGTTTTATTTCTGTAGTGGGTAGTGTAAGTTTCTTTTTTATACTTTGCGTAAATCTAATATGTTCATATGATCCCTTTAGCGATTGTTATAACCCATGATGAAAATGAATTTTGAGTCATCTGCAATTATTGTACAAAGACAAAATTGACGAAACAAACACTTATAAAACACTATAAAGTAGCTCTAATAAAACTAAAGTCATTTGTTATTTTTTTCTGATCAACTTTAATTAATCAGCGACAAAAAATTAACTGCGTTTTGTATAACATATACGAAAAACTCAATATTTAGAAAAAAAAATCGACGTAAGCCATTCGGCGTTGTGACCACAGATATGTTCTACAAGCTGGAGATTCTCAGCCATCGCAGCGTATACTATAGTTAGCTAGATCGTGTAAAATGTAGGTGCGATTGTGAAAGTCAGCGGAATTGATTTCACACAAAAAGAAAACTTGAGAAAGAAATTGCTAAACTGAGGTTGATGAAAGTGTTAAGAATTTACAGTGGTCTATTTTATTTTACTTTTTTACTGTGAGTAATAATAAATTGTTAAATGGTTTTCCTTGCAGATACCTATTATTATTATCAACTAGACGTCAAGGATACTTACAGAAGTGTGATCTGGGAAGTTCTCTATCTTTTATTTTTTGCCATATACCGTAATTATAAAAAAAAACAGAGTAAATATTATAGTAGAAAATATATATTAGATATCGTGTCCATCGATAATAGTTAATAAGAAAAAATTCGCAGGTTTGTGGACAATAGTACATTAATTACTAACCATAGCAATTAACAGAAGTTAAGGTACATAAGATAAAAACATGGCAACAAGTTTATATATAAATTAATTTTA
This sequence comes from Xanthostigma xanthostigma, assembly GCA_963575645.1. Classification (NCBI taxonomy): domain Eukaryota; kingdom Metazoa; phylum Arthropoda; class Insecta; order Raphidioptera; family Raphidiidae; genus Xanthostigma; species Xanthostigma xanthostigma. Next base: position 29,730,692 of record OY754467.1, on the reverse strand, counting down.
AAAATAAAAATTAAAAATTCGAAAGTTAGTTTAATTTCATAATATAGTTGTACTGCGAATTTTTTCTTATAGTAAAAAGTATTTTTACATTAACTCACTCTCTTTTGTAATATTGTTAAAATTAATTTTCTTTAGCTACGCAGAAAAATAAAAAATAAATGATCTTCGAATTACATACAGAGAAAACATATGACTATAATAATATTATGTCTACTTAATTTATCTTAAAATGTTTTATCTAAATAAAAGTTTGAGCCTCAGACACATAAGTGCACGGAGTGAAACCTCTTTTAAACTTTTAAAGTTTTTCATATAAAATGGTATTTAATTTAAAAATAAGTTTGAACTTACCGATATATAAAAACATTCTTCCAAATATAGTGGCATTTTTTAAATCAACATCTAGAAGGGATCCCTGTCTTTATTGTCTTATCTTATTAATAATATTTGATCTAAAAAAAATACTATTAACATATGTTTATATGTGTCTATAAATTGGTACATGTATAAATAAACAATAAGAAACGTTCATATGTAAATGTGTATATGTAAACACTATAAACATGCATCCGGACTAACAAATGAAGTTAAATGCAAGCTTATAATAAGAATTATGTTATACAAGATTTAATCCAGAAGGCTGTGACTTTAAACATAATATTACACCACAACAGCCGAAAGTGTGATACCTTGCTCTACACGCCATGATGGCGCGCAAGGCAAGATATCACACTTTCGGTCAGTGTGGTGTATACTATTTTTCTTCATACCACGGTCGTAAGCACGTTTATTAAATACATTAATTAAATACTTATAAATTCCAAGCAAGAAGCTTTGAGGTTATACGTAAAAACACGAATGACATCTGTTCGCGACTATTAGCTAAAATTTAATAGGGTCGCTATGGAAACGACATCTAAACAACAGTTGATTGGTTGTTCTTGCATTACTACCGCCCGAACGTATGAACTTTCCACATCGGTGCGTGTAATCCCACCAAGGAGTAACAGAGACCATATAGTATATAGTATAACAGAGACCATATAGTATCACACTGTGCAACAGACAAACACAACCGAAACAAGTTCGCGAGTTTATACAATTTTGATTCTGTTTTTGTCTGTAATGTTTGCACATATATTTATTATTAGAAATGTATATAAAAATTTCTCCACTTTCGTTCAAGATAGGTTTCGAACCGATCTGAGTATTGAAATACAGCTTTTACTAAAGTATTTTAAGACTAATCGTCTTCTTTTGACCTCTACTATCGCCTATAAGAAAAATAGGCAAAACTCTGTGTACCAACTAAAACAGAAAAACTGATAATTTATTCCATTTTTTGAGTTAGCTTTCTGATCATCAATTTTTCATATTAAGGAGGGGTCCAAGAATAACCGCAAAATAAATAAGGCTGGTCTAAGCATTTTTCCCTTCATTAAATCAACATTAATAAAAATTAACAGAAAATAATTTTCAACGTATTCAAATTGTCTGCATTTGATTTTCGTGACATTAAATAAAGTAACCAGAAACACTAAATTGTAAGGTTCATCTCTAATCAAAACAATCGTTGTTTGACATTTCTGAAATTTTAGAGTTTTTCAGAAATTATTAAAAAATATGTAGCGCTTAAAAATGTACTTGATTTTAAAAATTGGCTTGTATAAGCTCGGGCTTATTGCGGCAGCCAAACAATGGCATCCTTTAATCATCATTGCGGCCTTCGTTATGAACTAACTAGTTAACAACTTCATAACACACGTTCGTCTAGTCATCTCTCTCTCACAAGCAGTACACATTGCTCACTGTGTCTTCACCTTTCTGTCCAACCAACAACGGAAGGGGTTTTTAATTTATGAAATGTGCAACTTTCATTGTATTTAAGGATTAAAATATATATAGAACCAGCGCTTTCATTAACAAAATTAATAAATAACCACACATAATCATATAACAAACAGAACACTGTATTATCGATGTTCTTTTGATACCTACTTAAAAATTAATTAAATGACTTAACGCCGTGTTAAATAATTGAAATGAAAATATTTGTGTTAACCCTTTTGAAAATTAACCTGTTTGAATAAGCTCAAATAGTATACAGAATCTTCACGAAAAGGTGTTCCCTTTCTTTCCAGATCTTTTCCGTTTCTATTCTGATCTTAAAAATATGTAGACTTTAAAACGGTGATGATATTTTTAAGTTGATACAGTAGTTCGAGAGATAATTTACGAACATAGTCAGTTTTGTAAAAACTATATTTGAATTTGATATTTTTAATCATGGAGTTTACAATTAAGAAGACGAATCTCCGTAGCCTGCAAAGAAAAGCGTGCGGAACACAAAAATCGGTGTTTTTCGAAGTTTGAAAAAGTGCCTCATGTAGCGCCGTTTTCAGTACGAACCTATCTAGTATATGAACCATACCTAGTAAAAGAACCTTCTGCAGTATGTTTTTATTTTATCACTTATGGAGGGTAGATGATAAGGAGAACAATCTCTGTCCGTCAAAAAGAGTAAAATTAAGATGGTGCTACCGTAAGAAGAGTGTCAATTTTTCTCTGATGATTCTATAGGTTATATTTACCAAATAATTTTTGACTACTAAAGTCATTGAGGTTTTATTTACTGTGAATATATTAACTAGTCTAGTCGTCAAAAATATTAAATATTTCCTTTCAGCACACTTTACTTCGTCTACATTGGTTTACATTAAACACTTTTTCTACACTAGCGCCATTCTGGTCACTTTTTGAACTGTTTGTTGACGCTTTTAGATGAACACTTTTTCAGTTTTACCACCATATAAGATGGTTCTCTCTCTACCCTCCATATTATCACTAGCTGTACCCGGCCACGCTGGTTTGCGTGTGTTGCTGTAAAATATTTAGTGTATTGAGTGTTGCTTTAACGTCCAATAGATGGCGCTGTTTTTCAAGAAAAGTATTCTTTCATCTGTCACAGGTGTAGCATCTATGTAATAGGAATATAAAAATATGTCAGTATTTAAAGCATTCACTGAAGATTGCGATTTTGAACAAAGAATTAAATTAAATTTTACTTTAAAGTAACTTTTTTCAGTACTTATTAAATACATTTTTTTATTTAACATATGCATGGCACGTCAATAATAGTTCGTATATTTTGCTTCGTATCCCTTTGACGTTTGATCCGTATGTATTCCTCTAGCGACTAAATCTAAAAATTTTCATAGTAACCGGTACCCATAAAAACTTTTTGACGTGATAACGTCTTATAAATTGATGAATCACCAATCTTATAAATTGATAAAACACCGGCTGCATGTTCGAAAAAGTGTAACGTAACGTTCCTAACGTTCCTAACGTTCCTAACGTTCCGCCTGACCCTGTGCGTGCTTTTTGCTAATTTCTCGCTCAATTTAAATCAGATCGGTTTGAAACCAGTCTTAAACGAAAGAGGAGAACATTTTACATAGATTTCGTATAACAGAATTTGCCTAAACAGTTTTTTTATACAAATTTATATAGAAAAATATTTTATACAAATTTATATAGAAAAATAGCTGTATAAATGCAATGTTGTGTAATGCATGGCGCGACGCGGTCGGTTGTCTTTGTTTGCCGTACATGGAAATTAGAAGCAAACGTATGTCTTGTCTTAACATGAAAACAGCTGCATTTCTAATGTTTAATTCAATTTTTTGACATTAGTATATTGTGAAATGCAAAGCCTTCTAAGTTAAGTATTGGAATAACTAATTATTATTAGAACATAATACTTTGTAAGTTGCAAACGTCACTTTTGACATTTCTTATCATTCCGACACCAAGGATAAGCGGATTGAAACCAAATTTTGGGAGGTTTAGGTTATGTATTACGGAATACGTTATCACGTAAAACTATCGTCCGTAAACCGACTTTACAGACAACCAATTTTTTAAATGAAGCTGTCAAAGAAGAATTAATAAAAATGACAGTGATAAAAATGTTGCCTTAATTTATGCTATTTAGTTGAATTGCGTACTTTTTTTAATTTATAAAAAATTACATTTACAACACCGAATCATCACACATTCGCTGATTTTCATTTACACATCCATCTTGGAACAGATATGAATTATTAAATTTTTAAACGTCAAGTTATTGTGTCATTCGCAGATTGTCTATATACAAAATAGTTTTTCGAATTGATTTTTTCGAGAGCAGTAACAATTCATTTTAAAATATGAATTATAATAAGTTGAAATAAGTTAAAATAACAATGACAGTTGGTGCCTGAACGCCAAAAAAATTGAACCATAAGAGAGCCAAAGGAAAATAAATTCAGTTTATTCTTTTCCAATCGAAAATTAAAACGTTGGCATATATCATGTTAAATAACCAAACAATATAGAAAAAATAATGGCGGAGGTGCCGTGTATATGGTGGAAGAATGGATATGTAATATAGAAAGGTTGATATAATATATTCTTTGAAAACGTATAATATAAGAGAACGTAATTTATTATTATATGGCTATAATATTTTATAAAGCACGATAAAAATATTGTCGAGACCAGACGAAAAATATATAAAATAAAAACTAAAAATCACTTGCGTTGTTATGATACTACTTATTTAAATTTTAAAAATGAAAAAGGAATTATTCTTCCAAAACGATATAAAAGTTTTTAAACCAAAGTGCCCTTTTGTTTTTCAATACCATAATGTGCAGTATTCAGTTTTATACAAGCTATTTTACTTTAAATTGCCAACGAAATTAGAGTTTTGGATACAAGAAAGTTTTTAAAAAATGTAAAGACATTTTTATTAATGTTTTTATTACACAAAAATAATGTTTAGACTGTCACCGTGTATATTAATTATACGAATGACAATAAACTTAATATTAACAACGTAGTAGCTAAAAAAAGAATAAGAAAAATAAACGCAAATTAAAAAATGTTCGTAGAAATCAGTGGAAACATACCTAGCTAATACTTTTTTAGCTCGTTCCAAAATATCTTTTTCTGGATAAAACTATTTTTTTGAGAAAATAAGTAGCTTTTCTAAAATTATGGTGGGCCCAGTAATGAAATGTTTCCCAGAGCCCAAAAATATGCTAGTTATATAATTATGCAGATTATAACTTTCATAGAATTATTTTGTTGTTCAAGTGTAATGAATTTCAAAATTGATGACATTCACATGATCAATGTCCCGGAAAACCTTGAAAATGACACCCATGTTGATTTTTAGACTATTTACCGCTTTTTACCCTCTGAAAGGGTTGTTTTTAAAAAAGCACACGTGTTTATTTATTTGTTGACAGGAGTAACCCTGTGCATTTTCAAATTGATGCATCTATCTCATATTATGATTTCTCCATACAAATTTTGAACCCCCGTTACACCCGTTTAAATTTTCAAAACTATGTTCTTAGCGGATGCCTACATCATAATAACTATATGTGTGCCAAATTTCAACCCACTCCGTCCAGTGGTTTGAGCTGTGCTTTGCTAGATCAGTCAATCAGTCACGGTTTTCTTTTATATATTTAGATATCAAAAATGGGTCTAGGAATTAAACCACGAAGAACTCCGTAAATGCACGAATATTGTTTCTATATACACGATACTCGGTATACCTCATTGGCGTACACTAGCGGGCATGGCTTCTTTATATTTCGTTGTAGTTGTTTTTCGGTTACCGTGTATGCAGAGGGGTTAATTTGTTCCACTAGTCTAAGAAAGATAGAAAATAACCGCACATTCCACTTTTTTCACCTCTAGGGCATGTCCAAGAGTATACAGTATGCTGTAAAAACCAGTCACACAGCGGTAGAGCTGTAAAAGTAACGAGAAATTGTGTACCCGTATGTATTCGTTACTTAAAGAACCAGTATCCGTTACTTTCGTATCGTTACCTTACTCGTTACTTTTCATACGACATACAATCGTGTATAACAGCATCAAGAAGTGTATGTTCTCTGGCATCTAGCATGATACGGTATGACTTCGTTCGTATAACGTATAACCGCATCAAACGAGTCGAATTGACTCCATGTCAGTTCGATACAACAGATGCGAGTAACGAAATGAATTTGTAAGTAACGATTCGGTACTTCGAGTCAGACGATGTACCCGTTAGTCAGTAACGAATACATACGGTTTGTTACAGCTCTACACAGCGGTAGCTATGTTGTACCATATAGCGGTTTTCTCGCACACAGAAGACCGTAAGTTCGATTCCGACGATTGACGCAGTTATTCATTTTTCTTTTTATCAACTATTCGATACTCGACCTATACCTATTTATTTATATATTTTTCTATTTTTAGGGTTCTGTACCTCAAAAGGAAAAAAGGAACCCTTATAGGATCACTTTGTTGTCCGTCTCTCTGCCAAGACTCTTGGTAATCAAAACCTATAGAGTACTTCCCGTTCACCTAGAATCATGTTTGGCAAGAAGCAATGTCTTATAAGCACAAGTAAAGGGAAAAATCCGAAAACCGTAAATTTGTAGTTACATCACAAAAAAATAATATTTTTAAACCCCTAGAACATACAACGCAAGTACACAGTAACAGTTCTAATACAAAACGCGTCCACTACCTGTGCGTTTATACAGCACAATATGAAAACTCTCGCATACAACACGGTACGACGACTAGGGACAAGGTACAATACACTTAAGTAGTCCATCTGAACTCATTGCAATTACACGCTTAGTTGGTAAACTGACCGCTACGTTTGTCGATGTATGATGGCAACAGTTTTCCAACGGCTAAACGGGAAAAATCTTCGAGACTCAATTCCCGTAATGGACGAACTGTTTACATATCTACAAATTTGTACGGAACCTTCGATGCGCGAGTCTCACTCTTACTTGGCCGGTCTTTTTAATATAATCTTTATTTTATGTAATCAAACTAGCGATTTTAGAGTTGTTTCTCGCTGGGAGAGAATTTCTTACACTAGAAAGTGTAGTTGCAAAACGGCGTTTTTTGCGATATGTTGGTTTATAGTCAACACGAATAGAAGTTTCACTTTCTTAGTGGGTGAACTAAAACACTATTATTTTTGTGTTCATTAAATTGACGTCAGTCCGAAAATATTTTCATCAACAATTTATATTGAATAAAATATTTCCGTGTGTTTCATCGTGACTACATATCTGAAAGAAGTTTCTTTCAGCTTTCTGATAATCCGGCCATCTCATCCTATTGGAGAGCCATATTGGTACGTGTTATGGCAACACATTATGTGAAAATTCGAATGTATGAAATTTATTGTAGCGCGTTCCACCAGCACGTACAGCTCTGCAGGGTGCGGGGACCGTAGATCGACCGATAATGTACACATCCATATTACCGGCCTGTCTTATCGCCCTACACTTTGTAGTTTGCGATGCCGGCTAAAGGCGGCAGCACTGCACGTTCGAGCATTTGCAGGGCTTTCAATTTTTATTATGGTCTATTTTTCATTGCGGGTACAACTTTTAGTTTACAGACAATGTGAGAGAGACGCTCGACAAATGAGCTTATTGGCATTTAATCTTTGTGCACAACCCCCTACAAATAACTGCACTACATGTATGTATGCAGGCTGTATTGAAAAGCAAAATTACGCAATGTCACAGTAATTTTCTGAAATCCGCTTACTACACAATTGAACTGTCAAAATTGTTATAAATATACTAAAATAGAAGTGAAAACCAGCTATTTTATACGAAGTACGTAGAAAAAATATAGTATTAGTATATATATCGACCCAAATCATATTATCAGTTATGTGACTTAAAATTCGCTGGCACTCGTTTTAGAATGGAATATTTATGGAATCACTTCGTGGTCCATTCGTCAGTCTTGTCATAGGCGGTTTTCTCTAAAAGTATTTGACTTAAAAATTTGAAATTTGGCGCAGAGATAAAGGCTAATTTCAGGAAGTAAATTAGGAAATGGAAATAAAAACTTTTATTAATGATATCCTGTAGTGTCAAATAAAAACTAAACTAGCGGTACGTGCTCTATTATCGCTTTGCGCTTCAGAGCTGACTTTCGTTCATACAAGAAGTTATATCTAGGTTAATTTGCACGAAGTCCATTCAAATGGTAGCTTTTTAAACACAGAAGATTCTGTTCTATAAAACGGAACCATTTTTAGACTGATTCAGGTTCATAATTAGTCCTAAAATTGTAATTGAAAATTTCGAATAGCAGTTGTCGGTTGGTCTGTACGTATGTGCGTACGTCCGAGCTCTACAGATCGCTTTCGAGCATAGACAAGTAGGCTTGCCATATTATAATCCATTAAATTTTGCAGAAAAATAAGAAAAAGTAAATAAATAAATATTGCTGACGTAATCACAATCTAGACCGCCCCCCCCGTCCCTTATGTCATCAAAAATAAGCTAAGCGAAGAACCTCTCCCCCCTTTTGTGCTTACGTAATACTTGAATGGCCCATTTCCTGTAGTATATCAACTTTATTTCTTCTTAATAGGAACTAGCCAGATGGCATATACCTATAACTCTTAAACTTATTCTGTAATTTTGTGTTGGCAACCCTGTTTGAAGCTAACGTAGGTACGTACAAAAAGTGGAATATTTACATTGTCGATACTAATTTTAGATTGGTGTTGTGTTTAAAAACAATGGTTTATCGATACTTCAGTTGTTTTGGCGTTGTTTATTTTACTCTTTCACCTGTTTACCAACCTACACAAGCACCATCGCATCTCGGCACAGCATCGCACGAACGCGCCCCCATACAAGTATTGCAAACACTAGGGTCTTATTTTTCAAGTTCAACACACTGTGAAACAAATTCAATCTATTTCACAGCCGTCTAGATGGTGGAACAAATACAGTGGTCTCCCTTTCTGTGGCTACTCTTAAAATGACCGTTTCGTTTTATTTCTCACTTATTTTTCCGTCACCAAAATCTAAGCGAAGAAACTGATCTAAACATTATATGACTACAACAGAAAACAAGTCAAAATCACTTCGCAATACGACTCAAATAATTGCAAATTCGCTCAAGTGATGATTTAACTTCACAAAATATTTATGATGCTATTCTGTATGAGTAATGTAAGAATTTACAGTGCTGTTAATTGTTTGTCACTTTCTAACAAATTAAGTTAAAGTAAGACAGAAATTTAACAGTATCGTTAGGTTTAACATAGACCACAAAGAATAGCAACATTAATCGTATATGGCTGATTTTTGTCCACTCATGCAACTAAACAATCGGTCGCCTAAAAAGCACTATTTCTTTTAGAGTGAATGGAAGCCGTATCTCGTAGTAAGTAGATGAGGGCATAAAAGTTCGGGGTAGGTCACCGCAGAATATTCTGGTTACATTTCACCAACTGATGTGGCTATTAATTATGGCATATACAGAAATAAAGTGATCTTTCTATCTATATCTATATGCACCTAGTGTAAAATAATATGCACCTATTGTCATAAAAATGAAAAATGTATGTGATACCCTATTTTATTTTCTCATAAACAAATTTCTTTCCATCACTGAAATGCTTCTTCAATTATTTCGGCATTCCAAAATTTTGCCGTTTCTCTATTTGACAAGATTTCGACAGCTTAATATATCGCATCATGAAATTGGAGACGTGAATTATTATTCTAGTCGCAGTTGCAACACTGAAATAAATCGTACTTTAACTTTTAAAAAAATGTGATCCTGCATAGCGGAAGAACTGAAATGCTAGTGAACTGAAAAATTCTATAACACCTGGTAAAAACGGTGTAAAAACAATATCATGTATCCCCATATAATATATCGTATACTTTCTATACTTCAAATCAAAATGTCAGGATATTTCACATTCAGCGTGCATACCAGAAAAGAAAAATATATTGCGTTAGACATAGGTACTTATATTGTAAAATTATTGTAATTCGCATATTAAAATATTATATGGAGTGCTTCTATAAGTACGAAGAATTTTTGGAGATGGAAAATGCACCCTAACATTGTATATATCTTTGTTTTTTTTGACGTATTTTTAACATTACTATGTATAACTTAAACCAATAAATCTATCTACCTATCTATCTATCTATCTATGTATATAAGCGAAATACCATTCTCTGACTCACTGACTGATACATTACGAGATCTTGAAATTTTGCAGTTACTCCTTTTCTCGACGTAGACACCCACTGAGAACGGGGTTTATGCAAAATCAAAAACGGATTTTTCATCTACCATCACATATACTATGGCTTTGAGTTGTTACGTGGGTCGGTGTGAATGATTGCGTAGATAGAAAAGTCAATATATTTCCAGAGAAAAATAGAGAGAGAGAGACTATGTATTAATAAATTATACAGTTTTGCACCCGGGTGAAGCCGGGACTCTAGTTTAAAATAATGACGATTTGAATCAGAAATGAATACGTAAGACGTATCACGAGTGATGGAACGGAATAAATGAACAGTTATTTGATAAGTGTTATCGGAAAATAACAGTTATAAAAACTAGTAGTTGTGAAAAGAAAAGTGCTGTTATTATCTGTTAACTGCTAGATTTTACGACTGTATTGTTTAATACATAGGTATTTTGTTTATGCCCTGTTTGGGTAATCTGTGACCAATTAGCTTCAAAAGATATTCGAAATCATTACTGGAAATTCGAAAAAAAATACCACTGCATCTAATTTCTCCAATTAAATCGGTGTTATCACGATTGAAATCGGATTATAAATCACTATCACTGTAAAGGCCGCTGCACACGAGGCTAGAAACGCTGCTAGATTCCTTGCTAGATTTGCTTACTAGTTTTCTAGCGCTGGTTTTATTGATTGCTGTTAAGTGCTCGCTTCAGACGAGACTATTTTTCAAGCTTGTTTTGTGGATAAATCTGGTGCGCGCGAAGTGACAGTTCGAATATATACACAGAACAAAACGTGTCTGTTTTTAAAACTCAGACTACCGGCTTGCTGAACTCCTAGCAGCGTTTCTAGCCTCGTGTGCAGCGGCCCTAACATTTTCTGCTTTGTAGTAGCAAACGTACCCAACATTTTCTCTTTCTTTTTTTCTGTGCACAAATAATTACTCACGCCGTTGCCGCAATAATTACATCGTCATTGATTACCATTGCTTCTGCTCGACTAAATGTGTTCCAGATTTTTATTTTTTAATGTAGACGTGATATTTTACTTTGCAGTTACAATTAGAAAAAGAGTTGGCAAAACCAAAAGTGCACATCCCACTTTCCACTGCACATATTATAATGAAAAAATTGAGAAAAAACAATTAAAAAAAATTAAAATTAAAAAAAACAGAAATTAAAAAAAAATATGAGAATTATATTACATATAATATATAAATATTAAGTGGAAATAAAATGGAATAGAAAAATATTTTCCAATGATGTTGACAGGAATCGAACCCGACACACCTTGTCATTACTGACCGTACGCCTTAACCGTTCGGCCACAGCGTGATTACAGTGTTATCGTCGTATAGAAGAATAGTACTTATTCTACGGTTATATACTACACTGACAGTAAAAATTTTTGTTTTTTTTTACTACATATTAGCTGTCAAAAATAATAAAAAAAAGCTGTTTATAAAAATTAAACTACTGAACACATTTTAGTGATTTTAAATAGGGTTCTGGTCTAATAGTAAACAAAGTGAATAAAATATAACCCAAGGAAATCCTATCAAAATTGCAATCTGTAGAGGTCGGACGTATTTACGTACAGATCAACCGACAACTGCTGTTCGTGATTTTCAATTACAATTTTAGTAGTATTTATGAACTCGAATAGATTTGAAAATGATTCTGTTTTAAAGACCAGAATCTCCTCTTTTCAAAAAGCTTCAATTTGAATGGATTTCGTGTGAAATTACCTTAGGTATAACTTTTTATATGAACGAAAGTCAGCTCTGACGCGCCAAGCGATAATAAAGCACATACCGCTAGCGGTATGTCCAATAATGTTTTTTCGACAATATTTGGTGTCGACAGATCTCGTCAACATTGTGTAAACAAATTTTTATTGTCAGCAATGTTTTCAATATTCTTTTTTATGTGAATAAGTTTAAATTTCACCACAAACTCGACATACGCAATTTTGCCTTATACAAAAAAAAACGTTTTTTTTGCTTAATAAAAAAAATTTAAATATTTATTTTTATTTTTGTACAGCTCTGATGCAAGGCAATTTTTTACACAGTAATTTTTTTGCAATACAAATATTTCCACTTTAAACGACCGAACTCCGTGTTGACATTCCATTTTTGGGACATATTTTATTAAAAAAATAAAATCCATATGTCAAATTCACTTTTCACAGGCCGTACATAAATAACAATGATATATCAATCTAAAACGATGACAAACGTCGCTCTTTAGAAGCCTCCTTATAAATCAACGTAAATTTTTAAACATTAAGTAGGTAACTTTCCTACTACTGAAACTTAAAATGAAAGTTGAAAGTATTTTGATTCCAAAAATATTGCGAATTGTCTCTGGGAGAAAAACTTTTATAAGTAACTTTGAAGCTATGCTACTTAACGTAGGCTATGGACGAAAACGAAAAACTAGTAGGCTATTGATTATGTGATACTAAGACGTTCACAGGTTTTTATTGCAGGAATGGGTCATTTACGAAGAAAAAACCGCGAGGTACTATTAAATTAGATGGTAGAAATTGGAGATAGGGGTGAAAATGCACCCTTTTAAGTTTTTTCAATATATCTCGCAAACGAAGCAAAATTTGGATATACTTTATATAAAACTTTTTCTAGAGAATTGAATTTCCCATCGAAATGACTTATTAAAAAAAAAAAAAACATTTTTGTGCCAAAAATGTTGAAAAAATTTCCTTTAAAATGCTGGGTGAAAAAAAAATGTTTTTCGATGGGAAATTCAATTCTCTACAAAAAGTTTCATATAAAGTACATATATCGAAATTTTGGTTCGTTTTCACCTCTGTCTCCAATTTAAACCCTCTAATTTAATACCACTCTTAGTTTCTTATTGCCCCGATTTTTAGGACATAATCAATAGCCTATAGTTACAGATGGGTAGTGAACTGAAAAAAAACGACCAAACTTAATAAATAGAGAATTAAAAGACAAATGCCCTAGTTTAAGACCCGTTAGTATTACTGTAACGGCAAAATAATTTATTAATGACATACCTAATCGACGCATATTATGTGACAGGCGGTTTAGTCCACCAACCTTGCCAGCACAAGGTGGTTGATCCGGCCCCCAAAAACGACTTCATTGTAAATTTTTTTCTCTTTTTTTATTAATGGCAATTTTTTTTATTTCGAATATTTTTTTTTCTTAAATAATATTTTTGTTTTTTTGTGCACATACGTAAATTTTAAACTGGAAATCGTCATACATCTATAACGTTGAAAAAAAGTGGAATACATAAATTTGCTCGATTTTAGAGCAACAGAACGTTTAGTAATTAATTATAAATGTCAATCCACAAACGAACTTAGTTATTACCTCCAACGAAATTTCCCGACAATAAAGAAAACATATAAATTGCACTGCCGCGCTGGTCAAAGATGAATTCGGATATGTTGTTACTCTCGTTGTTGCTTGTCTGTTTATTACATTTTAACACCACACTTTTATTACAAAACCAGTGTCAACAGTAAATTCAGAGCAAACTAGTTTTTAAACCGATTTTCTATCTGATGCAACGATGTCAACAGAAACTGTTGATAAGAAGAGAAAGGGGAAGAAGACATCGTCTACAAGAAGCTACGATAGTTTATAGCAACTGACCAATGTATATGAAGTTTTAATGAAGCCGAGAAGTAGATCAGACAATAAAGTTGAAAGTCCACCTGAGACAAAACCAAAAACTAGCACAGAAAAGATTGAAACTACTTAAAATGAAATTGACAAAACAAAAAGAGGAGTGAAACTGTTCAGCGTTAGTCGAGAAAACTTCACATTGTATACAGATGAACCTAAAAACATCGATCGACATAGGTAACGTAACTACTAGTGAGACATTTCCGTGTTGAAAATGTTATATAATACAACTCTTGAAAATCGTGATATGACAAATAAAGGCAATTAAAACAAACTATGAGATGTATCGTAGGTACTCGTATGTTAGCCCTTGTGGTTCACCGAACCAACTTCCCACTATGATTTTATCAAATTAGATCTGAGAAAGCTTTTTCAAAAAATTCAAAATTACACTTGTTTGCAGTTTTTTTTGTTTAAATAAAAAAATAAACGGCTGGGCTGATTTTCATAAAACTCTATTCGGATCATATTGACGTAAATACGCTTCGGTTGGCACTCTAACAAAGTCAATAATATTTTTTGTTCGGGAGATTTCATGTAAGATTTTAAACAAGAAAACGACTGGAGTGATTTTTATAAAAATCCTTTAGAGGTATCTTGATGCAAATACGCTTTGATTGGCATTCTAATAAAATCGATGTCATTTCCTATTTTCAAGATTTCATACTAAAAAAAATTTGAAAAGAAGCTTGACTCTGCAGGCCATCCCTGAAACTTCCCGCTATTTTCGAGTTCAAAACGCTCAAAAATATATAAAATATAGCAAGAAGTTTTTTTTTTTAGCTTTTTGAGCTCAAGAAAAACACTTTCTTACGAACATTTCGTTCACGATATCTTGTGAACAAATGAACCGATTTTGATTCGATTTGCGGCAATCGACGCAGTTTTTTAACCTAAGAAAGTACCTAATTTATTACAAAAAAGTCGATCTGATAAGAATTTTACGAGGAATTTTAAAAAATTACTTTTTACGAATTTTTCATTCACGTAATCTCTTGAACAAATGAACCTATTTTGATGCGGTTTGCGGAAATCGACGCAGTTTTTTGAGGAGAAGAGCTGATTATATTTTGAAATAATCGGTTTGGTAGTTTCAAAAATATTCTTAAAAACAAATTATTAAAAAATTTTGAAACTTGTATTTTGTCGAATCATTCCAAATTTTCAAGAAATCTAAATTCAGCAAAGTCATGTCAGACGTCGCGTTTCAATCGGACACTCCTTTAAAAGTTTACATACACATACACACTCAAACAGCCCTACGGACAGAATAGCTTTCTAGGACCTCAAAACGTCGAGATCTAACGAAAACTCGACTTTCGAAAATCGGGGTGAAAATATCTTCCCGATTTTTTAATGATTGTGGGAAGTTAAAAATGAACATGCACGGTCTCTACCTATACTAATATAGGTATATAAAGCTGAAGAGTTTGTTTGTTTGTTTGGTTGAACGCGCTAATCTCATTCGTATTCAAAATTTTTTTTTGTTGGGTAGCCCATTTATTGGGGAAGGCTATAAGCTATATAATATCACGCTACGATCAGTAGGAGCGGAGCATCAATGAAAAATATTGCAAAATGTAACTAAATTTGTCCTTCCGACAAAAACTTTTGAACGGTAACTCTGATCATCATGAAATTTGGACACAACATTCATCTCGGTAAACTAATATAAATGTGCGTACTCATGTCTCCCTCTCCCATTCGATCTTTCGCACCCGAGTGAAACCAGGCGGGACCGCTAGTATATAATAAATATATACAGAATACAGACACACGCACATATTGTCAAAAATAGTGTTGTGATCTTGAAACAGAAAAAAATGTTTTTTAACTTCCCGCTATAAAAAAAAATCAAATTTTTTTTTCAAAAAAATCGGTAAGTTATTTTTTTCACCCCGATTTTCTAAAATCGAATTTTCGAGGTCCTGGAAAGCTATTCTGGCTATTTTGGCGATGATGCCCGTAGGGCTGTATGTATGTATGTGTGTGTGTGTATATGTATGTATCTATGTATAATGGTAAACCGCTTATTACCTTTGAACGTAATGTCCGATTGAAACGCGGTTTGCGGCATCTGATGTGACTTTGCTGCACTTAGATTTCATCCCTATATTATTAAACGAGCTAATCTTGTACCTATGTACCTATGTACCTATGTATCTATGTACCTATGTACCTATATATGTCCCTAAATATTTTCTCGAAAACGGCCCTAACGATTTGGATAAAATTTACTGAAAAGGGATTTTGGGGGGCAAAAAATCGTTTTAGCTAGGTCTCATCTCTCGAAAAAATCGTTTTCTTACAAATTTTATCATTATAAAAATCAATTTTTTGACGTATGAAAATACTTAAATATTGTAAGTAGGTTTTGGAATTTTATACAATGAAACAATTGTTTTCAAAATATTATGACAGTTAATCTTTAATTACTATCCAAGTGAGACTTAATTAAAATAAATACGTATTTGAAAGAAAGTTATAAACAATTATTATTATTGGGCTTTGACATGCTCACTCCTGACATCTGGTGGCTAACATAAAAAATAAAATGTGAATGCATTTAGTCGATCTATCATCTGTGAACAGTACTCCATTCGTACTTTTAAATTCTTAAAAAATGAAATAAATAAAAAGTTTTGAAAATAACTGCAGTTAAAAATCAATGAAAGTTTGCTCTGCACATTTTAAAAGATGATTTTATGTTTTCAAGTAAGTACCTACTATACAACTGTAACGTTACTATTATATTATAACCTCATAGTTATAATATACAGTTTGTTTATTATTAATATTTTTATCTACAGATACTGCTAAAAAACAGCATTTGAAAGAAAATAAATGCTATAAGTACCTTCAGTCAATTTACCTGGGAAAAAAAACACAGCTACTGATGAGAACCGTAGGATACAGAGGAACAAGAGAAAAGAAGAACAAAAAATTTAATTTGGAAAATAAAGATTCAGTACATCAAACATCAATGAAAATAATAATAAATTGTAACTAAAACTAATTTTTTAGTAAAATAATTACTTTGATTGTCGTTATGATCATCATCATAAACTTCATTATTATCTTAGTTTTCAACAATAAGACTATCATCATTTTCTTTATTGCCTAATTCATACAATAATTGAATCCTATGGTTCTGATCAGTAGCTGTGTTTTTTTCCCAGACAAATTGACTGAAGGTATAGCATTTTCTTTCAAATCCTGGTTTTTTAGCAGTATCTGTAGATAAAAAAATTAATTATAGACAATAAATTATTATATTAAAACTCTATGAGGTTATATAGTATAATAGTAACGTTACACTTGTATACTAACTTGATAACATAAAATCATCTTTTTAAGCAAACGTTCATTGATTTTTTAAGTTCAGTTATTTTCAAAGCTTTTTATTTATTTCATTTTATAAGAATTTAAAAGTACGAATGCGGAATGGAGTACTGTTCACAGATGATAGACGACTAAATGCAGTCACATTTTATTTTTTATGTTAGCCACCAGATGCCAGGAGTGAGCATGTCAAAGCCCAATAGGTGAGCAATTTTAATAAATAAATTTTTAACCTAAATTTGAAGCGAAAGATGCAATATCA
The DNA here is from genome assembly GCA_963575645.1 of Xanthostigma xanthostigma. NCBI lineage: Eukaryota > Metazoa > Arthropoda > Insecta > Raphidioptera > Raphidiidae > Xanthostigma > Xanthostigma xanthostigma. The sequence goes on along the minus strand of OY754467.1, from coordinate 29,713,301 downwards.
TAGATCAAGATGACGGCGAATCAGTTTTACAAGTACCGGATTGCCATAAGGGCCGACAATCCTCTCCACAAAGGAGTCAAACTGTTTCAGCAATATTATCTTATTGCTCCACAAAAGGAAGCGAAGCTTCCCCAGAGAACCTACGGTTCTTATATGGAGAGCCGAAGGCTCGACTAGTGTTGATTACAACCGAGCGGGGCGCAGCCCCGCGAGGTAAGACTGTAACAAAGGTGGAGACGTAGGCTCCACAAAGGGAAGCGACAGAGAACCTACGGTTCTCAAAGTTTTGGCGATATCAGCATATCAGTATTTTATTTAACTTTCCGAGCAAAGCTCGGTCACCCAGGTACTGAAAATTTGAAATGATTCGGTCCAATAAATTTTGATAAACTTTAAAATACAAGTTTCAAAAATTTTTAGAAATTTGTTTTTTCGGAATATTTTTTAAACTACTAAGCCAATTAATTCCAAAATTTAATCAACTTTTCTCCCTAATAAACTGCGTCGATTTCCGCAAACCGCATCAAAATCGGTTCATTTGTTCACGAGATATTGTAAAGGAAAAATTGGTAAAAAAGTGATTTTTTTAATAGCTCGTAAAATTCTCATCAGATCGATTTTTTTGTAATAAATTACTTTCCTAGGTTAAAAAACTGCGTCGATTTCCGTAAACCGCATTAAATCGGTTCATGTGTTCCCGAGATATTGTGAGCGAAAAATTCGTAAGAAAGTGTTTTTTTTTTTGAGATTGAAGAGCTGAAAAATAAACTTCTTGCTGTATTTTATATATTTTACTCGAAAATAGTGGGAAGTTGCAGAGATGGCCTGCAGGGTCAAACTTCTTTTCAATTTTTTTTTTTATTTTCGGACATATTACAATAAGTCTTCAATGAAAAGTAAACAAATAATTGTTTCGCAACGTTTCGTCCAGATATTTGGAGAGCTTCATCAGTCTCTAGAAAAAAAAATCATTTATATTTTTAAAATATACTAATTATAATCTAAAAATATAACAACGTTGAGATTAAGTAATTTGTTTCAATTGTCCTTCTTTGTCCAGCCTTTCCACAATTTTCAAAAGCTATATGTAACTAATTTTAAAAATAAAAAAACACTGAATTTTTAATCTATAAATACTGCGTAACAAGTGTAAAATATGTCCCCTTAAAAACGTAGGTAGCTACGCGTCGTGCGTGTACTTGGAGGGGATAATCAAAACTATCTAAGCACGCGAGGTAGAGAAACGAGGAAATAACATGGGACGATTTCTGATCTAAAGAAGTTTACTATACTAAATATTTGGATATAACAATTGACGGACATCTTAAATGAAATCACCACATTTAGTTAAGACATCACTGTCATATTAAACTACTTTAAAGTCAATTAAGACTTTTCATACAAATAATATTAAAAAAAGCCTGGTCTTTACCCATCCATAGAACTATTTAGCTATTTAATGCCCATATTTACCGAATACTAATAAAGATAGAAGTTACTAGTCTTAGAACAACTACACACTTCACAAAAATTAATAAACAACACATAACTAAATTCACAAGCGCAAACATACATAGATTAATACCCCACGTTTATAGGTTAGGTATTATGATCTATGTGGAAAAAATATTGATACCCTCGATGTAAGACAAAATAGATTTATACCTGCAGTAAACATAATTATGTTTGGTGAATTGAATTATCGCTATTTATTCGGAGGAATAGCAACCTGAAGAACAAATGAACCGAATAAATAACTACTTACGTTCGGTGAATATGGCCATAAGAGTTCTAAATATTCGTTAAACTTAGCAGTTCTACCCCTGTTCCATAAAAATCCAACATATCATATTGCTTACCAAAATTCCTAGAGCACGTGATCACAGAACCTAAATTAATTAATCTTATTTGGTTCCTAAAAATGTCGAAAACTTTTTGTCAAAAACATATGTTCCTTGGTCCAAAACTATACGACTGATTAACTGCATTATACCGTTTGAATTAAAACAAATTAATTAAAATGTTTAATAGAAAAATATTCAGATGAGTATGTGAACAGCGGCGGCTCGCCTTTAAGAAAACTGGTGCATTGCTACTGCAACATGATGAGGCCGAAAGCTCCTCTACTGTTGTCGCTTCCAAATGTTGCCTAACCAGGCCAGACTAATAATTTAATAAAAGTAACAAGTAGATAAAAATAGTACAGTTGAACAAATTCGAATATCGTAGATTAATAATACTAGGCAAGGCGTGATGCTGCACTTACAACATTTTAATAATTACTTTTAAGGGAATCACCATCATACGCTGGTACAATTTTATGTAACTCTCTTCCCGATAGCATAAAAAAAATCATTATGTTTAAGAGTTTCAAAACACATTTTAAACAATTTTTAACAGACAATGTTTTTTATAACATAGCAGAATATTTTAGCACTAAGTTTTAATTGTTAAACATTTTATTATATGTATTGAGACGCTGCTGTAGGCCCTATGGGGCCATAGCTGTATTTCTTTTTGTAATGTTGACGCTATAATACAGACACCAGTTTGTGAAAATAAAGAAATTTCTATCTATCTATACTACAAGGGAAATAAACTTTAATTCATATCCCCCCCTTCGACTTTATTCTCGTTCCAAATTCAATACATTTACACATGCTTGGGTCACGGTGCTACAACATTAGTTACATCTGGTTAGGAATAAAGTGGAAGGATCTTAACATGAGGAGTAGAAACTTATACCGATCAAAAGCAGTAAAGATGTGAGCATTGACCTAAAGGACGGTTAGTGGTTACTGTGCTGCACTGTATCAATGGTTAAAAACCAACTTACTCGAAATAAGAGCGAAAAAACAAGGAGTATACCTACTGTTCACATTTTGCAGTACCAGTTCAGCTAGAACGAGTGTTGTTAATTACATTCGCATCCACCCTTTATCCAATTAAAGTGGTCTGTAATATAAACAGAAAAACAATCGCAACATTAACTAGACAAGGCATATAAAGTTCGTTTCAGTGACTATTCTGTTAGTTAGGAAACTTACATTAACACTCGTCCCCCTTATCGGAACAAGCAAACGACAATACAAACAGAACGGTCCAGGAAAAGCAAGAAGTATAAAATTCGTTTTTTTCAGTAACAGTTATGTATATGTGGTTGTAGATTCCAAACCATGCAAACTGCAGTACTTACGGAATACTATCGCGACAATTACTCGATAAGAACAAGGAGTATAGAGTTCGTTACTTGAATAAAAGTTCTATTACATTCAAACAATATTTATTAATCTTTTATTGGAATCAAGCAATGAACTTTAAGAAAAGAAGAACCATCCGCGATAAGAATAAAACTAATATTAACTTTTTAGAGTCATTTCACAGCTCTCGTCTGTCGCCAATGCAACGGTGCTATACGACGCCTTTCACAGTAATACGTGAGAACGGCGGACCGTCCTAAACACGTCCGACTGTTCGAAATCCCGCGCGTACACACATTAGTCGACGAACGAGTCAGAACGCGTATTTCCGCTTGCGTATTCAGTAGGAAGCACTATTGCCTCCGAACAAACACGGTTTTGCAATGCAATATTTACGTATTCAGTAGAAGAGAATAAGAGTGCATCGATTTCTAACCGTAAAGAAGTCTACTGTGTAATGAAAGAATTCAGTCAGATAGACCACCAATACATAAAAAATGAAAAGAAACCGCCATCCTATTATCTATGTATATAAAATTCTTGTTTCACAATTTTGGCCGCGCTAATCTCCGAAATCACTGAATCGATTTTAATGAAATTTTGCGTCTTGCTTAGTGCAACTTACGCTACAGGATAGTTTTTAAATATTTTGTTCAAAATTGCGGTGTTTTCTCAAAAAAATGTTTTAGTAACATCTAATGACATCTGATAGAATTTACTCAAACGCAAACGAAATACATTTTGCTGAATTATATCTATCGCACCCGGTAGAAAACGGGACAGACCGCTAATTTCTTATAATATCGAAAACAATGGACTCACTCCTAAAAACATTAGCTAATTACAAATAGACAGCTATAGTTTGCTATTACAGCTTGAAAACACCAATTGTTTAACGTAACGTTACAATGGAAATGTAGAAAAAAATATTTTCAAGAATACCTCATGTAATATCAGCTCCTCCAAAAAAACAGTTACAATAGGCTTTAATATAGAAAAATGAATTATTTAGACATGGCATTATAGACTAAATGATAGCTCAGCAACTGTAAAAGTGGAATTTTCGGGTTTGACGATGACATTGTTTGGAAATAAAATTATCTTATATTACATGGTAACGTTACGTTAAACAACGAAACAACGGAGCTATTTCCTAACAGTACTAGCAGTACTATAGGTCCCGCGGCCCGTGAAAAAATATAAGAATTTTAATATGATTATTGATTATCTTTTTTTTATTATTTATGACGAGAATATGGACAATAAAACAAAAAAAAATCAAAAAAAAATATTGATATTTTTGGACGTGATAACACCATGGAGAATTATTGATTATGTCTTTTTTGTTTTACAAAGGTTTTAGGTTTATTTTTTTCCAAAACAAACAATTCCACATAAACAGTTTTACGCTCGTTATGAGCTAGTAATAATATACATTATGTATAGAATAGAATAGATTTATTTACCACATTGAGAAAAAAGTGGTATTGCATATACTTACTTTTCTAAAATAAAACTCAATGGCACAGAAAACTGTCCTGTGGCTACCTCAACAATGTTTAAATATATAATTTCACAACGCATTCAAAATTAATTTCACGAACTTTTATTGATTAGATTGGTGAATAATCAGTACTACCAACTTTATCCTGGTTGACATTACTGATTATTTACTGTTTATTTCGCATGAAAAAGAATACTGGAGGATTATTCGATTCGCATGAAAACGTTGAATCATATAGAATATATTTCATTCTGCTTAGTCATAACATTGCGATCGTGAATGGTGTTTGTAAGAAAAGAGTTCGAAACTGTTATAGAAAGATTGTGCAGAAATGTGCTTTGAGAATTGAATCGACAAAACTACGTAGTAAAGACAATCAAATAAATGTAGAAAACTGAAGTGACATCTACGCAATAATTGTTAAGGTTTAAATGTTACCTACCTGACTATCTAATAGACTTGTAAAAAAAATACTTTTTAAAAGTATTTAAATACAAATACTCGCGCTTAATTAGTATTTAAGTACAAATACTTTTCATGCATATATACTTACAAGTAAAAAAATACTTTTTAACAGTATTTAAAACACAAATAAATACAGTAAAGTATTTGTATTTTCAAATACTTTTACTCAAATACTTTACAAGTCTGCTATCTAGAGACCTACTTACCTATGGTTGCGCGTTCATATCACGTCGGGGTCACCAATTGTAATCACGTCTTAGTAAAGTTCTCACATTAATAGTCTGATTAATTACCTAATTGATTTTTTTTTCAAATTGATAACAACATTCATTTTTTCTGCGTAGCTAAGGAAAACTAATTTTGACAAAAAAGAGAGAGAGAGAGAATTAATGTAACAATACTTGCTACAATGAACCCCGAGACTTTCATTGCCAAGGCCTCAACATAGCTTAATCTGGCCCTAAGTACTAGCATAAGTACTTATAGTAAGTATAAGTAAATTATAATACTTATTTGATATTAAATTATTAGTGTTAGTTCATTGTATCTCAATAAATATTATTTAAAAATACGTCTTTATTCTACATCTCAATAAACTGAACGCCTAAAAATGAACACAGTTCAATTTCAAGCAGAACATGAGGATGACTGATGTTAATTCAACACGCTTTTGTAAGTTAATGTTTAATACAACACCGTGGTAGTTTGGAGGCAATACTGTCTTCAACTGAAAAGGTTTTTGTATGTTAATGTTGAATTACAAAACCGTGCTTGTTTGCAGGCAGTAGTACTTTCTAATGAATACGCAAGCGGAAATGCACGGCGAGTAGGGGAGAATAATTTTTAGGAAAATTTTCCACTATTTTTCTGGAAAATTTTCAATGATATTAAGATATTATTTATCGGACATAATTTAAATCTCCATGCTTTGTTATATTAGTCAATTGCTGTACCATTTAAACAAAAAATACAGGTGATAATTCTAACTTTGTAATCCACATGAATAAAATTAAGTTTGATTTTGTTTTACTTAAGATTTATCGTATTGTTTAACTTGCAACTCATAACAAGTCAATTCATCCTATTTCATAATAAAACAGCAAACAGAAAATGAATCACTCATTTCTCTTATTATTTAATAGTAATGAAGTAATGGCACAGGCCAGAAGATGGCACCACTATACTGGCTACTGCAGTTATATTCATAATTATTAATTATTCAGTTATATTCATGTTCATTTATTCTGCGAAAAACAATATACATTGTATACAGTCATCAAGAGAGAAGGAAAAAATTATAGACATATAGACATATAGACATATTAAAATTAATATAATAAGGGAATTCCCCTCATATAAACAGCACTAGATTATTGGGGTCCAGTACGATAACACTATGCACCCAAATTTTGAAATTTTTTTTTTTTAAGTCATAGAAAACGCTAAATTTTGACGTTCAAAAAAAAAACTTTGCGGATTATTCACAAATTTCCTCAAAAATACGTGAAAAAAATGGAACTACTTTTCGTCTTTCACTGTCATTTTTTGAATCTAACCAATCAAAAATCACAAATACACGTCATAGCAACTGGTGTAGAATTATTGTATAACTATCTCACTTTGAATGCAGCTTTCGATTGTGTTATTGAAGCAGGGTCGTATTTAGATTCGCATACCCGTTTATCGTTCACCCCGGAATTGTTTTTTTAAAAACTAAACATTTGCCCCTTCCCGTTTCACTGCGAGACAATTCGCATACCCCTTTATCGTTCACCCCAGAATTACAATTCGCATACCCCTTTATCGTTCACCCCAGAATTACAATTCGCATACCCGTTTATCGTTCACCCCGGAATTGTTTTTTTAAAAACTCCACATTTGCCCCTTCCCGTTTCACTGCGAGACAATTCGCATACCCCTTTATCGTTCACCCCAGAATTACAATTCGCATACCCGTTTATCGTTCACCCCGGAATTGTTTTTTTAAAAACTCCACATTTGCCCCTTCCCGTTTCACTGCGAGACAATTCGCATACCCCTTTATCAAAAAAAGCGGTGGTTTTCAATCTTCATGAAAATGTGAGCTTTAAATTTAAAATTCGTTTTATAAATTAAAATTTCCAAATACGACTCTGCCCTGAACGTTCAATTGTATTTCATTCCAACCAATTGATATTTCTATCTTTGTTTATCATAGGTACAGGTGTATATAACTTTCTCTTTTCTTATCACTATATAAGACAAGATAGCGATCGCTATAGTAAATAATATACTTACTATACCATATTTAATTTTTTTAAATTAATTTATAAAAATTAATTTTCCGCACTTAAAACGACTAATAACGCTGTTATATGTTATATAAAACAATAATTGTGAATTTCCAGTGGATATTTTGCATAGCAAGTTATCGTACTCTTACCAGATTATTGTTTTTTTGTTGGAAGGGAAAAACTCAAAAGGGCATCACATCCAAAACTAATGAAAATACTTATTTTGTTTACTTGTAGTCTCTAGTGAACGAGAGTTTAATTTTACAAAGTCTTTTTAATTTTCCGGAAAATCCACAACACAAATAGCCTGTGATGCAGACTTAGGCGACTGATAGGTACTGCAAGCTTGATCTTAAGTCCGCTGCACACGAGGCTGGATTTGCCGCTAGATTCCTTGCTAGATTTCACTATTAGTTTTGTAGCGCTGGTTTTCTTATTTGCTATTATGTGCTCTCTTCACACGAGACGTCTTTACAAGCTTGATCTGCAGGTAACAAAAGTGCATGTTAATTGTCTCTGAGCAGAATACACATCATGGCATAGTGTTTGTTTGTAGGCGTTTGTTCATGTTACTCACGTGACAGGATACTGCTTCCTGATTGGTTCTTGCTCATACCTAGCAGCGGACCTAGCAAGAAAAATAGTCCTTGTTCTAATTTTAAAACCTATCTTGTGGGCTAGTAGGCGACCCCGCAGTGGCGCCGTTTCCAGCTTCGTGTCCAGCCTACCGGTCAGCAGAAGTCCAAGCAGTGTTTCTAGCCTCGTGTGCAGCGGCCTTTGGAACAAACGTAGAATTGTGAATCAAAGGGTAATATTCACGAATTGGGCGACGCGCGGAGCTGTACAATGATTCTTTGTCGAACCAAGAATCGAGAATAATCGCAAAGTCGAGGTTATTTTTTCCAGTTCTTTTCCAGTCAGTAAATTAACGTTCACCCCTTATCCGAATCAAGCATTAACGGCAATCCGAATAGAAGAAGCATCGTCGCGTAGTTGAGTCGATATAAGAACAAGGAGTATGGACCGTGCACGCGAGAAAGACGAAAAGAGTAAGCTGCAGCCTGCAAGCACGGCTTTGTTCTCACCGCTGTACAGAGTTATTTTACGATCTCACAGCTACGGCGGACGGCATGGCGTGGCGTGGCGTGGCCGAGGTCAAGATTTATAGCAGTTTCACAATTGTATGTGCGATTCGTATCAAACCCACCATCCTCCTCTTTGCCTCCTTGCCTCCATCCCTCTCATTTATTCTCACTTTCCAACATCACTACTTCGAGACAGAACTTCTCTTATTTGAATTAAAGCCAATTTATATCTTTTTAAAATCGATTGAAAATTGTTTCCTGAACAAATGATGTATGACAAAAAATGTTACCATAGACTTTAGATTACAGGCGTACTATTACCAAATTTATACAATAGTAGCGGTTTGCCCGCGACTCTGTCCACCTGGTATAGATATTATATTCGAATCGGCTGAATTCTTTCAAATAAAGCCCACCACGACCCCGTTCAGCTAATTTGTTCAAAAGACCACCGAACGTGTATTTCTTAATTTTTTAAGGATATTTTTTTGAGTCCCGTTTTTAGCCTAAGCGATTTCAGAGATACAGTATATCCTGTATGAAGGTTATCAACCTCTCGGGATACAATTCTGAGAATTTGTTGAACACTGATCTCTTCGATTTTAATAAAGAATTCTAAGTTAAATTTTGCGTTTCTATATCTCAAGCAGTTTCAAGACTATTTTATAATTCTCCCTTTCCACCCCCTTAAGGGTGCACGATAAAGAAAACTATCGAACATGTATTTGCTTATTTTTAATAAAGAGGTCGTAGGTAAATTTTTAAATTCAATACTTTTCACTTTGAGTATTTGTGAGATATGAACATTTTTTCAGTATATTCTAAACCACCTTTTGAGCACCTCAGGGGCTCAGTTACAAAAAATCTGTATTTAGTAGATATTTACGTCATAAAAGGAACATGTAATCCAAATTTTACGTTTCTAGCTTCAACGATTTGGCCTGAGCGTTGATTGTGACAAAAATCCTACAACACATTTAACCCCCTTAGAATGCTTACATCACATAAAAAAACCTCCTGTCTAAATTTCAAGTTTGTAGGCTTTATGGTTTCTGACATTTAGAGGTAAATAAGTCAGTCAGTCAGTAAGTGAGTGAATAGTATTTCGCTTATATAATATACCATTAAGATTATATCAAATACAGTGAACTCACTATATAGTCCAAGAGTTCAAAAATCTACTAAAACTTTATTATTGAATTTAAATAATATGATGTAAAACATTCAATGAGTGACAGACCAATTAAATTTTTTTGATGTGAAACATCTATTAGCGCGATTGGCAGTACAAACGACTTTACGCTCTCTTATACCGTCATGCCCTCTCTACGCCACCGCTCTCGACTCTCTCGTGTGTGCGCGTTTGCGTTATCCGACTATAGTATTCTTGACCGAAGCAGGACTTTTTGATACGGCCGTTTTGGTCCCGCCGTTTTGGTCCCGGCCGTTTTGGTCCCTATTATTAGATTATGACAAATAAAATTACCGACCAATTTTTCAGACAATATATTGAAATTATTAATAATAATAATATAATTGAAACAATTAACGTTTTGACCCGGATTTGGAACTTCTTCGGAATTGAGCTAAAAAATAAAGTATAATAAATTAAAAATAAAAAACTTTTTTAAAAACAAGGTTTTATTTAAATGCGCTAAAAAGAATAAAATAAACGTTTCCTTTAAAGCTTTTACTATGAACTTATAACGACATTACACAATTTATATTTGTGTTGCGCGATTTAAGTACTCGTATTTACTCACTTTGAAAATTTTAAAAATTAAAATCTGATCAAGTTATTTAATTTACTTGTTTATATACACAGGTAAATCTCGCTACAAGCTTTTATATCATATAAATTGAGTATTGTCGTTATAAGTTGATAGTAAAGTTTATTTTATTCTTTTTAGCCATTTAAACAGACTTGCGCTTTTAAAAAAAATTTTTACTTTTTAGTTTAACTCGCATTCACATACTCAGCAAGCCCTTTCATTTAATACCCATATTGTAGGAAAGCATAAAAAACTGTTCGCCATCTTTATAAGTCTGCCATATTGGATTTAGAGTGACGTCACTTTATTTACCAAAAATCGTTCAATTAAAAAATTAATTAGTTATTAGTTATTATTTTGTCATTAATTTTTCATATTGAAAAAATACACAGCATACATTTATTATATAATGTAATTACTAAATTATTTTTCATATTTTTTATTTTTTAGCTCAATTTCGAAGAAGATCCAAATCCGGATCGAAACGTTAATTTTTGTCAATATATTGTCTGAAAAATTGGTCGGTAATTTTATTTGCCATAATCTAGTAACAGGGACCAAAACGGCTGGGACCAAAACGGCCGGGACCAAAACGGCCGGGACCAAAACGGCCGTACCAAAACGTCATGTACCGATTCTTGACACGTTCACCGCTTGTATACTACACACTTTGTATTGGTTACAGGGTGAAATTTAGTTACAGGACTATTAAGTCACTAAAATTTCATTAGTTGACGGGACGAAATTTAGTTATAGGATGAAATTTAGTTACAGGGCGAAATTTAGTTGCAATAATTTTGTTTAAATGTATGTTTCAATTTTTCCAGGCGTCCCACGACGGATATTTCTTTTTTTTTATCATCATCTGAACATGTGTTCGTTTGCAAAAAAAAATGCGAGGCAAACACAAAATTATGAAAAAATTGAATTAGTTTGACACCGATTTGATGTTTTTCAACATTACATGACCTGGTAAATGCAATAGTAAAATTTTAGTAGCGTTATCGTCAACTTTTGTATGGTCGAAGCTTAGACTAATAGCCATATTTAGGCGCTAATGACCTGCGCTGTCAAACGTCTATAATCTATATATCGAAAAATTAAAATAACCATCGAATGTCCTTTCATCAGCTTTCAAAAGACACCTAAAACATTATATAACTTTATTTTTTTAAGTTAAAGCCATTCTGTCGGTTTCATAAAAAGCATTGTATGAGTAAGTCGATGTGAGTGGCGTATAGCCGATACATATCAAACAGTATAACCCGAAACTATCGTTGACTGAACTTTAGCGCATTTTTCTCACATGATAGGGTCTCCTAGAGTTCGTGTGACGTATTTATGAGCGAATTATTAATTATTACATTCATTGGTTGACAAATATCATACCCTAACCTAAAAATATTTATAACAATATATTGATACTGTTTTGTAGATCATTAATTTAAAGGAAGTTGAGTATCCAGTAATTTGTATTATTTGAACTATTAAAACCACTTTGGGCTCTTCCCAAAACCAAGAAGTTCTCACAAATATTTACATGTATGCTAGTGACAACGATTTTTTCGAACTTTTATATAGCCATGGTACTTGTCTCTGCTATATTAAAAGAAATATGATCATATTAAAATATCAAAATCTGCTAAGCTCCTACAACTTGTTAATATATATATCTTGTTCGAAAAAATTTTCGTTGAAAGTATTCTTTTCAAAATGTTTAGTCATATGGTTGCAAATTTAAAGGGGCGGACACATTATTGACGACTTTAGGAACTTATGTCTCGGGAAAAATTCACCTAAAGAAAAGTCACCGAAGAACTTTTATTGCATTTTTTAAGACCTGTTCAACGATACTTCATGAAGTGGGGAGTGCAGAAATACAAATTTTCATCCCTCAGTTCTATGTATAAAATTCTACCCTAAATTATTTATTTTGTATTTTCATTATACGTATGGAGGTTCACATAAAACATTTCATCCGAATTGATGGAAAGATAACGGAAGGCTGTGACAAACAGACGGACATCTTTTTGCCAATTGTGCTAGTAGAACTTTTTCAAATGTTTATGTATTTATATTACCATTCCAGCCCACTAGTGGGGATTGGTACTAGTTTAGGCCAAAATTCACTTTTCAAAAATTTTACAATATTTTACGTTTTGAAGTCCCCAAATCCAAAAAACAGGTCAAACGGATGAACGGATTGAAACCAAATTTTAAGAGGATGCTTGGTGTACAAATATGAAGATCCTTATTGTTTTTGAAAAAAATCGGCGCATGCGCAGAAGAGATATATATACCACAACGATTTTTTCTATACATATAATAATGGCATACTTTTCATAACGACTTATTATTCTAATTATTTTTTCAAGAAAGTTTTGTGAAATTTTTTTCTCTAAACTTTATAGTTTCGGAAAAATTTTGAAAATAAAAAAATCACCTGTTTTTTTGTTTTGTAGATCTGTCAGAAATTGACTAGTTAAGCATGCTTTGATTAATTTTTACATGACGTGGAACATATTAAGTCACTAATATAGCAAATATCATATTGAATACTAGCTATTACCCGCGTCAACTCACGCGATATCAGAAATTTTATTTTCTTTATTAATATCAAATCAATTTTTTTTATACAGTCATGCTCCTCCAAGTGCCTAGAATCTGCCCATGTCACATAAACATAATATCCTTACTTCAAAATTATTTTGCTACATTATCAAATAGCTAAATCTCTGCAACCACACAAAAAGGAAGAGCAACGAATATACTTATATGCGAACGATAAATGGTTAGATAATCAAAACAAAGTCATTATTGGATACAAAGAGCAGGTGAAAATTAATTTAAAATATTAATTAATTTGCTTAAGCCTAAAGTTACGCGGCAATTATTCTCTTTAGGTAAAAAAGCCGTTGAGTTGGCAGCCTGCAATGTTGACGGTAATTCAATTACAAAAGCGTAGCTTTTCATAAACGAATTTAATTAATGAAAAAAAGGAAATTTCATGGTTTTAATACAACTATCGATAATAATGTCCTTTTCATGAACCAATTAATTAGCGTTTCTGTATAAACTAGTTAAATGTTATTTTCTATTTTTTATATTGAAAACGGTAATTGATTTTTAGAATAGAAGTAATTTTCAGATTTATTCAAGTGGAATTTTAAATGAAAAAATGCATACATCAAAATTTTATAGGGCTTACAAATAACTGAGCGTATATCTATGAAAAAAAAACACATTCATTCATATAAAGTGAATTACATTCAAAATAATGTAACGGCCTACCGTAACAGTTGTGGACTTTTGCATAAATGCATGAAATTCAGTGTATGGGTCATTTAAAATATGGGGCAGCATCAAAATGCATCTAGTCACATGGCATCCAAAAATGATCCCTTATTATTATTAGTCTGATTAAGTGCGAAAAAAACGCCATCGCATCAACACGACCCCGTTATAAGAAAGTCCCCCGAAACGTCAAAATCGGAAACGTTAATTCAGTAAAATCTTAACAAATTTATTTCATAAAAACATAAATAAATTCTAAGCAAGTTGTTTTTAGGTTATACGTAAAAAGTTAAAAACACGAAAGACAAAATTGTTCGCGACTATTAGCTAAAATGTAATAGAGCGACTAATAAGCGTTTTTTTTTGTATTGCTCCTCTCTGGGGTCAAAATTCAAAAATCGAGTGACCGTAGGGTATAATCTTCCTGAAGACGAATAAAAAAGTTTTTTAAAATCGGTTAAGTCGTTCTTGAGTTATAAATGTGTAACTAACTCGATTTTGTTTTATATATTATCAAGATGAAATGATGAGAAAATGTTTATGTAACAAAAATCGTCGTTTATTTATGTGTTTATTAATTTATAAATAAAATTAGACTTCTTAACATACACGATTTTAAACAAATGACTTTCAAATTTTACAAATAATTAATTAATTAACAATATTCTACTATTTGCCTTCTAATTACTGTTCTTAGGTAATAACAGTGGTCACAAATTTTATAAGCACAATCCTGTGGTATATTTGGCGATTACCCCAAAACGTAATTCCCACCTCAATTGTCAAGATGGCGATACGGCACATTTAAGCTTCGGAAGCGCAACACCAGGTGGTGATAATTAATTATTTCAGCTTCACACCTTAATCATTACATTTTTCATAATTTTTTATTAATTAAAAAAAATCGGCAGAAATTGATGAATTTCTTATATTTATTTTCTACGGTTTTTAGATAAACGCCCAAATTTACTTGTGAAGATGAGAGATGGAAATATACGTCCCGCACCTCTGTACACCGACACTAAACCTCGATCGTTCTGTCATCTAACAGAAACAAGACAAACTAAAATTTCCGGCCACACTGCTCCATTAGCAATAAATTAAATTGTTAAAACTGTAAATAATTAAGTAATGATGAGTACAGACAATTGAAGCTCCCAACGAACAAATTCGAATTTTGTAACGTTGGAGTCAACACTTCAACCGTTTTGTCTCTTGGTTTTGAAACAAGAATGCCGCGACAGCCCTTTATATTTTACTTAAGGAATTTTTTCAAAGGATAGCCAATCACAATTATTAGATATGGTCCTTGAGATGATATTTTGAAACATTTCGTACACACAATGCAAGCAAACGTTCAAAGTGTACGCTCCCCACTTTACATCATCCGTGAATCGTTGTCGCGCGTCCCTTTCACCTCGACCTTCCCCAGCATCCTATCGTCCCATCGACTGCAGAACACAATTAGATCGCAGCTAGTTAATGTCCCACATTCAATCGGTCGGCCTTCGGGCCTTCGTCACAAACAATTCGAGGGTCACATGGCGAAGCAAAGTATGTCGAATTATTCGAAAAAACAATAAGTCCTTTAATGGAATTTTTTATCGTACATTTATATGCAAAAAAATGCCAGCCAATTGGGCGACGGGACCATTCCAACTTCAAAAATGTTGGCATTTGATTATAATAAAGAAAATAACATTTCTGATATCGTGTGAGGTGACGCGGGTAATTGCTAGTATTCAATATATTTGCTATTCGTTGGCATGGTTACCTACATAATATGTTCCACGTCATGTAAACATTAATCAAAGCATGCCGAACTCTTTATTTCTGATAGATCCATAAAACAAAAGAGCGACTGATTTTTTTTATGTTCAAAATATTTCTGAAACTATAAAGTTTTGAAAAAAAAATTTTAACGAAACTTTCTTAAAAAAGTATACCATTATTATATAAAAAACACCTTTTTAGCATCTATCTCTTCTGCACATGCGCCGATTTTCCCGAAAAACAATAGAACTCTTCACATTTGCATACCAAACATCCTCCCAAAATTTGGTTTCAATCCGTTCATCCGTTTGACCTGTATCGTGTTCACAGACAAACAGACTAACAGACGCACAGAGTTTTTTCAAAAATATGTTTTTTGGATTCGGGGGACCGCAAAACGGAAAGATATTGTAAAATTTTTGAAAAGTGATTTTTGACCTAAACTACTACCGTTCCCCACTTGTGGGTTGGAATGGTAAAAAAACGGTATTTTGAACAAAATTTTAAAGCCTGTGAAACAGTGAACGGTTCTTTGAAGCCCAAGAATGAATTTGAAGTTGCGATGCTATATTTAAACGGTTTTGTGACGTAGTTGGGCGTAGTTGATTTTATTGGTAAGAGCTATCAGCAGAGCATATTTTATGTAATTTTCACTGAGCGGCACTACAGCTTAAAAGCTACATATGTCTACTATAAAAGTCGAGACGCGGGGGTAAGAATAATTTAAAAATTGTCATTATAAAGCATAGCAGAGAACATTTTTTGGCGAATTATTACCTCGCCTAGTATAGTCAAAGTTTTTCACAGGAAAATATTTCAATATCAAATATTTCAAAACAAAGGACATAAAATTTATAGACCGTCATTACTTTGTGATTCGTGCTGTGCTTCACTGCCACTGAATATCGCGAGCAGAATCACTGGGTAGCACAAACTCCCGTCACTACTCACTAGACGATACCAAATCATTACTATTGGCAGAGAAGAGAGACTGTATAGAAGTATATTTCTAATGAGTGTGGCCAAAAATTTAAGTTTGTTTTGTTTCTGTTAGATGACAGAACGATCGAGGTTTAGTGTCGATGTACAGAGATGGGGGACGTATATTTCCATTTCTCATCTTCAAAAGTAAATTTATATAACTGCACTTAATTATTTATGCCACGACGCACTGGCACTGTATCAACACATGCACGCCTCACGAACAACTGACCAACTGACCGACTCCGCTTGCATTTTATAGCTTCGTCCCCCACCTATTGAATGTTCTGGACGCATCTCAACGTTTCTTTATATGCATTGCATTATCCAGGCGACTCTCTGAAGGTCGGGTTTTTTTTACCTGTTTTCCATTGTTGTTGCTACTAGAAGATTCTACAGAATCCATAGACGTCCCAACAGGGGGCACGCAACAATACAAACGTCGAAATAATGTGAAATTCTGTTTATATATTTTTTGTCAATCTTTTCGTAACGGTCTATCAAAACTTTTCATAATAAATAGTACCTGGGTGTCCAAGCTTTGCTCGGAAAGATAAATAAAATACTGATATTCAAATACGTATTTATTTTAAATCTCACTTGGATAGTTATTAAAGATTAACTGTCATAATATTTTGAAAACAATTGTTTCTTTTTCTGTATAAAATTCCAAAACCTATAACTTACAATATTTAAGTATTTTCATACGTCAAAAAATTGATTTTTATAATAATAAAATTTGTAAGAAATCGATTTTTTCGAGAGATGAGACCTAGCTAAAACGATTTTTTGCCCCCCAAAATCCCTTTTCAGTAAATTTCATCCAAATCGTTAGGGCCGTTTTCGAGAAAATATTTAGGGATATAGGTAGGTACATAGGTACATACACAAAACAGTAATGTGGGTACATAGGTACATAGGTAGATACAAGATTAGCTCGTTTAATAATATAGGGATTATTTTTTACACACTTTCCTATACATTATTGCGACTTCATGTCTGTAAACAACCAAATGTACCTACGTGAAGCTGGAACTGTCAAAAATATTGAAAAACGAAAACTATGTGAAAATTAACTATTTTATAGGAGGTACGTGCAAAAAATGTTGTATACATGTATCTCGAACGTAAAGATATGCCCCGTTTTAAACACATTGTAACTTACTCGTATAGTAACATCATTTATGTTCTAGATACATAAAAGAGATCTAAAATGTTTTCATGACTGTTCAATTGCACGTCGCACCGGGGGCCCTCACGCCCTTAAAGCAGACGCCGTTAAAATATTTCTTCAAAAATCTGACATAAATCAGTTACCATTGTGACCACTGAGTTGACGCCAGGGTTCCCAACCCACCCGTCGAGTCTCCAATTCATTTCAGTTTTATTGCCATCGTATAAACGCTCCATCTCATTCATTCTCACATTTGTCGTCTTTGTCGCATAGCCGCGCAGCGACAACGAGACAAAAGACAGTCGATACATATAACACGTTATATTGGATACGTGAGCTGCGGCAATAATTGCCCCAAAAAAGGGAATTAACAGTGTTAGAGTAGAGTGGACGCTCCCCAAGCGACGTCGGCGTCATCAAATTGCTGTAGGTTTCTTGTTTTTACTTTGACAATATAACCGGCGCAGCTTTCAACAGATTTAAAATAAATAAAGAAAATAATTGTTTCGTAGCTTTTTTGTACATTTTCATCCTTTTTTATTGTTCGATAATGATAGTGTTATTGTTGGACCGGAAATAATAGCTTTTTGTTCCGTTTTGATTGCTTCCATCCGGTTCGTTCGAATCAATCAAGCCAGACGACATTTTGCGAAACTGGAAGATGTAAACTAAAAATGTGAACGTCGTGTTTATCACCTGCAACAGTTATTATATAATTTTTAAAAGTGAAGACCTACTATTATTTGATTCGTTTCCTAGGATTTCCAAATAGGCAAAAAAAATAGTAGTAGGTTTACAATAATTCGCATAGAACTGAAAATTGATACAGGTCTTAGGTACGCTATTACAAATGAAATCTCAAAAGTCCCCACCGATCCTACATCCGCTAAAAAAATTATTCAAAGTCAAAGGTTAAAACTATCAGTTTTATGCACTTTTCTTGTAACGGTAAATGTTATCTAAAAACAGTTCAGTCAAAAGCTGTAGATCATGCAATTGTCTACAAGAATTGTTCTTATAATTTTTTCCCTACGAATCAACCTTCTTTTGAAATGGTGATTTCATACGTCGAAAATACTAATATGCATAATAATATTCAACGTCATTTTTGATAAATACGTTCAGTACGTACATAGATATTTTGGTCCCATATCTCAGGAATAGTGATTCGTAGGAAAAAAAATATAAGAACAGTTTTTGTAGACAATTGCATGATATACAACTTTTTTCTGACCTATTTTTAGATAACATTTACCGTTGATGAGAAAAGTGCAAAAAAAACGATACTTTTGACCTTTGACCTCGAATAAATTTTAAAGCAGATGTTGGATCGGTGGGGACTTTTGATATTTTATTTGTAATAGTGTACTTAAAACCTGTACCAATTTTCAGCTCTATGCGAATTGTAGTGAATTATAGTGACTGGAGTAAATAGGAAAAAACAAAACTATGACGTGCATTAATCATATACTAATTTAACGCAACTAAAAATCTACTGTTAAAAATTTCAAACCATCATCTGAAATTTTACAATCAATATTGGAGAGAAGTTGTATTTCTGACGTGTAATAGTTATTTACATTTAAAGACGTGAAAAAAGTTAAAAATATCTATTTTGTGAATATTTTTTTATCTAATAAAAAATAAAATCGTTCAATGGAACACCTCAGTAAGTGAACAGTTTTTTATTGTGATATGGGAGTTCAACATGCACAATCAGTATCGAATATAGAATTCTGGAGGCCACTGGGCAGTCAAGTCGGTTGGGATTTTTATGAACGGCAGTTTTAAGTACTGATTTTCTACGTCCTACAGCCCTATTGGGGAAGAAAACACTGAAATAAAGATGCAGACTGTTTACTAATCGTTATGTAAATAAGTATTATCTACAAGTTAAAAAAACCGCTGCTGCAATGTTATAGTACTAACAGACGGTCGAACTTGGTTCGAAGTGGACAGCGGATCCGGTCCGCTCCGTACCAAATCTGTTCGTCTGTACAGTAGTCTGCGTGTCCGCCCGGTTCGATGGGAACAGATTCGGTCGTCTGTTGCAAGATCCGCCGTACCATGTCCGTTGTCGGACCGGACCAAGTTCGACCGTGTGTTAGCACTATTAAGCTCCAAACTTATATGAACAAATTTGTATTTTCATGAAAAAGATAATTTGCGAAAATATAAAAATTGTTAGAAGCCCTTCTTATGCGGAGGCCCCAGGGTATGAGTTCCTATTGCCCTCCTCTAATTTCTGCACTGTGTTTATCAATGTGGGTAAAACTTAACGTACCTACCGTCCACAAGAAGGTGAAATCAATGTCATACATTCCGAACGCCGTAATTGATGTGTGACTATGCAACAGTTGTAACGAGAATGACTTTATCTGCAATAAAAAGGGCATTGGTTGTGTAACGTAACAATATCTTCGATTTGTTCCTACAATAATCGATTTGTCCACCGAGCGGTGTAACGTAGTGGTGAGAGCACCAGACTCGCATTCAGGAGGTACTGGGTTCGAATCCCGGCAGGGGCAGATGGGGCTGGGACTTTGTCCTACCTTCTCTCGCCAAGAAATGATAACTCTTGTACCAGACATCTTGTTGTCAAACATTTGAAAATAGGAAAAAAATCAACTGTTTTATAGGAGATACGTGTAAAAAATTCCAGCCAATTGAGCGACAGGACCATTCCAACTTCAAAAATATTGATATTTAATATAGTAAACAAAGAAAATAAAATTTCTGTACCGCATGAAGTAACGCGGGTAATGGCTGGTATTCAATAATATGATATTTGCTATTCGTTGTCATGGTTACCTACATAATATGTTTCACGTCATTTAAAAATGAATGAAAGCATGCTTAACTAGTTTATTTCTGACAGATCTACAAAACAAAACAAAAGATGATTTTTTTTATTTTCAAAATATTTTCAAAACTATAAAGTTTAGAACAAAACTTGCTTGAAAAAGTAAATAAAATAATAAGCCGTTATTAAAAGTATACCATTATTATATAAAAAACACAGTTATAGCAAATATGTCTTCTGCGCATGCGCCAATTTTCCCCAAAAACAATAGGGCTCTTCATATTTGCATACAAAACATCCTTCCAAAAGTTGGTTTCAATTCGCTTATCCGTTTGACTTGTAGCGAGTTCACAGACAAACAGAGGCACAGAGTTTTTCCAAAAATATCTTTTATGAATTCGGGGGACCTCAAAACGAAAAGATATTGTAAAGTTTTGAACAGTGATTTTTGACCTAAACTACTACCATTCCTCACTTGTGGCATGGAATGGTAAAACTATAAGTATTGGTATATCTCGTAGGTGATTATTTTTTTGTGCGAATGTTAAAACTCGCTCTTTTTACCATAATGGCACACTATATGTCATAAAATAATAATTCGCACACTATACCTATACATTATACATAACCTACTATTTCTGTTTTGATATTCCAACTGCCTGAAAAAACATTTTGCCACCAAAGGGCCTTTTTGACAATGGCTCTCTTGTGACGTCACGATTTTTGTTGGTTAGGATTATAGGGGGACGATGTATTTTTTATTCTCTGAATTTTGAACACATCATTCCAGATTTTTTTTTTCAAATAACTGTTATGAACGTGTTAAATTAATAATTAAACAACTGTTGTTGAATGGCTGATGGATTATTGTGTCATATTAAGTTCAGTGAGTGATTAATCTTACTATACACATTTCTTATTATTACATACTTTATATTAGCCGCTTTCCTTCGGACGGAAACTTTATTTAACTAAAGGTACCCATTCACGCACAGTCGGCCGGCAGTCTCAGGACTGTACGATCTAAACTGAAGATCTGAACTGTCGTGCGCCATACACGATTTAGTTTATCTAAACGATGAGATCTTCAGTTCTTGGACTGACAGTTTTGGACTGCCGGCGATCGCAAATTTCACCATTCACGTACATATCTGACAAGAGTTTGTCAGATTCCGGACGTTCACAGTGACAAAAACATGTTGAATAACAACGCTAAAAACCAACAATTAGCCGCAGCTCTTGTAATTCTTTTATTACAAGAACGAAAAAAAAGAACAATAATTTGAATAAGCCTTACTTTTAATTTTCTATTTGCTTTTATAGGCAATGTGGCTCCATTATATGAACTTAACTTTGTTTTTGGGCAAAATAAAATAATTACCCCTCAATACACCCCTTAAAACAACATTTTTTTTACTTAATTACAATATTAATATCAATTCAATATCTGTACCAAATTATATACGCCCTTCAGTATGTAAATCCATTTTAGTAAACTAGTGTTTTCAAAAAATTTGTAAGTCCGGTTCTGTTGGGCCGATTTTATTAAAATTTTAGCAGCACATTTTAATCATTACTAAAGGGTTAAATTTAAAATTTGAAACGATTCCGAGATTTTTACGGTATTTTTGGGCCTGAAAACTTTTTTCAACCCCTAAATACCACCCCGATTGGGCACATTTTAAATAGACTTCGTGCGGTGATGGATTCTCATATGTGGACCAAATTTAGTTTAAATCGATTAACTCTATACTTATATAAATAGACTTTTCCAAAAATGGTGCCAAACTCAGGAGGCTATGAAACGTCGAGAAATGTTTGTCCGACCCCCAGCTCCCGCCATAAGTGCCTTATGGCAAATACACTAATAAATTCCGCTATAAATGACGTTCTGCTGCTTGGATCTGCCATGTTCAAAACTGACGATCTATGAAATTTTCAAACTAGTTTGAAGTTCGGGACTGAAGGATCGGACTGCAGTCCGCGCACCATACACGTCAGTTTCACGTTGTTCTAAACAGACTGCAGGCGTAGACCTGCCGGCAAACTGTGTGTGTATTGTGAAACTTTAACTGCAGATCAAATCTGCACTTCCGAACTGCCGCCGGCCGACTGTGCGTGAATGGGTACTTTTAACTGCAGATCTGGAAATCTGCAGTTCCGGACTGCCGGCCGACTGTGCGTGAATGGGTACCTTTAAGGACACACTTTACCGTACTTTCATACTTGGTTAAGACTGTTAAAAGTGGACATAAATTAATAGATACAAATACCCCCTGCACTCTTCCTCTGAAATCTTTTGACGTGGTAACGTCTTATAAATTGATGAATCACCAATATTATAAATTGATAAAACACCGGCTGCATGTACGAAAAAGTGTAACGCGTAACGCATAACGCATAACGCATAACGCGTAACGTTCCGCCTGACCCTGTGCGTGCTTTTTGCTAATTTCTCGCTCAATTTAAATCAGATCGGTTTGAAACCAGTCTTAAACGAAAGAGGAGAACATTTTACATAGATTTCGTATAACAGAATTTGCCTAAACAGTTTTTTTATACAAATTTATATAGAAAAATATTTTATACAAATTTATATAGAAAAATAGCTGTATAAATGCAATGTTGTGTAATGCATGGCGCGACGCGGTCGGTTGTCTTTGTTTGCCGTACATGGAAATTAGAAGCAAACGTATGTCTTGTCTTAACATGAAAACGGCTGCATTTCTAATGTTTAATTCAATTTTTTGACATTAGTATATTGTGAAATGCAACGCCTTCTAAGTTAAGTATTGGAATAACTAATTATTATTAGAACATAATACTTTGTAAGTTGCAAACGTCACTTTTGACATTTCTTATCATTCCGACACCAAGGATAAGCGGATTGAAACCAAATTTTGGGAGGTTTAGGTTATGTATTACGGAATACGTTATCACGTAAAACTATCGTCCGTAAACCGACTTTACAGACAACCAATTTTTTCCCTTGTCAATAACGGTTACAGCTCTCCCGACGCTGATTTTAAAGCTCCAGAGTTTGGGTAAATACCAAATAAAGAACCAAGAACCACACTACAGATCCCACACATTATTTTTTTTAATTTCACTACGCGCGAAAGATTACGTAATTTATACATTGATATATTTTTTTCAAGTTTAAATTTTTCCAGGAATTTTAACAAATCGTCACGTCTCGTTACAATTTATTATTTATTCTCTATATATACAAACAAAAATGAAATTCTGTCGTCGCTAAGCGCATCACTTGAGAACAGCTGGACCGATTTGGCTATTTTTTTAAATGTTGGTGGTAGTCCGAATAAGGTTTTTAGGGCAAGAAAAATTGTAAAAGACACTCGGTATACGAAGGAGCCGAAGGCTCCACTACTGTTGTCGCTGCCGTGTTTCGTCGCAAGAAATTCCGATGCAACTTAATATGTCTATCTTTAATAGGCAATTTACAAAGCCGGGCGAAGTCGGACCGGACCACTTGTTGAGTATAATTTTCGGAACAACATAGCTAAATGAAGCGCGTCATTTGGCCGAGCGATTAAGTTTGCAAGTATAAGGTAACTGGTACGACCCGCGACAACGCTAGTATCGCTTTTTTTCTTTTTTCCTTCAATTTTTATTATATTTTTTATTATTAAATAAAAAAAATAAAATTTAATAATTTTGTTGTTTTTTGTGTCTGTACGTAATTTTTTTTAACAATACAAAATACGTACGGAGCATAGCTTCCGTCGTGTCCACGAACTGACGCACATCTATTTTTTAATTTTTCATCTGTAGTGTGATTCTTGGTCCTTAGTTTGGCGTTCACCTCCAAACTCAATTAGCATCGTTTTTATTACCACGTTTATGTTAACTTGCTTTTCGTGTATGTCGGGCGGAATTTTGTAATTGATTTTTTTATTATTATAGTAATCAACAGGTACATACCCAATAACAGAGAGCAGGATTTTGATGAAAAATACAGGAGGTTGTAGGATTCAAATATACTCCAAAAAAGTGTTTCCAAACGTGGGTCCTACGCCTTACATGGGGGGAATTTTGATTGTTCAAAGGGGCATATCGAAAAGTATTTGTTAAAACTTGAGGAGATCGATTTCCATCCTCAAAAATGTATATGAATTAATTTTTTCATAACGGCCGTGAAATTTAAAATTAACATGAGATAAGACAACCACAAGCCGTGACGTTATGCAAAAGGAAAGTGCTTTTTCTATGAAGAATCTTACCAGCAAATGAAATTCTCGTGTGTTAAAAATTAACCTTGGCTCGTGCATCAATCTGCCGACTTCTCGAGTCTACAAATTAAAAAATTAGTGTCATTTTCACTTATAATATTTTGTTCTACTCAAATACAAAGTGGTTGAAATGGCGTTTGTTTTAAGTCGAACCTCATTTATTAAAATTACTTTTTTTCACAAGTGGCTTTCGGGAGTTCAAAAGTACACCAAAATCGAACTATTTATGTCCGCAAAGCTTTCAACTCACCGAATGAATAATGTTTTCTCCAGTCGTGACCAGAAAATAGATATTAAAAAGTACGAAAAAATTCCAAATTGTGATTATATATGCATTATCACCTCCAATAATTACATTATACGCCGAATCAACAATGTCCATAAATATTATTAATGAATACATTGTTATCTGTATTGAAAATATTTTATTGAAGTTATAGAAAACCCAACATAATTGAAAATGAACACTTTGTAGTGTTTTCATATAATGTACGCTAAAGTATCTGTGTCTTAACGTACCGTTGATAACTTTAAATCTAAAATTCAATATTTTGACAAAATCGAAAACCTGCCAGTTATTGAAAGTGCAGATAACAATGTATGCTAAGTGATAGTAGAAGAATATCGCCAAAAAGTCAAATAAAGTTGAGTAATGATATATCAGTTCTAAAGTAATCATTAATGTGAAAATGATTGTAAAGAAGATTAATTGATTTATAATAAAGCATTTCATTTGTTTGTTGCATTTTTGAACAGGTATGTTGATTTCCACTAATTGTTCATCAATTGAGATAATGGCGTTGACATTTCGCACTATTTCAAATCTAAAATTAAAAAACAAATTTTAAAATTCTATTTCACATAATATATGATGAAAAATACTAACAGCACGTATTAATATAAAAGAGTAGGTTAGATCTACGCGTTGGGACGACACCATAAGGTTCAATTCCATTTATGCTTAAGATAAAATTTTATAGATCTTTGTTTTTTTTTCAGGATATATTGAACTGATTTGAAAAATGCATTCACTGATTAAAACCCTACTTCTTCTCGAGTAGACCAGTGCAGCTAGCCCAAAATCAAGTGAAAAACCGTGTTTTTCGTTTTTAATTTTTTTCTCCTGCAAAAATGATTCTTTTTTCATGAAATTTTCAGGAGACTTACCTTTCTATTTGAAAAAATTAAAGCTTATTTAGGGCATAGAAAGGTAAGTCTCCTGAAAATTTCATGAAAAAAGAATCATTTTTGCAGGAGAAAAAAATTAAAAACGAAAAAGACGGTTTTTTCAATATTTCTCTGAATCTTTGACGTTATGTGAAAAAATTATATTTATAAAAGTTGTAGATCCTTTGAATACCTACAACATTGCAATACAACATTTTTCGATTGGAGGTCAACTTTCGCCGGAAATAACGAAAAAACGCGTTTGACTCCTAAAACGCGCCCCCTGCAGCTCCCCAGCCCTCTACGCATTTGAATTTTTGGTTTCTGTATTTCTGACGGCAGTTTATTCCCTTCCTCATTATTAGTTTTCTGTTATTAATTTTGTCCTTGTCAAAAGCTAACTTCACTGGACTAGAGTATCATAAGCTAAGTATGAAATACACAGAGGCGTTCTGTAGAAAATTATTTTAGCACTAGAAAGATCACCGCACACATACCACTTTTATATCACGATTGTGCGATTAAGTCGCTTATAAATCAGCTACTGTGCTAAAGCGGCCGTAATATGACGGTGAAGGACGTAACAAAAAACGTGTGCATAGAAATAAATGTATTAGACTACTGATAGTGAAAGTAACATACTTTATAATGTAGTTTAATCAGTGCAAACAACGAAAATAACATTTTGCGTCACCAAGTCCAGTCGTTTTTAGGGGTAATCAACCCCTAAATATACACTAGTAGATTTGAAAACGTCAACTCATTTTCGCAAGGCTGAGATTTTCACAGTATTTCAAATACACCTTTTCTAAACTGTATTTAAAAAGGCAAAAGAAAATTCCGGTCGGAACACCTTAAATGGATGAGATAATAGATGTTCAAAGCAGTCTGCCGAAATCTTCCGACCGGAGTTGTATACGATTGAGAAAAGTTTTATTCGAAATATTGTGAAAATCTCAGCCTTTTCAAAATGAATTGGTGTTTTCAAATCTACTATTGCATATTCAGGGAATAAAAACGATTGGACTTGGTAACGCAAAATGTTATTTTCGTTGTTTGCAGTGATTAAACTACAATATAAAGTATGTCGCTTCCATGCCTAAATCAGCTTCCAAAAAGTTCAGTAGCTCTTGGACTATAATCACAGGTTCGCGCTGCTCCATGCCATGGATTCCGATGAGACTGTACTCTTTAAGTGCGCAAACGCACGAGAAACAAACGCATCCAACGAATGTGCGATTGAGTCTCCGTGCTTGCAGCCTATAAATGGCGCGATCAAACAAAAAATTCCAAGCAGCTGAGTATGAAATCGCGAAACAGTCGCGCTGCAGTCGTTAAATCGTGTGCGTTTTCGTTACAAAAAGAAGCGTGTGTGATCCGAAGTAAATACTTCTGGATATTAGAGTATTCTTTTATGGAATAGCGATTTTACCTTTTTTTGTAATTAATAATTATCGTAAGCATAGCTAATGCCATGTTCATTAAATAATTGATATGAACTGAGTTCTGTAGCACAATATGATAATGGTAGATGGCCCATAAGAATATTGTCGCTAGAACAGCGATTTTGAAGATGTCAATATTTCGCATCGCGGAGTGTGCCTCGTAGCGTCTGTTGCCAGTTCCACTGTTCACGACACTGAAATGAACCAGACAGCATGCTCTCCAGACGTACAAAATTGGTCGAAGGACGTCGTGAATGTCTAACACTCCTGATATCTTCATTACGTATTAAGATTTCTTTCTTCACAGTCAAAAAAGTAAAAAACGTGGATCGAAAAAAAATAAAATAAATTATTTTCTCTGATTAGAAAATGCAACTGTATATTACGTGATTTTTTAATTTCGTATACAGTTCGTTCGCCGAAACTGGTAACAGTGAATTATCCGTGTATCCTAGTAGATACAAAAAAGTGTAAATAGTTTTTTGTTCAACTGGAGAGTATCGGAAACTGCTGAGGTATATTTTTTTTGTTCTTCAAACTCAACCGGAAATGCCTATTTTTGAATTTTTTTTTTCAAATGGCAACATATTTTTTTACATTTTCGAAATCTATTTTTTTTCTACAAATTAATATAAAATTTTCATAAGGTCACATAAGAAAATATTCGTGAAAAACATTATCAATTTATTAATTAAATACACAGCAGTAATTTATTTATTATAAGTAATTTATATATAATAATTTAAAATAAAATACGTATATTTAAAACATCAACATAGAGTGCAATGAAAAATAAACGTTTTTCTCGAATATTTTCTTATGTAACCTTATGAAAATTTTATATGAATTTATAGACAAAAAATGGAGATTTCAAAAATGTGAAAATAATATATGTTACCATTTGAAAAAAATGCATGTTCATTGTCCACAAAGTACAAAAAAAATAGCTTAACAGTTTCCAATAGTAAAATCTCGAGTTGACCAAAGACTATTAAGATACACTTTTTTTGCATCTAGTAGGATACATGAATAATATTCACTGTTACCACTGTCGGTGAACGCACTGTATTGGCAAAGTTTGGCCATACTAACGACACTTGTTTTTATGTCTGTTTTATAGTGTTTTTTTTTATTTTTTATACTAAAATTGAGCTAAAAAAATAAAAAATATAATTATTAAGTGAATAAGATCACATACACACGTGTATCACAGGGCTGAAACCATAACAAAAACTGAAAACACCGTATCGAGAATAATTTAATATTGGTCGGTAATTGCTTTGCCCTCTTTTCATGTAAAAACAATAATAAATAGCTGATTATTTAGATAGTCATGATTGTATTCTATCTTTATTGGGCTACTCATTTTATGGCTTTCTTGTTGCACTTCATTTTCTATGTTCTCAATTAAGAGATACACACTATATACCTATATACAGTTTCGTGGCGCTTTTAAAAAATAATAAAAATAAAATACTTCTAAAGTAAAGCAAATAATGAAAGATAAATTAATAACGTTTTTAGTGATTTGTATTGACTGAACAAATTTCTGCATAACTCATTAAGAGGTTACCTACAAATATCTCATGCACTGTTTATCTCAAATCCTTTCTCCCCGCATAAAAACAGTCCTCCCGACGCTATTTTTAAAGCTAAAGAGTTTAGGTAAACGCCAAATAAAAGACCAACAATCACAATATAGATCCTAGAAGAGAATTTTTTGGAAAAAGTTTTGACTGCATGTAAAAGATTACATAAGTATTTTATAATTTTTAAGTTTTTCTATGATTTTTTTCAAGTTTTTGCCTGTAGGTGCTATCTTTAATGTGATTGTTAGTAGAAGTTTTCTTCCAAAAAAAAATGTATTGAAGGAGATTTATTTGGTTGAAGAACAATTGAAAAATAAGAGTATCGCTTGTGGCCAAGTTTCGAAAAATATATTTTCATTTTCAGGGCCTCAATGCAAGTTGAGATGGTAAATTGTGCAAATTATTGTAATATACATGATCATTTAAATTATGAATTTCAACAGTTTTTAAATTTAAAAATATCATAAAACAGTTTTTTAGATAAAATTGTTCTGTTAAATGTCAAAATAAATATTATACAGCTTGCATTGAGGCCCTGAAGATGAAAATATATTTTTCAAACGTTGGCCACAGGCGATACTCTGCTGAAGCTTATTTTTCAATTGTTCCTCAACCAAATAAATCTCCTTCAATGCTTTAATGTGATTATTGGTTCTTATAAAGAATGAATGAGTAGTATCTCAAACCACCGAGAAATGAATAAAATTTTGTGAACTTATTTATTAATATATATGCAATAAATACCCAAAATTTCATAACAGTTTACTAACTCCTGATAAAATTTCGTAATTTTTAAAATATGCTAATCACATGTCTAAGAAACTTTGTTCAAAATTTCATCTATTGTCATCGTTGAAAATTAAGAGGAAAACATACATAGTTACTGCTGAAAAGTATCAAAGAGAGAATTTAATAAAATACTTGGTCACACTTGACAAAACCGCACTCATGGAGTATAGAGTTTATAAATATTTTTACTATAAATACCGCTTACTTTTCACAAATAACCAATTAAATTGACAGATTTAATTACTGTTCAAGTGCGACGCTGTCATGGTATCTTTCGTGCTGGTTACTCATTCATACGTAGACTTATACGTATACATGTATTGTATTACAATTTGACGTTTTTGTCATCATCTTATACTAATGCAGTGATTGACATACTTTTGTCTGCGACTGTATACCTCATACATCCTTAATTTGGAGAATACCCGAACTCTTTAACTTTTAAAAATAGCGTCGGGAGAGCTGTAACTATTTTAGACGAGAGAAACCAGTTTGAGATGAAAAGTGCATAAGGTAATTTATATTAGGTGTCTGTTACTGCAGAGGTTAGAAGGTATTCGTTAATCGTCACTATACCTATTAGAAGGAAACGTCTACTATTGCGCACTTAGCTGTAGTGTGACTGAAAACTTATCCAGCACGTAATTGTGGAATTAAACTTTTGTTTAATTGTATATAACTGAATTCTATATTAAATCAATAAAAATAAAAGCTCTCGAGCTTAGCACTGGAGTAAGTTGTATTTGTGAACGTTATTTTTTGTATCCCATTTTAACAAACGTCAATTTTCTGTATTTCATTTTAATGTAGCTTTATGTTTCTAGATACTTTTTTAAGCACAGGCGGCTGATATCTTTTTTTCTTGAATTACCTCTCTCTTTTAATGTAACAAAATATCGCGCCATGAGTATTAAACCAACACAATTCGAACAAAAGGCGGTTCTGAAACATTTACGTTTTATTTTTTGCGAAATTAAAATAGCGTAAATCAAACAAAAACCTACACTATACCCACCATCAAAGTCGTACGCAGAATTTTGTTTAGGGGGATAGGCAAGAGAAATGAGAGTATAAGCAAGGTCAATCGATTATTATTCTAATTAGGTCACGAAAGAAAGCACAGTATAGATAGAAGCACATTCGTGATTACAGTATGTACTTGCATTTGGTGTCGGCGTCTTTGATATCTTGTCTCCAAGTTTCGTTATTTTGCAAAGTCAACCACACACATGCGCAAACAACTTGAGTTCGCGCAGCCAATCATAGGCGATTGTTGAATGGCTGCATATTTAGTGATCAGGGCCTGGTTCAGTGCATTTTTCATAGTAATACATAATATGTAAGACAGGAATGGCGAACCTTTCTACATCTACCTGGCAACACGTTCAGATGCACTAAAGGATAGGACGCGGTCTTTGCTTAACTTACTTTTGATGACATGGGAGACAGGGGATCTAGATGGTGATAACGTTAACAATATTTATTTATAAAACAGAAACTTGAAAAAATTTTAAAAAAATATATACCAATGTTTACGTAAACATAGGGGGGAGGGGTAAGAATTTAGCTTATTTTTGCTGACAAGGGGGAGGAGGGGTTAAAAATTTGAAAATTCTGCTTAAGTATACGTAATACTTGAATGGCCCCTATGTCGTATCCACAAATTTGGTCGTTTTTAGATGAAAGTATATTTGGATTCAAGCTGAATCAAAAATATATACCTTCATCTAAAAATTACGAAATCTTTAATTATATTTATAATGGACATATATAACACGGCAGTGTGACGATAGTCCGAACGTTCTAATTGCAATTCTCGGAATTCAGGAAATACATTTACATACTTTCCATTATTCCAAATTTCAGAGGAGGACGGCTGCCTCATCTTGTGTACGCCTAAGCCTACGATTATATCAAATTCTTAACGAGTCTCCCTAAAAAGCAAGTGCTTTACTATCCGAAATCACTAGAGTTTACCCGTATCAATTTAAAACTTACAGGGAGACCTGGAGTTCCATTTCAACAAGCTTCCTTTAAGTTAAACTAGGAGAACAGTGTAGTGTTCGAATCCCACATCTGCTCATCGATATTTTTTATGTCGTTTAGATCCAGCTTTAATATTTAATGATTTAGATTTATTTGGGGAAATAAGACACTTAATATCTCACAAACTATCACCTTTTTTTTGTTTCCGTAATTGCAAGTTGCGCCATTTTTTTCACAAACGGGTTTCGATGGTCGGACCAAGTCAGAAAAATCACAAATCCATTCAACTTTAGTATCCCGTTGGAATGTTTGGAAAAAATTAATTCTAACCGATTTTATAGCGATTGAAAATTGGAAAAGTTATATGTTTTTATACGTTTGTCTAAAATTGGTATCGCTAAAGAAATCGTTATAAAATCAGTTAGAATTAATTTTTTCCAAAAATTCCAACGGGATACTAAAGTTGAATGGATTTGTGATTTTTCTGACTTGGTCCGACCAGCGAAACCCGTTTGTGAAAAAAATGGCGCAATTTGCAATTACGGAAACAAAAAAAAAGGTGATAGTTAATTACTCGAGAAGTAATTGACCGATGACGCTAAAATTATTCATGCATGTTTGGGTCAACATAGACATCATTTTTGAGAATTTTTAGCCATCTATGTGCGGTCATTTTTTAGTAAAAAAATAGTGAAAAAAACGTGTTAGATTAACTTTCGGGGCTATTTGCAAGTTAACAATTGCACTTAGCGACCTCTGTCAGTGCTCATTTTTTAGGAAATTTCATAAGGAACAACTTTCTCAATGCATATGCTATACTAAAAGTCAAGAGAAACGGAAATATTAAAGGAAATAGAGAAAAAAACACTATTTCCATCACTAATTGTCAATTATAAAATCAAGCACACCAACAATTTGTAAGCAAACTTAGGGGGTTGAACTACACCCTAAAACGAAGCGATTCCAACAATAATCTCGCCTGTGCCCGAATAATGCACTTTTTAATGTTTTTACCGCCTTGTCGTCTAGTCTATGGATAAACATTAAAAAAAGGTAAACAAGTTCCATCTAAAAATTTTGTTTTACATATTTTGGTGCAATGAGCTGTATGATATTTTGAAATTTGTAATTATAAAGAATCCGTATAGCGCAGTGTATAAACCGTAGATAAAACGTTGTCTTTCAAAAGCGACG
Organism: Xanthostigma xanthostigma; assembly: GCA_963575645.1. Taxonomy (NCBI): domain Eukaryota; kingdom Metazoa; phylum Arthropoda; class Insecta; order Raphidioptera; family Raphidiidae; genus Xanthostigma; species Xanthostigma xanthostigma. The sequence goes on along the minus strand of OY754467.1, from coordinate 29,680,554 downwards.
ATCTTTTATCTGTAAGAAACTCTTCTTACATCTTTACACAAATCTAAATAGAAAAAGTTATAAGAATAATTTGTGACGTAAGTTGGTTCGATCAGTCCAACTAATAGCGATATTAAGACGTCATTACGGTAAAACATGAACCAACGCACGTTGACTAGGCGTTCATTTGTTCGCCGTGTATTACGTCACATTGAATTCCAGTTTTACGTACGCTATTATTATTAACGACTTTAATGTTTGTATGCTAAATAGGAGCGGCGGGCATAAAAATTTTATATTATGTATTCTAAGTTACGTATTAGTTCTCTGATGATGTTATCAAAAGTTCGTGACGTCCATTGTATTTTTTAACCTCCGTCACTGCATATGTCAAAACTGTTAACTTTTATTTCAGACAATAAAATTATATCAGTATCAATTTCTCTGTTCAATATTTCCTATGAAAGAATGGAATGATTGATGTTTTTTGTCAAAAAAATGACTTAATAGTAGAGCTGTCAATCAAGTGTCAACTTTTGAGCGTCGTCGATGTCCAAAGAAGTGATGTCCAGCCTGCTTTCCTGCTTTGTGTCCGCCAGTTTCTTTAATGTATTATCAATAATGTAAATAAATAAAATTTCAATTTCTGTTATTATTTATTAATATTATCATGTACAGGAGTGACGCTGTTCATATATCAGATTACTACATTTCCGGTAAAAATTAATACCTCACTCGATGTTTTTTCGGGAAGTAAAATTTGGAAGTGATCACGTTACAGAAGCTTTTTTTTTCACAGTCTTACATTTACACCCCAAAAATAAAGTTTGCATAAATTAATTATTTATGTTGGGAAACCATTTTGAAATTTTCTACTCAGATAGCCCACAAATAGTTTAATAGCCCCTATGTGAGAATTCTTCTTGCCATGATCATTTCAAGTTTGACCGCCTGTAATTTTCAATTTTAAAAATATCGATATGTGACAAAAGCACGATTTAGGGCATTCCTTGTTTAACGTGTATTATGTATGTATTTCCAATTTAAAATTATTAAAGAACATAATAAATAAGACTGTTGAAAAAACTTTACATTTTGGTTTTCAAGGCGACTTTTAGATCCTTTTTCTGGCCAGACCTTTTCAGTTACACAAAAGTTAAGATCAGATAGTATCGGCACTGTCGTTTTGAATTAAATTCGGCTTGATTTTGTTTTTTAGAAAAGAAATGCAATCCAAACAGCGGCGATACCACCTGTTTTAAATATAAGAACCAAATTTTTAGAGGTCTAGCAATAAAAATATTGCTTTCTTTAATATGTTAATTACGAAGTGTAACGTTAAATAATATTATTATTAATTTTATAGCACAGTGTTTGCTATTGTGTTGCCCCGACAATGATAATGTTGGAAAATAAATTTTTCTTATACAGGATGTTAGAAAAGTTCCAAAACCCCGAAAAATCTCGTAGACGATGCATGGAATCAAAAAACGTGAAAATGAGACCACACATGATCCCTCAACCCACCCAGCGGGTGGGGCTGTGGGCAACTTTGCATTTTTAAATGGACACCCCTAATTTTTATTGCAGATTCGGATTTTACTAGAAAAAATACCTTCGGCCAGTGTGGTGTATACCTACTATCTTACTTCATACCTCGGTCGTAATCACGCTTATTAAATACATTAATTAATTACGTATTAATTACATACAAACACAGACAAAGCAAGCTTTGAATTTATACGTTAATACACAAATGAGAGCTGTTCGCGCTTATTAGCTTAAATTTAATAGGGGGGTCATTAGTGATATAATTGAATGGCTTTAAAAAGTATTAGATACGTGCTTTTTCGTATTCCTCTGATGCCAATTCTTATTTGACCGTTTCGAGAAATAATTGAGTTTTTTATTTTTCGCGATTACCGCGACATGCGTCGCGGATAAACAAAAAAGAGTTCAAGTAAAATTTACGTATTTTTTGTAGTAAAATCCGAATCTGCAATAAAAATTAGGGGTGTCCATTTAAAAGTGCAAAGTTGCCTACCGCCCCACCCGCTGGGTGGGAGGTGGGGTTCATGTGTGGTCTCATTAAATAGCTCTAAAAAAATATTTTTCACATGTTTTCACGTTTTTTGATTCCATGCATCGTCTACGAGATTTTTCGGGGTTCCGGGACTTTTATAACAACCTGTATAGCATTGTGACTATAACAATAACGGTGTGTTGCATACAACACAATAATTTCCTGGCCTACTATAGGAAATCGTCGCAAAACAATGGTTATTACAAGACTGCGAATTGTTCACACCAAATTAACCCATAAATACTTGCTTGACAAGAAAACATAAGAACAGTGCGACACATGCAATAAGCCAATTACCGTCCATCACATAATTACAGAATGTCAAAAATACAATCAACAAAAAATAAACCATATAATAATAAATAACTTACCTGAAGCGCTTAAAAATGATGAATCCGCTGTGAAAAATATTTTGAGCTACCTGAAAAGTACAAATCTATATATAATGAAATATAATTAAATATATAGAGATAAAAAATACTTACCAACATAATACACCACGTCCATGAGAACAACTTGATTGGAATGATACATCCATGGAGACGACTGCTGATTTCTCATTTCAAATGTCGATACAAAAATACTGCTTTTCTTCTTTTTTTTTACTATACCTATTTAATATACACATCTAATGTATTATTATTTTTTTGTACACTATGTACCTGTGGGTGTTAGTGACAAATGTCGAAACACCTTTATACTTTTAAAAAAAAAAAAAACAATAACAATAACAAACACTGTACTATAAAATTAAAAATAATATTATTTTCGTTTGAAACCTTTTTTATATTTCTAAACTCGTTTTGCAGAAATGCGTCTATCGGGGTAGTTTTGTCCTCCCAAAAACCAAGAGGGGGTGAGCTGCACATTGAGTCTTAGTTAACTACTTGATATAGAAGAGTGTATTAAAATTCATTTATAGGAACTGATCTTAGCAAATTTTTGAATTTTACTGACACTATAGAAAACAATTTGATGCCTACATTGTCACGGCATTCCTTCGCATAACACCAAATGGTTCCTTGCAGAATTATGGCAGGTATAGATAGCTAGACATGTATTATCAGAAAACAGAACGTACACTCAGCCCTATAAATACCTTCAATATTAGAAATAAAATAAAATATACTGAGTGACGCCTTAATTTTGACCAGGATTGCATTTTTATTTATCAATCCATTTTTTTGTATTACAAAAGAGAAATTAAAAACGTAGACATGCAATAGGAATAAAATTGCGAACTGATTAAAAAATGATTTAAATACTAATAGCAATTTTGTTTCATATTTTATTATAGTAAATACATTAATAATAATTAATACTATAAAATAACAACTTAATAAATATTATGTAGTTTTTACATTGATTGAAACTGAATTATATAAACCAAGAATGTCGTCGTGGTACTTATCATCTGAAACAAAAAGAAGTCACCACAAGTAATTTACCAAAAGTTTTTAATTTTCAGTAATCAATATCTTTTGACAATATGATATAAAAAACATGTTTAAAATGACATTAGTATATGTCAAAATATCATGTTCTAATAATTAAGTTAGGTACTCAAATCTTTTACTCAGAAGGCGTTGCATTTCCCAGAATCCTGATGTCAAAAAATTGAATAATTATGTTAGAAATAGCATCCGTTTTATTTTAAGACAGAACATACGCTATCTTTAAATTTTCATATCACACTGTGCAACATACAAAGACAACTGATCCGCGTGCGTGATGTATTAAGCAAAATCGAATTTATAGTGTTTCGTCTCGTTTTGTATGTATAAAAAACTATTAGACGCGTTCTTGTTATACGAAATGTATCTAAAATGTTCTCTTTAATACAGGTTTCAAATCAAGCTGATTTAAATTGAGAAAATTATAATCAAAAAACGTTTGTTAACTTTTCTCTCCTCTAAACTCATAAATTGGACAACACTGAGACGAATCGAACAAAAAAAAGTTTTTTTAAATCAGATAAACCATTTGGGTAAGCGAGACTCGCAGATACACAGACGTACAGACAAAGCGAGTGTAAGGCGCTTCAAGCTATTGTTTAGGTAGCACCTGAAAATCAGTAAAAAACAAATATATAAGTACCCAAACTATCAATTGAAAATAATTAATTTTGGTTATATTATGGTTCACTGCACGGTTTTATAGTAAACTAATTTTTAATCTTATAGCCTTTGAATATTGTATAAAGTAAGTTATCTTGCTCCGAGTGTTACAGTATACACACAATATAAGTCCCGATTTTTCTAAGGTATTTGGTATTTGATGATCATTATAAATGAATAATTTCCATTTAAGAAAAACTTACAGAAAACGCTAGCGTATAATCCAGCGAAAAGAAGCCAGCCGCTGTAAAATTCACATTGTGATGATATAATTGTTGCGAAAATAATTGTATCTGCAAATATTCAAATAAATGTTACTGTCGCTGAAAAGGTGTACCGCCTAAAATGTTATGCATGAGATCAAAAATAAAGACGTTTATGACTTTTGTTATTTTGTTATATTTTTTTGTTTTATTAACAATTAAAAATATCTATCTCGGACCATAAATATGCACACCGGCCTTTCGTCATTGTAGATATGATGAAGATCTACTCTAAAATAGGTAGTAGAAAAATACATTCTGCCTTTTTAGTGTATTTGACATAAGGCACTTACGCTATTGGCGTCGGTCGGATGGCGGGACCTAGGGGTCGGACCAAAATTTCTCGACGTTTCATAGTCTCCAAAACAATTTGACACCATTTTTGGAAATGTTTATATATATGTTTGTGTGTGTGTGTGTGTGTGTGTTAGCACGATACCTCTGCAGACTAAATCAATTTAAATTAAATTTGCTTCATGTGTTGGAATTCATCACTACACGAAGCTTATTTAAAATGGGCCCAATGGGGCCATTTTAAAAGCGTTATTTAAGGGCTAAAAATGTTTTTGAGCCCGAAAAAACCGAAAAAATTCTCAGAATCGTTTCAAATTTGAAATTTAAACCTTTAGTAATTATTAAAAATCTGCTGCTAAAGTTTTAATAAAATCGGCCCGACAGGACTGGACTAAAAATTAGGAAAAAGCAAATTTACTGATATGGTTTTACTTACTGAAGGGTATAATATTTAATTTGGTACAGATGTTGAATTGATAATATTATTGAAATTAAGAAAAAATGTTGTTTTAAGGGGCGTATTAAGGGGAAAATTTTTTAATTTTCTCCAAAAACAAAGTGAAGTATATACAATAGTCACACTGCGTATAATAGCAAATACACTACATTGTCGGCAGGGTATCGCACTGCGACCCAAGTTTTATAAATTTACAATCGATATCATTAACACAAAGAATACCCAATTACGAAACACACACACTATATCAGCAGGACCAGCACAACACGGATCAGAAAAGCATGTTCGTGAAGGGTTATTTTAACGGGGACTAGCACTTGCAACCAGTAACGACCGTCAGCCGGTCGCCTGCAATTTCTGTCTAGTCGTGCTGGACCGATGTGTCGTTTTCAGTAATTAATTTTTATTGTTATAAGGTGAACCCAAAACTTTTTTTCCTGACTTCTTCCTTTTTCTTCTGTGCATACGACATCTATAAAAATATATAATTCGTCCACCGAACTTCACACGTCCATTTTTACTACTAGAAGTAGTATAATAGGCCGGTTCGGGACCATACTAACTCCTCAGCTGGTGGTGGGGGTAAGCGTTTCAGTCAGCTCCAATCAGAGCCTTTGTTTTGTGACCCAATGAGAGAGTACCTTTTGTGAACCAATCAGAGAGCATGAAACAGTCATTATTCTCCAATCAGAGCCTTTCCTTTTGTGAGCCAATCAGAGAGCATGACGCCCCCTTTTGTGAACCAATCAGAGAGCATGAAACAGACATTATTCTCCAATCAGAGCCTTTCCTTTTGTAAGCCAATGAGAGAGTACTTTTTGTGAACCAATCAGAGAGCATGAAACAGTCATTATTCTCCAATCAAAGCGTTCCTTTTGTGAGCCAATCAGAGAGCATGACGCCCCTTTCCGTGAACCAATGAGTTGATAGTTATAGCGTTAATCGACTATATTTTGTTGTCGACGGTTTTTACATATGACCATCTGAAAAGAGCGGGAGAGAGAGAGAGAGAGAGAGAGAGAGAGAGAGAGAATGGAGGGAACACATGCTTGATAAATCGAATCAATTTATATTTAGTAAAATCATTTAGTTGTTGATTCAAAGTCGTTTATTACATGAATGTAATTTCATCTCTAATTTTATCACCGGATATTCTCAGATTACAATATAATGATAAAAGTGCAATCTGCAATGTGTCACATATATAATATAGTCATATATGCTGACACGTATAAATAATTTAATTAAATAATTTATCAAGAATGTTAATGAGGTTAATTAAGTATACTCCGCGCCATCTATGATCAAAAAACGGAAGCGACTGCTCGCGTCATTATCAGCGTGATGTACTTATGCATTCGGCCGACAGGTGGACTTTTTCTGTTGCACTAGACTGTTCACGCCATCTCTGATCAAAAAACGAGGATATATGAAACACATACTTACCACATACTTCTTTAGTAATAATATCTGAAATATAAAAGATTTCTTTCCCCAAGGTAGTTTTTTTTTAAATAAAAAGACATAAAATACGTTTTTATTATTTATTGTAAAAAATCAATACAGAGTTAATAATAATATTGCTTAAATCTAATTTACTGTATCCATGCTGAACGTATCGATATCTGATCGATTATATTTATCATCATCGTCATCACTACCAAAATCCCAATCGGTGGTGTCGTCTGAATCTTCGAGTAAATTTTCCGATGTGTCAAAAATAATTTTAATTTTTAAATCACCAACCGTTAATATTTCTTTTTGCGGCTGCAAATCCGTACAATCGATATAGTTTGAAAGTAATATTTCGTTTGTGTATTTATTTCTTATAATTACTGTAATACCGGCCTCGTGCATTTCCATGTTGTTTTGATTATTATGCACTAAGCTTAGTATGTTCTCGACGGATGATGACGATGAATTGACAGTTCTTAGCACCGGACTGAGAATATGAGAGACTGCTTCTATTCGTCTTTTAAACCGTTCACGATCCCTAGCAATCTGCTCCCACATCCCCACCCTTGCTTTTCGATATGCAAAACTCCAACAAACCATATAATTAATCTCTACCTTATCGTTAAAACGTACAACTTTTTTTTTATTATTTTTATCCATTACAGCTATTAAAGTCAGATATAATTTTTTCACTACAAACTATGGAGATTTCATAAAAGAGTCTTTCGTAATTAAAAATATCTTTAAGTATAAAAAATCATTGGAACTTAAGCGTAGACAATTCAACAACTTACACTTATCTAAATACATTTTATAATAAATATTTATGCTGTTTGAGTTGTAAACGTACAAGCATAATAAACTGTTTACAAGGTCTTTCATTTCAATATATCAATATATCTAAATCCCCTCCACTCGAAGGCCCGAGCTTCTGGTGAGATCCGTCTCGACACAACAGACCGTTTCGTTATTAATCGTTAAGTTTCGCTGCAGTTTATGTGTGAGATTATTAATATCTTGACGAAAGTTTATATCAACGTTTAAAAGTTTCAACCGCTTCAAATAACTATGCAATTTTTCGTATAGTTGATCGAACGTCCTTTTATCGTTAACTCGCAGATTGATCATTTTTACATAACGTGTATTTCTGATAAACACTTCGAAAACTACACGTCCGTCGTCTAGAACGAATCGCGCGAAACGTGGATCTGTCTTTAAAAATCTTATACCCTCCTTCCAAGGAACGGGTGTTTTTTGCACAGCGTTATTTTCGTCGAAGCAAAATCCCCATTCTTCTAATTTTTGTTTATTGTCTGCAGAGAGATTGATAAAACGTCGTCTGTGATTGAACAGTTCTACGCTGAGAATTTCCTCTAAAGTGATCACAGATGGTCTCTCAGGCACGAAACCAACACACCATTCTTCATCATCACTCATAACGGTGCTGAATACACTCATTTTTTCCCAAAGACTGAATTGATTAAAAACAGTTATGTAGTATTTATGTTGTTTTCCCCACCACATAAATTGCAAAATATCACTTCCTTCACGAAATATTCGTGTCCGTTGCCCACGACGAATTGATCGTCACAAATTCCAATTCTATGACTCATTTACACTATTTTCGTAACCGTATTTTGCAGAGGATGATAGGTAAATAGCTTATCGTGCAAAATCAAACAGTAAGCCGTGGTGTCTGGATGGAAATTTTCATGAGATTCAATCATCAATTTGATATCCACAACGCCTTTCTTGATGGCTTCCGGTTGTCGCGAGCAATCGAATACAATTAGCGGTGATATGGTTTTGAATTCATTTTTATTGAAAAGAGGAGCGTTTTTGTTTCCGTAAAAGTAGGCTTCTTGACCTTTCAGATATTTCTCGTAGATGACATTAAAGTCATTTTTATCAAAATTCATAGTGAGCGGTTCGTAGGGATACGATTCGGAATTTAAAAAGAGCTTGGCCGAGCGCAGTTTACAGTGATCGAAAACGCTACTGTCCTTCAGTTGAGTGCCGTGGCGTTTCGTTTGAAAGCCAACAATTATCATACGCGGCGTTTCGACTTGATTGGCGCTCGTCACAGTCCATGCATGCTTTGTCGTTGTCGGCAGCGTAGGATATTCATACAGATCCCACGATCTAAACACAATGTTTTTATTCTTATTTGCCGTCTTCAAAAGTTTAATTTTCATATCGTTAGACGGTATGATATAAGGCACGTTCCATTTGATGGATGTTAATTCTATTTTAGCCGATTTTTGAAGTTGTCCTGCGGGCGCCGCTGTTGTAAAAATTGCTGAATTATCATCCCTCTTACGTATCAATATCAATTCTTGTTTACCGTTCATCATCGCTCTCTTATGATCGTGCGCGAAACCCAGAATGTACTTCAAAGGTATGCTAACGCTAAAATTTCCCTCTGAATCCAACAAGTTGGCGTTGTTTGAACTTAAATCCCAACCGCAATTTGACAATGCCCTCACATCGTCCGGACTATGCAGCACATAACCGATCATTGTGGAGGTAATGCCCACATTTTTAGTCGAATCGATTTGCACGCCCCACAATTCATAGCGAATTTCCTCAAACAGATGCGCAATTCCGTTGTTGATAATTCTCGAAGTTTCTGCCGTTCCGCCGTCCTCGCCAACCAATTTTCCGCGCACTTCGAGCACGCTGTCGTGAGGAAACGTTATGGTGTCCTGATTTTGAATGGCTATGCGAATTTCATCGTTGGTCTTCAACTGATTGGTGTTGAACGGTTCCTGCGAGTGTACGCGAATCGAGTCTATACTTTCGTCTAGAACGATCGGAAAATCAACAGTCAAAATGTCTTGCATTTTTTTTTAAATTTTTTAATTCGAGTCCGATCGATTTTAGAAAATTTAAATTCTCTCTATTAATTTGCTTCTTCCTTTTCGATTCGATTCCCGTTTTTCTTGTTGCCTTTCTACTTTTATTTTCAGTTGTTGCTGTTTCTACTGCTGTTTTCGCTGTTACCGATTCAGTGGACAATGCTCGACTGGCGTTACTTGTCGTTTGCAGTTGATCTTTAAAATAATAGTCTCCGTAATATATTCCCATTTTACAAGCGTTTAAGATGTAAACGCACGGTAACGGGTTCGCCGTTAAAATCCACCGTTCGATCGTCTTGATCAACAATAGTAATTGTAACGTTGTCTATCACGTTGCGATTGATTGGCAAATAAATAACGTTTCTCGGCGTTAAAGAGATTTTATAGCCCGGCTCCTCTTGCGGATAGAACTGAAACAAAGTGTGCTCGGGCTGTCCGTTTAAATAGGATCCGCTGACGATGTTACATTTCACTCTGACGGCGTTTATTTTTGAAATGTGTGCCGTAAAATCTGATTTGTGTGCACTGTTTGCCTCCAACACTTTTCGCGTCTTGCTGAAACCCAGCAGAGATCCCACGCTACCTTCGACACCGATGTCTATAATCACATCACTCTTTATTTCCGTTTTCAACGTGTTGTTATTTGCTTTGATTCTAATGTTTCTGTTCACTTTTTTCAATTCTTCGACAAGGTATTCGTTAATATCATGGATATCATACGTTCCTTTTGGTATCTCGATCGTTTTCCTATTCTCATCAATATCTGGAAGGTCTGGATCACGGTAGACAAATTTATTGTTGGTCTCATCGATATTTGGAATCGAGTGCCACGACTCAAACTCAATCAGTCCCAATTGATATTCTTCGTTTTCGTCGAGCACTATCGACGGATAAAAGGAACTACTCATCACCGACTCAATTCCGCTCAGGGTAAACGTGAATGACATTTTCTAAGTTTCCAATAGGAAAAACAAGCAGTGATGACCGCACAAAACTGAGTTGAATTTCTGTCTTCTCTCGTAGTTATATACTATTTCGCAACCTTTCAAATAATCGACGAGCTCTCTCGGTGGTCGCAAGTTACCGAAACTGTCAAAGTACTTAACATTTTTGCCGACTTTTTTGTACGCAACCCAGTGCGTTCCGGGACCGTCTCTATCATCCAAATTTACTACGGCGCTCTCGTTCTTTTTTGACTTTTTAGGCAGTGCGTTTCTCATGTACACACCTCTGAACAACTTAACGTTTAACATTTTTGCATAGCGTTCGATCTCCGCATCGGTGAGCGCGTGTTTCGGCAATATTTTTAAAAGTTTTTTGAAGTCGTCGTGGGTCGGTAAGCTCTTAAAAAAAGCCCATAACCTCTTCTATACGGCTTCAAATACAAGCCGCTTCCTTTTTTACCGATGGCTATGGCTTCCATTGTTTCATTGTGACGATTCGCTTCGGCAAGTTTATCCCTGGCCCCCTTTGCATCTATAACGGTTCTGGCAACGTTCGCAGCTCCGCCGGCCAGAGCTCCCAACGCCGACAGGCCTGCAAACAGCGGGATTAGCGGTAAAAACCCCCCCGTTTTGGGTACGGGTATCACTCGAGATTCACCGCCGTTTTTTTTTTATTGCAGCAGCATATTTGTTCACACCCGTCGAGCTTATAGCGTCGAGTTCCCGCTGTGCCTGCTTAATAAGACTGTTCTTGACGTTGGAATTTCTAGTTTTCACACTCCTTCTACCTTGTCTCAGCGTCGACTTTGCTCGTCTGCTTGAGCGTTTGCGTTTTGGTGTAACGTCTGCGGATGATGAAGAAGTTCTCTTTCTTTTCATACCCATGCCGAGTTTAGTTTTAATTTTCATAGCTGTCGCCGTAAGCAACGCGGCTGTCTTTTCACCCAAACTAGCGTCTTTGGCCTTCACACGGTCCCAAGCTCTTTCGAGAAGTTTGCGATCGGCTATGTGACGTTCTTTTAAATTCTTTGTGTTTGCGTAGGCTATGTCGTGCTCTTTACAACCTTCATCCAATCGATTCACACCTACGTCGCCTCTGTCCAAACGCTTCTCCAACTTTGTTCCGGGTCCGCAGAAACGATAGCCGGGTATATGTAGTTCGAGCGGTAATTTGTTGATTAACGTGTTGACAAGTCCGCGTCCGCTAACGAAATCCCCTAATGAATGGACGAAGACCATCTTTTATACCACGTCTTTCTTGAGTATCCACGAGTTGTGACTATCGTCAAAACCTAGCCACTTAATAAACAATTTATCACCTTTTGTTTTCAAGACTTTTTCCACCAAATAGACGTTATTGTTCTTGTCGGGCACTTTTTGAAGTTCCTCCTCGTAAAAGCCGCCCTTGATCGGTGTTTTGTTTGCGTCGATCAGCTCGTAAGTGCGCGGATTGGTGTTCAGTTTTACTTTAAATACCGTAAAAATTTCAGTCGTCCAATTGGGAAGGTAGCCTTTGTCGAACAAATGTTTATATTTACTGATGCGCACGCGATCGCCAACGTGTATTTTTTGTTTTCTAGCGTCCACTATTTTTAAATTGGAGTAAACGGTCTTTAATAATTTTTTTTCATTTTTTGCATTCACCTCTCTCGGTTTCATTTTTATAGTACTGTGTTTGGTGTTGTTGTATTCGGCTACAATGTCCGGCAACGCCTTAAACCATTTGTAATTTCCTTCGATGCCAAAGTGTTTCCACAATCGCGTCTTCAGCGTTCTTATGAAGCGCTCGACTATGCTGCTCTTTAAATTGCTAAAAGATGAATAGTGATTTATGGAATATTTTTTCATTAAATTTTGAAAATTTGAATTGTAAAATTCCGTTCCGTTGTCCGTTTGCAGATTACGAGGCGGCTTTTTAAGTGTTTTTAAAATTTTCAACATGGCGTCCGCAACCTCCTTTCCACGTTTGCTTTTCAACGGCTGCGTCCACGCATACTTGGAAAAGGCATCGATTACAGTGAGAATATATCTGTAGTTGTTGTTCACGCCGGCGTACGGAATCATTTCGGCCAAATCGGCTTGATAGAGGTCGTAGAGACCCTTGACGATCACGCGTCTGCGTCGATAGTTCTTTCTCGCCGGCTTGTGCAGCTCGTTGACAATTCTGATTTTTTCTGCAGAGGCTTTTTGCGGCGACTTGTTATTTGTACGTTTCATTGTTATTTTGGTGTGTGAAATATGGGATTTAAAAACAATTTTCTGTGCTGCACGTTTGACCGCGACGTTTTCACAACGGGACTGTGCAGTCTCTCTTTAACAACAGACGCAATTTTTAAGTTCGTGTTGGTTAATATAGGTTCTAATCGGCTAACACTAATAGAGTCGTTGGTAAAATATTTTACAGTGGTTTCCGATTTTTGTGTATTGTCGTTATGAAATGATAGAAATCGAAATGATGTTCTCTTTCCTCTATGCGGAATGTTAATTATTTCATTGGTCTCATCTAGATATTTAGTATAATGTTGAAATGATGACACGTCTCCTTTTCTCTTCAACTTTTTTGCTTCGCTCAAAACCGATAGTTGCAAGGGGAGATTTTTTTTATAAAAACGTCTAATTAGCGGTTCTCTCGCGGTCATCGATTCGTACCGAGTTTCCATGCCCGTAAGAAAACTCACAGATTGTTCTCGATAATTGTTGCTGTTATCATCATGAACTTTTTCAGCATCATCATTTTTTCTTATTTCATCAATATTTTGCAAAAATGTTGTTTTTTTTTGTGTATCATCATTTTGTATAATAGTATAGCCGTAGTCGTCATAGTTGTTCCTTTTTATTCTCTTTGTTGCACTAGTCTGCTGCAACAAACTATTGAACGGTGCAAGCTGTTTTCTTTTGTACAATTCAGCTGCAGCAGTGCGTTTTCTTAGATTAGCGTAAATAGTTCTCGCCGCCCTTTCTGCACTTGTTAAATCTCTCATAGTTGCTATGTCAACATCAGCTCTGCCATGTCTATTGAGCGACAACATTTCATTGACTTAACAACGGATATCGTAGGTATATTTCCACGCCTAGCGTAACCCTGTCTTTTATTTTTAACTGTGTTGTTTTAGCACTAGCTGAAAATTTTATGCGATCACCGTTGCTGATTTTTGTAGAGTCGAGCGTCGTATACAATTTATCGTTGATGAATATATTCGTGTCCACGGGCGATGTTCTTATAGACTGTATTTCCATCCCGTTGACCTCCTCACCGAATATATACTCTACGAATCCTTCGGCCAGAGTATAATGATTTTCGGGTGTTAATTTAGCATCGCGACTGAACAGACGAATTATAAACCGTCCGCTATATTTTTTCAAAAAATCCATAATCAATAGTGGTATTGATTCGTTCATGTAGCAGAGCATCACTTCTGTTATTTTTTGGTTAAAATAGTCTACCGTAACGGCATCCTGTTGATTTCCTGTCGATGTACCGACATTTATCAGTTTTTTACCATTAAAGTCTAACGTATCATTATTTACAATTTTAAATCCTACTGCTGCAGGAGGAGGAGGATTGTGAACTAGTTTCCGCAGGCGTCTACTGTGTCTACCGAACTTATCTACGGGCATGTCGAAAGGGCACTGAAGATCTAGTCAAAAACAAAACTCAATTTATACAATAACGTTTGCTTTTCTCAATTCCTCCATGATCGAGACAATTTCGTTGTGATGAGACGTATTGCCGGCTACTTGGGAAGCGTACAACAATTTCAGTCTGTCTACCAATTCGTTCAAATCATTCCAGTACACATATTCTTTCTTCTTGTTTCTGTTCATTTTCAAAAATATTCCCTCGCCGCTAGGCAGAGCTGCTCCAGCTCTGCTCCTGTTCTGTTCTGACTCTGCTGCTATCCTATCGGTATTTTGTTTATTCGCAAACAGAGGCATGATTATATTTTTATATTTAAAACCCGCGTTGCTCTTAATTTTACCATCGGCTTTTAGATGAGCGCCTGTATATTCCAAAATCTTCATGTATATGTCTTTATCCGTTTGCGTATAATTTTCGGGTTTTTTCATGAAAATCAATTCATAAATTCCCTGAGTACCGTCGATCTTGAGCTGATCGATAACAAGATCGTTTTTATGAAAAGTTATTTTCTTATTGCCAATCATGTATTTTCCATCGCCGTCGCTGTTGTCTATATTATACTTAACACCATAAACGTAATCCTTATCAGTCATGGGTTTTCTATTTAAATATAATTCTGAAAGACTTGTGGTGGTGGTAGGCGTACTAGATGAAATCGGTGATTGAAAATCAATTTTACGGTTCAAAGCCGCTCTTCTTGTCGTCGTAAACACTTTCCGTGGAGTTTCGTCTGATTTTATTTCTCTCTTAAGACACGCCCGTTCTTCTTCATCCTCCTTCCTCACATGATCGATTAGAACTTTTATCGGTTCGATGAGCGGTTTCAATTGCGTCTCGACACTTCTAATCTTCTCAAAATCACCAGATTTTATTTGATTATACTTATTTCTAACAGATTTAATAGCTCTCCTCAAACGCCTACGCAGAGAAATTTCGCTTTTTTTCTTCATGATACACAGAGAGAGAAGTAGTATGACTGTGAAATAACTGAACAAGACGTGTATATTTATACTTCCCGTTTCACGGCTATGAAATTATCAAAATTCATCCTATATCTGCCTGAGTTTATGTCAGAGTCTTTGTCGATCACGAAAAAATTATACTTGTTCTCCGCCCAGCATTTGGCGCACAAATTTTTAAACTCTTGAAACGACATGTCCGTATTGACATAGTCGTCGTAGACATGACGCAAATTCATGTCATCCTGTTTGAAAAGTATAATAAAATTCGCATTGTCTCTGACGAGCTGCTTAGGTATTCTACTGTACGATTGACACAGGTAAAAACTGTCTATGTTAGCATGTCGTCCCATACTGAAATATTCGCGAATGTTACTTTGACTTTCACACGCTACGTCGTCGAAAATAAAAATTGAATTCGGCTTTGCCTCGTTCGGATGCATTATTGTTTCGCTGGCGGTGAAGGTGTTATAGCCCAACCCGTTGCCTACGCCCTTTAAAATCTCTGCAAGCATTCGATACTTTTCCTGTTGAAGTGATTTTGAGTAGACGTAGACGTTTTCAAATTTGAGCGCGTTTTCGTCAATTAACAGCGAAATCATTACATTAGTCTTACCACAATTCGACGGTCCTACAATAATGCACCTTACTGTGCCGGGAAGTAATTGTCCATGTTTTTTAATTATTGATTCATTATTTTGATCTAGATTTAAAATTTTAATCTTTACAGGTTGTTGTATCAATTTCATTTTTTTTAACAATGCACTGCGTAACGTTTCACAAAGACAACTGATCATAGGGAACGGGAAAGAGGGGTTTTTATATAGAGAATAAAAATGCGAACTTTTAAATTTTATTTTATTTGTGAAAAAAAATCATTCAACTTTTTATATCAACGGTAATTAATAAAAAAAAAACACAAACTAAAATATGCTAATTAAACTCGAATTCAATTATTGAACAAAATACACATTTAAATATAATAACCTATATTAATTTTGTGAAAAAAATCAATTTAACATTAACGCAACTTTTTAAAAAAAAATTACATACACTAAAATATGCTAATTAAACTAGAATTATACTAAAATATGATAATTAAACTCGAATTCAATAGTATTGTATAAAATGCACATTTAAATATAATAACCTATATTAATATGTGAAAAAATCAATTAACATTAACGGAACTTTTTAAAAAAGAAATACATTCACTAAAATATGCTAATTAAACTAGAATTATACTAAAATATGATAATTAAACTAGAATAATACTAAAATATGCTAATTAAACTAGAATTATACTAAAATATGATAATTAAACTCGAATTCAATATTATTGTATAAAATACACATTTAAATATAATAACCTATTTTAGTTTTGTGAAAAAATCAATTTAACATTAACGATACTTTTTTTTAAAAAAATACATACACTAAAATATGCTAATTAAACTAGAATTATACTAAAATATGTTAATTAAACTATAATTATACTAAAAAAATTGTCCTTCTTAAACATTATTTAAAAAATAGTAATGTTTTTTTTTATTATTTAAAAAAATAGTAATGTTTTTTTTAATCTCGTCACTCTTTGATTTTACAGTGACCCCACGCTAGAGTTTTGTGAGAGTCTGCCAATAAACACCTCTTATCGTCCGCTGCACTGAGACAGATTTTATTAGTTTTTTGTACAAAAACGTCATGCTTCACCGATCTAAACACGCACATTTCACACATTAAAGTCTCACCGGTCCGTAAGCAGTGCAAATAGTCGTCGAACTTCAATTGATTGTTAACAACGTTCTTTTTGACACCTTTTGCTCTCTTGTGACAATGACTAGCGCTGCCAAACAGTCTGAAACAGTACATTTTCGAGCGCAGGCCTACAAATTCAGCGATCAGGTTAGAACCCGTTTCAAATTTGAATTTGCCGAGAACTTTTTTGTTGACCAGCGGAAAACCATACTCGTTGTCGACGGGAAAATTGGATGTGTCGAACAAGTGTAGGTCAGCCTTTATGTCCTCATAAATATCGTCTGTCATCACCTCGAGAAAAAAGCTGTCCGTGTCGGTGTAAACCAAATTGACGACATTGTACTTTTTCTTTAAATAATTATAGAAAAAATCGTACATTAAGCATTTGGACAGGTCGAGAACTGCTGCGCCAATGTAGTTTGGCTTGTTATATTCTACGGTGAGTCGTTTCATCTGCACGGCTGCCAGCTCGCTGTCAAAAATGGCTATTGAATGAAAATTTGGCTGACTGATGTAGTGTTCGGCGCCGCGCTTTTTTCCTTGACGCTCCCAACGGCTCACCAAACGCACGTCTACGCGCTTTTCTACGCTTTCAATAGATTTTCCATAACACGCGTTGTTCTTCATCTTGTACATATCCTTCTCGAATTCGGACTCGGCTAGAGCACGCAGCTCCGTATTCCTATCAATATACTTTTTCAAAAAGCACGATTGGGCAAATTTCAACACTCTGTGAATTTTTTTCACCTTGAGTCCATGTTCCAAACACTGTTTGAGGTATCTATAGTGAAGTATGTAGCGGTCTTTGTCATGTAGCGTACTTATCAATTTTGTCTGTTTTGATTTAGTGGTCGGGGGAATTTTTTTTTCCGCGCAAAATGGAAAGTCGTTGTGTCTGTCGTGCAAATGAGTCGGGTATTCCAAGTCAACCTCTAAGAAATAACCGCTCTCGCCGTTCTCGTCGTTTAAAATTTGTTTCAAGTCAAAATTTTCAATTTCGTCCTCGCTCAGCCAGCTAAACCCACCTGTCGGCAGAGGCTGAGACATTGCCCAACCGTACTGATTGTTTGCGTCTAAGTATACGAGAAACGAGGACGGTTCATCGGGGTTGTATTCGTTTCTCATATATTTGTTGTTGGCGACGCAATGACGTTTCGCGCAATAAGAAATACCACCACGCAACGATTTCCGAATAAAGTGTACCATATCAATATCAGACATCAGTTCAAGTTCCACCTGAGTATATTTCAACATCGCATCCCACGACATTCCCGGCAGCGTATAATAGCACGCGGGATCGAGTTGGTATGTTGCAAGTTCTAGTTTGCGAAATTTTTCAAAGATATCACAGAGGAGAATCACATCCGTTTTCAAATAGTTATTCGAGTAGTCGAGCAATGTTTCACACTCGAAAACCGTCCATACTTTTTTTGCACGTTCGTATTCCTCCTCTGTGATATTTTCGTCATTTAATTGAGAATAAAACGATTCAATGGGCGGTAGTTCCTTTTCGTTTAAGACATCGAGCGAAGTGACATACTCGTATGGAAAAATGCCTTTGTCTGTGACCAGTTGAAATTGATCCATGTCCGGATATTGATTTCTGAGCTCGATAAAGTCTTCTTCCTGCATCGTTTTTGCCAATTTGCTCAAACTGCATGAAAGAAAACGAAACGAGTCCAGAAATCTGATTTCAACACACTTTTTACTTTTAAAATGATTATTTTCATCCTCATCATCATCATCATCATCGCATTCAGACAAAGGAAATTTCGCACTAAACGAGATGTACTTCTCTTTATTTACAGGTATAACCGAAATATTATCACAAACCGATGCCAACTGTTTTATGAATAGATGACTATCGAAATTGCTCAAATTATGAAAAAATACCGGAAGAAATTTTGGAATTTTATAATTTAAATTACAAATGCTATGCGCATATCCGCGAGGTTCGCCCGTCAAATGATCGTGATCCAAAACAATCGAATTACTCTCTTCGACGGTGAAACTCTTCTCGCAGATATGGCATTTGTCTTTGCGCAACCGTTCGATATCTTCGCTTTTGAGTTTACGTAAAGGAACTACCCGGTTTACAATTTCATAAATTTGCTTCGCATCACTCACAAGACTTTGAATGAACTGTATTGTGCAGTCGCTGCCGTTAAAAATTCTCAGTTTGGAGAGCGATGCGTCATAGCTACACTTTATATAGTAGGAAAAACTGTGCGGTACGTGTTGATTCAACGACACTGTAAACGAACTGGAAGAGTCGGGCATTGCCGTATGTATGGGTTTCAGTATAGTTTCCGAGTCGGCGTAAATTACAAAAGGTAACAGCTCTTTTCGTTCATAATTTTTAAATGATATAATGTTGCCGGGACTTTCGCGCCCTAATCGGTCTTTTTTTAAATCTGGGGTAGGCAACTTTACCCTCACCTTTCCGCAATCGTATTCACAGTGTCGTTGAAGCAAATTTTCACTGCTGAAATACGACAAACAACAATCACACAGGAATTTCTTATGTTCTTTCTTAGTTAACTGAGAAGACACCAATCGTGATAAATTCTTAATCCAGACATAGTGATTGTTGCTTGACGCGTCGTCGCTGAAATATAACAAGTTTACGTGATTGTTTTTTTTCTCTCGTGTACAGTAGAGAGGACCCACGATGTTACAACGGTCGTCCAGACCGAAAACGTTCACGCTGCAAAAATCGTTCAATTTTTCAAACTGTGCAATGTTTTTTATTTTCATTGGAAACTCTAAACCGTTTAAATTTAAAACTTCGCTGTAATGCGGATAGGATGTGATGCGGTCACTGTGGTTGTTTGCTGGAAATAGTGCGCTGACGATTGCCCAAGCGAAGCAAAATTGGTCATTATTATTTTTTACATTTATACAGGCTTCCTTGATTTTGATTTTTTTCGGTAAATCTATATAAGAAGAAGCGTGCAGCGGATTATACTTCATGACGTTGAGTTCGAAACAGTCGATTTTTTGCAGAGCCCAGCCCGAATCGCGCTCCTGAAATTCCTCTGCTTTTTTAATAATTTTGTTTTTAAAATCGGTCAAGTGAACGTCAATATCTGTGCCGGCGGTAAAGATTAGGTTTTTCGTATTGAACGATTTTAGTTCGCGCGCGATCTTACCATTTTTCAGTAAAAAGTAACAAGCAAAGAGTTCAAAATTTACTTTAACCGTTATATGTTTTTCGAGGTTGAATTTTATCAAGTCAACGAATGCGGTTCTGTTGCTCTCGAAAAACTCATCGATATTCAAACAACTGTAATTTGTGTTATTGATTTTATAAGTTACTATACGGTGTTTAAAAG
The DNA here is from genome assembly GCA_963575645.1 of Xanthostigma xanthostigma. Taxonomy (NCBI): domain Eukaryota; kingdom Metazoa; phylum Arthropoda; class Insecta; order Raphidioptera; family Raphidiidae; genus Xanthostigma; species Xanthostigma xanthostigma. The sequence continues at coordinate 29,660,412 of OY754467.1, read as the reverse complement.
CAAACTTTGAAACTTCTATATTATCGCGATGATGCACGTAAATATTCGCTTTATGACTAATGCTCTTTTGATGAGCGCCAAACGAACCGGCCGACACTTCAACACCACAAGCTTCGCACAAGATTGTACCACTGCATTTTTGTCTTTTTGTCGACGACGACGATGACGTCGACGGTTCATTATCAGTTTGCAGTTGTCGCTTCATTGTGTTCGTAACGACTGAAATGTCGGCTGGTTTTTCAGGCTTTTTTATATTGTGAGAGCGAGCCAAATGCGCAACTAACTCGTCCGTTTGCAAGACTTGTAGTCCGCACACAATACATTCGTGTAAACCATCTTTGAAAATATCAGCGTGAACGTTTTCATGTCTTTTTCTATTATCACGTCTAGTAAATGACTTGTCACATACAGCACATTTAAACATTTTTCCAATTATATATTTAAACTAGTTATGTTCGATAAACTTATTTTTTTCTGAAAAGAAGCAATATACAAGATCTAGCAATAATTTTCTAAAGTACTTTCATGAATTTACACTCTTCAAATGTCTCTGTGCAAAAATTATATGTTAAATGAAAGCGAGTTAATAAACGTGATAAAAAACTATTTCACTAAGAAGCAATAGCGACGTAATTTTTCTTCGGCAGTGATGTTCACTGTTAATGGAGTTCGTGTTCTTTTATTCGTTTCACATTCGTCTGTAAAAAAAAAATACAATTAATTATGATGCAAAAAAACATCAATGATATTGTACGTTATAGTTTTACATACTTCTTATAATAATATGTATATTGCAGATGTTTTCTCAATCTTATGACAGCTGGGTGCGATGCTCTACAATTTTTACGTTCTGAAGCAAAATAGAAAAGTATAACAAATCTTTTTTTAAACAGATTCAAAGTATTTTCTTACTTACCGATAATTAAATCAAATTTCGGTTAATGTTGTTTTCCGGACAAATTGTTGATTCCCTTGAAGACTGCACTTGCAACACGACACAATGATTAAATCAAACTGATAGAAGTTTCATGGTATGCTATGTGTTATGAAATACAGTAATATCACGCTTAACGCGGGGTGGGGGGGGTACGATATATACTTGAAATTATACGAAAGAGAAATATGACACTTTTAAAATGCTGAGCTGGTGTCTTCGTATCCGTTGTAATGTAGATATAACGGCTGTCATGAAAAAGTATTTTTTTTTCGTCTTCTTAATTATCATAAACTGTTAACTATCTTATTTTTTATTTCAGACTTGTTGTGTTGAATCTATACCTGTTTGCTTCAAACCGGAAGTCTGACGTTTTTTATAATTAATAATTAACCTGATAAATAAGTGCGTAAACAATATAATAGTATAATATTATATTACACCTTGTATAACGAACACATCCGCTAAGGAAAAAAAATCGCTTCAGGTATGCGTGACGTCATTATGATGTGAATAAAATGAAATACTCTTGTAAGAGAATATGATAGCAACGAAAACAATTTAATTACGACCTCAGCAGAATGCATAATCTGGACTTTGAACTGTTATTACAAAACGCTAAAAAGACAGAGCCGGACTTTACTTGGGTAATATTATTGAATGTTTGTATCCGATATTCTTCTGTCACTAGAACCTGTTATTACAAGGTGGGGCATTCAATCAAATTTTATACCCACCATTTTGATTGATTATAGCTGAATCCGATTGGTTCACTGGCTGGAAAAGGACGGTTGTGTAATTGGAGAATAATGTCTGTTTCAAAACAACTAATTTGGGTAACTGCCTGATTGGAGTATAATTAACATCCACCCGCCATTTTTGTTTGCTTAAAGCCCCCCCCCCCTGATTGATTAAAACTATCATCTCATCGATTCACGGAAAGAGGGCGCCATTGATCGTCACTGAAACGTCGCAGTGACGCTAGAGTGGTGGTCAATGAGCAGAGCTGTAAGTCCGTACTGAGGATAAAATATCAGTTTTTTTATTTTGCATTAAAATTTGTAAATGAAATCTTTACTTTTTTAAAGTTTATTATAAATAATTTTGTTAATTATTAATAAGTGTCACTCTATGTGCGGCACGCCAAAAAATTTTAAAATCTAAATTGGGCCCGTTGATTAAAAAGGTTGCACACCCCTGATCTAGATTTAAAAAAAATGTTGTTAGACTAATAATTTAATAAAAGAACACGATTCTACCTGTCACATTAAGTTCTCATGATGAGATTTTTTAAGGCCGGACCTGTTTTAGTAATATAAGTGTCGTATTACATTGTTTATAATGCAACAGAAAAGTCCACCTGTCGGCCGAATGCATAAGCTTACATCACGCTGATAATGAAGCGTGCAGTCGCTTCCGTTTTTTGATCATAGATGGCGCGGATAGTCAAGTGCTCATCTCATGTTACAAGTGCAACAGAAAAAGTCCATCTTGCGGATTATCATATAAGCTTGCATTGCGCCGATAATGTCGCGAGCAGTGTTGCTTCCGTTTTTTTGATCATAGATGGCGCGGAGTATACTTAATAATTCTCATTAACATTAAACGTGTAATGGATAAGTAGCATTCGTTGTATGAATCGCATCGTGGTCTAGCGGATAAAGACACTGCGCTTGCGACCAAATCGAACCCTGTTCGATTCCTCAGCTCACCGTTATATTAAATTATATAATTAAATTATGATTTTATTTTATTAAATATAATTTAATTAAATAAATTATTTTATTAAATATAAATTAATTAAATAAGTTATGATTTTACTAAATATAAATTATTTAATTAAATTATGATTTATCAAGCATGTGATTCCTCCATTCTCTCTCTCTCTCTCTCTCTCTCTCTGATCTCCCGCTCTTTTCAGATGGTCATATGTAAAAACCGTCGACAACAAAATATAGTCGATTAACGCTATAACTATCAACTCATTGGTTCACGGAAAGGGATGGCTTACAAAAGGAAGGTTTTGATTGGAGAATAATGTCTGTTTCATATCATTTCATTGGTTCACAAAAGGGGGCGTTATGCTCTCTGATTGGCTCACAAAAGGAAAGGCTCGGATTGGAGAATAATGTCTGTTTCATATCATTTCATTGGTTCACAAAAGGGGGCGTTATGCTCTCTGATTGGGTCACAAAAGTAAAGGCTCTGATTGGAGCTGACTGAAACGCTTACCCCCACCACCAGCTGAGGAGTTAGTATGGTCCCGAACCGGCCTATTATACTACTACTAGAAAACTGAAAAATGTCTGCCTCATACGGAACCTGCACTTACAGTTGTCGATCCATTCTGGTCTGTGCTGGTTTGTACTAGAGTAGTGTACAAAATCGTACAAGTTGCAGGTATATGGAGTGCGTTATCTTTTTTATGAACGTGTATAATCTTATTCAAATAAATTTTTAGATACGTTATTCATCTTTGTAAGATGTGTTCTACCGAAACTTCGACTTCGGCAAAAAATTAAACCAATAATAAGTATTTTTGCACTATGCCCCTTAAAATAGCTTTTAAAAACCCTAACACCCTTTTTGTTCGCTTAGATTGCATTTTTTCAATTTCGACCTCCTTGATAGTTTTTTATTCGAATCGATCCTGAACCCCTATCCACCAAAAAATGAGGTTGAAAGTCATTTTCTTATTTTAATAAAATATGTTCAAAATGCTCCCCATTTCTTTTTACACGAAAGTACAAACGACTTTGAAACCTTTCTCGCACTCATTCTAAAATTTCATTTTCTCTGCAGGCAGCGGCTATTTTTTGTCTCAACTGCTGAAGATTTTGCGTACTTGATGAACCCACAGAAAAAGAAATGTATCGGCGTTAAGTCTAGTGATCTTGGTGGCCATAACACGGGCCCGAGCCGCCCGATCCACTGTCCAGGAAAATGATCGTTTAACCATTGGCGAACAGGTACCGTAAAATGAGCCGGAGCTCCATCTTGTTGGTAGTGTAACAATTCGTCGTTGAAAAATCGTCCCCATCTGCATCGACTCGATTTTCTATCTCATGCACTATCACAGAGTGGATGATATCTTCCATCATTTCCGAATAAAATAAAATGCTGTGTGGTTATCAAGGTTCACGCTGTACGTTTGTATTATTATAGGTGCTAAAATAATTATTTCTAATAATCGCGCGCGGTACATTTTTCGGTGGGTCGGGGTTCAGGATCGATTCGAACAAAAAAATGTTTGGGACGAAAGTTGTTTGTTTTTCAAAAAAGATTCGGAACTTGCGAAAAAAAATCGTATTCCCATTTAAAAAAAATTGTTTGTCTGTAAAGTCGGTTTACGGACGATAGTTTTACGTGATAACGTATTCCGCTTGAATATCATATTTAATAATACATTACTGCGCTCTCGCTTGCACGCATACAGGGTCAGGCGGAACGTTACACTTTTTCGTGCGTGCAGCTGGTGTTTCATCAATTTATAAGACGTTGTCACGTCAAAAAGTTAACTTATGCAGGGCACCACCTGAACACCGCAGGTGAAAAAAATCTGAACCATTCGATTGCCCTCTCAAAACTACAAAAATCAAATAAATATATCTATGACAACAGCAGACGCGAATAATAATTTTCTGAAACAACCCTAATAGAAGTGAAGTTTGTTTCACAATCAAATTGTGAAAATGTTACAATTATACTGAATATGAAGGGAAAATAAGCTATTCTATAGGGAGTACGTACAAAAATCACCCAATATGTCGTCCATGATATTACGCAACTAGACATACAATCTACCCTACCCTCATTACACTTTATTAGCACTATACAGTACCTTCGTTTTAAGTTGAAAGTGAGACAAAAACGAAAGCTCGACTTCGATTACGGCAAGTGTCCTTCGGTTTTTACACCTCGTAATTTAATTCAAATACTAATATTTATATAGATTACATACCAACAAATGAAATTCTTCGTCATTTGGATTACATTTTAATTTATGAATCAACTGGCCCATTTCCTCTGCCTAAAAATTGAATTTAATTATAGAAACGAGAACTACGCAATTAGTTTTTTCCATATCATGATGTTGTAGATTGTTTCGTACCTTATGAATGAAAATTGATCAAAGATAGTTATTTTTGCCCGAACCCCCATAAAATACTTGTTTTTCATGCCTATATTGCGATAGTAAAATGATTATTTTTCGCACTAGTGCGTAAAGTAAATCCAAAGCAGTGCAATTCTACCTATCCAATAATTATATATCTATTCAATTTAAATTCATATGAGCTGCAGAGAAGCAAATGAGGCACTGAACAGTTCACATATGGCCAAACGTAAACTGTCAAATATATTTCAAATATTCTACTTTTTATTATTTTATAGGGTACGTGCAAAAAATATAGTATGTATCTTGATTGTAATGCTTTTATGACTCGTGTGACTATTAAAAACTCACAACTCATCATATTTATAATAATGCATTACAAACTAGTTACATAATAGAGGGCTATGTATCAAGTGCGTGAATTAATATTTTATGACGCAACTTAACATTGGTAAAGAAAGCGCCTAGCGAGTTGTAACAGTCACAGAAAACATAAAATAATCACGCACGAGGCATATAGGTAATATATGTATAGTACGTATTTTTTACACATCTCTCCTATAAAATAACCGATTTTCACCATAATAAGTAGGTATATATTTATATATCTGACAGTTGAGAATTGGACTGTTTACGAAGACGCCTAGTACGCTATCTCTGTTGTCCATATGGATTTAAAAGGCAGTAGAGAGAGAAATACTATTGAATTGGTAAAATCGCGTTGTTTTCATTTGCGCACTAGTGCGAAATGGGTCATTTTAATACCGCTATACAGTCGTGAAAGCAGCTATTTTATAGGGGGTCGTTCAAAACTGCCCTTACCTACGTTTTGAGAGTAGCGTAATCAAAATCCGATCTTATCTCGGACACTATTTTTCAATATCATCATCAGATTTTCATTTATTTATAGTACATGGAAGTAATAGTTAACTGCTTTCAAAAAAATAGTACTTTATGTATCTTGTTTGTAATTAAAGGTGTTATCAAGACAATTGACAGTGTTATGACGAGCGATTTATAATAATAATATGAATTAGTATGGATAATGAGAATGCATTTAACCCCCTTAGGGATTACATTTTGAAGGAAAAATAGTTGATATCCTTCTCTACAGAGTTTAAAATCTCTCCATGTTAAATTTCATCACAATCGGCCCGTAGGTCTGGCCGTGAAAGAGTAACTTGATACAATATTACAACCCGTATTTCATTCCCATAGGGGTTTAATTTTTTTAAAAAGTAGCCTATGTCCTTTCTCAGGCTTAAAACTATTTCCATATTCAATTTCGTCACAATCGGTCCAGCGGTTTGGCGGTGAAAGCGTAACAGACAGACAGACAGAGTTATTTTTGCATTTATATTATTAGTATGGATATCTGACAGTTCAATCATATTGGAAATTTGGATTGTTTACAAGATAAAGCCTACCTTTCTTCTCTGTCGCTCATGTGGAATTAAATGACAACTGGCAAAGATTGGTAAAACCCTCTTTTCTTTTGTTTTACTTTATGCACTAGCACGAAATAGAGCTCATTTGGCTATCGCATTATAGACATAAAAAGCAGCGATTTTAAAAGAGAGCGTGCAAAAAATAATTTTTATACTCACTTCGTATTTTGTCTGACTACACACGCGCACAAGAAATGTCAGATTAAGAACATTTGTAAGATTCCACAGTGTGTCCTGATAGAAGCTACTGACGTTGATAATCAATTCATGACAGGTGTCAATCAGGTCTATCAGTAGACTAGTACAGTAAAGCAACATCTGCACAGAGTAAGCCGAATTGAGTGATTCGCTAATATCGCAAAGTCGAGCATGCAAATCACGTATCTCATTCAACTGTTCCAAATTTCTATCGAAGTTAGGCACAAATGATAAAGATTGCGGTACGCTATGTCCCAATAACACATCTTGCGGTATGTGAGCTGGACTCACCACAATTAAACTTCGCGGCATTTTCGACAAATCTATCGAATTGGATAATAAACCGCCAGACACTTCGGTTTGTCTCGAAATTGTTAGACCATGCGGCGCTGTAGATGCTTTCGTTATTGAAAGATCGTTTGTTCTGATCGAAGTATGGAATTGTGGTGTTTTCTTTGGAGCCACTGACGTTTTTCTTGAATATTTTGTACGACTACTGGATGTTTTATTAGCAGTGTTTAAATTTGTGCGGTTTATGGACAAAAAACATAAACTTTCAAATGTATCTCCTTTGTACAAAAGTTTATTTAACATAGCGAATCTGTAAAACCGTCAGAATTTATCACAACATGGACACTGGGCAATCACATCTTTATTTGCAATTCTTACTTTTATTGGATTAATGCTCAGTTTCTGATTCAATTTTTACCTTTAAGGGAGATTTCTAGTGTAGAAGCCTATTTTTGTGATTTTTTTCTGGAAAAAATGAGGTTTATACAATTAAGAGAGTTTTGACGCCTTTTTATTAAAGAAAGATATAAAGTACAAAAAATTCCCACCAAAAAACACGGCGTACACTGTAGCATCCCTTCCAGTTATCTGAAATTTTAAAATCGATCAAATTCTGGAAGTAGAGCCTTGTGGTTACTGTTCTGACTATAAATAGATTTTTCACGATATTAAAGACAAAGTCACGGTCTCTCAAAGACGAACAAAAATTTTTAATTTGTTAATCCTTTTTTAATATTGCACCATTTGTCGAAATTTTGTAATTTTCACTTGAATCAAATCATATCAGTAGCCACAAGCCTCCACTTTAAGAATCTGATCGATTGCGCAGTGCGCACCGTGCAGTCCCTTTTTTGTAGTGAGGATAGATTCAGCGTCCGGCAGCTCCCCATGCTAGGGTTTAAAAAATAACATTTTTTCTACACTTTATCTTTAATAAAAAGACGTCAAAACTCTCTTAATTGTATTTATTTAATTTTTCCCAGAAAAAAATGCGAAATTAGTGATCAATAATAGGCATCTACACTATAAATCCTCCTTGAGAAATTTCATTTGTTTTCAACTAAACAGTGACTGTCATTTAGTTGAAAACAAATGACAATCTTAAATCTACGTTTAAAGCTTAAAGTCGTATCAGAAACTGAACAATAATATGATTTATAACTAGTACTAATAGTTTATAGACAATGGATAATTCGTAAACCTTCCTGATAAATTATTTATTTTTACCTCTGTTTGAGCAACAATAAGTAGTTAAGGAACTGCCAGACTCCGAGTGTCAAAACCAGTAAATACGGAAATGAACCATACCAGAAATCAATCAAAAACGTAATTGGTAGATCGTTGGAAGGAACCAATGCGTTTAAGAGTCTATCGCCTATAATCATCAGCACGAGATACGTTAATTGGTAAATCGTATTGCGCCTTGTCTGCTGATAGCTCGGCTGAGTCAGTACGCCCATGCGTGAGAGACGAACGTCTATGTCAGCGATTTGGTTCAACGCATCAACAATAACACGTCGGTTGTACCTTAAAACAAATCAAGGGCATTTTATTTCCAATCAGCTCCTCGTGAAAAACACTGCAGTCATCTCACATACTTCATTTGTAAACAAATAACGTAGACCAAGTTTTCCATTATTTCAAGTATTGTTTTTTATTATAAATAAGAAATTCAAAAATGAGTGCATTTTAAGCAGCGTCTGTTGACCCGACTTTGATGACACAGAGAATGGTGGTCCTATTAGTGCATTATGACTATTGTTTTGGATAATTCCGGGATGATATCCCATCCCAGCCATTCAAAACAGTAAGAGAAATGATCGTCGTAAGATAACTGTCAACGTTGTAAGTATATAGATAATTAGCGTCCCGGCCCAGTTTCGCCCGAATTTATAGATTGCCACCGTTTTTTCGTCAACTTACGTTGCAAAATTGGTTTCCACGAAAAGCGCTTTTATTTTAACGCGATAATATTATATAGCCTGTCCGTTCTAAAGATCCATTCTATTTATTGGTGACATTTTTTTTTAATCGAAAGAGTTTTCGAAGAAACTTACTAACTTTACTTCTTTATAATATTAATATAAATATACAATAGATTGGGCCGTCATTGATGTAAACTAATGTTATTCATTTCTAACATTTTTATAACAATTCGTCGTTGACTTCAAGATCTTTACCTGACGGTCCATTCTAAAAATTGGTGAGAAAATTTTTGAAATCGGACGAATAGTTTCAGAGATTTCTTCTTACACCAAAACTTACAAACTGTACCTCTTTATAATAGTATATAGACATGTGACGAAATACAGTCATCTATTTTTAGCTGGCTATTGCTACATTATCAATCGTTTAAAATTACGTTAGGATTTTATGATTCCAGAACAAGCTTCCAAAATATTATTAAAAAAAGTTTTTAGACATATTTTTAAAGTAGATTCCAGCCCTTAAAAAATTGGACGACCCCATTGTCCACCGCTAGTTTACATAGTAAGTAATACAAAAAAAACTCACGTGTTGAGCGCAATGAACAAACAAACTTGCGCCGCGTTATATGGATACGACGTTCCGTATAATTGTAATTCGGAGCGATAATAGATGGCGTGGTGAGCGTATCCGCAACCACACACAACACCTGCAAGAAACAAAAAGCGAACGATGGCTGCTAGATCCCACTTCGAGTTCTCGACATATGTCCTGCCGCCACCCGGCTTCTGCTTGACGCTAAACGGCGCCAGATCAAATATGCTCCACAGGAAAGTTATCGGACGCAGGGCCGTGTAGATATCGTCAGCCATCGTCACTCACAAATATTTCGAAGCCATGGGTTGTCAGATACTGTAATAAAAAAGTCGTTTCGATACATTGTAATTGGGGCTCTAATCGGATCATCAATATTTTCCAAGGTTAGAGAAGCAGTCCTGGTCTCGAGATCGGAATTTTCTAATAAATACAATGTTGGAGGAGCACTCCAAAATATTTCTGACCGTAACATACGTTAAATTATTCTACAAGCAAGTACTTAATGATGAAAATACAGAATAGTTAAAATTACCGAGCTGCTGTTGAGTATATTAATTAAGTATTCATTTATTCAATGTTTCAAATTATTTTAGATGATAGTCTTCACTTTGTAGCCAAAGCTGGCCGCACGCCAAATGTTAAGCTGGCCTACGTTCACGACAATAAACAGGTCACTTTATCTTCTATTTGTATAGCCAACTACCCTTTAATACTATTAACCTATTTATTTCCTCGTCACTTAATAACAAATAGAATTTTATATACTTTTGTCACGCATTCTATCAATGTGGATTCAAATTAGGGATGACCAGAGGCGTTTTAATTATAGAGTCTGAACATGTGTCCAGGATTTCTAAATTTTAATTTGAAATAAATATAATTTTTATAACAGACACCAATGTTCCAAAGTAAAGTTTACCTTCAATTATTGTAAAAATCCATTGCTTTGAAATAAATACACCTATCCCCCGATTTACACGGTAGATACGTTCCTGAGAAAAACGTGTAAATCGAAAATTAAAAATTTTCAAGTCAAAACCGTGTAAATCGAAAAACTTGCAGAAAATGCATAATTTTGCTATTTAACAGTTGTGATTTTTTTCAATATTTTTAGGTGTACACAGAAATAACAATAAAATGCATTGACAGGTTCTGAAACTGTGAAACTTTCATTCAAATACAATTTTCCGTAGATAAAACTTTAATTTTATGCGAAAAAATACAGACATAGTGTGCGTGTGCAGCAAGTCAGCACATAAGCTCTGGATTCCCCCTGAGATGTGTACACAGCGCACGTGTTCAATCACAGTAGCATTTAGTAGAGTGCGATAAAAACAAAAAAAAAAACTTATTTGGAAAACCGTGTAAAAGCGAAAACGTGTAAAACAAGTAGCGTGTAAATCGGGGGATGGGTTTAATCTATTTTTTTTATCTTCAAAGTAATAACAATAATATATCTTCTTGGTTTCCGGGCTTGAAGGCCGTGATCCATCGTTATTTCTTCTACTTGACGTTTCGTCTGTAACTGCGGTAGACATTATCAAAACCGGTGTCGAAGCGTGTAACCCTTTACAACCAGTTCTATACGATCATGACGATCGACAATTTTTTTTTGCCGCGAAACAGATTTCGCACGAGTTATTTTCACAGCTAAGGAAGAGTACATTTTTTTTTCAATAATTTTTCTAGGTTCTTTGGTCCCTAAATAATTAGAATATACAACTCATACCACAAAAAACAAAGGAAGTTTCGTCGATTGTAAAGAGGTAAGTGTCTGTCTTGGCAGCTCAAAGGTAGGTGAGCCGCCAACGTGAACACTTTACCCGCTGCCACATCGCCTTTGATAATGCCTACGTTCCACACAAAATGTCAGGTAGAAATACTGACGGACCACGACCTACAAATCCGGAAAGCAAGAAGTTTTAGAAAAATGCTATCCGTGAAAGCACACATACTTGAATAATATAATAATTATGTCAAAATAGATGCCACGCGTAAGTACCATTAGTAGCTTCCATTAAACACTTTTCTGTTGTGCGCTAAGTGTTTTCTAAACTTCGTGATAGCTATATGCAAGTGGAAGAATTATAGAAAATTGTGATAAGGTAATTGGCCATAACCTTATATAAGGAACCGTCTCGATATTTATCTGAATTTATTGAAAGAAACCATGGAAAAGTTTAATAAGATGATCGGTACAGGAAATACCATTTCTCGGCGTGAGACAGTAAACGCTCTAGTTATAGATGCCCCTACCCGAATTTTAACCTATTGTATCCGAATTCACCCCTGGATACCAGAAAAGTTAAAGTACCTCTGGAGATGAAGAAATTCATTAACTCCAAATTCACAGAATTCTGACACTATAGACACTATTAAAATAAAATGGTTTTTAAATATAGTTTGTTCATTTTTTTAACAAATTAATATCTGCTAATTAATTGTATTTTTACCTTGATTAATTTAGTTGAAAACTTTATGTTCAAAGTAAAAGTATAGACTGTTCTACATAATATAATTATTATGTGATAAAACGTAATAATATATGGTATAACTATAAAAGTCAGTAAACAATAATTTTTATTAACAATTGAGAACACAATATGTAGTAAAAACTTCCTAAGTACAAATTATAGATAATTTTTCAATGTCATTTTTATTGAGAGGCGCGCGTGTAACTAATAACTATACTGTGTCTCAAAACTCAAAACGATGTTCCAGCGATTTAGGGGCCATTCAAATATTACGTAACCAGAATTTTAGTAATTTTGCCTCCTCCTGTCAGCAAAAGTATACCAAAGTAAGCAAAATAAGCTAAGCAACTCCCCCCCCCTGGTGCGTACGTAGTACTTTAATGGCTCCTTATTTAATCAAAGAATGTTCCTTCTATTGTCCATTAATACGCGAAGAATCCAGTTCGTTGTTTGAAAAAATAGGGTCTCGTAGTACTAATGGAAAACCACCGATATATTTTTTTTATTTTTGTTTCAATGTCAAAATGTTTTCCAAAGGCAATGTAAAACTGCAACACGTTCTTGAGAAATTGGGGTCATCTCATATATTACAATTAATTAATATTTTTAAATAGTACACGTTCCATGAAATGTTGGACCCTGTCGTTATAAAAAAATTGTAGATAGTTACTCTAATTTATTGATTTATGCGGATCATTTCTCTATAGAACAAATGCAGATAGGTGTACCTACATCATTAATTTTTAAGGTAAATTTCCATTTTTTTATTGCCAGAGGTACAATTTCAAGTTGATTCATTTTTGCTGAACAATTCAGGGATACTTATGTAAAACACCATAATTCAGCTTTCTATATTGTCAGGAATTACGCAAAATCAACCAGACAATTTAAAGCAAAAATAAATTTAGCCCAGAGAGTCACTCTGATCAATTTTGATAAAGACTTTATACAACAGAGAAAAGCCTACTTTAAATATACCAATTGATAATCCATAAAGTTTACAAACATCTGCCCGGTAACATCAAATCCGAAGTTTCCCATTTTTCCATAGTATTATAACCTAAATTATTCAGTCTAGCCCACTCCCGGTAGTTTTTTAAAAACTTTTCTAATCACTCCTCCCCATTTCACCGCGCAACAAACGCCGCCGCCGGTGTCATGTCGGCAAGTGTGAAAATGCCCTATAAACACCGAGATAGGTCGACAACTGACCTCTGGATCAGTCATTAGACTATCGTGAATTCGATTCCCAAGTTGTTTTAACCTGGCTTTGATGTTGCTCAGTTTAATAAGCCCAACTGACATCCTCCAACAATTCTCTTTTCAAACCTTTTTAAAAACATATTTTTGAGTCACCCAATAAGTCAAGTTACAATATAATAAACGTAGAATAGAGCCATGCATAATTAATATTGTTTTGATTGCTGGTAGACTTGTTTCAACCACATAAATTACTGTATTTAATTTGTCACTCACTCAAGAACGACTTTCATTGCAAAAGGTAGGTAACATGTTGTGCAGCAACAGTACTTAATGCGTCCAAATAAATAATGCTTCTTATACATTATAACACGATGAAAATTCGATTTTTATTTCTCTAACGTACACACAATGTAAATAGCTCCTATAGCTACCGTGTGTTCGATAAGTCCACTAGTTAAAATAATTATAATAATGCTGCACTAGTTGCCGTCCGTCCCACGTACCGTCGTTGTGAAAAGTCAGTATTGGCATGACATGGCCAAAGGTTCAATCGCGTTTTTGTGCCACTCCATTAGGGCCCACACCCGAGACAGGCCGATTTTCTTTATTAGTTTTTGTTTTGGAAATCATTTTTTGCAAAGAAATAATGTTGCGCGCTCCCTGTTGGGACGACTATGCTTTCTGTGGAATATTCTCGCAACAACAACAATGGAAAACAGGTGGTCAAAACCCGACCTTCATAAAGTTGCCTGAAGAAGGCGATACATGTAAAGGAAGGATCTCGGTGTTTCTAGAAAATTCAACCAGGCGGGGGAGGAAGCTATAAAATACGAACGGAGTGGTTGGCAAATCAGTCAGTCAGTTTGTTAGTTGCAGCGTGTACGTACAGTGGATTACAAATAGCTGTGTGACATAAATTGTTCAGTCGGTACAGCAAGGCTGAGGCAACTGCTAAGATAGAAGATAAATGAGCTGTGTAAACCATTGAGTGCAATTATATAAATCTGGTTTTACATAAACAACTTCTTGTAAATAATCGTGTGAATATAGTTAATAGACAAGTATGAATAAGTGTACTAGATAGAATTTGGTGTGTTTGTGTGTTGTAGATATATATTCTTTGTTACTTAGTCTTTTATTTTATTATTTAGAACTGTCGTTATTTTGTTTCTGTTAACGTTATTATTACTGTTTCGTTTGAGAAGTACACTTTCGTTTGTGTGTTTAACTGTTTTGTTAAACGTGTATTATTGTAAATAAATTAATTCCACCACGAACTAGAACAGTTTTGTTACAATATTAAACCCCTTGTTTTTGAAACGCTACGAAGAGGATACTGATCCGATTAAAATTAACAATAATAATAATAATGTAAAAGAAATGTTAGCTGTACTGGTTTTTGAAAATAGAGACGTTTTATATATGCTTTTTCAAAAAAATCTCGAGCAGTACTACATAATATAAAACTTAAAGTTTGAGGTAAATAAGAAGAGCTCTTACTTATAACATGCCACATGATCGAATACAAAGATTTTATTGTGATGTCAAACTTTAAATCAACGGGAAAATATTTTGTAATCTCTGTGACTGCTGGAACATATGCGATTTAGTAAGCTTTATAACTATGTATGTCAAATTTGAGATTGACGTCTTTGCTTAGCCCAGAGAAATTCCACTGTGACATACAAGGCCAAACGAATGATTTTTTTCTTTTGAGGTATGAAACCCTGGGAATGATAAGAATATAAGTCAATAATCTTGACTATATATTTTTTATATAAAAAAAACATTCTCCACGAGAATTTAATAATACAGTAATAATGTAAATAATAAATGATAACAAAAGTTACATTGTTATGAAAACATCAAAACTTATTTTCTTTATTGACACATACACTGTCACCTTTCTTTTGTGTGAAAATTAAACATCTTTAAACTGAATAATGTACACCAAGAAAGTCACAGAAGCACTCACAATCTGTAACAAAAAACATGTTTTTAACACTATTTTATTAACTTTACTTGTATGACGTATCTATCTAATGGAACCCTTCAATTAAATTTTCACCCACTTCCAGGCGTTTGAATAATTGCACACGTATTAAAAACCCATGACAATATAAATTATATAAATATATAAATAATTTCCTAACTTGAAAAATTACTGCAAACAGGCTATTAAGCTGTACAGCCACGTACCATCTGTTACTCCATAGTCATTTGAGTGTTGGTTAGGATTATAATTCAAATTAGTTTTAAAGAACTCAAAAAAAAAACATTCTTTTATAGCAACGTTGACTATAGTAAAAAATAATATTTTGTCCACGTTGCTGTATAAGAGTGTTTGTTTGAGTTTTTTAAACTCTAATTTTTTACAAAATTTGTTCAAAATCTATTTATATACTGATACATTGCTGATACATTGCTCTGCTTAATGAGGGGATCAAATAAAAATTTCGAACATTTTGAGATTTTAAAATGGATGAGAATAGCGTAGACACATTTATAGTTCCGCCATTTTTAATAAAATGACATTTAGGTAACCAAAAAATAATAAAAAAAGTTTTTAACGACATTTAAAAAAGATCAGAAAAAATTGAGTCATCACATTTAAAGAGAACATTCTCAGTTTCTAATGTGCTTTTGAAAATTGTCGCAATCTTTTCTTCGGGAGTTATGGACATTTAAAGACAAAAGTGGCATTTTAGCTTTGGAAGCCGATACTCGGTTTGAAAAAATCGTAGAACAATTTTAAAAAAATCAAGTATGGTAAAAAGGAGCGAATTGTTTGTTTGCAATAATATAAACAATTACAAACACTTATTTTATTCGAAAGTTGACGGGGTCAGTCTGGTATTCGTTTAATTATAGACAATTCTTACCGAAAACATTAATGTGTAGTCCAAAGGGAATAGTCCGTACGCTGTGAAATTCACCTTTTGGTGAACCAATTGTAAAGAGAACATTTGAATCTGAAAATATAAAATATTAACTTAAATGGAGGAAGAAATATTTTAAATCTTTGATTAACGTCTGATTAGAATTCTTCAATAAATAAATTAATTGAAGAAAATATAGTTTAGTTCAAATGTCCCTTTTTGATGAATTCGAGTCCTCCTTCACCGAAAGTAATTATGATCATAGTGCCATTCGAATCGGAATGACATCTAGAAACTTTAAAAAAAATTGAAGTGGGGGACGATAAAATTGCAAAAGTTATAAACTTTTTAGTAAAAAAAGAGAGGTAGTTTTTTGCAAATATCTCCAAAAACTATTGCAGCTATCCATTTTTCATAAAAAATATTCTGAAAGAGCAGGAAATTTCCTACGACAAAGTCTTATCTTCCGGAACTCTACCGTCAATTTTTTAATTTAAAAAAGGTAAAAATAGGGCAAAAAAATTTTTTTAGAAAAAAATGTTTAGCCCTATATTCACGTCCTCTAAATTTAAATTAGAAATATTGATGGTAGAGTTCCGGAAGATGGGACTTTTTTGTAGGAAATTTCCTGCTCTTTCAGAATCTTTTTTGTGATTTTTCAGATATCTGCAATAGTTTTTGAGATATTCGCAAAAAAAAAAACAAACCTCTCTTTTTGACGTGATAACGTCTTATAAATTGATGAATCACCAATATTATAAATTGATAAAACACCGGCTGCATGTACGAAAAAGTGTAACGCGTAACGCATAACGCATAACGCGTAACGTTCCGCCTGACCCTGTGCGTGCTTTTTGCTAATTTCTCGCTCAATTTAAATCAGATCGGTTTGAAACCAGTCTTAAACGAAAGAGGAGAACATTTTACATAGATTTCGTATAACAGAATTTGCCTAAACAGTCTTTTTATACAAATTTATATAGAAAAATATTTTATACAAGTTTATATAGAAAAATAGCTGTATAAATGCAATGTTGTCTAATGCATGGCGCGGCGCGGTCGATTGTCTTTGTTTGCCGTACATGGAAATTAGAAGCAAACGTATGTCTTGTCTTAACATGAAAACGGCTGCATTTCTAATGTTTAATTCAATTTTTTGACATTAGTATATTGTGAAATGCAACGCCTTCTAAGTTAAGTATTGGAATAACTAATTATTATTAGAACATAATACTTTGTAAGTTGCAAACGTCACTTTTGACATTTCTTATCATTCCGACACCAAGGATAAGCGGATTTAAACCAAATTTTGGGAGGTTTAGGTTATGTATTACGGAATACGTTATCACGTAAAACTATCGTCCGTAAACCGACTTTACAGACAACCAATTTTTTTACTAAAGTGTATGTAACTTTGTTATTTATAATGTTAATATAATTTTTTCGTACCCCACTTCGATTTTTTTTTAAGTTTCTAGATATCATTCCGAATCGAATGACACCATAATCATAATTTTCGGTGAAGAAGGACTGGAATTCATAAAACGGGACATGCGAACTAGACTAAAAAAAGAAAAAAAGAAGTGCGCCGGTTTGTGGACACACGACGGATACTAGGCTCCTTACGTATTTTGTATTAAGGTTTATTTTTATCTACTTATAAACAAAACAGAATTATTAAATTTTAAACTTTTCATTTATTAATAATAAATACAAAAATACATAAAAAAATAAATTTTCAGAAATAAAACTTCTTTTCATACATTAGAATAAAGATTTGAAATTAAAATTGTTACGAAACGCTCCAAAGATAAAAAGTCTAGGATCCCGGCAATGCATGAACATTGATTCTATAGAGTGTGCAACATGTATGTTATGGTTTTCTTAAATAGTGTGTATACCTACTATAAAATACACAGTCTCTTTCTTATTCAGGGTGGGGCCGGTAGTATCTAATAATTAACGACTTAAAGATCACGACTATCGATTGTCTATGACTGAAGAGCTTAAGGCCTAGTTTATATGAGAGGCGTTGAACGCTCTTCATGTGTGCTAGGCCTAAAACATCTATACAAAATGCCGTTCTCATTTTAACAGTCAGAGGTCTACCCACTCTTCACCGGCCGGTCTGGACATAAAAGTATATAATATTAACAACATGTGTGCGCGTTTGTTTCTATGGTCCTTTCCTTGTCTAAGCTATAATCTGAACACAAATATATATATATGCGCTGTTGTTTTGTGACGATCTCACATGTCGCTAGGTTTTTTCAAATTAATTCCCCAGCTCTTGGCCTGCGTTAAGAAGCTTAGTTTCAAAAATAATTTATATACAAGCACGGATATTATTAAAAAGCGACTTATCGTATTTAAAGACGAAACGTTTCTCTTTAAACATGAATAATATCTCGAATTATATTAAATGTTGCCATTAGTCACAAGCATTCATAATTAATGCAGGAAATGATGATATAACAAGAAAATGATCTTTAATGTGTTATCTTATTCAAATTTTAAGTCAACAAATAAAATTATAAGTTGGAACAAATATGAAAGCGAAACTGGCAGCTTCAGGAATCTAAAGATAGATAAATAGATTATAGAAGCTCGACAGCTTAATTTACAGCACTACTTATTACGGCACTGTCGAATTACAAAGTCCAGTGCATTGCTGAATACACCATATGGTGGGAGAAACGTGTCTCGGAAATATATTTTCTGCTCTAATGTAATTATAGAAAATTAATCAACAACAACAATGACAGCATACTGTGTCGCTTTAAACCGTACAATACAAGATAATATCCAATAAAGAAGTTATAACAAACAAGAAAATGTATTGTTAGCTGCATCGAATGCATCATGTGCTGGAATGACGTATGCCAGACACGTGTACTCAACTTTATTGATATTAAAGAAAATGTTATAACGCAAGCAATTACTATAATATACACTTTACGACAGGCATTGTTAATATCATGTGGTGGAAGATATGTCTGACGCTTACCTTCCACCACAAAACAAACATTAGTTGACATTTTCAACAATAGAAAGAATTCTGATGATCTGACGGCCACATAATTATATAACTGGAAAGTCCCAGCCAATTGGATAACAAAATTCAATAAATAAAACAGTCAGTAATAAATATTATTTTTGATGTTGGTTTGCATGACTACCTAACATGTATTCACATGAAAAAATTAGCCAAAGCATACTTAACAGGTACCTAATTTCTTTTTGATAGATCTTCAAAACAAAAGAATAGCTGTTTTTATTTTTAAAATATTTCCGAATCTATAAAGTTTAGACCAAATTCTGTTACAAAGCTTTCGTGAAAAAATAAATAGAATATTGAAGATTTTTTTTAAAATATACCGTTATACAGTAAAACCTCTTTAAGTCGAACCTTGATAAGTAAAAAATCTTTAAAAATCGAATAAATGTTTTGTTCCCTTTCCTTCAAGACCTAAAACATCCATTACTCGAAACCTCAACCCTCTATAGGTCGAAATAATCAGTGAATCCCTAAAAGCCATTTCGGTACATATTTTCCCTCCGTTATAGTAAATATATTTTTGCGCATGTGCCTATTTTCTCCAAAAATCAATAGGGCTCTTCATATTTGCATATCAAACACCCTCCCAACATTTGGTGTCAATTCGCATACTCATTTGACCTGTCTCGTGCTCACAGACAAACAGACTAACAAACAGACGAAGAGACTTTTCCAAACATATATTTTCTGAACCCGGGGAACACAAAAATATTGTAAGATTTTGTAAAGTGGATTTTGACCACCTATGAGGTTGAAATGATAAAAAAACAGTGAGTCCTCGATATTCTCAAAATTCTAATTCTGATTCAAATACGATAACCTAAGAAAAATGTTGACAGCTGAATAGTGAACATAGCTGATAGTAGAGCGTTACGTTACTTCCGCGACACACAGCTTCCATGACATTTAACCGAATTGCTCTGTCAGAAAATTTGGGGAGAGGGGCAGTAAAGACGTTTACACACCAAAAAGTGTTCATTAATTTGCTTACAGTTCCGAAGAAGAGACAGACATTGAACACTTCCTTTAGTTACGTGAGTTCTCAGAAACAATTATGTTGTCAACGGATCCGCGTAACTCAGTGAAACACTTAACACACAGAAGCACTGTCAGCTCAAATGACTCATGCATCATACGTCTGGCTATGGTACACACTACGCACAGGTGGTACTGCAGTTATTACAGTGTTTTACTTAAGTCACAACTATTTAAGGTATTGTATTGCATATTGTAATAATATGCTTTCTGTAACATATCAAGTAGCAACCTGTAAAACCCCGCCTTATAATATGTGAGTCAGTCACTGGCATAATATTACGTGATATGATTGACTCAGCTAACTCAGTGGCTCAGTTGACTCGAATAACATATTCAGAACTCGACTCTTTTTGAACCGGTTCAGGGAGCCGGCTCTCATACGGGATCCAGATGCAAAGATGCAGATCACTAAAAAGACCCGTTTATACCATCTCTAGTACCATGAGCCCTCACTTAAATTAAGGCGGTTCTGTGTGTCACACGTCTTATATAGAAATGTTTCTATAATATGCTGGGCATGTTAAGGAGCGTTCGATATAAACAGCGTGTGGTGGAAGAGACATGTCTGACACTTACCTTCCACCACCAAAAACAAGCATTGGGGACGTTTTAAACTACTTATAGATTGATAAATTTTACATTATAAACGCTCAACAACTGAGATCAACAGCATCTACATTTTCAACCATAGAAAAAGTTATAAGTAAGTAAAAAAAGAGATTCAAATCTTTGATTAACGTCTGAAATATTGTCTGAAAAATTGGTCGATAATTTTATTTATTAAAAAAAAGAGAGTCCTCTGTACACGCAAAAGAGTCTCAAATTCTACGAGTAGGGTCACACACAACAATCCTAACCCAATAGGCATTGACACATATTTTCTTCCAATGTTTGTCTTCCCTTACTACAATGAAGCACCAGCAGCATAGGCTGACTACACACCAGCCTAATGTTTCTTGGCGAATATTTGCTTCCAGAACACATACTGAGGTTACTCCCACTCAATTATTTTGCAGAGGTATTAACGCCATAATTATTAATAGTTTTTAATTATCATTTCTTCAAACTCTCAATCAAGAAGATTTTGATTACAACTAATTACAAACAATCGTATATACGGAACGCCAAGTTAAATAAAACCATTTAAATAACATTTTTTTTTCTATTTCAAATTATACAAAATGGTTAGTTGTGGTAGTATAAATACTAAATGCAAAATATGCATCCCCAAAATATGGATATTGAAATAAATACATTTTGTATTATTGACATGCTATTTTATTGGTTTTTTTTAAACATCATGACCCGACTCATTGGAACATTGCCAAATAAGGCGGTTCCTTTGACTCAAGTTAGAACTAGTCGATATTAGTCATTTTCTTCAACCAGTCCTTCTATGCCGTCCAGCCTCGAACATTTGACGATCATTGTCAATGAAGAAGCGGCCGTATAATCGTCGTAGGACGATATTGAGTCAGGCTTGCCATGTTTTTTGTCCTCTGCATCATTACAATACAATCTCAAAAAACATTAAGAGATGAAAAGAAAGCCAGAAAATAGCTGAGAGTAGAGCTTTGTCATTTCTGTGATATTTCACAGTCGTTCTAACAGAAATTCGAGAACGGTAATCTGAAAATGTGTTAATACATCAAAAAGTGCTTACCAACGTTTGAAATTCCTCTTCTTGAATGTCGTATTTTAGCTGATGAATAATTGCGCTTGTCTCCTCCGCCTAAAACAATTTTTCACTACTATGAAAGGCCACAAAAAATTTCAAAAATGAACTATAACTTTTCTAGAAAATTGATTATTCTCTGTTTATTGATAAATGTTTTGTTTTTTATTGTCGTTATTCCCTTTATCTTAAAAATTAAAAAAACATGAAATTGGGGATTAAAACTTACAAAAAAAATTGTGTAGGTACGCTTAAAGGCCGCTGCACACGAGGCTGGCTTTGCCGCTAGACTCACTGCTGGGACTTGTGTTGGCTGATGTGCGGGCTACTAGTATGGAAATGACGTCACTGCGGGTTTGCGTGCGAGGTCACAAAATGGATTTCAAAATTAGAACCGGGGCTGTTTTTCTTGCTTGTTCGTCTGCTTGTTTTGGGCAAGAATCAGTCACGAAACAGTATCTCGTCACGTGGACGACATGGACAAACGCCTACAAACAAACACGGTGTTATAGCGTGTATTCTGTTCAGAGACAATAAACGTCCACTTTTATTAACATTCGGACTATCACTGTGCGCGCACCAAACCCATCTACAAAGTAAGCTTCAATACGAGTTTTTCCAAAAAGTATCCGACCTACTTTTATATCTTCGCACCAGAGTGTTCGAGCGACCTCTACAAGGCTTGAATATCAACAATAAAATTTCACGAACTTATCGGGTTGCTCGCCGACACCTACAAGACGTATAGCACCGCATATATTTTTGTTTACAAAGCCTTTTTGCGTTCGTCGGATTTTGTTATCGTTAAAAATGACTGAAAGATCAGAGCAACGAATTTTCATCACATTTTGCTCCAAACTCCGAAAAACTAGTTCGGAAACAATTAAAACGATGCAGAAGGCCTTTGAGGATGAGTGTGCGGGCAACACACAAATAAAATGATGTAGTATGATCGTTTCAAAAGTGGCCGCACATCTGTTGTGATAGTGATCCTCGTTCTGGCTGACCTTCGACGACAACAACACCAGATAATATCGAGTGCGTGCGACTTGCGATTGAAGAAGATCGACGTTTGACTGTGCGCTAATTAGAAAGTGATCTTGGAATAGCAAAAACCACAATTTAGGAAATTTTATCCTTAAATTTAGAAATGACACGCGTGTGTGCGAAGTTCATTCCGAAATTGTTCAGTGCAGAACAAGAAAATCTTTGCTTAGAAATCGCTCAGGACAATTTAGAAATGGTCAGTAATGATAATAATGTGCTTAAAAAGGTTATTACTGGTGATGAATCGTGGGTTTACGGTTATGATCCCGAAGCAAAACAAACCGAATTTGAAAAAACCGCTCAAAGGACACCGGTTCGACGTCAAAAAGACGGTTGGAGATAATGCGACGAGGGCACTCAAGGCTATTCCAAAAACTGACTTCCAGGACTTCTTCGGAAAGTCGAAACACCGCTGGAAGCGTATTAGTCAATCAAACGGGGATTACTTTGAAGGATGCCATTCGCCCGATGACGAAAAATAAAGCCAGCGCGGAAATATGAAGGTTGGTCGGATACTTTTTGAACATCGTGTGAAACGAATACATAAAAGCCATCACCAAAACCAGCGTCACAGCATGCTTGAAATATAGCGGTCAAGTCTAGCAAGAAATCTTGCGGCAATACCAGCCTCATGTTCAGCGACATTAAGATTGCACGATCGGAGTGAAGACTTCTATGGTGATATATTTTGCAATGATTTTTCACTCGGCACTTGGTAAAACATGATTAATAACTAATAACAAATAATAAAAACACACTTGAAAATTCTACAAAATATTTCTTATTTACTCTCCAAGAAAAAGTGCGCCTAAAGTAGCAATATTTGGATAGAATACAGTATCATCGCTTTAATATTGAGGGTCGTTAAACTAACGCTTTCTTTCCTACATTTTACAGCGATTGAGAAAGTAATTTAATAAAAAGATTAGTTTAACACTTGCAGTAACATTTTTACAGAAACTTTGGATAATAAAAACACAGAACCAATACCTGATATCTTGTCGAACTGCATGAGTATGCGAGAAATGTCATATTGAAAACGTCCAGAAGGAACCAGAGGCTCCGACCAACTGTGTTCGGGTTAATCAGTATCAGATAGAGAAAGTCGACAATGCTTAAGAACAAGACAGCCGAATAACACAAAAGTTTTATGGAAAATAAATCGTTCAACTCCTCGCATAAAGCACATAGTTTCCCGTGCAAAATACGTATCGAATTAACCAACGTCATATCAACACGCCTTATACTAAAAATAACAATTCATATATAGTGACCTTAAGGACAAAAAAAAATGTTTGATGGTAGGCGATAACTAGAACAATTTATTTGCAATATTTGGTACATTTATTTTTCAAGTTTCGATAATTTCGTAGTACATATTTATTTTGATATAAAACAGTGTTTCCCAAACTATGATACGTGTACCACGAGCGGTACGCGACGGTTTTTAGATAGTACGCGGTAGAAAAAAATGTTTTCAAAACAAATCTTGCTATAGTTCAGTTTCTAAACGCTAGAATAACGAACTGAAAAATGATAATTTTCAATATAATTGGCAATTATTGAGAAGAAAACGCAAAAAATAATAATTCCTCCACTTTGAAAAAAATGGCGGTTAAATAACAAAAAAATGATAAAAATTCATTTTTAACGACATTCTAAAATGAAAATTCCAGAACAAAAACAATCATGAAAAATTGAATAAACATTCTCAGCTTTGAAGGAGATTTATTTGGTTGAGGAACAATTGAAATAAGCTTTACCAAAGTATCGCTTGTGGCCAACGTTTCGAAAATTATATTTTCATCCTCAGGGCCTATGAACATGTATAGTATTCAATTACATTAATATTATTATGATTTCTAAATTACACATATATGCATTACAAGTCAGATAAACCAAATAAATCTCCTTCAATACATATTTTGGAACAAAACTTCTACTATTCTCAGCTTTCTAATGTGCTTTCAAAAATTGTTGTAGAATCAATTATGACAAAAATCGAACTTTGATTTAGCAGCTGATAACTCGGTTAGAAAAAATCGTAGAATATTTCAAAAAAAGTTTGAAATTTACTCGAAATTTATCTGAATTTTTTAGAGCTCGTAAACATTATGCAATAAAAAAATAGAGATAATTTTGTTTTTCTCTTTCAGTGTTCGCTGCTCGGTAAAATATGATAAACGTTTTTGAATTTTCTAATCATAAATTTCAAAGTGCAAGCTTTAAAAAAATCTCTAGTTTTTAAAATCCGGTAATTTTTCGCAATAATTCTTACAGCGTTTTGTAAATTCCGTTATTTTTCATCTGATCCTCTAATTGAACTGATCATCCATGATATACCTATAATGATTAATCATATTATACAATTTATAGTTCTATTTTTGCGTAACGCTTGGCACAAAAGTACGTATATATAGAGTCATCAGTAGATGGCACTAAGTACTTTTCGATTTTAGCTAACGAATAGTAAATGTTATTGTAAAGGCAAATTTAAAGTAGTTACCTCATATTTGTCTGCGCAGGATGAATGAAATGAAGGCTATTGTTGGTTGTTTTTGATACAAGAAGTTGATTAAGTACAACGAAGCGTTGTTTTAAGACAAGGGCATAATCAACAAACTGCCATAAAATCAAAGGTAGCACGACGCCCATTGGAAATTCTACGCACATCACTTGCGTCACAGTAAAAAATATCTTCTCCTCTACCAAATATAGGTCTACGAATTTGTCTACAGAAACAGCACACACCAAACTTGCAACTTGTAGAATCGATGTGCGTTTCATTCGTTGAAATTGTTTGTCCAATTCGACTCCATACGAGAACAATTGCGAATCGATCGCGGAAAGTTCATTAAATAATTGCACGAACTTTTCTCTGTGATAAAAATTACTGAATATGGAGAAAATTACCAAAGCAATAGCTGTAATTTTAAAAAAGAACATATGATATTCCTGATTTAAAATACGTATAAGCACGTTTAATGAAATTTAGACAAATAAAAAAACTCTTTAAAAATTTAACCTCTTTCATAAAAAAACCACTAAAAAGCGTAAAATGATAAAGTTTTGAGGTCGGCGCCAATTACAATTATTACAATAACTGTTTATGTAGGTATATTCACTAAATTGCAAATCACTTGATTAATTTTTCTTTAATAATAATATTATCATTATGAAAAAATGTAGACCAGTTCCAAATGATTCAAAAAACATATATTTGTTCATTGAACAAATATATGTTTTTTGAATCATTCCAAACTACGAACTCCAATATGGGAATAATATTATATTATAAATAAAATTTTCTAATAATTTATCAGACAAATTAGTAAAAAAATAAGGTATATGATGCATAATAAATAGCGAAAAGAACTTCGTTCCAACCGGGTGTTCCAGGACACCTCTCGTCTTTTTTCATACAGGACCCCGTAATTGTTTTTAAAGAACTCCCCCAAAGGCCTTCCCCTTTTCATTGCGCAAAAAAAAATAATTTATGAAAAATAGATTTCGCGCTTAAAACGGCTAATAACATGTTATATAAAATAATAATTGTGTATTTCCAATGGATATTCTGCACATCGAGTTATTGTACCTACTCTAACCCATATTAATTTATATATATCTGAATTTCATTAAATGTGAATTCAATGTATTTCAAGTCGAAAAGTCATCATTAATTGCTTACTCCCGTATACATAGTGTATCAGTGACAGAATTGAGAACAGAGAGAAAAAACGGTAGCGAAAATCATTAAGAATCAGATATTCATTTTCGTTCTTTAAAAACCATAATAATTAATTTTATTTGATTAGCCATGTTGTATTCTATTTTTGTCGCGCTACTGATTTTGTTTATGTTTTCCTTGTTGCATTCATTTTCTATGTTCTCAATTCTGTGATAAAATCTGCACAAATCTTACCAAACAAATAATTGATGCTATGCAAATCAAACGGTATTTCATAATAGATGTAGAAAGAGTAAATTCCAAATGCCATGACACCGATAACCACAGACATTTTTAGGATACCCAAGACATTGACGTTTTTCGACACATACCGACGTCGTCCAGACGCCTGAGACTGAAGACTGAAATGAACAAGGGCAAGTAGTTGCCAAACAAACGTTATGGAGCTCAACGCCTCATATAAATCCAAACTGATTTTTCTGTTTTTGTTCTTGTTTTTCCCCTTTGCTTTGTCACTTTGAAACATTGTCAATTTTTTCTATTTCTTATTATTACAAGCAATTGTGCAGCGATATTTTTTAGAATTACGAGACACGTGTACATATAACCACAAAATAAAGTCACTGTGTCAAATTTGTGATAAAATAAGATTAAGTCGTATTATTCACTTAGCGATTCTGTCACCAATGTTTATTGCAATAAAAAGAGACAGCACCGTCGATCACACTCTTCGAACTACTTTCCTACAAGTTGTAGCAAAAACGATTAGTTCCACTAGTAAACTTCAAATCTAACTCAAACATTTCATTATACTCGGTTCTGGTTAATACTAAATCCACTTTAAAAGCAGACTCTAAACTCTAAAGTAGTCACAAACGTAAATGCGTACTTGTCAAGTATTCTTGCGCTTAAAGTTTGATCATATGGGTAGCGTTTCAAGTTGTTTCGATTTTTAGGAGTCTGTGGACGCGTCCCGATTCACCTTTGATAGAGCTGTCCCAATTTAGGGCCAATTTAAAAAATTCAAACTTCGCGCGTATTGTGTGACTGCGAATAGAACGATGGTATCACGTTGCACGTTCTTTTCTGCCGTCGCACCGTAGCCGTGTTAATAAAAATACGTTAAATTATAGTTATAGCAGTTCAACGTTCAAATTTTGTTTTATTTAAAAAGAGTCCTTCGAAGTTAGTTATCAAATATTAATATTTTCACCACTTAACATTAAAGATATATGTTGATTTGTAAAGCTTTGGTTTTTTAGTTGTTCCGATTTCAAA
The DNA here is from genome assembly GCA_963575645.1 of Xanthostigma xanthostigma. Lineage (NCBI taxonomy): Eukaryota > Metazoa > Arthropoda > Insecta > Raphidioptera > Raphidiidae > Xanthostigma > Xanthostigma xanthostigma. The sequence goes on along the minus strand of OY754467.1, from coordinate 29,632,564 downwards.
ACCAAAATCTCGATTTTTTAACGTTTTGCTCCGAAATTTGGCATACTGGACCTGGCAACAGTACCTACATTATTACATATATGGGACATTGAAGCGCCGTCAAGTCTATATCAATTCTAGTTAATTTTGGTGTGCTTTATCAATCTGTGTATTCAGAATGAAGTTAAACCCGATAAACCCCACAAAAAAGGTCTAAAAATGGAGACTTTCAAATAAAGCCTGATAAATCCAAGATCCATGCAAGTTAAGAGAAAAAAATCGTTCTTTTTTTACTACGTAGGTACTGTTATATTATAATATTATGTATGTATTTTATTGCTTATTATTTTTTTTTAATTTTATTTATTAAAAAACTTTTTAAAAAAATTGAATAATTTTTATATACTCTTTTTATTTTGAAAAATGTGCTTTTTCTTCTTTTTTTCGGTGTTATCATATTAATAAACGCTTTCTGAAATACTTACATATTTGATTTGCAAAAAAAACCCGATAAAATTATGGTTTCATGCAAAACCCGATAAATCCAAACATACCTAAATATTTTTTTTTTTAACATAAAACTTGCTAATTATCTAAAAGATTCTGTGTGATAGATTGTCGCGATTTACTCGAAACTAGTAAAATATTATGTATCTAATAATGGCAGTGGCATGGAAGTTGAAAATCTCAGCTGTCGAACGTCTATAGTCTGCAATATCACTATCAACAGCAATTAATTTAAGCTAGTATTTCAGAAGTTAAAGTAAATTTATATTATTTTAATGCGAAACATCTAATGTCGCGTTTGATTTGGAGTAAAACCGTTTCAATCGGCGCAGCGCTGTTCATGGATACGGTTTCATTTGCACTTGCTGTGTGTATGCGCTGGACAATTGTATGTAAAGTGCTTGTTGTGTATATGTGTGTATGTTGGAGTGGCAAACATGGCGTTTGTTGATACATTTAATTTAATTACTAGAATTTCGTTAGATGAGAGGGCGAAATTCAGTTGCTAAAATTTCGTAAGATGACAAGGCGAAATTTAGTTACTAGAATTTGGTTTAAATTTATGGTTCACATCTGCCAGGCGTCCCACGACGGCTCACATTTTTTTTTAAATAACACAACATATAACCTATGTAAGCTTTTATTTCGTTGCGTGTTTGAAAGCTTCCTTTTCTTATTTTTAGAAAAGGGTACGCAATTGTCTTACATCCTCTTCTAGTCTTCTACATTTAATTAGTAAAGTAGACCGTGGAAGATTATACGTTCACGTACCACCTACCGGCTGCTGACATAAACACTAGAATACACTTAACATTTCACATTTTTCATTACATCACAAAGTTTTCGTTTGCTAGCGCCTGTGCAATATAAAGTTTAACCAGCTACATTTATCACTTGCTGAGTTATAATCAAATTCAGTGATTATTTTAAGTTTCCAGTACGCTGTTTAAAGTATTCAAATAAATTTCTCTGTTTACTGTTAGGGCTTAACATTCAGGTCAATGTAACGATTTTGACCTGAGCAGTATCTAATTTAGGATCGAACTCATTCAATTTTAAACATTTGGTTTATATGTATAGTTTTTGACGTGAATACCTACGTCTTTAAAATCGGGCGAGTGCAGCTGCGCATAAAATCGAAACGAAAATAAGTGATAATCTATAATTTCAAAGCTAGAAGCAACAACCAGACGATAAATATAGCGTCGTGTAGACAAAGGATGTCCGTATCTGAGATGACCTTCGGACCAAGTTTCGCATAATCAGTTCCATGCGTCTTGATCCCGAGACAAAATATCCCCGTCAAAATATCCTCGACAAAATATCCCCTAGACAGAATATCCCAAGACACAATATCCCCTGACGAAACACGCCTAAATGTAATTTATTCTGCAATATTCAACTTTCTACGAAAAACTCTAAACACATGTCACAAAACGGACATCAACTAACAGGGCCGGATTTAGGGGAAGGCAACCGGGGCTACAGCCCCGGGGCCTCCACAAAAGAGGGGTCCCCACAATAGAGACTTCGAAAAAAAAAAACAAATTCAAACTAGTAAACACTATAAGTAAACAACTTTTCCTTGGATATTTTTTTTCGCGTTTTACCTTTACCTACAGTACTTTGTACAAACATGATTATATTAAATATATTAACAGAAATCATCGATCTATATTTGTTCACTCCAATCAGGCAATCAGTAAAATATCAAAATTTCAAATGGCCCTTATATGTACTTGCAATTTACTACCCATCTTGAGGGAGTATCCCAATGGCTCAATGGCTGAGTGGGATGGTACTCGCCCGCTGCCTCGGAGGTTGGGTATTCGATTCCATGTCTCGACTCTTTATTTTTGTTCTATCAATTATATATATGTAATTTACATTAGCTTAAAATGGATTTCCGCAAAGTAACGACTGATTCATTTTTTATTATTTTATTATTATTATTTATTGGAAAACTCGAATGAAAAAAATTGTCAATTTTTTTTTGAAAATAATTTGGGGCCAGGGGGCCTCCTCTCCTTTGTTGCCCCGAGGCCTCCAGACCTCTAAATCCGGCACTGTGAACAAAACCCCGTAATCGTTTTTTTAGCCTCTTTCTTTTTCACTGCGCAACAAAACACCATCGCATCAACAACACGCCGTTATCGTTTACAAGGAACTCCCCAATAATAATGAATAATAATTAAATTTTTATTTCTTTTGTTTTACATTAAGTACAGTATGTACAATTATCTTGAAATATTTTTCCCCTCACTAGGTAATCATATTACCTGTCTCGAGGAGAAATGATTTTTTTGTTCTAACGTGGCTTACAAGGTGATTTTTACTGGAATGGCCCTTCCCTTTTCACTGCAACAAAATAAAAAACTGCAAGAAGTTAAGACAAAGAAACGTAAGCTTATTGAATAAATTATAAGATATGAAAATAATTCAACGGTAATTACAACAACTTACACATTAATAATTTGATATCAATTGTCAATTAATAGAAATTAATAATGAAGGAAGTACATTTTTTGTTTTTTTCTTCTCTTTTTTATATTTTTGAGGGATATTTTGTTTGGGTTTTTTTGTCGGAGGATACTGCGCAATCGCAGTGAGCACGTGAGAGGGTCGTATAATGACGAAACTATAAGGTGCCGGCGGGCCTTGGACCTGTATAACTTCGGATTACGTTGAATGAGCACTACAAAAGTGATGTTACTCGAAAGTTAGAGGAGTTCACTACAACTTATACTGTGCAACAATCAACGTAAACTCACTTTGTCTACATTTTAATTCCACAATCCAACATCAGAATGGACCAAGTATTCACGGCAAAACTGCAATTTGTGTCTACGATGTTTTTGTGCAGATATTAAAATGGTAAAATGATTAATCTTTCAAAAATTACCTCTACTTAAAAATGTCGTGGGAGTACTTTTGAAAGACCGCGCACACTACTTAAGAGTGGACCAGCACGACCAGCACAGCACAAACTTGCAACCTGCACGATGTCGTGCACTAGACCAGCACGGATCAGCAACTTTTATTGCAGGTTTCGTGCGCGGCAGACATTTTTCAGTTTTTAATCAATGCAAATGAATTAATGAAAATGACACATCACTAGCACACATAGGTTCATTCAACGCAGCTAGATTAATTTTTTTTTTAAATGCCTGATCCAAAATTAAAATTTGCAAACATCAAAGAAAGAGTCAGGCAGTGCTGAGAACAGTGCTTTAAGCAATAATTATATTGCTTATCCAAAGCAATTTGTATAACAGATCTCGATGCTTGATGCTTAAAGTACTTGCATAAAGACTTGCTACCTTGCACGTACGTATTTTATGCTTAATAAGCATTTTAAACGCTTATTAAGCACTTTCAATGCTTAATAAACGTTAAAGAAACATATTTTGGTTATCAGCTTACACGCACGTAAGTACTAATAAATTGTTTCCCCTCGGTACAGGTATTATGGTTACCTAGTGAGGGGGGAAATATTTCAAACTACTCACTGTATCTACCACTTACTGTAACAGAACAAAAATGAAATAAAAATGTATTATTAATTAAAACTTATTTTTTATAATTCTTATTTTGTTTGTTTTTAGAAATCAATTTCAAGTTTGTTTGATCCGAAACGTTCTTAACAATTAGAAAATATTGTTCATGTGTAAATTTTATAATGTTAAAACTTAATGTTGGAAGTTAAGATTTAAGAACTTATTCAAATGTTTAATGCTTAATTTTTTAAACACTTTAGTAAGTACTCGAAACTTTTAAGCTTTTTGAAAAATAAAAACGCTTATCGCTTGAACAAATTGACCATTTATCAAAATGCTCGATGCGCCAAGCACTTAGGCTCTAGTCAAAGACAATAATGTAGCAACCACAGTACTGTTCTGTGGTAGCAACTAGCAACGTTACAACGCTAGCTAACTTGTGGTAATTCAAAAATTTCAGGAGAAAAAATAAATTGATTGACATGTCAATAAGTCAAACATAATTATTTTATAGCGACATATTCAAATGCATTATATCAAAAAATCTAAACAATTATATGTTTGAAACTTATTTCAGAACAAAAAAAAATTAAAAAAATTAGCTAATGATAATCAATGATATTTAATCCATAAAAAATAGACAATATATTTTTTATTTACTATACATTTATCAAAATAGTTTATTACTCACATAAAATATGCCCTATACCTAATTTATTAATAGGTTATTATTTAATGGAATAATGGCCGTTTCACTTCTTAGTAACGTTTTATTAGGTTAGAATTAACAATTGTATAAATCCACTAAACTCATATTATACCGATTATTCGAAGGGAATAGGTTTTTTTTAAATGTTTTTTTGCCTAATATTATTTAAAATGCATGTATATCCATTACTGTCAAAAAAAAAGAGCGCGGGCTAATGTCAAGAACTGGAACCGCCAAATATATTATTCGAACAGCAACTAGCAAAACTGCTACGTTTTCTTGGCAATTTCACTATTTTTTTTTTTTTTTATTTACATTTTTTAGTATAATAATTTATTATAATAAATTTTTATCACTGCTAAATGAAAAATAAATAGGTAATGTTTGTCCCTACCAAAAATGTTGCCTCCCGTAGCTAATCGGAGGCACAGCTCTCAGAAAAAAGGCTCATTTCATTCGACTCGACATTCGTGTAGTAGAATTGTACCTCAATGCACAACATTGGCAGTGATATCTCTTTTCATTACAGCGACAATGAAGAAACCCATCCAAAACCGTCGATTCGATTTGACACCGAAATCCAAACATTTTGCAGAAAAAATAATTCAAAGCAATGCATTTTTGCAGAAGTTATTGTTAACGAGAGAAATTATAATTTATTAATATGAACAAAAAAAAATTCTAAAAAACAACTGACACACACAGAGAGTCTGTATTACGTTTTGATGGTACCAGAGATACTAGAATTAGAATTTATTATTATCTCGGACACAATTTTTCGACCCTACTTATTCATACAGATAATAATAAATATCCGATACTGCCGCGTATTGTATATTTGATAATAATTAATCAATGAAACTTCAGGAAACAACTGAATATATCATAAACACTTTAATCAAATCGTGATCTATAGTGATTAAAATATAATAACAATGTAGAACATTTTTCAGTCATTAAATACATTAATAAACTTTGACCAATCCACTTAAACAAATATCCACCGACATTGTGTTTAGGTATCCGGACAAATAAATAACGCATTCCAATAAGTTTTGTGTATTTTGTTGTCAAAATTAGGGTTAAGTAAACCTTGAATTTATTAAACGAAGCTCTTGAAGAAATATGGAACTGTAGTGTGAAGACACTAGAATAGAGAGAGAGATTGTGAATTATAGACGCTCAACAGCTGAGGTCATCAGCGTCTATCACTAGAATAGAAAAAAAGTGTTTTCAGGAAAGTCAGTTTAAGTTTCACATTATTAATTTTAAAATGCTTATTTTATGAAAATGAAAAAGCTTCGAGTTATCCTTTTCAATTTGTAATTAAGATTTTACAAGTACTTTAAGATGATACAAATACGTGTTTTCAGAAAATTAAAGCTAGGGAGAATTTGAAAGATATAACTGTCCTTCTTATAAAACAAAGATAGGTACTTTTTTTAAAAGTTATGGTTACATTTATAGATGTAACTCTCTTGAAGCAAAACGTAGTTATATTTTTCGTTACATATCAAATTACTACTTTTATCCTCAAAAAAATATAGCAACTTTTACTTAAAAATCTTTTACACAAAACCTAACTTTCTTCGTGATCAAAATTGAAACGTCCGTTGCCAGTCAGTGAGAAAATAAAATGCAAACTTTTTCGCGCCAGTTGTGGCGCCATCTCTTTAAAGTCCGAAGAGTTACAACTACCATCTCGTCGCGTTTGCGTGTAGTAACTTGTACCCTTCTGTCCCATAAAACTACAGCCAATTTTACTGTTAAAAATAATAAAAAATAAGACTGTTCATAAAAATTAAACGGATGAACACATTTCAGTGAATTTAAATAGGATTCTGGTCTAATAGTAAACAAAGTGAATAAAATATAAACCAAGGCGATCCAACCAAAATTACGATCTGTAGAGTTCGGACGTACGTGCATACATACATACGAACAGACCAACCGACAACTGCTGTTCGTGATTTTCAATTACAATTTTAGTAGTAATTATGAGTTCAATTCGATCTAAAAATGGTTCTGTTTTATTGAACAGAATCTCTTCTTTTCAAAAAGCTACAATTTGAATGGAATTCGTGTCAAATTTACTTAGATATAAGTATAACTTCTTGTATAAACGAAAGTCAGCTCTGAACTTCTGACGTGCAAAGCGATAATATAGCACACCGCTACTTTAGCGGTATGTGCAACTTTAACTTCCCGCTATAAATAAAAAAAAAATTTATTCGGGGAAGTTATTGTTTTCACACCGATTTTCTAAAATCGAGTTTTCGCCAGATCTCAACGTTTTGAGGTCTTAGGAAGCTATTCTGACTATTTTGGCGATGATGTCCGTATAGGGCTGTATCACAGAACAATCTGTGGGCTGTATGTATGTGTGTGTATGTATGCTTGTAAACCTCATATCTTTTGAACGGAGTGTCCGATTAAAACGCGGTTTGCGGCATATGACGTGACCTTGCTGAACTTAGATTTCCTGAAAATTTGGAATGATTCGGCTCAATAAATTTTCAGTAATCTCGAAAATACAAGTTTCAAAAATTTTTATAAATTTGTTTTTTTGGAATATTTTATAAACTACCGATTAATTCTAAAATCTAATAAGCTCTTCTCCTTAACAAACTGCGTCGATTTCTGCAAACCGCATCAAAATCGGTTCATTAGCTTGATGTAAATTGAATTTATACAGCTATTTTTCTATATAAATCTGTATAAAAAAACTGTTTGGGCAAATTCTGTTATACGAAACCTAATATGTAAAAAATTCTCCTCTTTCGTTTAATAGATACTGGTTTCAAACCGATCTGATTTAAATTGAGCGAGAAATACAAAAATACAAGAAACTTTTTTGTTCTTAATTTTCTCCCCTTTGGGACCAAAATTCAAAAGTCGGGCGACGTTAGAATCTTTCAAACAGTGATATTTTTTAGTAATAAACATTATTAGGTAGTACTAGTAATACAACTTGATGTAAAAATGATCAAATAATGCGTATCATGACACGATCTACTCGCAAATAAACTAGTGTCCGACCGAAACTAGTTTTTACGGTCGAAACCGAAATTTCATGTTTTAGTGGGAAATAAAAGTAGAAATGATCATAATCAGTCTTTATTTTTTTTTTATTTTTAAATCAATCACAATATATTAATTAATCATTCAGTCTCCCCAATGTAGTTTTCGAATGTGGTTTCGGCTGGATGGCAGCCGGAACCAGTTTTTTTGCCGAAACTAGGCCGAACTGGCCGAACCGAACAAACAAATACGCCCGCGTCGGTGCCACTGCACGCACAGTAATGAGACCAGACGTAACCTGTCGCCCGTGACATGTAGTTTAGAAAATATTCCAAAAAATAAGATTTCTCAAAATCTATTGCGCCGAATTATTCCAAATTATCAGAAAATCCAAAGTACAAGTTTTGATCCTATTCCAAATTTTGTTTTTAACTCACAATTATACCTACTTAGTGCCTTTCATAATTTTTAAGATGGGTCTCAGGTGGCTAAAATTTTTTTTAAAAAATTCAAAAGAAATGTGACCCTGCAGGCCATCCTTGAAACTACCCGCTATTTTCGCTCAAAAATATATAAAATATAGCAAAAAGTTTATTTTTTAGCTCTTTGAGCTCAAAAAAAAAACACTTTTTACAAATGAACCGATTTTGATGCGGTTTGCGGAAATCGACGCAGTTTTTTTAAGGAGAGGAGCTGATTAGATTTTGGAATTAATCGATTTACTAGTTTAGAAAATATTAAAAAAAAAACAAATTTCTAAAAATACTTTAAACTTATATTTTTGAAATTTCTCAAAATTTAATGAGCCGAATCAATCCAAATTTTCAGGAAATCTAAGTTCACCAAGGTCGCGTCAGATGCCGCAAACCGCGTTTCAGTCGGACACTTCGTTCAAATGATATGAGAGGTTTACATACATACATACACACACATACATATAGCCCAACGGACATCATCGCCAAAATAGTCAGAATAGCTTCTTAGGACCTCAAAACGTCGAGATCTGACGAAAACTCGATTTTCGAAAATCGGGGTAAAAACAATAACTTCCCGATTATTTTGAAAAAAAATGTTAGATATTTTTTATAGCGGAATGTTAAAAATAAAATAGCATATCGTACACACCTAGCTTTATTAAATTGTGTGTTAAACACTGTTTGTCAGGTAATCATTATAACAATCGGTTACGAGCCACAATAGAAAAATTACAATACTGTAAGTGAAGTTTAATAACATTAAACGTAATGACATTAAACATGGAAGTAATGTTTGTTTGTTAAGGAAAAAATCAAAAGAATAAAAATCTTATTAAGTCAGCAAATTCAAACAATAGAAACGAAACAAATATTAATTACAAACGTTCGGAAATGCGATTGATAATATTTTTTTCCACACAAATAATCAAATTAACTCTTTGTTGACCAATTCTATAATTTATGTCAATTTATAATTTGCGACTGAGAACAACGAAAATCGATCAAAATTCAAAATAGACAGTAATCTGCATCAACGTTCCCAACCAGCTCTAACAAGAGTATTGTTTGTGTTATTTCACCATTAATGCAATTAGTACGCCACTTCTTCAGAACTACTATTTTTATATATTATGTAGTAGATGTCACGAACAACAAATTATTTATCTCAATTTACTCTTTGACTATTTAATTATGGATCTGGGGACTATACTACAGTCAATTTAGATGAAAAATAACCAAATAGAAAAATAATTAAAGTACCGTGGATTTTTTTGACAACGAAATCTTAAGATCTTTGCGAATAAGGGGCGAAAAATCCACTGTATGATAAAAAAATCCTGCCAATGGGGCGACTAGACCATTCCGACTTCAAAATATGTATTGACATTTTATATCAAGGCAATCGGTAGATAAATATTATAATTTTTTATACACATGTAATATGGGTTCCTCACTCAAAAAAAAAAGTAGAAAAAGTATACGTACTTACTTATTCACTGGTATACGTTATTTAAATTTTCCGCTTTTTTGTAACATTAGGCCAGGCCCATAGATTATCTATGGCCAGGCCTGCCGCCTGACGTACCATGAAAGTTAAAAAATGTGGCCGATGATCATTTTACATTTTTAAAACGTGTCCAAAACCCATACAAACAATTTTGTTTTAGCTACTGCGCATGCGGGTGACGGTTTCGTTACCGTTTGCTTATGGAGGATTGGATACCGTTTGCTGGCTGCTCAGAGAACTAAATAAAATGTTAAAAATTACCATGGAAAAAAACTCAAATACACTAGGAAAGTATTTTTTGACAACCGACATTTGCGCCCTCTCGTGTTTTTTTTGACGTGATAACGTCTTATAAATTGATGAATCACCAATCATAAATTGATAAAACACCGGCTGCATGTACGAAAAAGTGTAACGTTCCTAACGGTCGTAACGTTCCTAACGTAACGTTCCTAACGCGTAACGTTCCGCCTGACCCTGTGCGTGCTTTTTGCTAATTTCTCGCTCAATTTAAATCAGATCGGTTTGAAACCAGTCTTAAACGAAAGAGGAGAACATTTTACATAGATTTCGTATAACAGAATTTGCCTAAACAGTTTTTTTATACAAATTTATATAGAAAAATAGCTGTATAAATGCAATGTTGTCTAATGCATGACGCGACGCGGTGGGTCGTCTTTGTTTGCCGTACATGGAAATTAGAAAATAACGTATGTCTTGTCTTAACATGAAAACGGCTGCATTTCTAATGTTTAATTCAAATTTTTGACATTAGTATGTTGTGAAATGCAACGCATTCTAAGTTAAGTATTGGAATAACTAATTAGAACATAATACTTTGACAGTTGCAAACGTCACTTTTGACATTTCTTATCATTCCGACACCAAGGATAAGCGGATTGAAACCAAATTTTGGGAGGTTTAGGTTATGTATTACGGAATACGTTATCACGTAAAACTATCGTCCGTAAACCGACTTTACAGACAACCAATTTTTTTTTTTTTTAATTCTGGTTCAGCCAAAACCTTAGTGTCATAATATGTTATACTTACGTGCATTTCAATTAATTAATTGTTGAATAAAATGAGTAAAAAGCTATCAAATCGGAAGTGTTGTGTTGTTGATTGTAAAGATACACCAACTAAACATCCAGAATTACAATTTCACCGTTTTCCTGGATTTTCTTATGAATTAGAGAAGAAAAAAATAGACTGCAGCGGTTCGTCGTCAAGGGTAATTAAACTTTATTTTACATCTGTAATCATTATTAAATACATGAAAAATATCATAATTGTTATTTTGTTAACAAAAATAAGATATAAAAAAAAATTGGTTGTCTGTAAAGTCGGTTTACGGACGATAGTTTACGTGATAACGTATTCCGCTCGAATATCATATTTAATAATACATAACCTAAATTTTAGTAGCTGTCAAACTATATTTTTACCGACTAATAATTTGATCAACCAAAGCAAAATACATATTTTTAAGCAATTATAAAAGACATTTAAAAGAATATATATATTATATATTTGTTAACAAACCGTATAATTTATCTGGCCATCTGTCAGATGTAGCTTTCGCTGGAACAGCCGAAAAAAATGTTGAACGCACACTACTCTCTGACGTCACGCGAGAGTAGAGAGACTATCGCTTATATCGCGCTCTCGCTTGCGGAACGTTACTCTTTTTCGTGCGTGCAGCCGGTGTTTCATCAATTTATAAGACGTTATCACGTCAAAAATTTTGAAATAAAAAATTTATGTAGTTTTTATACTGGCATTCAGAAGACAGTTTTTTTTAGTGATTTAAAGAAAAACTTACAGGATACACCATCTTACAAAGCTTTTTTCAACACTATAGAAAAGTCAGACGTTAATCATTATAAATCTACTATCTTTAGCATAGATATATATATTTATATATCTATGATCTATAGTCTCTTGGTTCATTTCTAAATAGTCAAAGGTAAAGATATTGTATGAGACGAATTTTCTCTATATGTTGGTATCCTTGAATTTTTTATATGTAATGAAAACCAACTTCACGTCTTCATATTGATGCTGCCAGCAGGCTACGATTGTGAATTTGTGAAAGCGTCAGCCATTACAGTCTAGTGATGTGTTGTCAATTGTCATAAACTCATAAGTTATTATCAAGCTGCAAAAAATTAATTGAAATATTGTTTTGTTTATTTGTGGGTGAAAATTAATATCATCGACTGTTCAGGATGTCTGCTCACGATCAAATGCGTGCTATGCTTGACCAGCTGATGGGAACTGGCAGAAATGGTAAGTTAATCTTAAATGTACAATATGGAATATTTACAAAACAAAATTTCAGATAAAGTTCGTTGATGATTATATAATTTTAAGAGTGACAAACTAACAATTGCTTTTACATTTTTATTTAGGTGAAAACAACAAATTTCACGTAAAATTTTATGATCCGAAAGTCTGCAAGTCATTTTTGATGGGATGCTGCCCTCACGAAATCCTGTCTGCGACGGTAAGATACAGTTTTCTGGTCTTCATTATTTTTATTTCATGTATCGTTTCATTTCGTGTTATAATGTATGACGAGTAATTGACAGGGGAACTGTATGTGATGTATGTTTGAGAAATGATTTGTTTGAACTACATTCAGTATTTGTTATATCACGTTTACGTCCTGTTAAATTGCTATGCAGTTCGAACATGAATCTAAAAATACTTGTCTTAGACAAAGCAGTTCTCAAACATTCTTGTGTTGGCTAACATACGACGTATGTAATTTATATTGAAAAGACCAGCCACTAATTTTGCACACTGTTGTACTTTTTCCAGAATATCACATCACTTTATGCTATAAACTATAAGATGAGATATTAGGCAGTTATGTAAGTAAAATGCCGTACGTATGCCCTTACCATTATACATTTTACTTATTAATATTGTATATCTACCTTATCTGCGATACATGTAATTGTCTCTTTTTATCTATCGATCCGTAACATCGTGCTTCGCTATCGTGTCGGTCGTTTCCAAGAAACGCGACCGTTATACTCGAAACCGAATTCCCGATAAACACATATTTCAGACTACGCGTGTAATTCTGTTATTTAAAGTATATTGCGTACATCGACAATATTATCTGTATTTCACCAGAAAATTGCTGTTTATTTCATCTGTTACACATGACTAAAGGCTACAATAACCAGTCGGTATGCGGTGCTATTGAGGAAAACGCAGGTGTTATTATTGAATAATCACTAATGACCTCAGCGCTGGGCGTCTATATAATCTATAACATCAAATAATTCTAAAATACTTATGTTTACTGCTTTTTTAAACACAAAAACATACGCTGTGAGACCAGGTGTGCGCGTATCACAAAATTGGGCTAAAGCCTTGAAAATGACGCGTGCCTGTGAAATATAGAAAACGACTGACGCGAGACGCGGAGCAATGATGTGGTTGAGACTGAGGGGTTTTGGCTTGGTAAGTAATGGACGTTGCTTTCCTTCGGCTCACGGAACGATTTCGTCGGTCCTAGTGTCTGTGAGTAGTAGTCATTTAGTGCATGTTTACACAACAGTCAAAACACCAACTTCTATTGTTATACTGCCAAACACTTAAGTGACAACAATCAGTGTCTCCAACAGTACAATATAAATAAACACTAAACAAATACAGATTTTTTTTTCGAAATTTCGGTTGCAAGATTTTTGTATCGGATTACAGTTTTTCGTTTTGAACAACGTAGATTGATATCTGAGATGAAAATACGATTTAATTTTACTGATGCTTGGGGCAGAAACAATTTAGGATCATCTGATGTGCGGATGTTCTGTGAGTATTTCAGGTCGGATCCTGCGGACATCAGACTGGTGCGTTTTCTCCGAATTTCATTTTTATACAATAATTATATAACTCTTTCAGATTTCATCATTGACGCAAACACTCTTGATCCAGTCTTATGAAATTCCTTACTTCCAAATCATATTCACACTGCCAAATTAGTTATGTGTTCCGTTCTCTTAATTGATTTAAAAAATAAAAAGAAATTTGATGACGTCAAACACTCTTGTACCTTTGTTGCAGGTACTGTGTACAAAAATTTGAAATAGTAGTTCACAGTTCTACCGAAAGGTCGTAAGAGGTAGTAAAAGAACTAAATTACGCATATAAGTTAAATCAAAAGTCAAATTTGGTATTAAAACTTATCTTTTCACATGACAATTATAAGACTAGCACGAAAGAAAAATTAGAAAATATTAATTTGTAGCTGAGTTACACATGCATTGATGCAATGCTTAATGTGCAACTGACTTGCAAATTAATATTTTCCAAATAACCTTTGCGGACTATATTATCAATGAAATACTACTTTTGAGATCTAAAATAATATAATTTTCTTCATTATGTATGCTATGTAATAATAGGGTCTTAAATATGAAAGTGGTGAATCACAGGTGATTGGTCGTCAGTCGGGGATAATTTATATAAATATATTAAATATCCTTTACCGATAACAAACATCTTTGGCGTCATATTTTTTAATGATTATATACTAAAAACTTTTTATTTACTTTTTCTGAAGAATTAACACATATTTTGCAACTGGAAATAAATCTTTAGTTTTTATCATTTAACAGAACGGATTTTTGTTCAAAGTCCAAATGCGGTGCCAATGGTGGACATTAAAGGAAAATCGCCCATGTGGCGTAGATTTCGAACTGATGGCCAACATTACTTATGTATAATTTCTTTATTTTCGTATCTGTTTTTTTAATTGAGTCGCTAGCCAATGATCAAAGCACGATCGACTGTCGCAATAAGCAACGAAATAGTTTTTGTTCGAATTGAACAGTCGATCGTCAGGCTGGTCAGCGCTCGTATGTTCTCACATTCTGATCGAGTCAGTTTATTGTGCAGCGTATGGACCTAGGGGAGTGCCCCAAGATTCACGACCTCGCCCTCAGAGCCGACTTTGAGAATGCACAGAGACACAAGGACTACTTCTATGATCTTGAGGTAAGTATTTGTATTTATAGAGAAACTCGTATCGACCAAATCTGCAATGTTCAATAAATTTTACAGGCAATGGAACATCTGCAAGCGTTCATTGGGGACTGCGACCGACGCACAGAGGCAGCTAAACAGCGACTGGCTGAAACACAAGAGGAACTCTCAGCGGAAGTAGCCGTCAAAGCCAACAGTGTACACGAACTTGCTGAACAAATTGGACAGAAGCTTGCTAAAGCTGAACGACTCGGTGCAGAAGGATTCGTTGACGAAAGTATGAAATTAATGGAAGAAATTGACGAGTTGCGTAAAAAGAAACTAGAGGCCGAACAAGAATATCGTAATTCAATGCCAGCAAGCAGTTACCAACAACAGAAGCTTAGGGTCTGTGAAGTTTGCTCGGCATATCTCGGTATTCACGATAATGATCGTCGACTCGCCGATCACTTCGGTGGGAAGCTACATCTGGGTTTCATTAAAATCCGAGAGAAACTTGCTGAACTTGAGGTAAGAAACACCGTTTAGAGTGATTCTCAAAATATTAAATGTCACTGTTGGTCATTCTTAAAATGCATAAAACAGTGCGTAAAATGTCTCTTCTTTGAAAGTCACAATAATTATTTTTTTTACATTTTATAGAAAACTGCTGAGAAGAGACGCGAAGAAAGAAAAGCATCTATGCGCGATCGCGATAGATATGATGAAAGGGAAAGACATGGTAGCCGTAACCATTATGTAGGTGGCAGAGAACTAGACCGACGTTCCAAAAGACATCGTAGCCCAAGTAGGGAACGCAGACGGCACAGATCGCCTTCACCAAAGTAAGTTACTGTATACAATAGGCATGTTCCAAGTAGCCAGCACACGGACACGAAACGCCACTGCCATGCGCAGTAGCTAAAACGAAACTGTATCAGTTTTGGAACACGTTTTAACTATGTGCGCATGACGGTGACGATTTCGTGTTCATTTGCTGACTGTTTGGAACATACCTAATGTATATTAATCAATTCGAGACATGTTTTGAACAGCTGAGGGGAAATTTTGACATTTATTTTGTATATTGCCATGTGTTAAAATAATTTTAAAGCATTTTTATGTAATAAATATGAACATTTTTCAATTCAACAAAATAAAATAGGTGGTAAACAAGTTATTCAGGGTAGAATTTTTCAGCATTCCTTTGTTATAAAAGCTCTGTTCACATAACGATCCCAAACCATCAGCAAATTGACGACACATGTGCATTTGCTTAAAAGCTTTTAAGCAAATGCGCATGCATCGTCAGTTTGTAGATGGTTTGGAATTGTGTGAACAGAGCTATTATGTCAAAACTCAAGAAAGATTGTTGAATAGCCATTCAACAGAAGTACATATTTTCGATGTTTAGTTGTCAATAAAGCGTTGAACATCCTGTATGCGGCAATTAATTATCTTGTTTTTTACAGATACAGTAAACGTTCACGGAGCCGAAGCAGGGAACGATCCAGAGATCGCCGTTCAAGGTCACGCCATTCAGATAAACGGAGGGATAGAGACAGAGATTAAATGTCGTTCCGATCAGAGTGCACTTGGAAAAAAATATTACGTTTAAATTATCCTTGTACATTACTTCACCTTTTTTTTTTATCTATATTCTGTATATAATATATGTATATTATATGATCATATATTAACAGAATGTCATATATAATACAATTTGACGTTTTTAAGTTTGACAGTTTAACTAACATTTTAGTTTTTAGCAACTATGGCTTGTTTTGTACGAGGGTAATAATAGAACGAATGTATTGACAAGTGCTTATCAGTGGTGGCATAACTAAAATTTACAGCTGGTGCAGTATGTATTGAAATGTTGCCGACACTGATTATATCAAAGTTGAAATCTTGCACCTATATTGGATAATTACATGAAAATATGTGAACTCGTATATAAATTGTAAAATTTTTGTAAGTAGTAAATTTAAACTTTGTAGTGCGTCAGTTTTACATAATCGTTGTTTATGCCACCAATGATCAAATTATAAACACTTAACAGAGAATAAGCAATCAATTCCTTAATATGGTGTTTATTAGTTACTAAGACTGGGATTTTGTTTGTCGGGAATATTAAACAATATTATCGATCCATTAAACAACTCTTTCATTTTATAGTAAGTTGAATAGATACATTTTAAAGTAACACAACCTTGCGGCTTACTATATTTTCAATACCTCCCAGTTTTAGTTACAAATTTTTGTTTATAATGTAATTTGTAAATTTGTACATCATTCATAAATAAATTTTTTAATTATTGCAAGAACCGGAACTTGAAAATTGTTTTTATATATATAATAAAATGAATTAGTGTATTATTGGTGTTAAATAGTTATATTATTTTCATAGATATTTTCATATTCAGGTTTGTTTCGTAAGCTGGTATAGTTGAGCCTAGGAATAGACCAGTGTCATTTTGATTTAATTACATAAGTAATGTCAATTCATTGATTTATTTGTTACACAGGCAGTGTTCGAAAAATTAACAGATAGTGTTGGCCATGTGTAAAATTGTTTATATTTCAGCGCATGAATACACTATATTGACGCATGCGCAAAAATAGATGTTTGGTCTTTTATATAGCACAAAGACAAAAAAAAGCGTCAATCGCGGGTAAAATTGTTAATAACAATGACGATTTTTTAAAAACATTTTGCAAGTTCTGATAATGTTCTAGGTAGTTTTTTTTTCTTTTTTTGAATTTATTCATAGTTTTGTGTAGTTGCTGAATAGTAGTTTGTTTATTTTCTAAAATCGAAAATGATATGAATGTAATTTTATCTTTTTTGAGATTCTTTATTAGCACAATAAAATATAAATATAAAGAAATATTTTATGATTTCTCCTACCTAATATTTTTTTTATTTTTAATTAAGTTGTAATTTTTAAGCATCAATAACAAGCTAAAGTGCCCATATACACTGGCTTCGCCTGCGAATTTGTATGTCACTTTTTTGTATTAGTCATATAGTCCAAACGGATTAATCGATTCTAAAAAACTTTTTGATCCTAACGTCGCTCGATTTTTGAATTTTAGTCCCAAATGGCAGTAAAAAAAAGTTTTTCGCTTATAACTTAGCTCCGCCTCAGGTATCATGACGCGCAATTCAAGGCTCAAACTTTCTCCCTGTGGTGTATACTATTTTTCCTTATACCTTGGTCGGAAGTAAATAGGTGCTTTCGGAATCAATTTTAAGGCAGAAAGTCTAGCGTGCGTGTAATCTCACCAATGCATAAATGGACTGCGTTAAAATTGATGCCGGAAGTACGTACTTTCGACCGAGATATAAAGAAAATATTATTTTTCCACTTTTGTCTTCACAAAAACACATTTTTTTTCCGTTACTCATCACGACGAAATTTGGCTTTCCACTTTGGCAAACACAACTAATAACAAACATTCAGTTACTAGGACGACGCCATCTTAAAAAGTAGTAAATGACATATTATAATTTTTATCATAAAAAATTTGGTCAATAATTTTATTTATTTGAAATGACATAAATTACTTATAATTTGTGCCTGTACAAATGAGATGCGCACAGATAAACAAAATCGCTCCCAGCAGCCAGACACAGAGAACAGCCAGACATACTGCATCCCTATAAGAAAAGGAATATCAAAAAATAAGCCGACCTAAAATATGTTGCTAGCTCTCTCTCTATTATTATATTTTATTTAATAGAAACCTTGAAATTAAAGTAGGTAAATAATAAATGTTGACGATTATCTGAACATTTTATAAAAAATATAAAATACTAGCTGCTATTACCCGTGACTTCGTACGCGTGGAATTTAACAAAAAATGTTTGTTCAGTTTGCAACTTTACGAAGTTAATAATTCTGTATTCCTCGTAAAGAAATAACCATGCTAAATTTTATCTCATTCTTTCGATTTTGTTCACGATTTCATGGGTTTTAATTTTTTTGGGCGGAACCCTAATTCCTTTTCTAAAATAAAAGTAGCCTAAGCTATACTGCTTATAACATCAGCTACTGCTAGTGAAAGTCCCGTCAAAATCGGTCCAGTCATTTCGAAGATTGGCGGGAACAGACAGACAAAAGTTTTAAAAATTGTTTTTTGTTATAAGTACAGTATAGGACGTATAGGTATGCTTTCATAATATGCATTTAGAAAAAAAGCTGTTATTTTGACATTACAAACAGACAATTTAATTTTAATTATTTGTATAGATAATAAAATAATTTTAAATTTTGCATTTTTTTAACAAAAAATTATCAAATGTTAATTTTGATTATTAAAATTATCGAAAAAATCGCCTTTGTAATTTTTAAAATATAAAATTTCAAATAGTAAAAACAAAAAACACGTGAAAATTCTACAAAATATTTTCTCTTCTCAATGATCGTTTCGGACACTCAAATTTTATATAATTCGCACTGATTTTTCACTCAGCACTTGATAGAACATATGACATGACAATTAATAATATTTTCTCTTCTCAACGATCGTTTCGGACATTAAGTCCATCATTTGATGATGGGACTTAATGTCTGAAACGATCGTTGAGAAGAGAAAATATTATTAATTGTCATTAATTATGTTCTATCAAGTGCTGAGTGAAAAATCAATGCGAATTATATAAAATTTAAGTTATTCATATTCATTTTCGGCGAATAGTGGCTAACATTCGGTAAAGTATGTAGGCATTTGCTTCAAATATTTGGAGAAAAGATGGCAGATGGGAACTGACAAAATCAAAATACATATTTTTTACAACAAAGTATAAAATAGAAACAAGAAAATTAAAATATACATTTTAATTACTTCATATTATAAAATATACATATTTTCTAAAATGACTAAACCATAATAGATTATACTTAATCTTTGGCAATAATTTCAATACTTCAGAACAGTTTCTTATAATTATCCATTCGATTACTCTATCTATGACACTTACATATTAAAAATACAAAATCAAAATACAAAAAAAATTTAAATTCAAATCAAGCAATACAGTATAAATTTTTAAAATAGGTAGGCATAAATTCACTTCATTAAAATATGCAGACATAAATTAATTTCAATAATGGAGATTTAAATTCAAGAGTGGAAGTCATTTTTGTTTCTGGCAGTTTTTAGTCTCTCGGTGGATAATGTTGTTGTAATTTTTCAACGACGCTTTTAGCAAGCTCCTCAGTCGAAGCAGCAAGAACTCGACGTGACAAAATATCAAAAGGTCCACCTGCAGGGTCAATACAAACACCTCCAGCTTCTCTAACAATCAAATCCCCCGCTGCCACATCCCATGCATGAATGCCAAATTCAAAATTAATATCGGCAGCGCCTAAAGCCACCATGGCCATATTAAGAGCCGCAGATCCAAGTCCCCGTATACCGTGAACAACCGGTACTAAACTTTTAAAGTTCTCTCGAACGTTTTCCATTCTTTCAGGATCGCGACTCGTTCCAGCTTCAAACATCAACAGCGCTTTTGATATTTCTGTTTCACCGGAAACGTGTATTTGTCTGCCGTTGTAAAAAGCTCCATGGCCTGCACGCGCTGTAAACAATTGCTCAAGAGTAGGATTATAAATAATTCCGATCTTCGCTTGTTTGTTAATATGAAATCCGACTGATATACAGCAATGTGGAAATCCGTGAACAAAATTCATAGTCCCATCTACAGGGTCAATAATCCATGTGGGGGCATCTGTGTACTCACATTGACCCCCAGCTGATATTGTCTCCTCGCCGATAAATTTATGATCTGGAAATTTCTCTTTGATGCCATTTACAAGAAGTTCTTCCACTTGCTTATCTGTTTCAGTCACTAAATCAATCGCACATGATTTTGTTTCCACTGATTTCTTATTCCAAATTCGGGATCGTACTAACTATATCATTTAAAATAGAATAATATATTAATTTGTAACTGCATTATCGGCAATCCTGAAGTTCCTGATATTAAACGATATTGATTATTAACATTTACAGACGAAGCTGTCGGATTACGCATAATCGGGATTAAAAGTGAATATTAAATGAGTAAATAAAAATGCGAATTTTGTAGAATTTCCCGGGCAGAACTGCCGTCTAAGTCAGATGTAGCTGACTCTAGATCATAACATGAGTTTACCGTTGCTAATTTTGGTCGAATTTATTAATAATTCAAAAAAACATATACATATTTAGAAATTCATCCTTTCGTCTCCATTTTAAAATAATGTTAAATGTACTAATAAAAATTTGTATAAATATTTATGTATAGGTACTTAATTTGCATACCTGTCCAGCCTTTTTCGTCAGCTCCAGTACAGTTTCAAAATAAAAATCTAATTCAGGTTCAGACATCGTAAAAGGAATATTTTTCTACTTTGCGATCAATCTAATATAATATCAGAGCTTCTTTCGCTGTTTCGGTGATATTGAATCATAAACCAGATGATAAACTAGTTAATTAATTTGTGGTTGAAAATACACAAGATTAACATGTGCGGCGTGCGCAAACGCGGGCAATTTTTTGTTTGTGTTTCATCAGATTTATAGGTTTATTGTCGCTAATTTCAATAACACGTATTCAAACTTCAAAGTACAGCAAAGCTAAACGTATTTATTTCAAGGCTTTTTAATTTTTAATTCAACAATGAAATGTATTGTTCAAAAAATAATACTTCCATTACATTTATGTATAAGTAGGGACTTTTATCTGACTGCAAACTTCATAGCAATTCTGACAAGTAGTGACATTTGATGATTTGAGGCATTTGACAGATTTGACATTTTTATTTATAATTTCTATTTTTGTAACTATATTGTGAGTTGTGACGTTTACTTGTACAATTTATTAATTTTTAAATTTTTTGGAAATTCTTCATCGGTTGTAATGGAAAATGATGAACAATTAGTAACGGCTTACATTATTATTCAAAGATTCGATGAAAATGGTTAGAAATATTGTTTTGTATTTTATTTCGGTAAACAATTATTGAAATTATTGTGTCTTTTTAGACGATTTTGTACCAACAGTATCTGAGCCGACTGCAGTTAATTTTAACACTGATTTGACATATGAAGAGTTATTGGAAAGTTTATATAAAATATTAAACCTAAATGAAAAGGATAATAGGATATTAAAACTCAGACAAGCGGATGGAATACTTGTAACTTTAACAACAATACTGCAAGGAAGTTCAAAGGAAGAGTAAGAATCACTATAATTAACTGTTAGTGCAGTTCTGTTATAAATTCGTTACCTGTGATTTTTTACATTTTCAGGCCATTTACTTTGGATGTGACTAACTTGCATCAAAACTGTAAGTAGTTCTAACTTCTAAAGATGTATATAACATGTGGTTTTTTTTATATATTAGTTATTTAAAACTTCCTAACTTCATAATCAATTGTTTTTATCCGTAGTACCTGCACAGAAAAAAACAATTGCGCATCCTATCTATGTTGATGCTGTCCGATCTAAACTTCGATCGATGGACAAACGAATAACTCGAGTTGAATCTTTGATGCCTCAGTTACGTTGGCGTCGACAAATAAATGCTGAAAGAGTTATGCATTCTCTTTCGTCTAAAGTATCTTTCCTGGAACGTCGGTTCGATGAATTAACTCCGCCGCAATGGAAACCAACCATGTCTTAATAAACAAGAATATAAATTGATGTTATTTGTTGTTATCAATGTACATTCTTCTAATATAAAGTTTCAACCAAAGACCTTATTGTATAAAATAAACTTAATTTGTAAATCGTATTTATTCAAAACATAATATTAAATGTATCAAAATAATTAAACATATCGTTTTTTAGTTTTTAATATATTTAGATAATAAACCTATGCCCCTTACCCCATCTATTGTATCAAATACTGAAAACTTAGTGCATAGTTTAAAAAAATCTTCAATCAGTTTGATTATTAATTAGTGATAGCTTTGTCAAATGATTGATAACAGGTCTTGATTTTTTGAGGAATGATAATTGCGGAATAAAATTGGCCTGTCAAAAATGATATTTAATATCAAGCCTCACGCATGAACGCAATTGTTGAGTAAAACATATAAGGCTCTAAAAGTTGTGCTTTACTAACACTCATTGAGTTGTAGATGTGGAGTGCAAATGTACCATTGCACGTACAAACTAACAAGAAAGAGAAGGCGACAAACGCGGTACCTACACGTATGTATTTTTCTTATCCGTTTTGTATATTATGTTGTTGCGCAGCCCAGACTAGCACTCCATACTACAGTTCGAAGGTAAAACTGGTTTATTTAAATTACAGTGGTGCCAAATTTACATCAACACTGTAATACAGTAAATCCGAAGGCTCCACTACTGTTTTTGTTTCTGAGCGGACCGCAGCCCCGCGAGGCAAGACTGTAAAACGGTGGAACCAATGGCTCCACTACTGTTGTCGCTGAAACATTGTTTCATCTCAATTGCGTGCGGAGTCGCGGGTGATGGCTAGTTTTAAATATATTAATACCTGCGAGATAGCCCAGATAGATAATGATTAGTCAACAAAATAAATCAAAAGAACAATAATACTGTTCTGTGATATCACTACCTACTGTAATCTGACAACTGTATCTGTTAGTATAGTTTAGTCAGCGTACAGCAAATTAAGCTCAAAACAAGCGTACGACTTCCCATAGATTTTCGTTTCATTTTCGCTCACTGACCCGCTCCCTTTTATCTTACTAATTTTAATTGAAGAAACTTTGTACAATTTAAATGACTATTTTAAGATAGATTTTTATAAATATTCATTGTAACAAAATGATGAAATCATTATACTAATCATTAATTCATTAGTGGATTACATTGTTATGTCAGTTTAACATGTGCTGGATTTTATAATAATTTTTAGATGCCTGATGAAGGTCAAATATATGACCGAAACGTCGCTGAATTAATGATTAGTATAATGATTTCATCAATTTGTCCACATTCCTACTATCTTCATAACTTATTGTATTAAATATGGACACAACAACTACGAATTCATTGTAACTTTTAATATGACGCATTCTACACTGTATTTACAGTATTCCAGAATAAAGCTGCATTATTATTATTATATTATAGTCTACTAGCGTCCCGGCCCGGTTTTACCCAAATTCTGCAAAATGTATTTCGTTTGCAGCCCGGCGCGCGTCTGAACTAATAGCTTTGAGCAAATTTTATTAGATATCGCTACTTGGTACTAAAACAGTTTTTTTTTTTGCTTCTGAACTATTAGCTTTGAGCAAATTCTATCGTGACACGATCGAAGAATCTCGTTAGAGATTCTTTTCTGTGCTAAATGCCGACGTATCTCTAACGTATTCTTATACATTGATTTTGCCTAGCTCCCATATAACGCCGTGTATAGACCAGTTTCCAAGTTTTATAGTTCTGTGACCACGTGACTTTCATAGGATCGATTTTTCGTATCACCCATATATACTTCTGTACCACAATAACAGCTTATATTGCGAGTGTGCCCGTGGACAAGCGGTTACGACGTTAGACTAGTAATAACTAATAACAGGATCTCGGGCTCGATTCCCGCCAGCATCATTGGAAAAATTTTTTTTTTCTACTCCATTTTTTATTTTTATTTTTTTTTTAATTTTTAATTTTTTTTATATTTTTAATTGTTTTTTTTATTTTTAATTTATTTTCTCAATTTTTTTCTGGGTCCAGTACGATAACACTATGCACCCAAATATTGAAATTTTTTTTTTAAGTCATAGAAAACGCTAAATTTTGACGTTCAAAAAAAAAAACTTTGCGGATTATTCACAAATTTCCTCAAAAATACGTGAAAAAAATGGAACTACTTTTCGTCTTTCACTGTCATTTTTTGAATCTAACCAATCAAAAATCACAAATACACGTCATAGCAACTGGTGTAGAATTATTGTATAACTATCTCACTTTGAATGCAGCTTTCGATTGTGTTATGGAAGCAGGGTCGTATTTAGATTCGCATACCCGTTTATCGTTCACCCCGGAATTGTTTTTTTAAAAACTCAACATTTGCCCCTTCCCGTTTCACTGCGAGACAATTCGCATACCCCTTTATCGTTCACCCCAGAATTACAATTCGCATACCCGTTTATCGTTCACCCCGGAATTGTTTTTTTAAAAACTCCACATTTGCCCCTTCCCGTTTCACTGCGAGACAATTCGCATACCCCTTTATCAAAAAAAGCGGTGGTTTCAATCTTCATGAAAATGTGAGTTTTAAATTTAAAATTCGTTTTATAAATTAAAATTTCCAAATACGACTCTGCCCTGAACGTTCAATTGTATTTCATTCCAACCAATTGATATTTCTATCTTTGTTTATCATAGGTACAGGTATATATAACTTTCTCTTTTCTTATCACTATATAAGACAAGATAGCGATCGCTATAGTAAATAATATATTTACTATACCATATTTAATTTTTTTAAATTAATTTATAAAAATTAATTTTCCGCACTTAAAACGACCAATAACGCTGTTATATGTTATATAAAACAATAATTGTGAATTTCCAGTGGATATTTTGCATAGCAAGTTATCGTACTCTTACCTTTTTTCTCATATACATATTTTTATTTCTTTTTTAATTTTTAATTTTTTTTATTTTCTTGTTTTTTGAAAAATACACTTTCGTCAAATTTTTTATTAAAAAATAACAAAATATATGATTGAAGTTAGATTTAAATCATTTAATTTATTAAAAAACATATTTGTCATAAAAAGTGCGACAAAAATTTAAAAGAGGAAAGTTTTCAAAATGAAACTTCTTTTTTTAATGCAAAATACCTAAGTATTTTACAAATGATATGAAAAAAATTTTGTATTTTTAATGGTTGGCCTTGTTCATTGATTTTTTTCATGCCTTCAAAATTGGCCTTCATGGAATCTGTGGCCTCTTAATTCTAAAAATGCACATATGTTTATTTTTTGGAGAAAAAATAAAAATAATGTCTCACACTTTGGAAAAAGACGTGAAATTTAAAAAAAAAAACTTCGGTGAAGTAAAAACTTCGTTCTGTGCTAAATTCAAAAACTTGAGGCGACTGAATCTCAGAATTATAACTTAAAAAAAAAAGAATTTCGAGGCAGACAAGAAATTGAAATCAAGCACGAAATTCTGTGCCTAAGACGTCGAAAAAAAAATTAATTTTGAGGCAGACAAGGCATTGAAATCCAACTTCGAAATTCTGTGCTTATAAAAGCTACAAGAGCAACAGCAAAAAAAAGTGCACAGACGGCGTTTTTAAACGCTTTATATTAGTTTGGGTTGTAACTAACTATGTATGTATGTATGCATGTAACGGAATCTTTGAGCATAATTTTCACCAATTTCCCGAAGTCTGATTAATTTGAAACTTTGCATACGTATCAAGGACCGATGACAATGCAATAATTTGATAACAGTTTCCCATTATCCTTATTAGGACCCCCAGGATTAAAAAATTCTTTTATAGATCCTCAAACTAAAAAGTGAAAAATAAATATAGTTTAAAAAAAACTAAAAAACACGCTTTATATCGAACTAAAAAGTAAAAAATAATTTTTTTAAAATAAGCTTAAAAAGCGTTGGGCGCTCGATGTACGAAAATGTGGAACAAAGCGCCCCACGCTTTTTAAGCTTATTTTAAAAAAATTATTTTTTACTTTTTAGTTCGATATAAAGCGTGTTTTTTAGTTTTTTTTAAACTATATTTTTTTAGTGGTAACTAAAGGAGTTATGCGAACACCGTCTTTGCATTTTTTTGCTGTTGCTCTTGTAGCTTTTATAAGCACAGAATTTCGAAGTTGGATTTCAATGCCTTGTCTGCCTCAAAATTAATTTTTTTTTAAGTTATAATTCTGAGATTCAGTCGCCTCAAGTTTTTGAATTTAGCACAGAACGAAGTTTTTACTTCACCGAAGTTTTTTTTTTAAGATATAGATATACGTCTTTATCTATGCTAATATACTAATATTATAAAGAGAGAGAGCAAATTTTGTGAGTTTGTTTGTATGCGGAGGGTAATCTCCGGAACCACTGCATCTATTTGAAAAATTATTTCAACATTTGAAAGGTACATTACTCCCGACCAACATAGGCTATACCTATATTATGTAAATCCCACCAAAAACATTCTGTAAAAAACTAGCCAAGTCTCGATGGAGCTGCTTGTTTATCTCTAAAAAGTAATGAAATCTAGATAAAGTCGTGCCAAGTCTAAGGTTCCTTACTGCGATTTCTTTATTATTATAGTTAATATAATAATAAAGAAATCGCAGTAAGGAACCTTAGACTTGGCACGACTTTGTCTAGATTTCATTACTTTTTAGAGATAAACAAGCAGCTCTATCGAGACTTGGCTAGTTTTTTACAGAATGTTTTTGGTGGGATTTCACTTCTTTTGTAGAAACGTGGGCATTTTATTTTATTAGATTTTCTTATTAATTGACACAGTTTTTTTCTTTTTAGGTCGATCTCTAATAGTTTGGTTGGGCTCTTGTGTTTTCTAATCAGGGTCACCAGGTACTCCATATCTTCGATTATCCTAGTTTTTATAGTTTTCCCTTTATGTGGCCATTAAACCCTAACTCTGTACCAAATTTCAGCTCTCTGAGTTTATGGGAAGTACCAGTTTTATTTTTATGATCATGAGTGAGTGAGTGAGTGAGTGTCATAAATGCGAAACTTTGCTTTCGCTTAACTTCGGAACTAAATGACCTACAGACTTGAAATTTTGGATTTTATGTATGTGATTATAGCTTACTGGATGACGAAAATTTCTGCGTTCTGGTCTTATCCAGAGGTTCTCAAATAGGGGCCTGAAAATGCGGCGAAATGGTTCCAGTAAAGGATGGTACGGCAGTGTTTGCTTCGCGCTCGACTTGGCGGGGGCACTACCGTGCCCCCAAATTATAATGTGCAAATTAGCTAAAAATATGATAATATTCGTCAACTAAGTTGGAAAAAGTTGTGCCTCTTGAGAGCTTCCACGGCGTGCGCTGCGGGAATAATTAAACTTACAAGAAAATAATGTAAGTATGGCTGAATTGTTCCTTTTGAAAAGTTATAAAAAAAAGTCGGCGACTACATATTATGTCTATCTTCTAAGGATAACTCACAAAAATTTTTATCTTTCAAATTTGATAAAAAATAATTAACTATTTACGAAGCTGTTTTAATCGATATAGTGTTAATCAATATTTAAAATAATACAGTTTATTATTTTACGTATTTAATTTAGAACATATATTTGACAAAATAATAATTCTGGTGATGCCGGCGTGGGAGAGGCTCAGGTATGCGAAGGGGGAACCTAACAAAATAAATGATGTATTACGAGCAGGCCCTGGAAAAATAATGTATATTAGATACGTCAAAATAATTAGGATTCACGCTGTAAATCGCCAATTTGAACAGTAAATTATTTGATTTGAAAGGAAAAGAGAGGCTAAAATATTTTCAGTGAGTAGTTTTAAGTATTATTTCTGTTTTTTTTATATTTTTAATTTTTTTATAATCTATATACTAATATTTATAAAGAGAGAGTGCGAATTTTATGAGTATGTGTGTATGCGGAGGGTAATCTCGGAAACTACTCACCCGATTTCAATTTTTTTATACCAATATTTAGAATGGACCTTCAGGATGAACATAGACCAGGGGTCGGCAACTTGCGGCTCTTTTGATATAAAGTTGCGGCTCTCCAGTTCCATACGCAAAAAATAATTATTTTTTTATACAAACCCTTAAAAATCGTCCATTTGATCCATAATTGAGCACCATGTCTATCTCTCAGCCATTTCCACTCGCTTCTCACCCGCATCGCCCCCGTCGCGACGTGTCGTCCTCGGATATATATATATATATATATAATATTATACCTATATTATAAGCAAATACTAAGTATAATACTGAAACGAAAATGTTTAGTGGCTCTTTAAAAACTGAGAAATTTTGTAAATTGTAATTTGTGGCTCTTCCGCCTCAAAAGGTTGCCGACCCCTGACATAGACCATATATTAGCGTGTAAAAATATAAAAGCGCTTTTCGCGAAGACCAATTTTACAACGTAAATCGATGAATAAACGGTAGCAATCTACAAATTCGGCGAAGCCGTACCAGACCACTAGTATATTATAAGGCTATAGTCTCCCTCTCTCAGTGGAGTAACTATAACGTTTGAGTTGTCTGGTTTGAGGCCTGTGGTAAATTCATCGGATGGAGCCCTCCCTCAATGGAAAAAAGCTCAACCAACGTTATACATTTTTTTTGTTTAATTTGTGTATGTACTTTAGTAGGTAATTTAAATTTATTGGATACAAAACTAATAAATTTTACTAAATATTGTAATAATAAATGTTACGATCCTCCTGTGCTCACGAGCTTCTCAGGCCAGGGTCCCGTGGCATTTTGCCCGTCCTGCCACCCTATTGCTACGCCATTGCCCTCTCTCCCTGTTTCTGTTTAAAAAATTAAAAACTGTTCTATAGCGGAAGTTAGACCGAGCAAGACACATTTACAAAATGTCATTAAAATCGGTTAAGTGGTTTCGGAGATGAGTGCGGACGAACATCGTGACACGAGATTTTTATATACTATAGGTATAGAAGATGTTACTCAGAAAGAAATAGGCTTTACAATATGAAAAAAATTTCCAGATCGGTTCGGTAGTTCGGAGTTCCTATGATAACCCGCAATAAATATTCAAACGTTTTCTCTGTAATATTGGTATAGACCTCAGAAAAATAAATGAAACGAATATAGCTTTATTCATTTATGCTATCCGCAACTAATCACATCTAATGAACTCGGTGAAAACAAATCTATATTAATGTTGCCAAACTGCAAATGATATAATTGATAAATCATAAGATTAATAGAACTGACACATTTAAGTTAGGGATGTAACCGAAACTATCGGATATCCGATATAAAAAACTATTCGTAACCGAATCCGATATAAAAGTTTCGAATAATTCCGGATAGAGGCGAAGTTTAAATGATACATATTATGTGTTAATAATGAATATGTTTGGGGCGTTATATTTTTTTGCGATTTTGATGTGAATGAATAAGTGTTTTCGCGGCGAATTAGATGTGAAATCATGAAATAATTATCCCAACCTGTCATTTCACCTATGAGTTATCGGCACTTAAAAAGAGAGGAGCACTTCACTCTCATATTGGTAATTGTTGTCATCACTACATTGTAGTAATTAATATTATGGGGAACGCTAGGTCTTAAGTCTTTGGTATTTTAATTCGATTTCGCCTAGTGCAAATAACCAAAAAAAGAAACACTGAATGTTTAATAAATACTTTTTATTTTCTAATGCTAAAATAAAAATAAGTCAACTTATTCCCAATTTACTAAAGGATTTAAAAAATAGTAGGTAGGTATGTACAAAAAGCTTGTGCTTAAAAACAACATATTAAAAAATAGGATAAACACCGCTTGGCCCATTTTGACTAATCACTCTAAATAAACATTTAATTTCGGCTCTCTTCAACAATCGATTGCACATATAACACTATTTAATGATATGTCTGATACGCATGACCCGCTTGTATATTTTAGAACAATAGAAAATATTATTGTTACTTATTGCAAAGTCATGCAGATAATTAATTTGTAGCGATTTGTTTGTTGTTGTTGTTTTTTTTTAATTTTATAATATTACATAATACATTTTTTACATTAATTACAATCATACATAATTATTAATTATATAGTATTTAAACTTGTGGAATTAACAATTTGCATCACAGGTCTCTGAAGAGCACTGCGTTTATCGCTGGTTTACTTTTCCATTTTTATAACACTACAATAACAAAGATTTAATTTTGTATTGGTACTTTGTAATTAAATTATTTCATTTTTTCTTAAAGCGTTCCATAGATGATCAAAGTTCATGAATCAAACATAATTGCTTGACTATAAAGTGTCAAAATGAAGTTTTTAGGATCATCTGAACTGTGCATTTAATTGATTTAATCTATTTTAAACCAATATGTGGGTTGCTTTAAAATGTCTTGTGGCATGCTTTTGTTTCTACACTTCTATCAAAACAGTTGCATAGCAGACAGATGCTAGAATTAGATCATATTTTAAAATATGAAGTAAATTATGTAGCAATACAAAAAAATCTTCAAAAACATACCTACTTTGGTTTCTGCTGACTTTTTTACATACAGATCTATTAAAGAGATTAAAATTTTTACACTAATTTTGTTAACAATCAACAACTTTGTTGTCTTTATAATAAATAGATAACGGACTTTTGAGTAGGATTCCCCATTTTTGTGCAATGATTACTTTTTAAATTAATATTTTCAATAAAAACTTACATAATTTATAGGCCCGACGACTGGAGGGAACTATATATTAATCACAAACTGGAGAGCAGAGAGCTGAACGAATACTGAGAAATGTCATTATTTTATCTAAATTTCTTTCTTACCTACTATTTTACAATAATTCATTTTTGAAAACATTATTCCTCAGTACCTACTCCAATATTGGACAAAATTAATTATACTTCAAATTTAGTAAACTTAATCGATACTGCTGTAATAAGAATTTGTTTCCTTTTTATGTATTTGTGGAAGGGGAAACTCAGAAGGTCAAGTTCTAAAAATAATTTAGAAACAGTTAACAGTACATAAAATTCAATTTTATCAGTCTAACAAAGTCAACAAAAATATAAAATCATGCACCGTATCATATCCACACTACAGTGCCCTCACTATATTTACGCGTTTGAATATTGCTCTAAAATTAAAATAATTAAACTATAATAATAATATTAATTAATCTAGACAATATATTTACAAGCACGATGCTGAGTTTCATATAAAACTGGCTGTATTTAATACAAAACCCAGCAGTTTAATATTTTGTCGACTGTGTGCGCAAAAATTGGAGAATTATTATTCTAAAATAATTTTACCCAAAATATGTCGAAGACGTTATACCTAATTTAATTGTGATTATTTTTTTTATACGTTTCCTTTAATATGCATGTTATGGACAACAATACCGAAATTTTTTTAACCCTTTCGGTCTCAGCTTGTTCTGTTCGATGAAGAAAATTACACCACTTTTAACTTTCGCAATTTATTTTGAATATTTAAGGAGATATTAAAATGCTTGTTGCCATCAACAGGAATATTTTCGTTGCAGGAAAAAAAATGAACACTAAATTAGCTCTTTTACAAACCTTAGAGTTTAGAATATCTGTTTAAAAAAACGGAAACGAATCCTTTTCATACTCGGGAGTCGGGATAAACAGATTTGTACTGCCAACATTCTCTTTCACGTTGGATATTTTTCTTCATTGTTTTGACACAAAATGTATTGTGGAATAAATAAGGTTCAATACTTTTTTGTGCCATACAGGCATAAAAACTGTGCCGCTTTATATTAATTTATGAAGTATAAATGTGACGACACTGCCAATTATTTTGAAACCGTACTATAGATCCCACCAAAAACATAAATATGAAAAAAGAGGCTAAGCTCGTTACAAAAAAAATTGAGAATCTAAGTGGAGCCAAGTTTTCACTTCGCAAGTTTTCATATTTTATATTATAAATAAATAGCTCGTGTGTGAAAACTATTATCAAGTAAAAACTTGGCACCTACTTAGATTTAAATTCTTTTTTTAAACCGCACCAAATTTTATATTCAGTTTCAGCTATGGCTATTCTAGGGTGACCATTCGTCCTGCATTAATAGATATACAAAATTGATAAGTGTGCAGGTCAAATAGAGTTAGAGTTATACGGTATCGAAAGTAATCCGAAATGGTTTGTGTAGTATACAGTGAGTGCGTTGCCGAACTTGTCTGATACACTGCCGTATGTACAGGTTATGCAAATCTGCACTAATGCTGCCTGAGTTAACGAAACATTCCAAAGATGACTCAAGGTATCGGTAGGTTGCGCGATTATCAATTTCAATGGCATGATTACCTTCATCAACCATGAACTTACATTTCCTCCAGAGAATCAAGAATTTGAGTGATTCTAGGTATTAATTAATTGGTATGTGTTCACACGACATATTTTTTTAACAATGCTTCGATTTATCAGTCGACATTTTCTAAATAATTAATATATAACAAAAGAAGTTAAGTGCGTGAAGCTAAAAGGACCGTGCGTATAAGTAGCCGGTTCTTCAGGTACGATGACACGACAATTTACCCCGGTTTACAGGACAACTTATTGAATCGTATACATAAATCGGGATTTATAGGTAATCGAACCGGCGACTGAGAACTTCATCATTAGACTTCGGATAGCAAAGTCTCCTGACCGCCCCATCTCTAGTAAATACACGCTCGATGACAGAATTGCATTGCGTCCGCCGCTCACCATAATTAAAGCTGACTGCAGATAGTGCGCTGTGCATCGATTTGTCTATTTTAAACTCGATCATCCACAGTCTAATTCTATGCTTTGTTTTGATGCATACTAATTCCTATCCTTTGCATACGTCCATACATATATGTCACTAAATACTAAAAAAAGGGATATTTAAAATTATTTTTAAAAACTGAAAATTAATGTAGTGACCGTTCCGATAGATGGCACCACTTGTAAGTTGGACATACTCTTTTTGTTTCTTTTAGTATGCAGTGTAGGCCAGATGAATATTGTGACTAGCGTTCCTAGTGATTGGGTTACAGCACATAATATCAAGAGATGAGACCTCTTATTATTACTTATTTGTAATTACTCATGTGGTCTTAAAAAAAAAAAAAATTAATATATGCACAATGCACCGGCCACCTACAAACTGCACTAGCTATGCATCACAGTGTACGAATTATTCATTGAACTGTCCGGAACACATACATCATTCCAAGTTATCCTAACAAAACGCATCGACGCACTATCTGTATGCTGCCTTAAGAGATTAAATACTTTACTATCCGGAGTCTGTTCATCACTGAGATCTTTACGCTTGTGCCGGTCGATTGGCAAACAGTTGTTCAACAACACTCGCTTCGGCGAGGGTGCTTATATCTCCTACATCTCTGTCTCCTAGAGCCACTTTTCGTAGAACTCGACGCATGATCTTTCCGGATCGCGTTTTCGGCAACGCCGGCGCATGCTGTACAACGTCCGGTTGAGCGAATGGACCGATACGAGAACGTACAAGTCTTTTGAGTTCGGCCGTTGTTTTGTTATCAAAAGCGGCGCCTTCATTTGTTGTGACGAAACAATAAAGGCATTCGCCTTTAACAGGGTGTGGACGTGCGACTACGGCAGCTTCGGAGATGTCAGGATGTTCCGTTAGAACTGATTCAACCTCGGCTGTTGACATTAAGTGACCGGATACATTCAACATATCGTCGACGCGACCTGTCACCCATAAATAACCATCGGCGTCACGGCGAGCACCTGAAAATATTAAGAAATGTAAATAAAAAGATCATAGTGTTACACGCCACTGCTTTCTGTCGAATGCTCTAGAAGACAACAACGATGAACGCAGGTATACGGGTTTTGTGGCGGCAGGTAGCCAAATCACGACGTTCATAGAATTGCCTGAAGAAGGCAATGCAAGTGTAGGAAGGCTCTCGGCCCCACGAAATGCTTCTGGAACATTCGACCAGGCGGGGGTCGAAGCTATAAATACGACGCGCGCCAGGAAGTCGGTCAGTCAGATTTCGTGTGTGAGTGAGTTCATACGGCAAACGTACAGTGGGTTATAAATAGCTGTGCCATAAATTATTCAGTCGGTGCAGTAATACCGAGGTAACTGTAGAGATAGAAGATAAATGAACTGTGTAAATACTAGTGCGGAGTGCGGTTTAATAGACCATTGATTTCGATTATATAAAATCTGGTTTAACATAAATAATCTCTTGTATATAGTTAATAGTTAAGAGTGATGAATAAACCTTGGTGTGTTTATGTGTTGTAAACATTTCGTGTACATAATTAGTGACTTTATATTTTTCATTACTTGTTCTTTTATTTTATTTGTCGGAATTTATTAGTTTTGTTTCTGTTACGTTAGAGAAGTACTTTTCGTTTGTGTGTTTAAATGCTTTGTTGAACTTTTGTTATTGTAAATAAATAGTTTCCACCACGAACTAGAACAGTTTTGTTACAATAGCATACAGCAACATGTAGGCTAATATACTAATGAAGTCAATAATTTATAACATCATTTTCATACTGGTTTCTTTTCTAAACATGAGCAAAACTATGATTGATTTCAACATTTTCTACAGACTTTGTATTCAATGTGACTGAAAAAGTGCGATATGGAGGATATTATTCAGAGTAAGTACATCATTTTGATTTATAATTTTAAGCGATTTGGTCATTTCGTTGTGTAGAACTCGCTCGCTAAAGTTAACGTGTCAAATCACTCGGCAAAAAATAGAATTTAAATTTCGACTTGAGTTAAAGTAAGACTTCCAGCATCTTACAGCTTAAATTGTTCACGAAAATGCAGCTTAAAGTTTATTGTATTAATTGGCATGAAAATTTCTTGCGCGGTTTTGCGCCCCTTTTCTATTAATTGGAAGTCTATTATTGGTTGATAGCGAAAGTTGCAAAAATTTGGCCAGAAATTGTGAAATCGGCCCCTCTGTGCATTGATATGATTCTTATTCCACCAAGGCATCGATCCATTTATATATTGTCATAGTACTCTATAGATAGCGAAATTTGTAAAAATATTATAATATAATTTAACAAAGTTGCTCCAAGAACACAAAGATTACAATATTGAACAGTTACTCACCATCACCAGTACAATAGTATCCAGGGAATTTGGAGAAATAAGTAGTTTCGTAGCGGTCATGGTTACCAAAGAGTGACCGCATGATGCCTGGCCAAGGTCGTGAAAATACTAGGTAACCTTCGCCCTCTCCATCGATTACTTTACCAGATTCGTCCAAAAGAACTGGTTCCACGCCAAAGAATGGGAACGTCTATAACATTAAAATAAAGGTTTTTAGCTTTGTTTTATGGTAAAAAAGGCTCGATTTTAACGGAACTAAGTAGTTTCTACTTTTTTAAAAGTACTACTCTCAATTAGGATATTAAAGTTCTAAAAATTTAAAAACACACGCTCAAAGAAGAAGAAGAAAACTTAAAAGTTGAAATTTGAGAATTCCTCTCGCTTTGTGACGTCACGCGGCACACTGCGGATCGTAATCGCATGCACGTTTATACCAACAATTGACTTCTGATAACGTCGATGAGTGACAGAATTTTTTTTAATATATGTAAATTTATAGGGGGGGGGGGGAAGCTCATACAATTAATATTTCATAGTGCCGGGTGACATCATAGGCCTCTTACAAAAAATTGATTATCCTTATCAAACTTAACATATCGTAATGATTCTTTCGGAATCTTGAAAGTTATCCTTATTTTTCATTATGTGGTGCTAATTAGTATTTTAGTTAAATAGGAACTACCTAATTCTTGACTCTAATAGAATCCCCACCCTATATAGATAAAAATATTTCGCAAATCACGTTATAAGCTACTAAAATGAAATTAAATAACTTTGAAAGATTATGAAAAATTCCTGTACGTTCAATATTAACAACGACATTGCTCGTACTGATATTTCTGTTTTATGTCCATCCAGTGCCGGATTAAGACTCCTTGATGCCCTAAGCATTTCTTGCTTATGGGTCCCATCTCTAATATGTTCAGTTTATAAAAAAATCAAATTGATGGAAAAAAGTTAAAAATCATAGATTTTTAAGAAAAAAATTGAATTTAACAATCAAAGCTCCCATTGAAAATTTGTCTGTCTATAAAATCGGACCTTAGGCATTTTTATACAATTAATAGAAAACAGTTTCAAAAGTTTAAAATTAGAAAAATTGAACTAATTGAAAAATGTTTTTTTCGTTTTTATTTTCAACAATAAATTATTATTTGTTTTTAACTTTTATACTTCTAAAGACAATTTTATATCAGTAAATAAAATTTTTGAGAACATGACAAAAGAAAAAAAAATGTTGTTTAGTGAGGAACTTTTCATTTCTGAGTGGTGCTTGTTGGTGCCCCCTGAGACGTGATGCCCTAAGCAATTGCTTAATTTGCTTATAGGTTAATCCGGCACTGTGTCGATCTTTATTTACTGGCATTCCAATGCATGAATGCACGACAGTGAGACGCCATGCGTCGTGTTATGAACTTACGACACGCACGTTAATATAACAATGACGCCGTGCGTCATCTTCAAATAAACAAAAACATTAACCCTTTCCCTTTTATTTTAGTGTGTAGATGAGATCTTCATTTTGCGAATTTTACGCAAGTCGTATTGTGAACAAACAAACTCCGTAACTTGATGGGAAATAAGCCGTGGGCAAAAATCAATAGCAAATAGTATGTATTATATTTGCAAGGACGGCTTGGTGAAATGGTCAGCGGGATGGTCTTTGGATCAAACTGTCAAGTGTCATGGGTTCGAATCTCACCACCGCTCATTGACGTTTAATTTAATTTCATGTTATTAATGACCTTAGCTGTCTACAATAAATAAAATAAGTAACTATTAATGTTATACTGACCGCTGATCCTGGTTTCATGGGCGTAGCTCCCGGCAACGGTGTAAGAACATGTCCACCGGTTTCGGTTTGCCAGAATGTGTCAACAATGGAGCATCGTTCTCCGCCAACCAGCTTGTAGTACCAAAGCCATGCCTCAGGATTGATTGGTTCTCCGACTGAACCGAGCACACGCAACGAAGACAAATCATGTCTGAAATGACATTAAATTATTGATACACCAAAACTTTAATGTGTGTCTAAGAAATAATCGTTGAAGGTGATGTCTTCAAGTTGACTGAAGGATCCAGAATAAAAACGCAATAATTATTGTTGTGAATTTCGCATTTATTGGCTGACATTCCGTGAGCGATTTTATTATGAATCCTTCAGCCAATTGAACACATCTCCTTCATGAAAATTTTCCAAAAATTCTCAGAATCGCAAATTAATTTATTTCTGTCGTTTCGCAGTTTCCTCGTTTATATTCGGGAGTTTCCCGTTTCAACAGTTTTTATACTGTGTTTTGATATTGTAGAGGCAGATATAGCAACAATACATAATTATTGAATATTTTGCATAATACCTAGATGAAAAAATGTGTCTCTAGCATTTTTGTGTCTATACCAGTATCACTCGAAAATAGCTGGATCGATGTTCATGAAACTTTACTATCAAATTGATACTATTCTGTATTGCTAGTGATCAAACTTGAAATACGTTTTTGGAGAGTTTTCGGGTAATTTGTAAGACATATCTACACGAGAAAACATTTGGCTATGAAAAAACGTGTTCCCAAAATTTTTGTCATGCTTGTTTCCACCAGTATTTCTCGGAAATTTTGCGTATGGATTATTTTTATCCTGCGACGCTTGGCTTGACACGATTCCTGCCAAAACTGTTATTAGTTCTGGCAAAAGACTAGCAAATTGTAATTCTCTCTGTTGCATCACGCAAAAATTACTTAAAATAGGGATCTGAATTATTGATATTGGTGCACAAAAATAAACAATATGTTTCACATCAATAGGGCAGCTGACTTTAGCAAATCGTGTGGGTGTTCATTTAATGACTCGTTTTCAAAAACTGTCGGTGTACGAGATTTTGACGCGAAGACGGGATTTCAAATTTCATTGACACCAGAAATATAGAATTCATATACATTTTTACATTAAAAAAATCAATACATATCATTTGTAAATATGAAGTCTCCAAACTCCATTGGGTGCTGGAGTATCCGCACCCACTTTATATTTTGTATGGGTTCTGGAAACGCCGAGCACATCAAACTAAAATTTCAACGTACGTTTCGCTAGTCAATTTTATAATCAACATCTTAAAGCTTTCGTAAATGCCATTTTAAAATTTCAATTGACAATGGAAATTTTGAGAAAGTTATTCCCCGTGCGCAAATAATGACTATTTCAAGTAAAAATATTATAAAAACCTTAATTTGTGTCCCAATCGTTTTGAAAGACTACTGTGTCTTTTTTCTTTGTTTATTGGTTTGAATGGAAAACAATGGATGACGAAGCAGTCTTGGTATGAAATTTAATGAGTGAAAAAGAAAAAACAAAAAGTTTTAAGTTTGATAGCAATATTGTAACAACTTTCGTCATAGTATGACGAGCAATTTTGCTGGTAGAAACAATAAAAACTCGCGTCGCAGTGCCAAACCCTGCCAACAGAATAGTGTATTTCACACAATCACTGTGATTTTATTATGTATTTTTGAGTAAAATAAAAAAAATATCCTTTAACGCATCGCTTCAAATATTTTTTTTTCTTAATTTCAATATTCCACATGAATTTTATTAGTGGGACATCTGCACCAAATTATATACACCATTCAGTGTACAGTAATGCACTACAAATTTGCAAACTAGTGATATTTTTTGGATAATTTCGGTCTTCGGACCTAAAAACAGTTTTCAACCTCTAAAAACGACCCTTAAAATTGTCCATTAGAGCCAATTTTAAAAAGGTTTCGTGATGCATTTACAAAATTTCGTTAAAATCGATTAAGTCTTTCCAAAAATGGTGACAAATTGTCCAGGAGGCTATGAAACGTCGAGCTATTATGATCCAACCTTTAGTTCCGTCATCCGACCGACGACAATAGTGTATGCGCCATATGACAAATACTCTAATAAACAATATACTTAGCTAACACAAAATATATTATGCAAATATTAAAGCATTTGTTTATTATTGAAATATGCAATAATTCCAATAATATACCCAAATAAAGTTATTTACTAACCTTTTAACCAATTCATCATTGAATTTCATAAGAGCACGAATAGCTGTAGGTGCAGTATAAAATTGATTTACTTTAAATTTCTCGACGACTGCCCAAAATCTATCATTTTCTGGGAAGAACGGTGTTCCTTCGTACTAAAAATAAAACGATAATAATTTTAAAAATACAAGTTAGTTTTCCTACTTGTAATTTAAGAAATATCTGATTTATACTACTATTGACAAAAAAAATTCAACAAATTTCAAATATTTAGAATTGGAAACACATCGACTGCGACTGCCCCAATTATGCGAACTACTATGTATAGAACTAGAACGCAGTAGCGCAGATATAGGATTATCTTCCTGCCTGATTAAATTGTATGTCACATTGTCGCCCCAAAATAAACAAAGCAAAATCTGATTATTTTCTTAACTCGGTTCATTTAATTAAGTCCACAGTCGATGCTGTGGTCGCCACTCCTACGTAATCACAAACAATTACCGCCCGACACATTTCCCAGGCATTCGTAGTAGTTGTGTTCGGGGCAAAGTGCTCAAACACGGTTCTCTACAATATGATTAGCACGGGTGGAGGCAAGCCGCTTATTGAAGACAGCAAGTCTATCAGTAAGACAATGATATTATTAAAAAAGCAATCAATTTATGTTTTATTAGTAAGGTGCTCTTTGAAAGTCCATTAGTAAGACAAGAAAGGCAATAAAAAAATTGCTTCAATAAGAATGACCTCCACTCTAGAGCTGTGTCAAGGCCCATGCTTTCACCATGACCAAGATCAATCTACAGGACCCAATCGATCATTTGAAGATGGCGCGAGGCCAAGAAATTATTTTTGACCCACATGACTGCACTCGCGCAAATGTACATGCCCAGAAAAGGTTCATACAGATGTCAGACGTTCTAATATTCATCCTTCACTTTGGTACCGTAAGTTATGTATAGATAATATCTGTGTCGATGACCCAATTAAGGACGTAGTCTGGTGTTCGGATTTTGAAAAAACGAATTTATTTTTTTTACATTTTTAGTAAGTATAATATATTGAGAAAATACTGTAAAAATTTAGACCGAAATATTAAATATTTACAAAGCTACAGCATATAGTCGAGAGCAGCAACGGTCTTACGGTAAGACTCTTACCTCAATTGTTATCACGTTACCCTTATAGTCTCGCAGAGTAGAGCAAACACATTAGCAGAAAATGATGCCTTTGAAGAAACGGAAGGTTTACTATACACCAGGCATAGCTGATTAGTGTAAATATTCATTTTTATTTTTTTTGTAAGAAATCTGAAATTAAAACTTTAAACGCGTTTTTCTCAAAACTACGTTTTTCTAAGCGGCGCAGGTGATTGAAACAATTGTATACAACCGATTGCTTTCAGTTTTGCACAGGGTATTCTACACAACAGTAGCTCCGTCCGGTACTAGATTATTACTTAATTATAAAAATTATTTCTATTTTTTTTAACCGATTTTCAACGAAAAAATCACGATTTTCTCGTTTTTTTCTAAAATCCGCCATTTTGTTATTTATCAATAAAAATGTTTATTTCTAGTACGGGATAGAGCCGCAAGCCTACGAAACAATAACCAATTTAATTTTTATAATTCAGATGACTCCAAGTGACGTTATCACCCGCGCTACCCACCCACCTCCATTTAAAGTTGTCTACTGTAGGTTAAAAAAAAACAATTATAAAATGGCGTAAAATTAAGCAAAGAAAATTTTTTTTCTTAGTTTACGATGTCAGTAAAAACATGTAACAAAATTGAAAACACCGTACATTATTTTGATATTAAAAAAAAATTCTGAAATAACGGTTGAAAACGAGCCTGAACATAGGACTACGTCCTTAAACGGAATATATTTTCATTTCGATCTTTTATTTATACATACAATTACTGATGTGGCGCAGTTGGCGAGTGGTCCATAAACTACATAAGAATGTCCAGTAATCCAGCCGACGTCAGCCGTACACCAATAGATATCGGTCTGTGGTCGGTAATCAAACACATACTTGAACGTCGTCGCGGCATACATCATATAACCCGCGGTCGTGTGCAAGACACCCTTTGGTTTCCCAGTTGATCCACTAGTATACAACATAAATAGAGGATCCTCGGCCTGTTGACAACAGAACAGTACAGTCAAATCTGTCAAATAACATACATTCAGATTTCGGAATGGGATGTGTAATTTCAAGACATCCGTGATTCAAGCAAAATTGCTTATGGAGCTAAATACTAGCTTACTTTTCCTCACGTAAAAGTTGAAACTGATACATCCGAACCACCATATAACTAATAAGGATACAACGAGGGGAACATTGAATTAGTATCGTGATAAATATAAGCATTCAATGTGACCAGCGTGCGCTGCACGCGGAGGGTACAATCATGGGGCGCGAGTCACATCAAAATCGACCATTTAAAATGATAATTTTTACTCAAACTCAGCTTAATAATGTAGGATAGGAGAGATAAATGGTGTGAAAATTTCAAGTTTTCACGTGGATGTATACACGACTAGCTGATGAGATTAATAAATGACTTAGTATCAAATAATTACATTAATAAATGTATCTGCAATACATTAAACAAAACCATTTTAAAAAAAGCATCTCTTGTCATTTTCGTTTTCCCTCTTAATGGCGGTCGGTGCTCCAGCTCTTATTAGAGGAAAACTCTCTAGAGTCTAGATGCTAGTGACACTATAGAGTCGAACCTTGATTTCAAAACGTTCCATGCGCAACGTGCGAAGTACACTTAAAAAAATATCAATTCTCCAATGAGTGATGAATGTATTATACCTATAGGTGTGTCTCTAAATATTTACCGTAATTAGCAAACAAAATGAGCTTGAAATTAAAAAAAAAAAAACATTATGATGCCTTTGTTTATATTAATCCCTCTGCAAAATAATAACCAAATTGGCACGGCCAGCAGGCACAGCAAACAAAATCACTTTTACATTTTGCTTTTAGGGTTCGTATCCAAACTATTGTTGTGACAACTCTGTCTGACAGAGGTTTCTAGTTCATGGAATTATCTCGATGTTTGTGCTATTTTTCAGCAAAGAAAGTTTTGGTAGCTTGCAAAACTACTCAACTTTTCAAATCTTTAAGTTAACCAATCTACTTTGAATACTGGCAATTTTTTAATCCTGATCACATTTGAAATATAGAAATAAGTTATTTAGGAAAGTTTCATAAGTATCCGCAAAAATGTCCGGTAAAACCAAATTTCAATAAAAAAAGATTGCCATTTAAGGTCTAGTTTCAAATTTCAATTTTCAAATTTCAATTTTGCTTTTTCATCACAACGACGTGGAGGTGAATTTATGTCAAACAAAATATAATTGATCGAACATACCTGCATCCATTCCGGATGACAGGAAGTGCCAGCGGCGCTGACTTCCTCGTGCCACCAAACATCCCTGCCATCGCGCATTCGCAGACGTCGCCTGATATCGGCGGCGCCGTTTCCACCATCAGGCGCAGTGACACGTTCCAAATGTG
Source organism: Xanthostigma xanthostigma (assembly GCA_963575645.1). Classification (NCBI taxonomy): domain Eukaryota; kingdom Metazoa; phylum Arthropoda; class Insecta; order Raphidioptera; family Raphidiidae; genus Xanthostigma; species Xanthostigma xanthostigma. Next base: position 29,589,536 of record OY754467.1, on the reverse strand, counting down.
AAACGACGACGCACGTGTCTACGTGGTGATTTCGCGTTCGCTCACACGTGTCCATTGCAACGTCACATATTTCTTTCAGAGCGAGTGGCTTCTCACCGCGCCATGCACCGTCGGCTGTTACTAATACGCGAGCGCCGCAATCGGAGATGCGCTCAGCTAATGAATCGGAAGAGAAACCAGCAAACTGAAAACAAAAACGTTCATGTTTATTTCAAATGTAGCAAACAACTGGCTGAAATGCCCGTTCTTTGTTTGGAGATATTCCTTCCTCTAAACCCTTCTTTCCTCTTGATGCTTAACATCACGGAGGATAGATCGAAAGGAGATTGATCTCGGCAGACCGCAAGGTGAAGCGCATGTCCCGATAATTGATGACGGCAAGAGTTCATAGATGTGTTACACGCGACACTATATCCAGTCTCCACGATTCTATTAACGAATCCCAGCGACGTGATGTTATTTACTAACAATTAATTTGATTAGGTTATTTTTATTTTGAAAGAAAAAACCAATATTCAGATCACGTGACTACCCATTCTACTTGGAGTTTTGTCAGCACCTCTACCACCCAAATAGCAACCCTTATTTTTCTCATTTTTTAGACAACTGCGAATGCGTGACAATTAGTCCTCCATGCTTAGCATCTTCCCGGGAAAACGTTTTCGCAAAAGTTCGTTAAGATAAACTGAATTCTCAATAGGACATTTTTTGTTAACAATTGCAAATATTTTTGTGTGACCTAAGGTCGTTAAGAAAATAACCACGAACACACAGTGCCAGGGAGATGTTCGTAAAAAAGAGGATGTTTCATTAGTCGACCAAGTAGGCACTCTTTCTTTATGCCACGACTCAAAATTTGAAAACATTACCATTGCCAAACTAAGTATTTAAAAAAATAACTAATGTTATAGATGTCCTTTTATGTTAAATTTCGTCCCAATAATTAAAAAAAACTAGTTTCTTTTATTTCATAAACATATTGGAGGTGGTTTTATGCTCCAAATTCTAATATAAAAACTGGAAATAGTAGATTGTATATCTAGTGTCGTAATGGGTTACATAATATCATAGAGATATAAGTAACTAGAGTCCGCGAGTGAGCCTTGAAAGTGTCTGCGATTGAGGGAAAGAAGACTGCTTACAATTCCGTATCACTACGGTAACTAAAGATATAAACAGCACATGGCTTGTTATATAAGGGTATCGTTTTCCCCGCCCTCCCCTCTTCAGTTTACGATCTGTCAACGAGCGATCATGAGAGAGAGAGAGAGAGAGAGAGAGAGAGAGAGAGAGAGAGAGAATGATACGGAACGATTGCAGCGTTCTCTCTCTGAACTGCAGACACTTTCACTTATGGCAAGCATACCCGCTAGAGTACTCTAGTACTTATATATCTCTATGGCTACATTACGGCAAGTTTTGTCACACGAGCCGTAATACCATTACGCACGATATACATAATTAAAGAAACCGAAAAGAAAATCCCTCCAAATAATCGTCAGATTATGGGTCAGCATGACTTAGGACATCAAGCTGAATCGCCTGTATAAATAATCTGACGCGCTCGAGTATTTCAAAATAGCGATTTTTTTTTGCATTTTCAAGAAGCCGCCACGAGCTTGCGTCATGTCCAAATCGTCAGTCTTTTGAATGGGAGCTTTTTTCGGGTTCACTGAACATCCCCTTTGAATATCTGACGCGCTCGAATAACTTTTTTTTTTCGTTTTCAACCCTTCCCTACAGCCACCCCCACCATGCAAACTGGCAGATTAACATACCTCCAATGTCAGAGACACGGGGGGCATATACACTAAGAATATCTGACGCGCTCGAGTATTTTCATGTGACTATTTTTCTTTTACATTTTTGAAAACCTGCAGACTCTCCCCCCACTGGTTTTATTTATTTATTTTTTTATTTTTACCATCTAATCTTCAAAATCCAATAGGTCCCTACGACGCTCGAGTTACTATCCATTTAGCAGTGATTCCCAAAGTGGTCTATATCGACCCCCAGGGGTCGACGACAACTTGCAAGGGGTCCATGTCAGCGGGAAAAAAAATTGGGGGTCCATGAAATGAAAATGAGGGTCAACGATAGTGAATCTCCTAACAAAAAAAAGAAACAAACTGAACATCGTTAACCGAAGAGAGTTAAGATTAAATCTAACTAAATTGATGCCAAATGTTGAAAATTTATTATTAAAGCATCAGGTTCATCCCTCACACTAAAAGCATTTATTTTTTGCTTAGTTATTTTATGTAACAGAAAGTAGATTTTAATTTTATTCGTTTAATTTGAATCTAATTAATAAATGTATAAAACTAAACATTACACACTACATTTCACTACCGTTATTTTAAATCGTTCAAAGTGAGTAGCACTATACCGGTTGTCAAAAATACATTTGAAATTAATGAATTTGCAAAAAATCAATATCAGAAAAGCAGGGGGTCTTCCCAAAACCGAAAAACATGGCAAGTGGTCTACGAGACAAAAAAGTTTGGGAACCTCTGCATTTAGCATCGTGGGCTCCCTACTATTTGCGGTGACCATCATAACTTTGTGGTGGTCATCCAAAATCAATACAACAAAAAAAGTCTTTAGATTATTAGTAAATCTAGAACTTAAACGAATATTTTCTTTGTTTGGAAAATTAATAAAATGGCGGCTTCTAAAAGCTTACACCTGAATTTGCAAGGCCAGATTGTTATATAAAAGTCGAAGTTTTCAACAAAAACAAAAAACCTTCAATCAAGTCCTAGTTTTTTATGCTTTCAATAAGCTATAAAAATTTCATTTAAATCCATCGAGTGGTTCTTGAATTTTAATGGTCACCGATTTCGAAAACATAGTTTCGAGAAAAACGCGTTTAAAGTTTTAGTCTTGCCTACACCATGTCATCTAATCCTGATTCGGAAACTATTCATCCAATTCACTTAAAATTTTCAGGGAATATTTTCTAAACATCATACTACAAGATAATGCTAAAAAAAGAAATCAGTTTTTTCAAAAACTTGACTATTCCTATCCCCTTAAACAATATCTATGCTATTTATGTAAAAAAAATGTTTTTATACGATATTCATTCAAAACTTATAAATACATATTTTTTACAAATTTTGAATGAATATACAGGGTGAGTTTTAAGTTGACGCTTTATTTTTTACAGCGTGTAAAAATCAAATAGACGAGCAAATATTTCAAATAGTTTTTTTATCAAAACTCAAAAATAAGAGAGAAACAGCCATTCGAAGTTTAAATAAATTTTATTAAATTTTCTTTAATTTTGAGGTCGGTCCTGGGGTTATATTATGTCACTATGGAAATAAGTTGTTGTTATCAAGTATGTTGGTGCTTATTTGAAACTGACATGTGTAATAATAACATATTTCCATAGTGACATAATATAACCCCAGGACCGACCTCAAAATTAAAGAAAATTTAATAAAATTTATTTAAACTTCGAAAGGCTGTTTCTCTCTTATTTTTGAGTTTTGATAAAAAAACTATTTGAAATATTTGCTCGTCTATTTGATTTTTACACGCTGTAAAAAATAAAGCATCAACTTAAAACTCACCCTGTAGTATGAAAACATTTTTTTCTTTACATAAATAGCATAGATATTGTTTAAGGGGATACGGATAGTCAAGATTTTGAAAAAAATCGATTTCTTTTTTTTGCATTTTCTTGTAATATGATGTTTAGAAAATATTCCTTGAAAATTTTAAGTGAATTGAATGAATCGTTTCCAAGATAATTATTATCTAGCCCAGGATTAGATGACTCGGTATAGGTAAGACTAAAACTTTAAATTTTAAAAGCGTTTTTCTCGAAACTATATTTACGAAGTCTGTCACCACTGAAATTCAAGAACCACTCGATGGATTTAAATGAAATTTTTATAGCTTATTGAAAGCATAAATAATTATATACTTAGGTATCGATATTTAAATTTATTTGGACAGTCGTTCATTCATATTATATTAAAGTAATATCAATAGAGATTAATTTATGGGAAACAGAGTATTAATTAGATAAGATACTAGTAATGGTGTACAACAGTGACAACGAATAAATCGCAAATTTTTTCAATCGATTATTAGATAACGAATGCCAGTAATAAGCTACATATAGTTCAAAAGGAGGGTTTGTTTTCAAATTTTACCTGGCTCTTCTTAACCATAGCAATTCTGTTATTCGATTATTGAATGAACATTTCAAGAGTAATAACTCTCCCATCATCAGCACAGTGGCGGCTTAAGGGGGGGGGGGGGGGCTCCAAGGGGTGGCAACGACAACTCACTCGCACACTCAGAGAATACTTACAGAAGAATCACTCCGCAAAGACATACCAAAAAATAAATAGCGACCTACTCTTTGCCAGGAGAAATGGCCCAAGATGCTGGACTAACATTTTCAGAGGAGTTGCAGAGAGCTATGTTAGAATGTCTTGATAGAATTTACAAAGAACTAAACCATCGTTACAGGGCAATAGATGATATTATAGTAACATATTTTAATGTTGTTCACCCTAAAACTCTGCTAACATCACCAGGCGCCAATTGGAAGTCACCAGCTTCCCAAGAAGCGATTCAATGGACTACATTGGAACTTCTCAGATTCATCGTAAAATGGGCCTATTCTTAGCCTGTTCCGAGTCTGGCACTGTGTCTAAGACTTTTTTAACTATTTGTGTTTCGATGGCTTTATGTGAAAGAAGCTTTTCAAAATTAAAGTTGATAAAATCTTACTTAAGGTTCACAGTGAACCAAGCGCGACTAACCAATCTTTCCATTTTATCTATTGAAAAGGACTGGAATGTTAAATTTGATAATGTGATACAATATTTTAGCAAAATAAAGTCCCGTAAGTACGTTTAGTATTTTGTTGTTTTATTTTGAGAGTGCTCAATAAAAACTGCCCTGGGTCCCAATCCACGCTACGCCGCCATTACATCAGCAAAAACATGTATAGTTATGATAGAAGAATTGCTTTCAAAATGTACACCCATTATTGAAAAATTAGTTTAAAAAAACTCAAAAAAAAACACTTTTATTGCAATGTAGACAAAAAATTATTTTTTCTTACTTTTTAGTCCACATTGTTATAAAAGCGGTTTATTAATTATAACCCTAAAAACCAACACTCAAGTTTCAAATGAGCATGTTAATATAAATTATTTATAAATATGTATAAAAATTATTGTATTGTCATGGGTTCTTAATACGTGTGCAGAATTTCAAATTATTTCGACATCTGAAAGTGGTTGAAAATTAAATTGAAAGATGCAAATCCATAGATATACATACATACACGTGAAGTTAATAAAAGGATGTTCAAAAATAGTAGATAAAGTTCTAAAAATGAAAATTCCTATTCGGACTTCTATTTTAAGATTTCTTCAAATAACTTTCTGTTATTACCTAATTAATTCCTAAAAGTGAGGCGAAAAGTAATCTTAATTACTTACTGATATTATATATATATTGTGATAATTTGAGTATCGTGCAATATCGTTTTTATTAAACAGACCAGATGACGTGACATTATCAATAAATAACCCCTCGAGCATATCGCCTGACCGGCTTTTCCACATTGCACGTGTTTAGCGTAATTGTTTGTCAGTGCTTCTCAACTGAGGCGTTGTTCGGAGTTTCTTTACGTTGAAACTTTCCGAACATTTTAATGTTTAAGTACTATTAAATTCTTTTTCCATAGACTTTGTATTTTACGAATTCCGATACAAATGAAATACACGTGTTGTGGTATTTTAATTAATTAAATTTATACATTAATTCACACAATGACTCTTTTATCGTTAATCGTTTTATTATCGACGTTTCATATACTATAAAATGCGTATATAAAATGATGTAATTGTACATAGAAATGGCTTAAGCAATTTAATTTACAAACCACAAACTGTCAATATCGTGGGTATTGGAAATCAACTATTCTGCTATCGACTAAAACAAAGTCCCAATAAAAAATAACAATAGTTTTATTTTACATTAAAAATTACAATATAATTTTGATCAAAATAACTTTCAACATTGTCAAACGAAAACCACTGAACGCTCATAAAATATTACTGGTGCGGTTTTTATAAACACCAATTTTTTTTTTACGAATGTTGAAATTATTCGAATAAAAATTATTTTCTGATGTTTAGTGCAAAAGAAAACCATTGTTGTTAAAACATTTTTTTTAACTTTTTTTAGTTTTAATTATTTTTAGGGATGCATCGATACGCCTTTTCGCCGATACGATACCGATACTCTTATAAAAATATCGGCGATACCGATACGCTTATTGTGAATTCAAAAATGAAGGTATAATAAATAAATTACAAGTCAGATTTTTTTTATTAATATAAAAAGTAGAGACATAGATAATTAAAAATTTTAGTAATTAAAATTAACATTGATAAGATTTTTGTTTAAAAAACAAAGTAATCTTAAGTTTTGCGGAGAAAGGCGATTTCGCAAGTCCGTTTGAATAAGACCTGCGCTGGAAAATAGTCTCGCAGATGCGACAGAACTCATTCGAGTTTCCCCGAGCATTGTTCGTGCCTCGTTTGCAACGAAATAGACGAGACAACACGCTCGTTTACACTACATTTTTAAATTAAAGTATCGTTGAATCGGTCATAAAAATGAAATTTTTCAATTGTATTAAATTGCAATTAAAATAATTAGCGATGCATCCGATACCGATATATCGGCGATACTTCGGGTTAGCTGATATATCGGTATCGGATGCATCGCTAATTATTTTAATTGCAATTTAATACAATTGAAAAATTTCATTTTTTTCAATTCACAAATAAGAAAACCTTTGAAAAAATACATTCATCCAAAATGAGACTCGAACCCACGACCCTGTGATTACCAACTAAGCTTGCACGGCTTGCTATACTACCGTTCCGTTTTCCTGTATACTAGTTTCACATACATTCATTAATTTAAAAAAAAATATTAATTATTTATTAATAATAAATTCTAAAAACAATGTATTCGTGTGTTTTTACCGGGAATTCAAAACGGGAAATGGATCTAATTTCAATATTTGAATTAGACCCATACAGATAGATTTAGAATTTAAATTTTAGCGAAATGATTAAGAACATAGCAATGGATATTAAAAACCCTGCACATCTACCAAGCACGATCAGCACAATACGGTGCAGGAAAGAATGTTCGTGAAAGTACCCATGCTATAATGGAGTCGCACAGCAGACCAGCACCTGCAACCGATAGGCAACAAGCAATTACCGTCAGTCGGTTGGCTGTTATTTCTGTTTAGTCGTGCTGGACTGGTCTAGTATGCTAGTGACGTGTCGTTTTTATTAACTAATTTGTATTGATAAAACTACTTGAAAACTGCAAAATGTCTACCGACCATCACAGAAGCTGCGCTAAAAGTTGCTGGTTGTGAAGATCCATGCTTGACAAGCGTGCGCGGTCTTTTAAAAGGTTAACAGACCGTGATGTTTGGTAATTAATTCTTATGCACATTAAATTTATGGAACCATGTATAGATTATATTACTAAATTATTTATATTTATATAACTAAAATAACACCATCACAAAGTAAAAAATATTAGAAAATAAAGCATAAAGATCACGAAGGTTAGGCGTGATCTTTTTTACCGTGCTTTATTTCTTAATGTGTTTTTCCCATGTAAGAAAATGAAAAATTGACCATGGAGTGTCGAAGAATCGTCTCCAAGATTAGATCAGCATCTGATTGTTCTGCACTCAAAACGTAACAGAAAACATATTGAAAAGAAAATCAAATGATTGTTTGCTTGGCGGTTGTGTGTGCAAGTGTCTGTGGAATGGTCTTTTGGTAACATCATGTAAAAATTATTTCTTCAGTTCTTAATGAGTGTACTCGTTTACATGTCTCCTGAATCCAAAAAAATTGTTTATAAAAATGGCTGTTTGTGGTTACACACAGCGCCGAAATGGTTGGATCGATTTTGTTTAAATTTTCCAATTTCGCGATTTAGATTCACCATACAGAACGATGGTGAGGCTAAATCTCAAAATTGGTCCTAACTCAAATGTGGAATGAGTTGCTCCTTAAAAATCGGTATAAAATTGAAAAATAGTTTATTTTTCTCGAAAACGGCTCCAACAATTATTTTGATTAAATTTTATATGTGGATATATCCTTAGTACCAGTATGAGATGGCATCCGCATTACTAGTTCCTCCTAAAAAATGCACGGATAGAGACTATGAGGATAGAGGTTAAAAATTGGAATAGTGAATTAAATAATTTATCGTAAACCTTCGGATAGAATATTTTAAGCGCCATGACTAAAAGGGGTATTAATATTTAATACAATCATAAATTTACTACTTATCCATGTGTGACTGTTGTGTCATAATCTAAAAAATTGACACGCATAAATTAAAGGAAGCATATCTCCCCAATCAGCCAAATCATCCATGTATAATTTGACAGTTATCATTGTATTATCACATGTGCTATTTTAATTCGACATAACATTGAATATTGTTTTTATTAATCGCACGTTTTTTCGCGGAATAGACGTGATCGTTCGTCCGCTTTTTGACCGCAAAATCACAGTCTGAAAATGTGATCAGTGGGATTCCGTGTGCGAATATCAAATGTTGACCTTTGTTTTTTACGTTTGAGACAAATGTCTATAACATAATATTTTCATCAAAGCAAATACTAGAAATCAAATTATTTACGTGACTCCCAAATAAACGACTGATGAATAAACAATTGTAAATCGTATGTAACAATAAACGATTCGACAGCTCTGAAGTAACTTTGAGTTATATATCGATAACTTTATTATACCGGAAGTCGTAGTGGCCATAGACAGCTTTAATACGTACATATTTTATTTATGCGGTGTATATACTGTCCCATTTTAATGTAGCAGCTCTATCTCCGCTATTTCACAAGAAACGAAAAAGCGTTCTGATTAAAAGTTGCTCAGCTCGGAGGGGGACATAATGTAAACATATGAACATTTTCATAGGTGGCGCCACTTTCGAGAAAATAACATCAACTTTGCTTTTTCAAATAGTCTGTTTTTTATTGGCCTATTAGATAGAGGAGAAAAAATGATATGAAAATCATTCGAACCATTTTTCGATCGGAGCCATTTTTTTTCAAGATAATAATCGTTTATTATCGCACCACCATTAGCGTTAGGTACCGACGACACCGCGGGGAGATTGCACATAAATCTGACCGTTGTATGTCTTGACTCTTGCGTAAAGCTAACGCCGGCGCTAATAAAAGATTATTATCATAATAAAAAGGGCTCCGGCTGAAAAACGGTCCAAATGATTTTCATAGCATTTTTTCTCCCACATCCAATGAATCAATAAAAAAAATAGGCTTCCATTTAAAAAATCAAAATTAGTCTCGCAAGAGGCGCCACCTATAAAAATATTCATGTTTTCACATTATGTTTCTCTCCGAGTTGAGCAACTTTCAATCAGAACATTTTTTCGTAATTTTTGAAATAACGGAGATCTAAGGATAGCTACATTAAAATGGGTCACCGTGTATATATAGTTGATGATAGCAACCTTTTTCCAATCATGGATATCGATTGAGTTTTGTAAAAGTTATAAACAAATGAGAAACTGTGATTTTGTATGTTCAATTTTATAATAATTATAAAATATAAAACATTTGTATTGGAGGCCATTCAAGTATTATGTAAACACCAAAGAGGAGGAGCCCGGTCTTTCCTTAGCTTATTTTTGATGATATAGGGGTCGGGGGGGGGGGTCTAGATGGTAATGACACCAACAATATTTATTTATAACAATAAATAAACTTGAACAGATTAAAAAAAATATATACCAGTTTAGATAAGCATAGGGGGGAGGGGTAAAAGCTTTGATTACTTTCGCTGACTAGGGGGAGAGGGGGTCAAAAATTACTAAAACTCTGCTTACGTAATACTTGACTGGCCCCTTGTCACACAAAAACTCTCCCACTGTGAGCTCTGATGCCATGAAATTTAAACAGTTTATTGTACTACTTGACAACCCCGGAACTATTTTCAGTTTGCTTTTCGAATCATGCATTTTCTCTTCTCGATTTATGTTATAATAATAATCCGTCATAAGCTTCTATTCAGGTGAAATGCCCTAACTAAATATTTTAAAATTAGCGTCGTACATTCACAAGCCCGGCTAGCCCAGTAGGTAGAGCATGTAACTCTTAATCTCAGGGTCGTGGGTTCGAGCCCTACGTTCGGCGAATATATTTAAAATTTTTGTTTCTACTTTGCTTTCTTCTAAGGTTTACATTTAAATTTATTTTAATTTTATTTACGACTAATTAAAACTAAATAAATCTAATTAATAGCTCATTTGAAAACTGTTACAACTATAGGTACCTATATAAAAATAATTTTCCTACAGTGTTTTCAATGAAATATTTATTATATATTTTATTAATTACAGTAATTATTGATTTAAAAGAAATTTATTAGGTACCTACTTAAAAAAGTATAAATACTTACTGATTTCATCATTGTATTTTTTAGCAAAACGTGAAAGTACTTAGAGCCATCTATGGACGATTAAGCTGTGTTGTTTATTCTGCTTGCAGTATAGGTACATATCTTTACATTTATATCTATTCGACACTAAATGACACATACATGTAAATATTTTCATCAAAAATTGAGGTTTGAGTTTAAAAAATAAGTAAACAGCAAAAAAACTGCAAAAAATTTAGACACAACATTCATCTCGGTAAACTAAGATGAATGTGCGTACTCATGTCCCTCCCTTCCCCATTCGTTCTTTTGCACCCGGGTGAAACCGGGCGGGACCGCTAGTAATAAATATAACTATATTGAAACGATAAACTCCTTCTTAAGTCGTTTAAAAAGATGGCTAACGATTTACGATACTTACAACAATTGAATGTACAGCTCCAATTCTGGCACAGGCAAGCATAGCGACGGGTAGTTCAAGGACCATGGGCATATAAATTGCGACACGATCTCCCTTGGAGACGCCCTTTGACCTTAGCACATTCGCGAACTGACACACTTCCTCCAGAAGCTTTTTGTAGGTCAGCCGGCTATAGTCGTCTGGATGGTTGCCCTCCCTACAAATAAATATAAAATTGACATCCAATGTTTCATCTTTGTTTAGAAATGTCAGTGGTACCCAACATTTTTGAAGTGAAACTTGTCATGCGGCACCTCGTCAATTTGAGGTGTGTAATGAATGAAATGAAAGACACTGACATAAATGAGTTACGACGACGCCGTAGAAACACAATATAAACAACGGAATTTTATTTTCTACTGTCGAAAATAAATTTTAAATCTATGTAGTACAATAAAAGGAAAATGAATCGTAAAAATAAGATTTATTATTTATACATAAGAAGTTTCACTTCGGTGGTGTATGCCCCAACACATCCCTTTGTTTTATTTGCAGGAACTCTTGAAATATTTTGGGTATTCCCTTTCTGCCTAACTTTGATCTCATTTTTTTCTTATTTGGGGCCATTGTAGGCCTAGTGAATTTTATCACTAAATATATTAATGTTCTGCAACAACTAACTAAATTAACTTTTCTTCATATCTCGATCGAAAGTGCTTACTTTCGGCACCAATTTTAAGGCAGAAAGTCTAACATTTACTACTTGGTGGGATTACACGCTACAATACCAATCAAGTGTTATTTAGATGTCGTTTCCATAGTAACCCTATTACATTTTAGCTAACAGTTGCGAACAGCTGTCATTCTTGTTTTTACGTATTACCTCAAAGCTTCTTGCTTGGAATGTATCTGTGTTTTTTAGATAGAGATCTTTATTTTGTTGGTACAATTAATGTACATAAATAGCGTCAACACAAAAACAATTAATTATAAAAACTCGTTCAATCTGTAGTGAGCCTTACTTAATAAATATTTTTTTAAATTCTTCCTAAACTTTTGTTTAGAATTTGTTAGAGTTATTTCAGTAGGTATCTTATTGTGTATTCGTATCATAGCGTTGCGGACACCTTTATGAGCCACTGCTAATGTACAATTAGTAGTTTTTAAATTATTCTTATTTCTTGTGGTATATTCATGTTTATTATGATTTTCATTAAACAAAGATGGATAGTTTTGTACAAAATTTGCACAATTTAGAATATAAAGATCTACTAGTGTTAGTATGTTATACTGAATAAATAAATTTTTACAATGTTCTCTAGGTGCCACACCCGCTATGATACGAATACACTTTTTTTGGATTAAAAAAACTTTTTCTGCCCATACCGAATTGCCCCAAAAGATTATTCCATACTGGATAATAGATTGGAAATATGCATGATAGACATTAAGCAGAATGTCGGTACTAGTATATTTTTTTAAATAAGTAAGAACGAATTTAGCTTTATTTAACTTAGGCAAAATGTAGTCAATATGTTGTTTCCAGTCGAGATTATTGTCTATGTATAGACCGAGAAATTTAACTGAATCTTTAATATATGAGAATATGTCTAAGTTTAGTAATTGTGGGATGTTAAAGTAATTTCCAAGCTTAATTATTTCTGTTTTAGTGTCGTTTACTTTAAGGCTGTTATTTGCAAACCATTTGCTTAAATCTATCATGCATTTTTCCAATCTATTTTTTAAAAGCGCCTGATCTCTTCCCTCACATATGTAATTAATTAATGAATGTATTTAATAATATATCGGTATAACTAGAGCCTTGCAAGAGGGGTCCGCGCCAAACTCGCAGCCCCTGGAAGATGCAATCAGAGATGCCAATATGATTTTTTTTATTTGGAATATACAATCAAACTAAGAGTTTGAGGGCAGAAAATTAAAATCTTGCCCTGGGTGCCATTGATCCTAATTCCTAGCAGCTAAAGCTATACGGCACTGATTATTTGGCTTTAGATCTGTAGTATGACATAATCAGCTTGTATGTTTTATCATTTTACACAAACAATTCCTCTGTTGTCCAGCCTCTATAATCTCTCTCCCTGCCTTCCTCTCTCTCTCTCTCTCTCTCTCTCTCTCTATGCCTCACACACACACACACAAACGCGCTTAGTATTTAAGGTAAGTATATAATTTATAATTATTGACAGTAACAATAATTAGTTTCTGCTGTGTGAAAAATGTATTCACAGTTCACACAATGAAACGCATTTTTTTTCTTTTCTTTTTAATTATCTTTTATAAGTAACGTATTTTAACACTTCTATCAAATTTTAGATTTAAGAATTAAATTATTTTTATCATCATAAAATATTATTAATTTTCGTTATACTATGGGAGCCCGTAACACTAAAACCCTATAGATCTCCGAACAGGAGGCCAGTTCACGGATATTTGGGAAATTTAAACCCTGCTTAAAAGAAAAATACAATTGTTGGCAGGCTGGAGTGGGTCGGAGCGTGAAAAGGGGGTAACTTCCGATCACCAAAAAACGGTTATCCTATGCATCTTCGAACAGAATGTTATTTACTTTATTTTGAAGTTTGCGTTTTTAACGTACTCAAACGCGGTAGGTTGGCGGGTTCCGGTGGGCCGACGCCCACGCCGACCGCGACTAAAGTTGATTCGCGAAATAGGTATTCCTACCTCATAATCGAACAGGTTGAAATAACATTTAAATGAAAGGTTTTAACTTTTAAAATTGTTTCGTGATGGGTTGGCGGGTCCTTCATTGAAAAAAAAAATAGAATATTTTAATGAAATTTTTTTACATCAAAAGAAAGTTCATATACAAGTTTTATTGCGAAACTACTTTTATTTTATTTTTTACCTCAAAATTAAAAAGTTATATGAAATTTGAAAATACTTTTCAGTTAATTTCCGATGACGTATTGATGGCTTTGTATCCATATGGCAAGTTTGAAAGTACGTATACGCTAGGAAAGTATCTTTGATACGCGACCTTCGCACCATCTCGTGTTTGATTTTTCAAGTGGTTCACCCAAAACTTACAAAACACATGAAAACCAGCGTTATTCTTAATTATAAAAAAATATTTACGCAAAATGTCAGTAAATTAATAAAAAAATTAAACCGCCGAAAAACTGAAAAGCAAAAAATAATAAATCTTTTTATTTAACTGAGTTCTATCTAAGTAGTTGAACGTATGTGATAGTCTAGTATATCTAAGTAATTTTGAGTCGGCGTCAACAATCTTTCGCCGGAAATCTCTGAGCGTTTACGAAGTTAATGTCAGCGACAGAGCAACCCGAACGGGCACACTGAGGGCATACGTCTTTGCGAGTGGTCGTGTGGAGAGCGCATGTTTGGAATGTTAATGTTTATCGCTGGAGATTTCACGTATCATTGTTAATTTGATTTGGTTATTTCTTTTAGTGATCTTTGTACATTGATGGTTTGACGCCGACTCAAAATTACTTAGATATACTAGACTGTCACATACGTTCAACTACTTAGATAGAACTCAGTTAAATAAAAAGATTTATTATTTTTTGCTTTTCAGTTTTTCGGCGGTTTAATTTTTTTATTAAAAAGTTTTTATTTTATAATTTTTTGTGGCTATATAATTTATAATTGTAATACACAACTCAGCATGAAAATCTGAGAGTGAACTATAAATCACCCCTATTTTCCCACCCTTAGGGTAGGAGTTTTTTTTCCAAATTTATATGAGACGAGCCTCGAAGTATACCCTATCCAATAAAAAAATAATTATCAAAATTGGACCACTCTGTAAAAAGTTATGTGTGGTCATACATTACAATCAGTGAGTGAACAATCAATCATCCCCTGTTTTCCTACCCTTAGGGTTGGAATTTTTTTACCAAATTTATATGGGACCAACTTCGGGGTATACCCTTTCAAACAAAAAAATAATTATCAAAATCGGACTACTCTGTAAAAAGTTATGCGTGGTCATACATAAATAAAAAAAAAAAAAAATAAAAAAAAAATAAAAAAAAAAAATATACGCGTCGAATTGAGAACCTCCTCCGTTTTTGTTTTTCGTCGGTTAAAAAACTACATAAATGATATACATTTTTAATTTCTAAATTTTTTAAATCTTTTTTTTGTTAACAAAATGACAATTATGATATTTTTCATGTATTTAATAACGATTAAAGACGTAAAATAAAATTTAATTAGGTATCCTTGACGACGTACTGCTGCAGTCCATTTTTTTTCTCTCTAATTCATAAGAAAATCCAGGAAAACGGTGGAAATGTAATTCTGGATGTTTAGTTGTTGTATCTTTACAATCAACAACACAGCACTTCCGATTTGATAACTTTTTACCCATTTTATTCGACAAGTAATCCTTATTAAAATGCACGTATAACATATGACACTAAGGTTTTGACTGAACCAGATTAGAGAAAAAAACCACGAGAGGGCGCAAAAGTCGCCTGTCAAAAGATACTTTCCTAGCGTATAATATACACATCACAAAATAAAGTATTTTTAAATGCCATATAACTTTTTAATTATTAGGTAAAAAAATAAGATAAACGTAGTTTTGCTATAAAACTTGTATGTGACCTTTCCATTTATGTAAAAAAGAATAATTCAAAAATTCAATTGCGGTTGGCGGGGGTGTCGACCTACCGGAAACCGCCAACCTACCGAGTTTGAGCACGTTAAAAACGTAGACTTCCAAATAAAATAAACAACATTCTGTTCGAAAATCCATAAGATATAGGTATAACTGTTTTTTTGGGGGACCGGAAGTTACCCCTTTTTTACGGTCCGGCTGTCCGGCCCGCTCCAGCCTGCCAACTATTGTATTTTTTTGTTAAGCAGATTTACATTTCCCAAATATTATCTAGAAACAAAATCTGACAACTTACTATAAATTATTGATAGGTTTAGTTTTAATGTTTTCATGCTTATTTTTAACTAGTTATAAGAATAATGCGGCCCTGAATGATAAATAATTTTATTAAACAAAAAGTAGCGTGCTGATAATAGCACCAAAACAGAAAAAATAATAAGAAAATATAATAATTACAACTAATTTGATAAATCGTAAATAAATGTTCACTGTGTTTCCATTCTTCACGCAAGGCCAATAATTTAAAAATGTTAAATTTTAATTTTCATGTTGAAAATTTATTAAACATTTTATAAATCTACGAAAATTTCTTAAAATTTATCATCAAATTTAATACCTACATATAAAATTTAAAGTACCACAGATTCTTGTAGCCTGGTCATATTTTACACTAAAAATTGCTAATCTCGCAAACTAACATGTAGTTCTGATTTTTTAATATATTATTAGGACCACTACCAGTAGCGTATATCCAAGTTTGCAGCTTCGAAAGACCTGTGCTAACTTTGCAGCACTCAAAAAACTGCGAAATTTTCGCACTTTTTTTGGTATTCTCAATATAAGTCTTAAACTATGCATTTTTTTATAAAATATTTTTTTTACGTTTTTAAGTAGACTAAAATTGTTTGATCGTTTCTTTTTAATAAAAAGAATGAGAAAGGGAGTTTTAAAAAATAGTCCTTTTCCAAAACTGCTTGAATTTGAAACACAAAATTTGAGTTAAGTACCTATTGTTTGTTAAAATCGAAGAGTTTGGCGTTCAAAAAATTATTGAAATCATATCCCAAGAAGGTGAAAACGGAGATAGAAACCTTCATAAAGGAAATAAAGCTAATGAAGTGTTTCAGGAAAAATACTCTTCTAGCAAGTAATGAAAAGCATGCTCGACTGTTTTTTTAACAAATTAGGTACGCACGGGGTGGGGATGGGTTTTTATTAAACTTTACTGGGTAAAATATATCATTCATACTACGCGGACGAAGTCACGGTTAAACCGCTTGTAATTTATAAAATAAAACGAACTAAAAAGTATAAAATAATTTTTTTACAGACAGATTTTTAAGAATTTGAATTGAAAAATTTGGCTCACATTATTCGTTTTATCTCATAGATTTTTTCATATAGTCTCTACACTTCTTATATAACTGTCGCATGCGCCCCACGTTTTTCGTTTCAAATCCTACAAGTTAAAAATCTGTCTGTAAAGAAATTATTTTATACTTTTTAGTTCATTTTAAAAACGTGATAGGTACCTATGTTAAAAAAAATTTATCTTTTTTACTATTTTCTTCTGTTTAGTATTTTCTCGTATATTGTCATCTATAATTAATAGCATGTGCAGTGTGCGGAAAAGTGTTTTTTAGCTTCCCGCTTTAAAAAAAAAAAATATTTTTTTTTTCAAAAATCGGGAAGTTATTGGTTTCACCCCGATTTTCGAAAATCGAGTTTTCGCCAGATCTCGACGTTTTGAGGTCCTAGGAAGCTATTTAAACTATTTTGGCGATGATGTCCGTAGGGCTGTATGTATGTGTTGGTGTGTGTGTGTGTGTATGTATGTATGTAAACCTTTTATATCTTTTGAACGGAGTGTCCGACTGAAACGCGGTTTGCGGCATCTGACGTGGTCTTGGTGAACTTAGACTTCCTGAAAATTTGAAACGATTCGGCCCAAAAAATTTTGAGAAATCTTAAACAAAACAAGTTTCAAAAATTTTTTAAAATTTGTTTTTGTAAAATATTTTCTAAACTACTAAACCGAATAATTCCAAAATCTAATCAGCTCTTCTCCTTAACAAACTGCGTCGATTTCCGCAAACCGCATCAAAATCGGTTCATTTGTTCACGAGATACCGTGAACGAAAAAATCGTAAAAAAGTGTTTTTTTAAAATTATTCTTAAAATTGTTATCAGATCGATTTTTTTGTAATAAATTACTTTCTTAGGCTAAAAAAACTGCGTCGATCGCCGCAAACCGCATCAAAATCGGCTCATTTGTTCACGAGATATCGTGAACGAAAAATTTGTAAAAAAGTGTTTTTTTTAAATTGCTCGTAAAATTCCTATGAGATCGATTTTTCTGTAACAAATTACTTTTTTTAGGATAAAAAATTGAGTCGACTGCCGCAAATCGCATCAAAATCGGTTCATTTGTTCATGAGATATAGTGAACGAAAATTTCGTAACAAAGTGTTTTTTTTTTGAGCTCGAAGAGCTAAAAAATAAACTTCTTGCTATATTTTATATATTTTTGAGCGTTTTGAACTCGAAAATAGCGGGAAGTTACAGAGATGGCCTGCAGGGTCAAACTTCTTTTCAAATTTTTTTTTTATTTCAACACCTACCGTGGTCAAAGAATGATTTGGAATTTTTTAACAAAAGTTCTTATTTAAAAATCGTCAATGTGAGAGGTATTGAATTTAACATACTGACTCTTCTTTAAAAATAATCAAACTCCAATTTCAAGTGTTTTAGTAAAACAGACTAGGATTTTTTGACTAAAGGCCAAGCCACTGAAGATATAAATATAAAATTTAGACAGTAGGTTCTTTCATTCACTATACACTTCAGTGGTTAGGGTCTTTAGTAAAAAATCCTTTCTTTGACCCCGCTAGGAGTTGAATTAAAAAAAAAAAACATTTGAAGAAGGATTTGTTAATTTTTAAAGATTAGTCAATATGTTGAATTTAATACCCCCGAATATAACGAATTGGATATACGAATTCTTGTTAAAAAATCCTACAGACCTTTTTGACCACCTTAGAGGTTGAAATTCAGAAAGCTCCTTCTTATTCCGTGCCTAGGTAATGGAAGGAACCTACTGTGCAAATTTCAAATTTCTAGCTTCAAAGGTTTCTTGTATGAGTTGTGTATTGCAGCAGTCGTGCTTTATCTCTGGGTGACGTAAGAAGCTAGCGAGAGATAGAGATACCTGCGCGTGAGCATATATCTTCCTTTTAGTTATCATGATATTATAGTGTCATTATATGAAGAAAAAACTTTGTACCCCTTTTTAAGCGCTCGGAGGAGTGTGAGATTTGGTATAGTTAAAGCCCATGTGGAAAAGAACTGGAGAAAGCTAAAATGTATGTATAATATGTGTTACAAATACATTAAATTAAATAAAACAGGACATACGCTCTAACACTGTAAAAAATTACTCATTGCTTACGTTCATACACTGTAAAAAATTGGCGGTGTAAATTTCGACCACAGACCGGAACGCTAGTTAATAATATTAATTTATCATATGACATAGGTTCCTAATGTTTAAACAATCGTCCAATGTGAGGGTAAAATGCGGAAACCTCAATTCACAAGTTTTCCCCGTTATTTTACATTTTTTAACTTCAACTTTATCAGGCGATATTATTTAATAATATTTAAACACGTGGGACTAACAAAAATCAATTATTAATTTCAAAGAAAACAATCGCTCAATATTATAAATCCAACGTTTAAGTATCGTACTGCCTATAGTTTGATATTTCAAACTTTGGGTTTTTCCTATTAAATCATTAAAAATTATTTTGTTTAATCAGACAATATTATAATAGTAACTATTGTTTTGATATATCATGTATGATGAGCAAAGTCATGTACATTATATATATATGTATATAGTGACAACGTAACAAATAACAAATAATATGAACCATTTAAAATGTCTGACACCTCGAATATGTTCGACATATTCGAGGTGTCAGACATTTTAAATGGTTCATGTTATTTGTCAGAGAACATTATTTTAGCGTTTTGGTTGAAATTTTAAGCTATCTATAAATTTTTACATGTCGTCATAACGACATCTTTAGAGGGAAAACGCCCCAAAATCAAGAAAAGTCATAGAGGAAATAGGTGTCAGACTAGGCCTAATGAAGCCATATACAAAGTTTGGGAAGAGTATGTATCAATAAAATTTTTGCCGACGGGTACTCTGACTATTAGTCAGGGCCCTCACTACAAAAGTATACTAGACTAAAATTTTATTATTATTGTTTTTTACATATCTTGCAAGTTGCAGACCTCTTACTGAATATTTATTCATTCGGAGAGACGCCTGACAAGTATGTAAGAAAATTCTGTGAATGATCAATGCAATAATACTATTTATATTTCTCTATATTAGGGAAATTTTATCAACAGTATACGAGATATTGACAATAACATCAATAAAAAAACATATCGAATTAGTTTGTCACCAATTCTCTATCATTTTAAATTCACTAACAAATATTTGGTAGTGTTGTCCGGTAAACTTTCCTACAGTGGGGGCTCGGTCTACATATTATAATACAAAATATAGATAGATAGATTAATTATTATTCATGTATAATAGTCCGGAGTCCCCATTATGCAAGTGTTTTAATTTTATTGCTAAGGCGTGTTCATAATAATCGTACTCGGTATATCAGTGTGAATAAATAAATATCTTTGTTTATTTTTATCGCGATCAAGGAGACTTTGAAACCTCGCGTAACCGGGGAATCCGACTGTAGTTACAGAGCTATTAACATACGATCCGGTCAGACGTTTCATACTTGTTACCTGATTAGTTACGAAGGCCAAAGTCACAATCGGAATTGCGTTAACATTGAATTTACCTGTATTACGTGAATTTATGCAAACCACTACTGTCGCTGCATATGCAACCGTTCACCTGACAGCCGTGGAAAACCTGCAGCATGTGGTCTCATAAATCACCAATCGGTTTAAAATGTTGACGTGTGAAGTTTCCATTGTCGTTAAATATTTAGTATAACGTATGTTGCTTTAACATCCTGTATTCAACAAATGGCGCTCCCAGAGATATTTAATATAAGCAGATCCAACTGTTTACATTTTAACCTGATCATACACCGTTTCTATCAGAATTCAACGTTGACAAACTTCGGCGAGCTGAAGACGAAGGGTATATAACTTATATTAAATGCATCTGTTGGAAAATACATGTGACAACACTGCATGAACGCGTGATTCACTTTTCATTCAATGCATTCCTTTTATTGTCATTACGGAAGTTGCAGTGTTGCTATGTGCTTTGTGTGACATTTTGCGAAAATCAAGTATTTTTCATTTTTTTTTATTAGTATTGACAATTTACAATGGTTCGGCAGTGCGTAGTTTGCAAAAAAATGGATTATTCTAATCCCGGATTGATATTTCGGCGGTAAGTAAGATTATGTTTTTTTTTAAGTTAAGCAGTGGTGTAGACGTAGTTAAAAATTATTTTTATTAAATTATTGCAAAAACAATTTTACATGTGCACTTCTTTAAAAAATATCTTGATGGAGGATTAAAAAAATGATTGTTAAATTCTAAGCTAGATTTCCCAACTTTAAGCTGAATAGATAATTTTGTTGGACTTATTTACTGAACCTAGATTTTTCGAAGGTAAACATTTCGTTTACCTTTTACAGCACATTTTAGTATACTTTAATGTTTATTTATATTGTTGTAGCTTTCCAGTAAATCATGAGCGCAGACAAAGATGGATGATATTTTGGATTTACGAAAACAGCATGTCAAAAAGTTTGCTCAAATTTGTTCAGATTATTTTGATCGGAGCGATATTATGACTACTCAACTAACTGGACGAAGGCAAATAAGACCAGATGCTGATCCCCAATTTAATACCACAGTTTTTACTGATCGTTTATCTTACAGGTAAAACAAATAAACTCAACTTATTTGTAGTAGTCTTTAATTATGCCATTAATAATTATTATATTTAAGACTGATTATTGTCTAAAAAATTCTTGTGATAATATGTAATAAATAATATAAGAAAAATCCGATGTTGTCTTTTATTACCTACTCAAAATAACTAAAAAATATATAGATACGGAAATTGCCCTACCTTAGCGGTCAGGTACAAAAGAAAGAATAAATATTTAATATGTACCGAAATCCTTCACTCCAAAACTACTGAGTCTAAAATTTGGAAAAATAGCGAATATAGGGCCCCCTCTTATAGTTTACAGGAAAACTAAAACGAAAATCTTAAGTATTAAAGTTTTCACAAAAAACGGAATGGTACATACCCTCTCCTCGCAAGTTCTACTCGCACGTGGCCAGTTTATTATTCTCATTTGTTAGTAAAGGCACATTATTGCATTTAAAATCGTTTAGTAAAATGCCACTTTACTACACAGTGACGTTTGGCAATTAAAATGCTTTGACCACCAGATTATATGCGATAAAACAAATCACGTTAAAATCTTTATGATTCAAATTACATACCAAATTTTATCTTCTAGAGTAAATTATTTTAATAAAACGTAAAATCAGTTTCTATTGCGTCTAGAACCTCTCCAGTATTAATTACTTCTAATTGATATTCAAGTAAATTTTGCTCCTTTTATTAAATAAATATTGTAAAACCTGGCTTTACAATTGTTAGGTATGTTCTAATGTTATATGAATATTCCATTAACACAAAATATATTTTTAATTTACGTTAAAAATTCTTGTTTTTAATAATCCCGAAAAAACCATACGCCCCTGGTTAAGATAATGCTGAAGAAGCTTCCGTTACAACGTTGCCTTTTTAAAGCCATCTCTTTCCAACTTATTTAAAACTGTGAAACTATGTATGATTATAAACAAATCGTGTTTTATGAATGGGATGTTGTGTCTCCTTATATTAAATGTCTCTGGGCGCTCCCATTGCCGTAAAATATTTAGTATAGCGGGTGTAAAGTTTCTGCTCGAAAATTCTCGAGGCGAAAATTCTCAAGAAATTTGTCCTTAGTCGAGACGGGAAAGAAAACTCAACGCCTCGAGGACTAGAGAAATCAATTCCCTGCGCTAAACTGTTAGTCGCGTCAATGAATACATAAAACAGGCAATACTTCGAAGTCCGCAAGAACAGCTTCGATTTTGATATTTTTTTTTTTAATTTTGTTTTTTATATTATTGAAATACAGAAACCTTTTGGGGCGGGGAACGAATTATTTATATTGTTTAAGGACTAGAGGTAGTCAGAGGCTTGGACAGATTGTTAATAATGTCGAAGTTTTCAACAAAAACATAATTCCTTCGATCAAGTCTTTGTTTTTTATGTTTTCAATAAGCTGTAAAAATTCTATTTAAATCCATCGAGCGGTTCTTGAATTTCAGTGGTCACGGATTTCGAAAACATAGTTTCGAGAAAAACCCGTTTAAAGTTTTAGTTTTACTTACACCTTGTCATCTAATTGGGCCATAATAATAATTATCTCGGAAATTCTTCATTCAATTCACTTGAAATTTTCAGGGAATATTTTCGAAACACCATACTACAAGAAATTTGCAAAAAAAAAAACAAATATATTTTTTCAAAATCTTGACTACCTATCCCTAACCCCTTAAACAATATCTATGCTATTTATCTTAAAAAAAATGATTTAATACGATATTCATTCAAAACTTTTAAAGCAACATCGTGTTTTATTAAAAATTTGAAAATTTTTCGAGAAATCCTGGTCGAGAATTCTCGTACCTCGAAAAATAGCGTGTGTAATTTCAACAGATATAAGCATGTTTTCACCTGTTACAGATATGGCATCTATATAATAGATATATAAAAATTCCAGCCAATTGGGCGACAGGACCATTCCAACTTCAAAAATGTTGACATTTGATTATAATAAAGAAAACAAAATGTCTGATATCGCGTGAGGTGACGCGGGTAATGGCTAGTATTCAACATGATATTAACTATTCGTTGCCATGGTTACCTACATAATATGTTCCACGTCATGTAAAAATTAATCAAAGCATGCCTAACTAGTTTATTTCTGACAGATTCATAAAACAAAAGAGCGGATGATTTTTTATTATTTTCAAAATATTTCCGAAACTATAAAGTTTAGAAAAAAAATTTTTTCACAAAACTTTCTTGAAAAAACAAATAGAATAATAAGCCGTTATGAAAAGTATACCATTATTATATAGAAACACACCGTTTTAGCATATATCTCCTCTGCGCATACGTCGATTTTCCCCAAAAAGAAAAGGGCTCTTCATATTTGGATACCAAACATCCTCCCAAAATTTGGTTTCAATCCGCTCATCCGTTTGACCTGTATCGTGTTCACAGACAAACCGACTAACAGACTAACAGACTAACAAACGCACAGAGTTTTTCCAAAAATATGTGTTTTTGATTTGGGGGACCTCAAAACGGGAAGATATTGTAAAATTTTTGAAAAGTGATTTTTAACCTAAACTAGTATCATTCCCCACTTGTGGGTTGGAATGGTAAAACACACACGTATTCAAATGCTACGTTATGTCAAAATTTCAAAGCAATCGGTGAAGAACTTTCGGAGATTTAAGATTTTAAACAAACGAACATTTGCATTTTTATTTACATAGACTAGTGCAAACATTTCATTTCACTGACGACTGCGTCTATTACTCAGTATTTCTCAAAAAGATTATAATTTTCTATAATAGTTTAATTCCTCGAAGAGGAGGAAAACATCTCGATAATTTCTTTGTTTTTGAGTTGATTTTCGTCATTTTCAAGGAAAATCTCAATTGTAAATTAAGGAAAAAATGTATTGTTTATTATCTTCACATGTTTGTAAGATATAGGTATGTAATACCTACTGTGCATCAGATATTTAATTATTGAGAACAATGCAAATATTTTTACAAATTTATTGATCATTGTATAAACTTGATATAATGCCATTACAAAAAAATTAAAAAACAGTAATTTATGAGTCATTCATAATAAGTGCACAAACGATGAGGTATTTGTAAATGTAAATCCCATTGGTCATAAAGTATTTGTGAAATGTGTACAAATCATTTTTTTGTAATTTAATGAATGATCAAAATGTTGTGATGTTAAGTGATGACATCGATAAAAACAAAGCAGTAATTCACAATATTATGTTAATTACGTTTATCGTATTATCCACACGCAAATCGCTTACTGAAATGGTTTCAATATTTTAGTAATCACGTTTTTGTAAAGTTTACACGATTTCAAAAAGTTTCACAATTCTATTATTTTTGAAAAATAACAGAATTTTCGTTGTCAAAGTATTCACTGACCGTGTACCTACATAGTTTGCTAGTAATCAATAACAATCATACAGTGTCATGTCTAACCAGTGCGACGTAATAGAGTGACATGACGGGTAAAATGCCACGGGCCCCTTGCCAGGCCGAGAGCATATATATTATTACAACAATACGTAAAATTTTCCACGGGCCTCCAACAGTATAGTTACGCCACTGTCTAACATAACATATTTGTGATAATCGAGCCCAAGATATTAAATAAATTTTTTTTACCGTTGAAATCCAGAAGAAAAAAAATCCAGTACGAAGATAAAAAATGTAGGCTATTTTTTTTTACAATAAAAATTCCAATTTTAGTTTTTCACAAAACGTCATCATAACAAAAAGCCATTGGAATATTTATTGTATACAGAGTGTGCTATAGAGTACAGACATCGAAATAATGTTAATCACAGTTATTAGCATAGGCGTAGCAAGGATTTTATCCTGGAGGGAGGGGGGCAAAATTTCAACTCTACCTTCTTTTACCAGCTGCCACTTATATATAATTTGAAAACTATTCATAGAAGCGAAATCGACCAACACGACTTTCTGAAGAAATTTCGCGACAAAGAAAATACGTAAATTATTGTAGATTTATCTTGTTATTTGTACGCGAACATTTAATATTCTAGGGTGGGCCAGACCCACATGGATCCCCCTCTTGCTACGTCAATGGTTATTACAGAGTAAATAATAGTTTTATGTTTCTTCTAATCTCGATTTTAAACCATTGTAAGTCAAATCAAATCTAGACAAAATATGAAGGGTCTGCGGTAGAGCGCAAGATTCGTAATCAGTGGGTTATGGCCGTTATAGTTCGAGCCTCACCTTGGACGATAAAGTACTTTATTTAACTTAATTTCTCTATATACTAGTACCGCGGTTTGTATTTCTTTCTTCTTGATCTCCCGACACACTACTGCCTTAAGCCTTCACGCTTATTCCTTACACTGTCGATCGAAATTCCTTCACCTATATCGTGTCTTAAAATTTGAAAAATGAATAGTGAATAATGAATAGTTACATATAATCGTATATAAGGTAGAATCTCAGTAAGTCGAACTTCAAGGGAGACGCTAAAAAATTCGAGTTATAGAGTTTTGGACTTATGAAGAATTTTAACTTAGATGAATTTTAAGGAAATATTTGACGTATAGAGGTTAAGATTCATTAATTCACTTTGAGCTGCTATGTTCCAGATACAGAGGTCCAATTTATTTTTTCGAACTATGGAGGGAAAATATGTACCGAAATGACTTGTAGGGATTCACTGATTATTTCGACCTAAGAGGTTTAAGATTTCTAGTAATGGAGGTTTTAGGGCTTGAAGGAATGGGTGAAAAACATTTTTTCGAGTTTTGGAGGTTTTCGACTTATCGAGGTTCGACTTAAAGAGGTTTTACTGTAATAGATATAAATTGAATATATTAGTTTAATTAATAAGAATATAATATACTAATCCTTGATTATTCATAAATTATTTACATGTATTAAAATATGTTTATGGACATGGCTTGCAAATTCTTCGACTACAATTTTCTATGACAAATCAGTGATACATTTTTTTTGCTTTATGCTATATTAATTAACAATACCTATGCATATAATATGTACTAGCCGCTACCCGCGGCTACGCCCGCGATTGAGATGGAAATCGACTTTTGACATGCATATTAGGGGTTGAGGGAGGCATCGAGTAAAAAAATCTTTCAGGCAAATATTGCACATGTTTTCCCGAAAAGTTATAATTTTTGCGATAAAAATTGGTGTTCCTAAAAATGTCCAAGTCACCCTCATTCCTGTGCAAGAGTTGGGGGTGGGGGTGATATTTATCTCCAAAGAATGTCCTCTTCAAACTAAACAACAACAAAATCCCTTCGTAACGGGTGCTTACGTCATAAAAGGAAACTACTGTCACATTTTATCGTGATCCATCTTAATCGCGGGAAAAAAATTGTTATTTAGATCAATACAAATTAATAGTAAATTATGACATTTTAGAATTTTTCTGTTCAAGTGTAATAAATTGCAAAATTGATGACATTCACGTGATCAACGCCCCGACAAACCTTGAAAATGACACCCATGTTGATTTTTAGACTATTTACCTTTTTTCACCCTCTGACGGGGTTGTTTTTAAAAAATCTCGGAACACGTGTTTATTTATTTGTTGACAGGAGTAATCCTGCGCATTTTCGAATTGATACATCTATCTTATATGATTTCTCCATGCAAATTTTGAACCCCCGTTACACCCTTTTAGGGGTTGCATTTTCAAAAATCCGTTCTTAGCGGATGCCTACGTCATAACAACTATCTGTGTGTCAAATTTTAGCCCACTCCCTCCAGTGGTTAGAGGTGTGCGTTGATTCTCCATTAAAAATTTTTAACCCCTGTTACACCCTTTTAGGGGTTGAGTTTTCACAAATCCGTTTATAGCGGATGCCTGCGTTATAATAAATATATGTGTGCCAAATTTCAGCCCAATCCGTATAGTGATTTGAGCTGTGTGTTGATTCTCCATTCATATTTTAAACCCCCGTTACACCCTTTCAAGGGTTGAATTTTCAAAAATTCGTTCTTAGCGGATGCCTACGTTATAATAAGTATCTGTGTGCCAAATTTCAGCCCAATCCGTACAATGGTTTGAGCTGTATGTTGATTCTCCATTCATATTTTAAACCCCCGTTACACCCTTTTAGGGGTTGAATTTTGAAAAATCCTGAAACACGTATTTACTCATTTAGCGCCAGGAGTATTCCTGCAAAGTTTCGAATAAAATGGTCTAACTAATCTTGTTTCTCCATACAAACTTTGCACCCCCGTTTTACCCCCTTAGGGGATGAATTTCCAAAAATCTTTTCTTAGTGCTCCCCTACGTTATAAAAGGAACCCCTGTACAAAATTTCAAGTTTCTAACCCTTATAGTTTAGGCCCCGCGTTGATATGTCAGTCAGTCAGTCAGTCAGTCAGTCAGTCAGTCAGTCAGTCAGTCAGCTTCTCCTTTTATATATATAGATTATGTATGTTATAAATTATTAAGAAAGGTACATTTTCATTAATTATAAAAACATAAATTGCAAATAAATAAACTAATAATAATTAATTAGACAATGGAAAAAATTTTACCTATACACGATAAAAAAAGTCATATAAGTGTTTGACATTTCCGTAACAGTTCATAAACATTTAAATTATTTAAACTCGTATAAGTCGAAGTAATTTCCTTATAAGGTATATATGTTACGGTTAATACAAGAAAATAGTTAATTCGCGAATTAATCGGCTAATTACCCGAATTAACCAATCCTTGACGTTGGTTAATTCGGGTATTAGCCGGTTAATTCGCGAATAAACTACTTTCTTGTATTAACCATAACATATACATGTGAATATTACATTCCGTAACTCGAAGTTCCAATCTTGCGAACTCTATATTTCGAAATAAACTACGTATACACTTTTCGTTCTCTGTAAGTCAAAGTTTAGTGCTTGGTAATAAAATCCTTGACAAGCCGAAAACGTCATACTAACTCGAAATTTTTAGCATTTCTCTGAAGTTTATATTTATCATAACTACAATTTTGCCAAATAACAATATGTGCTATAATCGTCAGACACGTTGGTCTTTGTAAATTAAATGGAAATTCCATAATAATTTCGTGAATAAAAAAATTCTATTCACAGTAATGTTTTCTACTGCTATATAATATCTTTAAAAAGTTCCATAGATAGGTACTTGGTAAATTTTAAGAGGTACCAAATACACGTGTTTTTTTCTGTTACTTTTATATTTATTATATTGAGTAATAAAAAGTATAACAATTCCAAGATATTTCCATGCAGGACGGGTTGCAGATTCCATTGTTTGACAATGACCTTAGAATTAGATTGACTATAAGCGCATATTTCTCCATAAAAAAGCAGACTTTCTAATCGGCTCTGATAAAAATAAACGCATATTGTGTCACGACACACATCTATGTATGAATCATATAAACTTACTTTTGCGATTCATTTTACTTTATTTTTGTTTTTTATGAGCGGTCCGGTCCGGCTTCGCCCGGATTTGTAGATTGCCTATTAGATAGGCATATTATGCTACATCGGACAGCGAACTTTCTTATAGAATAATAGCCGTATCTGCAAGGCGTTGTCATATATTTATTAATAATAGCCATTACCCGCGGCTACGCACTGATTGAAACGAAACATGGTAGCGACGAGAGTAATAAAGTCTTCGGCTCCACCATATTAGAGTCTTGCCTCACGGGGTTGCAACCCGCTCGATACCGACAACAGTAGTTTATTTCCCTAAATACCTTATTCGGACTATTACGAACATTTAAAAAAAATTAGCCAAATCGGTCCAGCCGTTCTCAAGTGATGCGCTTAACAACGAACAGCATTTCTTTTTTAATTATATAGATTGTGAGTACATGCATTTACAATATATTTTTGATAGTAGAAAATAAAATACCGTTGTTTATATTGTGTTTATAAATTATTTATATGGCTTTGTCGTCATTGATTTGTGTCCGATTTTTCGTTTAACCGCTTATGAAGTATGATATCAAAATTTTTATTTTAAATTGTGTGCCTGATGTACAGGTATTCATTAACATGCATTTTTGTACAATTTTTACTTCGAGACAACATTTGTCTGATTTATTTTGATTCAAATTTAGTTTAGAATGCGATTTTTTTATATTTATATAGATATGCAAGGGCGTATATAGGGGGGGAAGGTTGTAATTACCTCCCCAGGATCATAATTCTACAAAAATAAAACTGAAAATAATACGAATAGGTACTTGGCTAAACATAAAATTTAGAAATACTTCTTGAAAAAAATGTAAAATTGGTTTCCTTCGTAAGTATTCTTGTGTGATATCAGTAAACTTAAAAAAATATTGATTTTTTGCTTTATTCCCCCCCCCCCAAATATCTACGCCCTTGTAGATATGTCATTTGTTTTTCTGTGAGTACTGTGTACAATCTGACACAATCTATTATTCTGCACATAAAAAATGTATATATATGATCACAGTCTAAGGTCATTATGAAATCTGATTTTATGATAATGCGTTCTGCAATCCAGGGTCAATCTTGTAAGAAATATTTTCTTTTAATCTAAATCACACCAATTAAATTATGAAGTACCTATAACTCATTATGATTCATAATTTGACACCTATATTTAATAATAAATTAGTACTTGTAATTTACGAACTATGTATATTCTATAAACTACAACTGCATTGTTAACAATTAATAATAATACAATAATCGACTGATTTGTAATTGTTTTCGACGATATCTTTTGTTTTCTACATTCGTTTGTCTTGATAGATACAAAACAATACAATATTATATGCCAAAAACATGTTTATTGACTTGTAATTAAAGAATTACAAATTAAAGTTTGTGAACGATTAATATTTAAATCTCATAAAACTAATTGTTTTTATTCTTTGTTTCCGGTCCGATTTTTAATTGTCTTTTATTTAACTATTTATAAAATCGTATCACATTAATTATTGATTCAAAAATTATAAGATTAGATTTTCTTTGTTGTTGCTAAATTTATGTAAATCTTTTTATAGAGCAAATAATGAACATTTTTATGCTTATTTTGAATTCGTCTCAAAGTCTATAAAATATTTTTTCTTCCTTTATATTTTAAATACGAAAAAAAGAAACTTATTGTGCAACAAACCAAAGGCGTGAATAAAACATCAATAATAAATACAGCCCCATACTTCAGACATATTATATTAAGATCCTTAGCAATTTAAAAAATCAGTTCAAATTGGACGTCACTGATAGTGACGTCAAAACAATTTTTAATTTATTTTATAAAGTCAGGCCCAGCTCAGAGTTTTTGGATTATTTATTGAAAATAAAACGTAAGTGAAAAACCTGTAATTGCAAACTCGTTTCATGTTTTTATTTCGATTTGTTGATATCTTTGACGATTTGCCTATATGGACTAGCAAAGCTAAGTTCACATTTGCTGTCAAGATCTCTACTGACACGAATTTCCAATACTGGCCAAGCTAAGAACTAAAACCTTTAAATATAATAGAGTTGCTATGGAAACCCCATGTAGACAGCGGTTGACATTTTTAAACGTCAAAATATTGTCATTTTTGATACATAACATTTTTAAAATGACTAAAATTTGACTTACAACCCACGTCCCACATTTTCAAAATAAATCTGATTTTCGAATAATACTCAATTACAACAAAACAGTAACAAAAATAACCAGATCTAGTTCCTCGCATTAGAAAAACGGACTACTTATACAACTTTTTCACTACGGTATAAGTTATTTGTATTTCCCGCTTCTTGGGAACGTTGGGTCACTTCGGACGAACCGATAAAGAAAGATGTTACCTATTATAATATGGGAAAAATATGTGCAACTGGCTGTCCATTTGATACGGAATAAAAAAGACCAGTAACGTGGAGTCTTGAAATCTCTCTAAATTCTTAATTATAAAACACTTATTTTATGTTCTTCATTAATAATTATACTCGTAATAGCCGTACGTTTATGCGCGCGCGATTGTGTTAGGAACATCATTGGTTTTCTCTCCTAAGCCAGTTTCACTACGAACAGAATCAAAGGGAGATTCGTGCAACAAAAATAAATTTATGGATTTTAAAGACGCCGACAACCCTGCTCTACAATATCCTATTATATTATGCTAAATATAGATGTTTAAAGAATATTTTTTACAGATAAGCGCAATGCTCTTGTTTACAAATTATTGTTTTTAAACACAGACACAAAACACAACTAATATTTATTTCACTGAACCATTCTGATAACTTACAAAGTCATAACAGACACTGTGATCTAAAAAAAGTATGTATTTATTCAAGTCGGTTTTGGAATTTAAAGATTGAGCATAAATCTTTTTTAGTACAAATTCATATTTCCAATGTATGTGGCATTTCAAGTCCAGTATAAAAATATTTACAATTTTAACACTTTTTTTCAAAAAATATTTTAAAATGTCAATAATCTATTTTTTTGTGAATTCTTAAAAACTAGCAATAAACTAGAAAAAAATGTTTTTGGAAACATGCGTCGAGCATAGATTTTCCTAGGGGTGACCTTATTGTTCCCACTGTGTATTTATCGTATTTTATTAAGTACTGGCCGCACCCGCGGCTACACACAGGATTGAGATGAAACACGGAAGTGACAACAGTAGTATAGATAGGCTTTGGCTTCACCGTATTACAGTCTTACATCACGGTTCTGCGCTGGGCAGCAACAGCAACACCGGAACATTCGGCTACATAGTAATGCCCCTTTAATTAAAACAGTACCTGGGTGACCGAGCTTTGCTCGGAAAGTTAAATAAAATACTGATATGCTGATATCGCCAAAACTTTGAGAACCGTAGGTTCTCTGTCGCTTCCCTTTGTGGAGCCTACGTCTCCACCTTTGTTACAGGCTTACCTCGCGGGGCTGTGCCCCGCTCGGTTATAAACGACACTAGTAGAGCCTTCGGCTCTCCATATAAGAACCGTAGGTTGTTTGGGGAAGCTTCGCTTTCCTTTGTGGAGCCTACGTCTCCACCTTTGTTACAGTCTTACCTCGCGGGGCTGCGCCCCACTCGATTGTAAACGACACTAGTCGAGCCTTCGGCTCTCCATATAAGAACCGTAGGTTCTCTGGGGAAGCTTCGCTTCCTTTTGTGGAGCAATAAGATAATATTGCTGAAACAGTTTGACTCCTTTGTGGAGAGGATTGTCGGCCCTTATGGCAATCCGGTATTTGTAAAACTGCTTCGCCGTCATCTTGATCTATGATATTGTATCTTTCGCTTCAAATTTAGGTTAAAAATTTATTTATTAAAATTACTCATCTATAATAATAATTGTTTTTAACTTTCTTTCAAATACGTATTTATTTTAAGTCTCACTTGGATAGTAATTAAAGATTAACTGTCATAATATTTTGAAAACAATTGTTTCATTGTTTGTATTGTATAAAATTCCAAAACCTACTTACAATATTTAAGTATTTTCATACGTCAAAAAATTGATTTTTATAATGATAAAATTTGTAAGAAAACGATTTTTTCGAGAGATGAGACTAGCTAAAACGATTGTTTGCCCCCCAAAATCCCTTTTCAGTAAATTTCATCCAAATCGTTAGGGTCGTTTTCGAGAAAATATTTAGGGGCATAGGTTCATAGATATATAGGTAGATACAAGGCTAGCTCGTTTAATAATATAGGGATGTTGTTAGTGTTACACTTGGAATTTCTTTTGCCAGCCTGGCAATGCCAGGAACCTTCGCGGGCGCGAGCACAACTAACCATAGTTTCATATGAATGGTATAGGAACGCATAAGTCCCAAACAGATAGACGAACGAATTATATAGATATAATATTATATTGAAAACAAATAAATATTTCTATTTCTTATAGAGACTTATTATAAAATTTTATGATTTCAATAATCATTAAAAATGGGACAATAGGCAATTGTCTGGAAAATGAAATTCACTAATGAAAGTGAATACGTATTACTGTGGAAAGAGGGTTATAAACATTTAAATATTATAATTAACATTAAATTGTTATCCACAAGTTACTCAAATTTTTTATTTGATTACACCCTTGTTTATTTGTTACTTTGCATTGTTAAGGAATGCGAGCTGCTTTTAATTGACCCAATAATTGTTCAGTGCAACTTTACAATGACTACTATTCTTATGTAAATGAAGAAGCTAATGTATTGTCACATTTCAACCATTGTTTAAGCATACCTAAGTGGGAGACAAGTCCAAATTTCATGTAATATTGGTAAGAGGCTATACACACAACTTAAGTTTTTCAGAAATGCTTTTCGAAATTTGCGACTGGAGACAACACGCGTCAGAGAATTGAATTGAATCTGAATCATAGTCTTTCCCACCAACAATAACCTTAGATTGTGATCATAAATCTCAGTTTCAATACATCAGGAGCAGTCTAATGTCATATTCAAACTCTCTGTCATCAGAACATTAGATTGTACCAAGGGCGTGGATATTTTTTATTCTTAGGCCAAAAAATTCAATATTTTATAAGTTTTATTAATATCACACATTACACAAGAATAATCACGAAGGAAGCTGTCAAGATAAATATTAATTACCAAACTAATTTTACAAATTCCTTTTCAAAAAGTATTTTTAAATTTCATTTTTTAGCCAGGTCATCGTAATATTTTCATTTTTATTTTTATATTATTATGATCCTGAGGGGTAATTACCCTCTTTACCCCCCATATCTACGCCCTTGGATTGTACTCACACAAAAACAAATTATTGTTTTTCATAGAAAAAAGATCGCTTTTCAAGCTTTTTGATCAAAATGTGAAGAAAGACGTTGTTTCGATGTGGAAACTGTACAAAAAACGATGCTAAGTACGTCATGTATACACAGTTTAAGAAAAATATCCCTTAAATCGATCAATTTTTTTTCGAGTAGGAACGATTTAAATCTCTACAATGCTTTTTATATGGAGATAAGCAAGTTCACAATCTAAGATCATTGTCAAATCAGATTTTCTGACAATGATTTCTGCAGCTGAGCGTGTCTTGTCCAAGAATATAGCGATTACTATATCTGTTGGAGGAAAATAATATAGTTCTAAATATTTTTTTTTAATTGAACCTTCTTTAAAAAAGCCACTAAAAAGCGAAAAATAATAATGTTTTGAGGTCGGCGTCAATTTAGTTACTATAACTTTTGATATGTAGATACCTATACGTCTATAAACTTTTATTAAACTGGCGCCGATCTCAAAGCTTTATTATTTTTCGTTTCTAATTTTTTTTTTGTTTTGAAAAAGATCAATTTTTTGTATTGGTTTTGACGTGATAACGTCTTATAAATTGATGAAACACCGGCTGCACGCACGAAAAAGAGTAACGTCCCGCAACGAGAGCGCGATATAAGCGATAGTCTCTCTCTTCTCGCGTGACGTCAGAGAGTAGTGTGCGTTCAACATTTTTTTCGGCTGTTCCAGCGAAAGCTACGTCTGACAGATGGCCAGATAAATTATACGGTTTGTTAACAAATATATAATATATATACATTCTTTTAAATGTCTTTTATAATTATTGCTTAAAAATATGTATTTTGCTTTGGTTGATCAAATTATTAGTCGGTAAAAATACAGTTTGACGGCTACTAAAATTTGGGTTATGTATTATTAAATATGATATTCGAGCGGAATACGTTATCACGTAAAACTATCGTCCGTAAACCGACTTTACAGACAACCAATTTTTTTTTAAACTTTTTAGTGGCTTGCAATACATAGCGAGAACGTTATTAATTCCGTCTTCGTACTTAATTTTTTATAAGAAAACTAGAAAAAACTGCTGAGCCGATTTAAGTAAAATTTATATACAAGACCACCTTGAAGGTATGTCCTATTAATTAGAAAAATAATCATCAAAATCGATTCATAAATGCTGGAGATATTAGGTAAATACATTAAAAAACCTTTTTTTTTAAATAAAAACGACTGAACCGATGAAATCAAAATTATATGAAACCAATGCCACGGCGCAGCGCAGGCGCATGTATCGAGTGCGATGCGAGACTATATCGTTGTCTCCTGTCGCCGTCGAAGTTTCGAAAGGCTACATTGAGCTTCACACGAAACGCGACAAGACGATATTTTTTTTTAAATCGTCTCGGTCTGTTAATTTTCTTTTAATCATTGTAGATTATTTAAGTCTAGAAAACGGTTATATTAGCGCACCAGCAATATAAATTTTGCATCAATAAAAGCTATACTATAATTTTCAATATCAATTAGCGTCATTATGGTGAAGAGGAATCATTTTTCGATTCGAGACATACCGGATTGAAATTCCCAATTTACTCCACTATAAAGGCCCCCATACACCTCGTTCTTTTTTGGCAGTTTTAACCGCCCGGGCAAAACTGTACGGGTAAACACGAACAACGACCATATCCATACACTAGGCGTTGTTTCGTTCAGTTTTTCTGAAGTCGTGGCATCATCTGATCTGCTTTGATGGATCCTACAACGTTACAGAGTCGAACAAAACCCGTCCTTTTTAACTGCGTCGTCACACACACGGGCCGACTTGAACGACACGTTTAAAACGGACGGTTTAAATCAAGCAGCAGCAGATATTTTTGAACGCCGGTAAGAAGGACGGTTTTTGGCCACACACCGACCGTTTTACCCGTACAGTTTTACCCGTGCGGTTAAAACTGCCAAAAAAGAACGAGGTGTATACTAACATGGCAGACACAAGCAGTCCTAGGTTTTTTTGTTTTGTTGTTTTGGTTCATAGCGCAGGATCTCGACTTTTATATAGGTATTTATATCGTCTTTTTTAATATGTTTGTTTCAGTTTCTAAAACTCCACTATTTTTCATATTTGATCCAGTTTCATGAAGTAATCATAAATGCTAGAAGTTCTGTACAAACATATAATTTCTAATCAGAAGTGTAATACCCGGAAGAGTTCTAAATAGGAGAAAAAGTATTCTCGTTTTGTGGTGCTCTCTCGGTGGTGGTGCCCTAGGCCAGTGCCTAGTGTGCCTTATTATAAATCCATCACTGGACATAAGAGACTCTTCACATTTGGTTGTCATCTATCTCGAGTTGTTATTTACAAAAAAAATCCATCCCTACTTGATGACGTAACTGGGGCAAGCGTCCGTTGCCAAGACAACTGAATATATAGACTGTTCAATCAGACCACAGTACGGTGAACACGTTCCACGTGGACAGTGCAAATTTTTATTTAATGTTAATTTATGTTTATTCAAATTAGAAATTGAACTTTAATATTTGACGTAGATTAATGGTCTGATATTGTACCGTTTTTAAGTGGGGTTATAAAAAGTATAGTTTCGAAATGTTTACAATAAAAAGTTGACCAATATACAAACAAGTACATTTGAAAAGATTTTTTTCATATAATGAATCAAAATTCAAATATTTAAAAAAAAATTGTTTTTATGCATTTTATTTTTGATAATCATTTTACACTGAAAATCAAAAAGAGACCACAAAACATTCTCAACTTTTTCTCGACACACGCTTCACTTATCTTGTTAGCATCTCTTCTTATCTCCTGATCATTCTAAAAAAGTCTTTTCTTATTACTTTGTCTAATA
Organism: Xanthostigma xanthostigma; assembly: GCA_963575645.1. Classification (NCBI taxonomy): domain Eukaryota; kingdom Metazoa; phylum Arthropoda; class Insecta; order Raphidioptera; family Raphidiidae; genus Xanthostigma; species Xanthostigma xanthostigma. Next base: position 29,552,467 of record OY754467.1, on the reverse strand, counting down.
TTCAGTATCTCTTCACACCAAAGATTCTCTTGTCAAGAAATTCAAAGAATCTTTTTACAAATAACTCAATTATGTTTACATAGAATAGAATATTTATTATTCGAAACAGCTGTACGCAGGATTCGTCAATTAATTACATTAAAAAAATACATCAGGTAAAATAAAACTGTTGTAAAAAATTAATCAGTCGTTATATTTTTTGTTCAAATTGTTGAAGACAAAAATCAGAGAACCTTTTTTCAAAGTAAACAAAACTATAAGCAGTTTATAACAAAAGAAGTATGGTTTTAAACAAAACAGGCCCGAAAGATTCATAAACAGAAAATTTCAGTGCTTCATTTTACAGCCTAGTCTAAAATCATCCAGTCATCAATATTTTGTTATCGTAAAAATAAAAAATAAAACTGGCTAATGTTTTATCTGACGACACATTGTAGCCGTTGTCGTCGATGCGCCCACGACTACCAACTACCGATCAATACGATTCCATTTTCCCCTACGTCGCAGGTTTAAACCCTGACCTAGAATATAACCACACAGGAATAATCATCTTTAATTTACCTGGTGCACTACCCCGCCTGAAGAATGATAATCAGTAAAAAACAACATGCAAATAAATCATAAATAAAAAAAGAATTTATTCCAACAATACATTTATTTTATTTTTCACTTTCGCATTCAAAAATTTAAATGTCTAAACATTATTCTAAATGGATCTAAATTTTATATTCATAAAAGTAAATTTTGTTTTTTAATAGACGCTAATGACCTCAGCTGTCGAGATTCTACAATCTATCCATCTAAAGTCTATTATTTTGTTTGTGTTTACACTAGCAGAAACTACTGAAGCGATTTGAAAAACTCTTTTACTGTATAAAAGCCTTCTTCTTTCCGATTGGAATAAGCTATATCTTTTACGCTATAATAAAAAGGAGATGTCACTGTGAGAAAATGTCAAACAAATCGAGGATCCCGCAGACGATCTCTGAACTAGGTATATGTTATTAGCAGGCCGTATATAAAAGAACTAATCCGTATATAAACAGACTGAACATTTTAGTTTGTGTTATATTTTATCGTAAAGAAATATTTACTTTTTCACAAAAAATGTCTCAATTTTTACACATTTTATCAGTGTCAAAGTTTTTTTGGCCTTTGACCCATAATATTTATATATCTACATTTGTATCCTCGACCTTTATAGTCTAATTTCTGGTTTCTCAAAAGTCTACTGGACAACGCTACTAAAATTTTATTATTGAATTTATCCAATAATATGACGAATAACATCAAATCGGTGGCAGACTAATTCAATTTTATTTTTATCATTTTTTGTTTCAGTATCCGAATACGGCTCAACAACAAATTTATACAGATTATAGAGAAGGGTCAATTACTTAAGCCGCGTTCACACGCGTCAGTTACAATATTCATTATGACTGATTCATTTTTGCTGACTACGCTTTTCACTGAACAAATCGTTCACACGGTTAAATGAAAATATAAACTGAAACTGAAAATGAATAGGTAGTAGACAAGTACCCTTCTTGTGATACGTTGTCTATATTGGTCCAAAAATGGTTCAATATGATCATCACGCCACTTAAACCATTTTATAAAATGTAAGAGTAAAAAAAATGAACTATATCGACACCCGACACAAGTTCACACGTTTCAGTTGCCTTTCATGACGCAATACTGATCATTATAAATGACAAAAAGTAGAAATATTTTCTAAATGACTGAAAACAAATATTAATGATTCAGTCATACTGAAACAGGTGTTCACACGTTCATAATTTGTTCAGTGTTGATGAATCAGTCATAATGAACATAATGAACGTGTGAACGGCTTTACAATTATCATCGTGTGCCTTTCATATTTTTTAACATAACAGGCAAACCTTATATAGCACATGTATTCATTTGGAGAGAGGTCTGCCACGTATACAAAAAAATTTGTTAGACAAATCGATATTTCGTTTATATAATATTGTGCCTGTCGCACTCAATATTGCTTAGGAGTCACATGAATAAAGAAAATATATTATTATTATATTCTATATAATATTCATCAAGTAGAGTTGACTCGTATTCGAGACAGTGGTAATAAAAAATGGTAAAAAGAAAAATGAATTAGTCAGCCAACGATTTGGTGTTTTTCATCATAATATTAGGTATCTGTTAAATTCAATAAAAAAAATCAGTAGACTTTTGTACGGTCAGTGATTAAACTATTATATGTATTAAAAAAGTTAATCAGTTTAATCATTGCATTAATATAATATGAATAAATAAACAATTGGTAATCATATTTACATTTTTCAGAACATCGGAAAATAGTTAATTGCTAATAAAAATTGATGTAAATACAAAAACAAACAGAAATAAGTATGTAGACAGAAAAAAATTACATATGTGGTGAAAAGAAAAAATCATAATTCAGTATTCCACTTGGACAAAAAATTTTGCAATCTTTCGGGCAAAAATATATGTAATACTGCAAGGTGCATTGCATATGGAAACAATAAAAGGCATTATAAAAAATAATCGGATCTGTGGATCCATAATGCATCAGACACTATATGGAACTACAAGAGAGAACTAAGGGTTCTGACAGAACACATTACAGTGATTAAAGTAACCTTATTGTCGGTGCTGGGACATCGAAATCAAAGACAACGAAGAAACTGACAATTTGATGAGGACGAGATAGACTCAGAACCTGCTCTGGAAGTGTTTAAATACACAATGCGGGGTCAAATAACGGAGTGGATTAAAAATCGGGATACAACATAGTGGAATCAAACTTCGGGGAAACAACATGGCAAGGCTCTCATTAAAGGACCATCTCGAAAGATGACCGAAGAACTACTACAGTTTAGTAACAATAATCTTCGTCTAGTGGTATAGGCCTCCTAACAGGATACTGTGCCCTGAAAGGACATCTACAAAGAATTGAACTGTTTAGTGAGGACTTACAATAGTTTAATTTGTTTAATTGTCCACATTCCCGTAAAAAAGGCTCATGATAAGGTTCTCGTTAAAATTGCAAACAAATTTAAGGGTAAAATTGGCCTTCAAGCGAGCGAAGTCTCGGAACATTTTACATTTGAATTCGAACGTCAATCGTAACTTACATTGATTTTATGTTCTAATAATGACAATAAATATTTTTAACTGGTTTTAATTTAGTTGTTGGTGTTACTGGTGTACCTATACCTATACTCATTGTTTTTAAACTATGCGGAAGAAATTACAACATTAAACAAATAAACGACGAGGATTTGATTTCGTTTAATGAAATTTTACTATCAAACAATACGATATCCGAATATAACGTCCAGGTTTTGTAAGGGTCTCAAAAATTACAAGGAAAAATTTGGAACATAAACTAGATTTTCATAACTTCAAAATTTGGACTGTGTGTGTGTGTGTGTGAGAGAGAGAGAGAAATAGATTACACACACATGACAACTCTGAGGGTAATAAGATTTTATTTTTATAATTGCTTTCAAAAAAGCTCCTTTGGTCCTTAGGTCATATGCACTAACAATAATAGTAGGCAGTTTGTGGCTACATCATGTGCACTAGGTGTACCTATTATTAACTGATAATTCTATGATAAAAAATTAACCATTATCTAACATTTAATAATACCAAATGTGCTGTCAAGAATGTTTCTAATAAGGTCAAAAGTAGAAAAACCACAACATTTACGCTTAAAAAAAAGACCATTCAAATTAATTAATTTAATATTTTTGGCCAATCATTGAAAATTGGTTTATCAGATGATATCTGTTTCTCAAAATGTCAAAGCAGTTAATCCAATTTTTTATTATATTATAGGTATCAATAAAATTCGCTAATCTGAGTAGTCCCCGAATGACATCTCGAATTTAGAAACCTACAATTATTAGTTAATATTGTTTTTCTCTAAAATTTCAAATCAGGAAATTACCATACTCAAAATGTCTATATAGTCAAAATATTTTTATTAATAACATTATTATATAGAATATGTTATTTAATACACAGGGTTTTAGTGAAAACAACGAACTCGTATTACAAAACGGATTAAATTTCAAAATAAAAAATGTAACATATCGTTTTTGTATCTTATTTCTTGGCTTAGTAGTTTTGTTAAGAAAATTGTAAATTAATTAATTTTCACATTTCCTTAACTTAAAAACACAATTTCAAAAATAAACAGACAGGATGTGTGTTGTAATGTTGGTATTTTTGTCATAAAATGTCTTATACAGTGTAGAAAAACTTAAAAAAAAATACTGACCAGTAAAATGCAACTTTCTCGCCATGACCATGCTGGATATTTCTATCCAGGAGATTATAGCAGACGTTGGTTGTAGCGCCATCCATCCACTTGGTGTAGATGGGTCCCTTGCGCAAATCAAAATTATACCTGAAGAATCTATCGGGATCAACCGGAGTTTCCCAATGGAATTGTTTGGCTATCTCTCCCCAAAATTCCTCCGGTCGGTCCAACGATTTTTTATGCATCTCTTTGTACTGCTGCAAACTCGAAACATATGCATTTTTCTGCACATAGGCACTCGGCAAGTACACTGCTTGTTCCGAAGGCATTTTGTTACTTAATTAATCTGTCACTACCGTCAATTTTTAAAAAAACAAAACAACAACAGTCACCTTACTTGTAGTCTGGTTTCGATTGTTAAGACAATAAAGGCGCGTGTAACAGTCACTTGTTTCAAGATCGCGTTCACTTATATTTTTATTATTTACATGTAATGAATGTACAGTATATATTATAAATAAAGTAGCCTGATCGTACAATAGCGTCGGTGTAACGCTTTTCACGATGACGTTTCGCGACCAACTGCGGATACAGAAGCGACAGAGACGACGTCGACCGTTTGCGCGAACGGTGCGCAAAACAATTGCCGTTCGTTCGATGCGCGTTTGTTTATAGCGCTCGTCCGAGGATATTCCGAGAATCGCGCGAATCTCGCAGTTTCGCGCTCAAAGTCCACAAGAAATATTGATAGATCTGCACACACACCATATTTACTCACACCATAATGATTATGCAGATTGTAGAATAAAAAATAGTTCGTTATATCAGTTAATTTGTCCTTCCACTTGACATATACGTGAACAGTTGAAAATCGCGATTGTCATTCGTCATTTTCGACATGCATTTGTTGTGATATTTATTATTATTGCTTCGGCTTCTGAATATTTATAAACAATGTTATATAATATATATCCAACATTAAGATAAAAAATTACATGATTTATCATAATCATTGTTACCAACTAGGTGAACGGTTTGCAGTCAAACGTCCTATTAATTTAGCCGTTTCTGCTGTTTGTCATCTTCTGATTTTTACCCGAGGCTTCATCGTATTAATTTTAGTTTTAACAGGAATATTTCTGAACCTGAACACATTCTGATAAAAAGTATATAATATACAATTAATATAACAATTACTAAAATTCATCAAAGTCGCTTCGGCCGTTCTCAAGTGATGTTGATACAAACTAGTGATGTGCCGGATATCCGTATCCGTATCCGCGGATATCCGAGGGAGAAGAAAGATCCGTATTCGTATCCGTTAGTTTTATGGCGGATCTTTTACCTTATTAATTTTCAATTCATAGATGAAATTTTATATATATAGGTGATTAGGTAATAATGAAAAACTGTTAAATTCCATTTAGATTATTTTTTATTTCTTAAAATCGTATTTGGCACCTTTATATTGCAAACATTTATCGTAGTGAGTACCATACCAATAGTACATAACTCAAAGGTACTCATAAAGAACTACCAGGTGAGGCAAAAGTCCCGGAACGGTTGAATATCTCGCATACTACGCATCATAAAAAAAAAAAAAATACGTGTCAAATATTTTTCACAAAACTATTTTTTGATACCACACATGACTCCCCACCCCCCACCCAGTTGGTGGGGGGAGGGGCAACTTTATAATTTTAAATAGGAACCCCTATTTTTTATTGCAGATTCGGATTCTACGGAAAAAATTACATCAATTGTATGTAATTTTTTTTTTATTTTAATATTACTATCAATACAACAAATTAAATTCACCCTTCACTAAATAAATCCATATCTACAAACTAACGTTTTCATAAAATTTTTAAGTCTGGTCCTGTCGGGCCGATTTTAATAAAATTTTGGTAGCACATTTTAATCATTACTAAAGGGTTAAATTTCAATTTTGAAACGATTCGGAGAAATTTTTCGGTATTTTCGGGCCCAAAAATATTTTTCAACCCCTAAAACCCACGGGAAAAATTACATTAATTGTATGTAATTTTTCCCGTAGAATCCGAATCTGCAATAAAAAATAGGGGTTCCTATTTAAAATTTTAAAGTTGCCCCTCCCCCCACCAACTGGGTGGGGGGTGGGGAGTCATGTGTGGTATCAAAAAATAGTTTTGCGAAAAATATTTGACAAGTATTTTTTTTTTTATATGATGCGTAGTATGCGAGATATTCAACCGTTCCGGGACTTTTGCCTCACCCGGTATCTTTATAATGAGATATTGCACATCGATCTTTGAAAAGAGACAATCCGTTATGAGAGTTAACTCTTAAAGAAGTCAATAACTTTTTCCCATAACAGATAGTCTCTTTCCAAAGGTCGATGTGCAATATTTACCGCCACGTATCCGTATCCGCGGATCTTGTAACCAAATATCTGTACTCAGATCCGTATCCGCGGATATACATTTTTAACGATTCGGCACATCACTAATACAAACGCAGATAGAACGCTCTTTCACATATTATGTTTGACGTAATATCTGAGCAGGTATAGGTATATTTCTTTGGAATAATAATAATTTTAAGCATGTTTTCTTCTCTTCTTTTTTTAATAAATACCGTGCGCAGTGACTAGGGCTATGTTTATATTGTAAAAAATTTTAGGTGTTTCACGTTGAAACCTCTATCTGTATAACCATATTATGTTGAGTTTTTTTTTGATATCTCGACGAAAGAATGCTTCTCTCAAAAAATGTATTGGTCTCACTTGGGCATGGATAGACCGATTTGGATGAAATTTTCAGTTAGTACACTAAATTAACACTAAACATTTTACCCGGCAACGCACGGTCACAAAGACAGGATTCTCATCAAAATCGATACTAGCACGAGCCGATTCTGTGACCAAAAGTGTGAAATCCTGACAAAAGCATTTGCCTTAAAATCCTCAAAAAATTGAATTGAAAAATGAAAAACAATCCAAAAAACCTATTTATAATTTTGAGTTTGATCGGCTTACTTTTTTTCGGTTGCATGTAAGGCATTTTACATAATTATTAATGACCGTCACAAAATTGAGTTTATTCAAGTGTTTTATAACAAAAGTAAATTTAAATTTATCTATAAATGGAGTATTTGGAGGTCGAATAAAACATTTGTTTGTCACAAAATAACTTACTGAGAATTTTTTTGTAATTTTTCATGCTTCACTATTTAAAAAACACATACCTAATGCTTTATAAAATATGCATGAAAAATATCCATAAAATATACACGGTGTCCCAGACCACCCGTACCACCCTAATATATCTATGAAAGTTCATCGATAAAGGGGAAAAGAAAAAATACGTGTCTAATAATTTTTGAAAAGCTTTTGAATTGTACCAAATTTGGAATCCTCACCCCATAACCTGAGAGGAGTAGGGGGGTAACTTAAAAAAAATAAATGGGAACCCTTATGTTTTATTGCAGGTTCGGGTTCCTTGCATTAAAATACGTAAGTCTTGTTCGAAACAGTTTTTCAAATTTCGTCGAAAATAAAATTGCAAGTTTCCATTTAAAAATTCAAAATTTCCCCCTTCCACATCCTCCAGGGTGGTGTTTAGTGTCATTGAATATCTTTTTCAATAACAAAAGGAAACGTATTTTTTGTTTTTTGTGATTTATTGTGAATTTCTTTAGTTATTAGGTAATACGTCGTAGTCTGATAAAGAAATGATTTTTAAAATTTCAGTGTATTAGACCAAAAATTTAAAAAACTGTTTCGGACAAAACCTACGTATTTTGATGCAAGGAATCCGAATCTGCAATAAAATATAAGGGTTCCTATTTAACTTTTTTAAGTTGGGGTGGGGGTGCCAAATTTGATAGCATTCAAAAGCTTTTAAAAACTTATTAGATACGTATTTTTTCTTTTCCCCTTTATCGATGAACTTTCATAGATATTACGATGGTACTATTGGTCTGGGACACTCTATATACAGCGAATTTCGTAAGACTCAACATATAGGTACATTCATGAGTTTTATTGATATGGTATAGCTATGGAAATCTATTATTGAATTCAAGCAAATCGTTCGATATAAAATGCAACGTAGACCGGGCACTCAAAGGAAGTTCGTATTCAAACTATGAAAAGCGCATTCTGGCGTCTAATGTAGATTCTAGAAGTCACAGAGTTATTGAAAAATTATGGTCCCCTCAATTTTCGGGAAGTTGCTGTTGTAGAAACTTTCAAAAATGAAGTTTGGGGGATACCTCCACTTCTTCTATTTTTTTCATCCCTAATGAGGTCGAAAGAGGTAAATGAGTTTTTTTTATAGATTCGACCACCTGTTCATACTATTTGCTTTTGAAACATTATATTTAGAAGGTACATTCGATTTGCAACATAGGCATTCACTAAGTCGAGTTAGAGAGTTCTTAAATACTGCCTTTCCTCAACGGTGGATTACTCCTGGAGGAAAAAATTGCAGTACTCCTAGACTTGTCTCTCAACGAATGCTCTTATAAGGGTTTTATGAAAACCATAGTATTTAGTGACGAACTGAAAAATATGGACCAACTTTTAAAAAGACAATAATGGTAGTTTCTCTACCTATGTGATTTCTATAGCTACCAAATAAATAAAATCCGCCTATTAGTCAGAGTGCCCGTCGGCAAAAGTTTTATTGACACATACTCTCCCCAAACTTTGTATATGACTTCATTACCATTTAAAATGTCTAACACCTCGGATATGTCGAACATATTCGAGGTGTCAGACATTTTAAACGGTTCATGTTATTTGTCAGAGAACATTATTTTAGCGTTTTGGTTGAAGTTTTTAAGCTACCCAATTAAAAAAACGAAGAGTATTTATAAATTTTTACATGTCGTCAAAACGACATCTTTCGGAAAATTTAGAGGGAAAACGCCCCAAATCAAGAAAAGTCATACAGGAAATAGGTGTCAGACTAGACCTAGTTAAACCATATACAAAGTTTTGGGAGAGTATGTGTCAGTAAAATTTTTTCCGACGGGCACTCTGACTAATTAAATGAAATTCACTACATATAAATATTCATAATCCGACTCCAAATTTATGAAGGATTGGAAGTAATCTTCTCTCGTGGAATATGATAACAATATGTCCCTACGACATCTGGAGACAAATTCTGAACATCTCCAAGGGATTGTACTCAAGGCCGTAGGCAAGGGGGAGGTTTTGGGGGTTCAACACCCCCCCCCCCCGAAATGCTTTAGCCAATCCACCGTTTTATACATACTTCTAAAATATTTTCGACTCTTTTTTCAGATCTGTGGATTCCACGTTTTTCGGCATCCATCTGAAATGTAACATTGAAGAATGAGTGACAGAATTGCTCCATCTCTCTCACTCATTTTTCATTGTTACATTTCATATCATATGCCGCTTTGACGTTGATCGCAAGTTAGTACAAGGTTAAATAAGTTTATCGTAATTCGTAGCTAACAATTACATTTACAAATAATACGGATTCATGAAAGTGTTTGGTAAACTTGTCAAATCAAACAAGTTTAGAAGGGGAGTTATCGGTGTGGCGAGCGAAGTGGTCAAAAATAGTTGCTGCGGAATGGCCCACTAAAAATCCAATGAGACCACCCGCAGCTCTGTATCTCTTTTGGTTTAGGAGCTAGACGCGTTTTTATAAATTTTTCTTGAAAAAGCTACTGTCAATACTCGTGGCGCTATCTGTGTCGACGGCGACACCAGAGCGTACTTTTTTTTCGTTGAGGAGGCTAAAAACATTTTTGAGAAACAGCATGAAACAGTCACGACTGACTGGATTAGTTTTGATGAGCGTTCGTCGTGAGGTCGAAATCAGTCCAGAGATCGTTGTCCTGCGCTTTATTTATGGTGACAATCCGCGTCGGTTGCCTTTTAATTATATTATTTATTTATGTTAAATTATACTGCAATAAGCATATTATATTATAACTTTACATAAATAAAATTGTTACTTATTGTCTCTGGTCCAGAGTTCAACCCCCCCCCCCCCTGAAGTGAATTCCTGGCTACGGCCTTGGTTGTACTAATACAAATGTGGCAGATTGTTGTGCATGCACGATCGCAATATTGCATGTTTTTTCACAAATTATAAAAAGCCTCGATCTTCATATTTCTAATTTATTCTCCCTTAATCTCAATATATTGAGTACGTCACGAAGAGACTCTTTCCAATACCGTGACCGATAATAAGTATACATTGAATTTACTCACAAAAATGGATGCAATTTTCCAAGAGCTAGGGATAAGTGACGAACTTATAATGTAATCAGAAAAGAGCTAGGGAAGATTGAAAAAGCTTCGTCTGAATGAAATGCATAAAGACCATTACTTATTACGTATGCTACCTCCTGTTACTCATCTTTAGATTGGAAGGTAACACAAAGTTAAAATTTCTCAACTTGTAATAATGTAAATATAATACCTAATATTTATTTGTGATGCCAATAGAGGTAGAGGATACCTACAAATCCTCATTGTGAATCCATCAAGGACAGTAGTAAGTCCATCAAGGACTCAATCATTCATAACTTAGAAAGTCATCCAGTATCTATGTAGAAAGCGTTTGATAATAGAAATTCTTTTATCGGATTTTTTAATATTTTGGGGAAATTTATTAAAAACTTACCTACTATTTGGAGATTTTATGGAAACATTTAAACGATTAAAAGAAACTCTAAGTTCAGATTTTGATCTATAGTATTGAAGTTATGAATGTCTGAGTTCTTGATGAACCTACTAAAGTTCTTAAAAACATAAATTGACACTTCATAAATTAGTATGCAAACTAATGTAAACTATTCTATATTTCTTAAGAGCCCGTTTCCCCTGGTTTTCTCAATGAAATACTGTGGTCTACGGCGTCCTATAAATCTGATTGTAAAACAAGAGATAAAATTACGAAAAATTATTTTTATGAATATTAATCTATGTCCATATTGTACCACTTTCTAATTTTTTTTAACGGAAAATGTTATAAAAAATTTGAAAAACCGTAAAAAGTGTCTTTTAAAAGCATTCACCATTAATTAACAAAGTAAAAAATGAAAAATTTGTTACAATACGGCCGTAGATTGATCCTTAATATAACTAGAAAAATCTTTGATTAATCAGATCTGATTAGAATTCTTCAATAAATAAAATTATCGACGAATTTTTCAGACAAATATATTAACAAAAAAAAATTGGTTGTCTGTAAAGTCGGCTTACGGACGATAGTTTTACGTGATAACGTATTCCGCTCGAATATCATATTTAATAATACATAACCTAAATTTTAGTAGCTGTCAAACTATATTTTTACCGACTCTCTATCGCTTATACTGCGCTCTCGCTTGCACGCACAGGGTCAGGCGGAACGTTACACTTTTTCGTGCGTGCAGCTGGTGTTTCATCAATTTATAAGACGTTATCACGTCAATAATAATTAATACATTAACGTTTCGGTTCGGATTTGGACCTTCTTCAGAACTGATTTAAAAAATATAAAAATAATTAATAATTAATTTCTAATTCGTATTTGAAAATATTCACTTCAAGTTTTTAAATTATTATCAAAAAAAAAAATATTGTTAATATATTTGTCTGAAAAATCTGTCGATAATTTTATTTATTGAATAACTAGATAGATATATAGATAGATAAATTTTTATTTACAATTTTATATTTACAAGTATTTACATTTGCTCAGTGTATATTTACAAAATTTTCCAACTGATTTTGTGTTGCGTTTAATTATTAATTACAAAAATGATTGTTTTGATTTTAATTATAATTGAATAACTAGAAAAGAATATTCTGTAGCCTGTTTTTCAAAATTATAACCCAGTTTATAGGATTAGCCGTAGCTCTGCAATGAAAAAACATCGTAATATGTCGAACTGACTGGTGCTGCCACTGCGGAAAAAACGGGTGGTTTTGAAATTATTAAGGCTGCTGGTGTGTGCCGTTCAAATTTAGGGCTGTGTAGTGTGTACTATATTTAAGGTTTTTAGGCGTTTGATTTATTCGTTGCAGTGTAATTTAATTAAATACTATAACATGGATTATAAGTAAAGAAATCACAATTTAGAGAAATAAATTGTTGATTTCGGGGTTTTGGTGAAATTTTGTCAAAAAACTGACACACCAGATTTGGTTGAAGTACATTTAGCAACAGAAACCAACTACTTATATGCATTCGATTACATAATGTTAGGTATATTCAAATACTTCTATTAGGTATGGGTATATGTAATATAACATATAGGTTATAAACCTTTAACAATAAGCACAAAATTGAAATTACAATAAATAAATAAAATAATTAACGCATATTTACAGACGAAGCACAATATTATAAATTTATATATTTTACGTCAATTATGACGTTACAATATATAATTGACAAAGTCCATATCGTAGATAAATAAAATAAAATTTCAATAAAATTATTTACCTACCTGTTTTTTGTTAGATTTCCTTGTGTCGTATTTGTAGTGGTCTTTGATTTTTAAACTTTTACTCACATTATTGCAATTTATAATTGCGAAGTCCGGACCGAAATAAAGATCGATTATAAACTGCTAAATTTTAAGAGGTAAAAACTGGAAACGGAGGTAAATAGCTTAAAATAGATTTGATTAATTATCTAATAGAATTTATAATAATTAAGTCAACAAAGCTCAACAAACAAATCTATTTTAAACGTACGTTTTCATCGTTTGAAAAAAGAAAATACATGGAGTACCTATTAATTCTTTTCTGTGAGCTACATAACTATTATTAGTGGAGTGGATTTGGAGTTTCAATCCGGTATGTCTCGAATCGAAATATGTTTTCTCCAAAAACTGGTTTTTAACCATATTTTCCGTACGGTACATGAAAGTAAAACAAGAGTTAAGCCAGAAAATTTATAGATGTTAATGTTATCACTAGATCAAGACCTGTCCAACGATTTAAGATACCCCATTTAATGGGATGACGAAAACAACAATATTCATCTAATGTATGGATAGCTAACCCTTAATTATTAATTATTAATTTCATTGTACGGCTGTTTACATAAGACACCTTCCTGTAAAATTTAATCAGAATCAAAGGTAGGATGGCGGAATTATAAGGCTGTGGAATACGAACAGACAGACATGACGAAATAATAAGGGTTCGGTTTTTTTGCCATTTGGCTACGGAATCTCAAAAAGTGAAAAATCAGTCTCCAACCAGTGTGTATGATACGATCAAACTTCGGATAAACGGGGGTCTACTGTGTGGCCGGTACTTTATTGAAAGTACAGTACAAGGAAAAATGTTTCTATATAGGTCATTTCTTTTATTCTCACACATTGTCAAAAAAAAAAATGTAAAACGAGCTCGTAAGGTGGAGATCATGCTGAACTGTGAAAGTCGTCAAACCTTGATAACGGCCTCGTATAACTCCCTTCTAAGTCACGGGCGGCACTGTGGTCGTACCCACTAATATTTTATAATAATATACAGGGTAAATAATTGTGTAAATTAGAGATAACGAAGGGCCCTCGGATAAGATATCTGAATTCGAAGTATTAGAACCGATATATTGATGGTAACTAGGGCCTCTAATATCGATTAATACGTATTATTGAAACTGGTTTCAAAATTTCATTCTGAATTCCGGGATTCCGAAACTAGTTCGCATGCCGAAAAATTCCTGCAAAAGTAGGTACTCAATTCGCTCGTTACAATGATAGCAAGTCAAGATTTTTTATGTGACAAAATATCGTCAGATTTCAATCGCTAATAACTACAAAACTAATAATGCGTCGACAACGGTTGAGCCAACAGCGGATGTAGGTATCAGTCTGTACGTACTTGTCGCGCAGGAGTTGTTTGGCATGTGACTTCATCGCATGAGTGCGGACACAAGCGCGTGATAGTCACAAATTAACCTTGTGTAAAAACAAAGTTTTATATTAATGTTGCGCTGAAAAGCCTGTAGCCAGCACTTTAATTCTGGTGACGTTGTCAAGAGATCATCGAGCATTTCTAAAACCCGAATATAGAGTAGTGCGACCGGTGAAGATACATATGAGGTGTTCAAAGCAGCCAGCAAACGGACACGAAACCGTCGCCCTCATGCGCAGTAGCTAAAACGAAAATGTTTGTATTGGTTTTGGAACACGTTTCAGCTACCTGCGCATGACTGTGACGGTTCGTCTCCGTTGCTGACTGCTTAAAACGTATCTATGGAAAACTATAATATATATGTATAGGTAGCGCGAAGGTCAGAGCTTCATTGATTTCGAATGTTCCGTAACAAATTGAAAAAACGAAACTCTTATGGCTTCACTCCAGTGTATGTCCGTCCGCCTGTTGTAAATTACCAGAGTCAAACAGTACAAGTGAGAGACTTGAAATTTGGCATAGTTTAAGCTCATTAGTATAACTGTGGTCTAGATAAGGATGTAGGTATAATAATTGGAGGGTCAAATAGGTTATGACAAAATGAAAAAGTCAGCCTCATCGGGTTTTTAATGTGTTTTTAACTTCCCGCTTTAAAAAAAAAAAAAATTTTTTTTTTCAAAAATCGGGAAGTTATTGGTTTCACCCCGATTTTCGAAAATCGAGTTTTCGCCAGATCTCGACGTTTTGAGGTCCTAGGAAGCTATTAAAACTATTTTGGCGATGATGTCCGTAGGGCTGTATGTACGAGCCCCGTCCCGTTTCAATTGGCCCACTTACTGAAATTTCAATTTCTTTAAGATTTATTCAAAAAAGTGTTAAACTAACTGCCACTTTACATTTTTTTCTTGTAAATATTCATATTAAAAGCTGTTTTCATAACATTAAGTAAAATGTATTCAAATATATTTAATTTTTATCATAAAAACGAAATGGGTGTAAATAATGCGTTTTATGCGTCAACATAACAAATATTAGACTATGTAAGAAGTTAAGTGATATTAGAGGTGGCTATGTAAAAACACGATAAAACAATTGTTATTTATTGATAGTAATTTGTCAAAAGTGTCAAAAAGTAATAGTATAATATTTTTTTAACTTAAAAATGGGTAGAGGCGCAGTTATTGACCAAAAACTTAGAGTAATCATTATTAACTTGTGGAAAACCGGAAAATCAAATTCCGAAATCGGGAAATTGTTAAATTTATCAAAATATAGTGTTAGAAATATTGTGAGACTGTACAAAACAAATGGTTCAATCGCCTCAAAGCCCCGGTACGTGAAGAAAACCAAACTAACAGACGGTGATAAACGGGCATTGAAAAGAATAATTAAGGAAAACAGACGTGCTAACTACGGACAATTGAGCGTACTTTGGAGCAATACTGTGGGAAGACGTATTTCGAGATCTACATGTCATAGGGAAGCAAAGAAGTTAGGATTTGGAACGTACAAGGTATTACTCATATTTTTAATCCGCTGTCTTAAATTTAAATTTGCAAAAAACTAACATACGTAATTTGTTTAGGCTAAGGAAAAGCCATTGTTGACACAGAAACAAAAGAAAAACAGATTGCAATGGGCAAAAGAACACAAAAATTGGAATTTTGAACAGTGGAACAGCATACATTGGAGTGATGAGTCTCGGTTTGAAGTTTGTGTAGGTGACAGTCGGAGCAGAGTTATTCGTCAAAAAAATGAAGCATACCATCCCGACTGTTTAAAAAGGAAAGTGAAATTTCCAGCATCTGTTATGGTATGGGGCTCAATGTCTGCAAGAGGTGTAGGAAAACTGCACTTTATTGATGGCATTGTTAATACAGACAAATATTTAAACATATTAGAAGAGTCTCTGCTGCCAACAATGGAAGAAGTTTTGGTCTCTGGAGAGAATTTTATTTTTCAGCAAGACGGAGCTGCCTGCCATACATCAAAAAAAGCTAAAAAATGGTTCTCAGAGAACACTATTCCACTCTTAGAGTGGGTTTCCAGTAGCCCTGACTTGTCCCCAATTGAAACACTTTGGCATGAAATGAAAAAACGCTTACGTGTTACTCCCGCTAGATCGGTCTCAGATCTAAGACAAAAACTCAAAGAAATATGGGATAACTTTACTCCACAAGACTGCCAGAATTTAGTTAATACTATGCCTCGAAGAATAATGGCCGTTATAACCAATAAAGGTGATGTTACCCAATGGTAACTTTTGAAATACGTTTCGAGTTTTAGTTTGTCTGAATGCATATTTTATTCGGTTTTCTATTTAATTTTTTATCTTAGTAAGAATATATTATCTAGTAGGCTTAGGTTGTGTAAAAAGTCTGTAAAATATTTGGTACAAAATAAAAAATACCTATATTACGCTAGTGTTTCGATTTCTGTTAATTGAGGACTAATAATTGAGTTTTTTGTAAGTGGGCCAACTGAAGTGGGACGGGGCTCGTATGTGTGTGTGTGTGTGGGGGTGTGTATGTATGAATGTAAACCTTTTATATCTTTTGTACAGAGTGTCCGACTGAAACGCGGTTTGCGGCATCTGACGTGATCTTGGTGAACTTAGACGTCCTGAAAATTTGAAACGATTCGGCCCAAAAAATTTTGAGAAATCTTAAAAAAACAAGTTTCAAAAATTTTTTAAAATTTGTTTTTGTAAAATATTTTCTAAACTACTAAACCGAATAATTCCAAAATCTAATCAGCTCTTCTCCTTAACAAGCTGCGTCGATTTCCGCAAACCGCATTAAAATCGGTTCATTTGTTCACGAGATACCGTGAACGAAAAAATCGTAAAGTGTTTTTTTAAAATGGTTCTTAAAATTGTTATCAGATCGATTTTTTTGTAATAAATTACTTTCTTAGGCTAAAAAAACTGCGTCGATCGCCGCAAACCAGATCAAAATTGGTTCATTTGTTCATAAGATAACGTGAACGAAAAATTAGGAGAAAAGTAATTTTTTTTAATTACTCGTAAAATTCTTATCAAATGGATTTTTCTGTAATAATTTACTTTCTTAGGTTAAAAAAACTGCGTCGATCGCCGCAAACCAGATCAAAATTGGTTCATTTGTTCATGAGATAACGTGAACGAAAAATTAGGAAAAAAGTAATTTTTTATAATTACTCGTAAAATTCTTATCAAATCGATTTTTTTGTAATAATTTACTTTCTTAGGTTAAAAAAACTGCGTCGATCGACGCAAACCGCATCAAAATCGGCTCATTTGTTTACGAGATATCATGAACGACAAATTTGTAAAAAAGTGTTTTTTTTAAATTGCTCGTAAAATTCCTATGAGATCGATTTTTCTGTAATAAATTACTTTTTTAGGATAAAAAATTGAGTCGACTGCCGCAAATCTCATCAAAATCGGTTCATTTGTTCATGAGATATAGTGAACGAAAATTTCGTAACAAAGTGTTTTTTTTTTTTGAGCTCGAAGAGCTAAAAAATAAACTTCTTGCTATATTTTATATATTTTTGAGCGTTTTGAACTCGAAAATAGCGGGAAGTTACAGGGATGGCCTGCAGGGTCAAACTTCTTTTCAAATTTTTTTCTTAATATATCCCAGAGATATGTCCGCGAACCTTCTCGGGTATCTTTCATCTTAGGAAACGCTGCTCTATTTAAATTAAATAAATATTTTTTTCAATTAATATCCTTTTTTTCTAATTAAACGATAGACAAAATAATCGTCTGTTTCCAGCTGACTGGAATTCCGTGAATTACACATTTAACGATCGAAGTCCGTTGATAATTCTTGGATTCGCATACATTTGTTTATTTTGTTAATCTATTGGTCATCCAGGTCACAATGATTTGTAATTTTGAAAATTATATAAATTTTCCAAATAGCATTTATAGATTTAAAAATCGGTTGGTAATAAACAAGACCTTCAGAATTAATTTTGATAACTGTAACTAATGATCGAAAAATCTTATATTCGTGATTCAGATTTATAACAACATGAAATCGCTTCTGACTTCTGCTGTCGAGCGTCTATAATGTACAACAACATGAAACTTATATGTTCGGTTTCTGGTACGACGATGATGGAAATATTACATGGTGTGCTCTGCTCATTAGGCAGGTTTCTCTCTCTAAAAATCGTTCAAAATGCAATTAATAATACCCAGGACGTCAACTTGAAAACAAAATTCGATTAAAAAAACTCTTTTATAGCAATGTAAACTAAGTAATTTTTAAATATAAAGATTTTGTTCAACAGCGTTAGTATAGGGGAACTTAGCATCGCTGTTGAACAGAATCTTTATATTTAAAAATTACTTACATCTTTAAATAATAATTTGATCGTTGTTTTTAAGGTTCCGTACCGTAACAACTTAGTTGTTACTGTTAGACCGGCAGCTCGTGACAGATTTTATCAACCAATCGTATCGCGTATGCCCTTCAAGTTGATGATTATAAAGTAGGTTTAACTAAAAAATGGATCTAAGCGAGATCGTGTGGGCGGGACATGTAGCGTGCAATGTCATCTGAAATTGCAAAAAAAAATTGAATTTTTAATCAATCGTATCGCGTATGCCATTCATGCCTTGATGTAATTTATAAAAAAACAAATCCAGAGAAGCATCGGCATACGTTTAGGTCGGGGCCTTGTGGCTGAACTCAGTCCTCGAAGTTGCAAAAAAAAACAATAATTTTAACCAATCGTATTACGTATGCCGTGTCTACTAAATGTTTATATTGATTGTGAAAATAATTTTTGACCCGTCGGCATACGTTTTTACTGGGGCCAAATATTTTTTTTCAATGATGGCGTTTGTAAAAAAAAACCTTGTTTTAAATTAATAGTATCGTGTATGCCTTTGAAGCCATGGTTAATTCCGATTTTTATATGTTATATATTTTAACGGCATACATATTTTCGAGACCTTGTCCAAAGGCATATTACGTTTTAAAACTGTAAAAAATGTATCCATAATAAACCAATCGTATCGTGTATGCCCTTTTGGATTTAACTTCGTAATTATTATTTCTTATCAAATTTAAAAGGGCATACAAATTGTGCGGGACAATAACGAGAATCAACATTTTTTTGAAAAGGAGATGTGTTTGGAATTTTTTTTTCAATCGAATCAAGTATGCCACGAAATACTTATCATTAACTTCAATGGATCACAGTTACTCTATTTATTAAATAGAGTCAAATTTATGCCCTTTGCAATTTTTCTGCAAAATTATGCTATTCGGCCAAATTTTATGAAGGCATACGGATTCACGTTAGCCGTTATGCGATTGGGACGATGACATAACTCGCTTAATTTTGATACTAGGAGCTTCCATAAAAAAATAAATATTTTTTCAAACACTTCAAAAAAATTTCTATGAGTTTTCCCCGAAAAATTCATTGTTTTTAGGTTTTCGTACCCGAAGGGTGCTCAACGGGACCCTATTACTAAGCCTCCGCTGTCAGTCCGTCTGTCTGTCAGCGGGTTGTATCTCAAAAACCGTAATAGGTAGAGAGTTGAAATTTTCACAGAGTGTGTATTTCTATTGCCGCTAGAACAACAAATAATTAAAAACTCTCCAAAACTCCCAAACGAGAAGCAAACTAAGTTTTTTGCTTATAATTCGCTCAATTTAAATCAATTCGTTTTAAACGAAAGAGGAGAAAATTTTACTAGATTTTGTATAATAGAATTCGTCGAAACACTTTTTTTATACAGCTTTATATAGAAAACAAGCTCTATAAATTCAATTTTGTCTAATACATAGCATACACGAATCGTCTGTCTTCGTTTGTTGCATACTGTACCATGGGAATTTAAAAACAGCGTATGTTCTGTCTTAAAATAAAAATACTGCATTTGTTCAAAAACGAATGTCATTTCAAATATTAGTCAGTCTTTTGACATTAGTATTTTGTGAAATGCAACGCCTTCTGAGTTAACGATTTGAATAACTAATTAATTATTAGAACATACTTTGACAGATGAAAATGTCAGTTTTGACATTTTTTACCGTTCCAACATCATGGATGAGCGGAATGAAACCAAATTTTGGGAGGATGTTTGATATACAAATATGAAGAGGCCTATTGTTTTTGAGAGACGTCGGTGCAAGCGCATAAGAAATATATATTATAATGTTGTTTTTATAAGATAATAGTATAGGTTTTCATTGACAACTTTAAAATAGAGGGTAAGTAGAACCTACAGCCAAATTTTGGTGCTAATCGGTGCTGTTTGGTAGAATTTCCAGGTTTGACAGTTTTTTCTGTGCATTGACTGGGCTATTACGCGTTTTTGCCCCACGGAAATTGTATGCCCTTTTGAATTTGATGAAAAAAGTATGATTACTAGTAAAATCCAGAAGGGCATACGCGATACGATTGAAAAAAATTCATATCAAAATTTGCAACTTCTCTGGTTCCTCCAACCACCGGACCCCAAAATTATTGTATGCCAGCTTGTATTTCTTTATTTTACAATGAAAACAGTGTTTTGCAACAATTTTCAATAACGATACGATTGATTTAAAACAAGGTTTTTTTTTACAAACGCCATCATTGAAAAAAAATATTTGGCCCCAGTTGAAACGTATGCCGACTGGTCAAAAATTTTTTACAATCAATATAAACATTTAGTAGACACGGCATACGTAATACGATTGGTTAAAATTATTGTTTTTTTTTTTGCAACTTCGAGGACTGAGTTCAGCCACAAGGCCCCGACCTAAACGTATGCCGATGCTTCTCTGGATTTGTTTTTTTATAAATTACATCAAGGCATGAATGGCATACGCGATACGATTGATTAAAAATTCAATTTTTTTTTGCAATTTCAGATGACATTGCACGCTACATGTCCCACCCACACGATCTCGCTTAGATCCATTTTTTAGTTAAACCTACTTATAATCATCAACTTGAAGGGCATACGCGATACGATTGGTTGATAAAATCTGTCACGAGCTGCCGGTCTATGTATTTAATTTAATAAGAATTAAATAAATTTCTTTATTCAACACGCGTGAGTAATATGTAATTTCGGGGCCCTGCTAAACGTGGGAGAAATAATATATTACTTCACTATAGTGTAATAATGAATTTTCTGGCGTGGGAGAAATAATGTATTACTTCACTAGTGTAATAATGAATTTTCTGGACCAATAGAAACTCAGTAGCAAGCCCAAGCGCTAAATAATGAAAAAAACTGCAAGTAGCTTCTGGACCAATAGGAACGTGGTAGGCGGTATTGTATACTTATATGAAAACAGCATCGCAATTCAGCGAAATCATGGCAATCTTGTGTATACACTGACGGTGGTACGTCAATCAATGAAGTGATTTATTATTTTTCCCTCTGTTATCAGGGCCCCGATTACATATTACTCCTGCTAGTTGAATAAAGTATTATGTGCGACTATTGATCGAAGGAGAATATTCCACTCGCGTGTGTTTTACCGCACTCGCTGCGCTCGTGCGGCAAATTTCACGCTCATGGAATCTTCTCCTTCTCTCACTAGTCGCACAATATACTATTATTCGTCGCCTCTGGCCTACATTATAATAATTATTAATTACCGAATCATTATATAATTTGTCATTGCGTCGACTTTAGATGTACGCCAATTCTTTTAAATAATAAAAAATAATGCTTTTTGAGCCAGTCTTTGATAAATTAATCGCTAAACTAGCAATCCTGATTGTGGCGAGATTATTAATCCATCATTTATCCACAATTTTTGAATCTTGTTAAACAAGTGAGCGTAAATTATTTTCACGAAAATCAAGTCTACAACTCCAGCTAAAGCCGACAGAAGACAGAATTATTTTTGTGCTACCAGTTTTGCTTCGTTATTTTTTACAATTAAAGATTTTTACTTATTCGAGTTGTTCTTCATTTTTTTTTATATCATCGGTGTTTGATCAATTGATCGACCTTTACTAACAAACTTCCACCGTCGATACTTCTCCTGTATCGAAGCTTCGTCAAAGTACCTCAAAAGGAAAGAAGAAACCCTAATATATAAGGCTGAAGAGTTTGTTTGTTTGTTTGGTTGGTTGAACGCGCTAATCTCAGAAACTACTGGTTCGAATTGAATTTTTTTTTTGTTGGATAGCCCATTTATCGAGGAAGGCTATAGGCTATATAATATCACGCTACGACCAATTGGAGCGGAACATCAATGAAAAATGTTGCAAGATGTATCTCAGAATTATTCCGTCCGACAAATATTATCAAGTGGAATGCCTTAACTAAATATTGCAATCTTAGCGCGTCACGTTCACAAGCCTGGATAGCTCAGTCGGTAGAGCGTAAGACTCTGAATGCCAGGGTCTTGGGTTCAAGCCCCACGTCGTCGAATTTTTATTTTTTTATTTTCTACATTGCTTTCTTCTAAGGCTTACATTTCAATTTTTTTAAATTCTATTACGACTAATTAAAATTAAACAAATCTAATTAATAGCTCATTTGAAAACTGTTACAACTATAGGTACTTTACTACCTATATAAAAATAATTTTCCTACTGTGTTTTCAATTGAATATTTATTATATTAAAAGAAATGTATTACTTAAAAAAAAGTATAAATACTGCTTTATAACGACAAAAACTTTTGAACGGTAACTCCGATCATTATGAAGTTGGGACACAACAATCATCTCGGTAAACTAAGATGAATGTGCGTACTCATGCCCCTTCCTTCCCCATTCGTTCTTTTGCACCCGGGTGAAACCGGGCGGGACCGCTAGTTAATTTATAAAAATCAATTTTCTCCTGTAAAAGTTCGTGCTCCTTTATGTAGTCTCCATGGGTAGGTACTAGGTACGTCTTTAAATATGCTTTTAATTTTTAAAGTACTAGTCCAGGCGGTAGTTTGAGCTGAAAACATACTCTACCTCGCTGAATTTTTGAATAAGCAAAATATCAGTAAAAAAACTATATAAATGATATAAATTTTTTATTTTAATATTTTTTAAATCTTATTTTTGTAAACAAAATCAATTTTGATATTTTACATGTATTTCATAATGATTACAGACGTAAAATAAAATTTAATTACCCTTGACGGCGTACTGCAATTGCAGTCCATTTTTTTCCTCTCTAATTCATAAGAAAATCCAGGAAAACGGTGGAATTGTAATTCGGGATGTTTAGTTGGCGTATCTTTACAATCAACAACACAGCACTTCCGATTTGATAGCTTTTTACCCATTTTATTCAACAATTAATCCTTATTAAAATGCAAGTATAACCATAATATGACACTAAGGTTTTGGCTGAACCAGAATAAAAAAAAAACACGAGAGGGCGCAAATGTCGCTTGTCAAAAGATACTTTCCTAACGTATATATCGGTATTCAATAATATAATTAATGACCTTGAACACACCCGAGCAATTATTTACACGGCTCTTCTATTGCAAGCCCCTAGTTCCTAGCATCATCAATTGAATTTTCAATTTACTATACCTAAAAAAAATAATAAATAGAAAATATGAACTGGTCATACACCTTAATAAAACATAAAAAGTAATGATAAATCTAAAATCTGCCCACAGAATGATTTGTAAATAATAGATAATACTGGAGTAGAGTAGAGTGGGGAACGCGGGGCCTATAGGTCGGGATATTCTGTTCAAGGAATGTGTGAAGTCACGATCAACACAATAGAAAATAATGTAATAAATATACGGGTTCGCACACAGCTGAATAAATATTTAAGAATATCGACTTTTAAAATTTTCATACAGCAAGGCTTCATTATTCTAAAGAAAATTAATTGCGATTCTATAGTTCTATATTATGTAGGTATGTTTGACGCACTTTATAAAGCACTGTCTATACTCTATATCCAAGGTCATTGGTGCACAAGGCGAAGATTATGATTTGAGCTCTGAAATTTCACATCTATGATTGCGCTCTTCGGGTTTTGCGCTCCTGACGCGGACCCCGGATGCCAGTCCCTAGTTCTACTAATAGAGTTCGGGAACGGTCAATTAAATGGCAACATGTAAATCGGGGTTTATTACAGGAAAAGATAAAATAATGAAACTTATGAATTGTAGTCCGTGTTCAAATTCCATACCAGTTTTATCAATGCTCTTCCGGCATTGCTTCAGCACGATAAGGTAGATTT
The DNA here is from genome assembly GCA_963575645.1 of Xanthostigma xanthostigma. Classification (NCBI taxonomy): domain Eukaryota; kingdom Metazoa; phylum Arthropoda; class Insecta; order Raphidioptera; family Raphidiidae; genus Xanthostigma; species Xanthostigma xanthostigma. The sequence goes on along the minus strand of OY754467.1, from coordinate 29,528,141 downwards.
TACCGGACACAGCGTTAACAGATTTTTAAGGATGTTTGTATCTATGTTACCAAAAAACTCGAGAACCATTGGTAAAATTCTATAAGATTAAAATAAGACCTTGTTAAAAAATAAATAAAAATCAAAATTATTCGAAACGTTCGCGAAAAATACAAATTTCTAACATAGAATAAAGGTCGCTGCACACGAGGCTAGAAACGCTGCTAGATTCCTTGCTAGATTTGCCTACTTGTTTTCTAGCGCTGGTTTTCTTGATTGCTGTTAAGTGCTCGCTTCACACGAGACTATTTTTCAAGCTTGCTTTGTGGATAGATCTGATGCGCGCACAGTGACAGTTCGAATATAAACACAGAGCAAAACGTGTCTGTTGTCTGACTCTGAGCAGAATGTCGCCATATTTGTTTGTGGGCCTTTGTTCAAGTGACCACGTGACAAGATACTGCTTCCTGATTGGTTCTTGCTCAGCAGATCTAGCAGGGAAAGTAGCCCCTGTTCTAATTTTAAAACCTATCTTGGGAGCTAGCAGGTCAGCCCGCAGTGACGTCATTTCTAGCTTTGTACCCAGCCTATCGGCTAGCCGAACTCCTAGCAGTGTTTCTAGCAACGTTTCTAGCCTCGCGTGCAGCAGCCTTAAGATTCTGCAAATACAGGGTGCGGAAATGAAACATGTTGATTTGACCAGGACACAGTGACAGGCCGTTGATGGGGGTAGTCTTATTCGAAGAAGTGAGTCGGGAAGTTAGTTTATCATCCCCGACATTAGCGAAAGTGCATTGTCGAAGGAGTAACGCGCGTTTGTTGTAGAGGCGTACTTTTCTAACGGCAACATGGTCGAGAACTTTTTTGTACCCAGTCTTGAAGAAATTCGTGTTGATGATGTGTGGTTTCAACAAGATGGAGTCATCACACACACGGCGCGAATTGCAATGCTTGTTTTGCGAGAAAACTTCTCTGGGCGCTTGATTTCCTTTTTGAGGTGATCTTCCGTGACCGGCGTACTCGCCCGATCTAGCCCCTTGCGACTTCTTTCTACGGAGCTACCTGAAATCCATCGATCGTCCAAGAATACACAAAGGTACGCTCAACAAGGTTGACGGGAAATTCAGAAATCGATTAGCTCAGTGTATTGACAATATGGGGCTCGTCATTTTAATACAAGGAACAGAGACATTTCAAAGTATAAAAATTAGGGGAAAGCTGGATTTTTACATAAACCTTCCTTTCGTGGTTCCAAACAAGATGCCAAAAGTCCCCACCGATACATGTGCCGCTAAAAAAATTACGCGGAATGAAAGGTCACAAAAAACGGTTTTTCGCGAAAATCTCGTTAGCGGCAACTTTTATGAAAAAATAGTGGTTATCAAAGTAGTTTAGAAAATTACGTACAAAAAACATTGTAGGTTTTGCTTTTTTTCATAAGACTAACGGCTTTCGATAAAATTTGATTTAAAAAGTTGTAACGTTTATTCAGAAATTCTTTTGGTTATTCGCAGTTGTCGTATGAATAACGAGATTTTCGCGAAAACCCGTTTTTTGTGACCTTTCATACCCCGTAGCGGCACATGTATCGGTGGAGACATTTGGGATATTCTTTAGAACCACAAAAGAAAGGTTTATACGAAAATCTAGTTTTCCCCTAGTTTTTCCGAAGTTTTTTTTGTCTTTATTCCTTGAATTACTTGCCAGATTATTTTTAAAAATGTGTAATTTTAAATTTCCGTTTATGTGGAAACACAACAAAAAATAGTTGAAATAATAAAATATATAAAACTTTTTGTTTCATTGATCTTTCAAATCAGCAAGTTTCGTTGTCGCATCTGTACATTAGAATAGCGCACGGAGTACGCCGATCAAGCTCTCGCAAAGCGCCGTTTACACGAACCATTTTCGATCCCCTCTATCTCCGAGGCTAGTTACGTTACAGAACTGATTTTTTCACGTAGGGGGTACCATAAAGAAACGGTATTCCTAATTTCATGCCTCTAGGTGAAATAGTTTCCAAGATACGAGTGTCAAAAAATTGCGATTCTGGGCACACACTGACTGAGAATACCGATGCTGGGATAATCGGTCCAAATGCATCAACCGGTCGTCCAAAGACTACTCGCGTCTAGTCGATGCTAATATAGTGGGATATACATGGCGTACAATGAAGTATGGTATATAACTATGATAATATAAAAAAGTACGGTACCTAATATAACTATTATAATTTTACAAAAAGTATTGAAGTCCAATCAAAAAGATTAATGTGAAAAAAGGCCAATTTCAATACATTTCAATTGAAAGAACAAGTAGGCTGGCCGACTTTGCCAAAAAAAAAGAAGTGAGATCGAAGAAAGTTTTCACTTGGCTAGTATTTATAACTGACTCGTGTGTGTAAACTTGCCAAGTGAAAGCTTGGCACTTTCTTTAGATCTCAATTCTTTTTTCGGTAAAGCCGGCCAATCCACTAGTTCTTTATAACGAGATTAACCCTTTTTCCAAGTTTATGTTTTTAGTGGGATTAAAATTCACTGGACGCTAATTTATTACCGTACACAAAGTGTAAAATCATATTATAGAATCTGAAAAGTTTAAGTAGGCAATCAAACCTTACTAAAAACAGTGTGGGTTGTATTACTTTGAAAACTACTGATAAGTTATTCTCAGGCGATTCAGATCGTGTTTTAATAAATTATTTCGCAGGGCGATTATAAACGAAATGGAATTTGTAGGCAAAATTGACGTACACAAGAGTGAAGACATCATAAAAAGCTAGCCATAAATGAAGTATGAAGTCAGTCTTTGAAATGATCTCAGTTGTCGAGCGTCTATAATATCTACACTCTAATCTATGAAGTCAGTCTGCTATAAACTTAAAAGTTAAAATTAACATACCGACCTAAAATATCAAAAGGATATATTACACCAATTTTTTTTTATTTAGAAAACGTCTTTGGGACGGATTTTTTTATTTAATATAATATGTGAAGTACATTTTTTTTACAGTTTTAATAATCTATATTATAATGTGCATAATTATCACAAATTTTGAATAAATATATTTCTGATCAGTTGCCCATTTATAAGTCGAGTATATTCATTAATTATTACTTTGTAAAAGTATTTTTAAATATTATTGTATGTTCTAAATTTGTATAATTAATGTGATATTTTATTTAGGGTTTTAAAAAACTTTAAGTCAGTTATGAAATAATTTTCGTGAAACTGATTGCACAAAAATATTAGAGTGAACTTTTATTACAAAAAACTAATTGTTAGTAGAATTTTTGTTCCAAAATATGTATTGAAGGAGATTTATTTGGTTGAGGAACAATTTAAAATAAGCTTTACCAGTGTATCGCTTGTGGCCAACGTTTCGAAAAATATATTTTCATCATCAGGGCCTCAATGCAAGTTGAAATGGTAAATTGTGAAAATAGTTTTAATATACATGATCAATTTATTATGAATTTCGACAGTTTTTTAAATTTAAAAATATCTAAAACAGTTTTATTATAAAATTGTTCTGTCATTTGTGCAAATAATATTGTACAATATTATTTGCACAAATGACAGAACAATTTTATAATAAAACTGTTTTAGATATTTTTAAATTTAAAAAACTGTCGAAATTCATAATAAATTGATCATGTATATTAAAACTATTTTCACAATTTACCATTTCAACTTGCATTGAGGCCCTGATGATGAAAATATATTTTTCGAAACGTTGGCCACAAGCGATACACTGGTAAAGCTTATTTTAAATTGTTCCTCAACCAAATAAATCTCCTTCAATACAAAAAACTAACTTTGAGATTTTGAATTCCCCAGTGCACTTAACACATAAGTGATTAAAAAAAATGTTAAACTGCAAATATAATTGTTTTAGAATAATTTATATTTTTATTAATATCCAAAACATTACAGGTCATTCAAATTTAATATTTTGCAATACTTACTCATTTTTTACATGGAGTATTTTTTTAAATATATTATTTTGTAACGCTTACCACAGCGTTCATTACCTTTCATATCTCTAATAAATTAATAATTAATATTAGGTACTCTTTGTTGGATTGCAGACAGTGGCGTAACTATACGATCATTTGAGGCCCATCCCAAATTTTACTAAATGTTGTAATAATTAGTGTTAGGATCAGGGCCGTTTGGGAACATGCGAGGCCCTGGGCAGAAAAACATTTGGAGGCCCCCTTAAGAAATTCGTAATGGGTTAATAGAAGCAATGTTCTTGAATCTTTTAATAGGCTCTTTTTACCATACTTTAGAGTTTAGATTTGTTGTCTATTTTTGTTTTCGTTAATTTTTATTGAATTTCGTAATTCAAATAGTCATAAAAATATTTCATATTGTTTCCACAAAAATTTATCAAACATATTTTTTGATTGTTTACTGTAGTTACAATTATTTATTTGTTCATTCAATTTAGCATATTTTCGAGGTCTTGAATATTAGGGGCCCCTAATGAGCCCGGTCAGTCCACAGCTAAAGACGAACCTGGTTAGGATCCACCTCTGCTCACGGACCTCTCGGGCTTGGAACCCGTGGCATTTTGCTCGTCCTGCCACCCTATTGTTACGTCACTGACTGCAGAAAACTGTGTCAGAATATCTGATTTGACAATAATCTTAGATTATTATTTATAAATATATTTAATATAGTTTTTTACTTAATTTCCACTTCGATATGGAACATTTTTCTACGCATATTCAACAAAATTTAGCTTAAAAAACAATATTTTTCTATATAGGTCAATCTTTTGTTTTTGTGTGATGTTTTATATGACAGAGAGCTTGACAACGACATTAGATGACCCTGCATGCATAAAACTAAGTATATAATCACAATCTAAAATAATTTTCAAATTAAATTTTTTGACAATGCTTTCTGCAACCCAGCATTAAGTTTAGCATAAATCACCATAAATCCAAAACACATTTCAATTTTTTTTTTGAGTTTCAGCTAATGAGGATGTTTTTTGCTTCTTTTTATATTATAATCATGGACCGAACAATTAATTTGAAAAATTTTCCTTGTCAAGAGAGAAAACAATCGCAAGTTGGTACAAAGTTGGGCGGCATTTGTTTTAATCAAAACCTTCCCAGATTCACTAAGTATTTTTGTGCAGCTTCACATAAATTTTTATTTAAATTTTTAATAATAATATTATAATGAGTCATTATTTACGTAAAATAAGAAATATTTAAAGGTGTATGTATTATACATTCTATAAGGAATAAAGTTAGTTTGACTGGTTAATGGAGCCGTCCCGTAATTTTTTGATAGCGTCATCAGAGGATTCACATTTCACATCCAGTGGCGTAACTACAAGGTGGCAGGACTGGAAAAATGTCAGAGGCTCCCGATTTTATGGGACCCCGCGACAGGATTAAACAATAAATTGATACAAAATCCGGCATTCTACAAAAGTTATTTATTAACTTTGTTTTCTGTTCTAGATATCTCGGAATGTTGATAAAAAATCCCTTCTATATCTTATTAACGAAGATACGGGGGGGGGGTGAGGTGAGCGCAGAGATATTTGTGTGAGCGTTCCTTATTGTTGGGGAGTTCAAACTAATTTTCAGTATACTAGAGGGCCCACTATAAAAATGTGTCAGGGGTTCCAAATTTTTAGTTACACCACTAATCACACCCATTCTAAAATATCGTAATCTATACTTAATATATAAAGCTGAAGAGTTGGTTTGTTTGTTTCACGCTACGACCAATAGGAGCGGAGCATCAATGAAAAATGTTGCAAAATGTAACTGAAAATTTGTCCGACAAAAACTTTTGAACGGTAACTCCGATCATCATGAAATTTGGACACAACATTCATCTCTGTAAACTAAGATGAATGTGCGTACTCATGTTCCTCCCCCCATTCGTTCTTTTGCACCCGGGTGAAACCAGACGGGGCCACTAGTGAGTTATAAGCTTGCCGAACTCATATTTTGTAAGAAAAGGTAAACTGAAGTCGTCAATCATAAACGCGCGTTATACATGACATAATATGACGAACAAACGAGCATCCGGTCGCACGTCGGCGTCGTTCATTGGTTAATGTTTTGCCGTGATTACACGTAATAGTACCGATTTTGGACTATTCCCAGAGGCAGACTTTCCATAAGACTGACTAGGTCCGGGCCTGGGGTGACCAGATATTAGGGGCGGCAGCGCGGGAAGCGTGGAGGGCACGGTGTCGGTCGGCGCGCGATGTGGTATTTTCCGTGAACGTCGTAATTAATTAATTGAACGCAATGTGGTTTTCGTAAGTCGGTACTTGACACTTTTACTTTGCAAAATCAGCAGAATAAGGCGGCTACTACTAAACAACCTAGAGCATCCGAGACTGCCTCTAACTATTCGAATCAGAATACGTCACAAACAAATGTCAAAAATCATTGAATTAAATATGTACATACCTAATTTTAATTTCACTTAAAATTATGATTTTCTTCTGACTAATATTGTTATCGTGTATTTTAAACTGTATCTCAGTTATAAGTGAAAATGAGTTATTTTAGAAACGTGAATTTTAATTTGGCGGGACGGTCCCATTCTTTGACCAATTTTGCACAGAATATAAAAAAAATTCATTTTCGAATTATTTAACTACAGTGGACAAAACAAAATACTCATAAAAATAACTTTTAACTAAAACAGAACATTTTTTTAAAGCTTTTTCATTGTTAATCTATAATGTTAAGTAATACATTTTAATAAATATTCTGCATATAGTATTATATTGTACGCTGACACTTATATTTTTTTATATATTCATATTATATTGTCATCAACTTTAATTTTAGTTTTTTCATATTTATCTAATAAAATTTAAAAAAATTAAAATGCTGTGCTCATAAAGATTGTATCTTTTGCATTCAGTTAGATTATCCAGAGTTTCTATATTATATTAACTAGACCCATTTGTTTAAAATGACTGGTGGATGTATGTTCTTTTTTAATTTATGCATTTCTCAGTAGTCAGCTAAAAAGAAAAAAATAATATATCTTACCTGTTTCGAAAATAATATTGTGATCGCCTCTGTCGGTTTGCAAAATGCATGTACCTAAATTATAATGACCCAAAAACGTTTACGAATTACGTTATGCCACAGAAATAAATATTTGGAAACCAAAAATAAATAATAAATGCCGTAATGTTGTTTAAAATATATTGAACAAAGTGCTTAGACATGAGAGATTTTTTTCAGGCGTTAGAAGACCGTCGCGTCAATCGGTCAGTCAGCACTCTAAAGACATTACAGTTCGCTTATTCTTTACTACGATTTCGAAATAGTAGAGAGTGATTCATCATTATAGTACGGTTTGATAATGGAGCGGTGAAAAAAAAATTGCTTCGCCGCTCCATTAAACAAATTACTTTCTACCATTTCAGAACTGTAGTATAATATATATCCATACTTTCTTTCAAGTGGCACATGCACCTATAATATCTATGCAGAAAAATTGATCTTACTTTCTAAAACCTATTTCAAGTCAATACAACCTGAAAAAATAATTTTAAGTGGAACTAATTGTCTTGAAGCTCTGCCGTCCCTGACCAGCACGCGTTCGAGTGCAGTACCCCATTTGCGCATTTGTATATACAGCGTGTCCCATTTTAATGTCCCACACCGGATAACTTTTGTCAGTGACCTTGAATGAAAAATTGTTTGGTACAAAAGTTGTACAACTTGGAGGGGAACATTCGATGGCACTAATACTTTTGACCTTGGGTATAAGGTTCAAGGTCATTCAAGGTCAACTTTGTTTTTTTTAATGGAACGTCCTATTTTTGACATCGGCAATCGATTGCGCGTGAAAAAATATGACACTTTTGTCTGAAACTTTTTTCGAGAACGGGCAAAACTCTGTGCGTCTGTTAGTCGGTTAGTCTGTGAACACGATACAGGTCAAACGGATGAACGGATTGAAACAAAATTTTGGGAGGATGTTTGGTATGCAAATATGAAAAGCCCTATTGTTTTTGAAAGTTGAAAATGAAAAAATTTTCAATTTTGAAGGCTAAATTAACTGAGAAAATTTGCCCGTTCTCGAAAAAAGTTTCAGACAAAAGTCTCATATTTTTTCACGCGCAATCGATTGCCGATGTCAAAAACAGGACGTTCCATTAAAAAAAACAAAGTTGACCTTGAACCTTATACCCAAGGTCAAAAGTATTAGTGCCATCGAATGTCCCCCTCCAAGTTGTACAACTTTTGTACCAAACAATTTTTCATTCAAGGTCACTGACAAAAGTTATCCGGGGTGGAACATTAAAATGGGACACGCTGTATATTAATGTGATTAATGCAAATTGCGATTTCAGCTGTAATAAATGATTATTAAAGAAATGTATTTTATAAAAATATATACAGTAAAATATTTTGAAAAGTATTACCGTTGTGCGAAACTAGATGCTCAAATTTAGCCATAAAACTCTCCAGATAATCCTGAGTAGCATATTATAAGCACAAGCCATTACGATTGAAAATAAATACTCCCATGAAGTATTTATCAAATATACATAATATATTTTAAACTAAATAAGATTAATTGGTCTAGAACTAGATAGAACCCTGCTATTAACAGTCACATTAGTGTTCAAGTGGTACGCAAGAAGTTGATGGTTTTGTGTTAAAATTATCTAAGATCTGCATCAAGTATATTTCTTATTAAAATATTTAGTACAGGAAAGTCTGAAGTTTTCAAAATCAGAGTTAGGGTACCGGCTGCCATTGATTAGTGAACTGGAGCGCTTTTGGTATTTCACACACACAATGGTCAATATACCTTTTCATAGTTGAAACATTTTTGTGCGCATGTCTCAACTTCCGCCATATTTTTCGAGCATTTTTAATTTTGAAAAGTGATTGATTTTAAATAAAGTAAATAGTAGGTAATTAATATTATTAATTAAAGAAGTGATATAACATCGTAGAAAAATATTTCACTACTTCTGAAGATAAACTTCTTGACAATCAACGATTTACCAAGGTAGGACTGTAGACTTTTAACCAGTTTTCGTTTACTTCCACCAGTTTTTCCGATCGCGACACCGTCTCAATTGAGTAGGTACTAATGTGTTCTACTGTTTTGTGCATCACTTCTAGACAGAGAGCTGGCTACGGAGAAAATGGGTGACTCGATGCAGATCTGAAAATTTGCAGAATAATAGGAGATAGTGGCAATTTCTATACTTATTCTGTAATTCAAAACTAGATTATATATTATATATATTATACATTATATAGTTATAAGGACATACTGAAAATTCAAACATGATTTAATAATATTACATTCGACAAATATTCAAAATTATTAATGATATTTTGATAGAAATAAAAATTAATAAATTAATAAAATTACGTTGTTATAACAACGTAATTTTATTAATGAAAATATATGACGATTAATTTTATTTCTATCAAAATGTCATTAATAATTTTGAATATTTGTTGAATGTAATTATTATATCATGTTTGAATTTTCAGTATGCCCTTATAACTATATAATGTATAATATATATAATATTAATATATAATCTAGTTTTGAATTACAGAATAAGTATAGAAATTGCCAGAAGTGCACTGATTTTTCGCAACATTAGCGCCTTCTGGCGGCTCTTTATCTTCCGCCTAGCCTTCTGGCAATTTTTTCCCTACTTACTTGTACTATCTCCTATTATTCTGCAAATTTTCAGCTCTGTACCGAGTCACACATTTTCTCCGTAGTCAGCTCTTAGACCATTAATTAGGATCATCAATAATTACTTTCATCTGAATTAACGTTGAAACACGTTACTGGATCAACCTTTGCGTCAAAAATTGCCCGAAACTTTTAAATACCGTGATCATAACCACAGCGATGAGGCCCCCAGACACGATAAAAAGTCCACTGTAGGAGCGCGATGGTATTATACATGCATATAAGTGCGAGTGAGAGAATTAGATGGCTTTTTTGACAGCTTTTTAAAAAACAAACAACCTACATTTAGTGACAAGTTTTCTAATTCTCTCACTCGCACTCATATGCATTATGCATGCATAATACAATCGCGCTCATACAGCGGACCTTTATCATGTCTGGGGGGGGGGGTGATGTTAGGTCCTTGAGATTGGTATGGCAGCTTACAAAAGGTTTTAGAACAGGGGCGGGCAAATCTTTTGGTCGGCGGGCCACATAACTGATGAACATTTGACCGCGGGCCGTAACCCACATTCTATTTCCGCATTTTACTATTTTTCTAAAATGCTTCGCGGGCCGGATAAAATTGCGCTGCGGGTCGCCATTTGCCCGGGCCTATGTTTTAGAATTAGTCCCTCAAATAATATATATAAAATTTAGGGGTATTATTATAACGTAGGTTCCCTATTTTTTCTCGAATTTTAAACCTTTTGACGGAAGTTAGGCCCCATGGAAAGTGTGTGGCATTAATGAATGTTGGTTTTTAATAAAATTGGGTAAAACATATTATATGAAAGCCAGGGTATTACTTTAACATAGGTAAGTACAATTTTATGTACCTTTAGTAACTGTTATCTTTAAAAGGGCCCCGCTTTCAAGCTAGCAAATCGACATACGTTTTTAATTAAATGTAGCACATTTATTGACAAAATTTTAGCAGTATTAAAATTACGTAGGTCTGGCGGCTCTGGGGTCTCGGTATATTGTCATGTAATTTGAAAGTTGAATATTTATTTTTATAGCAACCGGTTGCCATAAATCTGTCAAAAAAACTTCCAGGGAAAAAATGTTTAACATAAAAAAGCAATACAGCAAAACAAGAATATTACGTTGAAATCAGCGGTAAAACAGTGTACTGAAAACGAATTTTAAATTTATCAAGGAAAAATTAAAGAAAATGACGCGAATAAAGATGCTGCTTGACTATTAACCATTCTGTTGAATTGCATTAGATTTTGTGCTGGTACTATTTTTAATTTATAAAAAATTACATTTACAAGATAAATTCTTCAGACATCCGTAGGTTTTCTTTGAAACAATTCATCTTGGTACAAATATGTCTTAAATTTTGAAACGTGAATATATTGTCATTTTTATCAGATACAATTTTTAAAATCACTAAAAAAAGTGTTATTTACAGTGCACAAAAAATTCAAAGTAAAGTTGATTGTTAAAAATCCTCAATTACAACAAAACAGTAACCAAAGTAACAAGATCTGGTTCCTCACACTAAAAACAGTCTAGGATCGTAATCTACTCCTAATAGATTATTTAACGCAACTTTGGAAGTATGTTAAAAAGTTATAAAATAGTTTCTGGAAAATGGTAGATACCATTAACTTCCTGTGAATCCGTTCTTAATGAATGGACTGTCATTTTAAATTTTCTTGCATTAAAATAGAATGTGAATTAAAATTGTATAATTTTATAGTAATGGTAATTATATTTCAACAAACTTTGTGTAATGGCTAAGCTAGATATAGCAAAATTATAGTATTTATCTATCTAGTTATATAAACTATATAAAATAAAAACAACAATGAAATCGTTTCATTATTGCACATACCGCTAAATTAGCGGTATGTGCTTTATTGTCGCTTTGAGCATCAGAGCTGACTTTCGTTCATATAAGAAGTTATATCTAAGTTAATTTCACACGAAATCCATTCAAATTGAAGCTTTTTGAAAAGAGGAGATTCTGATCTATAAAACAGAACCATTTTTAAATCAATTCGAGTTCATAAATACTATTAAAATTGTAACTGAAAGTTACAAACAGCAGTTGTCGGTTGGTCTGTACGTATGTACGGATGTACGTATGTACGTATGTCACGACTCTACAGATCGCAATTTTGGTCGGATTGCCTTGGGTTATATTTTATTCACTTTGTTTACTATCAGACCAGAACCCTATTTAAATTCACATAAATGTGTTCAGTAGTTTAATTTTTATAAACAGTTTTATTTTATTATTTTTGACAGCTAATAGTTAAAATAAAAAACCTTAAAAAAACAAAAAAATATCTATTACTGTTATTGTAATGTAGTGTATTACGTAGAATAACTGCTCCACTTCTATACCATAATAACAACGTAAGCTGGGATATCAGAATGGCCGAGTGGTTAAACGCGTAGTCCAGTAATAGCAAGGTGCCGAGTTCGATTCCCGCTGACACCAAGTAATATTTTTTTTTTCTATTCCATTTTATTTTTATTTTTTTTTCTATTTTTTTAATTGTTTTTTTTTTTAAATCTATTTTCTCAATTTTTTTTCATTATAATATGTACAGTGGAAAACTTGCGGGATGTGCACTTTTGGTTTTGCCAACTATTTAAATCTTTGATTAACGTCTGAATAGAACTCTTCAAGTAAATAAAAAAAAAAAAAAATTTTTCATTATTTAAATAATAATGAATGTATTATCTGACATAAAATAAGCGTAGCGATAAATCTTGATCGATTAAAGACGAAAAAAAATGTGTGTAACACACAGACAAATACCGAGGTGATTCCACAAGTGTTCGCGACGTGACCAATGCCAGAAACCTCACTTCTACTGTCTTTTCTGTTTGATTTATTAGTTGTCAAACTACAAATTATTTTCGTAAAATAAATAATTTTTGATCTGATGACATAATATAGAGTAGTGTTTTCCAAAGCGGTTTCAAGAAAAAGCTGAGGGATTCCGCGGGCAAAATGATAAGTACACTTGAAATTTGATTTTAAAAAATCGGAAATATTCTATGTAAAAAGGAATTTGCACAACAATATAATTAAAAATGTTAAAATAAAGAACACTAAAAAAAAATTAACAAAAAAAATTGGTTGTCTGTAAAGTCGGTTTACGGACGATAGTTTTACGTGATAACGTATTCCGTAATACATAACCTAAACCTCCCAAAATTTGGTTTCAATCCGCTTATCCTTGGTGTCGGAATGATAAGAAATGTCAAAAGTGACGTTTGCAACTTACAAAGTATTATGTTCTAATAATAATTAGTTATTCCAATACTTAACTTAGAAGGCGTTGCATTTCACAATATACTAATGTCAAAAAATTGAATTAAACATTAGAAATGCAGCCGTTTTCATGTTAAGACAAGACATACGTTTGCTTCTAATTTCCATGTACGGCAAACAAAGACAACCGACCGCGTCGCGCCATGCATTAGACAACATTGCATTTATACAGCTATTTTTCTATATAAATTTGTATAAAATATTTTTCTATATAAATTTGTATAAAAAAACTGTTTAGGCAAATTCTGTTATACGAAATCTATGTAAAATGTTCTCCTCTTTCGTTTAAGACTGGTTTCAAACAGATCTGATTTAAATTGAGCGAGAAATTAGCAAAAAGCACGCACAGGGTCAGGCGGAACGTTACGCGTTATGCGTTACGCGTTACACTTTTTAGTACATGCAGCCGGTGTTTTATCAATTTATAATATTGGTGATTCATCAATTTATAAGACGTTATCACGTCAAAAAATAATAAAACGATCTCATTTCCATCATTATAATATAACAATGTGTATAATTCGAGTATATTTTTTTTATTTGCAATAAATATATTTTCAAAAATTTTGTTTTATATTTATCACAGGTTGATTAAAAATGTTTATCTATGCAATTTTTCCTATTTTTTTTCTCTCTTTTATTATAAGTTACTTAAGTAGTACTTATATTAATTATTTTGATAGATGCTGCTAAATGAAATATAAAAACATCTTCATAATACTGCTAACATCGTTAAAATAAAGTTATAGGAGGTATAGAACTTGGTCACTTCGCTGCGCAGCGAAGTTTTCCAATAAATATATGAGATTTCGATTTGGACGAAGAAATTAATTTTTTTTATGAATAACTTTTTAATACTGAATGTATCAAAACATTAAGTCTATGTTCAAAATCATAGTTACTATATTGCGACTGGGCTCTTTGCAATAACAGTTTTCCTTCTTGTTGTGTCTGAAAAATATTACATTCAAAATTAAACATAAAATTATTATTATTCGTGTATTTGCCACATGGCACATACAATATTGGCATCAGTCCGATGGCGAGACCTAAGGGCTAGACCAAAATTTCTCGGCGTTATGTAAAACATTCGATTGTACAAGCGCAAAAACAAATGATGTGATCACAACTTAAGGCCATTGCAAAAAATCAAATTTTCTGACAAAATTTTCTGCAACCGAGCATTAGTCCATGAAAACCATAGCAACGCCATAAATAACGAAATATGAGTCTAATTTGGTTTATTCGTTTTTTTTTGTCAGAATTGCGTTTTATTTTGTTATCTTTTTACTTTTGCAAATAAATATTTTTAACCCCACTGATTACTGAACAATTGTATTAAAACAGGCCGCAAGGCCGTAGCCAGGAATTCACTTCGGGGGGAGTCGAGCTCTGGACCAGAGACAATAAGTAACAACTTTATTTTAAAATAAGCACACATATGTATATTATAATACATAAATACAATAATTAAAAGGCAGCCGACTTAGGTTTCGACGAAAGAGTCTAATAATTTAATTAATTTATTAACAATGCATTACATTTCAATTTTAGTCGTTCCGAAGAACGTGGAATCCAATTATTATCGTATCACAGATCGAAAAAAGAGTCGAAAATATTTCAGTAAGTATATGTATAAAACCAGTGGCGTAGCTAGGTAACCAAGGGCCCTGGGGCAAATAAAAAAATGGGGCCCCACTGCTATCTAAACTGGTTAGGTTTTATCAAGTAAAAATATTAAATATACAAATACTTTAAAAATGCTAAGCTGCTTTATCAGCGATGATAAAGCTCTTATTGATAAGATCAGCTCTTTTTCGTGCACTGCAGGGCAGGTAATAAAAATATTAAACAGAAACAACATAAATTACAATTAATACTTGGTGTAGATTTGGGCAATAAAACGAAATAAGTAGAAAAGATTCAAGGGTTTATTATAAATTATAATTATAAATTTGCAACTTTGCTTTGGTCTCTGCTAAATCTATAGATTTAGAAAACTAAAATTAAGGACAAAAAGAAGAAACCCAGTGGTGCATTTAAACGCAAACAACTACAAGATAGATAAGATAGTAAACAAAAATTGCCCAAAATTGACAAGTTTTTTAGTCAGCCTTCTGCAAGTAATTCTGTACAAAATATTTCTATTGATAGATAATAATAATCAAATAATGTGGTAAAATCAAATAAAATTGAACCACTATATTGACCAGTACTAAAAAGTTTATTGACATTAGCTTACTTACTCCTGATACAGCATTTTTTTTTAACCGTTCTCAAAAAAAGAAAATCTTGACTCGAATTCACAATAAAACGCATATCGATGAATAATAAAATGCA
Organism: Xanthostigma xanthostigma; assembly: GCA_963575645.1. Lineage (NCBI taxonomy): Eukaryota > Metazoa > Arthropoda > Insecta > Raphidioptera > Raphidiidae > Xanthostigma > Xanthostigma xanthostigma. Next base: position 29,512,798 of record OY754467.1, on the reverse strand, counting down.
CATATCACTATCCGTCAAATTGACAACACTGCCAACCCACAGAAAGAATTTAGGGGAATTCCCTATAGGTATAACTTTCGAATTTCTGTCAACTGAGTTGCCATGATTAAAGTCGGGTTGCAACCTGTCATATTTATTTTGAAAATGGGAGAAATTTTCAAAAGTTCAGTTCGATCGAGATTTTCTGGTAAGGATTCGAGGGCCCCCTGAGCTTGAGGGCCCCGGGGCACTACCCCGCCTAGCCCCTAGGTAGCTACGCCACTGTATAAAACGGCGGGTTGGCTAAGGCATTTCAGGAGGGGTTTGAACCCCCAAAACACCCCCCCTGCCTACGGCCTTGCAACAGGGTACAATTATAACGCACGCTAAGGCAAAAAGGGAACAAGCAGAGAGCGAAAAGGTGACAGTGCCATATTGGTGGAATGGGGAGATCGGAGAACAAAGAAAGAAGTGCTTTGCAAAAAGAAGAGTATTGACTAGATATAATAAAAGGGGCGCAAGAGTAAAAGATCTGGAAGAAATTAAGAATGAATATAAAGAAGAGAGAAATAAACTAAGGAAACTTATAAATCAATCTAAGAGGAGACACTGGCAGGATATCTGTGAAGACCTGGACAGGGATATATGGGGAAACGGGTACAGGATAGTAACGGGCAAGCTAACAAATCAGAGACCCGTAAACTTGACCACAAAAATGAAAAAAGAGATAGCACTAGAGTTGTTTCCGAGGAAGATTGACAAAAAAGACACGATACTGGCTAGTGAAGGCGTGAGACCATTTACTGTAGACGAACTCGAAAAAGCTGTAGCAAGCATGAAAGCTGGAAAAGCACCGGGACCAGATGGACTACCTCCAGAAGCTATAAAGGAAGCAGCAATATTGTTCCCAGACTGGATATTGGGCATGCTAAATGGACTACTGAGTAAGCAAGAATTTCCAGCTGAGTGGAAAGTAGCAAAGGTTATACTAATACTAAAAGGGGGAAAGCCGTTAGAAAACCCGTCTTCCTACAGACCAATCTGCCTGCTTAATACGCTAAGCAAGGTATACGAGAGGCTTATTAGGGAAAGACTAGAAAAGGAGTTGGAAAAGGGAGAGGGACTATCTCACCATCAGTATGGTTTCAGAAAAGGAAGGTCAACTATACAGGCCATCGAAGTTATAATGAAGATGTCCAAAAATACAGAGCATAGATGGTGCGCGCTTATAACGTTGGATGTCAAAAATGCATTCAACTCAGCAGTGTGGAGCATAATTATAGGAGAACTCCAGAGGAGAGGTGTCGCTCAATACCTAATTAAACTGATATGGCACTACTTCAGCGACCGGAAAATAAGGGTGGATAAAAATGAGGAAATCGAAATGACAGCCGGAGTACCTCAGGGATCGATTCTAGGCCCCACCCTATGGAACGTACTATATGATGGAGTCTTAAGAACAGAGCTACCAGAAGAGGCGAAATCGGTGGGCTTTGCTGACGACTTGGCAATAGTAGTTAACGCAGAAGAAAAGGAAGAACTAGTTTTTAAGGTGGACGAATCTTTAAGGCGAATTGATTGTAAACAGCGGTGCAATAAGCGCTGTTGTTTTCTTTGTGAAACTAACACTGAATACGGACCTGGCCTGCCAACTGGACTCTACTGTTGACACAGTGAGCCATAAAATTTAATGTAAAAGGGATTTGTCATAAACAGGCAAATATTTTCAAAACAAAAATACCCCTACCAAAGATTTCGGAAGTCATAAAAGGGCTTGTAGGCAGTAAACTACTCTCTTTGGTTGGCGATCTTCTTGCGGGCAACATCTTACTCGTGGACACGGAGTGGTGAAACGGGCGATTGCACCCTTGTGCAGTTGGTAATTTTCAACAATGGTTGATAAAAGAAGTTATTAAACAGTTGGCATACCAGGCGAGAATTCGAAACAAAATACCAATATGTAAGTCGTACACAACTAATTTAATTATTTTTTGTCGCTTGATTTAATTGTATAACTAATTTGAAGAGACTGATTTCATTATGTACAAACTATGGCGGGAGGCCTCGTTCTCCCCGCGTGAATCACTTCAACGCATGAAGTTGTATTTAATTTTCTCTTGTTTGAATCATGTAAATTTCATTTAACCAATTATTTTGTTTTTATTTTGTTTTATATATATTATTAATAAACACTATTGCATAGCCCACGTGGTAACGGTTATTGATGCGGAGCCTGACGCGCCTGTCCTCTATATCCCTAAGAACCTACGTACACGTGTAACGCTACTGGGAATAGATCCTCTAATCCCGCGTGTACAATTTTACGTTTGGGTGGTCGCGGTGGCATTCAACAATGCCACATACGCGCCACTGCGAACATTCGGTAGCGTGCTATGGGATTCAGTTGTTCCCATACGCGGGCACCGTCTAACATTTGGTGGCAGCCGGGTAGGATAAAGTATGGTACAGGACGTCACGGGAATTTTGCATTAGCACACGTGGGCGGACGTGCACAATTTTGAATCACATGCACGGTATTTAAAAAAAAAAAAATAATAAAAATAAAGGCGGTAATAGCAGCATAAATTCTCTTAAACTGAAATTTGTAATGGCGGTATAAATCTTATTTGATAGCGAAGCAGTATAAAAACGTGGATTCAAATTAGTATACAAAATGGAAGTCGAATAGAAATTTATCATGTTATTATCTATATAGTAAACAGGCGGAAATATTGGAAAGATATTGAGAAGTATTGAATGCAGTTATATGGCAGTCATAAAAACAAAGTAGGTAGTTTGTTGTTGTTTATTTATACTATCGGTTGACCCTTGGACGCTGAGGCACTTACCAGGGGTAGTCAAACAATTTGTTGATTGAAGCGTAGTCATAACCGAAATAAGAAGCACGATGTGGTGTTGTGGAAAATAAGTAGTAACGGTTGAAAATTGGCGGTTGATTTTTAATAACGATAACAACTATGGAGTCGAACCGTAGTAGCCTGGAGGGACCTAGCAGCTCGCAGACTAACCCGCAGGTTATCACAGTGGATATACCGCGAGCTGGTCTGGGGAGCTTTGCGAATTCCCTAGATTCGTTTACAGGTGAGGGAGATGTCCGAGCGTATTTTGAAAGAATAGAGCAACGAGCAGACTTGGACAACATCGTCGAGGGACAGCTACTGAAAGTAGTTAAATGTAAGCTAACAGGAGAAGCTTACAACTACTTCCGCAGCGAGACTAGTCTAAATGAAGCGACGACGAATTACCAACAGTTCAAGGCAGCTCTGGTAAGCCGTTTTACACCATTACGCGTGCCGGGCGCGGCACAATTTAGACTCACGCAGGTGACGCAGCGATCGAATGAAAGCGTGAACCAGTTCGCGACACGGCTGAAATTAGCGGGTCAAGAGGCATTGGACGAAGATCTGAGCGGCGCGACAGAACAACAACGACCGGGCGTGGTCAAGAAGAATGCGGACGCCATTTTAGCACAATTTCGATTGGGGCTGAAGCGCGAGACGCAGAAGAACATAGGCGTTATGTTGTTACGCGAACCTGACCTAACAATTGATAAAGCGATACGCCTTGCAGAACAAGAAGAGCTGAATCAAGTGATAATTAATTCGACACGAGGCGCGGTTCAGGCCACATTTGCGGGTGCGGCTGAACAATCAACACCCAGAAACCAAGTTGCGTTGCGCACACACGCCAGGGCGGAGCGGGTAAGTACCCAAACAAAATATGGAGAATGTTTTAATTGTTTTAGAACGGGGCATGGATGGAGACAATGTAGATCGGCACCAGTATGTCGGTTTTGCAAGAAAGTCGGACATAAGGAGAAGGATTGTTACGCAAAGAAACGCGAACAAAATGGCGGCGCTGCACCTCACCCAGTACGGAGGATACATACACCACAACAGCCGAATAATTTCAGGCGACCGGCGGAACGTGGCCGTGTTCAACAAAATGAAACACGCGGCCATTTAAATGGACCAGCAACCTTGGGCGGAGCACCCCGGCCCGAGGGGAGTCAAAACAAACAATAACAAGCGTCAACGCATATTGTCATTGGGGTGTGCCCTACATACTGTTCGCAGATCTGGGGCAGATGACGATAAGGCTGCTGATTGACACAGGATCCGCGATATCAATCATCAAGCCGCGATTCATAGACGGACGCACGGGTGAGTTAAATTTTAATAGTATGATATTAACCAGTATCACGGGGCATGTATTAGAAAACGTAGGAACGGCGGAAGTTAATTTATCAATTGGAGGGAAACTGTTGCAAATGCCGTTCATAATTTGCGACCAACTACCTATGCAGGCAGATGGATTATTGGGGCGTGATTTTCTAATGAAGTACCGAGGAGTAGTCGATGTCGCGGGAGGTTTATTATTTTTAGACGGTACGCCAATAAAACTATTTACGGAGGAAGAAATTAATAAAGTAAACGTGTTAAAACTTATCAATAAAAATGGCGAGTCGAAAGCCATGAATAAAGTCGCGCAAACAGGCGGTTTGAAAAGAAGTAACAATGTCGTTTTTGAAAATAAAAGTAGAAATAAATTCATTAATAATGGCGAGTCGAAAGCCATGAATAAAGTCGCGCAAACAAGCGGTTTGAAAAGAAGTAACAATGTCGTTTTTGAAAATAAAAGTAGAAATAAATTCATTAATAATGGCGAGTCGAAAGCCATGAATAAAGTCGCGCAAACAGGCGGTTTGAAAAGAAGTAACAATGTCGTTTTTGAAAGTAAAAGTCGTGTTGAAAATAAAAGTAGAAATAAATTCATTAATAATGGCGAGTCGAAAGCCATGAAAGGAGTTGCACAAACAGGCGGTTTGAAAAATAATAATAATGTAGTTTTTGAAGATAACAATAACGTAGATAATGAAAGTAGAAATATAGCTGTTTTTAAGAAAAGTGGATACAGAAAGGACAGAAGAACAGATGGCGAGTTTGAGTGCGCTACTGAACAGCGCCCTCCGACGTCAAGTACTAACGGACAGCAGGGGAGGCAGGATCCCGACCATAATCTAGCTACGTCACTGCGGCCACAGTCGACGGAAGCAACCACGCAACGAGCTGGCCGGCTCGCTGTAAAGGTCTTGGAAAACGTCAGGATACCAGCCCGAACCGAGTGCGTATGCACCGCGGTTGTCCAAGGAAGCTTGCATGACGGAGACGCCGTTGTAATAGAACCAGTCGAGATACTAACAAGGGGTATCATGTCAGCCAGAGTGTTGACCAGAGTTCAAAATAGCCAGGTAACTGTTCGAATAATCAATGTTACAGGAAAGCCACTTGTCCTATGCGCTAAGACGCATGTTGGAGACGCCGAAGTGCTACAGCAGGCGGACGCTGAGCACACACGACCAGTATTCACAGTAGAAACGTCGGAATGGAAGAAAGAAAAACAAAGTAGAACAAACCAGGAGTTATGGAGGCAAATACAAGTAGGACATTTAAAACAGGGAGATCAAAGGTTGGTACGAGAATTAATTAATAGCTATGGAGATATATTTTTAGCCGATGGCACGAAACTAGGAGTAGCAAAGGGCGTACAACACGCCATTATAACTGAAGCAACGCCGCCAATTTCACAGGCGCCGTATCGAGTGCCGCACGCACTACGCGATAAATTACGGGAGCAGATTGACGATATGTTACAGGAGGGAATCATTGAGCAGTCAGCCTCGCCATGGAGCGCACCCGTGGTGATGGTACCCAAGAAAGCTTCGTCGACGGGCGAGAAAAGTATTCGAGTATGCATTGACTACCGAAAATTAAATGCCGTCACGAAGCGGGATTTTTACCCGTTGCCCAACCTGCAGGAGACGTTCGACCTGCTGAGTAAGACGACGCTATTTACAACTCTAGATTTGGCGAGCGGATACCACCAAGTGGAAATTAGGAAACAGGACCGGGAGAAAACTGCATTTAGCACACCTGAGGGACACTATGAATTCAACAGGATGCCCTTTGGACTTGTGAACGCACCGGCGACATTCCAAAGGTTGATGAACACCGTTTTGTCGAAGTTAAGCGGAATTAAATGCCTTATATACTTGGACGATATAATCGTATTCAACTCTAACGGAGTCGAGGAACATTTGCAGAGGCTCAGGGACGTCTTTGATTGTCTACGTGAAGCCAACCTGAAGTTAAAACCAAGTAAGTGTCAATTTTTACAGACGAAAACTAAATATCTAGGTCATATAATTTCTGGAGCAGGAGTCAACCCGGACCCTGAAAAGATTGATGTTATAAAGGAATACCCACAACCAAGAAGCGTGAAGGAAATTAGAGCATTTATAGGCCTGGTAGGCTTTTACAGACGTTTTATACCACAATTTTCGCAAATCGCGAAACCGCTTACACAACTTACGAAGAAAAATGCCGAATACAAATGGAACCAAGAAGCACAGGAGGCGTTCATGAAACTCAGGGATGCGTTGTGCAGCGACCCTGTACTGGCATACCCCGACTTCACGAAAACATTTATATTGACGACGGACGCATCGGGAGTAGCCTTAGGTGCTATTCTAAGTCAAGAACAGGACGGTCATGAACGACCAGTGGCGTACGCCAGCCGACAGCTCAATAAAGCTGAACAAAACTATTCGACGACTGAACGGGAATGCTTAGCAGTCATATGGGGAATCAAACACTATCGTTGTTACCTGTACGGGAGGAAATTTAAAATTATAACAGACCATCGCCCATTGCGTTGGTTATTGTCACTCAAGGACCCGACATCCAGATTAGCCAGGTGGAGCATGGAGCTAGCCGATTACCAGTTCGACATAGTACATAGACCGGGAAGACAGCATGGCAACGCCGATGCGTTATCAAGATTGCAAGTCAACACAGTGGATACAGGAGAACCGCCGTACGAACCGCTGTGGGACAGAGACCTGATTAAACAACATCAGCGAAGCGACGAGAAATTAGCGGTAATTATAAACAAATTAGAAGCAGGTGGAAGTAATAATGAGCATTTTTTAGACGACGACGGACTATTGTACAAAACCAGGTCAGAGACAAGACGACATGACCAACTGGTCATACCACAGGCGTTAATTGCGCGGATTATACGCGAATGTCACGATCCGCCATACGTAGGACACCCAGGATACGACAAGACTCTAGCGTACATACGTGAGCGATTTATTTGGACGAATATGGCGACCGATGTCAAGAAATACTGTCAAAAATGCGCATTGTGCAATAGAAGGAAGTCAAGGCTGGAACGACCAGCACCGTTACAACGGTTACCTGAAGTCAGCGCACCATTTGAACGAGTTGCAATGGACATAGTCGGACCGCTAGTCACAAGCATGGCGGGTAACAAATACATCTTAACGTTTCAGGATTATTTCAGTAAATATGTAGAAGCAATACCTCTACCGGACCAAAAAGCTGAAACAGTAGCAAAGGCGTTCGTCAATCAAATCGTAACCAGACATGGAGCACCGAAAGCGTTGATTACAGACCAACGGGACTGGGACGAATGGATACCGTACATATTGATGGCGTATCGAAACAGTAAACATTCATCCACAGGCGAAACGCCGTACTTTCTTATTCACGGTAGAGACATGGTTGTGCCGCAAGACACAATCACACGTCCACAGAGAATTGCATACGATTACTCGGAGAATTATGCAGCCGAACTAACGCGACGTTTACAGCAGGCGTTCGAAAATACAAAGCAGCACTTACGGGACACCACTGAAAAGCAGGTAAGACAATATAATAAAAACACTAAAGAAATTACGTTACAGCCGGGAGATTGCGTCTATTTACACGATCCTAGTAAAAAGCTACGACGATCGAAGAAGCTCACTAGACCGTGGATTGGACCATACATTATAGTTGAACGGAAAGGGCCGGTAACATTCAAAATCAGACATAAGAAGGGAGGCGCAACACACGTAGTTCACGCAAACCGCCTCAAGCTGTGCAGAACCACTGAAGCCGAAGCCGTAGGCGAGCCCCAGGACGCAGAACCTGACGAAGAAGTAGCGAGCTTGACGGAGGACGATCAAGCCGACCGAGAATTTTCAACGTGCCAAATTACTGAAGTTACAGGCAATTTATTCGGAGCGCCAGAAGGCTACGCAATGGCACATTGCGTCGCCGAAGATTTGAAGATGGGACGTGGTATAGCCGCCCAATTCAAGGAGAAATTTGGCAGAGTCGACATACTGAAGAAGCAGCAGCCTAAACCAGGTAACGTCGTTGTGCTGAACGTCGATAACCGTCACATTTATTATTTAGTGACCAAAAAGCGGAGTCACGATAAACCGACGTTGAGAGAGTTGCGCAATTCACTAATTGCGATGAAAAAGCATATGGCAAACGCAAATGTAACCAAGCTGGCCATGCCACGAATAGGCACGGGCCTAGACGGATTAGCTTGGAGTCGAGTAAAAGAGGTTATCACAGACGTATTCAGCAGCACGCCGGTTACAATCAAAGTTTACCGACTGGAGGAGGAGGAAGGAGGCCCCCCGGGCCGAATAACGTTTAATGTTTCAGGTCATCGACCACCCGCAGAAAACAATCCAGACGCCGAGGCAAGTATTATCGAAGCCGAAACCAGCCAAACGAGGAGCGCATATACCGACCAAAGTGATGCAGATATCACGTGGAGGACGTGGAGACAGTCGCCAAGGGCCCAGACGGACTCAAGTTCCGACGACGAAGTGGGACCCATAGCGAACCCGCACCACACACGAAGCCGTGGTCCGGCGCCCAAAGCGCCGTGGGTACTTCGGAGGCGAATTTAATCGCTCTAGCCGTGGAAGATTAACACATAATTTTTCCCTTTCAGAGATTTTGTGTCGAAATTGAAAGTGACGAACTCTATAATTAGATTAAGTAGTGCTTAAGTTAAATTGTAGGACGTTAAACCAAAGGAACCGCCTCTCAACCATATTACGCGAGTTGTATTGAGCAACCCAAACTCAATGTAAAGGTAGTAGAAATTTGTGACGATAATGTGCGGAAAAGAAACCGACATGTAATTCAGTATGGTTTAGGAGTGGTTGCGGTAAATACAATAGCAGTTAAGCAAGTAGCTAAGAGACGATATCAATTTTTTTTAATGAAGTGTATTTTTTTTTTGTTGTTGCATATAAAGACGAACGTTTAACCGAAGACTGAAAAAAAAAAAAAAACTATAAATGGCAAGTGAGAGGGTATAATATATTGACGTGGTTAATAACAGGTAGAATCTAAAATCAAAACGAGTGAGACTGATAAGGAAGTGACAAAGAACGTTAAAAGAACTGTGTAAATTGTACCCTAAAAAGTGGAAAATTTGTTAAAAGTTGTATAATTTGTAAAGTAGGAAAAAACTAATAATAACAATGGAAGATTTTACTTGTGCGGTGTGTGTCTCATACCTACATGAGCCGAGGGTCTGCGAAAACGGGCATAGCTTATGCCTTGACTGTCACGAGGGCGTGAGCAGCTGCCCGTTCTGCCGGTCGACGAAACCTAGGAAGAGGAACAGGCGACTTATCTTCCGAATGAAACAGGCGAGGAACATCCCATGTCTGAACAGGGACGAGGGTTGCGCCGTAAGAGGAACCCTGAGCGGGATGGTGAGTCACCTACCTAACTGCGAAAGAACCCTCCGGGGATGCGTCGTGCCGGGATGTGCTTGGCGGGGCTATGAACCAGCCATCGTCGAGCACGTGATGAAGGGACACTCCGCCTTATTCATAAAGGACCTACGGTCCAACAACTACGAGCACGGCGCATTCCTTTTCGCGTACCTAGAACATTATCTGGTGTACGCAACAATAAGAAACTACAACTACAAGATTACGTTTAGTTTCCGTTGTTTGAACGACAGAGCGTTCATAAGCGAGAAGACACTGGTCCTAACAGCGGATGACCTGGAATACGTGTCAACCAAGGAGGACGACTGCTTGGAAATCGAGGTGGAGAGGATGCTGGTGTTCACGAGATGGCATGCCTACCAGCCATACGACCTTCGTCTCGTCCACAAACCCTCGCAGGAGTACACACCACCCCCGGCGTTCCGGCGGTAAGAGATCACCATCCGTAGAAGACAGCGCAAAAGCAGACCCCGATCACAGATCAACGCCAGACGATGACTCGACGCCAGAAGACGAGCCGACAGCACCACAGCACAGTGCAACCAGTGAGTCTTATAAACCTTACGACAATGTCGTAATTCAATTGAAACAATTGCCCTGAGTGCGGATTAAAACAATGTAGTGCTAAATAAAAATAAAAAAAAAAAAAACTAAAACGCTCAGTTGAAAACATATAATTAAAGTCGAACTTTGTTAGCTTAGTGTAGATATAAGTATAATATGTAAGTAACTGGATGGAGAATCTTGAATTATTGAAACCTAATAAAGTACATAACATTCGATGTGTGAAGATCTAGGAAACGAAGGTAGATGGCGCGAAAAGATAAAATCCAAAATTCTCCATTCAGAAATATTAATTTGCAGAAACCTAGTAGATATAATACGGATATAGATAAATATTTTCTTTTGTTGTTGTTGTGTCGAAAAGGATCTTAGCCTCGACTGAGGCTAACATCTTTTTCAAAGGAGGGAGTAATGTAAACAGCGGTGCAATAAGCGCTGTTGTTTTCTTTGTGAAACTAACACTGAATACGGACCTGGCCTGCCAACTGGACTCTACTGTTGACACAGTGAGCCATAAAATTTAATGTAAAAGGGATTTGTCATAAACAGGCAAATATTTTCAAAACAAAAATACCCCTACCAAAGATTTCGGAAGTCATAAAAGGGCTTGTAGGCAGTAAACTACTCTCTTTGGTTGGCGATCTTCTTGCGGGCAACATCTTACTCGTGGACACGGAGTGGTGAAACGGGCGATTGCACCCTTGTGCAGTTGGTAATTTTCAACAATGGTTGATAAAAGAAGTTATTAAACAGTTGGCATACCAGGCGAGAATTCGAAACAAAATACCAATATGTAAGTCGTACACAACTAATTTAATTATTTTTTGTCGCTTGATTTAATTGTATAACTAATTTGAAGAGACTGATTTCATTATGTACAAACTATGGCGGGAGGCCTCGTTCTCCCCGCGTGAATCACTTCAACGCATGAAGTTGTATTTAATTTTCTCTTGTTTGAATCATGTAAATTTCATTTAACCAATTATTTTGTTTTTATTTTGTTTTATATATATTATTAATAAACACTATTGCATAGCCCACGTGGTAACGGTTATTGATGCGGAGCCTGACGCGCCTGTCCTCTATATCCCTAAGAACCTACGTACACGTGTAACGCTACTGGGAATAGATCCTCTAATCCCGCGTGTACAATTTTACGTTTGGGTGGTCGCGGTGGCATTCAACAATGCCACATACGCGCCACTGCGAACATTCGGTAGCGTGCTATGGGATTCAGTTGTTCCCATACGCGGGCACCGTCTAACATGATGTATGGTTGACAAACCACCAACTAGAATTGGCCCCAGAAAAAACCGAGGCAGTTATTTTAAAGGGCCCTAGAAAACAAAGGAAAGAAATTATTTTTAATATTAGGGAAAACATAATTATGCCAGCGAAATCAGCACGATATTTAGGGGTAAGGATAGATGATAATTGTGTATTTGGTGAACATGTCAAATGGGTGGCAGAAAAGGCCGAAAAAAGAACGGCAGCACTGGCGAGGGTGATGCCTAATATCGGGGGTCCGCAAAGTATCAAGAGGCAGATGCTATGCGGCGTGGTTCACTCAATACTATTGTATGGAGCTCCCATTTGGCATACTGTATTAAAGGGGAAGAAGTACAAGGATATACTGGAGAGGGCGCAGAGGAAAATTCTGTTGAGAGTAGTGAGTGCTTACAGGACGGTCTCCACAAAAGCAATTCAAGTTTTAGCGGGAATAATACCTATAGAGCTTTTGGTGAAAGAAAGAGTCTTGCTAAATGAAAGGAAAAATGAAAACTACTTAGAAGCTAAAAAAGAGATAAGAGAGAACATCACGGAAGAATGGCAAAGAGCGTGGCAGGAAAACGTATTGGTGGGTCAATGGACCAAAAGAATAATTCCCGATGTTGGTACATGGCTGAGGTGTAAACACAGAAATGTCGATTTCTATATGACACAAATATTGACTGGTCATGGATGTTTCAAGAGCTACACTTTGAGGATTGGGAAAACCGAAACTGATGAATGTATGTACTGTGGTGAATCGGACACGGCTGAACATACCCTCTTCCATTGCCCGAGGTGGGAGAAGGACAGGCCGGCTGCATATGATGAAATAGGAAAAAAGCTTACGGTTGAAAATCTGACTACAACAATTACGGGAAAAAAACAGGCGTGGAGGATAACGAAAGAGCTAATAAAAAATATCATGAGTAAGAAGGAAAAGGACGAAAGAGAGATAATGATGGAAGGATGAGAGTATAGACAGCAGCCATTTTGATGCGATGCTTAATAGCAGTTCCGAAATGGATTGTGAAGAGATAGGGGTTTTTTAGTGGGTGGGAATCCCACACTATCACACATTTGGGTGATGTCTTTATAAGATTTTTCCCCTATCGGCAAAAAAAAAAAAAAAAAAAAAAAAGAGAGCGAAAACGTATGTACACTAGCTGAATTTAAGATATACAGTAAAGTGAAATAATATGAAATTTATTGCTCTTGATTGTTTCGTTGCCAAACCAAAGTCTGCCCGGGCGTACCGGGCCGGAAACATAGTACCATAATAAATTCACATTTGATAATAATATAAGTACAGTTCGAAACTTTGTTATTATATTAGAAAAATATTAACTGTATAAGTCCTTGAAAAGTTAGTTCAATCGATCAGTAGCCATAAATTTAAGGTAGAGCGCAAAATTACAAAAGCGTGATATTACTGTGTCGGTTATTTTGAACATAGGTAGGGAATTGGCATTTTAAAATAGTATATGGCTTCCCTATAATCCTCCCTCTCCCCAGCGACGACCATGAAAAGAATACATACCTCGGAATTTTTTATCAGTAACATTGCAAGTTCATACTGTGCGAAAGCGGAAATATGAGTATCGTTACTATGCGTAACATTTGCCCGAGACTCCAAACATTGGCGGTAGCTGTCGACGGCACTTATTACGTCACCCATAATGGAGTAACAGGAACCAGCTACCAATTTTGCCACGCCTGGCATTGGTTCTGAACTACTATCTTGGCAATCTAAAAGTTACAAAAATATCCTGAAAATTACATATTATCCTTGAAAATTCCATGCAAATCGTAAATTAGAGTTGTAGATAAAAAAAAATAACTACGACTAATCAACACTAATAATAAAACTAAAGGGAAGAAATTTACTCTTTTTTAAGCATTTTGCATAAGACCAAGTCATAATTGATCATTATCAGATTTTTTGTCTGTCTGTCTATTCCGCCATGACTCGTAAAGTTCTAATCCATTTACCATTAAATTTGGTACATGGATATCGGACCAAGTTTGGCTGCTATTATCGGGAAAAAGTATATAATTACCTAAAATAACGGCATTAATTACATCCTTGCTGCAGCTTCCTAAAGCGTTCCACAAATATAACAGTTCATAAGTGTAATACTTCCAATATTTGCTACTATGTTCATTTAATTTATCAGTGTCTTGTGGAAAAAATGTAATCCTTCTACTTATAAACACTTCCAGTTGTGTTCCCTTCTGAGTTGAAGCATTGATTATCTCTTTCAATTCTTTGATCATATTCATATCGACTTGTTCGCATGCACCTGAACAAATTAAGCCTAAATATGCATAAAAACTTCGCGACCATCGGCTCCGCTGTTTGAGCAGCATGAAAGTTGACATCGATTTGTTGAAATCCAAACAAATCAAATGACACCAACCAACTTCGTGTAAACATAGAAGTTTAATTTCGCGTTGCGTTGAATTATCAACGGCCATTTGATACGAGTCCAGCGCTTTTGGAATGTTTGACTGAAATTTTAAAACTACGTTACGAATTAATTAAATGTACTCGTATGTCAACATAATATTATTCTCAGTATAAAAAATAAAATTCTACACAAACTACCTATGGGCTATGTGCAGGGAGGCGGAATTACAAATTTTTCGATGCGTTTGTGGTGAGCACTAGGGGAAACTTTAAGCTCAAATTTTCCGTATGTCAGTGAGCAATGTTTATTAAAAGTAAAAATAGTTATAATTTTATGAAGTTTTTTAAATACAAAGAAAACATAGGAAAATTAAGCGATCTGGGAATGCTTGTTGTGTTCCGGGCTGTTGCGCTGATGGCGATTTAAGTAAAATAAAGACCATTGGCACCCTAATTTGACGTTCCGCTGTCAGTGTAAACAAATTAACATCAGTTTTCCTTATTACATTTTTTTTTTTGACACATCATGGCCAACTAAAGTTTTTGACTTATTATCATAGAAACATGTCGCGATTTCCATAAAAAGTTAGTTCAAGAATTCTCTATTATCCACTAGCGGCGCTAATAGGCTTCGTGCACACAGCCTATAGGCATACGCAAATCACTAGATTGAAAAGAAAAAAAAAACAAATGCATCAACGTTTCAGTTTATTTTTCATTTGCAATAATAATTTTTTACCATTTTCATGCGCAACTGTCGTCGCAATGGTTAATAGTTATGATCAGTGATCACGGTATTCAGAAGTTTCGGGCACTTTCTGATGCGATGGCTGACCCGCAGTAACGTTTTTTAATGTTAATTCAAACAAAAATATTATTGTTCATGCTAAATTAGTGCAGAAAACAGTAAAAGAACACACTTGTACAAAATTGAGACGGTAATTGAAGTGCCATTGTCAGAAAAACTGGTGGAAGTAAACGAAAAATGGTTGAAAGATTACAGTCCTACCTGTCGAAAATCGTTGATTGTAAAACAAAAAAATATCTTTAAAAATAGTGATTCTTTTTTAATTACAATTTACTTTTTTAAAATCAATCATTTTTACCTGTCAAAATGAAAAGTGCCCGAAAAGTATGGCGGAAGTTTAGGCATACGCGCAACAAATTTTTAACTATGAAAAGATTGATTACAGCAGTAGCTTACAATTTTGGTGCGCCGTGCCATCTATATTAAATTTGTGTAATTTACAATCAAACAGTAGTGACGTTGATCAACATATAAGTACGTAACGAGGCTCACGCAGAAAAAAATAAATAATTAGGCTTTTGAAAAAAAAAATAATTATCGATTTTTTTATTGTATTTTAAAACTTTATTATAAATAATATTGATAATCGATGCGAAAAACTTTCAAAAAACTTTTTTTAAATTAATTGTAAGCAATTTAAGGATGTGTATAAGGTCAAATTGTGTAGTACATCTAATTAAATTTTCAAAATCATAAATATATAAAAATTTTCATTTGCGAAGGCTTTGTGTTAATTTTAATCATTTTTTATGGTAGATTTTCTAAAAATTTTCCTATAATTAAATATTATGAACAAATATTTAACATTTAATTTGACTACTGTGACTTTAGTCAAAAACAATCAGGCAACATGGCTGTCCACGTGGTCTTCTGACACTCGGAAACATAACGTGGAGATAGAATTTCTGACCTCAAAAATTTGAAGCTATGGATACTATAAAAATAATAATAAATAAAAATGTCAAATCAAAATTCAAAGAAAGTTTTTTATTATGAATTATTATCAAGCAATCAAAGTGGTGATTAAGAAATCAATTATCATTACGCAAAGTAACAAACTGATACATAAAGTCAGTAATTAAAGTTTACTTTTGGCAGATTTTTGTTAAAGCAAAGTTTTTTCAAATTAATTGCAGATAATCTGTACGAACATTTTAGTTTTCCAAACAAAAATAAATATCTCAAATCTTTTACGTACTTTTGTTACATTACAGCGTTTATCCGGCATATAAACGCATTTTGTGTTCTAAATGCACATAAATCTCAAAAATGACAGGTCCAGAATAATTGACAGTTGGTTCACGTGATATGACATTTCATAAATGCGATTTTTATTATCGACATGCAAGACCGCGACGTTGCCTCCTTGTCTCATTACATCCGCCATTAATTAAGATTAAGATTCGGAGAATTGATTTCATCACTTTCAAAATAAAATATTTCCGTGAAATTGCCGGTAACCCCACGTTTTTTTGGGCTTGAAAAATCGCAAATTGTACAAAGAAACTGATAATAAGTTTTTGAATCATAAATCTTTGAAATAAAATGATAAATGTTTTTATCTTCTCAAAATTTTTAACACTTCCGGTAGAAATAACATTGAGTAAATGGTGATTTTAAAATGAATTTTTTCATAAAAAACGTCGGTAAGGTATCTATTTTTTGGTTTTAATCGATGCAGGAGGTCTAATTCTATAACATATTTTAAATTTAGGCAAAAATCTTCGAATTCAAAAATGTTATATACATCCTTAAAATTGATAAAATATTTTAAAAAATCACGTGACTGCAAACGCACTAAAATTGTTTTTGACAGTTGTGACGTCATAATGTTAAAATGTATATACGCAGTATACTATCAATGGCTTCTACATGTATTATTATAATAATATAAATTACCATTATGACGTCACATTATGTTCGGGAAATGTCGGCGCGTTCTCGGAACTGGGTACAAAAATTTATTTTTAATTTGATATAACTTTTGAATTATAACGAAAATAAAAAAAAGAAAAATAGTTTTGTTATAAAACTTATATACGATCTTTCCATTTATGACAAAAAAAAATTTCATTCAAAAGCCCAATTAATTAAGCTACAGTATTTGTAAATAACACTTAAAAATATTTACGTACTCAAATGATTGTCATAATAAAAATATATGTAAAAATTAATTACCCTCAGTCTGTTAATGCGTCCGTCGAAAAATAAAAACAACGCTGATTTTCCGTATTTTTCGGTAGACTCGTCAATCAATTGTTGTGCCGCTTCAACACCTGCATGTACATTATTACCATCGAGAGCAAAAAATGGACGAACTATTGTGTGGTACCACAACAGGGCTAATCTAAAATCAGTGGTACAAAACGACGCAATAAAAATTTTGGAACATTCAAATAATTCGAGATTTACAAGGCGCGAAATTTTCATGTAATATACAATAATTTAACCTTGAGTAACAATTAAATGTTGACAGATCCTTTACTTATATTGATAGTTTTTAATAGTAGGTACTACATAATATCTTGTGAGATGTTTATTTTGTATCTTTTTTCTTAGAATGTGTCATTACTTTTGAAACGATTTTATTTTCACAACATAATTTAAAATAGTTTCCATTAAATATTTCACATACAACATTTACTTTTTAAGCTTAAATACCAATTATCAGCTTTATCAAAAAAATTTCTTTATCATCTTAGCGTCATCTAGTAAAATTACAATTATAATTTGACCCCCATTTTGAAATCTACTGATTTTTTTATTGCATGCCCACTAAAAAACTTACAAAAAAAAACCATTGAATCAAATTTTTAAGTGTACCTACTTGTCAAGTATTATTTTTATCAAAGAATTAATATCTTAATATATCAAACCTTAATATATCAAACCACATAATTTCCGCAACCATGTATTAATTTGAAAAAAAATATTTAAAAAAATGGATTGAATACTAACTTCTAAAAACGGTTGATTCATATTATATTGTTTGCCGTACGCCCGTACTATTACACCTGCAGTTTCAGAGGAAATAATTTCACTAATTAATGTGCTTACTAGCCCACTAGAGGGTCGGGCGCAAGAGGGGACGCGGCGTCGACCGCAGTTTTTTTTAAAGGACTATAGTATACTCAATTTTTAACACCTTGGAAGTTTCGCCATAAGTTGTAGCCAAAAGCTCCTCTCAAAAAGAGGCCCCTCTTAGCATAAACGGATTACAGTAATTACCGTGTATCTAATGTACCTATAGCGTATTTGATAACATAAAACCCAGTGAATTGGTAATTTTGTCTTAAACGGTACACACTGTACCATCTACCGATAACGGTTGAACGTGTATATAATGTTGTTTATAGACTATGGTATAGTAATATGATATATACCTAAAATAATTAAAAAAATATTGTATGTATAATAAAAAATGACTGAAAAATGCACTTACGTGGCAAGTGGCGCTCGCATGTCATTACCATTACGAGCATACATAAGACATGCAATACCGGCTTTACGATCGGTACCAAACCCCAAAAGTTGTGTAAAACGCAAAATGGACGGTGGCAGTAAGGACACACTCAGCTGAAAAACACCATATCCAAAACTTGCCGCTCCCATTAATCTATGTATTGTTTCTGGATCAATATCTTGTTCAAGTAAATTATTTGGAAACGCAATTCCATCTGAAGTTTTCGATCTAAAAAAATCATTTTTTTCTGTTTTAATATACCTATATTGAATGTTCGTGATCGAATATTAAAAAAAAAACGTATTTACAAGTTTTGCAAAATAAAAGAAATTGTGCTTTTTCATGCATACTTTGGCAAAATTAAAAGATATAATGAAGTAAATTTTATATACAAAAGTTTTCAAGTGTATAAATCACTATAAACAAAATCTTTGCATTCGTGTATTTTCAAACACACTTGGATGATTTTTATGATATTCCAGCCAAGTGCTTGGAGAATGTGCGCACCTTAGATGGACATCCTCTATTTATGCAAGAAGGTATCAATCAAGATATCTCGAGTGTCAAGATCAAAATCACACAGACGCTAACATTGAAAGGAGGCAATTGAAGTTCGTTAAAGATAGTAAATCAATTAAATAAATTATATGAGTTGACTTTCAATTAAAAAAATATAGTAACAATATCGAATAGTTTTTGATTTTTTCTCAAAAATGAATGTTGTTTTGTTCAAATCATTTTGCTCAGTAGCATTATTATATCAATCCCGATATTTTTGACCCTCGAGAGATTATGAGTGGCACCTTTTCAAATAAGCACATGTATATATTATATATTACTTGCATCCAAAACTTAGTTAGCACGTTCACTGCCGGCAACGCGGCTCCCGCGTTTTTATAACTTTTGTGATTTGCCGACAACGCGTCTGCCGCGTTCCATACCTGTGGCAATAAATACAGCTTTAATTCTGCCGGCACTATACAGAATCGGTTTATTAAACGCTGGCACACAGTAAACATCGTGCCATTGTGTACATAAGTGTTGGTTTTTGAATTGCGTCAGTTTGAACTTTTGATTTTTTTGTTTTGCTTTTATTCTTATATCTAGATTTTGGTTCATTTTTTCATTATTCGCTACTTATTTAATTATCTAGCTTATAATTAATCCCTCTATGTTTTTTTCGTATTCAAGATAATAAAGAAAATTATATTACCTTCTAAAATGATAAAACGCGGCTACCGCGTTGTTGGCATATGACACAATTTTTGTTGCTGTGTGCCACCTACGCATCTGTCGCGTTTATTATTTTTTTTTTTGAAAAGTTTACCTGACGTGACATTTCATCATTATAAATGAAAATAAGAATATGTTTTTCGTTTTAAGAAAAAATTCTAAAAAAAACCCATTGGCACCCAAGCAAGCCCCGTCTTATTGGTCGGCAGTGAAAGTGTTAGTAACCCATTTAACCAATATTATTTCAATAATGCAAGATTCAAGATACAAACTATTAACGAAACGTCTTCAAAGTCACCAATTATAAGGAAAGAATTTATTTGAAATCTTCTCAGACAAACTATTCAAAAGGATAACGAGTCAGTTTTATTTAAAAAAAATACAAATGATTAAAAAGCGATTGTCGAAAAAAGTCACAAAATGAAACGTGAGCTTACTTTGATGGACGTAGAACTTCATTCAGAAATCCCAGTGGATACGAAAGTGATTGTGTTAAGCTGGACAGACGTAGTGAATTTGCACTAAAGCTACGAGTTGGTTTCCTACTATCACTATATGTTGAATCACAAACACTATACGAATACCCGTTACTGAGTCGACTCTCCGGTCGCTCCATTTCTTCGAGTGCTCTTAAAGTATCGGGCGGAAGTTCAGACTCGGGTGTCGGCGGTATGGACCAATCGCTCGATGACGTCGGCGAACACATCCCTGTCGTAGGCGACGGCGAGTTTAGAGAATTACTGATCGGCGACGTCGACGGAAATTTTCTCGGATGAGGCAAATACGGCCCTAAAACCATACTATATAAATATACAACGTGCGAAACAGTTGCATTGTGTCTCCGATTGAAATACCTAATTCTTCGGAATCGCCAAATGTTTTTATGTATAATTCCAAAACCTGATTATAAATATTTTGATAGAGTTTCCATGCTTTCCTTAACACCCACCCTCCTTTGAAGTAGCCAGAAAATTCCTGTTGTAAAAATACTAGAATCGCTTCGCACACCTAAAGAATATCATTTTTATTTTATTCGTATACAGATTGTATCAAATCAAAACGGTCCATAGAACATTATGTGTGTAAGACAGAGACGATATTATATAAAGCACTAAAGCAGTAAGTAAGAATGAGATAAATGATCGCTAATAGTTACTGTGGTTATACAATCTGATAGTATCGTCTTTGCTTTCTACAGTAAAAATAACAATTTTATCAAATGTCAGTATTCACTAGTGAAATTATTGATAAAATGGCTATTTATTGTAATCAATTAGGATATTGTGTGGCAGAACGTGGAGGTCTTTTTGAACATTTAATAAATTAATTATTTAAAGTATTGTTAAAACTTTTGTACCAGATATAAATAATAATACGAATTAATATTACGGTTTAGTTGTTTTAACTGATAAATTGGTAAAAAGATTTACAGTGTACGTAATTATTTATTTACGTAACCACAGTAACTATTAGCGATCATTTATCTCATTCTTACTTACTGCTTTATATATCGTCTCTGTCTTACACACAGAATGTTCTATGGACCGTTTTGATTTGATACAATCTGTATAATAATTTCGTAAAAGTTATAAGGTTCAATTAAACACGAGTGATCTCAGTTCTCGAGCGTAATCTGTAATCTAATCTTTATAAGGTTCGAAGCCAGTATTAATAGGTAACTAATAAATTTTTATTAATTAATATAAATTAAAATGATTATATTACTTATATGGAAACAAGATAAAACTAATTGGAATTTAATTAAAATCGATCTCACATGCAATGACAACTTATATCAAAATAGTATTTGAACAATTCATTTCATTATTATCAACAATCGCCGAGTCGCAATAAACCAACAAAGATAAAAATTTTAATCATTTTATGTTTTGACGATAAAATGTTTTAACACTTTACGCTTTATCAATGAAAATATTATGATCAAACAGAAAAGAGAACTCTCCTTTGTTTTCTATTTTACTTTTAACTAAGTACACGTCCTATAGACAAAATATTATACTCAATCAATTTTAAAATTGATTACCTGGGTGTCAGCTAAAATAATTTGCTCTTCTAAACTTTCGGCCAGCTTTTGTTGCTTATCACTTCCAAACATCTTGTTTTTAAAAGATTTTAACCAGCCCATATCATTTGCACAACGACGTTCCGTTTCTTTTAAGCAGTTTAAGGCAAGTGTAAGCTTTTCTTCTTCGTAAGACATCAAAGCATTCTGAAAAGAGTATTTTTAAAATTATAATGTTTAGAAACCTTCCCATCAGTAATACAATATGACGTTGACACAACTGCGACGAGGTCCTATATTACTGTCTACAGTTACTACTCACTTCGAAGGATTATGGTCATTAAAGACAAGTGGTCAGTGTCTAATAAAAACATATTTTCTATGCAACTCCACCGGTTCCATGAAAATTTAGTTAATGAACAAGAGTTGTCAAGTTGGTCAATGTCAAAGAGTCTACAGTAACCATTTAACGGGCAATCAGACACGAATCCGATTTAAAAAATTACTGTCCGCAGAGCTTAGGCTATAGAATTTTGCCGTCGCCTCATCTGTTCTACTTATATTGTATAAACTATAAACGACCGATTCTAAATTTCTGCCACTGTGATTCTTATGTAGTCACGTGATTTAAACGGAATCACGGTAAAGCGAAACACGAAAACTGATCAATAAACATCGCACTCTGGTGCGCGGTGCCCTTATGCAGTATTAAATAAAAAAACTTATTCTTTGGAAGTGAAACTTCTTTAGGTGCGGTAGGGATCAGATGAAAAGTGAAACGTCTCCCCTTCTCCGACTTCCATAGGCAGTTGAGAGGAAAGACTGGAGAATTGTTTCTACTCTCTCTCTCTACTTTCTCGAAGCGATATACGTACTCTACACACATGCGCAATGCGTACTGTGTGTATACGTAGCATTTTCTCTAGCCACGGTAACAAATTCCACATAACCATTGTCCATTTCTTAATTCTGAAATAATAAGATCGTCAACAAATGCTCAAACCTATGAAGTTTCACTTCCGCGAGAATCTTACGCATACTTTTTTATGATGTTTTTAAATTATAATAGTTCCAAAAATATGTTTTACCATGAATGTTACAAATGAATATCCCGCCAACATTTGTATACTTTCAGAGTTTGATTTAAATAGTTCCTCGGCTTCTTCTGTTTTATTATTTAACAAAAGATCGATTCCTTCTTTAGCTCGTTCCCATTCTTCCAAATTGTTTTCGCCCATGAATAATGTAGTTGTACTTTTTGGTTCCATTGTTTATTGACGAGTCTTTAATTAAGTATTTATTTGCATTTTATTTCTGCAACGAACATTTTCGATATATTTCCTAAATTTCTTATCATATTTGAGTACGGTTAACAAATATTATAATTTGATTAATTTTATACATTGAATTTATGTCTATATCCTAACTACAAAATTATAGTTAATAAACTATATAGAACAAAAGATTATAACGTCATTAATTGTTGACTTCATTGTTATTATTTATTACAAATTATTTTTTCATCCTATCCCAATCCCAGTTTTATAGTAGTTATACTATGTTAGAAGCTTAGTAATTTTTTAAAATAAATAATTATTTGAATTTCAAATTACCCGAATACGGAAAAAAATTAGTGTTATGTCAAATTGAGGACACGCCTATGGCTTTGTGTGATGATTGTGTGCACGTGAAATTTTGAGGTTAATTCAATTTTAAGTTAACTTCACTTAATTTTCTTTATTTTGACAAGTACTAAGTAATGGGAGATAATCAAAACGATAGTTAAGATAGTGAAAAACGTCAGTATGCATTGTATAATCTGTTACTTCCAATTTATTGTAAGTTGTTTATACTTATTTATGATTTATTGTACCTAATATCTAGTCAAAAATTTAAAAACAACAAAAATTAAGAGACGTCAGAAGGTAATTATTTAAAAATTCCCTATTGTGTAGATTAATTATACCTAGAACTCATGTCTGACAAAAACGATAGAAAATAATTGTTTTTTGATGTTACTGTCAAGCTTTTATAACAGATGAACTTGGTAAGCTCGAACTTAACAATTTTTTGAAAATACATTTGTTGTTAGCAGCTAAGTTTCCAGTTTGTATCAAAATTAAAAGCTTCAGAAGCTGATATCGATACAGTAAATACATTATACGATATTATAAAATTTGACTACACTACGGATTCGCCTACAATCCTGACAATTTCAAAATTCGCATAGGTACATAAATATTATTATAATTATTATTTATATATAATTCAGAAAAAAATATAAAAACATTTCTCTGCATTAATTTTTGGTAGGTATCAAAGCAATTCATAGTGATGAGTAAAACAAAAATCACAAAATCATGAAAAATTTTAATTTACATTAGGTAGGTACCTACACAAGATATTTTTGAATAAAAGATTTACTTATTTTATATTTTTTGTAATTCCATCAGTATAGGCACAATCTTACAGTTGCAGCAAAATATTGGAAATATACAATAAATAAATTTGCATATTATTGAAAATATTTATAGAAACAGAACCATATTTAATGTTTTGTGTATTATACCTATTTGTAAATCTTAAATAACAAATATAAAAACTTACTTGAAGATGTCATTTGACTTGTTCTACTGATTGTTGTTTTCCATCACTGAAATTTGTATTAAAATTGGAATATTTGAAAAAAAGACACTATTTTAAAACATTTTGACAGGTGGGACAATTCATGCTGCTGTTAAAAAACAGCATTCACTTATTGATTTTCTGAGTTTTCTGTGATTGTCCTATATATCGGTCATTAAATAAACTTCTAACTAACCTAATCCCAATTCACAAATCATTTAAAAAAAAAAGAAGTAATAAACTCCATTGATAAAGGTCGAACTTGTTTTAAAAATATAATTCAATTTAAAATGACCAAAAATAAGTCGACAAGAGGAACGCAAAATGAACTGTTTTTATTTTTTGCGTTACCTGAAAATAAAATCAGGTACATTTTCTTACGTTATTATAGCTGTAAAATAATTTATTTTTACATTCATATTATTGTTTTATTCATTTTTCTAAGGACTTCCATTTCTGTCATCGATAAAAAAAAATATTAATTTTCATTGTCGATACTTCTGTGACAAAGCTGTAGAGCAAGTCTTTTATAGTACACGTAGCTAATGACTAGTTATCGAGCGTCTAAAATTACGGTACCCATAGCATTGTTTATATATTAAGCCAACCTCCGTAGATGCGCTTTAAAAAAATCGTTCTCAGCAAAATGCCGTTCGTTTATATAGAAAAAATTGAATGTCTGCTGTTAGCATTGCGGTGTAAGTGGAATGCTACAAGTGCGTTACTGACGTTTAGCTTCGAATCAAGATATTTCTCTCAACCACGTAGACTAGTGCAGTAAACGACTATATAATAGGGTGCTGCCATTTCATCAAAAAAAAAGTATGATATGACCGCGTGTGCTTAATTACAGGATTAAAAGCGAAAACAATTAGAAAGAACTGAAGATAATAAAGAATTGTGAAATTTAGTATTATAATGGAAATGAGACGACGAGCAAAAAATTTCACAGATTTAGAGAAAAAACAGTTAAAGGAAATACTTACAAAATATTACGACGTCATTGAAAATAAAAAGACCGATCAAAAAACACTTGACTTAAAAAATAAAACATGGACACAAATTGCCCGTGAATATAATGCAGTTCAAATGTCCGGAGAACGTACGACAAGTCAGTTAAAAGGTCTGTTAGATAGTATGAAAAAAATGGCCAAGAAAAACGGAAATAAGGTAATCGATTCACCAAAGTTAAATATAAAGAAACATGTATTACCATATTTCGCCAAAGTTTTTGCAGTATTGTTAACGGATCATATTTAAAAATTATCAAAAGTAACAATTTGTAATACCAATATATAAAAACTATCGATGCGTATGGTACATCAAGTATAATTAGTTATTAGCAGTCATTAGAAGGCATCTTAGGTATGAAGCGAGGAAAATGCTATGAAAGCTATCTGTGTGGTAGTACTAATTCGGTTTAAAAATACACAAGTAATACATTTTAATTTTCAGTTGGTAGATTTGAAAATTGAAAACAGTAACGGTTATGAATTAAATCAGTACAATACACCTTTAGATATAAAAATAGAAAATAGAAATAATGCTTACGATATTAATGATTACAATACATCAGTGCAAAATGGCTACCCTTACAGTAACGGTAGGTACTCAGAATTTGGATTGTTTATAACATGCAAGGATATAATATATTCCCAGACACCATCTAGAGCAGGCCTGGGCAATTAATGGCGGCCCGCGAAGCATTTTAGAAAAATAGAATAAAATAAAATGCGGGGACCTTTTTTTTTTTTTGATCTTCAAATGCGGAAATAGAATGTGAGGACCTTGCTCTCCAAATGCGGAAATAGAATATGACGATCTTTTTTTCTGCAAATGTTTGGCCCACGGTGAAATTTTCGTCAGCTATGTCGCCCGCCGATCAAAAGATTTGCCCGCCCCTGATCTAGAGGAATATAGAATTATTATTTAAATGTTTGATATTAACATTGAATACAATATTGTTATTCGATAATAAACGTATTGGATAGTTAAATCAATCTAGTAGTATGTATTGAATGTAGCATCTAGCGTCCTATTGGGATCAGTAATTCCGCTAGAGTGTGATGATAATATTGAGATATGATGATAACGACAGACGCCTACAGTAGCTAGGACACACGTTCTTCATTAGTTAAATCTACAGTCTCTCTGTCTGTCCCGCGGGTTAGATTTTTAATTTTTTTAAAATATCTTTGCTATGGTGCTACGAAGAAACACAAAAGCGAATCGCTCTCAAATGCCAATAATTATTAACAATTTTAGATAATGAAGTTGTTATAGAACCAGATGTTTTAATAGAAGATTCAAATGATTTGTCAGAAGCCGAAGTTAAAGAATCATCGACTGATGATATATTAAGACAGTCAGAACTACCCGGGACATCTCACAAATCCGGTATGAATAATTATAATCCCGAAATTACCAGTACACAAAAAATATACAAAACGAGAAATGAAATGCACAAAAATTTGTATAAAGTTACACAAAAGAGATTAATAGCTTATGAGAAGAAAGCGATCAGTAATGAACAGTTGCTTGCGCAAAAAATTAAAATTGCACAACTAGAACTACAATTAAAAGTTGCCGAATTAGAAAAAAAAAATAAAATATTTGAAACGGAACAAAAAATTAAAAATACTGAACTGCAAATTAAATTAATGGAATATGAACACAAAAAGAGGATGTTTGAACTTGAAGAGCAAATTAAAAAATCTGAAGCGAAAAAAAATAATTCTTAATACAGAACAATGTTTAGAATTTCTAGGAAAAAATCTAATTTACGGCAGGGAATATTATAAATCTTTTTAATGCATGAATGAAACTGTACAGAAACAGTTTTATCAACATCAAATTTAAAAGTGGAAAAAATCGTAACAAAAAAAATACACTTTAGTCAATAGAGTTCGATTGTTTATAAAACAAAAGCCAGTACATAAAAATCGAAGTTCAAATTGAATGAGTCATAATGCTGTGATTAAAACGTCAATATACGTGCAAAATGTAATATTCTTAAGTATTATTTAATAACGTTAACATAAAAATATAAAATTGTAAATTATAAAAGAATATAAATGATCCAAAATAATTTTATACCTCCTTGTGTACATAATATCAGAGCTCTTACGACTAAAATTGCAACTAATCAAATCAAGTCACCTAACAACAAAACACATTTTTTAGCCAGATGAATGGCGTTTTTGGCATCGAGAACTCCCCTGGGCAGGTCAAGTCGAATGGGTTACTATTGGTTAAAGAAATTTGTTTATTGTTTATTTAAACAATAGTAATTCATTCGGCCTGACCTGCCCTGGGACAGTTCTCGATGCCGAAAACGCCAGACTATTTATTTTTTGTCTTCATTTACTCCAATCAATAATTTTTAATACTTAACTTTGAAGTAGGTATAATATTATTTCATAAATGTGACAGCAGATTAGACTGCGTCGCCTAAAAATAATTCAACAACTTAGGTATCTGCAGACTTGCATCGTTGGGACAAAGCCATCAAGCCAATATCGGAACAGAATATTTGTTACAATTAGAAAATTAATATCTAAGCGTTAAAACACATGACCAGAATAGGGATTTGATTGAACATCTGCTCGGTGTAAAAAAAAAATTAAAATGAAAGAAAAATCGAAAATATAGCATAATGCGATTTCGGGATTAGGTCACAAACCTCCACTTCTCAGATTCGAATTAGAGAACTGGCGAAAGTATCAATATTATTAAAAACAAGCCGCTACCCGCGGCTACGCCCGCGATTGAGATGGAAATCGACTTTTGACATGCATATCAGGGGTTGAGGTATTGCACATATTTTGACAAACAATTTTCTTATTTTTCGTAAAAAATTTTTATTTTTTTTTAATAAAAAGTATCCTATGTTACTTCTAATACCTTCAAGAGTGTATGTGCAAAGTTTCATGATGATCGGTTAAGTAGTTTTTGCGTGAAAGCGTAACAAACAAACTTACATTCGCATTTATAATATTAACTAGCCGCTACCCGCGGCTACGCCCGCGATTGAGATGGAAATCGACTTTTGACATGCATATCAGGGGTTGAGGTATTGCACATATTTTGACAAACAATTTTCTTATTTTTCGTAAAAATTTTTTATTTTTTTTTAATAAAAAGTATCCTATGTTACTTCTAATACCTTCAAGAGTGTATGTGCAAAGTTTCATGATGATCGGTTAAGTAGTTTTTGCGTGAAAGCGTAACAAACAAACTTACATTCGCATTTATAATATTAATAAATATGATAGCCGCTACCCGCGGCTACAACCGCGATTGAGATGGAAATCGACTTTTGACATGCATATCAGGGGTTGAGGTATTGCACATATTTTGACAAACAATTTTCTTATTTTTCGTAAAAAATTTTTATTTTTTTTTAATAAAAAGTATCCTATGTTACTTCTAATACCTTCAAGAGTGTATGTGCAAAGTTTCATGATGATCGGTTAAGTAGTTTTTGCGTGAAAGCGTAACAAACAAACTTACATTCGCATTTATAATATTAATATGATATGATAATAAAATGAATTGATTCTAAACGCAGTTAATGCGACTATTAAGAGTATTCGTCCCTGCAAATACCCCCTGCACCCTTCATCTCAAATCCTTTCCCCTCGCCTAAAAACGGTTCGCGCTCTCCCGACGCTATTTTTAAAGCTAGAGGGTTCTGGTAAACGCCAAATGAAAGACAAAGAATCAGACTACAGATCCTTCAGGCGAATTTTTTGAAAAACAGTTTCGCCTACGTGTGAAATATTACGTAACTTATTATTTTTTTCAACAGGTTGTAAGTTTATTCAGGAATTTTTTTTCAAAAAATTGGCCTGAAGGATCTGTAGTCTGATTCTTTGTCTTTCATTTGGCGTTTACCAGAACCCTCTAGCTTTAAAAATAGCGTCGGGAGAGCGCGAACCGTTTTTAGGCGAGGGGAAAAGATTTGAGATGAAGGGTACAGGGGGTATTTGCAGGGACGAATACTCTTAAATAATTTATTCAACTTAGTTTTGTGCAGCACTGGCCCGAGCAAACTCTGCGCCCTACGCAAGATTTAAATGGCGCTCGTGATTGCTAAATTTTCCAAACAAAATACTGCGTGCAACGCCTTAAGCAGACACGAGCTGCTATACACATATTCGGGCTGACGCGGTTCAGCATGTATACATATGTTCGAGTCAGCTTGTTCTTCGGTTGCACCGCATTGACCATCCATTCTGTGCCCTCGTCTAATTCAAGCGCCCTAAGCCCTCGGCTGTTCACTTAAATGGACGGACCGGCCCTGGTTTTGTATATTATTGTACAAAATTTGGTTTGCACATTGTATTTCTTCCTGTCGCAACAAGCACAAAATGCGTTAACACTGAAACTAGCAACCTTTCATTTTTATCATCAATTAAACCTACATAAAGCTTGGTGGGCAGTAATTAAATAAAAACACATTGAGTAAACTGTACATTTTTTATTCAAAATTTTAAGTAATTTTTACATGACTTATTTCCATAAAAAATGACTGAATTTTGATACATTTATACTAATTACAATATGAAATACGTCACTAAATTCTACTAGTTTTCTTTTTTCTTTAAAAAACAAATTAATTGTAACGGGTCCCTTTTTTCGATTTATTTTTAATAATCCCAAATTTAACACTAGTAAACAAAGATCCACTAAAATTTTGTTTAATAAATTTTTGAACTGAAGAACTAAAAAAACATTCAAAACACAATCACCGATCTTATTTTTTACAGAATAAATTTTTCTTACAACGAATTATACTGTTCAATTTTGTGTTTTAAATATTCAGATTTATAAACGTTTTTTTTTTTAACTAAAATGGAAAAAATCGCAACAAAATAAAATAACATTTTATTATTAAATTAACATTAAATACATTTGTTTATAAATCTGAACGTTATTGAATAATTATTTTTCACCTTGATAAAGTGCGAAGATTTAGACCGGTCCAATTCTTGTCTTGTGAGTTCACTCGCTGTATACCACTGTAGAAGCGAACAGAAGATGTTTCTCTCTGATTTACTTGAATTTGGCTCACCTGTTTTTCGCAGCTGGAAAGAGTCCAACGAAATAATTCCACATCTTGTGTTGACAGCAATCATGACGAGATCATTCGGGTTTGTAAGCTCAGTAAGCATTGTATTTTTAAACGATTGGAAAAATTATAAGATATTCACAATAATAATGTCAATAAAAAGTAATTCTTAGTTAAAAATTTCCCGAATTTTAATGCATTTAAATTTAGCTAAAAGTCCCATTAAAAATTAAAACAGGAAATCATATTTCGAAAAATGTAACTAAAAAACAAAGCAAATTAAAATACAAAAAAAAAATGAGTAAAGGAACGTTTGTTTACCCAGCAAAAACAAATTTAAATACAAAAAAGTCTACCAAAAGCATACGACTGCAAGATGAATACCAAATCAAAAACCGTTAACTAAAAATGACAACTATTTTTGTTCATTGTTACTTGGCACAGATTTAGAACAAATAATGTACTATTTGTGAATATTAACATCTTGGAACATAATCGCCCCTTTCACATAAAATTACATTATTCCCTTAGGGCTTAAATATAGACGCCGGTAACATCAGCCGTTCAGCATCTATAATTTACAATCCGTGTAAAGTTCAACTTTCAAAGAACCAACAAATTGCGCTAAACAACTGCATTATTAAAAAATGAACACGGCAAACCGATTATTAAAAAAATGCGCTAAATGTATATTTGAAAATAGTAAGCATTACTTAATATTATTATTCGTATCGTTAGAACAGCCTATTCAAAATTCAGTAACTAAAAATAATCATGGAACATGTATAGCTGGATGAACAAATGTATGGTTATAACGAAATTATACTTTTCCAAAATGAAACGAACATATTTTTTTAAAAATACAATGCAAACATTAATATGATATAAATACCTCGAAATAAATGACGCAGTGACAAATAAAAATTTCTTTGTCGATTCGACACATGGCAACATATTGCATAAAAACATAGAAGGAGATAGAGACAATATAACACTACATAAATATATTATCATATCTATATTATGACAATAGAAAAAATATATAAAAACAATAACCGTTCATTATAATGTGTACAAAACTATTATTATAAATACCTCAATAAAACTGAGTGAGTGAGAAAGTGAATGTGATCGGCGATAGTACTTTGTTTATTGTAAGTCACCAATCAATCAACAGCAGTGTCTGAGACAGACTGAGAAAGAAAACAGTCTCGTTGGGACTGACTCTCGGCAGATTCAGTGGGACTCGCTGAAAAGCTGTTCCTAAATGTTTTAATTTACCATCATCGTCCAAATTAACACAAATAATATTGTCACAAATACCTAGGTTTTTGTAAATTCATTTATATAATCATTTCATATAATATTCCCAAAGTCAATAGAATCTGGTTTTTGATAATCTTAAAAGCGAGAAAAGCAAGCCTAGAACATTTGTTTACGTTTTCGACCACATGACTAATCACTAGACAGATGCCTGTATTCGCCATACTGTTTATTTATAATTATTTATTTTTAATGTAACATAATATACTATGAATGCGGTATACAACAAAATGTTGCTCCTAGTGGTTGAGTTACTGTAGATAGAACGATCTGGAGACATCTTGTTAGAAATTATTTTGACCCAATAGTAGATATTTGGTTAAACGGGATGAAGAAGTGTAGTATTTAATAATATTACGGTATAAGTTAAGTTTTAATTAAAACTGAAAGTAAGATTATATTTTCCATTTATTCGCCACCTGTGAACAAACCTTACTACCAAAACAAAAAAAAAAAAAATGCATAAGCAACAATTTTATAAGCTCTGTTCCAAGCGCTGTCTGAGACCGGTAACAGAATCGTCACCGTCTTGCGTAGTACCTAAAACGAAACTGTTTGTATCAGTTTTTGAGCTACTGCGCAAGACTGTAACGGTTCTGTTACCGTTCTCATACAGCTTGGAACAGAGCTATATTAGACTTAATACCGTTTTCTTCATATTAAAATTCAGTATAACTTTACTAAAATAAACTCGATTACTAAATCGGTCAGGTATTTCCCTATACACACACATTTATTTAAAAATTAGTCATAGATGGCTGTCTATATTACACTGTGATGCAAAAAAAAAAAACATGCGCTTCTCACTAATTATTGTACTCTTATTGCTATCATGTGACAATTACAAATGATAGTAGTGCACAATAGTACAAATTTATTAGTAAAAAACGCCATTAATAAACTTTTGTATAATTTCCATATAATATGTACATTGTACACACTACATTAATAATTTCAAGTCATGTCAGAATTCCAAAACGGCAAAATATTATTAAGCAATCTGTTATATATCTAATGACTGATCAATAAAAAACATGAAATAAATTCATTAAGGAAATTTTATAAATACTAGCTGCTACAAAATAATATGTACAGTTCAAAAGTTCATTTTTGGGGAGAAAAATAAGCAAATCTCGCTTTTAGATTACAGCACACATATTTTTGTTTGCTATGGATTCCATTAGCGTACGTGCTAGTGAATATGCGTGCGTGTTACTAACCTGTCGCAGATCTGTAAGAAACGAATATATTGTTATTAAAAAAATCTTAAAGAATTTTACCTACCTGGTGGGATTTCTCTTACTGGTCTATCGATGAGAGCGATTGCGGTAGTGATCCTTGTTCGACGATCCTAAACAAAAAAAAAAAAGACAAAACCTTGTTAACAATTCAAAAAACACATAACAAAAATTAATCGGCGGCAAATTACCATCTCGATCTCTTTCAGAGCGATGGTGTTTCCGGTCATCCCTGCTTTTACTGCTGTGTCGGTGTCTATCCCGACTCCTGTCTCTCCGGTCTCGCTTATCCCTATGATTCCCTCCGCGATCCGATACCTGTCTGTCTTTTTCCGCTCTGTCGCGCTCTCTCCGCTCACGATGTTCTCTGTCACGTTCGCGTTCCCTCTCCCTTTCTCGATGTCTACGATCATCAGAACCCAGCCCTCCTCCTCCGCCGCCGCCGCCCGTTCCGACATTGTTACCATGAGTATTGTTGCGATTTCTTCGTTCCTCTCTCCATTTTTCTACTTCGGCAGATATCTCTTCAACAGCCTGTTTAAGACGCGCATAGCCCATATGCTGTTTGCCCATCAGATGGTCGTCAATTCGTTGTTGCGCATCTCCGACTATAAGAAAAGCTCCGCATACGTCGCATACTTCCATTTGTTTTTCTTGGGCTGCAGCTAATTCGGCAGTAGCGCTCCAATGACTAAAAAACATTTCATTGTTAAAGAAAAAATTTAACTGTCAAGGGGATATTAAAACTAAAGAGCCACAAATGTCAATTTTTTTGAAGAAAAACTTCTTTTGGCATGGTACGGTAAAATCAATTCATGAGATTAAAAATGTAACGAAACGATGCAATATACGTGTATACTGAATACTATAAAAATCAGTTGTAGAACAATAAGCTAAGGTGGCTGTGTCATAATCGAAAGGTCGTAGGTTCAATCCCATGTAATCTATGATTCAATCTCAGCGGGTGGTGCCATTATTTATTTTTAAAATTATATCAATTTTACACTTTCGCAGTGTGTAGTGTAAAATACAGAACCGCTCTTTTTGTAACTTGATCCCCAAAAACATTACGTTTTGTGCCATTTGATCCCCATAGGTTTTACCTTTTAACCATATATCTATTAATTAGCTATATGAATTATTGTCTATCTACTCAATGTGCGGTGAATGAACGAAACAAACTGTATCAAAAATATATCTGCGTCTCTTTCTTCGATGTAATTCCCTGATTTTTCCGATGATAGGATTGGTTGATGTACTTGCATACTTTGTCTTTTTCTATGACGTTAACATAGGCGTACCCAGCTTTGGACCCAGGAGGGGACAAATTAGAAATTTCTTAAGCCGGGTCCCCCGTGCTTGTTTTGCCACTATGGATACGACAATGCTTACAGCTCAAAAAAAGACAGAAATATATCTTTGCACCCTAATGGTTCGATTGCTATTTTATTCCTATCCTCAGTATTGAATAAAAGTATATGCTTTTAACATCTGAAATTTTGAAATGTATGTGAAGCAAGCACTAGAAATGGGAAAAAAGTATTTTTTTTTTAGTGCTATGCATCTTTGCATCTGGATCCCGTAAAGATTCCCAACTCTCTGAAGTGGCTCAAAAAGATCTGAGATCTGAATATGTTACTGCAACTGTCATTTTGCAAAAATAAAATAAATTTTTCGTCTCAAACCAAATTTGAAAATAACTAAAATTTTGCGTGTTAATAAATTTTATTCCCAATGCAAAAAAAAAGGTAGCGAACTATGCTGAATTTGTGTATAGATAACTTACAATCATTTTTATTCTATCCGAACACAACTTTAAAACATAAAAATAATTGGAACGATTAAAAAATTTTAAATTAAAATTATGTACATAATTGTATTTTAAGATGCACATTATACCGCGTGCCCACTACCTAAAACGGATACACATATTACAATGCAGTGCTGTGTCGAATCCAAGACTACAGAGAGAGTAGATGCAACAAAGGAGTGGTTCATCAGAACACTAGAGCTGTTCTGGTACTGCTTCAGAAATGTCATGTGTATAGAGAATGCGTCTGTGTTAAATGTTTCTACTGATCCATTACGTCAGAAAGAAGTGTCAGCTCCCATAGATCTTCTGTCGAAAGTCAGATCTCTGAACCAGTTCCGAACTGAGTTACTCCAAACTTAGCAAACACTATAGTACTATGTATAGGTACAGTACAGTGTGAATGACAAACGTTTTCAAAATGAATCATTTCAAAAGATAACGCTTATAGAATGTGTTTTGAGATCTCGCTTGACAAAAAAAATGGTTGTCTGTAAAGTCGGTTTACGGACGATAGTTTTACGTGATAACGTATTCCGTAATACATAACCTAAACCTCCCAAAATTTGGTTTCAATCCGCTTATCCTTGGTGTCGGAATGATAAGAAATGTCAAAAGTGACGTTTGCAACTTACAAAGTATTATGTTCTAATAATAATTAGTTATTCCAATACTTAACTTAGCAGGCTTTGCATTTCACAATATACTAATGTCAAAAAATTGAATTAAACATTAGAAATGCAGCTGTTTTCATGTTAAGACAAGACATACGTTTGCTTCTAATTTCCATGTACGGCAAACAAAGACAACCGACCGCGTCGCGTCATGCATTACACAACATTGCATTTATACAGCTATTTTTCTATATTTTGTATAAAATATTTTTCTATATAAATTTGTATAAAAAAACTGTTTAGGCAAATTCTGTTATACGAAATCTATGTAAAATGTTCTCCTCTTTCGTTTAAGACTGGTTTCAAACCGATCTGATTTAAATTGAGCGAGAAATTAGCAAAAAGCACGCACAGGGTCAGGCGGAACGTTACGCGTTAGGAACGTTACGTTACACTTTTTCGAACATGCAGCCGGTGTTTTATCAATTTATAATATTGGTGATTGATCAATTTATAAGACGTTATCACGTCAAAAAATCTTGTAAATGGCAATCACTCAAGTATGGTCCTCCTTTGGAACTACAAGTGTGATCTATGCACCTACCTATTTTCACTTTGTTTTCTCAAAGCTTCTCTTTCATCTTTGAGTTGATCGCATAATTTCATTAAGCCTTGAGCTTGTTCCACACTTCCTTCAGTGCCGGCTCTTTCAGCTTCAGCGACCAAACCGTTTATCCTTTCTGATAGTAAAGCGATTTGTTCAGCATTTCGTTGCGACTGTGCAGGTGTCATTAACTGGGATGCATTCTCACCTCCCGGTCCAGTGACCCCTTTCCCACTTAGTGCTAATCGTTGCTTCCCTTTTGTAATTTTACCTTTAAAAATAAAAAAATAAGTGTCTTAAAATTATACAAATTACAATAATTTATGAAAAAGCGATACTTACGTTCAACTTCGGCAACCATTCCCGAGCAAAACCGTACAAATTCTTCCATATATGAAAATTTTCGGGTGCTTTTTGCTTGTTCAAATAAACGCTTAACTTCATCATCATGAACCTTTGGACAGGCACCCAAGTCTGCTCGGGTATTAACAAACAAATCGTGCGGGCAAAACTTGACCATATAATATTTACAGTACTGTAAAACAAGAACAATTAACGGCGATTATAAATCAAAAGTATATTTGAAAATTTTCTATTTTCCGATTTCGTCTCGAAAAAAACAATGTATATTATATCTATTATAAAACACAAGGCCCATACCTCCGGATCTTCCCAATTCAGCTCTTTTGGTTTTTCATTAGGAGCAATATTTCTATTTCTTCCCATAAGCTCATCCAGTAATTGAGCTGCTGCTAACACCGCCATTTTTATTTGTATTAAAAATAAATAAAACTAAAAAATAAAATCAGCATATTTGTCCCTCACTTCACCTTAATCGATTTAGTCCGATTTTGAAATAAGACGAACTATGTTTACATCGTTCTTTGCACAACGACTCTCAACATGTTTTTGTGTAGAGATAAAATTTGGATGTAGGAGGTAATCTCAAAAACTACTCATCCGGTTTTAAAATATTTTTTTCACCAATATTTAGAATGGACCTTCAGGACGGACACAGGATTTATTATATTATCGCGTTAAAATAAAAGCGCTTTTGTAACGTAAGTCGGCGAAAAAACGGTGATAATTTACAAATTCGAACGAAGCCGAACTGGGTCGCTATGCTGAATGTTGATCAGGATTTCATAGACGTTAATTATTATGTGTACTGAAATTTTTAATTTTATGACAATATATTTTACTATATTTTCCATGTTAAATCTACATTCTATTTAAGTATTAGTGCGATAAATTTTTAACAATCCAAAAACATGGTCGTTTGCCTATTGTTGAACCCGTAACTACTGTCCCAGTCCCACTTTTTCAATCAACTGGCCTTGAATTCAATCCCTAATTTGTTTTGGAGTGGAATAATAAAAAGAACCAATTAAAAGTAATGGATGCATAATAATTATCTTATGCTCTCATTTCATTTGCGTTGAATACTTATAGTCTGTAAAAGTATCGTTGTAAAGTTCGGAAAAATCGATGACTTGACAATTAGTTCATGGCTTTTTATTAATTTTTGTTAAGTATCCAGTCCAGTATTCTATAATCCAATTTATAAATAACACATGACGCAATAGCTATGCAGTACAAAATTATTTTTATGAACAATGAAAAAAATCTGAACGAATTATTGATAAAATACAAAAGAACTGGCAAAAAAACGTAATCTATATACTTTTAAATAATCATCATTAGGTAATACAATATAAATATTTAATGACCGAAGTGAAAGAGTATAAAAATTGTATCCAAATATCGATATTATAAGCTGACGTGTAAACATTCTTATCAATTCGGAAAAGTCAAGATGACAATTTGATAGATACGTTTGAAGTTTGAAGTGCATATTTACTATTCACATATACACGTGAAATTTTCTAGTTTTTTTAAAAAATATTTCTTATGTACAGTGATATAAACATGTATGTGTGAATAATCTATAGTACAAACAATCTGTTAATTGAGTACTATATCCAAGGTTATTTAAATTAATTCAGCGATGATAATATAATACCTGTATAACCTCAACATAAATGAATACAGACAGGGAAGCATTGCTCAGTAGTGACATGGTTTTGTCAGTCAAAGACTGGAGGAAAGCCCTCCGAACACCACCTGCGTACAGAGTTCGTAACAACACTTTTAGAATGCAAACTAAATTTGTTACTGTTATGGCAATAGCCGGTTTTTTATTTTTATTATTAATGTATATTTATCCAAAAAATAGTTCAAATAACAATACATTCTCGTGTAGTGTTCATAGACCTTACAATAGTACGTATCCGTTAAGTGCGCCGATAATATCGGGAGGAATGAAAACCTTTCGAATAGGTGTCATCGCCGATTTAGATCTCGAATCTAAAAGTGGCATCGAAAAGAATACATGGTATTCGTATATGCGCAAAGGATATTTAAGCTACAATGAAGCAACCCGAAAAGTAGTTGTCAGTTGGGATAAAGGTGAAAATATTCAATTAAAGGCGAGCTATGCGCTTAAAGGACGCGGTATGGAGCTATCTGAACTGGTTGTCTTCGATGGACGATTGCTTACTGTGGATGATCGGACGGGTATCGTATATGAAATCATCAAGGATAAAATATTGCCATGGCTTTTATTATTGGACGGGGATGGAAGGTTCGTATTTTGTTAAAAATATAAAAGAAAAAATACTGTTCATTCATAATATACCTATGTCCATTTTTATGGAGGATAAACTTTTGCAAGAGATTGAAAAAAATTCCTAGAAAAGTTTTACTTCGGTATTTGTACCTACTAAAAATTACTATTCCAAAATTTAAGAAGTTATTCATGCACTTATAATATACTTCACTATGGGTAAACAGCATAGTTTTTATGCATAGGATGGGTATACCTTGCATTGCTTTGCCGCTCCATTAAGCGAACCTCATTATAATCCTACTATTTTGGCACATTAAAATTATGATAGTAGCTGTTCTATAACAATGGGCAAAAAAAAATTTATCCAAAAAACCTAGATCCCAACTATTACGCTTTTGTCAATTACTATTTTTGTTTCTTTGGGTAAGAGATTAAGTTAAATTCTTATTATTAACGTTCTGTTCATTTAATAGAAATAGGATTATCTATGAAAAGTGAATTAATTGCAAATTAGTATATTTTTTTTGCAATCTTTATGACATTATATAACCAATTAGATAAAAAGTATAAAAAAATAAGTTTTTTAAAATGAATTATCTCAAAATGAAACAAAAAAAATTAATTTAAAATAGGTAAGTAAGTACCTAATTAAATTTCATTACCAATTTTTTAATCGTTTTTTATGTTCGAAGTTTAATTTAGCTGAAAAATATGTGATGTCACTTTCAGTTTAATAAAAAATTAAACTAAGTGCTAACCTTGAACATTTAATGAATATAATGATTGACTGTCTTAGGAGTGATATAGCAATTTCTATTTATAGCGTTCTGTGAAGCTGAAATCATATTTTCATCATTTATCAATTTTGATAATGGATTGTCATGTTTACAGTTAAATTTTAATTCAGTGTGAAAAGATACTTTCTTTTTGTTTGAAAAATTAACGTAATAAATATGTCTAATTAATACAGGTAGCTCCCGACTTTACGGTTTACTTATTTTGCACCTGTCAATTTTTTTTTAATTGTGCAATGCACTACCCATTTGTAGGATTTGTGATGTAACCAATCTGACATTGTGTTACCCATGTTTTCTAACTGTTCAAATAAATTAATTATAGTAGAACCTCGATTATATAGAGGACAATGTAGTATAACAGTTAGCGTGCTGGTCTTTGGATCAGACTGTCGTGGGTTCGAATCCCACCTCTGCCCATGGATATTTTGTGATGTCGTTTAGATCTAGCTTTGATATTTGATAAAACTGGCCAGTACCCTTGTATGGTGTTATTGTCTTCAATATGTGCTTAAAAACACAGTCAAGTATAGAGCCCGACTAACGTATGGGCCTGGACCAGGGGCCTCGAGCTTCTAGGAGAGCCTCGTACTTTTCTAAGTACAAAAAAATTACCCACATAACTCGGGGTGTTTAAACCATAAGCAGGCAATCGCACATGACTCGGGTGATAGCACTGTTATCTATACTAATATATAAAGCTAAAGAGTTTGTTTGTTTGTTAGAACGCGCTAATCTCAGAAACTACTGGTTCGAATTGAAAAAAAATTTTTTTGTTGGATAGCCCATTTATCGAGGAAGGCTATAGGCTATATAATATTAGGCTACGACCAATTGGAGCGGAACATAAATGAAAAATGTTGCAAGATGTCTCAAAATTAGTCCGTCCGACAAATATTATTAGGTGAAATGCCTTAACTAAATATTACAATATTAGCGCGCCTAGACTACAAGCCCGGATAACTCAATCGGTAGAGTGCAAGACTCTTAATGCCAGGGTCTTAGGGTTCAAGCCCCACGTCGGCGAATATATTATTTATTTTTTTTTATTTACTACATAACTTTCTTCTAAGGCTTACATTTCAATTTTTTAAAATTTTATTACGACTAATTAAAATTAAATAAATCTAATTAATAGATCATTTGAAAACTATTACAGCTATAGGCATTAGACACCTATATAAAAATAATTTTCCTACAGTGTTTTCAATTAAATATTTATTATATTAAAAGAATTTTATTACGTAAAAAAAGTATAAATACTGCTTTTTAACGACAAAAACTTTTGAACGGTAACGCCGATCATTATGAAGTTTGGACACAACACTCATCTCGGTAAACTAAGATGAATGTGCGTACTCATGTCCCTTCCTTCTCCATTCGTTCTTTTGCACCCGGGTGAAACCGGGCGGGACCGCTAGTTTATTTATAAAAAAAGATGAGACGAAAATGTATGTAACTATTTGTCAATAAATTAATTATAAAACAACAAATAAAATCTGTCATTTTAAATTTTTTATTTAAAGAAAATATCCTAAAAAAAATTTCCTTGCAAGGGGCCTCACACGGTCAAGTGCCCAAGGGCCTCTATAGTCATTAATCTGGCTCTGGTCAAGTGCATACTATAGATGCACAGTCAGTGTTCGAATTTTGCGAATGTATGTTGTTGAATATAATTTTTACTGTAGCCCTCCACGAAACTATTAATATAGATTAG
Organism: Xanthostigma xanthostigma; assembly: GCA_963575645.1. Classification (NCBI taxonomy): domain Eukaryota; kingdom Metazoa; phylum Arthropoda; class Insecta; order Raphidioptera; family Raphidiidae; genus Xanthostigma; species Xanthostigma xanthostigma. The sequence goes on along the minus strand of OY754467.1, from coordinate 29,471,982 downwards.
ATGATAACGTCGCATCATGACCGTAATTATTCGAAGTCTTAAATTCAACGAAGATATTTTTTTTTATTTGTACGTGGGACTGCAAACGAGAGTGATTGACGTCTGGTCAGTCATTATGACGTCCTGTGGCAGCTACATTAATTTTCACATCTATTCTATTGTTAATTCTGTTTTGCCTTCATGACTTGTTATACTAATTAATTATTAATCACTATAAATATATTATGTCTTATGATCCGCACTGAGAACGATATAGTGCGAAGAATTGTCAAATTTTAACTTTGAAGTAGCATAACTCTGTTGTTTTAAAGATATTACAAAAATTCTTTCTCAGTTAATTTTGCAACAATTGGGACTATCACTAAGGTATATATATAAAACTTTATGATTTTCAACCTGAAGGACAAATCGGGAGTTAAAAACAGTTCTTTATTGTTATGGCAGTTTTTTCCGTTCGAATTAATTAACATTAAATTATTATACTACTAATTTTATTCTAAATTAGAAATTTACATATCATTCAAAATATGTCGCGTGGCATCCTAGCGTAGGCATTTGTTCACATAAATAGTACTTGATTAATAAGTCAGTACCTGGGTGACCGAGCTTTGCTCGGAAAGTTAAATAAAATACTGATATCTAATATATAAAATTCTCGTGTCACAGTTTTCGTTGCCATACTCCTCCGAAACGGCTTGACCGATTTTGATAAAATTTTTTGTGCTTATCCGGTATCTATGAGAATCGGCCAACATCTATTTTTCATCCCCCTAAATGTTAGGCTAGTCCACCCCTAAATTTTTTTTTTTATTTTTTAGACAAAATTTTTAATTTCTATTTTTTTATGATACAACATACAAAAATACATACAATCCTCAATTTTCACCCTTCTACGATCAACCCTTATTTTTTAATAGCCATTTTAGTAATTTAATCATTTTTCCTCTCCGGTCGAAAACTGATCAATCGTCATTTAATTAGTTATCCCCGCCAGATGTCTACAGGTGTCACTTCGCCAACATCTATTTTTCATCCCCCTAAATGTTAGGGGTAGTCCACCCCTAAATTTTTTTTCTTCCTTCCCGATTCGTTCTTTTGTACCGGGTACGACGGCGCAGCCGGAGTGCTCGACATACACACATATACGTCCATGTATATTTTAAAATAAATAAAATAGATAGATAGATGTTCCAATTAAATTGTTTTATTATTTCACTTTATACGTAGCGAAGCACGTACAGGGCCGCTAGTAGTAATATATAGAGAAGTACCTATGTACAAACTAGACTATAGCCCTACGGTAGAGCAGCTTCGTGGATTCCCTCTTGTCGCAATTTTTTTTTAATTAATTCTTTATTGTATTAATTTTTTTTAATTTCAAGGCCTAAAAAAACAAAAAAATTATTATAAGCAATTTGATTGTTTATTTTTTTATAACTGCAGAAATTTGACTATAAAATACTCAAGTAGAGGGGGGGGGGTCTGATGGCAAAAGTTTGCAAGTATAGGTTGATTGGTTTTTTACTTCCCATGCTCGACATACACACATATACGTCCATGTATATTTTAAAATAAATAAAATAGATAGATAGATGTTCCAATTAAATTGTTTTATTATTTCACTTTGTACGTAGCGAAGCACGTACAGGGCCGCTAGTGTTTGTATAAAATTCCAAAACCTACTTACAATATTTAAGTATTTTCATACGTCAAAAAATTGATTTTTATAATAATGATAAAATTTGTAAGAAAACGATTTTTTGCCTCCCAAAATCCCTTTTCAGTAAATTTCATCCAAATCGTTAGGGCCGTTTTTGAGAAAATATTTAGGGACATAGGTAGGTACATAGGTAGATACAAGATTAGCTCGTTTAATAATATAGGGATTACAATAATGTCTTCAAAATCTTTTATCTAAATTTAAAAAAAAACGCATTAAAAAAAACGACTTAAGTTGAAATGATTTTGAAGCAATTTATTTTTCAGACAATCTAATTGTCAAACATCAATGTTTTTTTTTAGAATTTACATTTTAAGATTAATTCATTTTTAATTTTTGGAATCTGTACTGGCCCTTATATTATAGTCAAACTTTCTAGGCCAAAAAATTTGAAAATATTCACACTGACAAAGTTTAGTAGGGAATATAGGAAAACTTGAACAATACCCCTAGCACTTATAATTTTTGAGAAAGAGAAATAAGATATTATTGACTCCGTTGTCTGATTTTATTTTTGATAACAATCAATAACGGCGAGTATATGAACGTATACAAAAATTTTTTTTAATGATAAATAGAAAATCCAGCTAATACTTTAACCAGTTCTCGGATTAGAACCTAAGATTTGGAGATTTGCAGTGGACGTCCTATAAAAATTACAACGCGCCACCAAGCTCATCTATTCACAAGCCCCCGCTATATTTATTGCCATTGTTGCATTTGATATAAAATATTTTTTTCTTCAATTGCAGAAGCGCAAAGGGGTTCAAAGCAGAATGGGCAACTGTAAAAGATAAAGTTTTATATATGGGTTCGATGGGCAAAGAATGGACAACTCCAATGGGAGAATTTGTGAATAATGATCCACAGTACGTTAAGGCTATTTCAGTTAGTGGAGAGGTAATTTTTTATTTGTTTTTATAAGTTTTCTTATTTTAAGAAATGTACAGGTGAGTATAAAATCTAGAAACGTAATAATAATAATAGTAATAATAAGTTCCTTTAACTCCTAAGTGAAGCATAGGGCCTCTACAAAAATTTTGAATCTAGTCCTATCTTTTGTTATATTTTTGACTTGAAGTCAGGTAGTTCCTTGTTCCATAACTTCTTCACGAACAGTTCTTCTCCAGGGTATTTTTGGTCTTTCTCTTTTTCGGTATCCCTGTGGGTTCCAATTCAAGGCTCTCTTCGCTATGTCGTCATCTGTCTTTCGCAGCGTGTGTCCTATCCAATTTCATTTCCTACGTTTTATACTCATACAGATTTGTTCAAGACATGCACGTTTCCAAAGTTCATTGTTCGATACGTGCTCATACCATTTCACCTTGAGGATTTCTCTGAGATATTTGCATATGAAGATTTGCAGTTTAGTTGTTATGGCTTTCGTCACTTTCCGGGTTTCAGATCCATATGGAAGACCAATTTTACATTCGAGTTAAAAATACATAACTTTGTTTTTTCAAAAATCTTGCTTGAATGCCAAATTCGATTTAAACTTCCGAACGCTTGTAGCAGTTTCTCAAAACAATTAGGGGATCAACTTTCATGAAGTCAAAAATCATCAATTTTCAAAGTCTTGCCGAAAAAGATGTAGCATTTCTTTGAATACCTACTACAAAACTTTGGCGGGATAAGTTTCAACTTTTAGTTCCTAACATTCAATTTCACTGATAACGTTTCGCTGCTCTTCTTCCAAGCGACCCGGATTTCAAAAAATTGTTAACTGCGAATGCACCCACAAATGTGCAAAATTTTTTCGCTACTTTCCTCATTACAGTGTGAAGGATAAAAGTTCTAGTTATCAATCCAGCTACTAAAAGTTGATCTATGATTTTTAACTTGAAGATACGCTAATTTGGAAAAACGGCTTGTATATACAGTATGGTCATTTAAGTGTGCAACATATGGGAAAATTTTTAATTAAATGCACAACCAAAATACAAATATTGCCCAAAGTTGGTGCATGTCCGATAATCATTTTAGGTGCTCTTAGAATTGTTGAAACTCAAACAGCATACAGGGTGGGTAAAAAGTATAAAAATTGTACAAGAGTAAAGTGCCCTTATTTCATAAAATTCAGCGAAATGTTATAAGAAAAAGTTGTTTAGAATTAAAAGTTATGCCCAAATACTAAAACATGGCCTTCTAAGAAAAAAAAATTTTTTTTGAAAAACCAAAATTATAATTTTTTTGAAAAATTTTTTTATACTTACCTTAAACACACTAATAAATTATTCAAAATCAAATCAATTTCGCATAACTTTGTTCAAATGCAGGCATATTTGTAAAATTAACTTAGATTTTTTATTTTTTATGGAATCACAAACTTGATGTTTGTTGCAACGATATTAAACACCCTGTATACTGTTTGAGTTTCAACAATTCTAAGAGCACCTAAAATGATTATCGGACATGCACCAACTTTGGGCAATATTTGTATTTTGGTTGTGCATTTAATTAAAAATTTTCCCATATGTTGTACACTTAAGTGACCACACTGTATAAAGCAAATTTCAGTTATCCCGCCCGCTTTGTTTACTTTACTTCTTCTCGTTTTGTTAACAGCACGCTCTAAAAATACAGATAAATTTGTTTTTGAAAGCTCGGAGAAGTTTCCGAATCGCAAAAAATATGAATCTTTACTTTTCTCTTAGAATACAACACTCAGCGCTATGTGGCTATTCGAGTGGGTTTTGCTCAGTTTATAGTGATTCGACATGGTAAACTTTTGTAAAATCTTTTTATTGTCGAGTCAAAAAACTGTAAGTCAACTTTTTAGCTGGACTGAAAACTGAGACTAAGCTTTCATGCAGTGATGATAAAAGTTGCCAAAAAATTTCATGCTTGTGGGTGCACTTAAAGTTGCCAATTTTTAGATTTCTTTTTCTGGTCAGCTTGGAAGTGGTGCAGCGATGCACAGAAACTTCATGAAGGAAAATGAATGCCAGGCACTGAAAGTGGAAGCTTTTCCCGTCAAAATACTGTGTTTAAATTTTTTTTCCATTTTTTTCTCAAAGTTACACATTAGTTCTAAAAATTATTGATGATTTTTAACTTCATATTTATAACTTCATAATTTGTACAATAAATTTCTTTTAATACAGCCATTCATTTATTACAACATGGTTACAACTTAACAACAGAAAAAATTGGTCTTTAAAGTTTTATTCTTCGATCATTATTATTGAGGTTAATAGAACAGGCCTGTTAATTTATTTATGTATATATTTACATTTAAATAGAACATAGAAAGAGAATAAGTTTGTTAAAGCATTTGTAAACACTATAAATTATTTTATTATAAGGAAACGTAAACAATTTTTTAAAAGTGTAAATACACGTACACTTGAAAAAATCTAAATGCGTCAGATAATGGCTTAGTGATGTACTTAACTTATTATTTTTATTTTATTAAATATACTCAAAGGCTTGTAAATTATATCACCGCTTTTTTCAGCATAAAAAATATGCGTTTTGCAATAAAATAACGTTTTTTTAATGTAAAGCAGCGATCTATTAGCTTTTTAGGGTTCTGTACCCGAAGGGTACTCAACGGGACCCTATTACTAAGCCTCCACTGTCCGTCCGTCTGTCTGTCAGCGGGCTGTATCTCAAGAACCGTAATAGGTAGAGAGTTGAAATTTTCATAGATTATGTATTTCTATTGCCGCTAGAACAACAAATAATGAAAAACTCCCCAAAACTCCCAAATGAGGAGCAAACTAAGTTTTTTGCTTATAATTCGCTCAATTTAAATCAGATCGTTTCGAGACCTGTCTTAAACGAAAGAGGAAAAAATTTTACAAAGATTTTGTATAACAGAATTCTCCGAAACACTTTTTTATATAGCTTTATATAGAAAACAAGCTGTATAGATTCAATTTTGTCTAATACATTACACGAATCGACTGTCTTCGTCTGTCGAACACTGTGATATAGGAATTTTAAAATAAAAAGATTGCATTTGTTCAAAAACGGATGTCATTTCAAATATTAGTCAGTGTTTTGACATTATTATTTTGTGAAATGAAACGCCTTCAGAGTTAACGATTTGAATATTAACTAAATTATTAGAACATAATATTATCATTGAGTAATATTTTAATCAATGATATTATATTACTTTGACAGAATATGCAAACATCATTTTTGACATTTTTTACCATTCCAACACCATGGATGAGCGGAATGAAACCAAATTTTGGGAGGATGTTTGATATGCAAATATGAAGAGGCCTATTGTTTTTGAGGGACATCGGCGCAAGCGCAAAAGAAATATATATTATAATGTGGTTTTTATATAATATTGGTATACTTTTCATAACGGCTTATTATTTTGTTTTACAGGAGTTTTGTAAAATAATTTTTTGAGAAAAATCGGCGCATTCGTAGAAGAAATATATTATACTATAAGGTTGTTTTTTATATAATAACGTTATACTTTTCATAACGGTTTATTATTGTATCTATGTTTACAAAAATTTTGTAATTTTTTGGGGAAAATTGGCGCACGCGCAAAAGAAATATATGCAATAACGTTGTTGTATATAATAATGGTATATTTTTCATAATGGTTTATTATTCTATTTTAACAGAAAGTCTTGTAAATTTTTTTTAGGGGGAAAGGCAGCGCATGCGCAGAAGAGATATGTGCTATAACATTGTTTTTATATAATAATGGTATATTTTTCATAATCGTTTATTGTTCTAAAGTTTTGTAATTTTTTGGGGGGAAATCGGCGCACGCGCAACCGAGATATTTGCTATATATGTATAACGTTGTTTTTTGATATAATGGTATATTTTTCAAAACTTTATGGTATTTTATTCTACAAGAAATTTTTGTAAAAAAGTGTTTATAATATAAAAACGCCGGGGTGTATTATGTAAAATTTCATGCCTTGAAATTCTTGAATTACCTGCATACCCCCACCGGTTACATATTGTTATAGCGCCTCTCTTGTTTTTTTTACAAAAGTATTTAAAAAGTGCATAGTGTACAGAACCCTTCGTGTGCAAGTCCGACTCACACTTGACCGGTTTTTGTATTTTCAGAAGAATATGGATTTAATTATAGGTCGAAAATTTTGTTCGGGTTTGAATAAAAAATGTATGAGCCAGAAGTAGGGGCGGATACAGACTTTCATTTGGGGGAGAGGTGTGATTAGCAAGAACAGATGCCTTTTTTTGTAGGGCTATTGCTATAAAAATTTTAGACACAAGAGTAAAATTTTTAGAGACAAATAATTATAGTTAGGGCCGCGGTGACAAAAGTGCCTTGCAACTCCCAAACGGATGAGAAGCACGTTTTTGTATAGTTCGAGTGTCGTTCTCGAAATCCGTGTTGTCGAGTAGGGGTCTGGCGTCCGGCGTTGAGCGGCTATAGTATTTTTTTCGAATTTTGCCCAGCGGTTCCAAAAATCATTTCCCAAACGGATGAAAATTACTGGAGGGCATCTACGCAAACCCCCAATTACCGGAAAAATATTTTCATCCGATTTGATCCTTGCCGTAGCCTGCAGTACAATTAAATGGACCCAGACTCCGAAATGAATAAAATCATCAGCCGCATGCATGCAACCGGACTGATATGAATGGTTATTATTTATGTTATTAGAGAAAAAAGTTTTCATCCAAAATGCGCCTGGCTAAACTATGCCAAATAACAAAAAACCCCGCCAGTGCGCGTGATTTTGATCCCGGAGTTCTCCGTAAATTTTCTGATAATATGTGGCTATACATATATACTTTGGTATCAATCGGCCTATATAATAACCAAATTTAATTCACGAGCAAAGCGAGTCAAACGCTAGTAAAGAGATACTAGCTAATTTGTGGATGAAGTATGCGCTTGGAGCGTTCACACGGTCCAAAAGTCGGAGTGTTCCCTTCATAATCGTCAAATCAGAGGAAAATAGTCTCATCAATGTTTAGGACAATAATACACAATTTGATTGTAATCGGCCTTTCCACATTAAAGATTGAACATTCAGATCCTGCAGTTTCCCGTGATAATGAATATATCGGAGCATTATTATGGATGATCTGGACTTGACCGCAACAAATTTGGATGAAAATAATTTTTCGATGTTCTGTAGGTGTCAAAGAACCTGTGGGCAAATTTTCATCCATTTGGGAATTACTTTATCAAATTTGGCCCATTTAAATTTTGGAAAATTGTTACAAAGCGATCGCGATACATAGAGCAAAAAAATTTTTTTTACATATTCTCAGACACGAACTATATCTCCCTGCCAAATTTCAAGTTCAAATGAGGAAATTTTTTCCCCCCCTTTTTTCCATTTTTTTTAGAGCTTCTGGAAGAGCTCTTTGCAAATATCAAATCGGATGAAAATATTTTTTCGGTAATTGGGGGTTTGAGTAGATGCCCTCCAGTAATTTTCATCCGTTTGGGAAATGATTTTTGGAACCGCTGGGCAAAATTCGGAAAAAATACTATAGCCGCTCAACGCCGGACGCCAGACCCCTACTCGACAACACGGATTTCGAGAACGACACTCGAACTATACAAAAACGTGCTTATCATCCGTTTGGGAGTTGCAAGGCACTTTTGTCACCGCGTACCTAACTATTAAGGATATACACGATAGCAATTTCGAAAAAAGACTTGACTCTGTTTTTATATCAAGTTTAAATACATACTTCTAAACAAATAAAATTTGAGGGTGGGTTAACCGATTATTTAAATAAATAATTGACTTCAAAAGTAAGCATACTTAACAATTGGTCTTATGGCAAACGACGGATCGGCGACATATTTTAATAATTTTCACACAAATTTGTTGAAGAAAATGAAAAAAAAACTATCTAATTAAAAGTTAAGACATTAATAAAGCCACATGTCGACGACCCGTCGGTTAGACAAATGTAAAGTATGCTTACTTTTGAAGTCAATTATTTATTTAAATAATCGGTTAAGCCCCCTCAAATTTTCAGAACTTGTTTAGAGGTATTTAAACTTCATATAAAAAAGAATCAAGTTTTTTTCCCCAATTATTATTGTGCTCGTACATTCTTAAACGTCTCTATAATTTCGTTTTTTTATAGATTTTTCGGGATTCGGAGACGGGAGAAATTGTCAGTATTCTCCTCTGTTTATACTGGCCTGACTCAAAAATGCCTGAACTGATTTTGACGTGAAAAACTAAGATTACAATATTTAAAATGAAGGTTGGCCTTTGACAATGCCGCGGCCTGCAGGTTTATAATCGCGGTAGATAATATGACCAAATTTACATTGTGGCCAAATTCTGGCTACAACATGTATCCCTACTATTCGCAAATATACGCATATTTTTTGACATTCGCATTCGCAAAATTCATGTGAATATTTTGCAAATATGAATATCAGAAACAATAATATTAAAAAAATGTGGAAATATTTTATAAGACATAAAATATTAATTTCTTAGCACTTTTATTAGACACGTTTTTTCTTACTCCTTTTTTTTAAATAACCTAAGTTTTTGCGCTAAGGTTATCTTGAATATCTTTTCAACCTTTATTTTAAGATTAAGTAATTAGACTTAGTATTAATAATCAACCTAGTACCCAGAACCACTACAAATGTGTGCGTGCGACTTGCGCGGCCAGTCAGCTGCCAAATGTTAGCATTAGACGAATGGCCCTAGTTTTTAAAACTGAATATTAGCATTTGCGAATATTGGCGACAGATATTCGCAATCGCATTCAGAAATGCCTAAAAGTTGACATTATTTACATCACTAATCCATACTGCGTATGAACGACTTACATTTTTCAAATTCAGTACCTATCTCGTAAAATATGGCCTATGGAGAGTTGAATGATATGATGCAAAATGTATTTTTATTCTGAAGTGAAGTTTCACCCGAAAAAAAAAACCAAACTGCAGTTCCTCAGCTACGGTGTCAACGTGTCAGTGTAGAGTTCTTTATATGGCAAAACTATTACTTTTCATGTGTAATTTATTATTTCAGGTTCAACACTTAAATTGGGTGAAAGAGTATGAATTAATCCGCGAACAGCTGGACATAAGGTGGCCCGGTTACATGTTGCATGAAAGTGCAGCATGGTCACCGGTACATCAGCGATGGTTCTTCTTGCCTCGCAGGTGTTCTAAACAACGGTACAATGAGACTCGCGATGAGGTCATGGGATGCAACGTACTTATATCCGTGGATCCCAGTTTTAGTGATTTCGACGTTAGACAGGTATGTTTATGAACAATGTCAAAACATTTTCAAAGAGGTGCGCAATCTTAAGATAATAATAATAATCTTTTTGTTTTTCTCTAATCAAATAAATAATATATCATCGTGTAATATAAATCTCAATGTATCTATTCATCAGTTGATGAGAGAATGTGTAATGTAGCATTGAACAGACTTTGGTTTAATTATTTTTTTATCTCAGAAGAAAATTTATTGAAAATGTTGATCTGAAAGCAAACTGGCTTCTCATTGTAAAGCGATCTGTCAAATGGGCATATAACATCTGGTGGTAGAAAATTTTACTTAGATAATACTTTCTTCTCTATGTGAATAAAGGAAAAATGTATATGCTGTCAGTTTATGTTCATTAGATTGCTTATTACACTGCCAAACTTGACCGTTAGAGGCGCCAGCTATATAACCATCTCGATTTGTGAGCCATTCATAGTACTGTGTACAAAATAAGGTCATTTAAAATAATAAATCATAGACAATGCCGATGTGTTGTGTTTATCAATGTTCAAAGTATAAAGGTTTTGTATTTCCAAAGAATTTGGAACTGAAAAAGAAGTGGTTGCATGCTATCAGAAGGAAAAAAGCGCGTTTCCCTATAAAAACCAATCATAACTTAGGTAGCTATATACCTGCTGCCATCTATATTACGTTTCTCATGTACTTCATTGGGCGACAGGATCATTCCAACTTCAAAAATATTGAAATTTAATATATTATATTAATTAAAATTTCTGTTAACGCGTGCGGCGACGCGAGTAACGACTAGTAATAAATATTATGATCTTTGCTATTGATTTGCATGGTTACATAATATGGTTTCATATGTAACCAGTGGGAGTATATGCCCAAGTAATTCAAGAATTACAAGGCGCGAAATTTTACATCATATACCCCGGTGTTTTGTTTGATAATCGGTGTATATTTAACGTTCAGCACGGAATTGTTTTTTTAAAAACTCCACATTAGCCCCTTCCCGTTTCACTGCGAGACAATTCGCATTCCCGTTTATCGTTCACCCCGGAATTGTTTTTTTAAAAACTCCACAATTGCCCCTTCCCGTTTCACTGCGAGACAATTCGCATACCCCTTTATCGTTCACCCCGGAATTACAATTCGCATACCCGTTTATCGTTCACCCCGGAATTATTTTTTTAAAAACTCCACCTCTGCCCCATCGCGTTTCACTGCGAGACAATTCGCATACCCCTTTATCAAAAAAAGCTTAGTCCGCCATCATTAAAAGTCCGCCATATTAGATTTAGACTGACGTCACTTTATTTTTCGAGTTATTTTCAGCAAGCCCTTTCATTTGACACCCATATTGTAGGAAAGCTTAATAATATTAGTCCGCCATCTTTAGAAGTCCGCCATATTGGATTTAGAGTGACGTCACTTTATTTTTCTAGTTATTTACAGCAAGCCCTTTCATTTGATACCCATATTGTAGGAAAGCATAATAAAATTAGTCCGCCATTTTTAGAAGTCCGCCATATTGGATTTAGAGTAACGTCATTTTATTTTTCGAGTTATTCTCAGCAAGCCCTTTCATTTGATACCCATATTGTAGGAAAGCATAATAAAATTAATCCGCCATTTTTAGAAGTCCGCCATATTGGATTTAGAGTAATGTCACTTTATTTTTCGAGTTATTTTCAGCAAGCCCTTTCATTTGATACCCATATTGTAGGAAAGCATAATAAAATTAGTCCGCCATCTTTAGAAGTCCGCCATATTGGTTTTAGAGTGGCGTCACTTTATTTTTCGAGTTATTCTCAGCAAGCCCTTTCATTTGATACCCATATTGTAGGAAATCATAAAAAACTTAGTCCGCCATCATTAGAAGTCCGCCATATTAGATTTATACTGACGTCACTTTATTTTTCGAGTTATTTTCAGCAAGCCCTTTCATTTGATACCCATATTGTAGGAAAGCATAATAATGTTAGTCCGCCATCTTTAGAAGTCCGCCATATTGGATTTAGAGTGACGTCACTTTATTTCTCGAGTTATTTACAGCAAGCCCTTTCATTTGATACCCATATTGTAGGAAAGCATAATAAAATTAGCCCGCCATCTTTAGAAGTCCGCCATATTGGATTTAGAGTGACGTCACTTTATTTCTCGAGTTATTTACAGCAAGCCCTTTCATTTGATACCCATATTGTAGGAAAGCATAGTAAAATTAGTCCGCAATTTTTAGAAGTCCGCCATATTGTATTTAGAGTGACGTCACTTTATTTTTCGACTTATTTTCAGCAAGCCCTTTCATTTGATACCCATATTGTAGGAAAGCATAAAAAAATTAGTCCGTCATCTTTAGAAGTCCGCCATATTGGATTTAGAGTGACGTCACTTTATTTTTCGAGTTATTTACAGCAAGCCCTTTTATTTGATACCCATATTGTAGGAAAGTAAATAAAATTAGTCCGCCATTTTTAGAAGTCAGCCATATTGGATTTAGAGTGACGTCACTTTATTTTTCGAGTTATTCTCAGCAAGCCCTTTCATTTGATACCCATATTGTAGGAAAGCATAATAAAATTAGTCCGCCATATTTAGAAGTTCGCCATATTGGATTTAGAGTGACGTCACACAGCTAACCAGGCATTGTCATCCAAACTAAACGTGTATACAAATTTTCATCTCAATCGGTTGAAGATATCTGCTTCAAAATTACCGAAGGCATTCTTACCGCTCACTTAGTAATTCAGTCGATCACTTAGTAATTTAGTCGCTCACTTATTAATTTAGTCACACAACTATTATTTTAATATTCAAGTTATTTAAACAGTATCTCATCATCAGTCACCAAGTTTTTTTTTATTCGACCGTTTTATAATTCCACTATTATTATTATATAAAACAACATTATAAGAGATATATTCTTTTACGCATGCGCCGATGTTCCCAAAAAACAATAGGCCACTTCATATTTGCATATCAAACATCCTCCCAAAATTTGGTTTCAATCCGCTCATCCGTGGTGTCGGAATGGTAAGATATGTCAAAAGTGACGTTTGCATCTGTCAAAGTATCCTAATAATTAGTTATTCAAATTGTTAACCCAGAAGGCGTTGCATTTCACAAATATTCGAAACGGCATCCGTTTTTGAACAAATGCTATCTTTTAATTTCATTATTGTAATAAATAATATTATCGACCAATTTTATTTGAAGACAGAACATACGTAATTTTTAAATTGCCATGTTAAACCGTGCAACAGAGAGAGATAACCGAAAGATGTTTGCCATCGGTTATATCAGATTGAATTTATTTCTATACTAGCCGCTACCCGCGGCTACGCCCGCGATTGAGATGGAAATCGACTTTTGACATGCATATCAGGGGTTGAGGTATTGCACATATTTTGACAAACAATTTTCTTATTTTTCGTAAAAAATTTTTATTTTTTTTTAATAAAAAGTATCCTATGTTACTTCTAATACCTTCAAGAGTGTATGTGCAAAGTTTCATGATGATCGGTTAAGTAGTTTTTGCGTGAAAGCGTAACAAACAAACTTACATTCGCATTTATAATATTTCGTTTTCATAAAATTTGTAAGTCCGGTCCTGTCGGGCCGATTTTAATGAAATCTTAATAGCACATTTTAATCATTACTAAAGGGTTAAATTTCAATTTTGAAACAATTCGGAGAAATTTTTCGGTATTTTTGGGCCCAAAAAATGTTTTCAACCCTTTCTTATTTTTCGTAAAAAATTTTTATTTTTTTTTAATAAAAAGTATCCTATGTTACTTCTAATACCTTCAAGAGTGTATGTGCAAAGTTTCATGATGATCGGTTAAGTAGTTTTTGCGTGAAAGCGTAACAAACAAACTTACATTCGCATTTATAATATTAATATGATAAATGTGTATAAAAAAACTGATTGGGAAAATTATGTTGTACGAAATTTATGTAAAATTTTCTCCTCTTTCGTTTAAGACAGGTTTCGAACCGATCTGATTTAAATTGAGCGAGTTATAAGCGAAAAACTTCGTTTTTTCTAAATTGCTCCCCTCTGGAGCAAAAATTCAAAAATCGGGCGACGTTAGGATCTAAGTTACCCGGAGACGAATCGAACAAAAAAAAGTTTTTTAAAATCGGTTAAGGCGTTTGAGCTGTACACAATCCACAAAAAAGCGTGACATACAGATTCACAGACAAAGCGAGTACATATAGGCGCTTTAGCTTACGCTATTCGCGCCTAAAAACTAACCAAAGCATGCTTGTCAGCTACCTAACTCAATTTCTTTTTGACTAACAATAGGGCTCTGCATATTTTCATATCAAACATTCTCCGAATATTCGTTCGTCCTTTTGACCTGTATCGTGTTCACAGACAAACATACGCAAAGACTTTTTCCAGAAATATGTTTTTTTGGATTCGGGAGACATCAAAACGAAAAATATTAAATTTTGACATGTGAATTTTAACCTAAACTAATACCATTTCCTACTTGTGGGGTTGAACTGGTAAAAGATTTAAAAATGGAATTCATTACTTTTTTTAATATCACGGTATTAAATTACCATTTATGGCATGTGCAAAATATACTTTACTGCAAATTTTTTTGTAGTGAATTGTGAAGAAACTAAATTAATTAAAATTCTGTATTTATATTATTTTAAAGTATAGCAGCTATTGAGAGATTTTTTTTTATATTTGAACAGTTGGTATCTTTTTTTTAAGGTTGGTGAGCATAAACCGACACATGGTTTCTCTAGTTTTAAATTCGTTCCGGGTTCAAATGACGAAGTTATAGTTGCGCTGAAAACAGAAGAATTCAACGGAGAAACTGCAACGTACATTACGGCTTTTGCAATCGATGGAACACAGTTGATGCCTGAATCCAAAATATCCAATTTGAAATTTGAAGGTTTTGAATTTATATAATATTATATTTTATAGACTAATTTTTTTCTGTGATTTGTCCACTATGTAAATAAAAAGAATAATTAGAAAAATATTTTTTTATGTACGTATGCTTTAATAGAGGGTAATTTTTAATACAGAATTTATTTAAACTTTTATTAAATGGGAATTTTATTTTATTCAGACACTTGTTTTTGTAAAAAAAATCGAAATTATCTCACCTTTTAATTCATGTATTCAACGAAATTAACTTGTTTGCCATTTGAAATCCACAGCTTTCTAAATATTTAGAACAGCTTTGTCTCTAATTTGACAAAATATTGGGGTATTTGCATGGATTATTGAGATAAAACTTCTTTTGGAATGGTAGAGTAAAATTGACTCCTGAGATTGAAAATGTAACGAACGTGTTGCAATGTACATATACCGCATACCTACCTACTATAAAAGCCAGTTGTAGGATATTAAGCTAAATTGAGTTCATTCTCGGCGGTCAGTGTCATTTTTATTTGATTTTTTTTACAATTATACCAGTATTATTTCTGTAGTGTGTAATGTCTAATACAGACTCTTTTTTGTTATGCAGAACGAAAATATACATCAAATTGACCGCCTTTGAAACATTAAATGATTTGTCCAGATCAAATACGTGATTTTACTCAGCTCTGTTGACATCAAAAATACTTTGTTTACGTTTAGAATCATCGTCCAATACAATTTATTGTAATTATTATCAACTAAGTATCTTTGATGTCAGCAGACGTAAGTAACATGTCAATAAATGTTTCTCGGGCATTTATAATTTTGTTAAAATTGTGGTGTTTTCATCCTGCATAATAAAATGCGATGAAAAATTCCATGCAAGTGCCCTATTATAACGCCGCTTCCCGCTTACTTCAACAAGTATCACTAACTATGCACCATCTTCTCTAGATGGCTTCTCAAAATTTGCGACTGAGACGGGAAACAAACGCGTACTAGGTCTCAAAAGCACCAATTAAATAGAACTGCATGCAAATCAGTTCGAGATGAGTCCGTGCGTCGGGTGCAACGCGATACGCTATGTCGTTTTCTCCCACCATGGTCGCAAGTTTTGAAACGACACCATTTGCGGTGTGGCGTTAATTTAAGGAGAATGAACATTCCAGTTAGCGCGCGCTCTCGTACCACATTCCAAAACTTTCTGACATGTTCATCAGAAATTTGACGAACATTTACAAATGAATCGCGGGAAAGCGGCTTAACATAAAATCATACTTCTAATATAGAAAAGCCATTGAGTCGTCGCAATCCAGCTTTTAAGAATCACTATGATCTGGGGTACTTAAAATGTAGAACGCGACTTCTCTCGGAAATCGTGAAAGAGATTTTTGTGGACTTCAACAAACATTAACACTAAAATATTAAAAATCGCAACCATTACTACCTGAGGCCATTAATAATTGTTTCTTATGAAAAGGACTTACGAATTAAAAAAAAAAAATGCACACCCACGAGTTTTTATTTGTGGCTGATTCTGATTTTGATAGCAGTTCAGTTCGAATTTTGTCTTAGCGATGGCATCATTGTAATAGTGATACGTTGATTGACATCAGCCTTTCAATGTAAGATCTTGCAGATTCACTGAGATATAGGATGTACGCAAGGATCGTTATTGTTTACAAATAAAAAAAAAATAAGAGCCTATTATCTAGATTCTAAAAGATCGAATTTGAGCGAATTATAATTCATGTACATTTTTTTACGGAAGTATAACAATAAAGGTTAATTTTCTCTACAAGTAAGATGATTTACGACAAAAGCGCATTGTCAGATAAATATTTTAACATAAAATTAGATTGTAATAACGTCGTAACTGTAAATAAATGTATATTTACAACATATTTTATAATGTAAATACAGTTTATGTTTATATATAAAATTAAACTAATGTTTATATAAATGTATGGTAATAACAATCCTGTGACAAAATTATTAATTATGTTTAATTGATTGGCATGCATCTGTTCGTTGTTTAAAATCTGAATTTAATATTGGTTTTCACTGTTTTGAAAGGATACTTACGTGGAATTTTTTATTATAGAACGAAAATATACGCCAGTTTGAACAACTCCCGTTAGGGGAGAGACTGAAATGTTAGCAGCAGTTAGCAGTTCAATGTTTTATGGGAATTCGCACTTCCAAGAACCCGAGTTAATACCAGCCGATTTGTGTGTGTTTGTTGGCTGACAGACAACCAAACACACACATAGACGCTGATGTCCTCAGCTGTTGAGCGTCTATAATCCAGAATCTATGTATCTTAAACAATATTCTAAAATCTAAGTAAACATTGAACAATTTCTGGCAGCGAAATAATATATAAAAGTTACTGTACTCTTCAAACAAACATTTTGGGTTCCTCATTTAAGGATGTAGTCTGGTGTTCAGACTCGTTTTCAACCCTTTTTTCAGGAGTTTTTTAATAACAAAATAATGTACAATCATTTCAATTTTGTTACATGTTTTTACTGACATCGGAAACTAAAAGTTCGTTCCAAGCAGCCGCGAACGGTAATAAAACCGTACACAGTCTTGTTACTGCGCAAGACTGTCTTGCGCAGTATCGATTTTTGAGCTAGTGCGCAAATTAGTCTTGCGCAGTGACAAGACTGTGTACGGTTCTATAATTGATCTATAATAATAATTTATAGATACTTTTTTTTTAAATATGCAAATAAAAATTGACTTCAACAATCCGGTCAAAGATATCATTGATTCATTATGTATTTTCCCTATATTCCGTGCTACGATGCTACTTTATTGCATTGTACATCTATCGACTATTGATGTTCCATATGAACTAGTTACTTTGAAAATAAATGATTCATTTTTTTCCTGTAATTTTAGTGAAAAAAAAATTAACAAAAATTGTTTTTATAGATTAAATATTATATTTGGTTTCATCGATGAGTTTAATTAAAGTTCATAATTTTATTATTATAATTTTACAAATTGATTTTTTTTTTCAAAAATTACGGAATGAGGAACTAGATCTAGGAAAATATTATTCTTGTTTTATGGCTAATACAGGGCACAGTAGATAACACAATAAGAAAAAATACACATCCCAATAGAAAATGTGCATGATTTTTTCATCAGATGTATAATTTTAATACTTAAAAATGAAAAAAAAATTAGAAAAAAAAGTTTACTAAGAAAACAATTTTAATTTAATTTAATTTGCGTTGACCTCGACTTTCATTATTATCTTACATTTTATTGTCGCTAACATTTTTCTGTCTCAAGAACGACAACGCAATTGGCAGCATGCCCCCCAGCAAAAATTATTTATTGTTTCTCTGCAGTGTCCTGTGTAAGTACAGGCATACCCTACAGTCTACACTATGTAAATTCTAGACTGTCACTTCGTCATAAAGTGAATTAGTATTTTTCACTCGTCAATGCATTTAAATATGTGTTTGTATCAGAATGGGAGACCAACATTAGAGCGTTCTGTATCTTGTATAGCGCCATTAAAAATGATCGCTTGGACATACAATCAACTTCGCCGCGACGCGAACACATCTACTGCGCGTGCCCCTGAAATAACCCCGGCAAGATATCGGACGTTTAATTCGAAGTGTAAAAAAAATTCCAGCCAATTGGGCGACGGGACCATTCCAACTTCAAAAATGTTGACATTCGATTATAATAAAGAAAATAAAATTTCTGATATCGCGTGAGGTGACGCGGGTAATGGCTAGTATTTAATATGATATTAACTATTCGTTGCCATGGTTACCTAAATAGTATGTTCCACGTCATGTAAAAATTAATCAAAGCATGCCTAACTAGTTTATTTCTGACAGATCCATAAAACAAAAGAGCGGATGATTTTTTTGTTATTTTCAAAATATTTCCGAAACTATAAAGTTTAGAAAATAAAATTTAACAAAACTTTCTTGAAAAATAAATAGAATAATAAGCCGTTATGAAAAGTATACCATTATTATATAAAAAATACCTTTTTAGCATATATCTCTTCTGCGCATGCGCCGATTTTCCCCAAAAACAATAGGGCTCTTCATATTTGCATACCAAACATCCTCCCAAAATTTGGTTTCAATCCGCTCATCCATTTGACCTGTATCGTGTTCACAGACTAACAGACGCACAGAGATTTTCCAAAAATATGTTTTTTGGATTCGGGGGACCTCAAAACGGAAAGATATTGTAAAATTTTTGAAAAGTGATTTTTGACCTAAACTAGTAGCATTCCCCACTTGTGGGTTGGAATGATAAAATAATGTACAAACGCGATTTCGCTTAATACCAGAGATATTTAAATATCTCTGCCTAATACTATCTATTCATAAAGTCGTGTCAGCGAGGCAATTGTGTCGGATACTCAAATTATCAGATATAATTACAATTTAAAATTATTGTATAAGTAACTGGTCGTAAAGAGGGTATGCCTATAATGGTAAAGTGAACAAGTATTAGACCCTCTATTAAATGTATTGTGAATTTAATCATTATCACGTATTTTTAGTAAGAGCGGCATGAAATTTTTCACTTTTTTATACACTTTGCTACTAATTAGGGATAAAATTTTTAAACATGTGTACGGTGTGCGTACAGAGTTGAAAATGCCTTTGGGATTTTGCTATTTTGTTAAAAAATTTACAATGTCACTACTGTGGTATTGATGTGAAATCTTAGGCTGACCATACACAGACTGCTTGATCAGTTGATCGTTGAACAACATACACGAATCGCTCATGCAGTCACTGCTCGAGTCTTTCCTTGTTCTTCGTCGCGTTTCCTAATCATGCTCACGAACAGTTAGATGTATTTCAACTGCTCGACTACATCACAGCTCGATGCGATCGCGACTGCTCGGGTTATCGTGTGCATGTCAGTGGAATATTTTCTATGGAGATAATGGGCGTGTTTGGCCGAAGTAAGTAGGTACTTACTAAATTTAGTAAGTCACTCACTATACTTACAAAATTTTCGGCCGGAACACAAAATAAGTGCTATCGCAGTAAGCATGGCTTAATATAAGACGCCATTTTGCTTATTGTTGATGTAGGTAAACAAAACAAACAGGAACAGACCTGTCATTTATCCATTTGTAATTTATTTACATGAATTAAATTATATTGATAAATTTAGTACTGTCAATTATATTCAATCTATGAGGTTATGTACGGGATATAACGTAAACCGATGTTTTGAGTTATGTCAAGCCAGTAAATCTGTCCTGGCCGAAAAGCGCTATAGTCAGCTTGAAGATTTTAATTTTTTTATGCTTACTGGCTTACTAAGTTTAGTAAGTACTTACTTCGGCCAAACACGCCCAATAATCAATTATCTATGAACTATTAGTATGACGTTAGAGTTAAAATTATTAATTTTTTGAAAATTTGTGCGAACTTTTCATGCAGTTGCATCTTGAAGCAGTCAGTTTCGACTAGGGACTGCAATACCGGGATCCCGCATACATTTTGCGGGACTAATCTCGATCGAAAATTTTGCGGGATCCCGCTGGACTGGTAGGATTACAGAGAAATGTGGTTCATACGCGTTACTCGACGGGCGGCGGCGCGTGGACTGGCATTTGGCAAGCGAGCGATATTTTATTGGCGCTATTGAGCTTACAAAATTAGAAAAACAATTTTTCAAACAAATGTCACAATTCAAAAATGTTAAACTTTATATCTGATAGTTCAATTTCCTGGCATTTTATTCCGCCTCGCACACCCCACTTCGGTGGTTTGTGGGAGGCGGCTATAAAGATTTGTATAAGTATCATTTATGTCGAGTAAAAAAAATGCGTTGTTTACGTTTGAAGAAATGTATATACTCCTAAATCAAATTGAAGCTTGTTTGAATTCGTGACCCATACTCAACCAGCGCCCTTTTGGAGCCAAATCTTGCAGAAGTCAAAGAAAACCGGCTGTCCCGAAGCAAGAATATACAGCAACATTTTCTGATCAATTTTATGTCAATTTGTGTCTTAAACTTTGTCTAGAAGTATTACATAATAAACCATTTAATATGTATCAAAAACTTGTTTAATATAGGTTAAAATTAAAACCATGAAAATGAGGTCTATTAGGTCTTTATTACAATTGAATTCAGAAGTCTAAGTCCACCCTGCTGGATCTCGCAAAGACCTGGATCCAGCGGGACTAAGATGGTTCAGTCTCGCAAATACCAGGATTGAAATTATCTTGCGGGATTGCATTTCCTAGTTTCGACTACTTGAAGCTGCCTGTGTAGTGTGTGTACGGTCGGCCTTAATACAAAAAATTGTGATATTCCAGAAGCTTGCTGTTTTATAACCATTTATTTGTATGTTTCATAAAACGGACACGTGAATTTTGCAGCTTTTTTAGAAAATGTAATATTTGGTGTGTTAGTTGGTTTCTTCGTTTTGAAGAAAGAACACATCCATTGTTTTCAGTGATGGTCTTTATCCTCGACTTACATTATATTTTTCTTGATTTTATTTCATTTTACCTACACTCTGCGATGTTTATATTGTTGACATCATAAATTGTGTGATAAAAAAAACAAAGAAAATCATAGACGTAAGCGTCCATTACTATTGTACTCAAAACAGAATTTTTATTGTTGAAATATTTTATATTGAATTCATATGTTTTCGTAGCAAAAAGAAACAAAATTTAACTTAACTTTTTATCAGCACAAACGATATTTTGAAAATGTATTAATTCTTATTAGGTACATGAAATATTTAAAAAAATAATTTCAAATTACATCGAATTTGTATATTTTATATTTACACATAAATTATAATATCGTTTTTTTCTATCAAGAAAGTAGACTTTAATTGGACTTTTTGAATAGACCCGTTTACACGTACACTCCAAACTGCCGTTTTAGCGTGCCGCACTAGAACGGCAATTTAGAGTGTGTAAAGGCCGCTGCATACGAGGCTGGTTTTGCCGTTAGAATCACAGCTGGGACTTGACCTGGCTGGCGTGCTGGCTACGAGGATGGAAATGTCGTCACCGCAGGCTTGCGTGCGTAGTGACAAGATGGATTTCAAAATTAGAAACGGGCTATTTTTCGTGATAGTTTGTGTGCTTGCAGTTTTGAACAAGAACATATCTTGTCACGTGGGCGACGTGAACAAACGTCCACAAACAAACATGGCGTCGTAGTGTGTGTTCTGTTTAGAGACAGTAAACATCCACTTTTGTCAACATTCGAACTATCACTGTGCGCGCATCAAACCCATCTACGAGACCAGCTTCATTACTTGCGTTGTGTGAAGCGAATACATAATAATCATCACGAAACCCAGCGCCACATTACGCTTGAAATCTAGCAACCAAATCTAGCGGCAAAACCAGACTCGAGTGCAGCTGCCTTTAGAAATTGGCTGACATACATCTAAGTACCGTCGAATAAATCTGCCGGTGTGCGTTTTTCTGTACGCTGTGACTTAGTATCAGAAATTTCACTAAAGTAATTTTTGTTGTTTTTAAACTACCTACTGTTAAACTATAGGCCAAAATTGTTAACTACATTTTTAGTGTTTAAAAGACACAAATGAACATTTTGTGAGTCACAGTGTTATTTCAAAATAAACGAAAAATGTTTGCTAAAATGTTATTTTGTACTTTTATTTTAATCCTGATTTTCCGTAAGAATAATCATCAATCAATGGTACAGCTATAGGCTCATCGGCGTCAAGAGCAGGATTCTGATTTCGCGCAC
Organism: Xanthostigma xanthostigma; assembly: GCA_963575645.1. Lineage (NCBI taxonomy): Eukaryota > Metazoa > Arthropoda > Insecta > Raphidioptera > Raphidiidae > Xanthostigma > Xanthostigma xanthostigma. The sequence goes on along the minus strand of OY754467.1, from coordinate 29,449,421 downwards.
TCAAAAATTTTTTGCTTGTTATAAGTAATAGTACTACGAATCACATCGCTGAATGCGTTCTCCAAGGATTGCTGAAGAATTCTTAGCGGGAAACAAAAAAAACGTTTTTTTTTAAATTTTGACGAAATAGGCTTTTTCCCATAATATAAGTCTTAGTTATTCTTTTAAAAAAGTAGGAAAATCTCTCAGATCCTTTTCTAATTCAGTAAGCTTATAGAAAAAGACATAGTGACGGATGTAAAAAGTGGTTCCGATTGTCTAGGCAACCCTGCGGAATATATGGATTCGGAGATATTCTTGCAGTCATCATAGGGGGCTTTGATTAAACTAAAATAAAATCGTGGGTGGCATGTAATAGAAAACTTTCATTTCTTTGAGATTGGAAATCATATTTAGCTTTCGACTGTCTTCTTCGACCATAATGTAACTATAAATGTCCCCCACGGTTTTATGTTAGTTTAATGAAACCCCGGTGACTTATATTTATTTTCTATTTTTAATACATTATCGATTGTACAGTAAAAGCGTTTAACTTAAAAGTTTTTTACCTATATTTTTATTTTTAAATTTTTAGTATGCTTTTTTAAAAGTGCGATTTGCAACCGGACGAAACCGGACCCGTTAGTTAGTTATTAAAATATTGTAATGTCGTCGGAACTAAAAACCGTTTAACTTAAAAAGCCTTTTTATCTATTTCATTTTTAAATTTTTAGTGTGCTTGTAGCCTAGTTTCACCTCAGAATGAAACGGAATAAGCTGAATATTTGTATAAAGCTTTATTTTGGCATTCTTAATGTTGTCTTAAAAGTCTCATAAAGTCACGTGTGTGCGTCCTTAGATATTCAAGGTACTATGGACTGTGATTTGCGATTGACATTGCATTATGGCATGCATGGCTATCTCAAAAACCGTTAAACGTATAAAAAATTGGTTAAGACAAAATTTCTTATACTCTATAACTTTCATAATAAATGCAAATACGATTTGAGGCAAAGGAAGCGAGATATTTCGAAAGAATTGAGTTTCGCGATTTTTGACCTTGAATATCTTAGGACGCTCACACGTGACCTTATGGACTTTTGAGATAACATTTAGAATGCCTAAATAAAGGTTTATACAAACATTCAGCTTATTCCGTTTCATTACGAGGTTGTCTCCTTTTTTAGCTAATTTGACTGCACTATTATTAGAAGTGCGACTTCCAACCGGACGAACCGGAACGGTCAATTAGTTATTATAACATTGTATTGTCACCGGAACTACATACCTATGCAAAATTTAAACCAATCGGATAATGGTAGGTAATTGAAAAAGCTGTCCCAAGATTTGAAACAAGATATGAAGAAATATACGGAGTCGAGCTAAATAACAGCGTTTAAAAAAACTGTGGAAAATGAAAACACATTCTTGGATTTACAAATTTAGCAATTTTTTAGAAAAAAATTATGAAATCTCTCGAATCCTTTCCAAATTCAATATGCTTATAGAAACGAGCCAATTCGCTGCGCTGTTTAATTTACCGTCTCGGAAATAGACCAATAAATTTTTTTCTGTAACGACACGATTAGAATATACTAACAGAAAACGACAATTCCAATTTCTTGGAAGCTATTAGCCTAACCTTTTCTGCGCTTCAGTGGTTTTTCATAGATGTGTCCCTAAATGAAATATGTAAGTAAGTAGATCAAAATAGCAATACATTTTTTTAATGTTCTCTAATACAAGATATATATTTTTTAGGGTGTATCTATGTAAAACCAGGTAAAATATAAGTAGATGTAAAACGACTTCAGGGCAGAAGAGTCTGAATTTTACAGCCTACGACGTATTTCAAAGGTCAAAATTAGGAATGCCTCCCGATTTTTTCAAATCCGGTTTATTGACGGAAAACGACTTTTTAAATTCAATGACCACACCAGGAGTTTTGTATCTAGATACTACCGTTACAAAAACAAAGTCGGCAAAAAATGTTGAAATATAAAACAGCGTTTATGTTACAGATCGCAAACATGCGCTTATTTTTGGTTTTTAGTATGTCTGCAGTTTCCATTAGTCTATAGCATGTTTAAGAAACAAAAAACGAGTTTTTGAATTTGTCAAAAATTGGCTTTTTTCCCATAGTATAGCCTTATAACCCAGGAATATTAGATTTTAACTATAGAAGCTTAATTTTTCTGAACATAGTTATTTTTATGTTCGAAGCATCTTCTGAAAAGTGCTTTTAATTTGAACCACGAGTTTTTTTAGTAAATTCTATTTTTTTTTTCAAATATCTCGGGAACCATCCATTTTTAATATCTCGGATCCTTTTCAAATTCGATATGCTCATAAAAAAGAAACACTGAATTCAACGAGTCTAGCCGAACAGAAAACGAATAGGTATTCATTATTCATTGAATAAAATAAATTCCCCGTTAATAAAGGGTCGATTCTCTGATTTGTTACTGCGTGCATTTAACTTCAGATGTTGAGCGTCTATAATCTACAATCTCTGCAGCTGTCGTTTCCATTGGTGAAAAGGAATGAAACAAAAGAACAACAGATTTACAACGGTAATAAGAAACAGTTTTGATTACAAGAATGCAAGCAAAAATAACAATTAGAAACCTTCGAGTACTATAACCGGTCTGATTTGTGGAAAAGAAGATGTCCATCATCCAATTGTTACAAATAGGTACGTTATCTGACTTGAAGAAATTCAATGTGTTAAAAATTCTATTTCATTAACTTTTTTAATCATTTATAAAATGGAACACATCTGAATTGTACAGTGACAGCGAGATTTTTGAACAAGCTTTTATTATTTAACTTTAGGTATTACTGTACCTACTTATTTTTTCACTACCCACTTTTTTACCTAACTTGCATCCAACAGTTTTGGAAAACGGTTTTTACCATTCGATAGCATATTTCTTCGGGAAGGTTTAGAATTTAGATCAATAATTTCCACCCCGGCTTTACCAAAGTAAAAATTGGATTGAAATTGTTATTTTGAACAGATTTAAATGCTTCTAAGTTGGAGATCGAACGATTCAAGCAAGTGAGTAACATAATAATTAATTATAAATTTGAGCGAACAATAGTAGGTATCTAATGTTGTCCAAAAAATTAAATTCTTACAGAATATTTGCATTGATTTGATTTTTTTCTACATTAAAGAATTTAGTTCTTACTAATTTTGCGTTGTAATAAAATGCTTACCACATGCAAATAGCAAATAGTAATGCATTATTTTTTTAAACATAATATAATCATCAAAAGACTGGCTTGCTTTAGAACTTATTTTGTTATTTTTTTCAGTATCTTATCTTCTTTAATATTGTTAGAAAATCAGATGGATTTTTTCCAATTCAATAGTTTAATAGAAAATAAATTATTCCAAAGTCGGGGGCGCGCAAGATTCACGAGGGGGGTGTAAAATTAATTGTAAATATCGTCGTTGTTCCAATAAAATCATGGTTTTAACAATAAGCCCTCAAACATAATTAGCAAATAATGGAAATTTAATATTAACACTGATTTTTCTGCTCGCTACTGTACTGTATATTTACCACATTGGGTGGGGGGGGGGGGGGGGGCAGAGATAATATTTTTTTTATAAATGGGACGGCGAAGTAAGATTTTTTATAAAGGGCGTGGCAGAGGTAAGATTTTTTATAAGGGGGGGCATTAGTACACAAAGTTTGGAAACCGCTGACGTACACTCATAATTCAGTATTAATTGTCTGGGAACTGTGAACTAGTAAGGGTAGTTCCGAACATGTACACTTAGCTCCAGAAACCTTATCCTCAGTTGCAAATTATGTTTCCTATATTTCCTTAGAACGCATCCTAACATGTTCATATACTCGTACTTTCGCAAGTAGTTCGATTCATCATCACGAGATTTGTCGCCATTCTCCAAGACTAACACTGGGTCACTGACCACAGGATGAGTATTTGTTCGGTCTCGAATGAGAGTGCATATGATTCGAGCGTCTGACAAGTTCGGGACTCGGGTACACTACGAATCATATTGAGTACGTTAAGACTTTAGAACTGTAGAACGAGATAGCTTTGCGTTCATAAAACACTCATTAATTATTATCAGCACTTTGCTTCAACACAAAATAAAAGAAATGTTCGAAAACTCTCCAGAAAGGGCAATACTGTCTACGACCCTGTCTCGAAACTCTTCCCATTGTGATCTGCGCCCGAGCAGTCAACAGATGCAATTTTTTCCGACATTAGCAAAAACTAATGAATGAAACGTAGACAGTGGTTCAAATGTCACGCAGTATTACGTTGCCATTCTCATTGTATTAAATGCTCACAAAATAAATTGTTTGATAGTGACTAATATTACTGTTTATTTGCTTGATCTGATCAGACATCTCTGTATTCCGCCAGAGATGGAATACAAATATATTATACAAACATTTTGTTATACAAAAAAATATTCTTGTAAAAATTCAAAGCTGCACTTTGACCTGCAGCGTACATCAATTCTAAATTGCTTTTTAGGCGCGAATAGCGTAAGCTAAAGCGCCTATATGTACTCGCTTTGTCTGTGAATCTGTGAATCTGTGAGTCACGCTTTTTGTATCCAGCGTACAGCCCAAACGACTTAACCGATTTTAAAAAACTTTTTTTTGTTCGATTTGTCTGCGGGTAACTTAAATCCTAACGTCGCCCGATTTTTGAATTTTTGCTCCAGAGGGGAGCAATTTAGAAAAAACGAAGTTTTTCGCTTATAACTCGCTCAATTTAAATCAGATCGGTTCGAAACCTGTCTTAAACGAAAGAGGAGAAAATTTTACATAAATTTCGTACAACAGAATTCGCCCAATCACTTTTCTTATACACATTTATATAGAAATAAATTCAATCTGATATAACCGATAGCAAACATCTTTCGGTTATCTCTCTCTGTTGCACGGTATAACATGGTAATTTAATAATTGCGTATGTTCTGTCTTAAAATAAAATTGGTCGATAATTTTATTTATGACAATAATAAAACAAAGGAGATATAGTCCAGGAGGAATCGGCGCATGAGTATCGAAAACTATTCCACCTCCATTTTTTTATGCGATTCTCTTCAAATTACCCTACTGATGATATAAATGCATGTTGCCAGGGGGCAACCCCGTGCCATATTGTTTAAACCGAAATTGTTTAAACAATTGCGAGGAATTGTTATTTTTCAACCGGACAAATTTTTTTTGTATTCTTTGTTAAAATACAATTAAAAAAGGTCCTATGGCTTTTCACGATAAAGTTAATATTTTTAGAGATATCAATTTTTAAAGGTTCGAAAAATCTTAAATTTGGGTACTTTTGACCCATGAAAAATATATTAAAAAAAATTTGAAAAGTAGTTTGACCCTGCAGGCCATCCCTGTAACTTCCCGCTATTTTCGAGTTCAAAACGCTCAAAAATATGTCAAATATAGCAAGAAGTTTATTTTTTAGCTCTTCGAGCTCAAAAAAAAAACACTTTGTTACGAAATTTTCGTTCACGATATCTCATGAACAAATGAAGCGATTTTGATGCGATTTGCGGCAGTCGACGCAATTTTTTAACCTTAAAAAGTAATTTTATACAGAAAAATCGATCTCATAGGAATTTTACGAGAAATTTAAAAAAAAACACTTTTTAAAAATTTTTCGTTCACGATATCTCGTGAACAAATGAGCCGATTTTGATACGGTTTGCTGCAATCGACGCAGTTTTTTTAACCTAAGAAAGTAAATTATTACAAAAAAATCGATTTGATAAGAATTTTACGAGTAATTTTAAAAAATTACTTTTTTCCTAATTTTTCGTTCACGTTATCTCATGAACAAATGAACCAATTTTGATATGGTTTGCGGCGATCGACGCAGTTTTTTTAGCTTAAGAAAGTAATTTATTACAAAAAAATCAATCTGATAACAATTTTAAGAGTCATTTTAAAAAAACACTTTTTTACGATTTTTTCGTTCACGGTTTCTCGTGAACAAATGAACCGATTTTGATGCGGTTTGCGGAAATCGACGCAGTTTGTTAAGGAGAAGAGCTGATTAGTTTTTGGAATTAATCGGTTTAGTAGTTTAGAAAATTTTTTACAAAAACAAATTTTTAAAAATTTTTGAAACTTGTTTTTTTAAGATTTCTCAAAATTTTTTGGGCCGAATCGTTTCAAATTTTCAGGAAGTCTAAGTTCACCAAGATCACGTCAGATGCCGCAAACCACGTTTCAGTCGGACACTCCGTTCAAAAGATATAAAAGGTTTACATACATACATACACACACACACACACACACACACATCCATACATACAGCCCTACGGACATCATCGCCAAAATAGTTTCAATAGCTTCCTAGGACCCCAAAACGTCGAGATCTGGCGAAAACTCGATTTTCGAAAATCGGGGTGAAACCAATAACTTCCCGATTTTTGAAAAAAAAAAAATTTTTTTTTTTTTTTTTTTTAAAGCGGGAAGTTAAAAAAAAATAAAATATAAATAATATTTTTTTTTTATTCTTTATACAATAGTTAACAATATCCTTAATTGCGATTTCTAAAAATTTAATTATTTATACCTGTTTTTAATTGTTAATTTCGCGCGTTCACAAGTATGCGTTGCTTACCTATAAGTATCGTTGTCTCTCTCTGACTCATACGCTGCGTCGGTCTCTCGGTGTCCTGAATCATTATTTTACATTTATCTTTTAAATAAATAAAATTATCGACCAATTTTTCAGACAATATATTAACAAACAATATAATATAATAATATTGTTTGTTAATATATTGTCTGAAAAATTGGTCGATAATTTTATTTATTTAAAACAGTGATTCCCAAAGTGGTCTATATCGACCCCCAGGGGTCGACGACAACTTGCAAGGGGTCCATGTCAGCGGGAAAAAAATTGGGGGTCCATGAAATGAAAATGGGGGTCCACGATAGTGAATCTCCTAACAAAAAAAGAAACAAACTGGACATCGTTAACCGAAGAGATTTAAGATTAAATCTAACTAAATTGATGCCAAATGTTGAAAATTTATTATTAAAGCATCAGGTTCATACCTCACACTAAAAGCATTTATTTTCTGCTTAGTTATTTTATGTAACAGAAAGTAAATTTTAATTTGATTGGTTTAATATGAATCTAATTAATAAATGTATAAAACTAAACATTTCTCACTACATTTCACTACCGTTATAAATTTAAATCGTTCAAAGTGAGTAGCACTATACCGGTTGTCAAAAATATATTTGAAATTAATGAATTTGCAAAAAATCAATATCAGATAAGCAGGGGGTCTACCCAAAACCGAAAAACATGGCAAGTGGTCTACGAGACAAAAAAGTTTGGGGACCTCTGATTTAAAAGATAAATGTAAAATAATGATTCAGGACACCGAGAGACCGACGCAGCGTATGAGTCAGAGAGAGACAACGATACTTATAGGTAAGCAACGCATACTTGTGAACGCGCGAAATTAACAATTAAAAACAGGTATAAATAATTAAATTTTTAGAAATCGCAATTAAGGATATTGTTAACTATTGTATAAAGAATAAAAAAAAAAATATTATTTATATTTTATTTTTTTTTTTAATATATTTTTCATGGGTCAAAAGTACCCAAATTTAAGATTTTTCGAACCTTTAAAAATTGATATCTCTAAAAATATTAACTTTATCGTGAAAAGCCATAGGACCTTTTTTAATTGTATTTTAACAAAGAATACAAAAAAAATTTGTCCGGTTGAAAAATAACAATTCCTCGCAATTGTTTAAACAATTTCGGTTTAAACAATATGGCACGGGGTTGCCCCCTGGCAACATGCATTTATATCATCAGTAGGCTAATTTGAAGAGAATCGCATAAAAAAATTGAGGTGGAATAGTTTTCGATACTCATGCGCCGATTCCTCCTGGACTAATAGCATTTGTTCAAAAACGGATGCCATTTGAAATATTTATCAAATGCAACGCCTTCTAAGTTAACAATTTGAATAACTAATTATTAGAACTTAATACTTTGACAGATGCAAACGTCACTTTTGACATTTCTTATCATTCCGACATCAAGGAAAAGCGGATTGAAACCAAATTTTGGGAGGATGTTTGATATGCAAATATGAAGTGGCCTATTGTTTTTGGGGAACATCGGCGCATGCGTAAAAGAATATATCTTTTATAATGTTGTTTTATATAATAATAATATAGTTTTTAAAACGGTTTTTACTCTATCTATTTTTACTAGAAATTTTTGTAAATTTTTTGGGGAAAATCGGTGACGTCACTATAAATCCAATATGGCGGACTTCTAAAGATGGCGGACTAATTTTATTATGCTTTCCTACAATATGGGTATCAAATGAAAGGGCTTGCTGAGAATAACTCGAAAAATAAAGTGACGTCACTCTACATCCAATATGGCGGACTTCTAAAGATGGCGGACTAATTTTATTATGTTTTCCTACAATATGGGTATCAAATGAAAGGGCTTGCTGAGAATAACTCGAAAAATAAAGTGACATTACTCTAAATCCAATATGGCGGACTTCTAAAGATGGCGGCCTAATTTTATTATGCTTTCCTACAATATGGGTATCAAATGAAAGGGCTTGCTGAGAGTAACTCGAAACATAAAGTGACGTCACTCTAAATCCAATATGGCGGACTTCTAAAGATGGCGGACTAATTTTATTATGCTTTCCTACAATATGGGTATCAAATGAAAGGGCTTGCTGAGAATAACTCGAAAAATAAAGTGACGTCACTCTAAATCCAATATGGCGGACTTCTAAAGATGGCGGACTAATTTTATTATGCTTTCCTACAATATGGGTATCAAATGAAAGGGCTTGCTGAGAATAACTCGAAAAATAAAGTGACGTCACTCTACATCCAATATGGCGGACTTCTAAAGATGGCGGACTAATTTTATTATGTTTTCCTACAATATGGGTATCAAATGAAAGGGCTTGCTGAGAATAACTCGAAAAATAAAGTGACATTACTCTAAATCCAATATGGCGAACTTCTAAAGATGACGGACTAATTTTATTATGCTTTCCAATAATATGGGTATCAAATGAAAGGGCTTGCTGAGAATAACTCGAAAAATAAAGTGACGTCACTCTAAATCCAATATGGCGGACTTCTAAAGATGGCGGACTAATTTTATTATGTTTTTCTACAATATGGGTATCAAATGAAAGGGCTTGCTGAGAATAACTCGAAAAATAAAGTGACATTACGCTAAATCCAATATGGCGGACTTCTAAAGATGGCGGACTAATTTTATTATGCTTTCCTACAATATGGGTATCAAACGAAAGGGCTTGCTGAGAATAACTCGAAAAATAAAGTGACATTACTCTAAATCCAATATGGCGGACTTCTAAAGATGGCGGACTAATTTTATTATGTTTTCCTACAATATGGGTATCAAATGAAAGGGCTTGCTGAGAATAACTCGAAAAATAAAGTGACATTACTCTAAATCCAATATGGCGGACTTCTAAAGATGGCGGACTAATTTTATTATGCTTTCCAACAATATGGGTATCAAATGAAAGGGCTTGCTGAGAATAACTCGAAAAATAAAGTGACGTCACTCTAAATCCAATATGGCGGACTTCTAAAGATGGCGGACTAATTTTATTATGCTTTCCTACAATATGGGTATCAAATGAAAGGGCTTGCTGAGAATAACTCGAAAAATAAAGTGACGTCACTCGACATCCAATATGGCGGACTTCTAAAGATGGCGGACTAATTTTATTATGTTTTCCTACAATATGGGTATCAAATGAAAGGGCTTGCTGAGAATAACTCGAAACAAAAGTGACGCCACTCTAAATCCAATATGGTGGACTTCTAAAGATGGCGGACTAATTTTATTATGCTTTCCAACAATATGGGTATCAAATGAAAGGGCTTGCTGAGAATAACTCGAAAAATAAAGTGACGTCACTCTAAATCCAATATGGCGGACTTCTAAAGATAGTGACTAAGTTTTTGACGTGATAACGTCTTATAAATTGATGAAACACCAGCTGCACGCACGAAAAAGTGTAACGTTCCATAACGTTCCGCCTGACCCTGTGCGTGTAAGCGAGAGCGCAGTAATGTATTATTAAATATGATATTCGAGCGGAATACGTTATCACGTAAAACTATCGTCCGTAAACCGACTTTACAGACAACCAATTTTTTTTATATAATAATGGTGTACTTTTATAATGTTTTATTATTCTACTTTACAAGAAAGTTTTCTAAAATGTTTTTGAGGGAAAGTCGGCGCATGCGCAGAAGAGGTATAAATTATAAAGTTGTTTGTATTATAGCACGGCAGTGGAAGGATTTCTGGTAACGTAGGTCCATTCCCACCTGTGAATAAATAAAAGAAAAAAGACGGACAGATTTCTCAAAACGGTGGATTGTTTGGGCTGTACCGGTGTTATTTTGGGCCCATAGTGATCAGAGAGGGTACAGCTCCACTTCTTCTACTGTTCTGAGAAACTTGTGCAGAAATGTAACAAAGAAAAGAATATGCAGTTGGTCGATAACAATTATATTTCATAATCACTTCAAAAACGTGTCGGTGATAAGGTACAAAGAAATCTGATTTACAAGTACATTCTTAATATTAACAATATCATTTGATCATGATTGACAATTAGGAACTGGGGGTAGAACCCTGACGAGGTGATCACTTAATTATCTAGGGAAGTACATTTAATAAGGTTGTTTAAATTAAAAAAAAAAAAATAAAACGTGAAAGAGGAAAAGAAAACTAGGCGTGAGCGTCATACCTTTTTCTGAAGAGTACTTACTTACACTTGAACAATACTTATTCTAGGAATACTTTACATAATTCGTGAGTGACTACAGGTATTTAGGCGCTTCATGGTAGTACAATGAAGTCTAAATTCGGTTTGGAGAAGAAACTTGAAGATGATTCTGTGGTTTATTCCATGAGCGTCCTTTTCATGCGACCACCTCGAATCCCGGAAAACAACTTAATGTTTTTTATTTTCCCGTAACTAATAAATATTGATTTTAATTATTTCAAACCTAACAACTATTGTTTGTCACTTTTTCACTTTTGAAAATCGCAGATACCGCGTATTTAGAGTCAGACGACTGGATCACACGATAGACACACTTATGTTTATAAGTCCAAGCCACGCGATCCAAATCGTACCGCGCATGCAAATACCCGCGAATTTAGTGATTTGATTTCCTTATTTATTTATCTTATTATAATAATTTTTATGCTAATATTAAAAAATTGTCGCGGTGCTATGGCACCACGTGACAGGCTCCCCCTCTTTAGTGATTAGGAGGTACTCCGCTATACTACTAACTGTACATACAACAAGAAATTCACAACAATGAATTTATCTTTGTTGTAACTAAGTCAACAATCACTTGACAATCTACCATATCCCATACTATGGCAGTTGAAGTGTGCTCTTCATAAATAAGCTCTAATTAAATTTAACTAATCTAAATTGATCTAACGAGATGAAACAACCACCGATAATACGGAAATTATGGGGTCGTAACCTGACTGGCTGAAAGGAGACAGCGTAGACGTTAGACGAAATTGGGCCTTAGGAAAGCGCCGGAATGTAAACAAGGACAAGCTTATAATCTAAAACAAAGGACGAGAATAACGAAATAACACAGGGAGAATTCTTTATTTAGGAAAATAAAGCATAACTCAGGTACGAAAAATAACTTAAACTTTTATTGTTAGTAATATCCTAACCTAACAACACTTGACGTTTGACAGATGTCAGCTGTCTGACATTGAACTTGAAATTAAACTAGAGGGCAATGACCTCGGGTGAATTTTTCAATTGTTAACAGACGGAATTTTCTTCAGATGTTCAATATGAGATTTAAACATCTTTTTGGAGGATGGATCTTGAAGGATGCAGCTAACAGGACTCGTAAATTCTAAAATTACACGGGGATTACTGTAACGAGGACAAAGTTTGAGGTGAAAATTCGGTTTCATTTTGTTATAATGTAACCTTTGTACAACAAAATCGCCAACTTGAAACTTCGACTGCAACGAACGGTTTTTATTGAAATATTTCGCTTGTAGATCATGTGATTTTGACAGAGCTAGGCGAACTTGATTTTCGGAAGGCAAAGCGTCTTGTTCCCACACAGATGACAAATTCCATTGTAAATCGAGTGGAAATTTGATTTCTCTTGACAAAAATATCTTACAAGGTAAATTTTTAATACTTTCATGATATGAAGAATTATTGGCGAAGGTTATGTGATTTAATAACAAGTCCCAACTGAGATGATCGTCAAACTTTTGTTGAAGTAAAATTGACAGAGCAGCTCTAACGTTTCGTATTACTCTTTCTACAGCATTGGACGAAGGATGATAAGGCGAACTGTGAATGACACGTGAACCCCAGGAAGTACAGAATTCATTAAACTTGTTTGACGTAAACGAAGTCGCGTTATCGGAAACTATTTTAGTTGGTGGACCATACGTGGTAAAGACTTGATGCAGACATTTTATTATCGACGTGGAACTGGAATCAGGAATCGCGTAAGTTATTAACCACTTGCTGTAACTATCCAGAATTAGAAGAACATATTTATTCCCGGAATGTGATTTGACAAGCGGTCCCATGAGATCAATGTAAATTTTATCCCACACAGATTGTGGAGGATTAGACGACATAACTACTTTATCAGGATGTTGATCTGATTTATGCGTTGCACAGAGCATACAATCTTTAATAAATTGACGAACCTCAACAAACATGCGCGGCCACCAAAATCTTCGTGATATTGAACGATACGTCTTCGTGACTCCGGGATGACTGGCGATTTGTGAATTATGAAACTGTTCCAATATTTCTTTCTTGGAGGCGGACGGAACAACAATACGTCGACGACGGTTGCGGCCTACGAGTCGAACCAGGAAATTCTTGTGAATAGCGAAATTTTTCTGAGGTAAACCTTGATTAATTTGACTTTTAAGGCGGTTTAACTCAGGATCTTGATCTTGCAGGATATTAAGTTCGGTAAACGGATTTTTAATTTCCGTAATGGGATTGAGAAAATTTGATTGTATTGCATTTTTCTCAGAAGTTTCGGATTCAGCTACCAAACGGGATAAACAATCGGCAGTACAATTTACTTTACCGCGAATATGTTCGACTTTGAAACTGAAACGACTGATGCGAAGTAACCACCTACCTACACGACCTAAGTTGCGGGGGTGCTGAATTAACCATTTGAGACAGGAACTATCTGTCTGAAGAATAAAAGTTTGATGCGAGAGGTAAGATTTCATTTTTTCCATAGCCCAAATACATGCTAAAGCTTCTTGTTCGTACGTACTGTATTTCTTCTCGGCGGATGTCAAACGTCGGCTTGCGTACTGGATCGGGTGTAGACCATCTTCAAAGGATTGTAAAAGAACACAACCAACATGATTTTGACTGGCGTCGGTTTGCAGAATGAATTCACGTTGAAAATCGGGAAAACGTAGAACTGGTGAACTTGACAGAGCTTCACGAAGTTTGCGAAAAGACTGAATATGCGTTTCCGTTAAATTATATTTGACATTTTTCTTCCGTAGATCATTGAGTGGCGACATTATCTGAGCGTATTCGGGGATAAACTTAGCGTAATAACCAACCATTCCAATAAACGTTTGAAGCTGTTTCAAATTCTTCGGAATTGGCAAATTCTTTATCGCTTCCACTTTGTCGGGATCCATGGAAAGACCGTTGCTTGAGACACGATGACCCAGGAAGTTGAGTTCGCTTTGGGCGAATTTTATTTTATCCGGATTCACGGTAAGATTAGCTTCTTTTAGACGTCTTAACGTTTCTCGAACGTGTACCATATGAGATTCCATATCGGGACTGTATATTAATAAGTCGTCGAAAAATACAATCACAAACTTGTATCTTAAATCGGCAAAAATGTCAAACATCAGACGGTTTAGAGCACTAGGTGAAATCGATAGCCCGAACGGAGCCTTATGAAATTTCCACTGGCCTTCAGGAGTGACGAACGAAGTTAGACTCTTTGATTTGTCAGATAATTCAACTTGGTAAAAGGCGCTGTTTAGATCCAACGTGGTGAAAACTTTGGCGTTTTTTTAAGCACTGGAAAATGTGCTCAATCGACGGAACAGGAAAACTATCCATGACAACCTTTTTGTTTAACTGGCGATAATCAATACAAAGTCTATAACCTCCACTTGATTTCTTGACAAGAAAAGCCGGTGAAGCGTAAGGAGATTTACTAGGTGAAATAACGCCTTTATTCAAAAGATCACTAATATGTTCCCTCATTATTTTAGCTTGAGGTGGGGAAAGTGGATACGGGGCCTTTCGGACTGGAATATCGTCAGACAAATGAATTGAATATTTGTAATTTTTAGCTTGACCTAGTTCTTCGGTAAGAACTTCTGGAAATTCTGCAAGCAAACTACTAAAGTTGGCCGCATTTGAATCTATACTGGTAACGTGATCCAGGGAGAAGGTTTTGGACGAAGCGGGTAACGGTACAAAGGGAATGACGTGAGAGGGATCGAATTTGAAAGAAAGATTATTCTCGGTACAATTAACGTTCGCACCCATTTTGCATAAAGAATCATAACCTATTATGACGGGATACGACAGAGCGTCGAGAACTAGGAAATCAATCTTCCAGGTAAATTTACTAATAGTAATAACTACTGTTAACGTGAAATTAGATTTCGCGATAGAACTGTTGGCTACTTGGGCATAAGAAATCGAATTTGTGATCGTACCTATTTTTAACGATGACAAATAATTAGCAAGTTCGGAATTGATGTAGTTCTTGGTAGAACCGGTATCAAGCAGTGCCGAAGCTCGAATATGTTGAAAGTAGAGATAAACTAGAGGGATCGTAGAGCTACTTGATTGACTTGGGGAATTATAGGAATAATTCGGAACGGGAGAAGTCAATCGAATAGACGTATTTACAGGAGAGGACAAGTTAGCTGGAGGGGGGTGGTTCGAAAGAGGTGACTTATTAACTAATGTGGTTAACCGGGGAAAGACATTAATTTGTTCTACATCTTTCGGTTTACTAAAAATTTTGACAACGCTATCTCACCCTTGAGAGGGCAGGATAGCCTTAGGTTCAGAAGGAGAAGGACGTGGGGGACGAACCGGACACTGGGCTATAAAGTGACCTGGTTGTTTACAATATCGGCAACAAGGGGAAAAATTAGGAGCGACAAGTCCGGTCGAATTGGGGTGAGTGTACGTTTTACGTTGACGTTCAACTACTCTCAAATGTTTTATAAGCTGGTGAAGCTCAGCTAAACAAGTTGGGGTATCTCTGAATTGTAGATAATTAAATGTGAATTCGTTTTGGTTAAGCCAAATGCGCGCAATTATCTCCGATTCAGACAGGCTAGGACCCAATAATTCGACGTATTTTAAGACGTCTTCAGCATATTCGGGGAAATTCTCAGAGAGGTTCTGACGCTTACTGATATAGCGTTCTATTAGCATAGCCCGATCTATAGAAGTGGTGAAATGGTCTAGAATAAGATTTTTGAGCTGTGTCCATTCGAGTTCAGAATAGACATTAAGTCTCCACCACTGTCGGAGGGGTCCGTCAGTCTTAGTGCCTAAACTCTTTAACAAAATATGAAATGGAACTAAAGCGAATTGACTCACGTTCTCGATTTCTAACAGGAATTGTATCAAAATGTCAAGATCTGTACCTGTAGCGGTAGGTACGTTACGCAACAAGTCCCGGATATCGCCCATATTTGCATGCGAAGCGGTATGATTTGGAACGGAAATAAGAATTGGCTCGGACTTACTCGGTGAGTGCACTGGAGGATCGTCCATCGCCGGCGGAGAGTCTGGAAGTTCAGCGGTGGTCGGAGGCGGACCTGGAGATTTGCTTTGGCCGGGTGTCGGCGGAGACTTTGGGCTGCGGCAGGACTTATGGCGCGGCATGGTCGACTGGAAGACGTGGAATCGGACAGGAACAGGACTCAGGAATTAACTACGCTCCTTGCTACCAATTATAGCACGGCAGTGGAAGGATTTCTGGTAACGTAGGTCCATTCCCACCTGTGAATAAATAAAAGAAAAAAGACGGACAGATTTCTCAAAACGGTGGATTGTTTGGGCTGTACCGGTGTTATTTTGGGCCCATAGTGATCAGAGAGGGTACAGCTCCACTTCTTCTACTGTTCTGAGAAACTTGTGCAGAAATGTAACAAAGAAAAGAATATGCAGTTGGTCGATAACAATTATATTTCATAATCACTTCAAAAACGTGTCGGTGATAAGGTACAAAGAAATCTGATTTACAAGTACATTCTTAATATTAACAATATCATTTGATCATGATTGACAATTAGGAACTGGGGGTAGAACCCTGACGAGGTGATCACTTAATTATCTAGGGAAGTACATTTAATAAGGTTGTTTAAATTAAAAAAAAAATAATAAAACGTGAAAGAGGAAAAGAAAACTAGGCGTGAGCGTCATACCTTTTTCTGAAGAGTACTTACTTACACTTGAACAATACTTATTCTAGGAATACTTTACATAATTCGTGAGTGACTACAGGTATTTAGGCGCTTCATGGTAGTACAATGAAGTCTAAATTCGGTTTGGAGAAGAAACTTGAAGATGATTCTGTGGTTTATTCCATGAGCGTCCTTTTCATGCGACCACCTCGAATCCCGGAAAACAACTTAATGTTTTTTATTTTCCCGTAACTAATAAATATTGATTTTAATTATTTCAAACCTAACAACTATTGTTTGTCACTTTTTCACTTTTGAAAATCGCAGATACCGCGTATTTAGAGTCAGACGACTGGATCACACGATAGACACACTTATGTTTATAAGTCCAAGCCACGCGATCCAAATCGTACCGCGCATGCAAATACCCGCGAATTTAGTGATTTGATTTCCTTATTTATTTATCTTATTATAATAATTTTTATGCTAATATTAAAAAATTGTCGCGGTGCTATGGCACCACGTGACAGTATATAACAACGGTATACTTTTCATAACAGTTTATTATTCGATTTATTTTTACAAGAGTTTTGTATAATTTTTGGGAAAAATCGGCGCATGCGCAAAAGAGATACAAGCCATAGTTGTTTTTTATATAATAATGGTGTACTTTTTATAATGTTTTATTATTCTACTTTACAAGAAAGTTTTGTAAAATGTTTTTGAGGGAAAGTCGGCGCATGCGCAGAAGAGGTATAAGTTATAAAGTTGTTTGTATATAACAATGGTATACTTCTCATAACAGTTTATTATTCGATCTATTTTTACAAGAGTTTTGTATAATTTTTGGGAAAAATCGGCGCATGCGCAAAAGAGATACATGCCATCGTTGTTTTTTATATAATAATGGTGTACTTTTTATAATGTTTTATTATTACATTTTAAAGAAAGTTTTGTAAAAAATTCTTTGAGCTAAAGTCGGCACATATATGTTATAAAGTTGTTTTTATATAATAATTGGGTACTTTTCATAACGGTTTATTTTTCTATCTGTTTTTACAAGAAAGTTATGAATTTTTTTTTCTAAACTCATAATTTCAGAAATATTTTGAAAACAAATCTGTTATTCTTTTGTTCTGAAGATGTTAGTTATGTTTAATTTTTGCATGACACAATAACATATTACATAGAGAACCATGAATTTATTAAAATTATATTTTCCTTTCTGTGTTTAATTATTTTCAACTGTTATTTTTACTTAGAATAAGTAAATTAAGTTATACTATATTATTCTCCAAGTGTCGTTAAATATATACACCGATTTTCAAGCAAAACACCGGGGTATATGACGTAAAATTTCGCGCCTTGTAATTCTTGAATTACTTGGGCATATACTCCCACTGGTTTTATATGACAACGAAACGGTAATTTAAAAATAGCTGTTTCTAAGTTTAAAATCTGAAATACTGACACAGTCCCTCCTATACCTTTTTGCATGCATTTGCAGAGCACAATCGAAATTAAGTACCTGCACTGCGGTACGGGGAGCTATTTACGTTTTCAATGGAAACAATTTCTAGATAATAAATAATTGATAATGCACATATTACACAAAAAGATATGTACACTGTTAAAAAAATTCCAGCCAATTGGGCGACGGGACCATTCCAACTTCAAAAATGTTGACATTTGATTATAATAAAGAAAATAAAATGTTTGATATCGTGTGAGGTAACGCGGGTAATCGCTAGTATTCAATATATTTGCTATTCGTTGCCATAGTTACCTATATAATATGTTCCACGTCATGTAAACATTAATCGAAGCATGCCGAACTGTTTATTTCTGACTGATCCATAAAACAAAAGAGTGATTGATTTTTTCTTATTTTCAAAATATTTCTGAAACTATAAAGCTTTGGAAAAAATTTTTTTAACAAAACTTTCTTGAAAAAATAAATAGAATAATAATACGTTATGAAAAGTATACCATTATTATATAAAAAAACACCTTTTTAGCATATATCTCTTCTGCGCATGCGCCGATTTCCCCCAAAAACAATAGGGCTCTTCATATTTGCATACCAAACATCCTCCCAAAATTTGGTTTCAATCCGTTCATCCGTTTGACCTGTATCGTGTTCACAGACAAACAGACTAACAGACGCACAGAGATTTTTCAAAAATATGTTTTTTGGATTCGGGGGTCCTAAAATTTTTGAAATGTGATTTTTGACCTAAACTAGTACCATTCCCCATTTGCGGGTTGGAATGGTAAAAGTAGGTGAAAGCGTGGGGCGCGTGTCCTTCTCATTGTTTCATTACTTAGCCGCCCCATTAAGCGGAAACGTAATATTGTGATGAGTTACTCTCTACTATTTCAGAACCGTAGTATAGTAGGTACCAGTGATGTAATGAATGTCAATTTTTAGACATTGGTGAATATATTCTGTCGTCGATATTCACGAATATTCAGTTTTCAAATCTGGCGTCATTTGTTCAAGGTTAAAATTTGACAGCTAGATTGGTTGCGCAAGCCGTACATTTTGTAGTGGTTCAGGCTACTAGATTGATTAATTAATTATTAATGCTTAGTCTAAGGCCTAGTTTATATGAGAGGCGTTCAACGCGCGTTGGCCCAACGCGCGTTGACAGTTTCCATACAATTGTATAGAACTGTTTATATTATGATAACGCGCGTTGGTGGCGCGTTGAACGCGCGTTATCATATAAACAGTCCTATACAATTGTATAGAAACTGTCAACGCGCGTTGGGCCAACGCGCGTTGAACGCCTCTCATATAAACTAGGCCTAAAGCTCTAGTACGTACTGTTAGGCCTAGTTTATATGAGAGGCGTTCAACGCGCGTTGGCCCAACGCGCGTTTACAGCTTCTATACAATTGTATAGGACTGTTTATATGATAACGCGCGTTCAACGCGCCACCAACGCGCGTTATCATATAAACAGTCCTATACAATTGTATAGAAGCTGTAAACGCGCGTTGGGCCAACGCGCGTTGAACGCCTCTCATATAAACTAGGCCTTAAAGTAAAGGCTGATAATAGAAACGATATAATTGCAAGGTTACTCTATATAGTTAGGACGACGGCGACAGAAATGGTCAGGGAGCACTGGGTCGCAGAAACGATCTATTTCGTGTAGTCTGAGCCCCCCTCTACAAATCCGCGGGGTGGGTAGGAGCCTAACGCGTTGCGGCATGCCCCTGAGGCATTTTAAAAACAGCAAAATTCAAAAGTCCTGTCCAAAATGGCAGAAAATACTGAACAGGATCTGAGGGATTTCCTAGTTGCGAAAAAAAATTTCTGGCAATTTACCCCCTGCAGAGACTGTCAGTTTAATAAATAAATACAAAATAAATTTAAAAAAAAGCTCGGTGAGTGAAAGCGAGGTCAAACGGTTCGTCTTCTTGTAAAGAATTCCCAGGTACAGTTTTCTGCCAAAATCGACTTTGTAAAAACGCGTCATGTTCGCGGAAATTTTAACATGGTATTCAGGTAAAGCATTAATGACAAGTAGGTACTTTAAATTGGCAAATAATATTTTTTACAAGCTTTTTGGGTAGGTACTGATAGCCTGATATGAATTTCTGCAGTTCAAATTTTGAAGAACCATCGAAAGAAAGTGAGGTCACTTGGAGCCACGAAAATTTTTTCTCGTATTCCGGTCCACCGAAGTTTCAACTTCAAAACAATTTTTTTAATTTTTTTGACTTTTTTCCAATTTTTGAAAGGATTTTGAAAGTTTCTGATGGGTGTAAATTGGCAGAAAATATTTTTTCTGCAACTAGGAGATTCTCCAGACGCTGTTCAGTCATTTTCTGCCATGTCGTAGAGAATTTTTGAATGTTGCCGTTTTTAGGCGCGAATAGCGTGAGCTAAAGCGCCTATATGTACTCGCTTTGTCTGTGAATCTGTGATCCCGAATTTTGTATCCAGCGTACAGCTCAAACGACTTAACCGATTTTGAAAAACTTTTTTTTGTTCGATTTGTCTCTGGGTAACTTAGATCCTAATGTCGCCCGATTTTTGAATTTTTGCTCCAGAGGGGAGCAATTTAGAAAAAACGAGGTTTTTTGCTTATAACTCGCTCAATTTAAATCAGATCGGTTCGAAACCTGTCTTAAACGAAAGAGGAGAAAATTTTACATAAATTTCGTACAACAGAATTTGCCCAATCAGTTTTTTTATACACATTTATATAGAAATAAATTCAATTTGATATAACCGATAGCAAACATCTTTCGGTTATCTCTCTCTGTTGCACGGTATAACATGGTAATATAATTATTGCGTATGTTCTGTCTTAAAATAAAATTAGTCGATAATTTTATTTATGACAATAATAAACAAAAATATTGTCTGAAGACACAAGTAATTCAAGAATTACAAGGCGCGAAATTCTATAAAATATACCCCGGCGTTATGTTTGAAAATTGTAGTATATTTTTAACGACACTTTGAGCTTAGTAATATAATTTAATTAACTAATTAATCTACGAAAAAAATTACAGTTGAAAATATTGAAACACAGAAAGGAAAAAATCATTTTAATAATTTATTAATAATTAGTCACAACCAACTTTTTTATAATTATTACCCTAAATTATTAAAATAATTATATTTCCATTTTGGCACATTTCAATAAAAACTTTCTTTTTATTATTATTTTATTTTTCTTGTAATAACATATAAGTATCTCTGATGCGCATGCGCCGATTTTTCCCGAAATAAAATACAAAAATTTCTTGTAAAACAGATAGAATAATAAGCCGCTATGAAAAGTTGTTATATAAAAAACGTTATAGCACATAATATCTCTTGCGCATGCGCCGATTTTCCCCAAAAATAAGTTACAAAACTTTCTTGTAAGACAGATAGAATAATCAACCGTTATGAAATGTAAAGCATTATTATATAAGAAACAACGTCATAGCCCGTATCTCTTTTGCGCATGCGCCGATTTTCCCCAAAAAATTTACAAAACTTTCATGTAAAAATAGATAAAATAATAAGTCTTTTTAAAAACTATATTATTATTATATAAAACAACATTATAAAAGATATACTCTTTTACGCATGTGCCGATGTTCCCAAAAAACAATAGGCCACTTCATATTTGCATATCAAACATCCTCCCAAAATTTGGTTACAATCCGCTCATCCGTGGTGTCGGAATGGTAAGAAATGTTAAAAATGACGTTTGCATCTGTCAAAGTATTATGTTCTAATAATTAGTTATTCAAATTGTTAACTGAGAAGGCGTTGCATTTCACAAATATTTGAAATGTCATCCGTTTTTGAATAAATGCAATCGTTTTATTTTAAGACAGAACAAACGTAATCTTTATATTACCATATTAAACCGTGCAACAGAGAGAGATAACCGAAAGATGTTTGCCATCGATTATTTCAAATTGAATTTATTTCTAAATAAATTTGTATAAAAAACCTGTTTTGGCAAATTCTGTTGTACGAAATTTATGTAAAATTTTCTCCTCTTTCGTTTAAGACAGGTTTCGAACCGATCTGAGTTAAATTGAGTGAGTTATAAGCAAAAAACTTCGTTTTTTCTTTATTGCTCCCCTCTGGGGTCAAAATTCAAAAATCGGGCGACGTTAGGATTTAAGTTACCCGGAGACGAATCGAACAAAAAAAAGTTTTTTAAAATCGGTTAAGGCGTTTGGGCTGTACGCTGGATACAAAAAGCGTGACTCACAGATTCACAGACAAAGCGAGTATATATAAGGCGCTTTAGCTTACGCTAATCGCGCCTAAAAAAGATAGCATTTGTTCAAAAACGGATGCCATTTGAAATATTTGTGAAATGCAACGCCTTCTAAGTTAACAATTTGAATAACTAATTATTAGAACTTAATACTTTGACAGATGCAAACGTCACTTTTGACATTTCTTATCATTCCGACACCAAGAATGAGCGGATTGAAACCAAATTTTGGGAGGATGTTTGATATGCAAATATGAAGTGGCCTATTGTTTTTGGGGAACATCGGCGCATGCGTAAAAGAATATATCTCTTAGAATGTTGTTTTATATAATAATAATATAGTTTTTAAAACGGTTTTTACTCTATCTATTTTTACTAGAAATTTGTGTAAATTTTTTGGGGAAAATCGGCGCATGCGCAAAAGAGATACATGCCATAGTTGTTTTTGACGTGATAACGTCTTATAAATATATGAATACGTCAAAATAAAAAGATGAAACACCGGCTGCATGCACGAAAAAGTGTAACGTTCCTAACGGTACTAAGTGAGCGACTAGAATGCCTTCGGTAATTTTGAAGCAGATATCATCAACCGATTGAGATGAAAATTTGTATACACGTTTAGTTTGAATGACTATGCATGGTTAGCTGTGTGACGTCACTCTAAATCCAATATGGCGGACTTCTAAAGATGACGGACTAATTTTATTATGCTTTCCTACAATATGGGTATCAAATGAAAGGGCTTGCTGAGAATAACTCGAAAAATAAAGTGACGTCACTCTAAATCCAATATGGCGGACTTCTAAAGATGGAAAACTAATTTTATTATGTTTTCCTACAATATGGGTATCAAATAAAAGGGCTTGCTGAGAATAACTCGAAAAATAAAGTGACGTCACTCTAAATCCAATATGGCGGACTTCTAAAGATGGCGGACTAAGTTTTTTATGCTTTCCTACAATATGGGTATCAAATGAAAGGGCTTGCTGAAAATAACTCGAAAAATAAAGTGACGTCACTCTAAATCCAATATGGCGGACTTCTAAAGATGGCGGACTAATTTTATTATGCTGTTCTACAATATGGGTATCAAATGAAAGGGCTTGCTGAGAATAACTCGAAAAATAAAGTGACGTCACTCTAAATCCAATATGGCGGACTTCTAAAGATGGCGGACTAATTTTATTATGCTTTCCTACAATATGGGTATCAAATGAAAGGGCTTGCTGAGAATAACTCGAAAAATAAAGTGACGTCATTCTAAATCCAATATGGCGGACTAAGTTTTTGACGTGATAACGTCTTATAAATTGATGAAACACCAGCTGCACGCACGAAAAAGTGTAACGTTCCGTCTGACCCTGTGCGTGCAAGCGAGAGCGCAGTAATGTATTATTAAATATGATATTCGAGCGGAATACGTTATCACGTAAAACTATCGCCCGTAAACCGACTTTACAGACAACCAATTTTTTTTATATAATAATGGTGTACTTTTTATAATGTTTTATTATTCTTCTTTACAAGAAAGATTTGTAAAATGTTTTTTTTTGAGGTAAAGTCGGCGCATGCGCAGAAGAGGTATAAGTTATAAAGTTGTTTGTATATAAGAATGGTATACTTTTCATAACGGTTTTTTATTCGATCTATTTTTATAAGAGTTTTGTATAATTTTTGGGAAAAATCGGCGCATACGCAAAAGAGATACATGCCATAGTTGTTTTTTATATAATAATAGTGTACTTTTTATAGTGTTTTATTATTCTACTTTACAAGAAAGTTTTGTAAAATGTATTTTGAGGGAAAGTCGGCGCATGCGCAGAAGAGGTATAAGTTATAATGTTGTTTGTATATAACAATGGTATACTTTTCATAACAGTTTATTATTAGATCTATTTTTACAAGAGTTTTATATAATTTTTGGGAAAAATCGGCGCATGCGCAAAAGAGATACATGCCATCGTTGTTTTTTATATAATAATGGTGTACTTTTTATTATTCTATTTTAAAGAAAGTTTTGTAAAAAATTCTTTGAGCTAAAGTCGGCACATAATATATGCTATAAACTTGTTTTTATATAATAATTGGGTATTTTTTATAACGGTTTATTTTTCTATCTGTTTTTACAAGAAAGTTATGAATTTTTTTTCTAAACTCATAATTTCAGAAATATTTTGAAAAAAAATCTGTTGTATTTTTGTTCTGAAGATGTTAGTTAGGTAGCTCTTTGTTTAATTTTTGCATGACACAATAACATATTACATAGAGAACCATGAAATTATTAAAATTATATTTTCCTTTCTGTGTTTCATTATTTTCAACTGTTATTTTTTTCTTAGAATAAGTAAATTAAGTTATACTATATTAAGCTTCAAGTGTGGTTAAATATATACACCGATTTTCAAACAAAACACCGGGGTATATGACGTAAAATTTCGCGCCTTGTAATTCTTGAATTACTTGGGCATATACTCCCACTGGTTTTTTTCCTAGTGGATTTCGATGAAACATTGTAAAATGAATCAAAAGTACTCTAATTATTATCTGTTTAACTATGCTTGACCTAGGTATGAGATAGGCTTCCCGTCAAAACCAACATTTATGTGGCCGAATCTGTGGATAAATTTGACATTCACGGAAGCAAAGTCGCGAGAAAGAGTTATCTACCTATACCTATAAATATTATAAAGAAGTAAAGTTTGTAAGTTTGGATGTAGGAGGTAATCTCCGAAACTATACATTCGATTTCTTCCAACAATATTTAGAATGGATGGACATAAACTATATATTATTTTGTTAAAATAAAAGCACTTTCGTGGGAACCAATTTTGCAACGTAAGTCGGCGAACAAACGGTGACAATCGACAAATTCGGACGAAGTCTAATCGGACCGCTAATCTGTACTAATATATAAAGCTGAAGAGTTTGTTTAGTTGGTTGAACGCGCTAATCTCAGGAACTACTGGTTCGAATTAAAAAAAAAAAATATTTGTTGGATAGCCCATTTATCGAGGAAGGCTATAGGCTACATAATATCACGCTACGACCAATATGAGCGGAGCATCATTAAAAAATGTTGCAAAATATAATTCAAATATTTGTCCGTACGACAAAAAGTTTTGAACGGTAACTCCGATCACCATGAAATTTGGACACAACATTCATCTCGGTAAACGAAGACGAACGTGCGTATTCTTGTCTCTCTCCCCCCATTCGTTCTTTTATATTCGGGCTAGACTGTAAATAAAATTATGTGTTCTAATTCGTATTTTTTATTAGCATCTGGTAATTTAAATTTTTTAATTAACCGACGTGAATGGGTCCAGAATATTATATCAACCAACCAATACACGGTCCGCGCAAGCTAGTACAAGTAACGATATTACTGATCTAGTAATATAAAAAATTTCAGCTCATTGGGCGGCGCGGAGGGGACAATTCCAACTTCAAAAATATTGACATTTGATATAACAATATAATAGCGAAAATAAAATTTCTGATATCGTATGCGGTGACGCGGATAATGGCTAATCAAACATCCTCCTAAAATTTGGTTTCAATCCGTTTATCTATATCGTATTCACAGACAAACAGACGCGATGGACAGTTTTTTTTTTTAAATATGTTTTCTGTATTCGGGTGTCCACAAAACGAAAAAAATATAGTAAAATTTTGAAAAGTTAATTTTGACCACAATTAATTAGTAGGTACCATTCCCCACTTAACTTAACTTGTGTTGGAATGATAACAAAAAATTCACGAAGATATAAAGCCAACACTGGACAGATGCTACGCTTGGGAGATTATAACGTGACGGACTCGTGTCAACGAATCCAATCGTCCATACACCACCACAAATGCGCATGAAGAATGTTGACGCTAAAATGGGATACTCTACATCGAAACTGAGTTTTGCTACAACGTCAAAAAATCAAAGCGCAAACTAGTTTAAGAAAATTGTTCTTTATTGATGTTGTTTTTTTTAACCTAAATTATATTTTATCAATATTTTTATTAGTGTTTAAAAAATGTATAAAAATCATAGATTCAAATCTTTGATTAACGTCTGATTAGAATTCTTCAATAAATAAAATTATCGACGAATTTTTCAGACAAATATATTAACAAAAAATAATAATTAATACATTTACGTTTCGGTCCGGATTTGGATTTTCTTCAGAAATATGTAATCTAAAAAATATAAAAAAGAATTTAATTCTTTTTTATATTTTTAGATTTTATATATCTGAAGAAGGTCCAAATCCGGACCGAAACGTCAATGTATTAATTATAATTTTTTGTTAATATATTTGTCTGAAACATTGCACGATAATTTTATTAATTGAAAAATCATAGATTGCACAAATAACCTTTTAGCAATATTGCGAACATCACAAAATTGCGTAGACAATAGATATAGTAAGGAATTATTTTCTATTTTGTAAGGTCATGAAGAAATCACAATTTCTGTCGAACCTTGATCATTAAAAACTTTAACAAAAAAAAATTGTTATTTTTTGTAATGTCTCCCGTTTCACATAGCTTCAAAATTTTAAATGTTAAAAGAACTGTATATCCAAATTTTATTCGGAGCCTGAGAGGTCTGCCAGCCATCCAACAAAATTTGTAAGGTAGACAATCATAATATTTAATGTTTCTCTATAATATGATATTTGCTATTCGTTTCCATGGTTACCTGCATAATATGTTTCACGTCATGTAAAACTTAACCAAAGCGTGCTTAACTTATTTCTTTCTGACAGATCTACAGAATACAAGAACAGCTGATTTTTTTATTTTAAAAATATTTCAGAAACTAAGTTTAGAAAAAAAATTTTTTTACATAACTTTCTTGTAAAAATAAATAAAATAATAAACCGTTAGGGAAAATATACCATTATTATATAAAAAAAACGTTATGCCATATATGTTTTCTGCACATGCACCGACTTCCTCAAAAACAATAGAGCTCTTCATATTTGCATATCAAACATCCTCCCAAAATTCGGTTTCAATCCGCTCGTCCGTTTGTCCTGTATCGTGTACACAGACAAAACATACGCATAGACTGTTTCCAAAAATATTTTTTTTATTTGGATTCGAGTGACCTCAAAACGAAAAATATTGTAAAATTTCAAAAAGTGAATTATGGTGTTGGAATGGTAAAAAATTTAGTAGTGTTGTTCAGTTGACTTTTTTGTACGGTGGGAGTTCTGACTATAAATAATTCTAAACTAAGGATCCCGCTTGCTACAGATCTAACATTCAATTACCGACGTGATCGATTGATGACATCTGCTCTGGCTAGATTTGCAGGTGGGGCAACTAGATAAGATCCAATCTTTAGCGTTTAATAACCTTCACAAGTTCACAGTTTCAGTCTTTAATGAGATTCAACAGAAATAAAACAAGTGTTCATTGCATTTAAAAAAAAAACAACCATAAAACAAAAATACTAAATTAAATTAAAGTTGGAATAATTTTGACTATGCAATGTTTTGTCAATCATATTACATTCGAATTGGACAGGAAACGATTTTTGCAGATAAAGAATAATTCATAATTGCAGTCGTTTAAATAAAAATTATAAGAATTTATATGAAGCAATATAATTCACAATTCAGCAAAAAAATTAATAAAAATAACATGCAATATACACTGCAAAAAATGTTTTCGATATTAATATTGATTTATTTTTTTATGATTTTAAACAAAGAAGTGTTTAGTGAAGTGAACAATAATACTTCAATTAACTGGAGTTTTAAATTAGATGATAAAAAAGAAGATAATGAGCAATTAAATAAAATCGTTGGTCCGATAAGAAAAACGAACAAAAGTATTTCTCAATATGTTGACAGAAGTAAAACTGTGGCACTTATTACGCCGAATCCGTTAGATGTAAAAAGTGCCGGTTATTTTCAAAGAAATGGGAAAAGAATTCTCGGTAATCATATATCGGTAAATAACAAAAGTTACGCGCCAATTAAAACTCAAAATAATACTGACATTTTGTCTAATCGATTGTTACCGGTTAGTCAAGATCACTACGACGTTAAAAAAAGACGAATTGAAGATTATGATTATCAACTGAGCGATCAAGGTGAGCTTAAAAAGCCAATGGCTAAGCATTATGAGATTTATTTTAAAACTCCACAAGTGTGAATTCGCTTTTCACAATTTTATAACAAATGCTCTACTTGAGATCTCTGGAATGTAAAAAAAAATGTTTTTTCAAAAGTTTCTCTGTTGTCTGTCAGCACGATACTGGTCAAAAGGCAGCGGATCGAAAACAATTTTTTGTAGATGTCTATTTATACTTCAACCCAATACAGTGCAGAATAATAAATCATTTAGGTTCGATTTTTTTGACAGATTCAATCGGTACCATAGAGTAAATACCTAGTCTTGGGTCCAGCACGATAACTCGATGTGCCCAAATTTTGGGCTTTTTTTTAATTCACAGAAAACGCTAAAGTATTCGGTTCCAAATAAAAAAAAAAAAAAACTGCGGATTATTCACAAATTTCCTCAAAAATACGTAAACAATTTTGGCCTTTCTTTTGAATCTAACCAATCAGAAATCACATATACACGTCATAACAACTGGTGTAGAATTACTGTATTACTATCTCACTTTGTATATACACGACCCCGTAATTGTTTTTAAAGAACTTCCCCCAAACGCCTTCCCCTTTTCACTGAGCAAAAAAAAATAATAAATTTTAAAAAATCAATTTTCCGCTTTTAAAACGACTAATAATACTATAGTTATATGTTATTTAAAATAATAAATAATTTCCAATGGGTATTTTGCACATCGAGTTATCGTACTCTAACCCCTAGTCTTATTTTAAATCATTCCCAAATTCAGCTAAAGACTTAATCTATATATATAAAAATCTCGTGTAACAGTGTTTGTTATCGAACTCCTTCGAAACGGCTTACCGATTTTTATGAAATTTTTTGTGTATAATTGGTAGGTCTGAGAATAGGTCGTAGGTTATTTTTTATACCCCTAGGTGATAAGGGTGGCTCTCTCCCGATTTTTTTTTTATTTTTTGGCCAAACATTTTTTAAATTTTTTTATGATTTGCCACTAAAAATACTTATAACCCTAAATTTTCACCGTTCTACTACCAATTTCTATTTTTTAATAGCGATATTAGTATTTTTACTTTCATCCACAGAAGCGCAATAGGGTTGCAAGATGGCAATATAACGGTAAATATTTTTGTTGGATAGCCCATTTATCAAGGAACGCTATAGGCTATATAATATCACGCTACGACCAATAGGAGCGGAGGATCAATGAAAAATGTTGAAAAATATAACTGATTTGTCCGCCCGACAAAAACTTTTGAACGGTAACTCCGATCATCATGAAATTTGGACACAATATTCATCTCGGTAAACTAAGATGAATGTGCGTACTCATCTCCCTCCCCCATTCGTTCTTTTGAACCCTATTGAAACCGGGCGGGACCACTAGTAAACAATACATTTTAAAACTGTTATATAATAATACTGGATTGTACAATGTAGGTATATCTAGTTGCGTAATTGGGTTTATTACGACGATGTGTGACATGTTAACCCTTACGTGAGTGACAAAAAAAAACAACATCATCAGAGTTACGAGGTACCCGGGTACCTTATACAGTTTATATGTAATGTAAACAATCAAGAGTTCTGCTTTAATATAACTTACTTTGATTATTACTAGGTATAGTCCAAGCTCCCATGACAGAAAAAGTTACCCCTACGAACACCTCAAAATTATAAAGTGAAAATGGCTGAAAAACATGTAAGACACATGTTACGCCCGCCAGACTAGTAAAAATTTTTTGTTATTTTGTATGAATTTTTAAATTGAAAAAAAACCTTTTTTTTTCCGAAACACCTGCTTGAAATTTATACAATTTGTAGTAAATAATGTACCATTTTTGAAAAAAATTGTCTGGCTGACAATTTTTGTTAATCAGTTTGTCAGACTTAATTTGTTATAAATTTTTTTTTATGAAGTCTGTCATAGTAAATAACATTTTTTCGCAGACAGACCAATTTTTATGCAGAAAATAATGACAAACCTTCTTTCTGAAAAAAATTAAGGTTGTGTTGTGACACGGCCCTTGTAAAAGCTGATTTGTTTATGAAATAAATATAGTTTAAAAAAAACTAAAAAACACGCTTTATATCGAACTAAAAAGTAAAAAAGATTGGTTGTCTGTAAAGTCGGTTTACGGACGATAGTTTTACGTGATAACGTATTCCGTAATACATAACCTAAATTTATATAATAATTCGAATCTATGATATTGCATCTTTCGCTTCAAATTTAGGTTAATTTTATTTATTTAAATTACTCACCATATAATATAATTGTTTTTTTTAACTTTCTTTCTTTCGTATTTATTTTAAGTCTCAAAGATTAGCTGTCATAATATTTATAAAAGAATTGTTTCACTGTTTATATAAAATTCCAAAACCTACTTACAATATTTAAGTATTTTCATACGTCAAAAAATTGATTTTTATAATGATAAAATTTGTAAGAAAACGATTTTTTCGAGAGATGAGACCTAGCTAAAACGATTTTTTGCCCCCCAAAATCCCTTTTCAGTAAATTTCATCCAAATCGTTAGGGCCGTTTTCGAGAAAAGCACGCACAGGGTCAGGCGGAACGTTACGACCGTTAGGAACGTTAGGAACGTTACGACCGTTACGACCGTTAGGAACGTTACACTTTTTCGTGCATGCAGCCGGTGTTTTATCAATTTATAAGATTGGTGATTCATCAATTTATAAGACGTTATCACGTCAAAAATATTTTTTTTAAAATAACAAATCTTTGATTAACGTCTGAATAGAACTCTTCAAGTAAATAAAATTGTCGACCAATTTTTCTCAGACCATATATTGACAAAAAATAATAAAAATACAAATCAATATAACACAAGATGACGTTTCGATCCGGATTTGGATCTTCTTCAGAAATATCTAAAAAATATAAAAATTAATTAGTATTAAGTTATTTATTATCTAATAGATTGCACGCAACATTGAAAGTTTGAATGATTAAAAAAATAATGAAAAATTAATAATAAACAAATATTAGTGTAAAAGCGCTATTTTGGAATGTTTAATGTTAAAATTAACAGCGCTGTTAAATTTCTGTTTTACTTTTACTTATGTGATGTTAAATTTGTTTAGAAAGTGACAAAAAATTAACAGCGCTGTATATTATTATATTGACCATACAGAATATAGCCCCATAAATCCTATATGGGAATTGATGGCTCTACACTTGACATGAATGTGATTCGGGGGTGTTTCTCACTTGCTATTTATTTTCTGTGGGTGCTAGAGATTCCGAGCACTCATGGAGTCGACGCACCTGACTATTATAAAAGTGGCTAACTAGGTATACGTGTTTATACTTTATACTTTTAATAGCGTTTCATCAAATATAAATAATTCGCACAATTACTATTTTCAGTTTATTTAGGTATTACTTTTTCCATTATTTTGTTTTTAACTTCCCAGTACATCGTCCCGATGTACTGGGAAGTTAAAAATAAATAATATAATAATATATTACAATAACGTCCCGTTATTGTAATATGTCCAAAAATCGAAATAAAAATGTTTAACAATTTTTTTTGTTTCAATACTATTTTACACTATTTTTGAAAAGATGTTTATGTGCTTAAATACGTACGTACGTGGTCATTTATTTCTAAGGTGAAATCTCGAGACTAAAAAATGATTTCGACAACATTAAGGTGTTAATGGGCACGTATTAATATAAATACAAACTGAAAGAAATATTTTCAAAATCGATTCAGTCATTAATTTTTTGTTTAGACAAAAAACTTGAAAAAGGGGATTTTGACCTTGTTAGGGTGCCAAACAAAGCGTACCTACTTACATCAATATGATCCAAAAGATTTTTTTTTTCAAAATCGGCCCAGCCGTTTTTTTTTTCGTTAAAACATAATGACTGCAGAAAAGTGTATTGTAGAATTTTTTGAGAAATATTTCTTATGTCTACCTAATTTGTTCAGATAATACTGGGAAGTTGGTTGTGTACTTGACGGATTGTTTTTTTTTTTTTAATTTTTATGCTTACGTAGGTACCATTATTCACATTATTCAATAACAAATTACGTTGTGGTTTTAAAATCCGGATTTCAATTAATTTTAAAACGTGTGCGTTTACGCATTTATGGTTCACTGAACCGTAATAACGAGACAAATTTGATACTTGACTAATTATGTTACATTATTTTCAAGTTCAGTTTTATTCATGTTCTTACACATTTTATGCTAACTAATTAATTCTTTTAAAATACTTCTACACTACAATTCACATTCAATATTCTAAAAATCGGCTTGTCACTATCTCTAAATGTGATACATCTTTTAAATGTGACCACTCCAGAAATACCTGAACCAATAAATCCTTTAGGGGGGAGAGGCTTCAACGGGTGAAAAAAACACTTTTTACAATTTTTTTTAGAGATATCGTTAAGAAGTGGATATATTTTAATGTTTTGCATGTAACCAGCTTCATCGAACAACGTTTTGTAATTTTTTTTAGAAAAATATTGAGAAATAAGTCGGTGACGAAGCATTTTCGAGGACGCCTTTTATAAAAGATGATTTGCGGTTTACACTATATCTCAGCGTAGAATTATTTGAAATCAAAAAACCAAAACAATTTAGTTAAAACAGATGTTTTTAAAAACCCCAAGGTTTTTTTTCTATTTTTTTTATTTTTTAATTTTTTGGTGGTTGTTTGAAATTAAAATTGCGATTTTTCACGAAAAAATCCGCCATTTAGTAGCTGTAAAACCCCTTTAATGTAACAAAAAAAGTGTCAATAAACTTTTTCAGTACTTGTGCAAAGATTTTTCTACTTCGGGTTAAAATTAATGCACCACTCCGTTTTTACTATCATATTTTTAATGCTGAAAAATTTAGTTCATAATTTAAATGGAAGAACTCTTTCATTACGATTTACGACATATTTTTAATATTGAATGAATAATCGAACTGTATCCATTTTTTGTTTGCTTATGAAAGCACGGTAAGCTTGAATCCATCAGATGACCATCAAAGACTAAGACAAAGGCTAGTAGATGGATGCAAAGGAGTCAAAATAAATGTCGAATCATTCGTGACCCACCAATCCAATATGCTCTATGACAGAGATATGACGGACAGGGTATCTTTTTCCAGGCCTTTGCTATACTTTTTCAAGACCATCTAATGATTCCAAGCTTATCCTGACTTAATCAAAAAACGCTGTGTATTTTCAATCCAATAATTCCTTCAATAGACATTAAAAACATAGTTACCACTGCACTACTTTGTCCAGGAAGTGTATTCGAGTTTTAGACGCGGATGGTCTCAGTTGCTCATCGTCTATAATTTAAAATACAAGCAGAGCTACTTAACTCGATTTAACTTGAAAAAATTCGAGTATTTATTGACTGTTCGACTAAAAAATCTACTACTAGCACACTTCTAATCTTATGTCTACTCTTAGTTACAGGAGATTTCTCATCAAACGAAAACCGACGACCGGCACTTTCGGTGATCGAATATCAAGACGACATCAAATACGACCAAGGATATTTACAAAAACACGAGAGCGGTTACAACGATAACTATCGATATGCCGATTCATATACACGAGGTTACGAACATTACTTCCCGCCGGAAAAACATATGATGTACGATAATCAACATCCTCCAACTCAAGCCTACAGATATTCAGTCTATGAACGTCAACCGCCATCTCAAAATCCAGGCAGACTGTTTTTTCAGCCACCTTTTCAACCCCCTTTTCAGCCCCCTTTCCAACCACCATTTCGTCCAGCACCATTTTTCCCGCCAACTGGAAACGGAAATTGCAATGACAATCAGCCTTTGACAACAACAATTATAAATTTAGGTAGTCAAGTATTAAATGTTGTTAGATGGGCTATCGGTGGTGGAATTGCGTTAACTGTACCTTTATTATTGCTTAAGTTTTTCATTTTTCCATTTAAATTATTGAAAATATTTAAAGTTTTGTTCCATCTTGGTTTGATAGTTCCGCTTGCAATCAAATTCCTGTTGCCTAGGATCTTCACCAGATTCAGATATTTGTCGGATGACGTAATTGAAAGTAAACATGTCGATTTTTATCCAATTGAGTGGAACAATATCACTGATACTTTTTGGGAAGCGTTTAATCATGTATTTGAAAATGGTACTAATAGTTCTTAAAATTGTAACACTTTTAATTTAAAAATTTGTTATTTTAAAGATCGATTTTTGTCCAGTTCAAAGGAGAAATGTTTTCATAAAAGATAATATACATAGGATTGTCATGCAACGTTAAAAAACGTAACAAAAACTATGCTATCTAATAGTCAAAAAAAATTGGTTTGAAAATGGCCTTAGCTTACTATGTGATCACATAAGTACAGTTTTCATACATGCAAGAACAAATGTCGTACATCAAACTCTCTGTCATCTATATTTACTAATTTGGTCGAAGTTACCGTAGACTTGATTGAAGTCTATCAAAAATTTTAAGCATAAAAAATATTAAATTAATATCGACAATATATATTCACAAAATTCGAATAGTCACGTTTTTACAAATTTGACAGCTTACCCATTTACAGCCGATTCTATACGGGCGTGACTATCGACAATTTTTTTTTTGTCGCAAAAATGAATAATTTTTGTGAACGCAACCGGCTTCGCACAGTTATTTCGTGCAGGTTATTTTCACAGTTAAGCAGGGGTACACAATTTTTTAATTCATTTTTCTAGGGTCTCTGGTCTCTATTCTCTAAATAATTAAAAACAAAATAATTTCGCCGGTTGTAAAGGATTAATTCGTTGATAAAGTAATTCTCAGATAACATTCCAATGTTGAGAGGAAACATATATTTAAATATACATCACTGTTGCAACTGATTGATAACGTTATTTCAAATCACTTATTTTTTTTTTCTCCCGTTCGGTGGAATAATATTATCGATACTATTTTTGGGAAGCGCTGAATCATGTTTTTGAAAATTGTCGTACCACTAGTTTTTAAGCTGTCATTCTAACAGTAAATTTAATTATCATTTCATTGTAATAATTCAGCGATGCGTAGTAACAGTAAAAAGTTATTTTATTATCTAAATTCTAAAGTAATTCCCATGAAAGTTTTATTATCGAAATGCCACAAGCCCAACGCTAATTCTCTATATTTCCAGAGAAGAGCTCTGAGAATTTTGTCAGGTTGTGAGTACAGAGATAATGTGAGAAATGATTTTATTGAATGACTCCCTCTTCTAGATATTTTTGGCAAATGCTTATTACATGGTAATGAGAATAGCAAAAACTGCAAACTCACACTAGCATGGTAATGAGACAAGTTACAGGTAATTTTAGATTTTTACGTCATAAAAAACCCATCGCCTGGAAATATCTATTTAGAAAATAATATAAAAAAAAAATAAAACAAATAAATATACATAATTAAGGTTGAAATAAAAATAGAAATGTGTGTATCAACTGCTGTGGTTATTAGCGCACAGGGAAAGGATCAAAGGAAAAAGGAACAAAAAGGAAAGGAAAAAGAAAAAAATTGAAGAAATTAAATAAGTAGGGAAATATCTATTTTGCACCCATACTTGACGAGTATACAGGGTATTTAATTTTTACAGGCGCGGCATATATATATTATATCTATGTAAAATATCTCCGTTTGATTTACATTGGTGTGTCAAGTTATGTCAAATAGTGGTCTAAATTTGAAATATTGTCTTAAATTTCAGGTGAATGAGTTTGGTATCGTGCTCCATGTGTAAAAAGTGTATGCACTTTTAACACTATTTCGTTTGTAATACAAAAGTGTAAGTAACTCTAAACTTGCGTAAAATCTGTCATGCTGTCATTTTTTTTTGTTAATTGTAATACACATAAAAATCTGCTCAGAACATGTTCAGAATCACTGGCCAGTTTGTTATAAATGTTCCAACAGTTTACACTTTTGTTAAACCTAACATACACTTTTCAATGTAAGCTTTACTGAGTTATCTATATACTAGGTACACTTTAGTTCAGGCAACTTAAATTTAGAAGACATAATTAAAGTAGGTACTGTAGATTTTTTAGAGTTATAAATATGGTACTAAAAATAGTTGACAAATGTCAATATTTTTGAAGTTGAAATTGTTCCGTCGCCCAATTGGCTGGAATTGTTTTTTTATTCAGAACCTATAGAAGGTACTTAGAACATAGGTAAAAAAATTTGAAAAGAAGTTTGACCTTGCAGCCCATCCCTGGAACTTTCCGCTATTTTCGAGTTCAAAACGCTCAAAAATGTCTAAAATATAGCAGGAACTTTATTTTTTAGTTCTTCGAGCTCAAAAAAAATTGCACTCCGGGAGTGCCGGCAGAAGTGAAAACAAATTTTCGATCAGGTCACGTGTCCTGACGCGAGTTTAACATTTTTTACCCATTACAAAAATAGTGTACAAAAGTTTTCGTCTTACGAATTTTCGATCAGGTCACATGTCCTGACGCGAGTTTAACATTTTTTACCCATTACAAACAAAAAGTGTACAACGCCGCTAAAGAAGTTTTCACTTCAAAAACACTTTCTTACTAATTTTTCGTTCACGATATCTAGTAAACAAATGAACCGATTTTGATGCGGTCTGCGGCGATCGACACAGTTTTTTAACCTATAAGAAAGTAAATTATTACAAAAAAATTGATGTGATAAAAATTTTACGAGTACTATGTACAGAAAAATAAAATAATTTCCTAGACAGCGAACCCAATACCTTCTGCTTTATTAAACAAAAACAATATTAATACAGAACCAACAATGAATTGAATTGAGAAAAATTAAAGTATAAAACATAAACTAGTTCAACTACCAACATAAAACTGATAGTATTGGTAATGAGAAATAGTTTAAATAGATGGGTACTAGAATTTTCTTATTTTATACGTTTGAATATTTTTGTACCTGTCTGGCAGTTTCCAAAATATAATATGTTATAATACGTTATTTTTCTATGTGAGAAATTTAAATTAAATATCATGTTCAACTACATTTTTAGATAAAACTCATCGTTTAAGTTTTAAGTATCAAATTGTGACATAGTTACTAGTTACTAAAAATATAATATACATTGTCCATTTATAGAAAAGTAAATGTTGGACGTTGGTGTCCGAAAAATTACTGAGTAATAAGCGGTTAACAGGTAAATAATAGGTAATACGTTTAACGTCATGTTCTCGATAATAGATGCCTCTACACAATCACAATCTTCATTTTAACGAGTTCTAAATAGGTACCAGGTTTCTACATCAGATATCTGATTCTACAAAATAACGGGTTTGATCATGTACTGTACTGTACTGTATAATTATCCTCGACCCTATTTAAATGTAATTTTTTTTCCTAATACTATAATAACAATTATTATTATAATTATTATTATCTTTGATTCATCCACAACTCTCGCTTATGTGAGGGCTTATGTCTGGCGACACCTAATGTAAAGATTAGATCTTGCATGATGTTAAATGCCAGCTGCAAATTGCTTCAATATTAAAATTATTGTCTGTTAAAATATAACACTGTAGATTAAAGAAACTCAGTCCGTCGCGATAGTGGAAAGATTCGTGGTTTGTATTCTGACGGAAACAGTGTTTTAAAAAATAAATTTTTCCAATATAGCGAAGAAACAATGGGTGTTTCTTAACAATTGTAATATTATTATTATGTAATGTCTTTTTTTGTGATAGGAAATAATTATTAGTCAAAATTGGTTCCTACGTTCTAAAGTTCCTATTTTTTTAAAAATTTAAATTATATCTTTAACTATTATAAATAACTCTACATTCAAATGTTCCTAATTTTTAGAAATTTAATTTAGGTGAATATTTATTATAAATTTGGTACTTATTAGTAATATTAAATCTATTTATTAACTAAACAGTTTTTTTTTTCATTTATTTTCTATTCAAAGGATTTCCTCTCCTTACTGTGACAAACGTTTTCTAAAAAAATAATCAAATCGGTGCACGTTTGCAGAAGTTATTGCGTACAAAATACATTTCCATAGACTGACACATACACGCACAGCCGTCACATAGCAAATAACTTTCTTTTTGCGTTTTAACGTTATTAGAACCAGAATATAATCTTAACTCAGATACGATTTTTTGACCTATTATTAAGCTTCCATTTCCTTGGTCGCTGCACATGACGCTGGTTTTTCCGCTAGATTGGCTGCTAGGACTTGTTCATATTTATATATGAAACATCCTCCTAAAATTTGGTTTCAATTCGCTCATCCGCGCGTTTGACCTGTATCGTGTATAGAGACAAACGCACAAACTTTTTCCAAAAATACGGTTCTTGGATTCGGGAGACCTCAAATCGAAAAAAAAATTTTAAAAGTGAATGTTCACCTAAATTAGTATCATTCTCCACTTATAGTATTGGAATGGTAATATAGTTAATAAATTAATAAAAACGCAATAATTGCTATGCGTCTAAGATGAATAGCTTCTGTTGTAATCGCGTTGTTTGCAGCGCCATGGTCCTCTTCATGTACATTCTCTGGTCCATCCATCTTGTTTCCCAGTGTATTAGGATATATTTTTTAGTTTAATTTAGAGTACGTTTAATTTATAAGTAATCTTGTAATTATACTTATTGGTGTAGAAGTTAAAAATCAGTATATTAAAAAAAAATCGCGTTGTCGTCCATTTTTGTTAACATTCAAACTGTCACTGCGTATGCAAAAATAAACCATCTACAAATTCAGCTTCAGAACGCGCATCGTGCAAACTCTGAAATCTGGCAGCGAAAACAAGTAGACAATCGTGCAGCGAAACCAGCATCGTGTGTAGCAAACTTTACAGGACATGAAAGCCATTATTGTTGACAATCAACAGTCAAAGTTATTTGAGCGTAGTACTAATTCATATTTATTCTTTTTTTAAATAGTAAATTGAAAAATCAATTGATTTTTCATCTTAGATTAGACCCTGGAAACTGGGGACTAATAATTAAAAATATTTTTAACAAAAAAATTGAACCGAGTTCAAAAAAGGCACTAAAAAGTAAAAAATAATAATTGCGTATTGAAATGTTTTGGAGTCGGTGTAGTTTTCGGAATAGATTTGATTTTGGCTGACACCGACTCCAAAACATTTCAATACGCAATTATTTTTTACTTTTTAGTGCCTTTTTTGAAGTCGGTTCAATTTTTTTGTTAAAAATATTTTATTTTTCTCTTTTTAGTGTTAATCTAACACTAAAAATCGGTGAACATACATAAAAAAACATTATGCATGCCTTTGAAATTTGAGAGTTTCTCTCGATTTCTCCGGGATCCACCATCAGATCCTGACTTGGTTCCGATGGGACCACCTCGGAAGTGCACTCTTTCGAATAAAAAAAAAATTTGAAAATCGGTTTATAATTGACGGAGAAATCGGTGAACATACATAAAAAAAAATATACAGACGAACACAGAACCTCCTCCTTTTTGTTGAAGTCGGTTAAAAAAAAACACGAATGCGTCATATAAACATTGGCATCGCAATAAGCTCAACTTTTATCAAGCCCAACACGAAAGTAACAACTATGATAACAACATAATTAGGTGAGCTATTCATATTAATTATCAATATAATATTTACAGTGTATTTAATAATTTATAAAAGTGTGCATATTGATTTGTTTAACAAAGAGTTTGTGCTTGCAATTTACAGTCATTATGTTTATATCTAAGCAATTTAATACCGTAATACCTTACTAATTCGGTCGTCAGCAGTTCATCGCTTTTTCTCCAGGGTACTTAATGAATTACTCCGACGTCAGTAATCCATTTTATTTATGCTACTTCCAGAAAATTAAGTTACTATAACTAGACAAAATCTTATCATTGTCTGTAATTGTAAGTTTTTAACGAAATAGATGTACACTTTATAGGATAGTTACTTAGACCGAATTGACCGTTTTCAAAATTGTAGTTAAAAAGTGTATTTATTTGGTCCTGGTTAACACAAAAAGTACATAACTAATTTGTATCGTTTCCACTAAAGGAAGCTGAGTAGTCGTCAAAAAACAACCACTAACGCACATGCAGGTTCGGGTAAAGACTCCTGAAATACGAGTCAGTCAGTATGTCATTTAAGATTATTGAATTTTATGTATTAAAGATGAACTGCAACTTTATGCAAAATCAGTAATTTTAAAAAATATGATTAGTCGTTCATATGTAAGGTGAATGTCCGTTTTATTAATTACTTTGAAAAAGTTCACATTATTTTTTCAGTTTATTCATTTCCAAAGCATTTGTGAGTTGACAACTCAGAATCGTCTCTTTTTTATAAAAAAATTATCAGTGTAACTAAACAATGTTAATATTCTATTTAATAATTCTGTGCAGTGCAAGTTTTATAAACGCGCAAACAAATGAAAATAATAAAACAATTGCTCGAGAAAATGTTGAATCAAAACCGGTTTCAAATCAAAGCACGTTTACGGTTGAAGAAGTAGTTCCTCCAATAATAGACGACAGCATATCTGAAGACAGGAAAATAACTGAAGAAAAACCTCAAGTATATTTAAACAACATTTTCCAAAGACCACAGCATCCTATCTATGATCAGCTTCCATCAGTGGAAGCTGCAAATGTAGAATGCGTTGATTGTGATCGTAATCATGAAATGACTGAAAATTTCATGAAGAAAATGTTTCCAACACTTAATGTTCCTGGTCTTATAAATGAAATAGAGGAAATCGAACCATTCGCTCCTGTCGAAGAAGAAAAACTGAAACACTTGGAAGGTACCGAACATGATTTTGAAAAAGAACTATTTTCCGAAAACAAAAAGCGATCACAAAGAGCAACCAGATTGATTCTGGTGAATCCATCGCAACTAGAACAGTTCAACAGTTTCCAAACACACCAATCAAATATTCAACTACGCGAACCAAACAATCCGCTGTTCGTTGTTAGAAGAAATTCTGAAGGAAACCAACAACGAGTCCCAAAAAACGAAAAGGTTAGTGTATTGCAGTTTCAAGAATTTCCAACGGAAACAACTCAAATCAACTTTAGAAATGCTCTTGGACAAATTAAGACACATTTAGAAAACTTGTCCTCAACTTTGTTGAAGTTTAATGAATATCAAACAAAGCTGGATCCAAAAAAATACAATAATAATAATATAAATCAAAATCTGCTCGAAAATCAAGTCATTTCGACGATCAGCAATTTGAAAGGGGATTATAATCGTAAAGGCGATCATTTTGAAAGTTTACTCGATGTCAAAAAAATAAATCAAGATGTCGAAACTTTACAAAACCTGTTTTCACATTTAATTTCGGGCCATAGTACAAACAGAATAATTCCAAATAATTATTTGGTGGACTTGTCTAATCTAATTCAAGTTTTGCACGCGGAGGTTGTGAAAAAAATTAGCGATGCGGCAGTTGATGAACTTACAGTAAATCCTGTTAGTCAATTTGAGGGGCGATTTAACAACAACAATCATGAAAGTGACGATGAAAAAATTTTTAGAAACGCCCAATTAAATATTGCTCTTCAAATAATGGACGTACAGCACAATTTAAAAAGCCTTCAAGAATTACAAGTAAGTACTGCTACCCCTGAAAATCAGCAAAAACTTGTGGAAGAACTGAAAACAATTCAAAGCAGATTGGGAAGTATACAAGAAATATACAAAAACTTGTTGGATAAAATATTTATTAAAAAAAGTATGTTGCCCGGATTCACAAATACGAGTGATTCAAAGAACGAGGAAAAAGAACTTCGAGATTCAGTAGAAAGATTAGATGAACTTAAAAATAAAATGAAGGCATTATTAGATGAAGCGGTAAACCAATTTGAACAATCGAAAACCAAACAAAACAATACTACTAAAGCAAATGTTCGAAATCAACCCGAAGGAGGCCAAGTAGAAGAAATTGAGATAACCGACACCATAAAAAACGAAAATGAAGGAATCATAAAGAAAACAAATCCTAACATTCAGATGCAAACAATAGCGGCCGCTACAAAAACGCTAGAAGGTATTAAAAGAGTTATTGCCAGCAACGTTAATCGACCTATCGATGGCCTCAATGCAGAAGTTGTAAATCAGTTACCGAAAGATCATCGAATCATAGCTAAATTGGATCCCTCAACAATGACATCACAACAATTGAAAGAACTTGAAGAAAAGTTTAAAAACGGGACTTTGAGACAATCCTCCGACGATTTTATAGAACTACCAATAAGCGAACAGGAAAAGCTCGACAATATTAAATTAATTCAAACTGTGAATCCGAATTTAAACGATAAAAAGCGATTAAATGAAGCAGCTAAACGTTTAGCAGCCATCAAAGCTCAACTTGGTATAAACATAAATGCGCCTTTAAGGGCGGTGCAAATTGATTCAGATGACGACCATTTTTCGTTGTTCCGTGCAAGCGAAGACAACGCTGAAAATCAAGTTACTTATTATGGAACTCAAGACGCACCTCAGCAAAGTGAATACGATCAACAGGCGTATGCAGCTCAACAAGCACCACAAGTTGATCAAATCGACGTAAAACCTGTGTACAATGCTCAATTACCTGTTTATCCCACGATAAAGGATCGATTCGAAATAAAAAAAGATGAAATTGAAGCGAAGAAACAAGACTTATTGAAGAAAGTAGTGAATAAAAAAATTCAAAAGTTTTCAACGATTGCCAGTGAACTGTTTGGATTTAGTCAACCAGATAATTCATACGATTATAATTATGGAAGAAGCAGTGACGGAGGAATATTTTCTCTATTAGGCGGTCTAGATGATTCTTCAAGTGATTCGTCCGAATCAAATCCGTTGATGTCACTTCTAGGTAGTTTTGGATTCAATGGAATTATTCCAATGATGATATTTAAAGTGCTATCTAAAGGTCTTGAGATACTTGCGTTTTTAAAGAAGTCTAAATTCATCAGAGCTTTCCTAGTACCTATAATCGGTGTATTAGTTATTAATGCTGTAATGATCTTTTTGATTTGGTGGCTTTATCCGGAAGAATGTAAACAGATTACTGGTTCTAATTTTTCGCATACTACTTATCCTGTAAATACTTACACAGCAAATACTGCCAGTGCAAGCGGTACTTCGGCCTACAAGAGTAGTTAACACGTTGTGATATAATTTTAAAAACTTTGA
Source organism: Xanthostigma xanthostigma (assembly GCA_963575645.1). Taxonomy (NCBI): domain Eukaryota; kingdom Metazoa; phylum Arthropoda; class Insecta; order Raphidioptera; family Raphidiidae; genus Xanthostigma; species Xanthostigma xanthostigma. The sequence goes on along the minus strand of OY754467.1, from coordinate 29,405,904 downwards.
AATGTCATGTTGTTTTTTTCATTTTTCAAGTTAGTGCTTGTGAAACAATGTTTACAAGAAATGCAATTTACACGTTGTTGTTTTTTATTTTGATATTTTTTCAGAATTATTAAATCATAAACTGATAAATTAAACTATTTAAAGCTAAGATGATTAAAATTCCATCTGTAGAAAAATGTGACCAAATTTGAAACCCATCACTCCCACCATATGGTCAGAGAAACGGGTACAGATACTATATTTTTCGCTTATTTAAATATAGATACAATGCTATTTTTTATATATACTGTTCGTTTATAAACTTTTTTTAAATACATGCATGTAATCTAACTGGATTATTAAAACTGTTTTTTTTAATTTTTCTAAAACTTTCAGAATAATTTAATCGGGCTATTAAGCTGTTCATTAATAATATGTACTCTTTTATCGAATTACATTGTCATCCAACGTGCTTCAATAATTTATTTAAATCTTATATTTCAAAAAGTTTTACTTGATTATAATTACAATGTAGTCGTTTAATCAATATCAAAAATTCGATTAATATGCTTCACTTTAATTAGATTTAACTCAATATGGCATTTTGAATATTTAAAGTATGAATAAAATATACATAAAAACGTTTAGTTAAATGCTAAATAGGTAACTACCGAGTTCTTCCTGAAAAAATGCTGCAATCCCTAACAAGTTTTTTTGTTTTATTTAGTCTTGTAGAGAGTTCTATTTTGAATACAATGATTTCTAAAAAGTTGATTTCAATTTTTAGATCGAAAAAGTTAATAAAATATTAACCAAAATTTAATAGGTAGGTCAATATTTATTTCAGCCAACGCTCCTAATTTTCTCAAAAGGGATTTAAAATTAATTGTGTTACATATAATTGATACCTATGTTATTTTAAACATTTTCATTTATTGTCTTGAAGTCAATTATTGTTAATAAAATTATTAATGCATTGATTACTTATTTATAACAACCACATCTAATTTCAGTGGTTTTTAAATTCGTATGATTTTATATTGAGCATACCTATTTTTTTTTGAAAACTGTTTTCCAGAAATTCCAAACGTTCAAAACCGAATAAGTAAATCAAGGTAAGTAAAATATTTCCACTGAAAATATATTTATAATTTTATTTTATTATCCTAACTTTTTTCAAATAAAATAAAGTTTAGAACTAGATCAAAAAAGACAAGGTACCTTATTTGTTGTATTTAAAAATGGCAATTTGCAAAAAAAAATTGCAATACAAAAAATGTAGGTACTTAACGTGGTAGGTACAGGTAAAATTTTATTTGAAAAGTAGGTCGAACATAAATACAAATAAATCCTACCTTTATCAGAAATTTAAGTTTTTAACATTTAAATTGCTTCAGTAATTTTTTTAAAATACATTTGTAGTTTAGTAATTAAATTTAAAAAAAAGTAATTGCTTAATATTCATGAACGTGCAAACCACGTATTGTAAATTCACTAAAACGTAAAAATAAAGAACTTATAAAAAAATTAAACCGCCTTCAAAAAAAACCCAAAAGCAGAAATATACCAAAAAATTGAGGTCGGCACTAATTTAATAAAAGTAGATTTGTAAAAAGTTTTAGGCGTCGACCTTAACATTGTATTACTTTTCTCTTTTCAGTTTTTTTTTTTGTTTTCTGGTTATAGGTATGTCAATGATAATCAGAAATTTTTTTAAGTTTATCGACATTTTTTTTATGTAAGGACTATAATGACATTATTTTCGAAATATAAAATATGTCTGCAATGAATTCGACGTGGAACTTGATAATCGATCGAAGAACCATCTTCAGTATATCGGATATAGATAATTATTATTTCTGTGGTTCTTATATGCTTCTACAGTAGACAGTGACACCATGCTCTGCTGCATTTGTGCACTTGCTTGTAGACAGAGGCGGCTCAATTTGGATACATTTATGTAGAGTCCATCAAAATCATATGATATTTTAGCGTCTGTAAGATAAAAATACTGTTATTGTTAAAATAATAAGATATTTTGAAATGTGCCATTCAGTATGGTCATTGTTATAATTTACAGCTCTGTCTGTCTCACTTTAGCTTTTGTAGTGTCATATTTGTTGGACGAAAATTTAACAGCACTGCTATTTCTAACACTGACCTCACAAAATAGAACCATAAAACAATTAATAATAATCTATAGGTATACTATCATAATACATTTTAAAGCGGAAAAGTTTGCGTGTTTGTTTGTCGTAGGTAATATTAGAAACTACTGAAGCGATTTGAAAAAAACCGTTCAATGTTCGGATATCTTCCCGTGTGATTATTATTAAGAAAGGGGGATGGGCAGTGCGAAAATATAATGACACTTTTATGCTACCATTTTGACACAGCCTATAAAAAATATTTTAAATTACTTACTCAAAAAAACCCTCTTTTGAATATTTAAAATTAAATAGGTACTTAAAATACACTATTTTGTAGCAATGTGGACTAAAAAGTAATAAATAATTTTTAAATACATACAAAGATTTTGTTCGACAGCAACAGGAATTTCCTCAACTCGATATAATTAAATTTTTTGAATAAGCTTAAAATGAGAATGGCTTATTCAAAAAATTATATACCTACATATCGTGTTGTGGGACCTCCTATCGCTGTTGAAAATAATCTTTACATTTAAAAATTATTTTTTACTTTTTAGTTCAGATTGCTATAAAAGAGTATTTTTAAACTCTAATTTTAAAAATATTTTTTTTGTAGTTTGTGTAAAAATGGAAGCATAAAAGTGTTATTATATATTCGCAGACGCCATTTTTAAATATTATACCCTATGTCACTCCCACAATTAAGACGAAGGTAACGACACCTCACATATGTTAAAATCCATCAAGCCGTTTAGGCTACAGAGCGTGCCAAAAATAAAATAGACATTCATGCACACACTCGAAAAACATTATTTTCGTTCTGGGCAGTCGGATAAAAATACGCGAGATGGCATTTTTCTTTTCAGATAGCGTACAACCATTTGTTTTTCAGTTCCAGATCTTTTGGAAATACAAAACATATATGACTTAAACAGTATTATCAATGATTTATTATTTTAAATAAACTTATTCTCTACATACTACTAGGAACTGCGGTCAAGTTTGGCAGTTCCCATTTCTATTATGATGTGGTTATTTAAGCCCACTTTCATAGAATCTACAACTCATAAAATTCTCATCAGATCGATTTTTACGTAATGAATTACTTTCTTAAAAAAAAAAAATGGCGTCACGAGTGACACGTACTGTCTGCACTGAGTGCAATAAAAAATTAACAAAATATGATGATGTGTTGTGCTGTGCTGGAAAATGTGGAAACAGCTTCCATAGTGCATGCATCGGCATTTCCATAGAAGAACTTTCAGAAATGAAAACTCAGGATATAATAAAAAAATGGGTATGTAAAAGTTGTATATCAAACATAACCTCAGATATCTCAATACCGTTCAATCAAATCTCTAACAAAAGTAATGAATTTGATGAAAATAATGAAAAGGACAAAATTTATGATCCAAAACTTAACAAAATAGAAAAAAATATTGAGTTAATAATTCAAAATCAACTTAATATGCAGCAAATAATACTGAACTTAACAAAACAAATAAACGAAGTGTTACAAATAAATAAAATTAAAGACAATAAAATACAACAACTTGAAAACCAAATAGCAGTGATGCAAATAACACAAGCTGCAAGCAATTCTAATAAAACTAATACAAATTATGCTGAAATATTAAAGGAGCCATCAAAAGTAAATAAAAGTGTAATCAACGAAACGTCAAATCTCTATGTAGCTTCAAATGAACCAATTACAGGCAACTTGCACAACATGAATGTATCTCAAGTAGCTAACAATAAAAAAGATATCCCAAAATCGACCCCACAACGGGACAGTGAATTGGAAAATAGTAAAGATGCCGATATTAGAGAAGCAAATGAAGATGGGTTTACTGTGGTAAAACGTAAAAGAAATCGGCAAAACTGTGTAACAGGCACAGCAAGCAGTACTGAATTCAATGGAGTCAAAAAGAAGGCATGGCTATTCGTTAATCGAGTAGAACCAGGTACAAAAACAGATGTGGTTCTACGACATATTAATACATTATTACCAAACGCAGATATCACATGCGAAAAAGTGGAAACTCGTAGCGAATATGAAGCTTTCAAAATCAGTGCTGATTTCATACACCTTGAAAAACTTAAAATGCCAGATTTTTGGCCCGAAGGCGTAAGAGTTGACAGATTTAAGTTTTTTCGGGCAAAATCAAATCCACCAGGACGTTTCCAATAAATTACAGACAAATCACCCGACGTTAGAAACAAATAAAAATAATAACACAATTAAAATAATGTACACAAATATACAATCAATTAAAAACAAACTAAGACAAATTGAAGTGGTTTTAAATGAGCAAACGGGCATCGATGTGCTATGTTTTACAGAAACCTGGTCAAATTTGGATGAAATAAATTATTTGAAAATAGAAAACTTCAAATTAGCCAATTTTTATTGCCGATCGAATTTAATACACGGTGGAGTGAGCATTTATGTACGAAATAAAATTAAGTTTGAAAAAATATCTTCTATAGAAAAATTCAACAGTGAACTAAATTTTGAATGTGCGGGTATAAAACTCTCTGACCTAAATGTTATTATTGTGAGTGTATATCGATCCCCAAGTGGTAATATACAAATTTTCTATGAAAAACTAAACGATATGTTAATTCAAATAAACAATAATTACAATTTACTAAAAAACAAATTGCTACTAAATGGAGATTTCAATATAAATACATTATACTGTAATTCCAATACCGCAAATTTCGTCAACTTATTACACGGCTTTAACCTGAAACTTTGTGTTGATAAACCTACTCGTGTTACTAAAGACACACAATCATGCATCGATAACATCATTGTAAACAAATTTAATAAAATCGAACTAAAGCAAATAGAACCACTATCGGATCATAATATAATAATTGTTAATATGACTGTTCAGAAAACTAAAACTAAACAATATAAAGTGTATAGGCCTATACGTAATGAAAATCTTGAAACTTTTAAACATATAATGAGCATGGAAAAGTGGGAGAGTGTTCTCAAAAGCAATGAAGTAAATGATTCGTACAACGAATTACATGAAATTTGTACATACTACTATGAAATCTGTTTCCCGCAAAAGACTACAGTCATAAAGGAAAAGCGTGAAAATAACACTTGGATTACTAAAGGTATTCGAAAATCAGCACAAGTAAAAAGGAAAATATATGAAAAAATACGTCACTACAAACGATTTAAATTAAGTACTACCTCATTGGACATATACTATAAAAATTTTAATACAATTTTCAAAAGGGTATTGCGTCAAGCCAAAATATTATCAAATGATGAATACATCAAAAACTCATCAAATAAATCACGCTCAGCGTGGAATGTAATCAAGACACTTTCAAACGTAGAAGAAGAAAGAAATCCGATAACACTTCAAGTAAATGATAATCAGACAACTAATATACCTTCAGAAATTTCTAACATCTTTAACGACTACTATGTAAATATAACGGAGACATTAAACATACAAAATATTAAATCCGAATCAATAAAATTAAACCACCCGAATAATATGTTTCTGTACCCAACTAATGCAGAGGAAGTTCTCATGAATATAAAAAAATTAAAAAACAAAAAATCAACGGGTTGGGATAATTTCTCTATAAAAGTTCTAAAAGAAGTGGCGATTTATATAGCGGATCCGTTAACACATATTATAAATTTATGCTTTGAAACTGGTGAATTTCCGGACCTTCTGAAGAGAGCCGTTGTGAAACCACTGTTCAAAAAAGGGAATAAACTCAACAAGGAGAACTATAGGCCTATTTCTATATTGCCAAATCTCTCAAAAATATTTGAAAAAATAATTGCAAAAAGGCTACTAAATTTTATTGATAAATTCTCTGTACTTTGTGACGAACAACATGGTTTTAGACAAAAAAACAACATAGATAAAGCAATATTTGAATGTATAAACTTTCTCACTAATGCCTGGAATAATAAACAATCACACTTGGCCATTTTTGTTGATTTAAGTAAGGCTTTCGATTGTGTAGATCATCAGAAACTTTTAAATAAATTAGAAAATTATGGAGTTCGAGGTATACCATTAGCACTGTTTACATCGTACTTGAGAAATAGACAACAATGTGTACAAATTCCAGTTCTGGAAAACAATAAGATTTCCACAGTAATTTCTAAATGGCTGACTATAAAAAAGGGTGTTCCTCAGGGATCAATACTTGGACCCCTGCTTTTTATAATCTATACAAATGATTTTCCTACAAAAATACCACACAAAACCATTATGTATGCGGATGACACGACACTATTAATTGAAACGAGCGACGACTTAAACCTAACAACCGAAGTAGATAATACAATTGATATTGCTAAGAAATGGTATGAAGATAACGGACTATCGCTAAACGTTAATAAAACCAAACTGCTAAGACTGGGAACATATGGAACAACAACGAATACATTAAAAATAAACAATAATACTTTTCAAGTCGAAAAATCTATCAAGTTTTTAGGAGTTACAATAGACAACAAACTCTCCTGGAAACCACATATTGAAGATTTAAACAAAAATTTAAACAAAACTACGTATCTTTTACGACAATTAAGAAAAATTGCATCAGAGGATATAGTTATAAATGCGTATTATGCTTTTGCACATTCTCGTTTAAAATACGGAATAATCTTCTGGGGAGTGTCATCACACATCGATCTTATACTACGAAAACAAAAACTTATTATTAGAACAATAAAAAACATAAAGCAAAAAGACAGCTGCAAACCACATTTCCGAAATCTAAAAATTTTAACTGTAACAGGTATCTTCATTCTAGAATGTGTCATGTTTTACAGAAAAAATACAGATCTGTTTACTAACCGAAGTAATATACATAATTACCCTACACGGAACAAAAATAACATTGAAAAAATTCAGACCAATTTGGAGGCAGTAAATAGCGGTTTAAATAATACTATAGCAAACATTTACAACAAACTGCCTAATACTTTAGTAAAATTAAATAACAGTAGACTGAAAAATAAATTAAAACAGGAATTGATAAAACTAGCACCATACACTTTGGATGATTTTTATACATTTAACTTCAACATTTAATTTAAGTTTTCTGACATGTTTTATACTCACAAGTTGAGTAAATTTTACTATATAATGTAAAATTAGATAAAATAAAGAGTATTATTATTATTATTATTATTATTATTATTAGGTTAAAAAAGCAGCGTCGATTGCCGCAAACCGCATCAAAATTGGATCATTTGTTCACGAGATATCGGGAACGAAAAATTCCTAAGAAAGTGTTTTCTTTTTTGAGCTCGTAGAGCTAAAAAATAAACTTCTTGCTGTATTTTAGATATTTTTGAGCGAAAATAGCGGGAAGTTATAGGGATGGCCTGCAGGGTCAAACTTCTTTTCATTTTTTTTTTAATAAAAATAGTTCATAATTATAAAACTGCTATATGATTACAACATAGTGCCATAGAGTTTACGACCTACGTTTCTATGATTATGAACCTAAGTTGAATTTTCTTTTTTATTAAAAGCTTGTGTTTATATATTTTATTATTGATATATATTGACTTTTTTCAAGCAGACGAAGCTACGCCTCGCCTCTTTCAATATTTTAGCGTGAAATAATTTATTCATTTGCTTTGCCGGCTCTGCAAGTGTTCTAGTAGGTGTACTGCACATAATAATAGTATTTCACGCATATCCTAACGCAGTGAGCACGCTTTTGGACATGTTAATTTCCTTTGTAACATAGACAAATACTCATTCGTCGAGTTTACTCAACAAACGAATGAATTTCATGAGCAGACTATAGATATATAAACTTGCGTTTTAAGCATAGATTTACTTTACTTTTATCTACAGCGATATTATAAAGACAAAAAGCTTGTCATGGGTAATCTCAGAAATTAACTGATTTTTTACGTGCGCTGAAGTGAAATCCATTTACATGTGATACGTAGATGTAACCCGTACTGGTCTGACTTACTCTACCACGAAAGTGCAAAACTCATAACTACCTATAAAGAACTTTCAAAGCATGGTAACGGTCTGACATATTCTACCGTGAAAGTGCAAAATGTCGCTTGGTTTGGATTATATTAGTGTTTTAATCGAGTGGCGAGTAATTTAGCAGCTAAACGTTTAGCTACTAACTAAAAAGTGTTCACATTAGAGTCGAGTGTAATACGTAAGTCTATGGTGTATTGCAAGATGAACAGACTGCAACACACAGTTAACAAGCTAATAAAACTTATTGCAATAGTAATTTTAGAAGAGTTGGAGGAAGACATTTTCAATTTTACCCCCCTCTCACCAAATCCAAATATGTTTATATTTTTTCTAAATCAACACATACGCAGATTGCACGGCTTGCTTATTTTTTTAAAGCTGAAACTTAACGTTTAAAAACGTTTAAAAAGCAATTTCGCAGTTTTATCTTCACTCCAACAAAACGACATTTTTGAGGTTAGAAAACAGTAGCGCGCGACGGAGGTAGTTACTCGATCCAAAAATAGAACAAAATAGATTGACTCAATTACTGATTCAGTTGCTAAATTTAAACAGTCTCGACTAAATATTTGATCTTCAAACACATTTAACTACTAAATTACTATTGAACAGGATTTACTTCTTAGCACTTGCGTTTAATATAATATAGGGATAATATAAAGCGATCCACACAAGATAAATTTTAAAACTTTAATAATTAGCGACTAGTTTCGACCTTAAACGGTCATCATCAGGCATACCATTACAATAGAACTTATAAGTTACGAAGGTATTCAATGTCCAAATAATTCAGAGAATTGATATGTGCACAACATTATTGAATATGAATAATAGTTGTAATTATAGAAAAAACAATCTTTTAATAATAATTGAATGATGAATCAAAGTCATCTTGTTAAAAACCAATTAAATTATAAATTTTTCTCCCAGATGCAATGAACAAATATGTCTGAAAAAATTAATTAATTAATTAATTGATTAATTAATTTTTTTAGATCCGTATACTAAATTACTCACCACTCGACTGAAATACTAACAGAGTTCAAACCAGGCTTGAAAAAGTTTCATTTAAAAGCATTAAACTCGATTACATGTGACCCATAAAGGTCTGACGTGAGTGTTACGATCTAACTAACCATGAAAGTATGCAAAACGCAACTGAAGAATCTTTAATTTTTGGGAAATCGAGAATTGAAACCTCAAAATTTTCATCAAAATGCCATCTTAACATTCTAATCTTGTACCTAATATATAAACGTATGGTCAGGACTAGGTCAGAATCAAACTGCTGCACACAGCGAATTCTGAATCCTGTTTAAACATAGCGAGTTTTGCGGCGGCACTATATTGAAATTTATGATCAATTTCACAAAGTTTCATTTCACTCCCATGCAATAAACCGTTTAAACTGGACTATGTGTAGTATTGTTAAAGTATTAACTGCACCTATTATAATAATAGGTCTGTGACAATCAATTTAATGTGTCGTTAATGAGCTTGTCCCACATTTCTACGTTTGTAGGTTAGAATCAAAATAACAAACGAGCTATAAAACGAATTTTTTTGAATTTTGTGAAATAAAAAAATCTTAAAAGTGCATATTTTTTAATGCAATTTTAAACATAGAATGGCGCTACGGCAGAGAAGCATTTGACGACAAGAAATACGGAAAAGGATAAACCAGAAAAATTCGTAATAAAGGAAGATGACAATATAGAAATTTGTAAATCTCCAACTTGGCTGGTCATTACGGAATTGTAAACTAAAATCTCCTAGCAATTATGGAATGGTATTCAAGATATGGTAAAGGGAATCAAGGAAAACAGAAGAAAAAGTGGAAGGTAATATAGAAAAGTTATCTGGAAAATATTGACATTGTACTGCAAAAGATAGGAAAACGAACAGATATGAGGGAGGCCTTTGTCCAATAGTGGGATGAAACGGACTATATTTTTATTATTATTGCAGTGCTACGGCAGTGACGCAACTTATGATCAGTCAATCACCGTTGACTATATATTCAATCACGCATCCTACTGGAAAAACTCTCGTACAAGCAATGGAAACTATTGATGCTATTCTGTACGATCAATGTGAGAATTTATAATATTGTAAATTTGTTGTCACTTTCTAACAAATTTAACATTACATAAGTTAAAGTGAGACAGTAATTTAACAGCGCTGTATACATCTAACAGAGGTTACTGAATGCCAGTTATTTTTATATTAGAGACTATCACGTCAGAATTTGTGTACACTAGAAAAAATCTGAAAGAAATATAACTTAAGAATGCTTATGGTCATACAACAATATTTAGCAGGCAATTACTTATTAAATTGATAGTAATTTGGTGCTATATTTTTGCATGACTCATGTAAATAAGTAAGTCTACTGGACAACGCGAACAAAATTTCATTACTGAATTAAACAGATAATATGATGGAGAACATCAAATCTGTCGCAGACTAAAAGAAATGTAGTTTGGTTACAACTTCTGCAAAAAGCGTCAATTTAAATGATATATCTAATTATGTGCCTTAGTTAGAATTTCAACCTTAAAGAATACCGTCTAAATTCCATTGAAATTTTTCAATTAAAAAAAAATTGGTTGTCTGTAAAGTCGGTTTACGGACGATAGTTTTACGTGATAACGTATTCCGTAATACATAACCTAAATTCTACATATAATAATTATAATAATTCGAATCTATGATATTGCATCTTTCGCTTCAAATTTAGGTTAATTTTATTTATTTAAATTACTCACAATATAATATAATTGTTTTTTTTAACTTTCTTTCTTTCGTATTTATTTTAAGTCTCAAAGATTAGCTGTCATAATATTTATAAAACAATTGTTTCACTGTTTATATAAAATTCCAAAACTTACAATATTTAAGTATTTTCATACGTCAAAAAATTGATTTTTATAATGATAAAATTTGTAAGAAAACGATTTTTTCGAGAGATGAGACCTAGCTAAAACGATTTTTTGCCCCCCAAAATCCCTTTTCAGTAAATTTCATCCAAATCGTTAGGACAGTTTTCGAGAAAAGCACGCACAGGGTCAGGCGGAACGTTACGAACGTTACGTTAGGAACGTTACACTTTTTAGTGCATGCAGCCGGTGTTTTATCAATTTATAAGATTGGTGATTCATCAATTTATAAGACGTTATTACGTCAAAAAATAAAAAAACGAAACATTTTTTTAAAAATACAAGCAATACAAAATAAAAACAAAAAGGTAAAAATAATTTTATTTCGATTAAAAATAAGTCGTTTTATACATACTTATCAGTCTCAAGTTTTCAAATTAAAGCGTTACACCGTTTTTTTGTTCTCTCTTGTCATTTAAATGTAACACGCTTTTATTTAAAAACTTGAGACTGTGATAAGTACGTATAAAACGACTTATTTTTAATCGAAATAAAATTATTTTTTACTTTTTAGTTCATTTTTTAATAAATTTTTTACGTGATAACGTCTTATAAATTGATGAATCACCAATCTTATAAATTGATAAAACACCGGCTGCATGCACGAAAAAGTGTAACGTTCCTAACGGTCGTAACGTTCCTAACGTGTAACGTTCCTAACGCGTAACGTTCCGCCTGACCCTGTGCGTGCTTTTTGCTAATTTCTCGCTCAATTTAAATCAGATCGGTTTGAAACCAGTCTTAAACGAAAGAGGAGAATATTTTACATAGATTTCGTATAACAGAATTTGCCTAAACAGTTTTTTTATACAAATTTATATAGAAAAATAGCTGTATAAATGCAATGTTGTTTAATGCATGACGCGACGCGGTCGGTCGTCTTTGTTTGCCGTACATGGAAATTAGAAAATAACGTATGTCTTGTCTTAACATGAAAACGGCTGCATTTCTAATGTTTAATTCAATTTTTTGACATTAGTATTTTGTGAAATGCAACGCCGTATAAGTTAAGTATTGGAATAACTAATTATTATTAGAACATAATATTACTTTGACAGTTGCAAACGTCACTTTTGACATTTCTTATCATTCCGACACCAAGGATGAGCGGATTGAAACCAAATTTTGGGAGGATGTTTGATATGCAAATATGAAGTGGCCTATTGTTTTTGGGGAACATCGGCGCATGCGTAAAAGAATATATCTTTATAATGAGGTTTTATATAATAATAATATAGTTTTTAAAACTGTTTTTACTCTATCTATTTTTACTAGAAATTTTTGTAAATTTTTTGGGGAAAATCGGCGCATGCGCAAAAGAGATACATGCCATAGTTGTTTTTTATATAATAATAGTGTACTTTTTATAGTGTTTTATTATTCTACTTAATAAAATTTACCTAAATTTGAAGCGAAAGATGCAATATCATTGTATCGAATTATTATAATTATTATATAAATTTACGTTATGTATTACGGAATACGTTATCACGTAAAACTATCGTCCGTAAACCGACTTTACAGACAACCAATTTTTTTTATACAAATTTATATAGAAAAATAGTTGTATAAATGCAATGTTGTCTAATGCATGGCGCGACGCGGTCGGTCGTCTTTGTTTGCCGTACATGGAAATTAGAAAATAACGTATGTCTTGTCTTGACATGAAAACGGCTGCATTTCTAATGTTTAATTCAATTTTTTGACATTAGTATTTTGTGAAATGCAACGCCTTCTAAGTTAAGTATTGGAATAACTAATTATTATTAGAACATAATACTTTGACAGTTGCAAACGTCACTTTTGACATTTCTTATCATTCCGTCACAAAGGATAAGCGGAGTTAAACCAAATTTTGGGAGGATGTTTGATATGCAAATATGAAGTGGCCTATTGTTTTTGGGGAACATCGGCGCCTGCGTAAAAGAATATATCTCTTATAATGATGTTTTATATAATAATAATATAGTTTTTAAAACGGTTTTTACTGTATTTATTTTTACTAGAAATTTTTGTAAATTTTTTGGGGAAAATCGGCGCATGCGCAAAAGAGATACATGCCATAGTTGTTTTTTATATAATAATAGTGTACTTTTTATAGTGTTTTATTATTCTACTTAATAAAATTTACCTAAAAAAGCGAAAGATGCAATATCATAGATTCGAATTATTATAATTATTATATAAATTTAGGTTATGTATTACGGAATACGTTATCACGCAAAACTATCGTCCGTAAACCGACTTTACAGACAACCAATTTTTTTTTTAATAAAAGTTTGTTTAAAAGTAAAATTTTCGTTTATATATTTTTAGTGTGCTTTTAATAAAAGTGCGATTTGCATCCGAACGAAAGTCGGACCAGTCAGTTAGTTATTATAATATTGTATTGTTATCGGAACTACATACACGTATGCCAAATTTCAACTCAATCGGACCACGGAAATTAGTGAAAGTGCAACTTGCTACGGGCAAAAGCCGGAACGGTAAGTTAGTTGTTATAATATTGTATTGTTATCGGAACTACATACGTATGCAAAATTTCAACTCCATCGGATAACCGCAAGTGGTTAAAAGTGCGATTTGCAACAGGGTGAAAGCCGGAACGGTCAGTTAGTTATTCTAATATTGTATTGTCATCGGAACTACATACGTATGCAAAATTTCAGCTCAATCGGATAACGGGAAGCGGGTCAAATGTAACTTGCAAGATTCGATTACAGACAGACAGACGCACTGGGACGCATATTTACAGAGGCTAACGTAACTTAACATCAGAATGTTAAAATCACTAAGCTTTTGCACACAGGACAAACTTACTTATGCTAATGGATTTCGACATGAGTGTTGAAATCACTAAGCTTTTGCAGAAACAACTAACGCGCAAACCCCCTCAAACATCTTGACACTTGTACGTTACGGCAGTAGGTACTATGCAAAAAAAGGATTAATTTATTTAAATGCCAACAAACAATAAGACATTGCTGTTATATTGAAAACAAATTTAATTTATTAATACCAATAAACAAAATATCAATCATAAAATATTTTAAGCATATTTTAAAACACTTAGTTTAATGAGCAGATCCATGCCTTTAAAAACAAAAAGCACACATAACTTTTGAAGAGTAAGGCGTGATGAGCGCATCTGCCCAATTTCATCAAAATTGGTGTTGTTTCTCAGAATTCGTGGGTTGATACTGATTTTTACCGCTGGAGAGTGGACTTAGCATTAGGCTGGTTTTGTGAAATGTTTCTAGTCAGGTTTTTAGTTCTTTTTATTCTTTTTGCTCTGTCTGTTTTGGACGGTCGTCCAGATTGAATCCTGCGAAATCCGCAAGATAATCCTTCGCAATTCTTTCTTTTACTGATGCACGTTGGGCCTTAATTTTTCTGCTTCCAAATAGGGGCTGTTTATTGACTGATATACAAAAATAAAAATTGGTTGTCTGTAAAGTCGGTTTACGGACGATAGTTTTACGTGATAACGTATTCCGTAATACATAACCTAAACCTCCCAAAATTTGGTTTCAATCCGCTTATCCTTGGTGTCAGAATGATAAGAAATGTCAAAAGTGACGTTTGCAACTTACAAAGTATTATGTTCTAATAATAATTAGTTATTCCAATAGTTAACTTAGAAGGCTTTGCAAATCACAAAATACTAATGTCAAAAAATAAACATTAGAAATGCAGCCGTTTTCATGTTAAGACAAGACATACGTTATTTTCTAATTTCCATGTACGGCAAACAAAGACGACCGACCGCGTCGCGCGCGCGCCATGCAATAGAAGTTTTCGCCGAAAGGTCAACAGCATCTGTCGGTTGTGACTGACGACCACGTCGTGTCAGATATAATATAAAAAATATAAGGTATGTAGGGGATGAGATGAGAACACACCTCTACAACAAACCAAACATCATTATTCATTATAGTACTAGTAGAGAATAATATGTCTAAATATCTATACTAATATATAAAGCTGAGAAGTTTGGTTGAACGCGCTAATCTCAGAAACTACTGGTTCGAATTGAAATTTTTTTTTGTTGGATAGTCCATTTATCGAGGAAGGTAATAGGATATATTATAATATCACGCTACGACCAATAGGAGCTGATCATCAATGAAAAATGTTGCAAAATATAACTCAAAATTTGTCCGCCCAACGAAAACTCTGGTCATCATGAAATTTGGACACAACATTCATCTCGGCTCTAAACTAAGTTAAACGTGCGTACTCATGCCCCCCCCCCATTCGTTCTTTTGCATCCGGATGAAACCGGGCGGGACCGCTAGTATTATATAACATTATATTGTATACTAGCTTTTACCCGCGGCTTCGCTCGCGCCAAGTTTGATTTGATTTGATTTGATAGATCAGTCAGTCAGTCAGTCTCAGTTTCCTTTTATATACCTATACAGATTATGACTTTTTAGAATTTTTTATGTTGTTCAAGTGTAATAAATTTCAAAATTGATGACATTCACGTGATCAACTACCCGATAAATCTTGAAAATGACACCCATGTTGATTTTTAGACTATTTGCCTCTTTTTACCCTCTGAAGGAGTACACGTGTTTATTTATTGACAGGAGTAATCCTGCGCATTTTCGAATTGATATATATATCTTATATGATTTCACCATGCAAATTTTGAATCCCTGTTACACCCTTTTAGGGGTTGAATTTTTAAAAATCTGTTCTTAGCGGGTGCCTACATCATAATAACTATCTATGTGCCAAATTTCAGCCCAATCCGTCCAGTAGTTTAAGCTGTGCGTTGATAGATCAGTCAGCCAATAACGGTTTCCTTTTATATATTTAGATACATGTTACCGGCCAAACTAGATTCTAGGATAAACTAGCTTTATTTAGGCGAGATAGGATAACTCACTTTGCCAAGGTTAAGCCAAAATACGGACACTCGAGAATAAATCGGGATGGCCTAATTTTACCTAGTCAAAAGTAATTAAGCGGACATGTCGTGAATGAATATCTTATAAAGCATTATTCGGAAATCATAAATGACATTTAGGATGAGGATGACCTAAAAAAGCTTATCGAAGATGACTGCAATGCTGACCTGACAGAAGACAATGTTAACATTGTGAATGACAAGTTAATAAAATAAAAGCTTTTTCTGACAAATTCCATTCATTGGAGACAATGTGACTATACCAATTTAGAATGTAGAAAAAGGAAATTGTGAGGTCAGGAACATCACTGGAGTTGTTCTTCAGAGAATTATTATCATTTATGGATCATTCATACCAAGTTCCTGAAACCGTACTTTAATGATTGTGATTATTTTACCATTCCAACACAAGTAAGGAATGCCAATAATTTAGGACAAAATTTACTATTCAAAACCTTACAATATTTTCTCGTTTTGAGGTCTTTCGAATTAAAAAAAAAACATATTTTTAGAAAAAGTCTGTGCATCTGTTATTTTGTTTGTGAACACGATACCGGTCAAAAAGATAAGTCAATTGAAATCAAATTTTGGGAAGATGTTTGATATGAAAATATGAAGAGGTCAATTTTTTATGGGGGAAATCGGCGAATGCGCAGAAGATATGCATGCTATAACGTTTTTTTTATATAATAATGGTAAAATTTTCATAACGCTTATTATTCTATTTATTTTTACAAACAATTCCGGGGTGAACGATAAATGTGTATGTGAATTGTCTCGCAGTGAAACGAAAAGGGGCAAATGTGGAGTTTTTAAAAAAACAATTCAGGGGTGAACGATAAAGGGGTATGCAAATTGTCTCGCAGTGAAACGGGAAGGGGTAAATGTGGATTTAAAAAAAAAAAAAAACAATTCTGGGGTAAACGATAAACAGGAATGCGAATTGTAATTCCGGGGTGAACGATAAAGGGGTATGCGAATTGTCTCGCAGTGAAACGGGAAGGGGCAAATGTGGAGTTTTTAAAAAAACAATTTCGGGGTGAACGATAAACCGGTATGCGAATTGTCTCGTAGTGAAACGGGAAGGGGCAAATGTGACGTTTTTAAAAAAACAATTCCGGGGTGAACGATAACGGGGTGGGTAGTATTTAAACGAGTGACAAAAATAATCAATTTGGGTTACTGTATTACTAAGTGAGTGACTGACTGCGCGTGACGAGAAATCAGCAGAACAGCAACTTACAAACATCCATTTGAGTTATTTAAAATACAAAATGGGAAGCTTCATAATATTTTATTTTATTTGTAAATTAATGTTTATTTATCACGATGCGAGTCGTCAAAATGATGAATTAATGAATTTTTCTTTGATGTTTAGAATATTTTGACCAAGGATTTTTAGTTCATGGATTTTTTCTCTTGAGGATATTTTATCCGAAGATATTTTGTCCGGGATATTTTGTCGCGGATATTTTGTCGCGGATATTTTGTCCGAGGATATAAAGTCATAGAACCATTTTTAACATATACATCTTCTGCGCATGCGCCGACTTTTCCGTCAAAAAAATTTTTACAACTCTTTCTTGTACGATAGAATAATGAACCATTATAAAAAAACACACCATTATTATATAAAAAAACAACGATAGCATTATATCTCTTTTGAGCATGCCCCAAAAAATTTTTTGCTTGATTACGTAGCTATTTATCCAGAAATAAGCTTCATCACTAAACACAATTTTTCAAGAAAAAAGTGGATCAACTTCAAGCTGTTCTAGGGCCCAATCAGCAAACAAGCGACGCTTATTATGGTCAAATGGCTTTAGTTCTTGAACCAGTTGGATCCTGTATGGGTATAGACCAGGGGCGGGCAAATCTTTTGATCGGCGGGCCAGATAGATGATGAAAATTTGACCGCAGGCCGGATGGCTGACGAAAATTTGACCGCGGGGCAAAAATTTGCAGAAAAAGAGATGCTCACATTCTATTTCCGCATTCGGAGAGCAAAAAAAAAGGTTCTCACATTCTATTTACGCATTTGGAGAGCAAAAAAAAAAGGTTCTCGCATTCTATTGCCCCTACTATTTTTCTAAAATTTACTAAAATGGGTCGCGGGCCGGATAAAATTGCTCTGCGGGCCGCCATTTGCCCAGGCCTGGTATAGACCAATATATTTACGCAAAATTTTCCATATGGTGGATGGACAGAGTCCAACTTGTGAACTGCGACGCATAGACATTAAGAGTATTCGTCCCTGCAAATACCCCCTGCACCCTTCATCTCAAATCTTTTCCCCTCGCCTAAAAACGGTTCGCTCTCTCGACGCTATTTTTAAAGCTAAAGGGTTCTGGTAAACGTCAAATGAAAGACAAAGAATCAGACTACAGATCCTTCAGGCGATTTTTTTGAAAAACAGTTTCGCCTACGTGTGAAATATTACATAATTTATTATTTTTTTCAAAAGGTTGTAAGTTTTTTCAGGAATTTTTTTTCAAAAAATTCGCCTGAAGGATCTGTAGTCTGATTCTTTGTCTTTCATTTGGCGTTTACCAGAACCCTCTAGCTTTAAAAATAGCGTCGGGAGAGCGCGAACCGTTTTTAGGCGAGGGGAAAAGATTTGAGATGAAGGGTGCAGGGGGTATTTGTAGGGACGAATACTCTTAACACTAGCACTTAGCACCTAGGTATATTTTCTTCTGTACGTACAGTTCTTTGACTTGTTGTTTTTGCATCGAGTAGAGAGAATGTTGGCTGAAATCTATCAATAGTTCGACGAAGCTGCTCTGATGGACGATTATATAAACCATAAATTTCACGAAGTGCTCTGTAAGTTAGGCGAATAGAACCCTGATTTTGAAAATAAATTTCAACAATTTCTAAACGTTGTTGCGGCGTGAGTCTTTCCATGATAATTTGTCAAAGCTTACTGAACAGAAATGTCAAAACAACATGGCTTCTACTTTCTGTCAAATCACGGTTATCCCGATCGAAAGTTCTATCACTCTAAAAAAAAAACACCCGATACTTTGGTCTATTAAATAGGCGCCGACATCAAAACTTTGTAATTTACGCTTTTTAGTGACCCTTTTTTGAAAGAGGTTCAATTTTTTTTTAAGTTTTTTTATTATTTTTGTTTAGTTTTTTTATTATTTTTTTTTAAATTTAAATATAAAACGCTCAGCGACTAAGGCTATATGCGTAAACATAAGATCAGTTTTATTATTTTCATTGTAGGTAGTTATGAAAAAAAAACGATCAAGCCTGAGCGTACTTTAGGTAGGCTAATTAGGTCCTTTATCGTTTCGTTTTTGAAAATGTTTCCAAAATCAGAAAATGATCTTAAATGATTTCTGGGATATTAAGATGTCAAAATCTATTAAAATCTCGAAAAAAAACTTGAAATGAATCCAACACTTCCCTACCATACTATAGACATGGGAAGTAAAAAACCAATCAACCTATACTTGCAAACTTTTGCCATCAGACCCCCCCCCCTCTACTTGAGTATTTTATAGTCAAATTTCTGCAGTTATAAAAAAATAAACAATCAAATTGCTTATAATAATTTTTTTGTTTTTTTAGGCCTTGAAATTAAAAAAAATTAATACAATAAAGAATTAATTAAAAAAAAATTGCGACAAGAGGGAATCCACGAAGCTGCTCTACCGTAGGGCTATAGTCTAGTTTGTACATAGGTACTTCTCTATATATTACTATATTATACTAGTTTCATGTTCATTCGTTAATTTGAAATATAACCTCAATAAAATTTTGTATAATTATTCGCTATATTTTATCATTCCAACCCACAAGTTGGGAATGGTACTAGTGTTCAAGATTTATCGCTCGATTTAAACCTGGCTTTACAAGGAGTATTTTAGTTTATTGAATAATTTCTTATTTTTTGTTATATAATTGAGATCAAATTCTTTTTGTTAAAAAATCTATAAATTTTATGTTTTTCGTTATTTTTATATAGTCTGAATAAATTATTTTTTGTTAAAACTACCACGTTGTCATCATTAATTGCTATCATTTGTGGTCCTTCGAGCCGGATTTAAAAAAAAAAAAAAAAAAAATCACAGTTATTAACATCATGCCGACATTCGACGAGCTAATGTTTAATCAAACGAAAACAATTTCGGCAATCAATAGATTGATTTCGAACTTTAAAAAACTCGGTAGAGCAAATATGACACTTGGTGCAGTTAACGGTCGTGTTGAATTGTTAAATAAGTATTGGCAATCATGTCAAGATTTCGACGACCAATTGACACTTCAGGCAAGTGCGGATGAGCGCAAATTGAATTACTTCAAAGACAATCACTTTGAAAACGCCGAAACCGCATATCTTGATGCACTCACACAATTGTATGATATGAAAGAAACACTGCGGTCTACAGCATCAAGCAAGCTGCAAGAATCGACTTCAGCGACAGCACGTCTACCTCAGATTGATCTTCCAAAGTTCTCTGGAAATTTCTTGGAATGGGAACACTTTAGAGATTTATTTGATTCATTAATAAATCAACAAAGCTACTTGACAAAGGTGCAAAAACTTCACTATTTGATGGCAAGTCTTGAAGGTGAAGCAAGTCAACTTTTGAAAAATATTCGTATAACTGAAGTCAACTACGATTCTGCGTGGAATATGCTGAAAGGAAGATATGATAATCGACGTTTAATTATCATGTCACATTTACAAACGCTAATGAATGTAGCACCAGCAATTAACGAATCTTCTTCAGAATTGCGCCGTGTTCGTGACCAGATCACTGAATCTGTATCAGCTCTCAAGAATTTGGGTAGATCCGTCGATGAATGGGATGACATTCTTGTATATCTAATGCTTCAAAAACTTGATTCAAATTCCAGAAAAGCTTGGGAAATGTCAATTGAAACATCAGTAGATTTTCCAACATTTAGTACACTCAAAGATTTTCTTGAGCACCGTACTCGAGCACTGGAAGCGATTCAAGTAGTATCAACGATATCGTCTCAAGAATCCAAACCAGCAGCTACAAGAAATCTCCGCAACACTGCTATTTCGTCTCATCTAACCACAGATGCTAAGTTATGTATTTATTGCAGTAAGAAGCATATTCTGTCTTATTG
Source organism: Xanthostigma xanthostigma (assembly GCA_963575645.1). Classification (NCBI taxonomy): domain Eukaryota; kingdom Metazoa; phylum Arthropoda; class Insecta; order Raphidioptera; family Raphidiidae; genus Xanthostigma; species Xanthostigma xanthostigma. Next base: position 29,384,789 of record OY754467.1, on the reverse strand, counting down.
CCCAGATTTTCGACGCCAGTCAGTGGCATCTAAGCAACAATTTGTTAAATCCAAACAATGCTGCTTCAACTGTTTGCGAGTTGGACATACAGTGCATCAATGCCCAAGTGAGAAACGCTGCGTGCATTGTCAACGGAAGCATCATTCGTATCTTCATCATGTATCGCAATCGAATTCAACTCCAATTCCAACTGCGACCTCAACGTCGTCAATTACCACAGCAGCGTCAGTAGCATCATCACCTTCCGTGGATGATCAAACATCTACTGTCGCTCTACATGCTGCACCCTCAAGTTTACCTCAACGACGAAAAGTTTTACTCGCTACCGCTGTAGTAAGACTTCGTTCAATAAAAGGCCGCTCTGTCTGCGTACGCGCTTTGCTGGATCAAGGTTCAGAGTCATCATTCGTTACAGAAGCAGTGGTGCAGTGTCTGCGAGCTCCTCGTCAAAAGGCACACGTCACAGTGTCTGGCATTGGTGGACATAAAATGGATGTTGTCCGGTCCATCGCTTCGCTAATTCTTGAACCACTCAACAGCAGTATACCGTCATTGTCAATGGACGCTTATGTATTGCCACGGCTGACCACTTATACTGCTAAACAAGAAGATTTGGTAGACCATTTGCCATTTTTTCAAGGAATTCAACTCGCGGATCCGGATTTAGACCATCAACGCAAAATTGAATTGGTGATTGGTGCCGATATTTATGCATCAATTCTTCTCGATGGAGTTCGTCATACTTCAGTAAATGGGCCAGTCGCTCAAAACACTATTTTTGGATGGATCCTTTCTGGACCACTTTCATCAGTTACATCGTCAAGTGATGCTCACAGCATTACTGTTCATCATTCTGTACCATTAAATGATTTAAATGATACAATTCAAAAGTTCTGGGAACTTGAAGGACTTCCTCAAGATGTCAAGTTATCGCCAGAAGATGAATGTTGCGAACAACACTTTATCTCTACACATACAAGGGGGTCAGATGGACGTTACATTGTAAGATTTCCATGGAAACAACCTGGACCAATCGATGTTGTTGAAAACTTGTTGCCAGCAACCACTTTGCTTCATAAACTTCAGCGCAAACTAAACACAGATCCTACGCATGCAACACTGTATGCCAATTTTATGCAAGAGTATGAAAATCTCGGCCATATGGAATGCATTAAAAAAGAGAATGAATCATGTAATTCGCCAGTAACCTATCTCCCACATCATGGTGTTTTTAAGGAGACTAGCAAAACAACTCGCCTTCGCGTAGTCTTTAATGCTTCATACCATAGCGCTAATGGTAAATCACTCAACGATCACTTGCTGGTCGGTCCGAAACTACAGCCTGATTTAATCGTTATTTTGTCTCGATGGCGTCTACATAAAATTGCATTTATTGCTGACGTAGAAAAGATGTACAGACAAATTTGGATGCATCCTGAAGACGCCGAACTTCAACGTATCTTATGGAGTCCTTCTCAAGATGAGCCTGTTCACAAGTATCGATTGTTGACTGTCACATATGGCACGAAATCAGCTCCATTTCTTGCACTTCGAGTGTTACGACAACTTGCTGTTGATGAAAAGGAACGCTTCCCAGATGCATCTCAAATGCTACTGAATGATTTTTATGTCGATGATTTAATTTCCGGTGCTTCTGACATTACTGAAGCGATTACAAAACGTCAAGAAATAACCAATTTACTTGAATTGGGTGGTTTTCATCTTCGAAAATGGGCTTCAAATAATGTGAGTACACTAACTGACATGCAACCAGATCATTGCGCAAGTGAAGACCTTCATCAACTGCAAGATGATGAACAAATACGAGTTCTTGGGTTAATGTGGAATCATCAACTAGATGTTTTTCAATTTAATGTTTCTTGTCCACCAGTTTGTCAATGGACCAAAAGATCGATATTAGCTACTACAGCCAAGTTGTTTGATCCGTTTGGGTGGCTTTCACCTGTCGTTATCTCAGCCAAAGTCTTATTACAAGAATTATGGATTCGACGACTTGATTGGGATGATCCAGTTCCAACAGATTTGGAAAATTGGTGGCATACATATTGCACTGAATTAACTTACTTAGAAACAATTTCAATACCCCGTTATATTGGACCTTCTGAGACCTCAACTTCATATGAGCTTCATGGCTTTTCAGACGCTTCAACTCGAGCTTATTCTGCCGTAGTGTATTTAAGAGTCGTCAACGAAGCTTCAGTGGGCGTCTCGCTACTCATCTCTAAAACGAAGGTCGCTCCTGTAAAACAGATAAGTGTTCCAAGACTTGAACTTTGCGCAGCTCATTTGTTAGCCAAGCTGTTAAACTTTACTATGACGTCCATGAAATTTGAAAATATACCGGTTTATGCTTGGACTGACTCAGCTGTCGTCCTCACATGGCTTCGAACTCATTCTTCACGTTGGCAAACATTTGTGGCCAACAGAGTTGCTGACATCCAAACTCGGCTACCTACAGCTACATGGAATCACGTTTCGACAAATGAAAACCCGGCTGATTGTGCATCACGAGGTATTTCTGCGTCACAATTAGCGGTTCATCATCTTTGGTGGACTGGTCCACCTTGGTTGTCAAAATGTCGTGATCGTTGGCCTCAACCAAGATGTTTCGATTTGAAGAAAAATGTACTCGAGGTACGTGAAAATCAATATTTTCATCACGCTGTCGTGACAGTTGTCGAGTGGGATTTGCTTCATCGCTATTCTTCATGGTCCAAATTGCTAAGAATCACCGCTTATTGTTTGAAATTTATACATAAATTACGGCAACCTAAATTGAAGCGTGTCGTCACACCACTCTCTAGTGTTGACATTGATTTAGCTCGCAAGTTTTGGCTTAAATATGTGCAGGCACTGTGGTTCAAGGAAGAAATTACAGCACTTCGTGAAAGGTCGTGTTTGGTACGAAGAAGTCCGCTAAACAAATTACAACCGTTTCTCGATGATGTCAATTTGATACGTCTTGGCGGGCGGCTTCGCCATGCATCAATATGCTATGATGAGCGACACCCGATTGTCATTCCTCGACACTCTAAAATTGCCGAATTAATTGTGAGACATTTTCATCAAGTTGCTCTCCATGGCGGACCACAGCTTACCTTAAGAATTGTACGTCAACAATATTGGATTCTCGGAGGACGTCAGCTTGTTCGGTCTGTAATTCACCGGTGTGTCCCTTGCATACGTGAACGAGCTCAACCATCAACACAAGTTATGGGCGATCTTCCTGCTTCAAGAATCCAACAATCTCGACCATTTTTGCATACAGGGGTCGATTACGCTGGACCCATTTTGGTCAGAATGTCAAAAGGACGCGGTTGCAAAACTAACAAAGCATATGTTGCTTTATTTGTTTGTTTCAGTGTACGAGCGATCCATCTCGAGCTTGTAAGCGACTACACATCGGCTGCCTTCATAGCTGCTTTTCGTCGTTTCGTTTCTCGGCGTGGACTTCCATCCGATTTATATAGCGACAACGGCACAACCTTTCAGGGAGCTGACGCCGAACTTCGTCAAGCGTTCCGGTCCGTAACCAAAGATAGCAAATTGATTACGCAATTTGCCTCGGATGGTACAACATGGCACTTCCTGCCGCCAGCTGCTCCGCACTTCGGTGGTCTTTGGGAGGCCGGCGTGAAGTCTGTGAAGCATCACCTTCGTCGTGTCGTTGGTAGCCACTCGCTCACCTTTGAAGAGATGACCACAGTTCTGTCGCAAATCGAAGCTTGCTTGAACTCGAGACCTCTTGGGCCTTTGAACGACGATCCAATGGACACAGTAGCTCTTACACCTGGACATTTTATCATAGGCAGTCCCATAGTTGCTGTACCTACTCCATCAGTACTTCACTTAGAAGAAAACAGATTGTCAAGATGGCAGCTGGTACACCAAATAACTGAAAACTTTTGGAAACGCTGGCAATCCGAGTACTTGCACTGTCTTCAGCAGAGGACAAAATGGTCATCAACAAGACCAAACATAGAACAAAACGAGCTAGTTCTCGTTCGTAATGAGCTGCACCCACCTACAAAATGGCCTCTTGGTCGGGTCATTGAGCTGCATCCTGGAGCTGACGGCCATATTCGTGTCGTCACCGTAAAAACCGCATCAACTACATTGAAGCGACCTATTTCCAAAATATGTCGTCTTCAGATTAAAGCTCCCGACAACTCCGTCACAGAAGATTTGTCACGGCGGGCGGCGCAACAGAAAATCTAATTTTGTTTTTATGATTTTTCGAGCGAGACGGGCGGTATGTTCAAGATTTATCGCTCGATTTAAACCTGGCTTTACAAGGAGTATTTTAGTTTATTGAATAATTTCTTATTTTTTGTTATATAATTGAGATCAAATTCTTTTTGTTAAAAAATCTATAAATTTTATGTTTTTCGTTATTTTTATATAGTCTGAATAAATTATTTTTTGTTAAAACTACCACGTTGTCATCATTAATTGCTATCAACTAGTTTAGGTCAAAAATCACTTTTCAAAATTTCTAATATCATTTCGTTTTGAGATCCCCCGAATCCAAAAAACATATTTTTGAAAAAACTCTGCGCGTCAGTTAGTCTGTGAGCATGATACAGGTCAAACGGATGAGCGAATTAAAACAAAATTTTGGGAGGATGTTTGGTATGCAAATATAAAGACCCCTATTGTTTTTGGGGAAAATCGGCGCATGCGCAGAAGAGATATACACTATAACTGTGTTTTTTATATAAAAATGGTATACTTTTGATAACGGCTTATTATTCTATTTATTTTTTCAAGAACGTTTCGTTAAAATTTTTTTTTCTAAATTTTATAGTTTCGGAAATATTTTAAAAATGAAAAAAAATCATCTGTTCTCTTGTTCTGTAGATCTGTCAGAAATAAACTAGTTAAGAATGCTTTGATTAATTTTGAAGTTGTAATGGTCCCGTCGTCCAATTTACTAGATTTTTTTAATTCTGATAATAATTTTAGTTCAATCTACACATAATTCTCAATGATCATACTTTTTCAGATTTTTCAGGGTGATCCTTTTCGTAATAAGGGTGAAAGATAGATATTTTAAGCGTTTTTCCCCGAAAAAAACAAACAGATTGAACAAAAAAATACGTCATAGGCAAATTGTGTTGGATTCGGGTTTCAATTCATTTGACACCCTACAGGTGTCGTTGAAAAGTTTTTTCCATTTCCAAATTCACCCGCTTGAATAAACCCTCCGAAATCAAAATTTAACTTTTTTTACTCGATGTCTGTATTTGGGCTACCACACTCTATCTCTGCGCCAACTTAAATTTTATATGTCAAATAGTTTAAGAGAATTGATTGTGACAGACGGACAAGGAAGTATAAAAATAATTGAGCTTCGTTGAACTTTTTGGGTACGGAAACTTAAATATTAAAAAAAAATAACGTTCAGTTCGAGCATGTTCCACGTCTAGCACAGAACTTTAAAACTTCGCGTGGTGTGCAACACAACGCAATCGCGCCTTGTACTCGAGTGTGTAAGTCGGAATATCGAGCGCCGGCGTCGCGACGTCGCACTGTTACACACGAGTGCCAACAGATAGCGCCACAATGCGCGCTGCACACATAACCGACCCTATTTCATCCCCTTGTTATGAGAGAAAACGCGTCTCGCTAACCTTACAAGGATGTGCACTTGCATGGTCAGATCGGACGCGTTCGGCACAATTCGGGTTGACAACAGAATGTCGCAGTAACGTTGTTATCATATCTTGATATTGTAAACATTTGGCTCACAGCTGATATTTTAATATCGCATATTAACATAATGAATTATTACGATGCTCTTTTCGAGAAATAAACCTATAAAGACAGAATTATTGATTTGTTTAAGACTTTGATTATATTAATTACAAAATACTTTCTAAATGTGTTGTACTATAAAAGAAATGCTTCAAAAGATTGGATTTAATATTTCTGTAGATAAATTAAACATTTTTTTTTTAATTTTAGGTACCTACACAAAAATTTGCATTACTATTTATTAAAAAGAAAATAAATTCTCGTTTATAATAAAAATGTACTTATTTCAGAATATTAAGTAATACGTAATTTCACCGAGAATATAAAAAAATACATAATAAATACAAACAAGCGATTATTATTATTCTAAGTGCTACTATTAATTAAAAATATCGAAATACATTTTGTGTTTGTTTTCGATTTTTAAATAATTTTCGACGAAAAAGTTCAAAAAACGAAACAGTAAAAGAGTATTTCTTCAAAAATGATTCTATTAAACTGCTTTAAAAGTAGTCAGTACAAATTTATATAAAAATGTAAAATAAATAAGAAGATAAAAAAGTAGGGGATTTAAAAACAATAAGTTTGATGTTTTGAACAACTACGTGCGGTTCAAAAACGTTTCGAGCCGAAGTTGTTTTCCGAGTGTCCGATCTGTTTCATCTTCAGTATAGGAGGAACACACAGTTCCTCGGACATGTTATTTATAATATTGAATTTATTTCCATTCTAAAACATACTTCAACTGTATTTTAAAACAATTAAAACAAACAACTGACATACACAATATGTCGTCACAAAACATGTGAACGTCGCTGACTGTCGTTCGTCTAAACTCGTCAATACAGTAATGTTATTGGCAATTGGAAACTAGAGCTTTTGATGTATAATTTTCTCGTGTTTTTGACAACAGGCTTCGTGACCTCTTGTTTATATAAAAGTGAAAATGACTACGCTAAAACATGCTACGTGTAAATTATGTATCAGTGAATACAGAGAAAGCACACTAGTCATTGTAACTGTGGGTGAAAATTGGAAAACGCGTCTGTAGAATATGCTGTGGAAAGTAGCTTATCTTTGTGTACCTAGAGTGTGTCGGCCATTTTAAGTCGAGGCGTATTCGAACGCAATTTTCGTTGACAATTTGTGACTTTTTTCACGAAACGGCAAGTTTTATTGTTGTTTTTCAGTGGCGATAATATTTGACATATAATGTTTCAGTGAGTTTCAGTTACAATTAACGATCTGTGCTAACGGTAGATAGCATTTGTTTTTTTTTTCACATTCATCTGTTTTGGACTTGATGTGGTGTTGTGTTGTACATAGTACATTCAGTGAATATACGACAGTATCGGAGAAGTATTGCATTTTTTATACGATATCTTAAATGGAGTAACGATTGTTTTATCTGTTTTAGTTCGCACGAATACGGCACTGGTGAACTAGCCATAAATTTATTTCTTGTTACGACGACGTACAGCAATTGTTTTTACGGTTTCGGTAAACAGCTGCGTATTTGTTATTTTCAGCGACGTTCATATTTTTATAACTATGTGATATATATTATTTCTTTTGCAGTTTAATGTGTGAGTCATTTGTTTTATGACTTTTTATTCTCTGTGTTCGTTAAAATTATGTCGGTTCGGTTGTTTTAGTTTCGGTTTTTGTTTTATTGACCGTTTTTTGTAAAATGTGTCAGTGTATCAAAAGATGTGAAGGCTAAACACCTATGTGTTCAACAACAGGATTCGCAACGCCTGTTTGTACTAGTTTTTTGGATCATTAATGGATTTTTTACAGAGAATTATAAATATGAAGTAAAAAAGCGTAAGTATTTTATTTATTAAACTACTATAAAAAATCCATAAATATTAAAATAAACGACTTGTTAGAAGAGTAAGACAGTCTTATATTTGAGAAAATATATTTTATTGTATTTATTTAATAACCTTGCAGAGAATATACTAGAACTATTATTTTTTTTAGTTTTTCGTCCTTATTAAGTGTCAGCTGAAATGTCAACAATTAACAAATTGTTAACTTAAATTTACTAAATTAGGTGTTTCGACATTTGAGGTGTTTCTCAGTAAATGAAAAAACTTTAGAAGATAATTTCTTGTCGCAAATTAAGAATGCTCATTATTAATTAATATAAACGCAAATCCTATTTCGTAATTCTTAGAATTCTCTAGGATTGCCAAATTTTTTAGACAATAAGAGAGCTGTGTGCTGACTTTTGAGGTGCTGAAGAAAACACAATTAGAGTTGATACGTTGGCCAATAAAGAATTGAGCAAACAAAATTCGTTTTAGTTTGCTTTATTTCCCGTTCTCCTAAAGTAAATAATATTTTTTTATTTAGATTGTGTTGGGGTGCACTTTGGGAAGTTCTAAAAAAATTCCAAATTACTCCAACTATCTTGACATCACACAGCCTTAAATGCACAAAATAAGAAGCTTAGCCTAATTTTTTAAAATGTCGGGAGGTGCATTAAATAATTAGTTAAAAATACGTTTGATAAATTTTGACCCATTTCCATCAACTTGAAACTTTGCACAGAACGTAGTTATAATACAATTATTTTTATAAAAACCTAATTTGTACAACCTGTTCTTTCGACATCGACATTTCGATAACAATCCCGTCACTTCCACCATACATGTCTCATTTCTCTGTCCATGTAAAGTACGAAACTTCGAAAAAAGCTTGTTTTAAATTTTTTTACCAAAAACTTATATAGGTAAAGAATGTTAGTTTTAAATCTTTGATTAACGTCTGATTAGAACTCTTCAATAAAAAAAATATCGATCAATTTTTCAGACAAATATATTAGCAAAAAATATAAAAATTAATACATAGACGTCATTAATTTTTGTATTTTTTTATTTATTGATATAATTAGTCTTGGTTAATGCAACATAAGATTATAATTTAGTTGTTTTTAAAATATGTAATTTGAAATGTAGGTAGTTTATTTTTAAATACAAAAATTACAGCTTAAAAGGTTAATTATTAACGCTTTAAATGTTAAAACAATTATAATGTGGATGTGGGTTGAGATAGTTTAAGTCAGTGTTTTTTTTTTCAAATTATATTATAAGAAATATCTTAAAAAACAAAATGCAAAGTATGTAGATAAAATGCAAATAATTAAGCTATCCTTGACATACTTGTGTATAAGATAACCTTTGTTAAATGTGTGTAATAACCATCAACGTTGGAAAATTTAGCTTTATGATCAACATAAAAAATTAACTGCAAATTCAAAATTCTGTAATTGAAAAACGAAGTACTTACATATATGGACACAAAAGCCAACCTTCACCTATAAAATAAGGTTTACATTTTTTTCGTAGCCATTATCATTGAAAAATTAATGATCAAACATAAAATTTAACAGATATATTTTATAAATTTCAATCGCAGTTATATTGGCAGGTTTTATGATTAATGCACCGATAACACGATTTCGAAATGTATTTTCACAAAAAACTTTCCATTTTCAAAACAGTTGCTAAGGGGTCGTTTATATAATATTACGTCATACAAATTTAGCGATTTTTAAACCCTCCTTCCGCATGTCACACTCTATCACATTTTGAATACTCCACTCCCTCATGTGACGCCATAATTAGTCATACATATTATGTAAAACAGTATATCTACTTTTATCTTAAATAATCTTACATATTATGTATATAAATATGGGAAGGAAAAAAATTATGGTACTGATTTGAGTGTGTTAATTCACACGCGTTGTAATGAAACATGAACATCATTCTCTTTGTTTTAATGAGGGGTAGTGCACAACATATGTTTTATCACGATGTGTACGAATTTTCAGGAGAAATATATATAAGAACCTCAATAACGTTCAAAATTATATAGATAGAAATAGATATTAGGGTTCGACTATTTCCGTTGTTTCAATATTGAGAACTTGTTAATTTTACTTTTCACAATAAAAAAATATATTTTTATTTTTCTTCAAATAATGTGTTGACACACCTAAAATAATTTTTACTTTATGGTGTTTTAAAAAAATTACCAAGGTACATACCTAAAAAGTTTTGTGTTTTATTGTTCGTTATTGTTTCTGTTTTGTTTTTTAATTCTTGGTTTCAATTTATCAGAAACTAAAATGTATTAATTTCGATTTTCTTCTTCAAAGTTATTTTTTTTTTTGTAAATTGCACTTACATAATTTGTGTTTTAATCTGAAGTAACTAACTCGAAAGAACTATTAAACTAGAAAATAAAGTACTAAATAACCCGAAGAATGAATTTGAATTTGAAAATTATTCATATTCAATAAAATAGCTGTCTTAGATGCATGTATGCAGGTACGTAAAGTGACTCAGAATGCACGAATGCGGTAAAGTAAAACAAAACTGGTCGCGTTACAACAATTCCATAATAAATTACCGTTTGTCAATTGTTTTTTATAACCTACTATTAGAAATGACGTTTGTTCAATAGTGAACTGGCAAAACTTTTAAAAACGATGCCAAAATCAGCTATTTTATAGGAAGTACGTGCAAAAAATGCGATATATTCCTCGTGAATAATAGTGAAACGACTGTTAAATGTCGCAACACACGTTATAAACATAATGCCACCGCTCGTCGTAATATAACCCATTACGACACTAGGTATGCAATCAACAATTTTACTTTTTATGTAAAGCGAAACACCCGGTAAATTAGTGTCAATCAAATATATGCAGTTAAATCGTATTTTCTAACATAATTAGGTTATACTGTATAGTAAAACCGAGTCTTATACTATATATCATGCAATTAAAGATTCAAGTATCCACTTACAAAACTCGGAGACCTTATTTATTATGCTTCGAATTCCCAGCCACTTAAATCAACCAACAATTTAACTCAAAATTTTTTATAGGTATGTCTACCTACCTATAGCATGTTTCATTAAGAAATTATTACACTGTTTAAAAACCCACTTCTTTCCGGTAGCAAGAACTACTATCAAGACGATCGGTAGATCGCCGAGTTCATGAGACAGACGTTCTACTAAAAGCCTTATTTAACGTAATTCAAAGGCAGTGTGGCTTTTAATTTTTATACCAAGAGATGGCGTTAACATATAATAATATTTAAATGAACCTTTTATCCTCGAAAACTGCTCTAACGATTTACATTTTTATTATAAATGGGTTTCGGGAAGCACAAAATTAAACTAGGTAAACTCATCCCTAAAAATATTCGTTTTCTTGTCGATTTTATCACTTAAAAAAACAATATTTAGACGTCTTAAAATAGAGTTAGTTAGTAGACTTTGAAGAAACAAATTACGTGTCAAATATTGACTTTGATATTTAATAAGAAGTTATCAAAATAAAACGTGAACTATTCAAATACGAAAGAAGAGCTATTTAAGTCAATATAGTTTTAACTAATATTTAAATAATAACAAATTTAAATAGTATTTTCATTGTATATTAAACATGTATTATTATAGTATTACATCAATAAAATAAAAATGAGTGATATTTAAAAAAAAAAACATTTCTATGTAAACTTAAAGTTCATGAGTGCAAACTGAATAACAAAAATAACTGATATTAACTTATCAAAACAAATCGAGAGTGTAGTAAGAATAAAATTACTAGAACAAACTCATCGATTACAAAATAATAAATTATTTATTAAACAGTGATTTTATTTTTCGTTGTCGATGACTTCATTCAATTAATTTTGTACTTATTACAGTCTCGATTTGATTTGACAATTTTTGTCATACAGTTAGCACTCACGGAATTTACCCTTTCGATTACATTGGGATATATACTTACGTCTTAATTTAACATTTCCTTTTCTAACCGTTCCATCTAAATTTCTAAATGACCCATCATGCTTCCATTATACAACCCCTGACAAAAGCAAACTTTATATGTGATAAATGAAGATTTTAGTTATTATTTGATGTATAGAAACCAAATTTATCAATTTAAATAGAAACTCAAAAAAAAAAATTGTTGACCTGTGTAATATGATTCATTGATGGGCAAAATCAAATTTAAAATTGACAAAAATGCATGGTCATTGGTATTCAGAAAAAAAAACTCGAATTGAAAGGGTTAAAGTTTACATTGTAAATGTTTTTTGAGGATTATTTTTACCACAAAAGGAGGATGTGCAATGAGTTAAAATGACATACAACTAATGCGATATAAGAAAAATTTGTCGCTCTTGCAGATTATTTATTTGAAAATCTGGTAAATATAAAACAACAAATATTTTTCGCAATTACACAAATAAAAAAAAACTGGGTATTTTACACTACACACTACAAAAGGAGAAAGTGTAATTGCCAGAATCAAACCCACGACCTTTAGGTTACGAGTCAAGAATTTTACCTTGCCGTCAACTTAACATAATTAGACTGGGAGCTATGGGCGTATGGGCAAAATATGAATTCGACCGAATATTTTTTGCATAACGTTGTTTATTACATAGTAGGTACCTACTGATTACAAAAGTCCACCATCATTAGTGATATTTTTTAATATGTTTATAATGATCTGAAATCACTCAAAATCGTCATTTTCGAAAAATTAAATAATTCATATCTCTGAAAATATTAATTTTATCATAAAAAGTAATATATACATTTTTGTTAGTAATGAAACGATAACTTGACAGGTTGCGACTGGGTTTGGTGGACTTTTGCATTCAGTTAATCGGTACTATGTAATAAACAATGTTATGCAAAAAAAATCGGCTGAATTCATATTTTGCTCATGCGCCCATAGCTCCCAGTCTAAATGTTCTACAGCCGATTTTTATAGTATACGGTATAAGTACATTGCGACAAATTCATTAAATTTCAATCTCACGAAAGAATTTTACCCTACCATGCCAATAGAAGATTTACTTCAAAATTGACGAATAGGAATCATGAACAAAAAGAGTGTAATTATGTATAAGGATAACACGTTCTATGTTGAAAGGTGCAATGCATCTACTTAGAAGTGCGGTAAATCCCCGGAAAGAGCACAATATCGATTTTTAAGATTTAAAGCGATTTTAGAGCGTAAAATTCGAAATTGCACCATAACCAAACGACGCTAGACGCAACAAAGGATTACTGTATCGCGGAATGTTCCTTCCGTTTTTAAGTAAATTTATTTCAAATATCCTTTTTCTCGTGCCGATAATCTTCGGACAACAAAAACTCCCTATATAACCATCTGAAATATATATTTTAAATATTTTCATTTTTCTTCAACTGAAACGACAGATAAATATTATAAACTAAATATTAACACAAATATAACAAAAGCCATGTCCGAACCAAATTATTAAATACTGCCAAATGAAATAAGAAAGTAAAATTATAAAAAAAAAATATTGATAGAAAAATGTTTCTATAATATATGAGTTCTTTGACTGTCACAATGTATGATTCAAATAACAATACATTTATTTATTTATTCGCCTTCTCTCGGAATATATTGTAATACTTACTCTTTGAGAGATTCTCTTTCGGAGTTTAGCTAGCAATTTTAGAAACACCTGTACAAAGAAAATACTGCATGCGAATTTCAAACAAAAAAAGTACTTAGAATAAAAAGCGTTGTTTTTTCTTAAAAAATGATGACTTACAATATTCCTCAAAATATTTTATAGCCAATTATGGTTGTAAATGGATAAGATTTTATATAAAAATTCGGAAAATAAAAGTATTTAATTAAAAACGAATGCTAATAAATCGTGGAATCGTGGATATTTTCAGTTACCTAAATCTAGGGATAACAAATTATTTTTTTTATAAAATTGTGTTCTTTAATCCACTCTTTAAACAATATACTTGTTTTTTTGTTGGTTGTAATATTTCAATATTATATTGTTAAGTTTTTGTTAATCTAGACATTTGCAGTTTTCAAACTCAACATATTCTTTGCGTGCCACACATATTGTGTCATCCATGGACTTTACCCCCCTTGCGTCCTCAACTTCAAGTCATGCTCACGAGGACAGCTTGGTTTAAACGGTTCTAGCGTGCTGATCTTTGGATCAGTCTGTTGTGGGTTCGAATCCCAACTCCGCTCATGGATGTGTTGTCACGTTGTTTAAATTTGACTTGATGTAATTAGTCGCTAATGACCTTATAGTAAGGTACCAAAATAGTGGTGTGATCATTACAGTACGGTTCGCTTAATGAAGTGGCAAAGTAATTAAACAATGTAAAGCATACCCGTTCCACGCTTAAAATTTATGTCGCTTCTTTTCAGTACATTGTGAAATATAAGTGTATGACTTACTCCTTAAATTTTTAATTTACAGTATAGTTACCGATCATGTTATATAATTTACAATAAAATAATAAATAAATAAGCCAACCTTAGTGACAATAGAGATACAGTTTTGAAGTGAAAATGTTTAACGCGCTTTATACTTTCACGGTAGAGTAAGCCAGACCGTTACGGGTCATATGGGTTACATTTTGTATAATTTTTATTTAAATCACGCGTAAAAATTACTTTCCCTCGTATTTAGGGTTCCGTACCCGAAGGAAGCTCAACAAGACCCTATTACTAAGCTTCCGCTATCAGTCCGTCCGTCTGTCTGTCAGCGGGCTGTATATCAAGAACCGTAATAGGTAGAGAGCTGAAATTTTCACAGAGTGTGTATTTCTATTGCCGCTAGAACAACAAATAATGGAAAACCCCCGAAAACTCCCAAAAGAGGAGCAAACTAAGTTTTTTGCTTGTAATTCGCTCAATTTAAATCAGATTGTTTCGAGACCTGTTTTAAACGAAAGAGGAGAAAATTTTACAATATAGAATTTTGTATAACAGAATTCGCTGAACACGTTTTTTAAATTGCTACATATCTTGAAAAATATCTATTTTAAATACAAATAATTATGAACAATGCAGTGAAATAGTTTTAATGCAAACAGCTTTAGCTAACGGCCTTGAACCCAAAGTTCTTTATCCCTGTAAAAGCAGAAGTATTATTATCAACTTATGTGGTGGAAGTGAAGGTTTAAACGAAGTATGTACTATGTAAAAATCGCCATATTTCGCTATCGGGTTTCAACTTACACATAAAAGTCATTATATAATTCATAAGCATTATTGCCAAAAAGGTGCAAACAGAAACTGACGGAAATATTGTAAAAGCCTAAAGGTTTAAAATCTTGTATCAAATTAATATGGTCTTTGTAGCTCACATGTTATATAATAATGTATATTATATCCTAAATGTGAAGCTATGCCACCTACGTGATATACGATATATACAGTAGAATCTCGTTAAGTCGAAAACTTTAAAACTCAAAAAAATATTTTGTTCCTTTCTCTTCAAGCTCTAAAACCTCCATTACTTGAAATCTCAACCCTCTATAGGTCGAGTCCAAGCCATTTCGGTACATATTTTACCTTCATAACTCGAAAAAAAATATTGGACCTCTGTATAACGAGCATAACAACTCAAAATTATTTACAATGAATCTTAACCTCTACAAGTAGAATATTTCCTTACAAAATCCACCTAAGTCGAAATCCTTCATGAGTCGAAAACTCCATAACTCGAATTTTGAATGGCAATATATATGTTATTTACATTTTCAAAATCACCATTTTACTAGTCCAACACCACGAATGGGGAATACTACTAATTTAGATCATGGCTGACTTTTCAAAATTTTACAATATTTTTTTGTTTTGAGACCGTCCGAACCCAAAAACATATTTTTGGAAAAAGTCTGTAAATCTGTTTGTAGGTATGTAAACGCGATACAGCTCAAACGGATGAGCAGATTGAAACCAAATTTTGGGAGGATGTTTGATATGCAAATATGAAAAACCCTAATGTTTTTGGGAAATTTAGCGCGCGCGCAGGAAAGGTATATATTATAACGTTGTTTGTTATATAATAATATTTTCTATAACTGTTTATTATTATATATATTTTTTACAAGAAAGTTTTGTAAACATTTTTTTTAAACTTTATAGTTTCGGAAGTTAAGGAAACAAAAAAATACGTTGTTGTTTTGTTCGGTAGTTGACAAGCATACTTTGGTTATTTTTTACAGGATCGACACGATAATCTATATTATACTAATGTTATAAAGAAAGTGCGAATTTTGTGAGTTTCAGTGTATGTGGAGAGTAATCCCTGAAAGCACTGCACCTATTTGAAAAATTCTTTCAACTTCAGGATGGACATAGACTATATATTATTGCGCTAGAATTAAAGCGCTTTCAGTGAAGATCAATTTTGCAATGTAAGTCGACAAAAAGACGGTGGCAATTTACAAATTCAGGCGAAGCCGAATCGGGTCACTGGTATATTAGATAATATATAACGATTCAAACAAATAGCAAATATTATAATATTTATTACCTGCTGTTACCCGCGTCACCGCACGCGTTAACAGAAAGCATATTTACTTTATTATATATCTTAAATATCTTTTTTTTTTAATTGCAATGGTCCCGTCACCCAATCGATTGTACCTAATTTTTCTCTGTACTTTCAGAAAAAATTATCATAAGGTTACATTATATGAAGATGGTTTAGAAAAATGTTATCAATTTATTAATTAAACAAACAGTAATTTGTTGTAAAGAGAGACAAACATTTTTTGAATTTAAAACGTACTTGGGGAAAATGGAAAAATGAAAAAAAATGGGTAGAATAAATTAATAACTGATATTGAGTGTAAATTATTATGAGAAAAATAATGTTATGACTCTTAGTCAAAAGGCTTAAATTGAATCATTAGCTAGACAATACAAAATTGAGGAAGCAAAGTTGTATATAATAATACATATATGGAAAATAACCTGACGCTTGAACAAGTAAAAATAAATGAAAACATAAAATATAGAAAAATTGTTGTACTTCTATATATTAGTTCTGGAACTAGACCAACCGTAACATTTAGTGTAAATTATTGAAGTAGATTTCAAATTGTTATGAAAAGGCTCGTTTTAAGTCTGCATTGAGAGTTCTGAAGTATTTATATTTAATTTAACAAAATATTCCAAATTGAAGTAGGTACTATCAAGACTGTAAAACTGACACGAAAGATTGTTTTGTAAATACCGATTGGGCAGGTGATGTTTCCGATAAAAAATCTATTACAGGATATTTTGAAAGACTGTTTAGAATCTTGAAAATCTTGAAAATAAAAAAAGAAACAAATACACAAAATAGTGTAACTAAATCATTTACATTTGCAGAATACATTGCACCATCAAATTGTCCCTCCTCTAAATGTCTGCCATAATAACTCACTACAGGGCCAAACGTTTCTAGTGTATCGTCGTTGGTTCTGTAATACAGAGTATGTGCAAAAAGTAAAATTTGCAGGAAAGGTCAAAAAGTGGTTATTTCAGCAATAGATGGTAAGAACTAGCAATTTCAGAAGTATATTACTAATTCATACTTATCTTTGCTATACGTGTTTAATTAAGATGAAGTATTTTCTTAAAAAATATTTAACGTTAATTTCGGATTTATTGGCACATGGGAGGAATTATTTAATACAACTTTTCACATAAGAGTTACTTTCCCTTGTTGGTTACTGTAAAATTAATTTGGAGGTATTACTAGTGTATAGAGCTCCGTTTCCTGATTTTTTTAATTTAAAAAACGTAAAATCTGCTAATTATGCAGATAAGAGCTATTACAGAACCAACGACGGTATGCTATATCTTGATCAGCTACTTATTAATAGACCTAACCAGACCGTTATATTTGTATCTATGTAGCTTTCATCACTTTTGAATCTGAATGTTTATACATTTCTTAAGAGCACCAGTGAGTTACTATTTTTTAAACACAAATATTTACGTAAAGTTCTCCTGTATAATATTTAATTAAAACCATAAATACGATCAATCTAATTAATAAATATTAAAACAAAAAAAAAACCTTATTCGAAAATCTTTGTCTCAATACGATTGCACATAATCGAAAACATCAAAAGGAAAGTTTTTGCTATGCAAGATTTAACTAAGTTCCAATTTTTGTCTAATCCTTCGGCAATCAATTTTTGGCTGTTTAGAAGATAAGAGGCCATCAGTTTCAGGAGTGTTTGCGTTCAGTCAGTAATCACTTGCGATAATCGTGTCTCGGAGATCAAAGAGAAACTTATCCCGGTGAGCCACGAGATTGATCTGTTCTCTGAATAACAGTGTTCTCGAAACTTTTAGTAAAAATAGACTAGAACACATAGGGATGCCGTTTTTCAATTATTAATAATAATAATTCGTTTACATCATGGTTACCTACATATTAATATGCTAACACGTCATGTAAAAATTAATCAAAACATGCTTGTCAGCTACCTAACTGATTTCTTTTTGACAGATCAACAGAACAAAGAAACAGCTAATTTTTTTTAATATTTACGAAACTATAAAGTTTTGAAAAAAAGTTTTGCCACGACATTTTCTTGTGAAAATAAATATAATAATAAATCGTTACGAAAACTACCTTAAAAAATAACGTTATAGCATATATCTCTTCCCCGCATGCTTCGATTTTCCCCAAAAACAAGAGTCTTCATATTTGTGCATCAAACATTCTCTCAAAATATGGTTTCAACCCGCTCATTTGTTTGACAGACAAACAGACTAACAGATAAATAGTGGACAGTCGTTTTCAAAAAATATGTTTCTTTTTTACATTCGAGACCCTCAAAACAAAAAAATATTGTAAAATTTTGAAAAGAAAATTTTGACCTAAATTAATATCATATACGGTAAAAGATAATAAATTGAAAATATAACGTGGCCCCACACTCAAATAACGCTTGTTGTTTACAAATATTCTTGGTGACGCATATCTTTATTCAGACAATTTTTTACAAACCAAATGATGGTGGATCCAACGAAGATCGACCAACGGCTCTACAAACGACCCAACTCGCCGTGTTTTGAAGTGGAGAGTCGTGAGATTGTATGGCCGCCTAAGTCAACCTGCCGACAAAAATAGTAATAATAAATCGGCCCAATTGACATATAAACCATTCAATTTGCAAGGTTCCTGTAGATTGGACCCGGCAGATTATGTCGTGTGTAGGGGGTTTAAAGAAAAAATTCTCATTGCGATGTGAAATGTAAAACATGTCTCGTTCGCAAAGGACCATACTTCAAGTATGATAATTTATTGGTTTCTTGCTCTTTTGCCATTGACATTCGGTTTGAAAGACATTGTTCGACATTCGACCTAATAAGAAAAAAGGCGAAATAATTTTTTATTCAGTTATATTATTTCAAATACGTTAGGCTCAATATGCTAATTATTTTGAACAAAGAATTGAACCCACCGATTAAGAGCCGCTTGTGTAAAAGTCGTAGGCAAGTATAGTTAATCCTTACACTGAAGAACCAATACACATAATATACAAAGTGTAACAAAATTTAATACACATATTCATTGTCAAATAATATTCTTGTCCACAGCAGTTGATGCACACATTTTTATTTTTATTTCAACCTTAATTATGTATATTTATTTGTTTTATTTTCTTTATATTATTTTCGAAATAAAAAAAAATTCTTTATAATATTATGACCAATTTCAATCGGTTAGTAATATCTTGAATACGAAAAATTACGATAAAATAATTAATGTAAACATCATAGGCAGTATTAAAAAATACTATTTACATTTTGATGGTGATACAATCAGAATCTGATCTTATATCTTATCTGCAGGGAAACTTTTTTTGATACTTCCTTCCATTTTCTTATGAAACATGGAAGTAAAATCTATAAATGTTAAGGTAAACAGAATTAATAAAAAGGGTAGTCTTTCTTACAAGTTTATTAAAATTCCAATAATTTAAAAAAATACAAAATCACAACCTTAGGCCACTTTGTTTTGTTTGACATATGCTATGAATTGTGATGAAGGATTTTAAAAGTGTCTAAAAGCACTCAAGTTTATGTATTTCACATCTGTAAAGGCTTTAGTGAACCAGTAGCTCACCAAGAACTTTTCACATTTAAATAAAACTATTTTATAAATAATTTTCGGAGTATGGTTGTTCTAATAATTATTGTTTTATCTGAAACATTTTTATTATATGCAATGATGCATACCAAATCAAATGTCTGAATGATTTTATTTCTAATACCTACTACTAAAAAAGGTTTATGTCAAAACAGACTTTAATGGGGCAGTATTTTTTAATTCTGAAAATATCAGTAATTTACCAGTAGGTAATCACTTGCGCCAAAACTTAGATTTTAAAGACACTTGTACATTTTCACGAAATAAAGTTTGATCCTGGAAAACTAACAAATATATAGAAAAAATTCTTACAACGACTCTGTTGACTAAATACTAAATGAAATTGTTATTACAAAAAGAGCATGTAATTTTAAGAAAAAAATTAAAAAGCAAAACCAAAAGCATTAAAAAGATTAAAAAATACGAATCTACGCAAATAATTCAACTTATAATAAGTACCTGCTTAGACCATGTGGAATCGGCACTGGCGTTCCGAATTCAATTCGGATGAATTTTTTTATGGAACCAATTCAAGAGGCGGTAAAAAATTATCTGACGATTTTTAATTTTTTATATGGGTATATTATAGTGATCACAATACCAAAACAACTGAAATCTCATGATACGCCATAAGGCAATGAACCGGAAGTCTACCGTATATGAAAATCATTATCCGATCAAAAAAATGTGCATAGGGAATTATTGCGTTTTGTGCGCATCGTGTAAGAAACGCCAATTTATTACGCATGTGGATAAACTAGCACCGATATTGCGCGCATAAGTATCTACACATCAATCATTCTCATTTGAATTATTGTATCTGTTGTTTTTGCTAAGCTTTTTATTGTGTTTTCAGGGCGAGCTCGTCGGCATTAGGCTAGTAACAGATGAGCGTGCACATCTATTATTACCCTAATGCTGGATTGCTGAAATCAGAAAATCTGATTTGACAATGACCTTAGATAGTGATTTTCACGCATTTCTTCATAAGAAAAGAATTGTAGACTTTGAAATTGATCTTGCTCGAAAATTAATTGCTCAATTTAATAGTATATTACACCAGAAGGGTCGTAAGTGTAATATTCTTGCCCTGTGCATTATGATGCCTGAGGCGAAGCCGAGGGCATCTTGGCGTGAAGGATATCACACTTTCGGCCAGTGTGGTGTATACTATTTTTCTTCATACCTCAGTCGTAAATACGCTTATTAAATACATTAATTAATTAATTACATAAAAATAGATCAATTCCAAGCAAGCATATTTACGTTTATACGTAAAAACACGAATGACAGCTGTTCGCGGCTATTAGCTTAAATATAATAGGGTTGCTATGGAAATGACATCTAAACAACAGTTGATTGGTTGTTTTTGCTTTACTACCGCCCGAAAGAACTTCTCGCATTGGTGCGTGTAATCCTACCAAGGAGTAAATATTAGACTTTCTGCCTTACAATTGATGCCGAAAGTATGCACTTTCGATCGAGGTATCAAGAAAACGATATTTTGTACATATTTACATAGTTTTTTTGCACAATTTCCACTTCGAAACTTCTATACAATTTGATCAAATTTTGGCTTCAAAAGCGATCTTTTTCTGTGTATATCATCATTTGTTTTGAGTTTCACAACGACATTAAATATTGTATAAATATAGTAAATATACAATCACATCTAAAGTCATTTATCAAATCAATTTTTTTGATTTTTTCTGCAACCCATCATGAAAGTAGGTCCGAAACGATCGCCTTGCAAAGACAAATCGATCGAATGACAACCACGGTGGGTATACCTAAAGTTAGAAAAAAGCGGAAACGAATATGTTACGAATTTCACCAAAGAAACATTCCGTCAATCATCAATATTATCCCTCGCAACCAATTTAAATATTTATAAAAGGTACAATAAAATTCCAGCCTATTTCCAGGTTTTAAAGCCATAAATTGCGAAATGATAGCGGGAACTTATTTTATGTCAGCTGACCACATATTTTCACTTTGTAAAACTAGTTCAAATATACTGAAACAAATTTATCAAAATATCAAGAGAAATTTTTTACAGAATAAAGACTTGACAACGGGGGTCATTAGATTCTATCATAATCAAGAATAGTTTCTTCTCGACGAGAAATGACTTATCTCGTTCTAGTCATCACGCTTTATCAATTTATACAATTTTAATTTCTTGAGCTCACTTCTCGACAATTTGTTTCTCGAGCTTCGGCACGACAAAAAGTATGGAATGGATATCACAGAAGGTCTTCAGTGTATTTGAAAAATTCCAGCCAATTGGGCGACAGGACTATTCCAAATTCAAAAATAATGACAGAACTTTGATATAGTATAATAAAGAAAATAAAACTGACGTAACGCGGGTAATAACTAGTATAAAATATGATATTTGCTATTCGTTGGTGTAAAAATTAATCAAAGAATTTTTAACTAAATTCTATCTGACAGATCTGCAGAACAGCTGATTTTTCTTTATTTTCAAAATAGATTTGAAACTATAGAGTTAGAAAAAAAATGATTAACAAAATTTCGTAGAAAAAATAAATAAAATAATAAACCGTTATGAAAAGTATATCGTTATTATATAAAATACAACACTATAGCATATATTTCTGTTCCCCAAAAACAATAGGGCTCTTTATATTTGCATATCAAACATTTTGGTTTCAATCCCATCATCCATTTGACCTGTATCGTGCTGACAGACAAACAGACTTTTTCCAAAGTTATGTTTTTTTGGTTTCGGGTGACCTCAAAACAAAAATATATTGTAAAATTTTGAAAACTGAATTTTAACCTAAATCAGTATCATTCCTCACTTATGGTGTTGCAATTATAAAAAAATATCGTGTAGTTTATACTTAAATACGGCAAAAGTGAAACTTCTAAACAAAAGTAACACCTTAAATACAAAATGTTAAATTATTTGTGTCCCTTATAGGAAACTATGGTAATGTGACAGGTGTTTTCGTTAGCTGTATACGTTGCGCACAACTTCAATCGTATAATTCCAATTTACTTTACCGTGCGTGAAGAAGTTTAATTTCAAAATTATTTGGCTAAGATATGAAAAATCTATCTTTGTCATGCACAACTATACCTCAAAAGGATACAAACTAAATAAAAGATCTTAAAAATCGAGTGACCCATCTATCGACCCTAAAAAACTGTTCTAAATACAATGAAATTAAAAATAATTCGTAAAATGAATAGGGCTCATGAGAAATATGACAGATTATGTTTCGCAGGTATTTTACCACAGAACAGTAATTGTATAGAATGAGCATAATGATAGTTTGTAGGCAGATCTTCTGTCACAAGAAGCGGGGTGCAGGCAGTATCATAGCACCACGTGATATATCAGAGACGTATTCAGGATTTTTTATTCTAGTTTCGGTGCGTTTCTAAATAAAAAATAAATATGTCGAACATATTCGAGGTGTCAGACATTTTAAATGATTCATATTATTTGTCAGAGAACATTATTTTAGCGTTTTGCTTGAAGTTTTTAAGCTATCCAATTAAAAAACAAACTATCTATAAATTTTTTACATGTCGTCAAAACGACATCTTTCGGAAAATTTAGAGGGAAAACGCCCCAAAATCAAGAAAAGTCACAGAGGAAATAGGTGTCAGACTAGGCCTAATGAAGCCATATACAAAGTTTGGGGAGAGTATGTATCAGTAAATTTTTTGCCGACGGGCACTCTAAGTGTTAATAAACATGTTTTCTATATAATATTATATTTTAAATACCTATATAGAATTACAATTTACATGAATAGTAAATAAAATATTTGTCATGCGCGTGCCTAGATGAAAAAATTAATTACCTTTTAATAAATTTAATTTATTATACACCGATTTTAAAAATATTTTAAAATGTAAAATTTCACACAACCCTGAAATGAAACACAATGTTTTGGAACAATTCGTAACGCTTTAAAAAAATAACTAAAAATATTTTAAAATATAAAGTTTTACCCAACCAAAATGAAAAAATTGTTGTGAAAAAAATCACATCAATTTAAAAAAAATAACTAAAAATACTTTGAAATGTAAAATTGTATCCAGCCCTGAATGAAAAAAACCGAATAAAAATTATGAGCGCTTTCGAGTACGTAGTCATCTTCAGATTAATGTTACAAATCTTAAATCAATCAAATCTTAAAACTGAAGATGATAATAATAATAACACATAATAATAATAATAATTGTGATAATGAAATTAATATAATATTTACTATTAATATATTAGTAATAATTAAATTTATATTATATAATATTATATTATAATAAAAGCAAACACAATACTCTAATATGAGCCCAGTACGGCTCTGTCTACTGCCATCAAAACTGTCATGGCTACCACTGTAAAATGAGATTTAACATACCTTTTTTAAAATAATATTTCTTAGTGACCTAAAGAAATTTATGTTGTCTTTTTTATTAGAAACTGCTGTACTATCACTCTTACAATTTATAACAGGTACATCTAACCACTTTTCAAAAGAATTTTTAGTTTATTTGTTAAATATTCGGAGCTCTTAACTCTTCAGCTGGTAAATGCAGACTGCTGCATGGACCATAAGCTATGTCAAAAGACGTCAAAAGGCGATTGACACTATAGAAAGAGATATGCGTCTTACTGTTCTGTGTATTTTACGGTCATATACAGAAAAAAAATAACTATTTATAATAAATGGTCGTGTCAAACGAGTCTCCCCCTCAACGCACTACCTGCTAGCCAATCCCTATCAGTTTTCTGTTAGCAAATCGTTTTCCCCACTTCGAATACCCAGTTACTATAATTGCGACTAAAAGAATTTTCACTTCAAAGTTGAATTTAAAAACGTACGAACCTGTGACCCTTTCCAAGTTATATATAAAATATTCGTCAAATCTTTATGAGGATTTTATGATTGCATAAAAAACGAGAGCATAAAAAAAATTATCTTAAATAAGTTTAAACGTCGTCAGACAACGAGTACACGTACACAGGTAAATACATTATGCAAACTGTATATTATGTAATGTTATGACATGATATTTCGCAGTAAATAATGAATGTTGTTTCCAAGAAACTGTGCTACCTATTTATAGGTGCCTCTGGTCCCAGAATTCTTGGTATGATCACATAAAAAAAGCTCTGATTTTCTTTATTTATAATTCACTAGAATTTACCCGCGGCTTTGCTCGCTTTATTAACGATTTTCTTGTATCTATATCGATATACTACTAATATACGCATAAAGAAGAAGTGTGTGTTTATGTTAACTTAAAACCATTGAACTGATTTGAAAAATTACAACTTCAAGCAGCGACTGCATAACGAACTATAGTTGGCAAAACCAAAAGTGCACATCCCGCAAGTTTTCCACTGTATGATAAAAAAATATTTTTAATAAATTTAAAAATTTAAAGAAATAAATAATTAAAAATTGAAAAAATATTTTTTTTTAAGTTTGCAAAAAAAAAATTTGAAAAGAAGTTTGACCTTGCAGGCCATCCCTGTAACTTCCCGATATTTTCGAGTTCAAAACGCTCAAAAATATATAAAATATAGCAAGAAGTTTATTTTTTTCGAGCTCAAAAAAAAAAAAACACTTTGTTACGAAATTTTCGTTCACTATATCTCATGAACAAATGAACCGATTTTGATGCGATTTGCGGCAGTCGACTCAATTTTTTATCCTAAAAAAGTAATTTATTACAGAAAAATCGATCTCATAGGAATTTTACGAGCAATTTAAAAAAAACACTTTTTTACAAATTTTTCGTTCACGATATCTCATGAACAAATGAACCAATTTTAATCTGGTTTGCGGCGATCGACGCAGTTTTTTTAACCTAAGAAAGTAATTATTACAAAAAAATCGATTTGATAAGAATTTTACGAGTAAATATAAAAAATTACTTTTCTCCTAATTTTTCGTTCACGTTATCTCATGAACAAATGAACCAATTTTGATCTGGTTTGCGGCGATCGACGCAGTTTTTTTAGCCTAAGAAAGTAATTTATTACAAAAAAATCGATCTGATAACAATTTTAAGAATCATTTTAGAAAAACACTTTTTTACGATTTTTTCGTTCACGGTATCTCGTGAACAAATGAACCGATTTTGATGCGGTTTGCGGAAATCGACGCAGTTTGTTAAGGAGAAGAGCTGATTAGATTTTGGAATTATTCGGTTTAGTAGTTTAGAAAATATTTTACAAAAACAAATTTTAAAAAATTTTTGAAACTTGTTTTTTTAAGATTTCTCAAAATTTTTTGGGCCAAATCGTTTCAAATTTTCAGGAAGTCTAAGTTCACCAAGATCACGTCAGATGCCGCAAACCGCGTTTCAGTCGGACACTCCGTTCAAAAGATATAAAAGGTTTACATACATACATACACTCACACACACACACACACACACACATACATACAGCCCTACGGACATCATCGCCAAAATAGTTTTAATAGCTTCCTAGGACCTCAAAACGTCGAGATCTGGCGAAAACTCGATTTTCGAAAATCGGGGTGAAACCAATAGGTAACTTCCCGATTTTTGAAAAAAAAAATTTTTTTTTTTTTAAAGCGGCAAGTTAAAAATTAAGAACTATACATAATATAATATATAATTAATATCAAGTGGAATAAAATAAAACAAAATAAAAAGAAAAAAAAAAGAAAAAAATCAATTATTTCGTAAGGAATCGAACCCAGGACCTTGCCCTTGGGGATCCAACGGCATAACCATTACGCCACTAAGCCTACTAAGTGTAGTGGTGTTATCACGGTATAGAAGTGTAGCACTTGTTTTATGGATTACACTATATTTGCACAGCAATTATTATTAGTGTTGGGCGATTATGAATGATATAATCGAAATATTTCGATTATGGCCGAATAATCGATCATTCGATTATGGCAACCAAGATATCATTCGCTTGAATCGATTATGAAATATGAAATGAATATTCAATCCTGACACCTACTACTTATTATATATCGATATATCATTCGGTATCTGCATCTACATGCACTGGGATGGGAAGGCTTTGCTAGCACTGGAGAGTGGGGGTGTTTCGATTGTACATACTTTGTAGTTTGTTGGATCATTCGATTATGGCAACCGAGATATCATTCGTTTGAATCGATTATGAAATATGAAATGAATACTAATCCCGACACAGTACTATTGCTATGTCGACTGTCGATTATAATATGATATATTGATATATCATTCGGTTTGTTGGATCATTCGATTATGGCAACCGAGATATCATTCGCTTGAATCGATTATAAAATATGAAATGAATACTAATCCCGACACAGTACTATTACTATGTCGACTGTCGATTATAATATGATATATTTGATATATCATTCGGTTTCTGCATTAAATTTCAATTTTAATGTTTAACTCATTATGTAAATTGACGATGCTAGGGATTAAAAATATATTTCTATTCGATCATATCAGTGATTCCATTATTAATATTGTGTTAAGTAATATTAACAAATCGAAATTGCAAAGTTAGCACATAATTCATAATCGATGTTTTGAATGATCATTCGCTTACACTGTAAAAGTATATAAAACGAAATTATAAACTGCCAGGTTTGCGCATCATTCATAATCGATAATTCGAATGATCATTCATAATCGATAATTCGAATGATCATTCGATTATAAAAACCGATTATTTCGATTCATTCGATTATTGAAATGTATCGATTATGCCCAACACTAATTATTATATTGTTTTTTAAACTATTAGCTGTCAAAAATAACAAAATAAAACTGTTTATAAAAATTAAACTACTGAACACATTTTAGTGAATTTAAATAGGGTTCTGGTCTGATAGTAAACAAAGTGAATAAAATATAACCCAAGGCAATCCGACCAAAATTGCGATCTGTAGAGTCGTGACGTACGTACATACGTACGTACGTACGTACAGACCAACCGACAACTGCTGTTTGTGATTTTCAATTACAATTTTCATAGTATTTATAAACTCGAATTGATTTAAAAATGGTTCTGTTTTATAGATTAGAATCTCCTCTTTTCAAAAAGCTTCAATTTGAATGGATTTCGTGTGAAATTAACTTAGATATAACTTCTTATATGAACGAAAGTCAGCTCTGACGCACAAAGCGATAATAAAGCACATACCACTAGTTTAGCGGTATGTGCAATAAATCCACTGACATACTAACGTCCGCCCGAGCGATCATGAACACAGTTGTAACACTACTCGAGCTGTCGATTACTTATGAGCATTGTTGTCTAGGCAACGCGACACAGAATAGAGACATATTTGTCTTTTCTATATCACAAGTGTCATTTATTCATTGAACTCAGAATTTTCATTTTTTTCTACGTCGTCTGCGGCTGATGTACCATTTCTTTCTCAAAATCCATATTGGAATCAAGATTTTGGCGAACAGCTTGAGCGGTTGACAGTGACTGCTTAAGGGACACTTATATGTTTCACCCTTATCATATAATAAGGACGGAAGCGATGCTAAATTGTTTTGCTAGAAGTACTTTTTTAAATTTCCAAAAATATGTGTCAAATTGTTCAGAATGATGTGAAACGTCAATCTGACCCCTAGATCTCGCCATCCGACAATACCAAAAATGTGTTTATGCCATATATTATGCAGGATAGACAAATAAATTAAATTTCTGTTTCAATTTTACCGAATGGGAATGACTTAAAATGATTAGCATGGTGGGGACACATCTATTTCAATGTTTTATCAATAAAATCAATGATCCTAAATGAGATTGAAAACGTCATAGAACTGAGCAGCCATCATGAAAATGGTGTTTTTTTTTGACGTGATAACGTCTTATAAATTAATGAATCACCAATCTTATAAATTGATAAAACACCGGCTGCATGCACGAAAAAGTGTAACGTTCCTAACGTTCGTAACGTTCCGCCTGACCCTGTTCGTGCTTTTCTCGAAAACGGCCCTAACGATTTGGATGAAATTTACTAAAAAGGGATTTTGGGGGGCAAAAAATCGTTTTAGCTAGGTCTCATCTCTCGAAAAAATTGTTTTCATACAAATTTTATCATTATAAAAATCAATTTTTTGACGTATGAACATACTTAAATATTGTAAGTAGGTTTTGGAATTTTATATAAACAGTGAAACAATTGTTTTCAAAATATTATGACAGCTAATCTTTGAGACTTAAAATAAATACGAAAGAAAGAAAGTTAAAAAAAAACAATTATATTATAGGTGGTAAGTAATTTAAATAAATAAAATTAACCTAAATTTGAAGCGAAAGATGCAATATCATAGATTCGAATTATTATAATTATTATATAAATTTAGGTTATGTATTACGGAATACGTTATCACGTAAAACTATCGTCCGTAAACCGACTTTACAGACAACCAATTTTTTTTTTATTATTTTATCGCACAAAAATGAATTTGACAGTTACTTTTTCATTTGTGAAATAATCATACAGGTATACACGGTGGGAGCGACGGAATATATAGTGCGAGTTCGAGAATAGATGGTGTAACTGAATCAGCAGGAGCAAAAGTATAATTATTAAAAAGTAGGTAGTATGTTGGTACAGAGACGACATGAATAAATAAGATGGAGAAGTTTCATAAAGTTAAAAACCAGCCAGTTTTATTTCATTAATATGTTTGTCGTTCTTATTAAATAATTTCACAAACTGCATTGTACTAACAGCAAAAATGTATTTCATAATGTAGAAAATAATTTTTATTATTTGCCAAAAAATCATCCTTTTTAAAATATCAGTAAAATAATTATATACAATACATTTAATAATTAATGAAAATAGGTATTCATTAATATAACAAATTGTCGTAAACAAAACACAACAAGCTATGTAGTGGGGTAAAATTAGATTTCTACTTTGGAAAAATTTTCCCCTACATGATTCCTTATGAAACGTATTTGGGAAAGTGTGTAAAACAAAATTTCAAATAGCCACCGCGAGATTTTTCCTGGAATATTGTTTAATAAACAATCTAGGCGCAAACATTGATTTTGAATTAACAACTTTTGAAATAAATTTTTTAGAAAAAAATCAATAGCGCCATTGGAAAGAACGGAAAATTTCACAAAGGAAACACGTGTACCATTTTTTTTTCACATGAAATTCGAACGAGCAGAAATTTGTTAACTAAGGTTACAAAGTCACATATTGTGTCGATCGCGTTCTTACATTCGAATAGGCGTATGGGAGCGGATGCGCTTTACGGAAATGGCTGAAACTTTTGAGTGGAACAAGCAAATAAAAAATTGAGTTCTAAACTAGAAAACCCCCTCAAAATCAGTGGAAAGTATTACAAATAAGCGTAATTTGTTGTTCAACCCAACGCTGTTCCTGTTAACGCGTCGGTAGCTCTAATTACCAGAATTCAATATCTATTTGCAGATTGACTATAAATAAAATAAATATTAAAACGTCCCTACATTACAGTAAAATGGAAAACCGTTCTATTTTATTACTATGAATTTGATGTCCCAACATTTGAAAAGAAAATAAAGATTTTATGTAAGTAAATTTATTGGACATTATAGATGAAAGGAAATTGCAACAAGTAATGCAATAAAATAAATGAAACTGTCTGGAGGTTAGAGAAAACTTTAAACATAGATGGGTATATATTTCCCTATAACATGTAATTTCAAGGTTAGGTATAATGTTTTTTGATTTCAACACACTATAAATAATATGTACTAGATATTCACGTGGAAAGGGGACTGTTTTCAAGCAAAAAAATTTGTGAACAATGAACATATGTTCATTACTGAAACTATATTAAAACAAAAACCGTTTTCCTTCGACAGTCCGCCAATGGTCTCTACTCAACTGATTTACATTTTTTCTTTAAATTGAACATTTTTGCCTCCCGATATATCATAACTTTTTTTCTATTTATTTATGTTGTTTATATTATTGTAAAAAAAAATCTGATCCTTTTTGAAGAAGAAGACGTGGGTCTTTATTTAAAATAATTTATTATCCATACTAATATTATAAGTGCGAAAGCAACTCAGTCTGTTTGTCAGTCTGTTTGCTATGCTTTCACGGCTAAACTGCAGAGCCGATTGTGATAATATATTATGGGGATAGTTTGAAGCATACGGTACTTTTTTCAAAATTCAACTCCTATGGAGATGAAGTGTGGGTTGTAATATTGTATGAAGCTACTCATTCACGGCCAGACTGCAGGATCGGTTGTGATGAAATTTAATATGGAGATAGTTTAAACTCTGGGAGAGAACATAAACCGCTGCTGAATATAGTGTATTCAGCAGCGGCGGGATATCTAGCATTGCATTTTCTGTCAAGTGAGTTTATAAGGCTTTGTCTACTTATTCTTATGATTGTTAAAACATCAAAAATAAATCCGTCGCCAGTTCTTAGTTTATTTGAAGAGATTATAATAATTAATTATTGTTTGACCTGTCACTGTGTTCTCAAAAATTGGAGATTTAGAATATATTTGTGCTGGGCTTTAACATTGGACTCTAACAGCTCACACCAATTTACTGATCCTTGCCAGTAAAGATGAAGCGAATGTACATATTTTCAAAAGCCAACCGCCTGAAAGGCAGGGTTTAAAATACATAAATTGTATAAGAACATAACCACTCTGATTACAGTTTTCGAATTCTACTAACAAATGAACTTACTGAATTTCAAACACTGGAATCAAATTAAATATCAACGCATAAACAAAAATATATTATACGGGAACAATTTTATTGTCATTATTTTCAATGAAGTATTATATGAACGCATCCCAATACTAATTTTAAGCCTCTACAAAATTAGTAACAATTTTATACATTCATAGAATTTTCAAATCAATATTTAACATTTGGTATGTAATTACTAATTACGTTTCAATTGTTATTATTTGTTTTCGATATTCTTTAATAATTGAAGTTTTATATTTTCATTATAGTTATTATAAAGAATATCGAAAACAAATACAAGTAATTTTGGAAACATAAAATGTCGCGTATTGATTTACTTTTTTATTTAAAAGCTTTTGTGGGTACTTTTGTAGATATATTTATCTGCGGATATTTATATCTTTTTTAAGATTATTACGCTATAAAACAATTTCAAAAAGTATATTAGCCTTAGATGCTGAGCGTGTTTTATTCAAATAAAAAAAAAAAGTATATATTAATAAATAAAAACCAAAATAAAAAAAACCTACGACGCGGACGGATGAAAACGCTGTAATAGAAAAAGGATTAAATAAAATTTTAAAACCCCCCGACTAAAAGGAGGTAAGTAACCAAAGAAAATTCATCAGGGGCCTAATAGGCAATGAATGTCTTGTGAACTTTTAGCTAAACTTACTTTAGGATTTTATTAACGTAATAAAATGAATACAAAAAATGTATTAAGTGTAAAAAAATATAATAAACAAAATAAACATTTTTAAAAACTTTTATAACGTGATCTTGTTAAGAATATATATAAAAAAAGGCTCCATGAAGCAAAAAATTTATAGGCCAATTATTTAAACATGTTTTGTTGTTTTCAATGGAGACGGTTTTTCGAAAAAAAATGTTTAGTAACAATAGCCTCACTTTTTTAAAAATAAATTTTTAAAAAATCAAGGGCACTTTATTCTTTCAAGTGTTAAGATGACATCATAATTTATTCAAATTTTTAAATTGTTATTTAATACTATAAAAAAAATATTTATGTGTTGTACTCTCAAAACAGGCGGAGCGCTCGGGCAAAGGCCCCTCGAAACTCTATTTTCAACGTTCAATTAAAACTATAAATAATAGAGATAGAGTTCCGGAAGTGGGACTTTTTTTATTGGAAATTTTCTCCTCTTTAAGAATCTTTTTTAATTTTCGCTATCGCTTATAGTTTTTGAGTAATTGCCAAAAATCTGAGGGGTCTATTTTGTCTTTTCGTTTTTTGTTAATAACAATTGCAATTTTTGTCGGCAAAAAAAACGCCCTTTTCGGAATATTTTTCCGAATCGAATAAGCGATTGCTCATGTTTTTAGGAGACTTGGATCTATTTTTCTCAATAATCACAGTTTTGACTAGGCTATTTACGGAAATATATACCTAAAGAACATATTAAATACTTAATTTTGTTTAATAACTGTAATTATAAACAGAATATTCTGTTGAATGAATTAATATTATTGAATTCAATATATAATATCTATACCTACGTGAAAATACTATAAAAAAAATTATAAATATAAAAAATACTGAATTATTACTTAAAAATATTGATTGAAAATATATTATTCCTTTTTTCCGTTTCAAATCAAATAATTTACTATTTAAAGTAATGATTTAGAGTAAACTGTAATTATTTTGACATATCTCATATAAATTGTTTTTTCCACAGCCTGCTCATAATATATGATCTATTTTGTTAGGTTAAAAAACAATTTTTTAAATGTCAGTTTTCAGTGCTTAAAATTTGAATTTTCCAAAAATGTTCTTTAATACAAATCTTGTCCTGATAATTACACAACAAAAAAAAAATAGCTGAATTGGTCAAGCCGCTCTCAAGTGATGCTACGACATACAAGCGGCATTTGATTTTTATTATATAGGTATAGACAATTTATAACATCTAATCTAAGGATCATCATTAATAAATTACAAACCCTTTACAGAAAACCGCATCTGAATAGTTCAGACCGTTTTCGAAATAAATAGCAACATTAGAGTGAAGACACAAACAAACAAACAAATACACAAACAATCTTTCACCCTAAAAGCATATACCTTCTCCCAACCGTCGTGGGTAAAACAATTAAACTCAGAAATAATTCCGCTACGGAAATGGCATAAGCTGCGACCGACCGATAACAGTTAATTATATTCCTCATATAGACACCTTAGATGTTGAGCGTCTATAATCTACAATCTAATCTAACATCTCGTCATCTGATCACACTGAAAGCAATCTGATGACGATTGTTTTTCTATCTTGATATTTTGCATAGTTGATGCGGAACGTTCGACAACTCTAGTTTGGAAGTAGGGCGCCGAATGACAGTTCACCGACCAGCTAGTAGTACAAATCCAGCTTTACCGGCCGAATGACAATTGACAGTAGAGCTAGGTACTACAAACTCAGCTGGTCGGTCACCAGTGAACTGAAGACACTATGTCACGCAGATTAGACCAAACAATACAAATAATGGAAAAATATGTAACTTTCGTAAATTATGACTACGAACTTCGTACCTACGCGTGAATTTTTGTTAGTGGCCCGGTCCTGCTTCTACCGAATTTGTAGATTGTCACCGTTCTTTCGATCGACTTACGTTGCAAAATTGGTATCCACGAAAAGTGGTTTTATTTTAATGCGATAATACATAGCCTATATCCATCATAAAGGTTCATTCTAAATATTGGTGAAGAAATTTTTGAAATCGGACGAGTAGTTTCGAAGATTTTCTCCTACATCCAAACTTACAAACCTTGCATCTTTGTAATATTAGTATAGATTGGGTTATTCTCCTATTCCGTATCGACGGTGACTACGCTATTATGAGTGTAAATAGTAAAAGCATTAACGTTTCAATAGTACACTGTGTTTTTGCTGTTTTTTCAGTAGCAATTTTTCACTTTGAAAGTAATTAAATATACAATAATAATAACGTAATGTTTCCGACATTATTATAACAGGATTGTCAAATTTGTTTACTTATATTCACAGCTACGAAACTGACCAGAATCGCTTTTGTCGTCTGTCATAGATACGCGATATGTCCATTGGGCGGAGTTTAAGCCAAATGTAATGTTGAATCTTCCATTTTTCATATTTATACTAATACTAACAGCATGTAAAATGTAACTTGGTATGAATTTCTGTCAGCAGATGTCGTATCGTTGTGTCAAATCCCAATAGGCGGTTTAAGCGAAGTTGTTTAAAATATATTATGTATTTTACAAGCTTTTATTTAGTTTCACCTGTCCCGGTGTCTGTCTGTCTGAAATCAAATCTTCCTAGTTAAATATGACCTACTTACCGTTATCCCATTGAGCTGAAATTTTGCATACGCATGGGGTTCCGATAACAATACAATATTATAATACCTAACTGACCGGTCCGGCTTCGCCCAGTTGCAAATAGCACTTTTAATAAAGCACCCTAAACACTTAAAATGAAATAGGTAAAAAAACTTTTTAACTTAAATGTTTTTTCGGATTCAAATCTCACTTTTATAAAGCACACTAAAAACAAACGAAAAAACATTTTTAAAAACAAGCTTTTATTAGTTGTTTCTAAAAATGAACTAAAAAGTTAAAAATTATTTTCTTCCAATTAAAAATAAGTCGTTTTATACGTACTTATCACTGTCTCAAGTTTTCAAATAAGAGTGTTAAATTTTAATAGTAAGAGAGAAAAAAAGATGCTTTTATTTCTAATCGGAATAAAATTATTTTTAACTTTTTAGTTCATTTTTATTAAACAACTAATAGAAGCTTGTTAGTTGTTTTTAAAAAATGTTTTTTCGTTTATTTATTTTAAAGTCTTCTTTGCAGGTCAGAGAAAAGATTTAAGACTGAAAATGTTATTTTCCATTATTTGTTCACGAATAATGACTAATGAGCACAGTTCAAAATTATCAATTTCTGTCATGAGGAACGACATTATTGATTTACTTAAAATATAATTCCAAATCAATTAAACCATAAATCTGTAACTAAACTCAATTCGAACCTGTCACTGTACATAAACTTCAATAATACATTTCTAGTAGGTACTACCTATTAATCAATATTTCCTAGAAAAGCAATACGCCATTCAAAGGCCTGCGAAATTAATAATTAATATAATGACACCGTATCTGCTTAGATATTATATAGGCTTACCTATATAGAATATAGGCACCTGTATTATCGAAAATTGATTTTTGCGGCTTATTAGTTTCGAAGATATATTATAACTTTAACAGAAAAAATATGTAACAAAAAAATTTATGTCAGCTAAAAGGGAGATTTCTTCGATTTTAAAGTAGGTACTAAGTCTATCGCCAAAACTTACTGTTGCTGAGGTTGTCTCCATAATAGTGTCGAAAAAATCGATCTGACGCTGAAACTTTGCATGATTTTTTTTAAATAAGCAAAAAAAATGTGCATTAACATTTGCTTGATTTTTGTTTGTTTATATTAAAATCTGAATAGACTAACTAAAAACTGTAGAATGAAATTTTACCCTTGTTCTCGGCTTTTTTACCTGTTTGCCTCAAAAAAAGGGTAATTTAATTAAACATATTTATTATTTTCTTGCATGAAAAGAAATGAAGATATTGATAACAATGAATGTTTATAATAATATTTAAATGCTTATAAGGGTTTCCACAACAATAGCTATTCACTCAAGTTCAACAAAGAAAATGAAGCAGCAGCCGTGTGTTATATTACACGAACTATTTAGAGCCACTTTTGACCCCTTATAATAACTCAAAATCTATTTAACATAAACGCATGAAATTTGATTTATTCATTAAAATCCATTAGATTAACAAGAACCCCAAATTTCATAAATACAGCTCAAACGTAGGGTTACCAGACATCCCGGTTTTCCGGGACATGTCCCGTTTTCGCCCTCCTGTCCCGGTGTCCCGGTTTTTTTCAAAATCTATGCAAATGTCCCGGATTGATGTGTTATGAACAAATAAACATACTGACCACTATAATTAAGTCTCTTTTTTCACTATATTTCTATCCTCAAATTATTCAAAATCGTGTTTGTCTCATATTAAATGACACGATTTCGATAGATATCGATTGATACACACAGCACACTTCAGATGTTTCATCAATTTTTGTGTGAACAAGGGTTTTTTAAAGTTATTATTAGGGTCGGAAGATTTTTCGTTCGTGACAGTTGCTCGGTACTGAGATAGAAGTGTAAAAATTGGGAACTGATAGGAATAAAAAAAAAAACTTTTTTTACAAAAAATTTTTTTAGATTTCAGATATTTCAAAAATATTTTTTCATTCTTCAATTATCAATAGGGGGGGGGGGTGGCTGTAAAATGTCCCGTTTTTTCATTCAGACCATCTGGTAACCCTACTCAAACGGTCATTGAGATATTAACATCTAAAAATCGACATTTTTATCACTAAGTGACTGACTCACTGACATATAGATCAAAAACTTAACCAATTTCCAGATGACCTAGAAAGTTGTAATTTGGCGTCCAGCTAGGTAATTGTGTGTATATGTTACAGGCCACACCCGATTTCAGGACAAACTAGTTTGGCCTAGGCAAAACTAGTTTTACAAACCAGTTTGGCCTAGGCCAAACTAGTTTGTCCTAGTATGAATAGTAGGCCAAACTAGTTTGTCCTGAAATCGGGTTTGGCCGGTAACATATACAATGGAAAAAATCAGAAAACTGAATTTTTAAGATTTATATATTTTCCAAGCAATCGATTTTTATTAACACCTAGTGCCTTTCGAATTTGGCGCTTCGCACGGTGCAGTGTGCGCGGGGCGGACTAGTATTCAATTGTTATAAAATATAAAATTGTTATAAAAATTCGTATTTAAGACGGCATTTGTTACCTATTCAATTGTTATAAAATATACAATTATTATAAAAATTCGTACCTACTTGTAACGGCATTTTGTTACGTATTCAATTGTTATACAGTGTGTCCCCGGATTGAGTTCACAATAGGTGAGATTAACCAAAAATTTTCGAATTGGAATTTCATATTTTGGGATTCTGCCCTGCTTAGTCTGAAACTTATTTTTAGTTTACTTTAGATTTTTTTAAATCAAGTAGGCCATTACAGTTGAGCAAAACCTCTTTTCGTTTCAGGTAAAGTACCTTTTCCGTCCATAGTACGCAAAAGTGTCACTAAGAAAAGTAGTTCACAATGAAAAATTATGGCGTTATGCAAATTTTCAGAGTGATCGGACTACTTTGATAAAATCCGCTTTTGTTTTGTTTTGTTTGAAAAACAATCGCGTGGAGAAAGCCAAATAGTCACAATCTAAACAGTATCTTAAAAGTATACCAAATAGAGTAATTGGAGTTTAATTTATTTTTTTGATAAACTGTAATAATTTGAATTTTAATTTGAACAATTCTAATCACCCTGTTTTCTCCTCTAAGATTTATCATGTAATCGCTAATAATAAATATTTTTCTATTTTCTACTTCTATTATCAAAGTAGGCGGATCATTCTGAAAATTTGCATAACGCCATAATTTTTTATTGTGAACAACTTTTCTTAGTGACACTTTTGCGTACTATGAACGAAAAAGGTACTTTACCTGAAACGAAAAGAGGTTTTGCTCAGCTGTAAGGGCCTACTTGATTTAAAAAAATCTAAAGTAAACTAAAAATAAGTTTCAGACCAAGCAGGGCGGAATCCCAAAATATGAAATTCTAATTCGAAAATTTTTGGTCAATCTCACCTATTGTGAACTCAATCCGAGGACACACTGTAGAATATACAATTATTATAAAAATTTCTACTTGTAACGGCATTTGTTACGTATTCAATTGTTATATTCACTTGAATACAAAACAGTTTTCTTGCTAAATATTTACATATAATATTTCTTTGTAAATTCTGTGCTAGTTGATTTTAGGTTAGGGGGTCCAGTACGATAACTGGATGTGCCCAATTTTTTTTTTTTGCTTTTAAGTCATAGAAAACGTTAAATTTTGACGTTACAAAAAAAATGTTGCTGTTCATTCACAAATTTCCCCAAAAATGCGTAATTTTTTTTGTCTTTCACTGTCATTTTTAGTGTATTTGCCATAAGGCACTTACACTATTGGCGTCGGTCGGATGGCGGGACCTAGGGGTCGGACCAAAATTTCTCGACGTTTCATAGCCTCCTAAGAAGTTTGGCACCATTTTTGGAAAAGTCTGTTTATATATGTATATATATATTAAAAAAAAACTTCGGAGAAGTAAAAACTTCGTTCTGTGCTAAATTCAAAAACTTGAGGCGACTGAATCTTAAGATTATAACTTAAAAAAAAAGAATTTCGAGGCAGACAAGAAATTGAAATCAAGCTCGAAATTCTGTGCGTAAGACGTCGAAAAAAAATGAATTTCGAGGCAGACAAGGAATTGAAATCCAACCTTGAAATTCTGTGCTTATGAAAGCTACAAGAGCAACAGCAAAAAAAATGCAAAGACGGTGTTCGCATAACTCCTTTAGTTACTACTAAAAAAACGCCGTCTGTGCACTTTTTTTTGCTGTTGCTCTTGTAGCTTTCATAAGCACAGAATTTCAAGGTTGGATTTCAATTCCTTGTCTGCCTCGAAATTCATTTTTTTTCGACGTCTTACGCACAGAATTTCGAGCTTGATTTCAATTTCTTGTCTGCCTCGAAATTCTTTTTTTTTAAGTTATAATCTTAAGATTCAGTCGCCTCAAGTTTTTGAATTTAGCACAGAACGAAGTTTTTACTTCTCCGAAGTTTTTTTTTAAGATTTCACGTCTTTTTCCAAAGTGTGAGACATTATTTTTATTTTTCCTCCAAAATAAGCATATGTGCATTTTTTATATTGTTGTATTTAAATGCAATAAAAGTGTTCATATTGTTGTATTTAAATGCAATGAATCTCCGAAATTAGAATATGTATTGTAAAAAACAACACGATCCTTACTCCATGCAACTGTGGTTTCGAGCGCGTCTCTCATGTATTTGTGGGCGTGACATGTAAGTTATATCGTGGCAGCACTTGATTACGCGCCAAATATAAATGCACTTTTGTAGTTTGTTAAATAAGAAGTAACAATCAAAAGTCGGTTATAGAAATTGCAATAATCGACTTTTGATTTTTACTTCTCATTTAACAAACAGTACTACAAAAGTGCATTTATATTTTGCCGCGTAGTTCAGTGCTGCCGCGGTGCAACACCTAGTGGTGCAATCGGCTCATCACACCTCCATGCGAATACCATGACATTCAATTTGTAAACAATCCATGTGAAGTCTATTAAAAATAAAAATGAGCTATAACAGTCTATGCTCTGTGATACATGATTCTTTTTTATATTCATTTGAAATATGGATATTCTTGAAGATTCCATGAAGGCACATTTTGAAGGCATGGAAAAAAAATCAATGAACAAAGCCCACCATTAAAAATACAAATTTTTTTTCATATCATTTGTAAAATACTTATTTTGCATTAAAAAAAGAAGTTTCACTTCGTAATCTTTTCACTTTTTAATTTTTGTTGCACTTTTTATGATAAATATGTTTTTTAATAAATTAATTTATTTAAATCTAACTTCAATCATATATTTTGTTATTTTTTAATAAAAGATTTGACGAAAGTGAATTTTTCAAAAAACAAGAAAATAATAAAAATTAAAAATTAAAAAAGAAATAAAAATATATGAGAAAAAATTGAGAAAATAAATTAAAACTAAAAAAACAATTAAAAACATAAAAACAAATTAAAAATTGAAAAACAAATTTTCCAATGATGCTGGCGGGAATCGAACTCAAGATCCTGTTATTAGTTATTACTAGCCTAACGTCGTTACCGCTAGTCCACGGGCACACTCAGACTGTAAGCTGTTATTGTGGTACAGAAGTAATAATATATGGGTGATACGAAAAATCGGTCCTATGAAAGTCACGTGGTCACAGAACTATAAAACTTGGAAACTTGCTTCATATACACGGCGTTATATGGGACAAAGGCAAAATCAATGTATAAGAATACGCTAGAGATTCGTTGGCATTTAGCACAGAAAAGAATCTCTAGCGAGATTCTTCGATATATATATTTATATATATATATATATATATATATATATATATATATATATATATATATATATATATATATATATATATATATATATATTTATATATATATATATATATATATATATAAGTGTACGAGCAATAACTTTCGAAGGAGTTAATTAATTTTAACGAAATTTGGACCACATATTGAAATCCATCACCGCACGAAGCCTATTTAAAATGGGCCCAATCGGGCCACTTTAAGGGTAGGTTTTAGGGGTTGAAAAATATTTTTGGGCCCAAAAATACCGATAAATTTCTCCGAATCGTTTCAAAATTGAAATTTAACCCTTTAGTAATGATTAAAATGTGCTACCAAAGTTTTATTAAAATCGGCCCGACAGGACCAGACTTAAAAATTTTATGAAAACGTTAGTTTGTAGATAGGGATTTAGTGAAGGGTGAATTTAATTTGTTGTATTAATAGTAATATTAAAATTAAGAAAAAAATATTATTTTAAGGGGTGTATTAAGGGGTTACATTTTGTATTTTATTCAAAAATTAATTAGTAAGTTCATATAAGGGAGTCACACTGCCTATAATAGCAAATACACTATATTGTCGGCAGGGTTTCGCACTGCGACCCGAGTTTTTTTTCAATCTAACCAATATAAATACACGTCATAGCAACTGGTGTAGAATTACTGTATTACTATTTCACTTTGTATACACGACCTCATAATTGTTCTTAAA
Source organism: Xanthostigma xanthostigma (assembly GCA_963575645.1). NCBI lineage: Eukaryota > Metazoa > Arthropoda > Insecta > Raphidioptera > Raphidiidae > Xanthostigma > Xanthostigma xanthostigma. The sequence continues at coordinate 29,343,476 of OY754467.1, read as the reverse complement.
AGAACTCCCCCGAACGCTCGCCCCTTTTCACTGCGCAAAAAAAACTCATCGCATCGACACGACCCCGTAATTGTTTTTTAAAGAACTCTCTCCAAACGCCGCTCACCCCTACTTACTGCGCAAAAAAAATAATTTTTAAAAATCGATTTTGCGCACTTAAAAGGACTAATAATACTGTTATATGTTGTTTAAAATGATAATTGTGTACTAACTATGTATTTCCAATGGATATTTTGCACATCCAGTTAGGCCGTGTGAACTTAGCACGGCAAAGTTGGAAGCAAAAGTTTTTTATCTAGATCGCGTGCCAACAGTAGGTACAACAAGAAAATTTTTATATTTACGAAATTTTTGAAGGTTCAAAATTTTCTTTAAGTGCCCGTACTACTTTAAAAAATGATTTTATAAAATAATTTTATAAGCAAAAGTTCTTTATCTAGACCACATGCCAACAGTACAACAAGAAAATATTGATATTTATGAAATTTTTGAATTTTTCAAATATTTTTAAAGTGCCCGTACCACTTTAAAAAATGATTTTACAAAATAATTTTATAGTTCAGTTAACGAAGACCCGAAATTGGCAAATAAATGCAAAAAATTGTGTAGTCTGGTTTAATATTTTTTATAATAGGGTTGACCCCCAGGTATAACATACCAAAAGTCCCCAGCCTGGGGCCGCTTGCTTTAGGCGGGGTGGGGGGGGATATGTCCCATATTTTAGTTTTTCCTAAATATTTCAAAAACTAAGCGTCGTAGGAAAAAAAAACCTTAAAACGTAATGAAGCTTATTAAATTTCTTACAAAATGATATATTAATTGTATTTTTATGACAAATACAAAAGGAAATGCAAGGGATATAAATGTGATACAAACTGAAAACAAAGTATTATTGCCTTAGAAAATTAATGTTTATTATTCCGTTGAGCTATAATTATTATAGATGAAGATTCTTCCTTACATTCAATCCAATATACCATTAGTTATCTTTTGGTTCATGTTGAAATTAGGGATGTTACGGAGGTAGTTTTATCGGAACCGCAGTCGGAGTCGGAGTTTTTAAATTTGGTTTTTCGGAGTCGAAACCGGAATCGTAGTCGGAGATGGTGGCAGAAGAAAGATGTGTTAAGGGCAGGCAATAAAATAATATAGTACAAACACTACAAACATTAAGCAGTCAGCCTCTTTAATTTCAATTAAAAAATAATAAATATAGGTGTCACAAATAAAAATAATCACATTTTTATAACAGTTAGCAAATTAAATCAAATTAATTGACTCCAGAAGTAGCAAATTATATTTAATAAATAACAGCTTTGCAACTTTGTCTCCGTCCAATCTATTTCTTAACGGGTCATAGATTAGGCCAGCACCCATAGAGATATAAGAATAGAGTGCGCGAGTGGCTGAATGCTACGATAGAGGCAAAGAGAGAGATGGTTGACGAGTGTCCTTTCTGTCTCTTTCTAGCCGATCGCTGTTGTAATATTTTCAAAATTAATTTTCATTAGTTACGCATAAATTATTTTTTGACATTTTCACCTCCCGTATCTCCCTTATTAATAAATCTAAAAAAAAAAATTATACGGCATTTTGTAGAAAATTTGATCAGCTTTATTTTTTATAAAAGGTTCTCTTTTCTAAAACGCATGTTTTTTTAGAGAATCACGAAGAACCAAAAAATGGGACCTATTTGCTCCCCTCCCGCCCAAAGCAAGTGCCCCCCCGCTGGGGACTTTTAATATGTTATACCTGGGTATCACCCCTATCATTTGAAATAATAACCCAGACTACACAATTTATTGTTTTTATTTTTCCTTCGTTGACTGGATTATTATTAGCAAAATGTTTTATAACGTAACTTTATAAGTAAAAAATCATTTTACAAAATAATAGTAAAAGTTCTTTTTCTAGACCGCGTGCCAACGGTACAACAAGCAAACTTAGACTTTTCTCGAAATTTTTGAATTTTAATATTTTATGAAATGCCCCTTCTATACTGTAAAAAATAATTCTACAATGTAACTTTATAAACAACAGTTTTTTATCTACGCCGCATGTTAACGAAACACTTAAAATAAATTAACTTTTTTCGAAAATTGTGAATTTTGATTTTTTTTTGTAAATTTTATATTTTTTGTTGTTGTACCGTTGGCACGCGCAAATGTACTACATTTTTTCTTAATACATTTTCTTAATTGATGTTAGTGCTTGGCTTGTACGAGATTTTGAAAAATTGAAAGTGTGAACTTAGCACAGCATTTTTTATTTTGGATTTTTTATGGCTTAAATTTACGGTACATTTTTTAAAACTTACTAAATACTAAGTACGCTAGTGAAATTTGGCGTGCTACAAGTACACTTATTTTTTTTTAATTTTCCAACTTTGCTGGACACACGGCCATCCAGTTATCCTACTCTGACCTAAGTTAGGTTGTAATCAGTAAATATAGACTACTAAGTAATAAATATTTTAAAGTTTATGACAGTAGTGGTAAGAGTTAAGTTTATTATACTATTTTTTTCAAAGTTAAACCCAATTTGTTTCTTTCTAGGTAGTAAGCAGATCATATATTTTTTTTCTGAAATTAGTAGATAAGCATTTATAAATTTTTATCAAAAGTAACATCATACGTAATTGTTTTGTTTAAATAAATATTTTAATATCTATAGTACAGTGAGTCGTACAGTAGAATTAATGGTGGATGATACACTTACATTACACCGAATTATTTCATTTAAAAGGTATGATAAATAATAATTATTTCTTTACAAAAAGTAATGATATCTCATCAAAAACATAAATGTGAAAAAGGGAGCCAAGTTCAATATTACATATTATTATACAAAAAGAATTGAGGTCTAAAAAGGTGCCAAGTTTTCACTTGGCAAGTTTTAACACATATAAACATGAAGTTTGGATATAAATTATAATATAAAACACGAAAACTTGCCAAGTGAAAATTTGGCACCTTTTCAGATTTCAATTATTCTTTTGGTATAATATGTAATATTGAACTTGGCTCCCTTTTTCACATTTATGTTTTTGGTGGGATTGGATAACAGTGAATAATTTGTGTAGGTAGTATTACTTACATACGAAAAAAAGTTTAAATATTTTTTTGTTCAACTCGAGATTTACTATCGGAAACTGCTAAGGTATATATTTTTGTACTTCAAACTTAACCGGAAGTGTACAATGTACATGCAATAATTGTTTTCAAATGGCAACATATTATTTTTTTACATTTTTAAATCTCACTTTTTTCAATTCATATAATATTTTCGTAAGGTTACATAAGAAAATATTCGAGAAAAATGTTTTTAATTATTATTGAAGATTATTATATAAATACTCAGTAATAATAATTATTATAAATAATTTATACGTGTGTGAGGGCTTTGAAAAATAATTATTACTGTATATTTAATTATTAAATTGATAAGGTTTTTCTCGAGTATTGTCTTACGAAAAATAATAAAATAACTGGCCAAAATAAAGCTAAGTAAACAACAAAATAATAAACCTATTTTTGTTGCAGTGGCGTAGGCGTAATGCACCGGGCGGGGGCCCACCGCTGAGTGGTTCGGCCGTGGCGTCCCCCGACCGCGCGCTACAAAGCCCCTCGTCAACACTTACAGGTAAGAAAAAAACATTTTAATAATTATAATTTTAACATAGCTAACATAGAGCCATTAAATACTTTAAGAAAAATATATTTTGACAATTTAACACCATATATTAGAATGTCATCTATAACAAAAAAAAAAGGATCCAGCCAATTGGGTGATGGGACCATTCCAAATATAAACATATTGATATTAAACTTTGACATATATAATAAAGAAAATAAAATTTCTGTTAACGTGTGCGATGTCGCGGGTATTGGTTGGTATTAAATATTATGATTTTCTATTCGTGTGTATGGTTATCTACATAATATGTAATCACGTCATGTAAAAATTCACCCAACCATGCTTTTCAGCAATTAAACTACATAATTTCATTTTGACCAGATCTACGGAGTAAAAAAACAGCTGTTATTTTTTATTTTCAAAATATTTCCGAAACTATAAAGTTTAAAAAAAACATGTTTACAATAGTTTCGTTTAAAAATAAATATATTAATAAACATTAGTACACCATTATTACATAAAAAACAACTTTACAGCATATTTTTCTTCTATGCATGCTTAGATTTTCCCAAAAACTATAGGGCTCTTCATATTTGCTTATCAAACATCCTCCCATTTTGTTTCAATCAGTTCATCCGTTTGACCTGTATCATGTTTACAGACAAATAGACTAGCAGTCAAACAAATTGACGCACATAATTTTTCCGAAAATGTGTGTTTTTAATTCGGGGGACCTTAAAACGAAAAATATTGTAAAATTGTGAAAAGTGAAATTTTGCCTAAATTGAGTACCTATCATTCTCAACGTGTGGTGTTGGAATGATAATACGTTTAAAAATTGTTTTTTCAATGATACCAACTTTCAAAGGTAACGTACGTACCTACCACACGTATTATAAAACATGACAAGTTGGCAAAAAGAATGAAATGAAAAGTTTAGCGGGAACAAACAACTATTGCTGCAGAAACTTTGATCAACACCGAATGGCTGTGCTATTAGCTAATATAACTTTCTTATAAATGTAAGCAATCTTGTGAAAAAATGATGGAAACATTCGTACACGCAATGTCCACTTGCACACTGCAAGCTCAAAATAATCTTAGAGTCTTTCGGGTCCGATCGGTTCAGTATACTTTGGCACAGTATTAAAATATTAAACGGGTTATATATTTAAAAGCACTTTATATTTATATAAAAATTACTAGCCCTAACTATCTATATGAAAACATTTTTGACTGACAAAATAAATTAATTATAACCATGAACAAATTTCAATCAAGTGTAAAATAAACAAACCGTGGGGTGATTCGTTTTTTGAGCCTCTACAACCTGGAATTCCACACGACCAATTTCTCAGTATGATGATATTAAATATGTAATTAACAAAGGCTCGAGAAATAGTTTCAAATAATTTTAAAATACACTTTCTTGCCATTTTTCGTTCAAACAAAAACAAAAAAAAAACTGCTTAACTGATTTTGATAAAATTTCTTTTGGATCATATTGACGTTAATAAGCTTCAATTGGCATCTTAACAAAATGGATACTATTTTTTATTTGCGAGATTTCATGTAAAATCCATGTTTTTGGCAGTATTTTTATTAAATCAAAAGACGGCTCCGCCGATTTCGATAAAATTTCTTCTGAATCATACTGAGTTGTGAAAATATCTATAACTAAAAAAAAATGTTCATACTTTCGATATTATAATATTATAAGAAATTTACATAACCTTCTTTTACTCCCCATTAGTACCTTAGAACTTAATTATATCTGATACCAAAATGTTTTCACTTTTAAAACAGCACATATTATAATAAGACAAAATATTCCTTTTAAATTATTTTTGCTGCCAAAAAGCCGATTTGTAAATGACCGACATGTAACGTTTATCGGTAGCTCCTGAGATAACCCGTGACAAACTAACAAACATAGAAACTTTACTCTTTTACATAAAAATGTTAATATACCTATAGCTTAAGCAACGAATAATTCTAAATGGAAAAGTCGAAAGCAGAACATTTTACTTAAGAACTTTGTTTGGACTAGTTAGGAGATAAACATACTAAAAGTCCTTACCCCTCCGAGGTACGCCCGAAGGGGGGGAGCACAAAGAAGGTCCCGTTTTTTGGTATTTTGCTTTCATCTCGAAAACGGTACGTCGTACGAAATTTTGTTGGAATACATAATGAAAGCTGATAAAATTCTCTACAACTTTAGTTTTCACACTTTTTATCTATCTCCAATCTTTGCTTAGCTATGAGCTCCGAAAAATGGTCGATTTTCAAAAATGTGTTAAATTCTCTGTAGCACATTGTAACAATACGAATTTGTCAAAATCATTTCGTATCGCTCATCCACACTATTAAAAACACCCACACACTATTAAAAAATAACATAAGCTGGGAGTACCTCCACACAGGGCCCTCTTTCCCACTGGGCACTCTGGCACGTGCCCAGGGCCCCGCGATCGATAGGGACCCCCTAGTTTAATGGTATACTAAGTACCTAAGCTGTTTTTAACAAAAATCATCAGTGAACTATTTTTCATATACTTATTTTTTTTGTGTCCTTCATGTTAAAATTGGGAACGTGATCCTTTTAAATATATGCATTTTATATCACATTCCTCGACTTAGAATCTAGAACCTTGTTTATCTATTTTCTTTGTCTATTCTAACAAAATAGTGCTCTGTTAAGGTCATAGGGGCCCCATAATCCTAATGTGCCCAGGGCCTTCAATAGGTTAAAGCTTATGTTATTTTTTAATAGTGTGTGGGTGTTTTTAATAGTTTGGATGAGCGATACGAAATGATTTTGACAAATTCGTATTGTTACAATGTGCTACAGAGAATTTAACACATTTTTGAAAATCGACCATTTTTCGGAGCTCATAGCTAGGCAAAGATTGGAGATAGATAAAAAGTGTGAAAGCTAAAGTTGTAGAGAATTTTATCAGCTTTCATTATGTATTTCGTACGACGTACCGTTTTCGAGATGAAAGCAAAAAACCAAAAAACGGGACCTTCTTTGTGCTCCCCCCCTTCGGGCGTACCTCAGAGGGGCAAGGACTTTTAGTATGTTTATCTCCTAACTAGTCCAAACAAAGTTCCTAAGTCAAATGTTCTGCTTTCGACTTTTCCATCTAGATGCCCCTTATGAGCACTCATTGACTAAACTACTACATTTTACAATTATTAGAAAGCATATTAATTACTTAATTAGTTTAAAGAAGACACGGGAAAGTAAAATTTTATAAGTGGCGTAATAAGAACGTAATCGTTGGAGCATTGCTAATAATATTTTTTTTATTAACAGGGAAACAAAATCGAACTAAGATTGCCTGCTCAAAACCTGCCGAAAAACTAAGTTGCCTGGAAAAAACGTTCTCGGTGCGCGAGCCAGCTTTTCGCCAAGCGCGAGATGTACAATCGCGATTAATTCGTCTAAAACGAGCCGAAACGAGTTTTTAGGGATAATTCATTTCACCTAGCGATATTGCAATGTGTCAATTGACAAAAAACATCTATTAACATTACCCTCATCAATCGACCAACCACTTTTACCCGTTTTACCAGTTTCAGAGTAGATTTTGTATAACAAATTCGATAAACAATATAAATCAATGAAATGGATTTTTTGTCATTATAATTTCCGTCATAGAATTTGATTTTCGGTTAGATCCCGCTGAAAATCGGAGGAAAACGGGTACGGAACGTTACATTAATATCTTCACCTATCGAAATATATCGATCGTCCATAAGCCACAATGAAATATTTTTACCGAGAAAGTTTTTTCCAGGCAACTTAGTTTTTCGGCAGGTTTTGAACAGGCAACCTTAGTTCGATATGTAGAGGAGGTCGAGACCTTTTATTTGATACCTCATTGATGCGTCCACTTGATGACGATAATTATTATTAATAAAAAAACGACACCCTAATTTTTTTGTTCGTCCACCTTATGACGACATATTTTCTGCAGCCGTCTCTTGGACTATTATATTATGTATAATGCACGGTTGCCAAGTGTAAACACACATTTCATAAAGTGGTTTGTTTGTTACTTATTCAACAATATTTTTCTTCTCGTTTTTGAATAAGTGACTATAAATAAAAATTTGAACAGAGCTTGTATAATATGTAACTAACATAATATTCCTAAAAAATAGAAATTTTTCTCGATGATATTATTATGTGTTTTACCAGTATTAAACTATGAATGCAGGATTTTCCCATAAGAGCTAATTTCATAGTAATATTTGTTTGAACAATTTAATTCATTTTGCCATTTAATCACTGAAATAATCAATCATAATAACACAACTATATCTAATTCTTCATCAGTGAGTTATGTTTGAGTCAATTGTGACATCGAATTTTCTAATATAACTGATAAAAGAACCGATTCATGGGAATAGGCAATGTAAAACGTCAGTAGGTACTACAGGACAATAATATGAAGACCACAAATCAAAGTTGATCGGCATTCGAGTACGGCAATATTGGGAACGAGAGCGTCGCGACTCAGTTCGACCGATCAACCAATCGACGGACGTACGTGAGTGCATTTTATTGGATCCCCGGCTCTTTACATTTCATCTCGAACCATACAGTGAAACCTCTTGAATATTTCGACAACACTTTAGTTCACTTGACACTGTTACTATAGTAAAACTTATACAAAAGCTCGTTTCGCTGCCGTAATATTATAATAACATAAAGTATTTCAATTTAAAATACAAAGTAATTAATGTTTGCAAGTTTTTATTTTATTTAACTGCACAGTAAATACTCGCTTTTAAAGATTCGAATGATAATTCGAGATGTTCCAAAAAGAATTCTTATACGCTACACTTAGATTGGATCCGTATTTCTCTCAAACTAATCCGACCCAATCCGATTAATTATGTATTACGATATCATCCGTCACAAATTCCTACACTGGTCCCGTTCAAAAATCAGTTGCAGTTGTTTTGGGAAAGTATTATGAGTGATTAGAACGATGTTTTTTTTGTATTGACTCTGCTAGTTTAAAAAAAATGGCATTCAGTGTTTCCAAATTTCGCACACTAAAATGGCGATATCTCGCGAACGGGTTGTCTGATCAGACCCGGTCTGGGACGAGCTTACGCGGATTCTTTTTCTCTACAACTTTTGTTGGAATGGCCGAGTTTAGGGGGAAAAATAGGTTTTCCGGAACTTTAAAGCGGGATATCCCCTGCCGCCCCCTCCGACAGTCGGTCACAAACTATACCAAAATGTCGGGGAAGCTCTACTCTACAGCTTTTTTTTGGATCGATTCGATTCGAGACACACCGGATTCAATGCTTTTTGACGTGATAACGTCTTATAAATTGATGAATCACCAATCTTATAAATTGATAAAACACCGGCTGCATGCACGAAAAATTGTAACGTTCCTAACGTTCCTAGCGTTCCTAACGTTCCGCCTGACCCTGTGCGTGCTTTTCTCGAAAACGGCCCTAACGATTTGGATGAAATTTACTGAAAAGGGATTTTGGGGGGCAAAAAATAGTTTTAGCTAGGTCTCATCTCTCGAAAAAATCGTTTTCATACAAATTTTATCATTATAAAAATCAATTTTTTGACGTATGAAAATACTTAAATATTGGAAGTAGGTTTTGGAATTTTATATAAACAATGAAATAATTGTTTTCAAAATATTATGACAGTTAATCTTTGAAACTTAAAATAAATACGAAAGAAAGAAAGTTAAAAAAAACAATTATATTATAGGTGGTAAGTAATTTTAATAAATAAAATTAACCTAAATTTGAAGCAAAAGATGCAATATCATAGATTCGAATTATTATAATTATTATATAAATTTAGGTTATGTATTACGGAATACGTTATCACGTAAAACTATCGTCCGTAAACCGACTTTACAGACAACCAATTTTTTTCCAAATCCACTCCACTAAAAGGGATTTTTTTCAAATTTACCAACCTATGCGAAATTACACCCGAGTAAATTCAAGGACTACTTCCGTATGACTATGGCTTACAAGACCAATCAGCAACTCTCCGTCATTATGTGTTGTCGGAATGAGATATCGGACTGGAAACAAACACGTTTGATCGGCCAACCCGTCGGTCCCGTCACCAACGTCATCGTTTGTTGTCGTAGGTTTCTGTTTCTAATGTACCTACTTTATTATTCTGATCTTTGGTTTTCTTCCGTTGTCGGCCGACATCGGATCGGAAGAGATACGGATCCAATGTCTTACACAAAATTGTTTGATTCATGATTATAATTATTGTTTTTTATGAATGAAAAACTTGAATATTTTATGGTAAAGCATCAGTCTAAGTTGCCGAACTGATTATGACAAAAATTATGACAGCAAAAACTAGATTTTCTTAAACGCATCCCGTTGTTTGAAAAGCTTCTGAAATGTATTTACATAGGATTTTGGCGACCTAAGAATCGAGAGAAACATTTTTTTCTGGAATTGTGAATAATATTACTTACTTTTAATTTTCAAAATAATAATTAACACGAAATTAAAGAAATTCAGATAAGCATTTTTTACCCCTTCCCCAGTTCGGTTATAGCGCACATCTGTCTCGCCAGGTATGGACAAATTCGCTCGGTTGTGTTGATCTGGAGTTTATAGAGGAATATGTTTTAGAGAAGTTCCACTATAATTCACAAAGACTTATTTTCTATAATAAAAGTGAACATAACTCCACGTGACAGACATTTTACTTCGGATGACAAAATGGACAAAGCAGTATAAAATAAAATCATTCACGCCATTTGGTTTTTGCATAATCAACAACGTTTATACTTACAGACTTAAAATGTTTTTAAAGTTAAAATAAGACACAGGATTTATGCAAATTTAAAAAAAACTATTGATAAAATATAGTTTAAACAGAAATTAAAAATCTAAATTGTGATAGGTATGTATTCGGTTTTTATTATAAATTTTGATTGATTTTTTGCTTTTTTTTTTGAAGACATAAATATTTCGTTTACAACAGTCACAAAAAATGAACTGAACTGGTCCAAAATTAATACGTTATACATTACCAAATTTTGCACGGTGGGAGATACGGGACATTTATGGTGGAAGTAACGGAATTGTTACGAAAATGTTGATTTCGAACGACGCATGCTATTTTAAAAATATTATATAGATAACGAATCGAAAATACGAATAGACACTAAGCTCACTTAACATTATTATTTTTTGTTTGCATTTAAAAACAAAAATTTTGATTAATGTTACACCCAGTAATCGGTATATCAGAACAAACAATAATGTTCCATGTATCACAGCTAATCCTCGCTGTCAAAATCGACTATCAGAAACAAACTGTCAGCTGAATCAAAATTGTACCAAATTAATGATAGCAGAAATTGAAATCGTTTTTAAAATACCTTTCACACACTGTTTTAATTGACTTCGTGATTTTTTTCGTAATTTAAAACATTTAAAAACAAATTTTAAAAACGGTTGACCACATTTTTTAAGATCATCACGGTCGTTCTCATCGCTAAAAAAAACCTTCACTCATCTTAAAACCTTTGTCCTCGCCAAAAAAACGGTTACAGCCCGACGCTATTTGTAAAGCTAAAGGGTTCGGGTAAACGCCAAATGAAGAATCAAGAAAGACACTACAGATTCTATAGACGAAAAATTGAATAAAAAACTGGAAACACCACAACTTTTAAAAATATATATAAATAGCAGAATTTTTCACACGTTTCAAAAAGTCACCCGGAAGGATCAGTAGTGCGATTCTTGATTCTTCATTTGACGTTTACCTGAACCTTTTAGCTTTAAAAACAATGTCGGGAGAATTGTAACCATTTTTAGGCGAGGGGAAAGGACTTAAGATGAAGAGTGCAGGGAATATTTGTAGGTAGGATACATTCTTAACTAATTTTATATTATCATATTTTAAAGAAACACTTTTAACACTAAAATTGCAGGTTTGAAAGAAGGCACAATATTAGCGTTTGATATTAAAGAATTTAGCAAATAAAATAATATTCTTATTCTTTTGTCTTGTGCCGGTTTTCCTAAGTAACCTGTGTACACGGCAGTGCACCCGCCAAGTCGTGTACTCTCGAAGCAATTCTGCGTATTTTTAAATCCTCGTGACTTCGTCCTGGATAACACTGCAGGGTCTGCAGGTCTCAAACTTTCAGGCTAAAGTAGAGTTGGCAAACGTACCAAATTTCAAATTTATGGCCGTGTTACTTCAGGTTTTATTAATACGCAAAGTTACATCACTTACTCACTCACTCATTTTTGATCATCAAAATCTTTGGGTATTTCCCGTATTCCTAAAAATTTAAATTGATTATACAAACTGAGTTTCACGTACAGTAACAATTAAACACAAAAACCGACCAAAATTGTGTTGGGCACACACATGATAGGGTTTTGCAGTATTCGTATAACACATTTATGGGCTATTTATTGGTCGCAAAATTGTTGCTTGCCAAATATCATACCCTAATCTAGAAATGCGTCATTGCAATATGTTGACACTGTTTTGTAGATTATTAATTAAAAACATGTCGAGATCTATGAGTTATTATTTGCACTAATAAAATCTCTTTGTATGTCTTTCAAAAACCAAATAGTCTTAATAAATATTGGAATGTACACTAGTGACATCGGCCGATTTTTTGAAGTTCATATAACCGTGGTTCTTGTCTCCGCTATATTAATAGAAATATGAGAGCCATTTAAAAAGTACTGTAACGATTGATCAGCTGAACTTCTAACCTTGTTAATATTGTAACGTTTTATAATTTTGGCCCTTTTGAGATTCATTTATTATTGTGATTGTCCTTCTGTGTTATTTTATAAGTTGTGGCGTGGTTTTGGGCTGCGTGTTGTTGGGGGCTTTTTGGCTGTTAGTTTTAGATTCTCTGTGTTGTCTACGTTGCACCATCGTCTAGGGGTGGACTCCCTAGACAACTCTTGTGTGGCCCTTTGTGTCCTGGCGCCCTTTCATCTCGGTCGGTAGGGCCCACACTACTTATTTTATCAGCGCGATGTGACAACACAGTATTTATTTATTTAAATTATTTTGTAGTGTCGTATATTATTCATTAATTTTAAGTCTGAACAATCGCAATTTTAATTTGGTATAAAGTGGTCGGTGGTCGGATTTTTATAGCCCATTTGGGGCTTTTTCCTCAACAAGGGTAACTCTCAATTATTTTGCGTCGTCCCACGCCCCTCGCGCCGTCTGAATAATTGCTAGCCGCGGCCTCCTCAAGCAGAGTGTAAAAGTGAGGTTACAATATATTTTGGTCAAAACAGTTTTCGTGGAAAATATTAATTATAATGATTGTTTCAAATGTTTTGATCACATGGTCGCAAAGCTATTAAGGAGCTTGTATCTCGGGAAATATTCATCTAAGAAAAAAGTTACATAAGAACCTCCAATTCTTAAAATAGGAATCGCAGATTTCTATAGGTCCGAAATCAGAGACAATTCCAGTAGTCTTAGCCGTTTGGCATGCAGGCTCAGTTTCACGTACAATTAACGATAAAATAAAAAAATCTTTGAATACAATAAATTACATATACAATACAAAACTAATATAACACAATATATAATTAACAAATCTAGAATTAAATATAACTTACTTGTAATATATCTACTGTAAAGGTGGCACTTCACATGGCTATTCGTGTTCGCTATTGGTTGTTTGTTGTATTTGGCAAACTATTTGACGTTCAAGACAAACATGCAAATAGAAGCAAATACGACCATCTACACATGGCCGTCAAATAGCAAACACACAAACATTTGGCAGCAGAACGCAAAGCTCAAAATTCCAGGAATTTTAGCACTGTTTCATTGTCCCAATTCATTTTCAATAGTAATTGTTCCAGTTCTCGCTCACAGCACAGAAACAAAAATACTGCACGTCCGTACAGGTTCACGGCGCGTGCTGCTGAATATGGCCATTGTGTGGATGGTTTATTTGCCGTATTTGCCTATTTGACTCCTTTGATGTGCCTCGAAAAATCGACAACCGCACGGTGACGCGTATTTGGTATTGGCCTTATTTGTCAAATAGGCAAATAAGGCCAACACTTTGTCAAATAGACCCTCCACACTTGGTAATTGTTTGCCAAATATGCCAAATACACAAATACAAATAGCCATGTGAAGTGCCGGCATAAAATACTTATCTTATTATGTAACTCTTTATAAACCTACGTTATATTTTGTGATAATGACCTCGAGTCGATGCACATTTTTCTTTAAAAAAAAATCTTTGATTCCCTTCTTCCAACCACTGAAAGTAAGAGAGTACGGACTTATATAGGTTTTTTGTCCTAGAAAGCTGATATTTGATATACAGATTGAGTTTCACGTGCAAGTAACGATAAAATTAAAATGTCTGTGATTCTCCCCCGCTTCTCTAACCTCTCAAAATGGGTGGTTCAGACTTTTATTGGTTCGTGGTTACAGAAAGCTAACATTTGACATACAGGCTGAGCTGCATGCACAATTACTGACAAAATTAAAAAAAATTGTAATTTCCCCCCTCCGACCTCGCAACGTGGAGGGTACAGAGTTCTCTAGGTCCGAAGTCCTACAATGCTGAAAGCTATAGAGGTGGAAGGATGCAGACATATAATAATAGGTTCGCAATCCTATGAAATGTGACCCCTCAAAGAGAGCTATTAGAAGATATGTTTTGCGGCACACACGGTCCAAGTAATATTTGTATAAGATTCTCCTACAAAAAAATTGAGCTCTCACCAAAAGCATTTCATGTAGAAATGTAGCCGTGTCTCGAGTTGATATTCCACTAAAACAAAAATGTCAAAAAAGGATCGATACTCAACACAAAAAGGAGTTCTAAAAAGGTGTCAATTTTTTATGGATTATGTTATAAATAAAATATGTGTGAAAATTTTTTTTTTTAGATATCAATTCTTATTGTACCAAGTATCGACCTTTGTTTGTCATTTATTAGTGTATTTGCCATAAGGCACTTACACTATTGGCGTCGGTGGGATGGCGGAACCAAGGGGTCGGACCAAAATTTCTCGACGTTTCATAGCCTCCTAAACACTTTGGCACCATTTTTGGAAAAGTATGTTATTATATGTTATAAGTATATGTTTATATATTATATATTTATATATAAGTATACAGACAATAACTTTCGAAGGAGTTAATTGATTTGAATGAAATTTGGTCCACATGTTGGAATTCATCACCGCACGAAGCCTATTTAAAATGGGCCCAATCGAGCCACTTTATGGGTAGGTTTTAGGAGTTGAGAAATATTTTTGGGCCTAAAAATACCGAAAAAATTGTCGAAACGTTTCAAAATTTTAATTCAACCGATTATAGTAAAGATAAAAATGTGCTGCCAAAATTTTATTAAAATCGGCCCGGCAGGACCGGACTTAAAAATTTTATGAAAACGTTGTTTGTAGATATGGATTTACTTAGTGAAGGTTGAATTTAATTTGCTAAATTGATAGTAATATTGAAATTACCAAAACAATATTATTTTAATGGATGTAGGTATGTCCAAAAACAAAAGGATTAAGTTCACATAATAAAGCCACATTGCCTATATTAGCAAATACACTACATTTTCTGCGACCCAAGTTTTCTTTTTAGTGGAATATCAACGCGAGACTTGGGTACATTTTTACATGAAAATTTTTTGATGGGATTATATTCTATTGTTGTTATTAATGCCTAATGATATTAGAAAAACATTTTTTTAATATATTTTAATATTAAATTATAACGATGACAACATAATATACCTATCTACAGAAAAATGTAATGAAAAATTTCGAGGATACAGATTTTCTTTTGAAACATAATATTAAAACCGCCAATTCTCAGAATTTTATTTTTTACGGCTGTGCTAACAAATAATAAAGTTCAAATAATGAATCATTTCTTCCAGATAACTGACCTTGTTTATATTTTTCAATTCTCAGTACTTCAATAAATTAACAAATATAACTTACTAGCTTTTGCCCACAGCTTCGCTCGCGCCAAGTTTTTTCACGGTCCGGCCCACTCCAACCTGCGAACCATTGTATTTTTCTTTTAAGCATGAACTGGCCTATTCGGAGATCCATAGGTTTTCAGTGTTACGGGCTCTCCTCCTATTATGATATATCAAATGTCAATGTTATTGAAGTTAGGATGGTTCCATCGCCCAATTGACAGGATTTTTTTTGTCCACATACACATATTTCTTAATATACATAAGAAGTTTCACTTCGGTTGTGTGTGCCTTTTTTTGTAAAAAATCTACCATAATTTCAACTAGAAAGTTTTTTTCTTTATAGAGAGCTTTGACTGTACCAGTTATGAATGGCGATTTTCTTTGAAATCGAGTTTTAAATAAGTCAATTGTCAGTATTTAATTAGGACGAGAAGAAGTGAGGCATTCATTTAACTAAACGAGAGTATATAATGTGTACAAATGTAGAATGATTTGAGTTCACGGCATAATAATTAATATCTCAACTTCGGCCTCGTTTTATTAGGTACTTTATTGCCCTCTGATTGTAGCTACGTAGATGAAGATGAACTTGCGTCTGCTGCTCTGTGCGCGCATTATAATAAACACTTCAGTCCCTTCACATTCTCATGGCAGCGCGAGTTCAGATTCTTTAATTAACGTCTGATTGTTTCACTGATTCGCTTTCAGAATGGGAGTGTGCGTCCGTTATTTTGTCTACCTTTTTTCTGAACATTTTTTACAACTAGGCCATGGCAACATGAATTAATGATATTGTACAAGGCTCACTGTACATCAAAGAGAAATGTATTTCAATGTGGGAGTGAGCTTCCGTTTTTTTCCGAAAATATTCTGTTTTATAATGTGAATTAAAAATATTCGACTTAAACACAACTTTTTGTCATTATGGAAATGTGCTTTCATTTTTTTTTATAATTGTTTACAATTATTATATCGGAATTCATGGTATACCTACTAAAGATTTTATTTGTAAATGGGATGTGTGTTTTTTATAACTAGATCTTGGCAATCTACAGGATCTATTTTACATTAAAGATAATACAGTTTATTTAAGATTGGGAGTGTGCATCCGTTTTTTTAATATTGTTAACAATTTTGTAACGTGAATGTAAAATGTACACATTTGCACTGTAGTGGCGTGTGTAAGTCAGAAAAAACACGAAAATGGTAAATAATTTGAGCCGGAATGAAACTACCTTCCCTCTACGTTTTCGAGGATGCTGAACACGATGGCGGCGTCAGAATTTCTCATCGGGGTGGCCCAACCCCTCAAACCGGCCAAAAACCACCCCCGAGAGAGATTGCAAAAAAAAATTCACCCCATTTAGGGGTGAGTATTGGCCGGTCGAGGGGTTGGTAGGGGTCGGGCGCGATATCCCATACCACCACCGTGCTCAGCATCCTCGAAAACGGGGGTAAATCACTTCTTTCTCCAGGGAAACCTAGTAAATCGCGTTTAACCCCTTTCGGGGGTGGTTTTTGGCCAGTTTGAGTGGTTGGTCCACCCCAATGAGAAATTCTGACGCCGCCATCGTGTTCAGAATCCTCAAAAACGGGGGGGGGGTAGTTTCATTCCGGTTCAAATTATTTACCAGTCCTCCGACTTCACTGCACGCCACTACTGTGGATTAAAGCTTAGTTAATTTATTTATTGTTTAATAAATTATCGTGTGTTTTGACAACTAAAACAGTAAAAAAGACCCAGATATTACAAATTACAACAGGTCGCAACTAAAAAAAAAAATCGGGTAAGATATCTAGCGTAAGTTTACAGGTGTATTCTAACACAGTGAAAATAAGACAAGATTTTACTTATTAAGAGTAGTTATGTTTATCCGGCGCTATGTGACAATGATAGCGCCCTGTTATGATAGCATAATTAACTACAGTCTATCTCATTTCGATATTCGTATAAAATTGTGAAAATCGGTTAAATTCAATTTCCCAGTTTATCGCGTGTAGACATCAGACATAGTACGTTGTCTATAACATTCGACAAAAAGTAGCGAAAACAATCTATGTCCGCTTGCGACTGGCAGGTAGCACTACAATTCGCTTCATTATACACACTGTACATCAGCGCATGCGCATTAGGATACAGCAAATACTTTACTTATTCTCTACACGTATATATAGCTAAAACAAAAATAAATTGAACGGCAATAAATCGGAAATATGAATTACAATTTAACAGATATTATTCAAAAACTGCTGCTATATATTATTCATACAAATTTTCAATTGCACATACCACTAACCTAGCGGTATGTGGTTTATTATCGCTTTGCGCGTCAGAGCTGACTTTCGTTCATATAAGAAGCTATAGGTATCTAAGTTAATTTCACACGAAATCCATTCAAATTGAAGCTTTTTGAAAAGAGGAGATTCTGATCTATAAAACCGAACCGTTTTTAAATCCATTCGAGTTTATAAATACTACTAAAATTGAGCGGACGAGTAGTTTCGGAGATTACCTCCTCCATCCAAACTTACAAACTTCACGTCTTTATAATATTAATATAATAGAGCTGTAACAAACCGTATGTATTCGTTACTAAGTAACGGGTACATCGTCTGACTCGAAGTACCGAATCCTTACTTACAAATTCATTTCGTTACTCGCATCTGTCGTATCGAACTGACATGGAGTCCCTTCGATTCGTATGATGCGGTTATACGTATACCGTATACGAACGAAGTCACACCGTATCACGATGCGCCGTGCGTTTTTGGGATGGGTACATGCTTGATGCCAGAGAACATACACTTCTT
This sequence comes from Xanthostigma xanthostigma, assembly GCA_963575645.1. Taxonomy (NCBI): domain Eukaryota; kingdom Metazoa; phylum Arthropoda; class Insecta; order Raphidioptera; family Raphidiidae; genus Xanthostigma; species Xanthostigma xanthostigma. The sequence goes on along the minus strand of OY754467.1, from coordinate 29,325,033 downwards.
GATGCATACACGATTGTATGTCGTATGAAAAGTAACGAGTAAGGTAACGATACGAAAGTAACGGGTACTGGTTCTTTAAGTAACGAATACATACGGGTACACAATTTCTCGTTACTTTTACAGCTCTATAATATAGGGATAAACCATATTCGAGGGCATTTAGAGTCCGGTTCTGTTTTTTCTCGGTTCTATCTAACGTAACGTTTATGAGCTACGAGTTTGAAAAACGGTCGCGCAACAGTCGCATGTATTCAAGAGTTGTATGTGTCGACGCTATATTCCTGCTGTTGCAGCAGAGAGCTGAAAATAGTGCCGCTGTCGACGAATCTCACGGGTGTCATTTGCCCAATACACTCGTTTGCTCCCTTTCTACCCCTTTCCTTCTATCTCTGTCGACATCACAGAGTTTGGGTACACGAGAGAACTCAGAAATCATATTATACTATTTATATACGAAGCCGGAATTTAAAAATAGACCGTTTGCACAATTCTTTGCGACAGTCAAAGCCGACTGCATTTATATTTAATATTTTCCCGATTAGGAGCCACGAGACGTATCGGCGCGAATATGGAGGGGGAGAACCAAATGAAACGTATTTTATCAAAATGCGTGTTAGATTTGAGAGTATTAGTGTGCACACGAAATATTCACTCCGCCCACTGCGCTATATAGGTACTTTACTCACTGTCGTAGCATGAATAAACTAACTTTTTACAATAGTAAACTGACGCATAATAACGTAGTTTATTCAAATAGTTCAAGGATTAATTTAAGGCATCTCAACTATGTTTAATACCTTATTTAAAAAACGTAAGTTTGTGGAAATAAAAGTGTTTAGATAGAATTCTTTCAATAGCATCTTTGTTCTGATTATCATACTTGTGTACAACACTGGCCCACGCGACTAACAGTCACTATCGTCTTGTAAAGCTCCGTCTAACTCCAAAGTAGGAATTTAAGATCAATCAGAAAGGAGTTAAAAACCGTTTTGTTATTTACATTCTGTCGGAATTATTTGAGTTTAATATCTAATCATATGTTTTCACTTTTTTTTAAGTGTTTTAAACTTATGTAAGTTCCGGTCGTTTAACATTTTCGTTAAATATTTAACGCTAACGATGTAACCACGGCCTCCACAAGAGGAGCTGACAGGGTTCTAGTCAATGCACCTGGAATTAGGACGGACCCGCCGTAGCGGTGACCAACTGAAAGATGAACAGAAAACATAATATATCGAAGTAGTAGAGCGGAGAGGCCTAACAAATATTCTGCCCTGTGGACTCGCTACAGGATATGGGAATCATGGGTGAAACCATAGCAAACGAACAACAAATCATGTACATAATAGTAGATATTATATTTTTCTCGTAAATGTCAATTTTGCGTAGGTTTCGCTTCTGTTTGTCGAACGGCGTTTTTACAATCGCCCACTTATAAATTGGCGTTCCAGATCGCTAACTAGAATCACTGTTTGCCGGACGTACGTAGATTTTCAGTTACGAACTTTCACTATCATGTCTCATAAACGAACGAACTATTATTTCTTGTATATCCTTTAGTGCTTGAGTATTACATTACATGATCCGAGTGTCGCGACTCACACATTTTACCATTCCAAGACAAGTATCAGAATGGCACTAATTTAGGTCAAACTTTAGTTTTCAAAATTTGACAATATTTTTTCGTTCTGATACCCACCGAACATAAAAAACAGATTTTTAGAAAAAACCTTTGTGAGCCTGTTTGTCTCTGAGCACAATACAGGTCAAAGGAATGAGCGGATTGAAATCAAATTTTGGAAGAATGTTTGATATGCTAATATCAAGAACCCTATTGTTTTTGGACAAAATCGGCGCATACGCATAAGAAATATATGCTTTAACGTTGTTTTCAATATAACAATAGTATACTTTTCATTACTATTTATTATTATATTTATTTTTACAAGAATGTTTTGAAAAACTTTATAGTTTTGGAAATATTTATAAAATATTGAAAAAAATAGTAGATCTGTCAAAAATAAATGAATTAGGTACCTAGCTGACAAGCATGCTTCGGTTAATTTTCGCATGACTGTTAACATATTTTGCAGGTAATCGCATGTATATCATAATATTTAATACTAGACGTTACCCGTGTGACCGCACGCGTTAACAGAAATTATATTTTCTTTATTATAATAAGTCAAATGTCAATATTATTGAAGTTGGAATATTTCCGTGCGTCGCCCAAATAACTGTTTTTTTATTTTCTGACAGAGTTTCAGACTAATCAAATTGATATAGTCCATGAGAATAAATACTGTAGCTTATCTGAAAAAATAGATAAACAGTATATGAAACGTCTCTACCTTATTTAATGCATGTTTTCATTATCCTACTATTTATATTAGATATCGTGTCCATCGAGATAATAATTAATAAAAAAAATCGCAGTATTTTGGACAAAAAGTCACATTTGTTAGTGTACAACGTTTCGTCTATAGATTTGACTTTTTCAAGTACAGTATGAAAATTCAAAACAATAATTATGAAAATAAAACAAAAACATGGCAACAAGTTTATGTATAAATTTTAAACAATAACAAATAATAAATAAAAATTCGAAAGTTAGTTTAATTTCAAATCTTTGATTAACGTCTGAATAGAACTCTTCAAGTAAATAAAATTGTCGACCAATTTTTCTCAGACCATACGATATATTGACAAAAAATAATAAACGTCATCTTGTGTTATATTGATTTGTATTTTTATTATTTTTTGTCAATATATCGTATGGTCTGAGAAAAATTGGTCAACAATTTTATTTACTTGATTAGTTCAATTTCATAACATAGTTATACTGACTACTCAAATTTTGAGTGTCTGTTCTATAATTATTATTAAAATTGTTTTTTCTAATAAAACACATTTCACTGATATTGCGTTTCTTCCAATATGACTCTTATCTAATATTTGAACTTCATTAAATAGAAATTTATGTCCAGTGTCGAAATGATGAGATGACAACGCGATCTTATTATCACTTAATAAATTTATGTTTCTACAGTAAATATATTTGCCCAACGTGGGGCTCGAAACCACGACCCTGATGTTGACAGTCGCATGCTTTACCGATTAAGCCACCTGAGGTTGTGTTCTCACAATGCTAATATGAGTGTATCTAGTTAGTGCATTTCACATGAATAGAAGCTTATTTTTGAGATACATTTTGCAACATTTTTCATTAAAGTTCCGCTCCTAATGGTCGTAGCGTAATATTATATAGCCTATAGCCTTCCTCGATAAATGGGCTGTCCAACAAAAAAAAAATTTTTCAATTTGAACCAGCAGTTCTTGAGATTAGCTTTATATATTAGTATAGATAAGCGTGACAATGTAAGGTAACTGCTCACCAGCTGTTCAATTAGTTTACTCCCTTATTCATCCGCGTAGGTCTATCTTACGAGCATTTGAATGTGTATGGCGTGTGTGCATACAAAACAAATCAGCTCACATTTCGGAAATTTTCATTTTCTATGAAAAATCTTATTCAATCTTTGATGGTGATGCTTTCAAAATCAACCAGTAATATGTATCACTTTTCCCATATGACTTTGAATTAGATTTTTTTAGGCATTATTTGACGTAAATAAATGATTTAAAACCAAATAAAAATAATCGAAAAAATGTTATTCCAGAAAAATTGTCGAACAAGTTAAATTTCTCAGTATATTTACCATACATTTGTATTAAAGAACTTTAAAATCTTAATAAGGCGTCCAGTAATTACAAAATGCTGTAAATAAATATTGACGAATATTACGTTTTTTGATACAATTTTTAAAAATCAAGCTAAATTTTGTGAACCTTTTAGCTTGTTAATGCTTATCTAATCACAGCTAATAAAACAGTACTTAAATGCCTTTTGCGATCACAGATTTCGAAATTTTCTAAGAACATTTTGTACAATTTGAGTAAACAACTAAACAGTCACCCTGAGGAAAAGGTACCTATAGGCTACAAGACACTACTTAAAAACTACAAATACACGCCATTCCCCCATCGCATCGTTGTAATGTAACATCATGTCCACCATGAATTTCAATTAGTTCTATTATTATCTAATGAAATGCTTTTTTTTACGTTTAATATAGACAAAATACATAAAGTAAAAAGAATTATGCATATTCAATTTTATTACGAAATATGAATAAAACAAATGTGTGTAGGTAAAGATTGAGTTTTAAGCTTAGATATGAGAAAACAGAAAATTTTATTCAACAAAATTGTAAATAGCAGCTGAAAACAAAATAAATCAAGCGTATAAGTCGGTTTAAAATAAAATATTTCTCTTTTAAAATGTTTTTCTTCAAATCAATACTAAACTTAAAAAAAACGTAGGGTTTTGTGCGGGATCTTTTCGGTCTAGTCTACATGAGACAAGACAAGACCTAAACTTTCTTTCGTCTCTACGAGACAACACTTTTTCAACAATTTCGACTACATGCCAAGACGATATCTAGACTACATACCTATTATTATGAGAGTTTCACCGATAATTTTGAAAAAGGATTAAAGCTATAAAATGAAATAAAAAACTTTATGAAAAGCGGTGTGTTTTTTATTATTATTTGTTTATTTAATCTACATAATATAAAAGCCATAAGTTTTTGTTTCAAGAACGTTTACTTTATTTCTTAAATCAATTGACACGATGAGTCCAATACGATATCTTAACGAGAAAAAAGAAACAAAAAAACAGTTGTGTGATTTTAAGAAACCACGACGCAAGTGAAACTTTTATTGGATTGTAGGCGTTGGATTGTAGACACTTATCCATCACGGTTAATTATAAACAACAATATTCACATGAATACACGAATAAAAACATGTAAACACTGTACAGCACTTGCCCGCATGACAGACTGACTATGTGTTATACATACTACATGGTCAGCTGATGCTAACCATGGGCGCCGCCATATTGGCCTTGGCTGCTCTACCGAGCGGCTACTCCGAACGCCTTTCACTTTACCCCTACTCCGCGGCCGCCTGTAATGCGGCATGCAACAGACGGCCAGAAAAATTCGGGGCGATAGAATAAAAGTTTCACTTTAAAAAAAGAAACAAAAATAAACGACAGAGACATAACAAGATAGTACGAGACCGAGATAAGATGACACCGAAACAAGCGCGAGATATGACGAGATCGAGGCAAAACGAACTAAGACGAACCCGACACAAGATAAGACCGAGATAATACAAAATTGAGACCAAACGAGGCAAAGTTAAAAGGAGATCGAGAAAAAAAATACATAAGACAAAACCGAGATATCACCGTTTTCTTATAACGCTTATGTCGCCGGTGAAACTCTGAAATGTATCACGCTTGCGGTTTTCACATCCCATATAAAATAGCTGCTCTTCACGCCCGTATATCTGTCGTGAAATGACACATTTAACACTAGTGCTGTAATAAATAAACGTAGTCGTACTATCATTTCCATAAATTATAAGGTATGTTCCAACCTGCTATAAATGGGCAGTTCTGAAACCGTAACGAGATTTTTTGTATCGGTTTTGTGCGCATGTGTCGACTTTGCACTGTATTTTAACGGTATACGTTGACATTGGTTGACCTATTAGTAAATCGTGAAAAATTTGTTCATTCCACTGTCGACTTTGTTATACGCAGTGTTTTGGTTTTGAACTGCATTTTTTTACACAAAAAATAATTTTAAAATATTTCATTTCCATGAAAATAAAGTAGAAGCTACATAAAATTTATGTTCAATTTTGTAATTTTTGAAACGTTTCAGTATAAAAATGGGTTTGGAGCGAGATATCACTGTTTACTGTGAGTTTTGTTGTTTTTCTCAATAAAATCATAATATTATAGAATATTAAATATTTTTGAATCTCGCGCGCTTTTACCGGCGTTTTCCACAGTCAAAATGGCTTCTAAGAGGGACAGGAGGCGCTAGTGTATCCGCAATCTATTAAATATATACATACTATGGTTGGAACGCGTTTTAGCTACTGCGCATCAGTGTGACAATAATATTACCGTTCGCAGAATTAAACGCAGCTTACAATTAGGAGTGATCTCGCTCAAAATTGAACTACATATAATTTTTTTTTAAATAAGATGAAAATCAGTTAAGTAAATATATGTATATTATAGGAGGTACGCGCAAAATAAACTTTTTATATCTCGTGCGTGATTATTTTATGACTTGTGTGACTGTTAAAACTCGCTGGCTTTCGTTTTACCATAATGTATCACTATTATTTAAAATAATAATTCACCGCACTAAATTTGTTGTTACAAATCGTTGTAGTGTTTTGAAGCATTATTTAGTTCAGTCACAAAGAAAAAAACAGCATAGTGTGGGAAAAGTGAGTTTGAGTCAACAGCCGGTTGCTATTTTATTATTCTTTGAACTTTAAAGTTAAACTTCAAAAGCGCTACATAGAATTATTAGAGATAGGACTTTACATTTTCACTGGTAATATTTTTTTTTCATTTTCGGTACGTCGGAGCAAAAATAATTTGCAATTTCCATAAAAACATTTCATTTAAAAATTATTATCTACATTTTATGCATTATACCGAAAGGACAGACATTTTCCTCCGCCGTTTTGCCTTTAACATCGATTTTTCAATTATTCAAATCACTCTTATCTAAAATTAGTTAGCAACACCGCTACGTAATGTAAAACTTGAAAAATTTCAGCAGAATATATTTTAAGAGTACCTTTTTAGGCGCAAATATTTAATAAGACTCTTCACTTTGAAAAAGTTGACATTTTTATTTTTCCATATAAGTATCTGAGCTGCAGGTGATACTTGAAAAAAGTATTTACATACCAAACAGTCAATACCTCGAAATATAAAAAAATTCAAGTTGCAAGTATGAAAGTAAATAAAAATTACTTCAGTACTTTCTAATTATCCAAATTATCTAAGATAATATATTTCACTATCTAATTATCTTGTCTGACTAGATCGATTTTGTTTAATTAAAGTTTTCATGCGCGTGCCTATATTATAAAGTGCTAGGTATATGTGAACTTTCTAATTCAAAAAAATAAAATTGTCGACCAATTTTTCTCAGACCAATATTGCCAAAAAATAAAAATAACAAACTAATATTCAGAGTGCCATCACAAGCGACTGCAATGTTGGGTCCTTTATTATTACACAGTTACTTACCTCGGATCTCTCTGTCACACACTTCCACGCGCGTCAAAATTAAAATCTTCGCAAACCCCTAATAGGACCGAATTTTTCGCAGACAACCCTATATCAACGTGTTCGCAATAAAACAGCGCTTATGATGATATAAAATTTTTCTATTATCCAATCAAGTGAAGGTAACTTGCATCGACATACCTGTTTATACCTGACAACCCAGTAGTTCGCCCAGGTAAATAATAGACAACCACAACCCACATTCTATACGTTTTATACTTCAGGTCAGGCCAAAATTTTCTTATTATCTTGATGCAACATTTAATAAAAAATCATTTCTTAAAAAATAATTAAAAATAGTCTGTCTAGGATTTTTTTAGCAAACCCATTTTTAATATATTTTCTAAAATACTAAATTCATGATAAAATATGTTTAATTCTATTATCAGCTCGGTGCAGGTCGAATTAGGTTCGGCTCTTGGACTATAAACGGTGAATTTAATTTAATAAATTGAAAGTAATATTTAAATTAACAAAAAAAATATTATGTTTTATGGAATGTAGGGATTAAATTTTTTATTTTGTCCAAAAACAAAAGAGTTAAGTTTACATAATAAAGCCACACTGATTGTATTAGCAAATACACTATATTGTCGGCAGGGTTTCGCACTGCGACCCGAGTTTTTTTAATATGATATCTGAGAAAAACAACTGTCTTGCTGTACAATTTTTTAATGACTGTTACACATGAAAAATTCGAGATTACATTTGACCATTTTTTTCAATTTGAAAATAGGCATTTTCATTTTACTTTCCAAACGTACTTAGTAGTGTTTAAAAGATAAACATGCCACAACTTTTTGTGGATAAAAATTGCTTTGAATGATAAAATAAACTGCTTCTATATTTTTATATTGTCGAGGAATATATACACTTTCGATCATAAATAAATGTTTGCTTATTTTTTCAGTGTAAGCCTTCCACTGTCGTTATATCTACATTGGAGTGTTTTGTTTTCGGTTCCATTGGCTAATGTTTTAGTATTGGACCAAAAAAAAATCTCCTAAAGCTTCAGCTTCCTAGATCAAACCTGTAGACGGCGCAAACCGAGTTTGTTTCCCATTTAATTAAGATGGGAAAATCGGCGTTTTTACTCAAATATGGATAGCTGGTAGAAAACATTTTTTTTTAATTATTAGATAGCATTTTGTAGAGAATAAAATTTTACACACAAAAAGATCTTTAGTACTAAATCCGTGAATTCATTGTTTTCAAAGATATGTTCATTTAAACATCCTCATAAAAATTGAATTTCATTTAATTGATTTATGTTTAAACGAAAATATCCTAAGGACCTTTTTTTGTAGGAAATTTAATTCTTTACAAAATTCTGCTATCAAAAATTAAATTATCAGCTATCCATATTTTGGTAAAATCATACTATGGAAATCAAACTTTGTTTGCGCCGTTCACAGGTTTGATCTAGAAAGCTGAAATTTTGAGAGAATTTTTTAGGTCAAATACTAAAACATTAACTAATAGGACCAAAAAATAGAAAATTAAAAAAAAACACCCTTATCTAAATACATGGTTTAAAAACCATGAAGCTTAAGATTCCATGCTAGACAACTGAAAGATTTTGAAGGCAATAAAATTGTGGAATAGAGAATAGACGGCAATTTTCAGTTTCAATTTTCTTGTGTCCGTATCATATTCAATTTGTTATTTACCGACAGTAACAAATCAGTTTTCGCAATATAATTCATTCAATTTTATACCATTTCAAAGCTGACAAGTGGGGAGAAAGGTACTAATTGGAGTCAAAATTCACTTTCCAATATTTACTAAACTTATTTGTTTCATTTTGAGGTTCCCTGAGTATAAAAAAGATATTTTTGGAAAAGTCTGTTTGTCTGTGAACACGATACTGCAGTCAAACGGATGAGCGGATTGAAAACAAATTTTGGGAAAATGTTTGATATGCAAATATGAAGAGCCCTATTGTTTCTTGGGGGGAAATCGGCACATGCGCAGAAGATATATACATATGCTATAACGCTGTTTTTTTTTATATATATAATAATGGTATACTTTTATTAACGGTTTAAAACTTTTTTATTTTTATAGGAAAGTTTTGTAAAAAAAGATTTTACCAATCTTCATAGTTTCGGCAGTATATTTTGACAATTAAAAAATATCAGCTGTTCTTTTGTTCTGAATATCTGTCAAAAAGAAATTAAATGGGTAGCTGACAAACATGCTTTGATTAACTTTTACATGCGAAACCACATTATAAATAAATAAAACAATATAATACAGTTTCTTTTTTACAAGATTCCAAACCTATGGTCTATAACTCTAACACAATTTTTAAATGAAATGAAGAAGTGATAAATGAAAATAGCTATAATTATGATAAAAAAATCCTCCAAGCCATATTATGTTACCATGAAAACCAATAATATCATAATATTTAATATACTAGTCGTTACCCGCCCACCACATGCATTAGCAGAATGTTTTTTTTTTTTTTATTATAATATGTCAAATTTCAATATTTTTGTAGCTGGAATGGTCCTGTTGTTCAATTGGCTGGATTTTTTTAAGATAAGTACCCTAAAACTATAACAATACAAAAGAATAACTACTTTTATCAATGTTCAAAAATAGGTTTTGAGGATTTATTAAAAAATTATATTTATACTCCACCAAACTTTAGACGATAAAAAAATCACTTCACTTGTTACATATTTTTTTACTCAAAAGCTTGTTGCTTACACGTTCCCTTAGTCGTTAGGATTTCATATAGTAAGTTCATGAACACAAAAATTAGACCAATGTCATTACACTCGTACCTACTAGATCTAATACTAAATTTGATTTTCCAGTACGCCGCCAACAAATCTAGTACTTTTTAGAGCATTAAAACGTTTTTAAATTGCCTCATTTCCGCCAGAATCTATAAAATTTGAGCCTAAACTTGAACAATTGAACGTAGCAAAACTAACAACGGCTGCCGCAACAATGAGAACATGATGTATTTTATAAAGTATAGGTCCCCAAATTTGTGGATTCAATTGCTTTTTTGCATTGTTTTCTAACAATCTATTACGGTGGTAACATTTTAATCTTATCTTTTATCCCGCTCACAGTATCCTATCATCATTTGTAATCTTTTAATTTCAGTGCGAAATAACAGATTCTTCTATTGTTCTAAAAAAATACTGAACGGTTGAAAGGTCTCTGCACATACAAAACGACGCGCGGATATAAAATAAAAAAGCTTTTTTTTGAGTTAGACGGTTTTGATAATATACTAAAAACTAGAAAATAATATTATAATACACTATTATAATAACTAACTGACCGTTCCGACTTTCGTTCGTTTGCAAATCGCATTTTTAATAAAGCATACGACAGCTTTTTTAACTACTTCCCGTTATTCGATTGAGTTGAAATTTTGCATCGGTATCTATAGGTATCATAGGTATTCCGATGACAATACAATATTATAATAACTAACTGACTGGTCCGACTTTTGTCCAAATACAAATAGCACCTTTAATAAAGCATACTGAAAACAAAAAAATAAAAAGAGGTAAAAAAAACGCTTTAATTGTACAATCGAAAATGTACTAAAAACTAGAAAATAAATGTGAGTCACCATAGGTGGGTTTCATTAACCTAAAATAAAAGTGTGGAGCGCATTCAGCAGAAAACTTTCATTTGTTTGAGATTAGTAATTATATTTAGTTTTCGACTTTCTTCTTCGACATAATATAACTATAAATGCGCTCCACGATTTTATTTTAGTATAATAAAAGCCCCTATGGTATAATTATTTTCTAGTTTTTAGTACATCATCGATTGTACAATAAAACTGTTTTACCTCATATGCTTTTTTACCTATTTTATTTTTATGTTTTTAATGTGTTTTATTAAAAGTGCGATTTGCATCCGGACGAAAACCGGACGGATCAGTTAGTTATTATAATATTGTATTGTCACTGAACTACATACGTATGCAAAATTTCAACTCAATCGGATAACGGGCAGTAGTTGAAAAAGCTGTCGCAAGATTTGAAACAAAGATAATAACTAACAAATATACGGGGTCAAGCTAAACAAACCCGTTTTAAAACGATCGCTTCTTCGGTATGTAGGGACCTCAAAACGTTTAAACGTGCCGAAATTTTTAATTTTATTTTTTCCGTCATTGCATCACGCTTAAAAGACTCCCGTATTATATGTATATGAAAATGTTTCAAAGTGAAATGATAAAAATTCTTAGATATATGCAAATGAAAATTAACTAATTACATAAAACTTCTGCCCTGTAACGTACAGTGTACGTATTTATATATGTGCCATGCGCAGTTCACAACCAGACGTCGGATTAGCAAAGGATTAAAGTATTTCAAACAGTGAAAAATGCGCAGTAATACAAATGTTATTTTCCTGAAGAAAATTCACATAAATTTTCCTGCAATGAACGATGTGTGTTTTATACAAAAATCTACACTTTTTATTTACATTTTTTAAATTTTTTTAGAAAATTAAAATGCATATTTTTAAACTTTAAATAAAATAATTAAGCAAATAGTTTTAAGAGTAATTCATCAAATGCAGAATTATTAACGGCGTATTTAACAGCTAAATAAGACTTTAAATATGTAACAAAATCTATATAATATCTAAAAATATCGTGTTACAATGTTCATCCGCGCTAATCTCCGAAATCACTGTACCGATTATAATGAAATTTTGTAAATGTATCTTACATGGTTCAACTTAGACTATAAGATAGTTTTTAGAATATTTTGTACACTATTTGTCGAAAAAAAAACTGTTTTAGTAACATGTGGCGACACCTGAAAGAATTTGTTCCAAGCTATTAGTTCAGAAGCAAACAAAAAAAATGTTTTAGTACCAAGTAGCGAGATCTGATAGAATTTGCTTAAAGCTATTAGTTCAGAAGCAAATCTGGTAGAATTTTCCCAAAACTATTAGTTCAGACGCCGGGCCGTCTACGAAATACATTTTGCAGAATTATATCTAACGCATCCGGGTAAAACTGGGCCGAGCCGCTAGTCTTCTATAAATTTCAATTGTATAGTTCAACATTTTTGCGTTTTGTAACGTCCAAAAAACATTTTTGAATTTCGAGAATTCTTCAAACTATTAATTTTTATGGTACCATAAGCTGTATTTTATATCTCTTATTTAAATTTTATTTTATTAACACAAACAATAAATATTTTTAAATGCTTTTATTTAGCTTGACTCCGTATATTTCTTTATTTATTTTAATATTATATAATATCGAACATTAATGAATAAAAATAAAAAAGGCACGACACCCAAACCAACTAATAATTAATTTACTATGAGACATGAACTAAAAAGGTTGACGGTGTCATTTTAATAAGGAACGATAACAGCTACCCAAAAACCCTTGACGTGACTATCTTCGAAAAATTATATTTAACTTAATTTTATGTCCAAACATTTCTATAATTTCGGGCAACCTTATGAATGAAAATATTGTAGCGATGAAAAAATCGTTTGAGACGAATTTAGACATTTAATGGTTCCTACATACCAAAAAAACGAATTTTGAAGAGATTAGAAAATATTGTGTCGGAAAAATTTAATTTTTATGGTGAAAATTGTTTTGTTATGTTTGAAATATTTCATTATGCTACTTTTATATAAGTAATTTGTGATAATGGTAAAAAATCAAATTCTTTAATCAATATTAAAATGATAAGTCACATAAGGAAGATTGCTTTTCATTTTCTTTAAAAAAATCGTGTGATTTAAATGTGATTCAAATAAGTAAAATACTCTTTATATAATAATATTTCCTACTGTTTAATTATTTTTTCTTTAAAATGCAAATGATAATTTCCACCACGTAAATGATTACAGAGACACCAAACCGATTTTTATTGCATTAACCAAACTCTGTTGGAATTTATGAATAAATCCCATCAAAAACATAAAACGTAAAAAAATGCCAAACCTCGCAACGCAGTTCTTCCGCTACAAAAAGTTGTGAGATATCATGTAAAACCAAGTCAGCTATTTTAGTTAGTGTCTATGGAAGCACCTGTCCAACAACTTTGTTATAAATTGTCACCTAATCAATTGCCTATCAACATTTATAGTGACCGTATCAATATTAAACATCTTTATTTCTATAATAATTATAATGACTTGGCAACTACACGGCACCATATTCTACTAATTAAAATACTTTATTCTTAAGTGCAATGTTTAAATTTACTTAGTAATAAAATAGTAGATTATTCCTTTATGGTGCCGTGCAATTGCCAAGTCATTATAATTATTATAGAAATAAAGCTGTCTAATATTGATACGGTCACTATAAATGTTGGTAGGCAATTGATTAAGTAACAATTTATAACAAAGTTGTTGAACAGGTGCTTCCATAAGCACTGTAGTGGCGTGTGTAAGTCGAAGGAAGAACTGCGTTGCGAGACTTGGGATTTTTTTACATTTTGTTTTTTGGATGGAATCTCATTTCTTTTTGTAGGTCATCCTCCTTTTTTTCTTGAGTAATATACCTTATTGGTTAATTACTGATTTTCTTAAAACCCACTCCCCGTCTCTATTGATTTTTCGAATATTGAAATTTCGAGATTTCTTTATAGGCTAAGCGCTATCTAAAATTTAAAATTTCAAGTGTGTGAGACTGCTAGAAGTACCTTAGAATTTTGATGATCCGTGAGTGTGTCAGTGACAAAATTAAAGAACTTTGACTAGCGATAATTCGTAAATTACAAGGTATAATTATTAGGTATATTAGCAATATAGCCAGTTATAGTGATCACTAAAAAAAAATAAGTTCAAAAGCTACAACCCGACTGCTGAAAAGTATGAAACAAGAAAATATTCTCATCTGAAGATAGCCGTCCACCTACCCTAACAAAACATTACATTTTAACAGTAGTAAGCGATCATAAGCTCTAAAGTGCATCACGCTATATGTACATCTAGAAGGGCCTCAGGTATATGAGATGGCATACGACCACGGCTATCCTCAGATAAGAATATTTTCTCATTTCAATAAAAGCTTTCATTTTATTAGTATTTTATTTTTTGTTTTTTGTCTTTCAAAATTTTAACTAATATAACATTAATCTATAAAAATTATTTGATTATTTTATACAAGATGGTTGTGAAGGAAAAGGTATTCCGTAATTTTAGGGCGTCCGCCATATTGTCACCAGACTTATACATGTGTGTGTAATTAGTCAGATAGATCTAGTCGAAAAAATTTTCAGGAAATTGGACGACAGAGCCTTTTCAACTAATAAATAATAATGTTGACATTTGACATAATATAATAACAAAGAAAATAAAATTTCTGTGAACACGTGCGGTAACGCGGGGAACGGTTACTATTACTAAACATTATGATATTTACTATTCGTTTTAATAGTTTTCTATATATGTTATCACGTCGTGTTAAAATTAAACAAAGTATGCTTGTCAAATACCTAACTAACATCTACAGAACAAAAGAACAATAGATTTTTTTTATTTTAAAAATATTTCCGAAACTATAAATTTAGAACAACACATTTTTTTCATAACTATCTTGTAAAAATATACAGAATAATAAACCGTTATGAAATGTATATCAAATTTATATAAAAAACAAACTTAAAGGGTACCTATATCTCTTCTCCGCATGCGCCGATTTTCTACAAAAATTGTTTTTACAAAACTTGTAAAATAGAATAACAAACCGTTTTGAAAAGTATACCATTATTATATAAAAAACGTCATAGCATATATCTCTTTTGCGCAAGCGCCGATTTTCCCCAAAAAAAATTTACAATAATTTCTTGTAAAATCAAATAATAAACCATTATGAAAAGTATACCATTATTATATAAAACACGTCATAGCATATAATATCTCTATTGCGCATGCGCCAATTTTCCAAAAAAATTACAAAACTTTCGTGTAAAAATAGATAAAATAAAAAACCGTTATGAAATGTAAACCATTATTATATAAGGAACAACGTCGTAGCCCATATATCTTTTGCGCATGCGCGGATTTTCCCCAAAAAATTTACAAAAATTTCTAGTAAAAATAGAGTAATAAACCGTTATATTATTATTATATAAAACGTACAATATTGATTATAGCAAATATTTCTTTTACGAATGCGCCGATGTTCCCCAAAAACAATAGGCCACTTCATATTTGCATATCAAACCTCCCCCCAAAATTTAGTAAAAATCCGCTCATCCATGGTGTCGGAATGGTAAGAAATGTCAAAAATGACGTTTGCATCTGTCAAAGTATTATGTTCTAATAATAATTAGTTATTAAAATTGTTAACTCAGAAGGCGTTGCATTACACAAACATTTCAAATGGCATCCGTTTTTGAACGAATGCAATCTTTTTGTTTTATTACTGTAATAAATACAATTATCGACCAGTTTTATTTTAAGACAGAACATACGCAATTTTTAAATTACCCTATTATACCGTGCAACTGAGAGAGATAACCGAAAGATGTTTGTTATCGGTTATATTAGATTGAATTTATTTCTTTATAAATGTGTATAAAAAAACTGATTGGGCAAATTCTGTTGTACGAAATTTATGTAAAATTTTCTCCTCTTTCGTTTAAGATAGGTTTCGAACTGATATGCCTTAAATTGAGCGAGTTATAAGCGAAAAATTTTGTTTTTTCTAAATTGCTCTCCTCTGGATTACAAATTCAAAAATCGGGCGACGTTAGGATCTAAGTTACCCGGAGATAAATCGAACAAAAAAGTTTTTTAAAATCGGTTAAGCTTACGCTTTTTGCGCCTTAAGAGGCAACATAGCCCATTCTGTTTTGTGGCCACAGATATATAAACAAAACTTCGCATTCTTTTTATTACTAAAGTTTAGCCCGGCAGCCAATCTATCAAAATAAAGAAATGGTATTTCACAGACGGCGTTCTATTTATTGAGAGTAAAGAATTCAAAGGGAGAGGAGAAAGGCAAAATTCATTAGTCATTTAGTATAATAAGAGCAAGGAGAAGACAGCGGAACTTTTCTTGGGATATTAACTGCGTATTAATAATGTTTCGGTACATGGAAATAACTGTTTCTTTAACGCATAAAATTTGAAATTAAAAGTTTATTTAATCTAAATCAGTATCATGCGTATCATAAATTAATTAAAAAATTATCTATTTTAAAATAATTTAGCGAGCAATAACTCAGATTTTTATTGTTGGCCATTAATAATGCTCATAAATTTTTGCACAAAACTAGCAGAGCTCAGGCGAAATATTTTAACTGTGGTCGTTGTTTGCAGATGTCGTGACGGCGGGCCGAGGGCCACCAGAATGCAACCAGAGGATGACTACGCCCAGAGAAGACTGCTTCAGTTACACCACCACACTGCACAGCTACCAGCGAATAGCGGCGCGTCCCATGGCGGTGCGCAGCAGCCGCAGTCCGCATCACCGGCGCCGTCGCAAGTCGCCGCGACCGTTGTTGTCGCGCCTTCGCAAACCGACCGCTACCTGCAAGCGGCCCAGTCTGCTGGTACGAGTTTGGGCGGCGGCGATCGCTATCATCATCACCATCAGAAGCAGCCATCAGCCGCCGTCTGCACACCGAACGGAGGAAGCAACACCGACAGCAACGTGCCGTCGTCCGCTGCCGCCACCTCATCGAGATACGTCGCCGCACCACCGTCGACGTCGTCGTCGAATGCCGATCATCGCTACTTGGCACAATCTGCCGATCGCTATCATCACCCGAAGCAACAGTCGACCACTGTCAACACGACGAACGGAAACAACGCCGACAACAATGCGGCGTCGTCTGCTTCAACCGCGTCGCGATACGGTGCCGCTACGCCCCACACCGACAGGTTTTATTTACCGCCGGATCGTTATACGACGATACCATGTCCGGAGCGTTTCGCGACGTCGCAAACACAGAGTTACCACAAAAATCAAACCGCTCCGATGTATCAGGAAATCTGTCATCAATCGCAGCCGAACCAAACTTTCCAGGAGACTGTCAACAGTGGAGGTAGCCAAAATATTTCAGGAAAATATCAGAGTAGCTCGCAGACAACGAGCACGTACCAAGACCACAAAACAAGCTATCATCAGGAAATCGTATCCAGAAATAATGCGGGTACGCCGTTTCAAACTAATCAGACGAACTCGAGTTTCCAAGAGCAGCAGAACATGTTCCACCAAAACACGAGTTCGAAAACGAAGCATGATTCTTTGACAGGAAAATATCCGATGCAAGAAATCACACCTGACTATCATCATCAGGACCACACAAATTGTTTCGAAAGTGACAGTAATGATCGATACGTATTACCTACTTACATTCCGCCGCCTTCTCCCGCACCTTGTGACGCCCGTTTCATTCCACCTCCCCCACTGTCTCCGACCAATAGTGAGCAATACATCAGGAACAATAGTCCGAGTCCAGATTGCTTTCCGAACAACTCCTTTCCATCGCCTTCGCCGAATTCCGAACAATTGCCACCCATGGCATTCATTCCACCACCACCTTTGTCGCCTTCTCCTACTGAATGCTTTCCGCAAAACAGTCCAAAGAAGAACGTTTACAGAAACGCCTCTCCGAATCGATTTGTCACTTCTGATAGATTTGCATCTGAAAGATACGCTTCAGCATCTCCGAAACCAAACGCTTCGTACCTTGCTAGTTCAACACCTATCGCGTCAAATTTCACTGACAGATACGGAGTATCAAAAGAGTTTCAAGAGCGTTACGTCGCCACAACTCAAACTCCAAACGGTAACGGATATGCAAGCGAAAGATATCAACAGCATCCGAATTCTGATCGTTTCCACGATAGATACCCGGATAGATACAACGGTTCACAAACACTGGAACGGTTTCATTCTACGGCTGCCAATTCCAACAGCAATCGTTATGCAGAAGTACAAAGCACAAACGCGGATCGTTATATCGCTTCAAATGATAGATACGCGACATTGCCGAATCCTAATCCCGATCGGTATTCGACTCTGCCATCGAACTCGACGCGACATCAAGACCGCTACGATAGGTACAGTTCAAGGCCAAGCTCAAACACAACTGAAAGATATATTCCGCCGAATGCCCACACCCCAGTGGAACGATACGTGCCACAACCAAATACGGACAATTATATCTACGGACATTACCAGGAGAGATATCTCACTTCTGGCGGTGTCGCAATGCCACCTTCTACCGAAAGATACGGGGTGGCAACTAATCTAAACGGCGATCCCTATATGAGACGCGACCTCGGCTACCATCATCACTATAGACTACAGGCTCCGCCACAATACCACCAATACCACCCAAGTCACTTTCATCGAATGCGATACACGTACACGCCGCCAAACACGCACAGAAGATGTTGCGGCACTCCGAGTCCCAATCATTTCAATGGTGGTGCGGAGGTGTTTGCGAACGGAAGTCCCAGTTCGAGTTCTTCTAGTTCGGTTACGAGTTGTGCCCGAGAGACGTTCGTGTCGGCATCGCCTTCAGTACGAGCTAAAAGTCAGTGTAAACACGTTTGTCCACCGCAATCGCAACCGCCGCAAACGACGGCTGCGACGACTCCCGAATATGTCGGAGCGTCTGGCGGACGGTTAATTGCCACGGCGAACTCTGGGACAGTTGCGGTGAGTGCGCCGCCGCCCTCTATCGCCAGGTGTGGCTCAGACTGTGATGATGTACAGTGCGCGATCGAAACGTCGACTTTGCCTGCGTGTTGTGCAGCGGCCGCACGTTCGAGAGCCGTAGTGACTCATCAACAAACACAACAAAATGTTGTTGCGAATTTTAATAATAGTGTTGTACCGACTTCGATACATAATACAAATTCCTGGTAAGTTTAAAAATTATATTTTTCACAATACTTTATGCGAATTATTATTTCTCACTATTGAAATTAGATATACAGAGAATTCTCAAAAAAATTAAAAATGGAAATTTTTACAAAAGCTAATTGATTTACAAAAAAAAATTTGACTTATTTGGTGCGCGTACCGAATTTGACTACCTGTATAAACTCACACACATATACCTACGCCTATATCCATATATTTTGACGACACGTATGTTATTTTTCAGTTCGTTAATGTGCGGATTAGAAAAGCTTTTAAACGACAAATTACGACCGGTAACAGACCGAGTATGGGTGTGCAATATTGTACTCATTGGAAACAGACCCGCATGATTACATTGCATACTGACAAAGATTAAGCACAAGAAATACTAATTGAAATCAGTTCGATTCTAATCGTCTCAATATAATCCTACTTCTAAAAAGAGCTGAAACTTAAAATGTCATACTTTCATTTGTAACGACAACGTTCTGTATTTCGAGATTGCGTGGCACATTTCTTGAAAACCAAAAATTATCCCGTATCTTGGTTAGTGCACAGAATCAGCATGTCTTTTCTAACAAAGTCAATTTGAAATTCATATTGAATGTTGATATCGTTTCTCTTATGTGTTTTAAAAATAGTATACTAACGGGAAAATGAAATCTTTAACCTGTTCAATATACTTATTTTTGTTGCCAACGTTTCGTCGACAATTCTAGACTTCTTCTTTTGAATCCTGAAAAAGTCTAGAATTGTAGACGAAACAAAAATAAGCATATCGTACAGGCTTAAGGGTTCTTTTTCCCGTTAGTATATTATGTTAATTTGTAATATATCTAAGCGATTTTTATTTTTTTCAAAGAACTCTGTAAATAAAATAATTTTTCCTTGAAAACTAGAATAACAAATGTATATTAAAAAAATAATAATGATCATAAGCAGATATCTGCAATATGTTAAGTAAAGAAATGACTGGTTTTCTAATCACAAATCATTCCCAGAATTTTTCTTAATAATGTACATATATATTATTTTTTGGGCGCCAATTTAGAATGCATCTCTTTTGCAATATTCATGAAAATCATCGTGATGATAATATTTATTTTCGACTGTATGTAATATCAATCTGTACCTACTTTTATATTACAGAATTGTAATTTGCACGGGATTGGCCCATAGAGATATAAATAACTAGAGTATGCTAGTGCGTATTCCTGCCATAAGTGAAAGTGTCCTCAGTTAAGAGAGAGAACGCTGCAGAAAAACAGAAATTTGTTTACTCAAATTAGCATTGTTTGGTATCATTAGAGATAGGAAACTGTTCTCTCTCTTAATTGCAGACACTCACTGCTCTCTCACGTACTCTATTGTAATATTTCTATGGATTAGCCCGAACATGTACGGACCGAAACCAAGTATTCTATTGAAATCAATGTTTTTTGTGTAGGCAACATTATTAGGGTTTGTTCGTTGTCAATTCCTAGAACGCTTTTAAAACTCTTCGGACAATTCAAACTGGGCTGCCATTTACCAAAAACCGCTTTAGAACTGTCAGATCCAGTTCAGAACCTGTACATTCGACTACTGACATAAGACCAGAGACAATCCATCAACTATTAATTACAAAATAAAGTTCAGAAGCAGTTTAGAACTGTTAGAACTTACTCACAAACACACCTATTTAGTAAAACACGTGTTTTAAAGTCAATCGGGTTCTCGCCAGATAAGTGATTCTTCTTCTGTTCGAATTTCGCGTTTTGTTTCCACGGAGTATAGCAAACAACGTCCGGAGTACATAGACCGTGCATAGTGACTCCTAACTGTGTGTGTACGTCTACTACTAACGTATCCACTAACTAACAGACATATCCGCACCCGAGCCTTTTGGCCGTGTTTCATAACGATAATCTGTGGTTTAAGCCTTCGGGACGACGTCTATTACAACGGTGAATCCCTTACCTCTATAACGTCACAGCACATATGTACACACCCCTTGTTACATAACGTAATATTTAGGGTATAAGTATATAAATACCGTGGCCATCAATTAAACATTTTTAATGATTCAAATGCGAACAATACACAAGAAGATTATTGAGTTTTGTGTTTTTAATGAAATTATACTTTATGAAGATTTTATTGTAGATTATAGACGCTAAACAGTTGAGGTCATCAGCGTGTATAGATGCAAATGCAGATGTAATAGACGATATTCGGCACGCAGGAGCTCCTAGGATTGACTGGTCAATGTGCGAAATAACCACGCGTTTTGGTTAAAGGCCGAACTAGCTTGTTTCAGGCTTAGACTCGAGTGTTTTTATATAGGCAATCGTGTAAAATGGCTGGCCAAAGTTAAAAACTAAGCAATTCACTTCGAATTTCGACTCATGAATGTTAGATGTGACTAAATTCAGAATTCTTTCCATGATCTCTTTGACAAATATCGAGACGACTCCTTGAATTACCCACAGGATGTTGGGGATTACATTTCCTACGCTCCATTTGGACTGTTTTATTAA
This sequence comes from Xanthostigma xanthostigma, assembly GCA_963575645.1. Taxonomy (NCBI): domain Eukaryota; kingdom Metazoa; phylum Arthropoda; class Insecta; order Raphidioptera; family Raphidiidae; genus Xanthostigma; species Xanthostigma xanthostigma. Next base: position 29,303,420 of record OY754467.1, on the reverse strand, counting down.
CAAGGCTAAATAAATTTTTGATTATTTTTTTACCATACTATGTTTTTTCAAAAACAAAAAAATGTAATTTGCATGGCGATAGAAATGGAACATTTATGATGAAAATATCGGGATTGTTACGAAAATTTTGATGATAAAAAAGATTGCATATAGTCATGGGACATGGAATATGTGTTCTAAGTTGATAAATAGTTGAAAGAGGGTTAAATTGCAGGGTTACAAGATTCTATCAGATAACTAAAAACTATAACAAATGCAGTTATTAAAAAGCGTATAAAAAGTTAAATAATAAAAAACATCACCGAAGATTACAGTACGAATGGCATCTATTGTTAGAGACAATGTCGAGACACGGACTTTAAACGTATTATTATTATTAGTTATTTTATAGTTGAAAATTATCTGCTCGAGATGTTTCATCACAATTTGCTTAAAAACAGATCCTTACAAGTTATGATAATGTACGATACAGTCTTAGTCAAAATTAACGCACCACTCAGTTTTTCTGTTAAATTTCTAATATTTTATTTTCTAATGAAACTAGGGTGACTTGAAATCCCCTGATGATGTAGAACTGAAGATACATTTGCTATCTGCTACATAATTCTGCAACCATTTGATGTTTTGCGAAGAACTTTTCTACAACGCGACGCCCGCAAAGAGTTGCAAAGTTATTGCATTCAGTAAATGTTTTTCCTGTCCTTCGCCGTACTCTGGTGATTTCAACCTCTGGTAGTTGGAAAATTACTCTGATTTCATCAGAAAAAAATATTGCAATAGATTCGCGTTAGTGTGAACACTCGCAATTATGAACAATTCAATAACATGAACGGCAAAATGTATTCTTCGACTACTCTTTAGTGTGAACAATCAACAGTTGACTACTCTGTAATGTTCATATTACAGAGTAATCAGCTTTTCGATAATAACTTAGTAATTTGACTTGTATTGACTGCAAGTGTTGAGTAAAATTTGCAGTATGTGTACAGTTATGTATAGATAAACTTGAGTATCCCGTCGATTTATACTACTGAACGATATCGTTGTTACGTTGTAGTTATTTCTCGTATTCATGTGAGTGAGAATTAAGAATGGTTAATGTTATGGCTTATTTCTATCCTTTTTGTAAATTGTACATGTGATTTAGCTGTCGGTGTTCCTCACTTCGTAACGCCTGGCATTAGCCACACATTAATTTTATCTTTTTCTTTTAGTGGGACACTTTTTACATTGCTAACACACGTTCACGGTAAGAATAAGTCGCGAATTGCGGTGATGTAACCTTCAATAGCGTGAACAATCTCACTTATGTGAACTGACTCGAGTTTTTCGCGTTCAAACTGACGAGTCCATAATAAATGATAAACAGAAAAATCGAGTGGTGCGTTAATTTTGGCCAGGAGTTTATTAAAGAGCTGAACTCGACAGTCGACATAACCTCACTTTGTCGTTGTGTATAATAATATAGTTAGACGTGATCTGTGTTACGCCGCCTCGCGAAGGGTTTCATATAATAAATTAAAACGCGCTAACAGCGCGTTCGTCGTTCGCTCAGAATTATGATTGTATCAGAGGAAACAACCATTTATAATCTGCGGGATATGATAGTGACGGCTAGTGAAATGTGAGGTACCTATTATGCTCCTTTGTTGCGAAACTTCATAATTATATAACGTATAACGGGCCTGTGTTGGTATAACCCGCAAAAATCTGCGGTCACAAGGCAAAACCGCTTATTTCGAACATATCACTTTTTTCATTGGGATTTGACATATGAGAGGAGTTTATTTGTGATGAAAATAATATGGCGACATGAAAGAGGTTATAAATTAGCAAAATATTGAATTAAAATAAAAAAAAAACTCGGGTCGCAGTGCGAAACCCTGCCGACAATATAGTGTATTTGCTAATACAGGCAGTGTGGCTTTATTATGTATACTTAGCTCTTTTGTTTTTGGACAAAATAAAAAATTTTACCCCTTAATACATCCCTTAAAATAATATTTTTTTTCTTAAATTCAATATTACTATCAATTTACCAAATTAAATTCATCCTTCACTAAGTAAATCCATATCTACAAACTAATTTTTTCATAAAATTTTTAAGTCCGGTCCTGCCGGGCCGATTTTATTAAAATTTTAGCAGCACATTTTAGTCATTACTAAAGGGTTAAATTTTAATTATGAAACGATTCAAAGATTTTTATGTATTTTTGGGCTCTAAACATTTTTCAACCCCAAAAAAACACCCTTAAAATGGTCCGATTAGGCCCATTTTAAATAAGCTTCAGGCGGTGATAAGTTTTAACGTACCTATACATAATAAAGATGCCAATATAGTGTAAGTGCCTTATGGCAAATACACTAAAAAGTCTACCTAATCGGTTGTTTCTTTATTCGATCAATAGAGCAATTACTAAATAATAATACCTAGCTGAAATTTTAATGTAATTAACCAATGGTATATAGGTACATCAAAATTAATTTTTTGAATGCGATCTGACCTGTAGTTTTTGAGTAATTAATTTTTGAAAACTGGATATTTAACATGTGGTGAATAGGGAATCTCATGTGAGATACATACTTCTCATACAATTTAGCACAACCGTAGCAGATAGAAATATAATAAACTTGAATTTATATTAACCAGCATACGTAAATTGACCAAAAATTACAAACAAAGTATTTTGATGGGTAGTTTTAAAGATATTTCAATATTAATAAGTGAAAATTCGTTAAAATATGTGTTGGCCATACTTAATAAACATTAAGTTCAAAAACTAAAACCCGACTACTGAAAATATTCTCATCTCAGGATAACCGTGGTCGTATGCCACCTCATATACATATATGGTCATATGGCGCCCTCTATATGTATAGCGTAATGTACTTTACCATAAAGCTTATCGCTTAGGTATCTATATACTATTGTTAAAAGGTATTGTTTTGTTAAAGTAGATGGCATACGACCACGGCTATGCTCAGATGAGAATATTTTCTTGTTTCATACTTTTCAGTTGTGGGTTTAGTTTTTGAACTTAATTTTTATTTAAATTATTTTGGGGTTATCGCAATAGCTAACAATATACACAATGATCCATTTTAATCTATGTGGGAAATTGTTGAGACAGGACAACATTTTCGGAAAAAAGTTTCAAACAAAAGTTGTTGAGTTTGAAGGGGGGCATCGTTTGGAGACAAAGACCCCCCTCATCCTCAACTCCTGCGCAGGTTTAATCGATGATCCTTCCCAAACTAAATCGCTTTTACCTTTTGTAATTTTGTTTAGGAATAAAAATTTAATGGAGTTTCAGGAAATCTATTTCTGATATACATTTTGGGGATTGAGGGAGGCTTCGGATAAAAAAATGTTTCAAACAATTGTTGCATATTTTTTCTCGAAAAATCATAATTTGTGATAAAAAATAGGTGTCCCTATTAAAAATGTCAGTCACCCTCATCCCTGCGCAGGGGTTGGGGGTGGAGGGTGGTATTTGTCTCCAAACGATGTCCTCCTTCAAACTAAACAACTTTTGTCTGATACTTTTCTTCTGAAAATGTTGCCCTGCCCTTAATAATTTCCCATATAAATTAAAATGTATCACTCTGTATATATTTTTGAAATGTGCTAATTAGGCCCTTTCATTTGATACCCAACACGGCATCATTAAAAAAAAATTTTTTTTAGTTCATGACTTTATGTCCTCTAGAGAGCGCCATATTTAATTTAATGTGACGTCACATAGTCTATAACCAGCGGACGATCAAAACGCTTCCAACTATACCTCATTTGTCAAATTATGATCAGTAATTTAAAAGTTATAATGGAACAGATGAACATATACCCACATACATACCGGTCAAACACATACCCTTTGCTTCGCCGCAGTCAGGTAAAAATAAAGAACCAATGTGAAACCTTGGCAACGCCGTGGTCAGTTTCTATATCACAGAACAATAATAGTATCTGTGTTCTATATTCTAAATGATTTTTCTCGCATTATCGCTGATATTATTTTTTCATTTTACAGTACCAATTTTTTCTAGCAAACCGCCCGTTGTATCGAAATTAAGGAATTTTTTCACTCATCGTTTACATTTATATATCAGATTCATCTAAACACTGGCAACAACTGAGAGCTGTCAAAAATACTCCAGTCAAACGAATTTTTTTTATTATTGTTAATTAATAAATAATTGGATAACTTTGATTATAAGTGGTCTTAAGTAACATCTAAATTTAAGTTATTAATTTACATGTTCATATTTTTCATTTTAGTAACAAAAAAAAAATAGATTTTGACTCACAACGTACTGATCACATAGCCTTAAATTAATTCAAAAAAGGGCTAGTTAATTCAATACAGTATTATAATCACAGTCGTGCGTTTAAGCCGTACGTTGGGAGACTGTGTTTTTGTTTGTTTTATTATAGTTTTAAATATCCTTTTTAGTAAAAAAAAATCCAGCTAATTTGGCGACAGGACCACTTCAATTACAAAAATATTGTAATAAAAAAATACACCTTCTGTTAACGCATGCCGGGATGCGGATGACGACTAGTATTAAATATTGTGATATGACGTGCTATTCGTTTTCATGATTACCTACATAATATGTTGTCACGTCATGTAAAAATTAACCAAAGCTTACTGATCAGCTACCTAACAAATTTCTTTTTGGCAGATCTACAGAACAAAAGACTGATTTTTTTTATTTTCTATAATGATTAAAAAAAATTCCAAAACTGTCTTGAAAAAATAAACAGAATAATAAACCGTTATGAAAAGTAAACATTTATTATATAACAAAACAACGTTATAGCATATATCTCTTCTGCACGTACGCCAAATAATACTAAATATTATGCACAAACTTTTTCCAAAAATATTTTTTTTAAATTCAGGGGACCTAAAAAGGAAAAAATATTATTCAGTTTTGAAAAGTGAATTTTGACATAAGTTACTACCATTTTCCATTTGTGGAGTTGGAATGATGATTAACAAAACGAAACAAAATATCTGTAAAAAAACTTTTTAAAGATAAGGCTTCTATTGAAAAGTACCTACTAAAATAAAAAAAAAATTATAATACAGTCATCATAGAGTTTACAGCCCACGCTTATATATTATACTATAAAAAATTAGAATCTAAACAAATATTTTTTATGAGACTTATTATTATGAATTGCGATCTCTTTGAAAACTGGTTTTTGCAAAAAAACTATGGTGATTTAAAAGTGCCCGTCAAATAATAATTTACATTTACAGAGTGTGGCTAATATGGCATCAGAGGTGGGAAATACTTCGGTGTAAGAAGGTTAACGTACATTTTAAGTCCCAGGTTTTTTTTTACCCTTCCAACCCACAAGTGGGGAATGGTACCTACTAGTTTAGGTCAAAAATCACTTTTCAAAAGTTTTACAATATCTTTCCGTTTTGAGCTCCCCCGAATCCAAAAAACATATTTTTGGAAAAACTCTGTGCGTCTGTTAGTCTGTGAACACGATACAGGTCAAACAGATGAGCGAATTGAATCCAAATTTTGGAAGGATGTTTGGTATGCAAATATGAATGTTTCTGGGGAAAAATCGGCGCATGCGCAGAAGAGATATATGCTATAACGGTGGTTTTTATATAAGATGGTATACTTTTCATAACGGCTTATTAGTCTATTTATTTTTTCCAGAAAGTTTCGTTAAAATTTTTTTTTCTAAACTTTATAGTTTCGGAAATATTTTGAAAATAAAAAAGAAATCAGCCGCTCTTTTGTTTTATGGATCTGTCAGAAATAAACTAGTTCAGTATGCTTTGATTAATTTTTACTTACATGACGTGGAACATAATATTATGTTGGTAACCATGGCAACGAATAGCAAATATCATATTGAATACTAGCCATTACCCGCGTCACCTCACGCGATGTCAGAAATGTTATTTTCCTTATTATAATCAAATGTCAACATTTTTAAAGTTGGAATGATCCCGTCCCCTAATTGGCTGGAATTTTTAGGTATAACACATTGATCTATTTTTTTTTTCAATTCGTCATTTGTAGGACGGTACTTTGAGGCATGTCATTTAATAGTGCTACCTGTAATATGGATACTGAAGCATTAAATAAATTGAGGGATTATATCGTCATCAATCTTTTTTATCAAAAATGTAGTTACCGCGTATGACTTCATTATTTATACATTGAGAGTTGGTACTGTATACCTATTATACAGATTGGACGAAAATTATACAAGTCTGTTTGCACATTAGACTAAAACAAGAGTAGACTGCAAGCTAGTTTATTAAAAAATATTTTAGTCCCTCTTCCTCACTTGGAAGATTCGATGAGTGACCTTTCCCCACCCATTGCTATTCTTACGATATGAGCAGTGGTACAAGAAGCGCAAGACCTCTTAATTTCCTGAGTTAATTATGTGTTTCTTTTCATTTTTATGTACTTTATAATTTATTATAATATGTTTGTGCCGACAATTTTTGATAATAAATAAAAATAAATAAATTCTATTTCTAATTCAAGGAACCAGAAGCAAACTAGACTTCTAAGTTTTTGTTGTAAATTGATAAAAAATTAAATTGATATTTTATTTTTTAAGTAAAGGATCGTGAGACCTTTGCACCCCATCCATGTTCCTTAATTCTGAAGCTACTACTTTATAAAAAAAAAAATGTAGTTTAGTGTGTTCAAAACGATTCTTCTAATAAGATAAAGTAATTAGCAATCTATTTTCCTAATAAGATATAATAGTAGTGCATTATACCTTTGAAAGAATAAAATGATTATTATCAAGGCTTCGACATTTTGTCTCCCAAAACGTCTTGCGAATTTATGGGAGAAACCCTTTAGCAAAATTGGCAAGGAAGAATGATTGTAGATTATAGCCACTCGATAGCTGAAGTCATTGGCGTCTATATGTTACGGTTAATACAAGAAAGTAGTTAATTCGCGAATTAACCGGCTAATACCTGAATTAACCAACGTCAAGGATTGGTTAATTCGGGTATTAGCCGATTAATTCGCGAATTAACTACTTTCTTGTATTAACCGTAACATATATAATAAAAAATTCAGCCTAATGGACGACAAGACCATTCCAACTAGAAAAATATTTCAAAACTCATGCGGTGACGCGATTAATGACTAGTATTATATTATTATGATATTTTCTACTCGTTTTTATAATTACATATGTTGCCATATGTAAAAAATTCCAGCCAATTGGGCGACGGGACCATTGCAACTTCAAAATGTTGACATAAAATTTCTGAAATCGCGTGAGGTGACGGGGGTAATGGCTATAGTATTCAATATGATATTTGCTATTCATTGCCATAGTTCCACATCATGTAAAAATTAATCAAAGCCTGCTAAACCAGTTTATTTGTAACAGATCTACAAAACAAAAGAACAGCTGATTTTTTTTTTTAGTTTAGAAAAAAATATTTAACGAAACTTTCTTGAAAAAATAAATAGAATAATAAGCTGTTATGAAAAGTATATCGTTTATAGCATATATCTCTTCTGCGCATGCGCCGATTTCCCCCAAAAACAAAAACCAATAGGAGTCTTCATATTTGCATACCAAACTTCCTCCCAAAATTTGGTTTCAATCCGCTCATCTGTTTGACCCGTATCGTACTCACAGACAAATAGACAAACAGAGTAACAGACTAATAGACGCACAGAGTTTTTCCAAAAATATGTTTTTTGGATGCGGGAGACCTCAAGACGATAAGATATTGTAAATTTTTGAAAAGTGATTTTTGACCATTTCCCTTGTGGTTTGAAATGGTAAAATTAACCAAAGCATGCTTGTCACCTCCCTAAAACTAATTTTTTTTTTGACAGATCTTCAAAACAGATCAGCGGATTTTTTTATTTTCAAAATATTTCCGAAACCATAATGTTTAGAAGAAAATTTTTTATAAAACTTTCTTGGAAAAATAAAAAACTAGACATTTCTGATAAAAAAAAACGACGTTACAGCACATATCTCTTCTAGGCATGCGCCGACTTTCCCTCATATTTACATGTCAAATATCTTACTAAAATTTTATTGACGTCTATCCTGCTCACAAACTAACAGACAGACAAACAGAATTTTTCAAAAAAAAAATGGTTGTCTGTAAAGTCGGTTTACGGACGATAGTTTTACGTGATAACGTATTCCGTAATACATAACCTAAACCTCCCAAAATTTGGTTTCAATCCGCTTATCCTTGGTGTCGGAATGATAAGAAATGTCAAAAGTGACGTTTGCAACTTACAAAGTATTATGTTCTAATAATAATTAGTTATTCCAATACTTAACTTAGCAGGCTTTGCATTTCACAATATACTAATGTCAAAAAATTGAATTAAACATTAGAAATGCAGCTGTTTTCATGTTAAGACAAGACATACGTTTGCTTCTAATTTCCATGTACGGCAAACAAAGACAACCGACCGCGTCGCGTCATGCATTACACAACATTGCATTTATACAGATATTTTGACGTGATAACGTCTTATAAATTGATGAATCACCAATATTATAAATTGATAAAACACCGGCTGCATGTTCGAAAAAGTGTAACGTAACGTTCCTAACGCGTAACGTTCCGCCTGACCCTGTGCGTGCTTTTTGCTAATTTCTCGCTCAATTTAAATCAGATCGGTTTGAAACCAGTCTTAAACGAAAGAGGAGAACATTTTACATAGATTTCGTATAACAGAATTTGCCTAAACAGTTTTTTTATACAAATTTATATAGAAAAATATTTTATACAAAATATAGAAAAATAGCTGTATAAATGCAATGTTGTGTAATGCATGGCTAGACGCGGTCGGTTGTCTTTGTTTGCCGTACATGGAAATTAGAATTTTTTGACATTAGTATATTGTGAAATGCAAAGCCTGCTAAGTTAAGTATTGGAATAACTAATTATTATTAGAACATAATACTTTGTAAGTTGCAAACGTCACTTTTGACATTTCTTATCATTCCGACACCAAGGATAAGCGGATTGAAACCAAATTTTGGGAGGTTTAGGTTATGTATTACGGAATACGTTATCACGTAAAACTATCGTCCGTAAACCGACTTTATAGACAACCATTTTTTTTTTCCTTATAAATTTGTATAAAATATTTTTCTATATAAATTTGTATAAAAAAACTGTTTAGGCAAATTCTGTTATACGAAATCTATGTAAAATGTTCTCCTCTTTCGTTTAAGACTGGTTTCAAACCGATCTGATTTAAATTGAGCGAGAAATTAGCAAAAAGCACGCACAGGGTCAGGCGGAACGTTACGCGTTAGGAACGTTACGCGTTAGGAACGTTACGCGTTAGGAACGTTACGCGTTAGGAACGTTAGGAACGTTAGGAACGTTAGGAACGTTACGTTACACTTTTTCGAACATGCAGCCGGTGTTTTATCAATTTATAATATTGGTGATTCATTAATTTATAAGACGTTATCACGTCAAAAATATGTTTTTTTTTAATTCGGAGGACCTCAAAACAAAAAAACTGTAAAATTTTAAAAATTGTATTGTGACCTAAATTAGTACCATTCCCCTTATGGGGTTAGAAAAAATACATTTAAAAATATCGGCAAAGTTACTGAAGATTTTTTCAATGTTTTTGTTCAGTGACGTGCAAATTGCAATAGATTTGTTTCACCTTGTATTTATGTTCCCTATTTTTACATGATTCGCGTCTTTGTAATGTTTGTCAAGCAAACATGAAACTCTTAGTACCTCTACACATACAGTATAATGTCAACAAAAATATTGAAGTATGACATACATTGTCGCACAATATACAATGAATTATGTACATAGGTACTGTAATGGCGTATGAAATATTATACAGTAGCAGCTACTGCACATGCGCAATAAAGATTGTCCCAATTCAGCAATTTTTTATCACAAGTCGTATTAACCCTTTAATGGCAGTAACGGAACCATAATGTTGTTGTGCTCTCAAAATTCTAGAATCATCTGGTGTACAGGGCCGTAACTAGACAGGGGCAACAAGGGCACGTGCTCAGGGCCCAGACAGAAGCAGGGTTGCAGAAAGACCCCAGAAAAAAATTTAAAAATTGCATTGTATTAAAAAGATTGTACGTCTTTTAACAACTTTTTGGGAACCTGTTCAAAAATAGTAGACCCCCTCCCCTTTACTACTGCCTTAACAATATAGTAGCTAAAAAAAGGACAAGAAAAATACACGTTAATTTAAAAACTGCGTAGAAATCAATGGAAATACCTATATCTAGCTAAATAATTTTTAGCTCCCTCCAAAATTTATTTTTCTGGTTGTACTACTGGTTAAAACTATTATTTTGGTGAAATAAGTAGCTCTATTTAAATAATAAAATTTAGTGTAGGATGCGCCCATGAGGTCTTGTCCAGTGCTTCAAAAAAGCTAGTTACGGCTAGTTGTATAGCGAACAGTTTTTTCAGTGGATGAGACACAAAACTATCTAATATTTAGAAGAACATTATGCAAACTGAACCTGATTTTTTTTTATTTAGATGTGTCAATTAGCTTCAATTTGACGTAACAAAATCTATCATTGGGAGCGTGGAATAAAGTTTTAGGTGACAGATAGGGAGCTAGACGTCTCTTAAGTATAACTGTGTTAAAAAATTTGAATAGAAGTTTGACCCTGCAGGCCATCCCTGAAACTTCTCGCTATTTTCGAGTTCAACACGCTCAAAAATATATGAAATATAGCAAGAAATTTATTTTTTAGCTCTTACGAATTTTTCGTTCACGATATCTCTTGAACAAATTAACCGATTTTGATGCGGTTTATGGCAATCGACACAGTTTTTTAAGGTGAAGAGCTGATTAGATTTTGGAATTAATCGGTAGTGGTTTAGAAAATATTCCAAAAACAAATTTCTAAAAATTTTTGTAACTTGTATTTTTGAGATTTTTCAAAATCTATTGGGCCGAATCATTCCAATTTTATAGGATGTCTAAGTCCAGCAAAGTCACATAAACGCGTTTCAATCGGACACTCCGTTCAAAGGTAATAAGAAGTACATACACACACACACATACACTCCTACAACCCTACTTATATGCACCACATTTAATTTTCGATCAAATTAGGTAAATTGCCGACAATATGCTTATTAATGTGGAAATATGACGGTTATGAACCTGAATTCACAAATAATGAGAAAGTGAGTCATTTGCTGATATACAAAAATTTTAAAAGTGATCAAGGTTACTGAATCACATTCTAATCAATAAATACTGACACCTATAGAAAATATAAAAAATAATTTGCAAAGAAATTGAATCAGCCTTAAAAAAGATATTAGAAGGTCTAAAACAAAGAGTAAAATCATGTCTCCAATTATTATCCCAGTATAAGATTCCTCATAGTTTTTTTCTCTAGTCATAGTTGTTTATGTGCGCCGACTTTAAATTAAATATCGATAGATCTCTCAACTAGAAAACAGCAGAACTCCACCCAAAAATGTCACATACAACGGTGTTTTACAACTTAATACTAGCGCATATAGCCCCGCTGCTGCGCGGTTATAAATATAAGTATAGGGATCCTTTTTCGACTACTCTATCTGGCGGCGAAACTTACAACTATAATCAGAGAAACATGATTATGAATCGTACTGTGAATCGGTACTGATAATTGTGATTTTTTTATTATATGATTAGTTATTTTACCAAGTAAGTAGATATTATACTTAGTCTTGACATTTAAAACTTAATTTATTAATTGGATAGTTATTATTATTAAATAAGATTAAGAATTTTGATAGAAAAAAAAATTGGTTGTCTGTAAAGTCGGTTTACAGACGATAGTTTTACGTGATAACGTATTCCGTAATACATAACCTAAACCTCCCAAAGTTTGGTTTCAATCCGCTTATCCTTGGTGTCGGAATGATAAGAAATGTCAAAAGTGACGTTTGCAACTGTCAAAGTATTATGTTCTAATAATAATTAGTTATTCCAATACTTAACTTAGAAGGCGTTGCATTTCACAAAATACTAATGTCAAAAAATTGAATTAAACATTAGAAATGCAGCCGTTTTCATGTTAAGACAAGACATACGTTATCTTCTAATTTCCATGTACGGCAAACAAAGACGACCGACCGCGTCGCGCCATGCATTAGACAACATTGCATTTATACAGCTATTTTTCTATATAAATTTGTATAAAAAAACTGTTTAGGCAATTTCTGTTATACGAAATCTATGTAAAATGTTCTCCTCTTTCGTTTAAGACTGGTTTCAAACCGATCTGATTTAAATTGAGCGAGAAATTAGCAAAAAGCACGCACAGGGTCAGGCGGAACGTTATTAATGAACACACACAAAAAAAATGTAAATGAGCCTACGATTTTGTTTAACTTTTAAGGCGTTTCTATCAATTATTTCATTACATAGTTGAATTAAAAGTTTAAAGGTATATGCAAACAGTATAACACATTAGACTGTAGACACCTCGATACGTAATTCCACAGTATAGAAAGTACGGTACCTCTACATATTATGTTATACAGTCAGCGACAAGATAATCTGGGCCATTGAACTTACTTCAGAAGGCACTTTGGCTGTATAGCGTAGTGGCCTTTGAACCAAACTGTCGTGGGTTCGAATCTCATCTCTGCTCATAGCTATTTTGTGATGTCATTTTGACCCAGCTTTGATACTTGCTACTAAAAAAAAAACAACTTATATTACTGCGGAAAAAGAAACAATCTGCTTAAGATGTAGCCAACATTTACTGGCGTAGATACTATCTACGCCAGTAAATGTTGGCTACATCCACCAATTGCGGCTATTCAGGTGAAGTGCATATTCATCTTTATTTTAGATCGTTTCCAAAAGAAGATATTTTTTTACATCTAATAAATATAATAAATAAATGTTGTAGTTAACTAAAATTCTATTAAAGTAGCAAGTTGAACGTATACCGCGCAATCAGATGCAATTTTTTATCACAAAATATCATCTCACAACCGTGAAAACTCAACATTCAATGACATACAGACTAGAATAAAGAGCTTTGCCAGGCGAATATAAACATGCACTTGTGACCGAACATGACGTCAGCAGGGTCAGCCACCTACTAGTACTAAAGCATGAGGTTGTATTTCGATTTTCGAATGTGCATCGCTACACGGTCACATAGCCACAAGTTTAGAGTTGTAAAAATCTGAATCATTGACTGATTAAACGTCCAGGTCAAACCGCTAAAACAGTGGACTTAAGTACCCGCTACGAAGGGATTTTTTAAAATTCAACCACCAAAGGAATCAAAAGGGTGTGTTCATATCTTTCAAACCATTAAAATAAAGTGTTGAATTCAACATTCCAACTCCTAATTAAAAAAAAATTGGTTGTCTGTAAAGTCGGTTTACGGACGATAGTTTTACGTGATAACGTATTCCGTAATACATAACTTAAATTCTACATATAATAATTATAATAATTCGAATCTATGATATTGCATCTTTCGCTTCAAATTTAGGTTAATTTTATTTATTAAATTACTCACCACCTATAAAAATATTTTTTTTTATTAACTTTCTTCCGTATTTATTTAAGTCTCAAAGATTAACTGTCATAATATTTAGAAAACAATTGTTTTATTGTTTAAGTATATAAAATTCCAAAACCTACTTACAATATTTAAGTATTTTCATACGTCAAAAAATTGATTTTTATAATGATAAAATTTGTAAGAAAACGATTTTTTCGAGAGATGAGACCTAGCTAAAACGATTTTTTGCCCCCCAAAATCCCTTTTCAGTAAATTTCATCCAAATCGTTAGGGCCGTTTTCGAGAAATGCACGCACAGGGTCAGGCGGAACGTTACGCGTTACGCGTTACGAACGTTAGGAACGTTACGTTAGGAACGTTACACTTTTTCGTGCATGCAGCCGGTGTTTTATCAATTTATAAGATTGGTGATTCTTCAATTTATAAGACGTTATCACGTCAAAAAAATTAAGAGCCGTCGTGGGACGCCTGGCAGATGTGAAACATAAATTTAAGCGAAATTCTAGTAACTAAATTTCACCTGTAATGTAACTTACCCCTGTAACGAAATTTCGCTCTGAAGAAAAATACACTTCTAATGGCCATATTCACCGAACGTAAGTGGTTATTTATTCGGTTCATTTGTTCTTCAGGCAACTATTTCTTCGAATAAATAGCGATAATTCAATTCACCAACCATAATTATTATTACTGCAGGTATAAATCTATTCTGTCTTACTTCGAGGGTATAAATATTTATTCCCCTGATAAAATAATATCTATACATAGACCATAATATCTAAACTATAAACGTATTATATCTGCAGTTGCTCTTGTGAATTTATTTGTTTATGTGTTGTTTATTAACCTTTTGTGAAGTGTGTAGTTGTAAAACATTCCAGTTAGGAGAAGTTTTGTGTGCAATTAGGCTACGATAAAATATTATTATTTTGTGAAATTTTTTTTACGTTTACACTAACGCCATCGGTCGGATTTTTGGGTGAGCGTCAAACTATTCAACAAAAAGAGCAAGGAGTATAGTGCTGTGTATATTTAATCTTTAACTAACTTTTCAACCTGATAATTTTCTTGGTGCATTGAAAGTACATTTTGTTCTAACGAGTTTTGTTCCAAGATTAGTAACTTCTATCTTTAGTAGCGTTCGGTGAATATGGGCATTAGAAAATAAAGAATGCAACCCGAACAGGTAGAAAATGGATTTTATAATTTATATAAAAGAATTTGACTGAGTTAAAGCTACCATCTATACCACGCTAGTGTAAAAATATTCTGTCCCTCTCTTTAGTCATCGGCTATTTATATATTTTCTACTCAAGGCGGTGATAGTACTGTTCCAACATCTGGCGCATGCACGCAATTTTGTCCTTCTCTATATCATTACAAACAGATAATGCGTTGTCTCATTTCGTTTATTTACCTGTCGAAACACAGCATACAGATTAATATAATATGTTTTATCACCTATCAAATTGACAGAGCAACGCATTGCTTAAATAATGTCCACACCTTTAAAACTAAAAGCAAATGTGAAAAAGTCACATCAAAAACTGTAATTTCACTTTCAAAAACTAGTTGAACAAAATGTCTCACATGATCTATTGAAAAATTTGAAGTGTCTTGTGTCAACAAATGAGACGTGTACAAGTTTGTGTTTAATATTTTTATCAAAAAATATATTGGATATCGTTCGATGTGGTTTTGTGAAAGTGTGGTTATTTTATGAAGCAATCATGTCGGATAACCTAGACGCAGTTGAAATGTAAGTTAAATAAGTTTATTTGTTTAATGTTTACTTCTTGAAAACAGATTTTGTACTCCTGTAAGTCAGCGGACCTCAAACTTCTGAGTCGCGATCTTTTAATGAATCATTCTCTTGGAGACTTTGATTATGTGACTTTTAGGAAAAAAAAACTTGCATTGATTGTTCCGAAATTATGTAGGTACCTACACACTTTTATTTATATTGTAAATCGCTTATATCCAAGATAAGTTCGTTAAAAATACCGGACACAGCAGGCGTAATGAAAAGAGGTGTAAATGTTTTTGTATGTTGGGGGGATCTGCATTAAACTGTTCATTAAAAAATTATTTCAAAAAATTGTAGTTTTTTTGTCATTATCGTATATTTTTTAGTATACCTATATATTATATAATTACTATAGTGTTACAGTAGGCGCTCGATAATCCGGCGCTCGCCAATCCGGCACGCTCAGTAGTCCGGCATTTTGGGACTCAGGTAGCCCGCTCTATAATCCGGCATTTTACACTGCTGAACGCCGGACTACTGAGCGGGTTCGAGTAGTTTCTCTCGATATTGAGGAATGGTTTGCGGAAAACTCGGATTCTCACCCTGTAATGACCGATGAAGAAATAATAAATGATGCTGTTTCTACTGAATTTGAGAAAGTTAAGAGAAATGATAATTAAAAAAATTTATTATGGCAAGAAGCAAGCGAAAATCCGATAATCCGGCAGTTCCGACAATCCGGCATAGAGGGAAAAAATCGGGTGCCGGATTATCGAGCGCCTACTGTATTTCCTCCACTCTCGCACGCTCCGACTAACACAAGAAGTGCGAATCTGCTTATTATAGGTACAGGAAAAACTAAAAAGAGAAGAATTGATTGCCCGAAATTAATATCGTCCGAGTGAAAAAGAGGGCCGCTCGGTGGAAGGCCAATTGCCCGCGTCTAACACATATTTAAAGTGCAAGGCGTCATTTTTTTATCATTAATCGTATAGCTCTAAAAATGCCATATATTTTTTGTTTTATAATTTTTTTAATCTTCAATCCATCTACAGACTTTGCCCCTTCATCAACAGATAGACTAAGCTGGTTTACCGTCTAGTTTCATTTGACCGTGTCTGTGCTCCCGAACACGACCACCTTATGACCGCGATAACATTGACCATACAAAATAGCACCCTCATTAATTTCACAACGAATATACATATACAAAAATGAAATTTACTTTTTTAATCATCATATCTCAAATATTAATGTTACTCGTTCGTAACATATTTTATACGTGATACAGATAACAGTTACCTCAGAATGACCTCGAATGGCATTACGATAATTCAATTTAAGAACTTCAATCCATGGGAAATGGCACGGGTTTAGTTGCCAATACACTCGAGTTAAGATGTAAGAGTTCCCATCAAAGCGCGAACGTTCACGTTATAATAATAATAATAATGCGTTTAACGTCCGTTTCTTGACTTTATGTCATAACAGACGCCATTCGCACCATTACTATTTTCCACCTATCACACTTTCCGTTATTTTCTACATTTTTTTAAACCTCCACTTCATTAATAGCAGTGAGCGAATGAAGGAATTTTAGGACATTAGGATAATGTAGGCAAATTTTGAGCATAGGAGTTTGGCAGGTAATCGGCCATGACCTTGAATAAGGAACCATCTCGATATTTATCTGAAATTATTGAGGGAAATCATGGAAAACCTCAACAAGATGACTTGTACAGGAATTACCGATTGTTGGCGATAGGCAGCAGGAAAAAGTCCCAGCCACATCTGCCCCCGCCGGGATTCGAACCTGGTACCTCCGAATGCGAGTCTAGTCTCACCACTACGCCACCCCGCTCGGTGCAAAAAATTGTAATTCAATTTTCTTGCAAGATTTTCGTTTTTTGTATGATATCAAGAAAAACGTGTTTCCAGAATTTTTATTTAGAACGGCTAGATCGATTTTAAACGAAATTATGATTTTCATTTTTCATAGTATTTTAATTCGATCAGACAAATGAAAAGCAAATTGTGGTTGAAGTTTGGGTACCAATAGTATGGTACCCAAACTTCAACCACAATTTGCTTTTCATTTGTCTGATCGAATTAAAATACTATGAAAAATGAAAATCATAATTTCGAGACGATATCGAGACTAACAGCTACAGACGTAATCGCATCGTTATCGAAACGAAACATTCAATTCTCGTCTGGGAATACATGACGAGACGAAATTGAGAATGTTCATTTCTCGAGGAAACGGCAACATGACGTCTGGATGTTCGCGATAAACATGAAACACGCTGGACTGATATCAACGCAGAACAATTTGATAGGCGGACGATATTTTCAAAAAAAAAAACTGTAAGTTAAGGCGATTTTTTTCGGTTTCGATTTTTTTTACATCGTCGATTTTTTTATGTCTACAGCTTTGAAATATTTAATAGCTTGTTAGATTCTAATTTAATGTTTTATGTGGTATTATGGAAAAACAGCTCCCAGAACCCATAAAAGCATTACTTTCTAGATACATACGTACTACATTGTTTGCACGTATCTCCTACAAAATAACTGATTGTCACTTCATAATAATATATCTGACAGCTGTCATATTCTGAGTGTGCGGACATATTGCATTTCATTTGCGTTGTTTACGAAAAAAGTTTTGTGTCGCATGATATTTCTGTTCATTTTTAAAAGGTTACTGACAGGTCGCTTTGGAGATTAGGTACTGTTGGATTTATTTGTTTTTCTTTACGCACTAGTGCGAAATGGGTCATTTTATAAGGAATCGTGCAAAAATTATTTTTTTTAATGTGTAAGTAGAATTTCCAATGTGGATGAATATGGCATGTGCATTGTGCATACAGTAATTTATAAAACTATAAAAATATTCCTACTGTGATTTTCTTAAGAGTCATCCATTCGTTTCTTCAATTATAAGAGATACTTTGGTAAACGAAAAACTGTTGTGCACAACTCTCTATTATGTGTAGGCCAATTATATTTACAACTAAACATTAATAATCAACGGATGTAAGGAAACAGTCCCGGAAACACTGATATCAAAGGAACGATTATGACGGCTTATGATACTTGCAATATGCTCTATTCACTAACGCTCCGAACTGTTATTGCACATAATATAAGCCACTTGCACTGAAGTCAAGTAATTTTATTGTAGAATATAGTTGTCAAGCCCGGCGTTGCCCGATTTAGCCTGATGGGTTACTTACCCTGAAACACTCTCTGTAGGATCAAGGCTAATCGATTAACGGCGCTGCACACGAGACTAGAAACGCTGCTAGATTCCTTGCTAGATTTGCCTACTAGTTTTCTAGCGCTGGTTTTCTTGATTGCTGTTAAGTACTCACTTCACACGAGACTACTTTTTAAGCTGGATTTTTGGCTAGCTCTGGTGCGCGCGCAGTGACAGTTCGAATATAAACACAGATCAAAACGTGTCTGTTGTCTGACTCTGAGTAGAATGATGCCATGTTGGTTTGTGGGCGTTTGTTCAAGTGCCCACGTGACAAAATACTGCTTCCTGATTGGTTCTTGTTCATACCTAGCAGCAGATCTAGCAGAGAAAGTAGACCCTGTTCTAATTTTAAAACTATTTAACTATTCAACGGAAGAGTTAACCTCTCTAATCTACTGACCTTAGACCTAATCACAATAATATTAGTATAGCCTGCGCGCTTTGCGCGCCGGAAATTTAAGAAACCTTTATTTTACACTCAAGACTTGTAAGCACCTTGTAAGATATAGTGCCAGAATCTGCGGCTATTGATCGAATCACTCGAGATATCGCAAGCAGCTTCACGATAGAAAAGAGAATCAATCAGGAGCTCGGAAAGCTGAACGAAAATGGCTGCCTACATGAAGGAAAACGACAATTTCACTCTTGTGTTCTCCTTTTTCTCTTTTAGATGTTGGTGCTAGCTGTATGGACCGTGTTCAATCTGTCTGTAGATGTGGATGGATAAACATTATTTTAACGTTGATTGTACCAAGTGAACTACTTACTATATTAACCTAACGTTTTTATTTACGAAGACGCGCACCTACTAGGGCTACGAGTATGTGCGCCCCTATTATACGTCTATTATTTCATATTAACTTTACTTTTCTTAATAGTGAACCGTCATTCACTATTATTGAGCGTCTATATTAAACGTAAAAAAATTTATTCTTGAATAAAAAGTACAGACTTTAAATTTTCTTCATCACACTGTTTCACAAAGAAAACTACATTTCCCAAACTTTATTTACACGTCTTACTTATCGTACATATCTATACATAATAGCGTTATTTAATAAATTCATGTGTCCTGTAAAAGACGTTTAATAGTAAGTACTTTCGAAATTCTGTTTTAAAAATCTTTTTGCATACAATATTTTTTATTGGACTAGGTACTGTGTTATGTATTCGAATCATGGCATTGCGGGCACACTTTTGAACAACTGTGAGACGTGAACTTGCCAATTTAATATCCTTATTTTTATTTTCGTATTTGTGATTTATAATGTGTAGGATCGCAAAATCAGTTCCATCACATTAACAATATGTAACATGGGGGGGGGCGTGCAGGTCTGTTATGAAGAGAGCTGGTACTAATTAAATTCGTTAGTTAGCATACATTTTTTTCTTGACTAAATATTACCTTCCAGATATGTTTATCCACTATTTTAACACATTTTGTTTACAGTTAATATTAAAAGTGTCAGATTTCAATGCTAAGAAAAAAACAATTTTACTATTGAAAATTAAATAGTGTTGACAAATTTGTAAAATGGGCATGTCTTCCAAACTTGTTTCCAAGAAAAGAATAAAAGATTACGTATATTTATAATAGAACCATAGAATTTAATAAATAAATTTAATGCGACAAGTAAAAAGAGCACATAAAAGTCTAATCGAAATAAATAAGTGCAGAAATAAATTAAAAGTTTCAATACTGGAAATTCCAACAATACTTATAGGTACTAGTATAGTAAAAGACTAATGGCGTAATTCTTTTTTTTATTAACAAAATGGCCTTTACTCTGACAAGTAATCATTAGCCAGGGCTAGTTTTTATATTAGACTGAATTGAAGTGAAATTTGAATGATAGTGAACATAAGCGACGCAATATGAAGCAACAAATATAACAGGGACACATGAGGAAAGGAATACACGGATATATTAGGATGGAGGCATGGATTAGCCTCGGACCATTCTCGGCGGGTATTAGACAAACATGATGGCTTAGAATGGGTTGGGTTGGACACAATAGGAGGCTCCCACAACGACCATTTACTTGTACTAGTAACTTAAAGTACAGTTTCGTTTTTATACCACTATGATCGAATTAACATAAGTTTTCTGTTGTCGATACCGACATTAACGCAAGCGAAGCCTCGGTAAAAACTAGTATATAGAGTGACCGGTAACTGCCCGTATTCCTCTCAGAAGAAGAAACTATTACTAATTTGGAATGTCACTTGGGGTCGGAAATACGACATTTTCGAGAAAGCCTACTTCGGTTTTCTTTTTACAAAAAGCCAATTTTGGGAGTTAAAAATTAAAAAAAAATATTCTCACTTTTTGGCCTGAATTTTTCCATCATCTGATAGTTAACTAATTGGTCAACCTTCCTAAAGCTAAAAACCACAAAATTTACTGTTAGATTTTATGTTGTGTGTTAAAACTTACAATAAATAAAAAATAACATAAAAATTCTTCACAGAAGACGTGTCACTATCATAAAAAATTACGCATTTTCGACCCCCCAGTGATAAGGTTAAATCAATAAAAATTAGTCATAGTTTCTTCTTCCGAGAAGAATACGAGCAATTACCGGTCACCTGTGTACATAAAATAACATGAACACCATTCAGCAATTTTAAACTATTAGTCTTATAATATAAAGATCTTCATTAAATGAATACCTGAAGTCCTGAAACAGTGAACCAAGACAAGGGTGATAATTTATTTAACAAAATGAATGAAAACACTTTGTAAATTTCAATTTAATTTCGTATATAGTAAAATGTTAACAGTAATATTTTGTGTAGTCTTTATATAATACACACACAAATGCATATATTATACAACGGTGGAGAAAGAGAGGTTAGGTTACGTCCGCGTTTCCTAAACTTTTTCAACTACGAATCCCTTAAAACTTATCAAAATAGTTCCAAATCCCCATTAAATAATTTTTTCACGGAAACTTATTTACGTAAAAACTACACTAACCATGGCGTATTGTACCTGATGCATGCAAGTAATGTAAACAATATATCACTGTTTGCCGGACGACGTTTATACAAATTAGTCGACGACGGTCGAATTGTATAGATTTTTCCACTTACAAATATAGCTTCCAGATCGATGACGATATAATCACTGTTTGCCGAACGGCATTCATCCAGTCCGGCCGTCGCCGATTCAATATTGTATAGCTTAGTTATCTTACACCAGAGTTGAGCCCTCCGATACCCTAAGATATACTTAAGCCGTTCACATTTAGGGCAACACGGAAGCAATAAAAGTTACTATAAGTGATGTTGGCGATTTCGGTTGTCTGAGCAACAGAGCATCCGATACAAGGCAACTTTTTAGACATAGTCAACTCGTGTCTTTCAAGTAGAAAATACTTACAATATGTCGTAGACGTTTTCTTTCCGAAAGATTTTTGAAAGATCTACACCTGTTTTCATCGTGTCGAGTGAGCCAAGTGAGGAAGAAATGCTGTAACTGTATCAGTACATAAGATTCCGATGAAGAAGAAACCGCAGGGTGTATTGAGTTCATTTCTCACGGGATGCTTTGTCAGTAACGTCTTTTTGAGAACTCCTTGGGTGATAAATCGTAGAAAACACGATGTTTTTCCACAGCACCCACGAATTTTACATAAATCGCTTTCATACGATCAAACGATATAAGTACAGGATCGCGATTCCCTGCAGGTTGCTCAGATCACCCAAGTCAAGTGGATCTTCGCGTCGATAAATTTCTTTCATATATTGTCTCGTTGGCGGGTTCCCCACTCTTTTATCTAGAAATTGACAGAGAGAGGACATATGGTATCGATGTTGAATTGCTTTGGTGTTTCCCCATGAGAAGACGACCGGCCGGATCCCAATTTGGAGAAACACTGGTATGCGTGTATGTTATTATGTGTACAGTATACGTATACGTTGTGTTTAAAGGGTGGTAGAACTGACACGTTGTGCTGAAACGTGCTGTAGCTTAGATACGTGTATTCTGTGTTCACGTTTATCAGTTAAAATACACTTCCTGAAATTATAACTATAGACAAATTACAGTCTCTCACAGTATACGTTGGAACAACGAACAACGTACATCAAACGTGATAAATAAATAGATTTTAAGATAGTTCCATTTATGGAGCAGGAGCTAGCAACGGATTTTATACACTGGTTTGAATAGTCGTGCAAATAAGTAGGCAGAGATTTGTACACCTGCTAAGCTCACTCTACCATTCCTGCCCGCCTGGGTGTGCCTTTGACAGAGCAAAATAAAGCTTAAAATGTGAATGCAAGTAAGATAACCTTATGTAAGCCCGCGAGTGCGAGAAAGCGCGGATATCGAAAGTCATGTCTATTATGAACATAGACAATTAATGAGTTCAACAAAGGGTCATTTTTACTTTGGTCTCAAACAAAGTAAAACAACTGTCTTTGAAGCACATTAACTTTATTCTTTGGTTTATTATGGATACTTTGGATATTTACGTCAATTTAATTTATTAAAAATTTACTTAGCCAGGATTGCATTCTGTATTTTTCGCGCTACTCAATTTATGTCTCACTTTTTCCACTAATTAATATTTTCTATGTCCAAAATTTTCTTCAGTTAATTTCTATAAATTGATTCTCGATATACACGCTCTCTCACCTCTCGTACTCAGGTTATCCAACTCGCACTCACTCTTCACGTTAGCTTTTTTTGCTCTGTCAAAGGCAGATCCAGCTGTGCCGGAATGGCAGAAGGAGCATTCCCTGCTTAGGCGTACAAGTCTTTGCCAACATAATTTTGCGAATGTATTTAAATCCTTTTACTAGCTCCTCGTCTATTATGTTTACTTTTGTTTAAATTGCATGAAATCATCGCCATAGACACCGTTCGCATAACGTTGTCTGAAATACACTTCCTGAAATTAATGTACGTTGACACATGTACCAATTCAATTTAAAGTTAACATGATAAATGAATGAATTTTAAGATGATTCTTTTTAGAATTGCCTTTATACAGGGTGAGTCAGACCACCCGTATCAGTCGTTTTTTTCGAAAACGGTTAGTCGTAGAGAGTTGTGTCAAAAATCTGTATTATAAAAGCCCTAATGAAGAATCGAATGGTGATATTTTTTTCCCCCGGAAAGGTCGGCTTCCCTGTTAGTTTGCTCCGAAATGTTCAGAGCTCCGGAATGTTAAATGGTACGATAGGTCGAAAGTGGTATTGTTGAAAAGATCTTTAAAAAATAAGCAAGTTTTGTAGGACATTTTTTTTTGTTACTGCCACCCCTGTTAAGTAATATTCGTTTGAAATTATTAAATTAACATGTAAGAATAACAAACTTAATTTTAAAAGTTGGCATTTAAAATCTAGTTACCTAATTAAACAATGTTACAAATGTTCAAACTGTCTTCAATTTACTTCTAAACACTGCAGAGCTCTTCTAGATATGTTATGAGTACCTGGAAGTATTTTCCGACAAAAAAAAACAATTGCAATTATTGAAAACTTATTGTGACATTGTTTAATTAGGTAACTAGATATTAAATGCCGACTTTTTTGTTATTCTGACATGTTAATTTAATAATTTCAAACGAATATTACTTAACAGGGGTGGCAGTAACAAAAAAAAATGTCCTACAAAACTTGCTTATTTTTTAAAGATCTTTTCAACAATACCACTTTCGACCTATCGTGCCATTTAACATTCCGGAGTTCTGAACATTCCGGAGCAAACTAACAGGGAAGCCGACCTTTCCGGGGGGAAAAAATATCACCATTCGATTCTTCATTAGGGCTTTTATAATACAGATTTTTGAAACAACTCTCTACGACTAACCGTTTTCGAAAAAAACGACTGATACGGGTGGTCTGACTCACCCTGTATAATAAAATCAAGTAGCTTTGACTGAAATACTATGCGTCCTGAAATTCGAATCTTGCCATTTGGAACAACATTTAAAATCAATATAATAATTTAAAGCACTAAAACCCAACTACGAAAAAGTATTAAACAAGCTTTCTATACTAAACATAATCAGATAAAAAAATGGTAATTTTAATTACCGGAGTCTTTTTTATATTAATCAGGTGCACAAACCCTTGAATTTTTCATGTTCTTACTCAAAAGGCGAACATTTTCACTTGGACATGCTGTATAATATGTATTTTCCAGTAAAGTGAAACGTTAAGGCGCACTTTTCAAAAATATTGAAAAACTTGTTCAGTACCTATAGTTGACGTAAAACCATCTAATATTTAGAAAACCGTTGCATTACTTGAGCTCAAAATCTTTAAAGTTTGACCTGTAGTGCCCCAAGAATCAATTTAGTGACGAAAACAAAACTATCCTCGAATCAATCTAGAGCCTGTTAATAAAATTTAAGCAAGAGGTTAGAAAAACCTCTTAATTTTTCTAAGTTCACTAACAGCTGGGGTTATTTGAGCCTGGTT
This sequence comes from Xanthostigma xanthostigma, assembly GCA_963575645.1. NCBI lineage: Eukaryota > Metazoa > Arthropoda > Insecta > Raphidioptera > Raphidiidae > Xanthostigma > Xanthostigma xanthostigma. The sequence continues at coordinate 29,278,415 of OY754467.1, read as the reverse complement.
TTCAGCGTATTGTTTATCAACAATAAATTGAAAATCCAGTTGATACTTGCACTAGTTTTCGGATTAAAACCAGGGAACTGGTGATTTTTAATAAAGGAGCCATGGCAATCTGCTATTCTTATGCCCAAATTCCTGTTAAGGCTTTCTTCCACAGCCCTGCAAAGAACCTAGTCTATAATGAATACATTATATTTACTATAATCTGTGCATTATATCACCTCTCCACATACACACGTCTCCATTCTCCATTCGCGCTTGCAGTCCCTGGGTATAGATGAACGTGACTTCCACCCCAGAGCACGGTTTACCTCACTATTTGAATTCTAAAGAGTTGATTCACAATCACGTGTCATATTGCATGGTATCCGTATCGGTGGGCGGGAGTTCGATTCTCAAACACTACAAACTAATGGCGTTTTCTATTCATTGCACTTTTTTGCATCAAGTGTGCATTCTGACAATTTTCACCCGTCTTTTTAGTATTTTGGTGACAAGTTTCCCATTCATTGCCAATTCTAAACAACTGCACAATTTTGAGCATTGAGATTAGGTACATAACGATGTTGATTATTTAAACCTCTTAAAAAACAAATACTGCATTTAATCTGGTAGAACACACCCATTGAGAATGGAGATTCCAAAATTAACAAACCCGGCACTGTTTAAAATTTAAATACAGCCATCTATTGTTGTCTCAAGAGTATTTATCCGTTCCAATTGTAGGAATCCTCACCAAAATAAGGTTTTTCAGGGTTTGTATTTGACATTAAAATATAGCAGCGGCTTTGACAATCAAATCTAATATTTTAATTGGAAATGGTAATTCAGACTACAATAAAATGACTTAAAATTTGATTATAAAACCGTTTACTCTAACCAAAACAACAAAATTCGAAGAACTGTCAAACCATGGAGTCAACCATGTTTAAAATGTATCTGTCTCTGTCAGATCCATTATACGAAATTGCAATTTTTATTGGAAACTTCCCAACTAATTACAACGAGAAAAAGATAGATTACATTGCAACACGCTCACAGAAAATATATTAGAAGTGCCAACTCTACCCAGCCTCTGCCCTTTATTTCGAACATTACGCATTGATTGGATAAATGGACTAATTCATTTTTTTATGTTTTGTTGATTAAAAATATAATGTTCATATTTCAGTGTACGTCCCAAAAAACCTTATGCATCGATGCAAACCTAAAGTCTACACTAGGACTTTTAAATTGGTAGTGTTCGTTTATCTCTGCAGTCGAAGTCGAAAATAAACTTCCTTGTTCGAATATCGCGTCTTATAGTAAGAGAGCTTCAAATATTTTTGGGTAGGTATTTGCGACACCGTGAAAGTTTGTGTAACACTTCTTTTGCAATATCTGAAAACAAAATCGAAGACCTGGCTGAAGGATAATGGGACCTAGCTATGGCTTGAATTTTCAACTTGAGGCATTTTGAAATTTTAATAACTTTAATAAAATAAGCCAGATTATTTAGTCGGCCAGGTAGTTCCAAAACTGCAAGTTGAAGGATGAGAGAGAGTGTACATCGACGACCGACTGAGGCTTTCAAGAGTCAATCGCACCGCAGCATGCTTCAACTAAGCCGATCGCCAATATACGCTCTCTCACTTCAATCTACTCATAACGTCTTACTTGCACTTACGTATAATAATCCCGATCACTTGGCAGATAAAAAGTCCTACCAAAATGGTATGTGCTTTCAATGTGTAAATATTATTCTGCCTAAATCTCAGCATACCTCAAACATATTTTTTTTGATAATTATGTTTTATTTATTTTTGAAACCGCCTGAAAAACACGTTGATCCGACTAAATAATCTGGCTTATTTATTTTTTATTTTATTAAATACTCTTTTTGAAGGTTTAAAATTTCATAATGCCTCAAGGATATTTTATTAAATAAAAGTTCGCAAAGCTAAATATTCAAAGGTTGGCTAGGCTCCACTATTACAAGCAGACATTACAAAAGAAATGTTACACAAATTTTTACAACGCCTCTAATACCTACCCAAAAATGTTTTAAAGCTCTTTCAGCTATTATAAAATATCTACGCTTTAATATTTTGTTAGATAAGTTACCAGTTACTCTACAGCAGGGGTGTCATACTAATTTGATTCGCCGACCATTTCCCGTGTGAGAATTATTGCAGGCCGCAAGTTTCATTTCTTAGTGTATTGCTTGTTGTATGCAAAATAAAACGCTAAAATTAATTTAAGAAAAAAAAAACTCCGGGTTGCACTCCGGGAGTGCCGGCAAAAGTGAAAACTTGAATATTAACGTCTTAATTTTTTGCATTTAGAAGCATTGTTTATTTATTGGCAACACTTCCTGACTCGTCAGGCCTGACGCGAGTTTAACATTTTTTACCCATTACTAAAAAAAGTGTACAACGCCGCTAAAGAAGTTTTCACTTCAAAAATATTTTTTTTCATAGAATAAATATTTGAGTTTAAAAAGGCCAAAAAAACCCACTGCGAGTTGCAAACAAGTCGCCAATTTGACACCCCTGCTCTACAGTGACACTATTAATTCTTTCCTAACGTGCATACAAACATAAACTAAAAGTTTCCGGAATTAGTCCCCAAGACCAAGTACATTCAAATGTATTTAAAACTTTCGAGAATCGATCCCCGAGTACATTTGCATCGCGGAACGTGACTTGTGCACGAGTCATTTCGTCTCAGCGAAATGTGAGGAGTCGTGATTCACAACAACAGTGCACAGGAAAGAGAACATGAACAGTGAACATCAACAACGAACAACAAGAATGGTTGGAGCCATGAACAACACAATATACATACTACCTTTGCTCATATACCTACACATTTACTAGTTAAACAACAGTGTGTTGAAAGTTAAGTTTTGAACGCAATTTAATACAGTCGGATATCAAATACCCATATATTAAGGATATCTTATACCTTTTAAAAAAAAGGTAAATGTGAGTCAAAGGCCTGTCAACATTTACTTGTTACTTAACGTCAAATAGTCAAAGTTCCATACATATAGCACCAGAAATAAGGATTGTTTGGCTTTGTCACTACACCGGTTAACTACGACACAAAAAAGCTTTAAATATTCTGCATTGAAATTTTTTAATAAGCTTCCCAGTTATTTACAAAGCTTGCCTACGCAAAAATATAAAAACCAAATACGGTTGCTTATCACTACTAAATGTTATTACAACATAGAAGAATTTTTTGACTCTCAATTTTAATTAAATTTATCATATTGATGACTTCACACTGTATGTATATATATTTTGAGTGCAAATATATTCTATTCTATTCTATTGTATGAAAATTTGGTGCCTTGTAATTATTTAATTTCTTGTTTTCTCTATTTTTTTCTTTTTATCATCACTAAGCACATGTACCTATAAAGCAAAACACCTCGCGAATGTCCGCTATAAGCACGAAAACTACTAACGTGTGTGAAGTTAATTAATTCTATACTTTTCTTAACGGCTTATTATTCTATTTACTTTTTTAAAAAAGTTTTGTTAAAAAAATTGTTTTCTAAACTTCATAGTTTTGGAAATATTCTGAATATAAAAAAACAGCTGTTCTTTTGTTTTGTAGATTTGTCAGAAATAAACTATAGTTAAGCATGCTTTGATTAATTTTTACATGGCGTGGAACATATTATGTAAGATAACCATGGCAACGAATAGCAAATATCATATTGAATACTAGCCATTAGGTAACCGTGTTCATGCGATATCAGAAATTTTATTTTCTTTATTATAGGTACTACTATATCAAATGTCAACATTTTGAAGTTGGAATGATCTCGTCCCAATTGGCTGGAATTTTTTAATTTGTAACCAAACTGTTCCCGGTTTTTCAATGCGGGGCTAACGGTAACTTCTCGATAGCCCCCCCCCCCCCTCAAGTCGCCAAATATATCCAAAACAATTAGTAACCTTAATATTTTAATTTTAATAATGCGCACTTTTTAGAATCTATAGATAACCAAACCGGTTTCGAAATATGAGCGATTTTTCGACTCAGTCAATAATTGTAACGCATTATTAACTGAATCTAAAAAACCGTTTTTTTCTCGAAAACGACTCTAACCATTTTGATTAAATTTTACTGCCCTAAAAAGGCAAAGGGCAGTAAGTGACATTTGTTGAAAAATGAGTTCATACTGAAACTAACGACAGCACTAAGTGCTACAGCAATAATTTTATTGTCTTTAAAAAATGTTTTCCCCATGCTTTGGTTTCCACAATCTAAAATTCTGGACGGTCAATACATTTTTAGTAAATCTTGATTTACTCAAATTCATAAGTTGGTCACTTACTGCCTTTTGCCTTTTTAGGGCAATTTACACATGTATTTTCCCTTATCGAGCCTCTTCTATTAGAAAATGCACGGGGGACGCTGTGAGGGTGACGATGTATGTACTGTATCTGCATGAGAATATTCAAGATGTCAACATTGCGTTTGTTTCAAACTGTAACTTTCCATTGCGGTGTCACTTGCGTAACCGCTGATTTTGCCCGAAGATTCACCACGTATGTTCAATTTGCTGCCGAGCAAATATATATAACTCTTCGAGCTGCTGTGTCCCTAATATAAATGATGGTTGAATAATACTGGATGATAGAATCATGAAATTGTCCTACTATAAGTTTGCATATAAACAAAGTTACTACCTATGTGTCATATCAGAGTGAGCACGGAGTTAAAAGATGTATGTACGTAGGCATCCCTTAATTAAATGCGGTCGGACATGTATGTGTGTTTGCGCAAAATAGAACTCAGTGCAATCACTGGCGTGCCAGTATAAGCTTGTCTGTTTCACTGTCTAAATAGCTTCCGTCTCTACCGGACGAGTTGCAAGCTTAAATTAATTATTAAATGAACGAGTGAAGCGAATGATGTTTCTCGTTTTAACTCGACTGTTTGAAACTTCGTTCTGTTTGTTCCGCGATATGGCCTCGCACTTACAAAAAATATGCACATCAGTTTCTTCTATGCTTCGTTACACTTGCCCACAGAGCGCATTATCGACAGTGTGCAGCCCGTGCAATTGCCTAGGTGACAATGTTCCGTTAATAGTTCTGACACAGTACCACTGTTCTTAACTTCTTCCTACTAAGCTTAATAACTTCTTCAGTTCATTTCCTCGACAATGAAACGCTTTGAGTGAATTTGCGATGGAATCTTATTCCAATGCAACTCTTTTTGTTCATGAATGGTAATAAATATATTTTTATAAAATCAGGTATGTTATGTAGGAGCACAACCGTAGTTTTGGCATCAATGCTCGACCATGATGTTGAACTATAGACAGAGTAAGCTCATGTTGATTGTTGTTCGGTATTAACTACAGTGTAGTTCATCAAAGTTAAATTGGTCGAAAGCCTGCTGGACACGGTAGAATTGCAGTTGCGCATTCGGTCCTAAGGTCATCTCAAGTACTCCACGTACATTCTTTACCTGCTCAACGCTATATTATTCGTTTGGATGTTACACCATCGCACATTTTCGTAACGTACATGCCTTCGCTCCAATGTTGTTCGTATTAAAAATGACTTAAAGCCCAGATAACTTCCAACGAAGCGTACTTTTAAATTGCCCAAACTTTTTGATGGGACTCAGTTTTCTTACAAATGACGTAGCATTTTTAAATGCAGTTTAGATAAGCCTTGATATGATGACTGGTTGACAACGCCGGTGCAAGATACTTTCAGAGCTGCGCCAGTGACGCGTCACAAGAGAGCGACGCCGGTCGTTAAGCAATATCAAACGACGTCGCGAAATGCGCGGCGGCGTCAACACGGCTTTGTACTTTATACGCAACGCATAACATATGTATTATGTAACCTACGTACACACATACACTTTGACTAAATACACTCGCAATATTATATGGATGTGGGACAGCGGTAGCAAACATCTCATTGATATGTCAATACCTAGTTCTGTGCGGTGAATCAAAAAAGCTACATTATGTCAATGGAAACATTTATTTGTTATTTGCTTATAGATACCTATGAAATCAATTATTATGGGTACTAATAATAAAACTGTAAAGGTGGGTTGTATGTATTTTTGTCTGCCTGTTCCGCTATAACTCTTAAACTACTTATCCAATTTCAGCGGAATTATCAATGTAAATGTGATATGGCTCCTCAACTCAAAGGTTAGGCTACTTTATATGCAGAGATGTACAAGATACCTCATAAAAAGTATCTTAAATACAAGTTACAAGATACTTTGAAGTAAAGTATTTGAGATATCAGATACAAGGTAATTTTGGAAATATCTATTTAAAATACTAGATACAAAATTCATAATACATTTTTTAATTAAAATACTTTTTGAAAACATATTTTTATTATTCTTAGGTAAAACTTACGGTTTGTTTAGCTTATTACATACATTTTTATTTCAACGTTTCGGCATCCTTTCGGCGATCGTTTTCAAGATTGAAAATTCTGTAATGAATATAATGAACACCAAAAAAACTTCGAGATTTGAAGCTCTCTTAAACAAAAAATTATTGTTTGCATTACATTCGAGATACATACTATAGTTTTTTCACGTACCTCCTATGAAATAGCTGATTTTCACGTCATATTGCATTTCATTTGGGTTGTTTACGAAAACTGTGCCTACTTTGTGTCGCATGCTATCTCTGTTCCTCTTTTAGAATGAAACGCTAATTGACAGGTTGTTTTTTGAAAACTTCTGCCGGATTGATAATATACAATATACTGAAATTGACCAGGATTAAACATAAAAATAAGATGTTTTAAAAATTCGTTACACGCGCCGTTGATATGTGATTGGGCAACAATATATTATACATTTTTATTTTTGTACGTATTATATTAAAAGAGATATTTATTGAATGTAATGTTTAAAATTGAATTATATGTGACACTTGCAATCATTGACATTCAATTTTTTAAACACACAACTCACAGTGCAAGTGATTCCCTATTAGCACAATATATTTATCAATGATCAAGAGATATCAAGTAATCGAAAATGATAAGCCTCATACATAATAAATTATTATCGGTGTCATCAAACAGTAATGTTTCATTTCGACTATAAAACATCTGATACAGTGGATCCTCACTAAGTACACCTTCGTGAATTTTAAGTAAACCCATTGTGCAAAATCAGGAACCTTTACAATAAAGAAAGGATGTTGGCACTCCAAATAATTAAAAAAAACTTTTAAAGAACTATTTAGTTGAAAAATGTCTGCACGATCGGAAATTTTAAACTGTAATTTTACCAGTACTTATGACTTTTATATATGTTTAATTTGAGTCAAAATAATATTCTCTCTCTGTGTGTGTATGTGTCTGACGTCATAACCAACTAACTTTTTTCCTAATCTCCGTGCCAATAATTTGATTATGTGAATTGTATCGTAAAGTGAGGTTGAAAGACCACTAGAGCTATTTGAACGTAGCGTCAATTCATATTTTTCATTTATTAGTACCTAATAATAAAATAATATAGGTACATACATTGAAAGTTCTCAGATTAGAACCTGGTGAATGGTATATATATTAATACGCTAAGGTTAAAGATGTTCGCCTCCCTTTTTAGAAAAAAACTCACAATTTCTCCACATAAATTATATATCAATTTACAGATAATTGCTTGCTCTACTGACATCGACAACTAAAAAATTTATTATTGCTTTTGTTTTTGTAAATTAATCAAAATACAGCAACGCTGAACAACGTCTGCCATCTAACGGCTTTAATTTTGAAATAACGTCAACACTTCGATCTGTCATCTGACCTTCATATTGTAATACAACAGACACAATATTGCATACTGCCATCTGACAGTTTTAATTTTGAAACAGCGAGCAACGCTGAACAACGTCACAGCAATGCTGCATGATGCCATCTGGCTTAGCTCAACGCTTTTGCTACTTGCGCCTCTATATGACAATTTTAGTAAAATATTTCTTCGATCTGTCATCTGAGCTTCATATTGTAATACAACAAAAAGAAGAACGTTATAAGCAGTGTGCAAAATTAGAAACGAATTGAATACCTGCAGTCATATTTTAAAAAATAATTTTGTAAAGTGATAATTATTATTATACTTATTTAGTGCGAATAATTCGCACAGGTCACACTAGTTTCACCTACATATATTTATATGAGAATGAGACTCAACTTTTCAAGGTCACTGAAACTATATGTGAGTCGAAGGAATCGCATAAAGCATCATCTCTTATATTATAACAATCTACATTCTTTGATAAGGTAGTGAAAAAATATAGAAAGTAGTAAAAGTTTGAAGTGTGAAAAATAAAGGAATAGCACAAGATTAATAATAATTAAAGCAATAGTGATGTTTAAAATTGATTTCAATATTCTAGCGTTTCGATACTTCTTGACCTTGTATCATCTCCAGGGTATTCAATATACTTTAAACCCACAATATTGATCTATTCATTGATCCTGTGCTTCGGAGGTCTTCCTTCTAATTCTTAGGGTCTCAATTGTACTCTAAATTAATTTTTAGAGTCAATTTAACTATCATAATAGGTATTTGATTTTAAACTATATCGATGTGTTCTGTTTATTTGAACAAACTGTACACATATTATTCAAATATTCAAAATATCGGGATAGCTATTGTCGTCGCTAGTGTCTCTTCCTATACAAAGTTTCGAGACTGTTTTTCCTCTGGGAGACGCGCGGCTGTTCTTATCAAGCTCTCGGAGATTTATCCCGGTATCATTTATTTATTGAATTCAATAACTCAACAAAGACATCTACATTTGAACACACGCACAAAAAAAATGTTTTGTATTTATTATCTGCATTAAATACATTTGTGCTACTCTACCTAGCTTTGAAAAAATCTCAAATGCTTTCTATAGGTTCCGGAGGTCTCACATATTAAGTGTTACAATATTGAAAAATAATAATCTTATATAATATTACACAGAGGCGTATTTTTCATATGTCCACGGTAGACATTTATGTCCGCGGTGGACACTTTTATGTCCACGGTGGACATTTTTATGTATACGGTGGACACTTGTGCCCACTATCAATTATATTGTCAACAGGACGAAAATTTTTTATCGGACAAAATTTTTTTTCAGCCATTTTTTCAGGGGAAAAATCAGCAATACGATTTTTTTTATTTTTTTTTTATAAGTAGGTATACCTTCCATTTTTACGCTGCAAAATCAGCAGAAAAGGGCGGCTACTACTAAACGACCTAGGGCGGCCGAGACTGCTAGTTCGCCTCAGATATTAGTTGCCTCTGTTGTCGACCGTTTATATTGTGAAGTTTACAATAAACCTAAAAGTTCACTGAGAAGCTTAGGTTATCGCAAACTGAACATTTGCTCAACAAAACTACCCTCTGTTTAACCGACTTTAAAAGAAGAGGTGATCAATCCGTTATATACATTTTTTTTAAGTAAAACTTCCTTTGGCGCGACTTGAAAGTAACTCAGATCTTTTTTCGGAAGTATTTGGTCGAAAGTTACGTATTTACGTAATGTCCGCTATTTAAAGGCATAGACTGAAAGATGGCGGCATTGTACAAAGTAAAAATAATCTCGAACGAAAGGTGATACATAGCTATGGACGCAAATAAATTGTTGATCGGTTTCCGCTATTTCAAAAAACGTCGACTGACAGATGAAGCCATCAAAACGCATCTGTAGGAAACATAGCCACGGACGCAAACCAATAAACATAGCCAACGGGATTTTATTTACGAGTGATTTTATTTGTGAGTGAATATTTCCAAAATAGTGAGAGTGCTAAAAAGAAATTAAAAAAAGCTTTATTTAAACTTTTAGAATAATTAAACGATTTAAAAAAACACAACGACAATTTGTGCAAAATATTTACGGATTAGTCCCATATAATTTTCTTTTAAATCAGTTCGGTCGTTTTTAACAGACTTAAAAAAAGAAAATTATATAATATGTTACCACATACCTCCAGCATTTGCAAACTGATTTTTGCGAGAATAGTATCATATAACTTTTAATTATCTTCTGTCCAGCAGTCTTTTTCTAGCGTAGTAATAAAATATTAAGGAACATGCGAAATACATAAATATTGTAAAGTCACTAAAAAGTAAAAAATCAAAATCTTTTTTAAAGAATTGATCCGTCTTGTAAACTGGCCTATTTCCGCACTATTACTGTAATGAAAAATAAACTACCTATCAACTACCATTATATATATAAATATACTTGTACTGAATATGAAGTGAAAACCAGCTATTTCATAGGGAGTACGTGCAAAAATATCATTTTAAAATACGTAATCTACTGGAGCGATTTTTATCAAATACAATTTAAAAAAATATCAAAATATAGTCGTTACAGCACTATAAATATCAAAATCAACAATTTTGACTTTTCTTCACAGGCAAAATATTTTCAAGTTTCGAAGATTATTATTCACGTTAGACCAGAAAATGAAACGAGCAACATTTTAATTTAACATAGTCGTATATAGTCTAAGACAAAAGGCAGCCATTTCTCTCTCAAGCTGCGAATTCTTAGAATGCAGTAATTAGCAGTAGTTAACAAATTCATTAGTTAGTTGCCCGAGCGTATGTCGTAGTTACGCTGCATTGCACATTAAACAGCGAGAATGGCGCTCGATTAAAGCCGTGTCTAATAAACGATTATAATAATTATGTACAACACACTTAAATATGCATAATAAATATTATATGTACAATATCAATCGTAGATCGTAGATAGTATTGTAACATAATGCGGCAGGTACTCGATTCATATACGATTTCGCCCTCCAATCACGTTTATTTTTACCCCATTGCAGAGGGTAATGTTTTCTTCAAGTGAAATGTCGACTGATTCGCCATATTCCTACGAGTGACGCCATATTGTCAAAACGCGAAAATCAGAAGTCAGCAAATACATTCATGTAAAGTATCAAATAAAAGAGCTTGACGAAAGGATTCCAAAAATAAAGTAAAATCAATGAATTTTTGAAAAACGATAAACCCAACTACTGTGAAATATGGACTAAAATAAAACAATAATAATTAGCAGCTGAAAACCAATAAAATAAACGTTTGATATGGAAGTAATTAGTTGTTTCCAGTTGTTATAATAGCGGTCAGCATTTATTTATATTATCATTTTCGTTTTAGTTTCTTTTTTCACGCAATGGGGTTTTTTGATTTTTAAAATGTATTGTTTTACTATGTGTTATTGAAATTTCAGAGCTCTGGAAATCTCTAATTTCTATGAAAAACATTATTCAATATTTGATGTTAATGCTTTTATATTAAAAAAATAGTATCTAAATAAATAATTTAAAACCAGACACAGAACAAAATTTATTTTATCAGTATTTTTAACATGGGTACATATTGCAAAGAAAAATTTAATTATATTCCCGGTCAAAATTTTACATCTCATGTCTTGCTGTAATGAAATATTGACAAATATCACGTATTTTTTATTCCGTTTTTTGAAAATTTTGAGCAACTAGCCAAATATTGTGAAGCCTAGCCTAAACAGCAGTAAAAACTAAAATGTTCAAATAAATAAGATTTGAAAAACTAAAATGTCTTTTAGGGCCAGAGTTTGAAATTTTCCGAGAGAATGTTTTGCACTTTTTGTATGATTTTGTAAAATAAGGGCTCCAAATCTAATGATTGTAATACTTTTAGAGTTTGTTCCCAAAATTATATATGAGCTTTCTGACAAATTTCACTAAATTTTAATATAAAAAATTATTCTGAAACCATGTGTGGCTCTGCATATCGATGTTTGAAAAAATATTTATAGATTCTGGAGTTAAATCGAATATGGACAAAGCAAACATACCAAGACTATATAAAACGACTATTATACTAGCGTATAATAGTGTTCAGCATTTCGTTGGTAGTGCTGTTTTTTGTGTTGTTAAGTTTTATATTAACTAACTATATATATAATTCCTCTTGCACAGGCGCTACAGTTCGCGTGTCCGGAAGAAATCTGACCACTTTACAACAATAACTATACTTTATGAAATATACCAACCTCTCTATTAGACTATATCCCATTCATGTCAGCATAATAGTCCCGGTAGTTTTGATCTAACAGATTTAAACAATCTGTTACAAAGTTTGTGAAAGAACAGAATCAGTATCTACAAATAAATTAAATTACAAATCAACAGATGAATACATTTCCAGTTATACCACAATGTACAACAAATTTTTGCTAATATACTAACGAATACGAAACAATGGAGCTATAGATAGTACCTACTTTCTTTTCTCGAAACATGTGACGTTATTATATTTTTTTTTAATTATAAGAAATAATTATTGTAGGTACTGTAGATTTTTTTGACGATTAACTCTAAAGAGCAGGTACTAAAAAGTTCCCACTTATATCGTTGTCGGAACTCCTTTATGAGCGAAAAACTATCCCTGCGGCAGACCCGTTTTGAGTTTTGCCCATTTATTTTCTAAAGCGTCACTCGGACTTTCTGTACACGTGTCAGAATTACTTTTTTTAATATTCTTTTTTTGAGTCCGAAATTCGCGTGCTAATTAGTCGTCCTGGAAATCAATGTCTATAAAACGTAATGTCCTTTGCAACTGCCGAATTTACTTTGTTCAATATCAAATTTTAAATTAACAATAGATATCTTTATAAAGCAGAAAAGCCCTAAATTGTGCTTTTTGTTACTAGTCGATATCTTTAAAAATGAGACTATAGGCAGTCAAAGTTGAAACCATAATAGAGGTTTATGCGTGATTTTTTACACGCGTAACAAGTATAATGATTTATTTATATAAAATTAAAAGTAAATATAAATAAAACACAATAAAATTTGATTTAATCAAGACGAGGTGTAAGTATGTCTGATCACAGTGAGATTGAAAATTCTATTTTCACTTGTTTGTTTCTTCATCGTAGCTAATAGAAACTCAAAACAAAAAAAAAACAATGTTGTGAACAACAATGCGTATTCTTTCTGTAGCGAATTAAAAATTTAAGTTCATTTCAGCCCGTGCAAAATCCATTTTTGTCAGCAAACGAAGAAAAACTTGACCTCCCTCCGGACCCGACACCTGTTTAGTTAATACTTGAACGTCACCTTATACGAGAAAAATTGTATTATACTTCACCCACAATATCCAGTGCATATTTTTTCTTTTATAACGAACTGCAGTTTCCTTCATCTTAGATGCACTCTTATTTTGACTTCTTTATATCACCCATAATGTATGTCAGACTCTGTATTATGTTTTCCACTAAAAGACTGAAAAATAAACCAAATGACATCAAAAAGATTGTAAAGGAAAACCTTGGGTATGAAATAAGGAGGTAAGAAAGTGTAACGTGTGGCTAGTAGACAAGGGAAATTCTCTAATGCAATTTAAAAAAAATTACACCCCCAAGTTTAGTTTTGATCTACGCCACTGCTGTGTCTAAAGAGTGTGGGGGTGTGTGTATGACTGTGTGTATTAACACGTATATAGGTTTAAAACACACGCATCTAAGTAAAACAGGAGTATTTAAGCCGCTTTCCTAATGGAAAACACAAGCTTTTACCGTAATGAGTACTGCGATTAGATTTATTCCATAATCACTTGCGTCTTGTTAAAAGTCTAACGAACGACCATATCGTATGCCGCTATCGTCACATTAAAATTATTCAATTACAACATAATACAGGGGGGTCGTGCCCCCCCTGCATCGGAGAATTTAACAATGTTTTCCGATTTCGCTCGAATTGTCGAATATACTATGTGTCCCCGTATAAGTGAAACGATTCTTGTAAAGGTTTAAAAATTTTCGATTTAAATTTTCATTTTTTGGGATTCAGCCCCACTTGTTTAAAGACTAATTTCTAACATTATTTTAGTTTTAAGAAATCAATTTATTTTTCTCTAGAATAAAGTGTCTTTTTAACCGACTTAAAAAAAGAGGTTATATGTTCGACTGTATTTTTTTTGTGTGTATCAGCCGATATATGTTTCAGATTTCGATGATTCTTTCGATGAATTCAATAGAGTGTCTTCAAGTGGGTCCCATATAAATTTTAGCAAAATCGGTTCAGCAACTTTAAGGAAAATATTTTTCACAAAAAAACAAAAAATTTTTTTTAATTGAGCCTCCTCAAAAATCGGTTACTAAAAAGCGTAAAATAACAAAGTTTTGAGAATGGCGCCTTTTTAATTACTCTCACGTTTTATGTACCTACTTAGGTTTATTAAATTGGTGCCGGCCTCAAAACTTTGTTAGTTTACGCTTTTTATTTTACCCTTTTTTCAAGAAGGTTCAATTTTTTTAAAGTTTTTTATGTTACAAATATGACAAAAAGTTCTCGATAAAAGTGGTTTTGAACCAAAATCTAGGCCCCTATACCAAATTTCAAAATCCTCGGCCAACTATGATTTTTTATTGTTTTTTTCATGATAGTAGGTTTGTAATAATAATATTAATAATTTGTTATTCCCAATTTGTCTATACCGACATAGGGTAAGTCCGGAGAATACAGTAGTTATGTGTTACATATAATTAAAAATTTAATATTATATAGTTGTAAGAAATACAACTAATAATAATATAAAATAATAGAATAAAATACTAAAACATAAATAAAAGAGCAATAAAATAATAAACTTTAAAACTAGTTTGCGTCATTTAAAAAATCATTATAAGTGTAGTACACTTTCTAATTAAAATTTCCTTACTGGTCTTTCTAAAACATTTAGTATCCATTTTCTTTAATGATACACTAATTTTGTTAAAACAGGTTATCGCGTTATATTTAAAACTTTTTTTAAAAAACGATGTGTTATGTTTGGGTACTAATAATAATAACAGACACGTCAAAAATTTATTTAGAAAAATCAAAATCTAGGTTCGTGTCACAAATTTTAAACTTCTTCGATTGGGAAAATAAACAAAAGAAAATGAGAGAGATTATGTTGGCTGACAATTTTAAAATATTGATACATGAACCTAGATTTTGATTTCAAGCAGCTTTCCAAAATCAATTTTTGACGTATCTGTTCTCAAAAAGGTACTATCTTGGGAAAAAATAAAAAATCATAGTTGACCAAGGATTTTTAAATTTGGGATAGAGATCTAGATGTTGATTCTTAACAACTTTTCTTAATTACTTTTTGTCATATTTGCAACACAAAAGGCACTTTTTGAAAATTTCCAAAACATACTTGATTTCTCAAAACTGAAATTATGTTAGAAATTAGTATTCAACCAAGCAGGACTGAACCCCAAAAAAATTAAAATTTAAATCGAGAATTTTTTACCTTTTACAAGAGTCGTTTCATCTATCCGGGGACTCAATGTATACTACCCTATCGGCGCCTCTGCATGAACATAATACTTTTCGTTTGAAAACAACGCAAATGTCATTTTGTTAAAATACGAAAAGTTAGATAAGTACACATGTTTTTGAATTCCCTTCAACTGTAAATCTGTGGCCGTAAGGCAAGACCGCATATTGAAATAAAGATCAATTCTTCGAAATTTTCAGTATTTTAGTTCATTTTATGTAACAGATTGCGTTGCTCAGTCAAAGTGCCGCTGTGATATAAAGGAGTATAAAATAAAAATATAGGTATTAATGATGTAGAACGGATGAAAACAGAACTTTCTTCAAATCTAAAAATTATATTAAACAATGAAGAAAACAACATAAAAAAGTTACTAAATTATCTGAAAAACATAAACAAAATGAAAAAAATTTAAATGGAAACATGTGCACAAGCCATCTAAACTTACCTTTACTATCCATAATAAATACTTACCATACTTACCTATCTAATAAGTAAAATTACCATTACTATTAATAAATTTGTAATTTTTGCAGCATTGTGGTGATAACCACTGTAATCATTTTGTAGTGATAATGGCCACAGGAGCCGATTCACTTGTTTTTTTTTTGTTAAAATAAAAAAAATATATATATTATCAAGTAATTAGATATACATAATATATCCTTCAAGACTTCTAGCGTATAATGTCAAATAAAATATAACTAACGGCCCCCGTACCGGTTTCATCTGGGTGCAAATCTGTAAAATTTATGAATACATATAGTCTCTCCCCTTCCTTTCTCTCTATGTTTAATAATATTTTGACCTTCCCATCTACGCAACCATTAGTCCAAGCTCCCATGACAGAAAAAGTTACCCCATCGAACACCTCAAAATTATAAAGTGAAAATGGCTGATGAAAAACATGTAAGAAACATTGTACGCCCGCCAGACTAGTAAAAATTTGTTAATTGTTATTTTTTATGAATTTTTGAATTTAAAAAAAAACATTATTTTTCTTTCCAAAACACCTGCTTGAAATTTATACAATTTGTAGTAAATAATGTACGATTTTTGAAAAAATTTGTCTGGCTGACAATTTTTGTTAATTAACGTTCTGACAGACCGTTTGTTATAAATTATTTTTTTTATGAAAATGCACTTCATAACACCTCCTTGAATTTTTTTTTAAATGAAGTTTAAGATCTCTTCTATCTAATACAACTTGTCTGGCTGACAATTTTTGTTAATAAATTTGTCAGACTTCAATTGTTATAAATTATTTTTTTTATGAATGTGCACTTCATAACACCTCCTTGAACTTTTTTTAAATAAAGTTTAAGATCTCTTCTATTTAATAAATCTTGTCTGGCTGACAATTTTTGTTTATTAATACCTCTAATATTCTTTTTTATTAATTAATGATTTTAATGAAAGTTCATTTTATAATTTTTTTTTTTTTAATTCTACATGTAAAGGAATAAAATATAGAAATTCATATAAAAGATTGAATCCGATACATAAACAAAGCCTAGTTATTAGTCAGCCTGATTAATTGAATTAATCTAAAGGCTCAATCTCTTGTTTACATATCTGGTTGATTATCATCATGTGTAAGTTGACATGCTTGAAGTCGTATTAAAAATATTTATATTATGTAATGGCCGTTTTGGAATTTCCGTTATAAAATGAGTGGTACCTTTTGTCCTTGTCTGAAGGGACCAAGGTCTACGGCGTAGAGTCTACGGGGTTTACCCATAGACTCTATGGTGACTCCCTCCATTATTACAGTAGTCTAATTACGTCTTAGTACACGGAGAAAACGACCAACTGAATTGAATAAATACATTTTTTTTTATTTATTACAAACCGTTTAGTAAAATTTACTAGTTGGCAATTATTTCTATACACTGATTATAAAATTTTTTATAATTAATGCAACTATTAAAAACTCGGGTCGCAGTGCCAAACCCTGCCGACAATATAGTGTATTTGCTTTTAGGTACCTATAGGCAGTGGGGCTCTATGGTATGAACTTAACTTTGTTTTTGGACAAAATAAAAAAAAAATACCTCTTAATACACCCCTTAAAACAACACTTTTTACTTAATTTCAATACTTGCATATCAATTCAACCTCTGTACCAAATAATATAAATATTGAATATAAATTGTCAGCCAGACAAGTTGTATTAGATAGAAGAGATCTTAAATTTTATTTAAAAAAAAATTCAAGAAGGTGTTATGAAGTGCATTTTCATAAAAAAAATAATTTATAACAAATGGTCTGTCAGAAGTTTATTAACAAAAATTGTCAGCCAACAAATTTTTTCAAAAATGGTACATTATTTACTACAAATTGTATAAATTTCAAGCAGGTGTTTTGGAAAGAAAAATCATGTTTTTTTTTTAAATTCAAAAATTCATAAAAAATAACAATTAACAAATTTTTACTAGTCTGGCGGGCGTAACATGTTTCTTACATGTTTTTCAGCCATTTTCACTTTATAATTTTGAGATGTTCGATGGGGTAACTTTTTCTGTCGTGGGAGCTTTCAGCTTAGACTACATGATCCATACCCATATGTGATAGTATAGGTGAAAAATCCGTTTTGGATAGGATTTGCGTAAAATAGGTTCTTAGCGGGTTTCTACGTCGAGAAAGGAGTAACTATGGCATATTTCAAGTCAATCGGGCGAATTGTTTTGGAGATCTCGTGATGAGTCAGTCAGTGAGTCAATGAGTTAGAAAATTTTATTTTGCTTATATATATAATATACAGACTGTCCCATTTTAATAATTTGATCATTCTCAATAACTTTTGCCAGTGAAGTTTCGGACAAAAGCTATATACTTTAAAGGGGGACATCCGATGATGCTGATACTTTTGGCCTTGGATGGAGGGTTCAAGGTTATTGGAGGTCAACTGTTTTTTAAATGGTCACCCCTATTTTTACCCAACTGCCGCGAAGCCAAAAGGAAGGGTTATGAGTTTGGCATACAAATATTAAGAGCACTGTGGTTGAAACAAAAATAAAAAATAAAGAATAGTTACTTCTAACCACAACAGTTTTATTAGCGGATGTACAATTCGGAAGCAAACACTAAACTAAGTTACTAATCAAAAATCTTAACTTAATATAACAATTACAGGTATAAAACAAAAATTAAACTAAGTACTATAACTAATCAAAAGACTTACGGAAGATCCGGTAACAAACTGGAGATCCATTGTAACTTGACAAACTGTCAACAACGCAAAGATCCGTGTCGATAGGAAATCTGTAAAAACAAAAGAAATAATAAACCGAAAAACAAAAAAACTAACAAACTACGGTTTTAAAAGATCGAATAATGCTGAATAAGGTATAGGGCCATTATCTGAATTTAAAAGTTTATGTGAGTCACTCTTGGCTATGTACTGTAACGGTTTACAATTGGTGGCCCTCGGAAAAAAAATAGATCGCGCCTATGAGATAAAATTCAAACTTTGGCTTTAAACACTGTAGGATTGACGAGCGCCATATGACATAGTAAATCAAGTTTAAAAACGAAATACACTCTAGTGAATGAGTGTAAGCGAGAAGGTCAGTCGATTGTGATGCGCGCAAGAGAGTACGTTGCTGTCAGATTCTATCGCGATCTGGTCTGGAGGGCAGACAGCAATCGGTTGGCGATACAGCTGGAAGAGGCCCACGAGCCGTCACAGTGGCCGCATCGATGATATAGAATCGATTTTGTATTTTGATTGGAGAAAGATATATTTTTGTGGCTGATTGCATTTGAACTAAATGTTTTTAGTTGGCAATTGGATATTTTGGCGTTAGGTTGTTGGATTTGGATAGGTCGTTTTGATTGACGATTTGTCTATTTTGGATTTGAGATTGGATTTTTTTGGTCGTCTGATTTTGCTAGAGTTCTGATACGCTGATTGTTGTTTTTTTTTGACTTCTTAGCCCTTATTAAAGAAAAAAAATCGTAATAATTATTAAAAATATCTGAATAATTATTCCACAGACATTCAGAAAAAAATATTTCGCGGTGGCGGGTCTGTCTTTTGGCGTGGATGATACCACTGATTTTAATGTGTATTGTGAGCGTACTTTATTGTAGGAATTGAATTAGCAGCTTTAACGTGCGATTTAGTGTATAGGGTATATTCTTGGATGGTTCAATTCGTTGTGATTTTGGTTTGTGTTGGTTTTTAGGGTTATTTTGTTTCTAAAATCTTTTTCTCGCTCACAATCTTGGATCGGTCGTGTTGCCTCGTATTGACTTTTTGTCCTGGCGCCCTTTTCTTATATCAGTCGGTACGACACATGCGATATTTATGATTTTTGAGATTGAAAATAGATCCCCTTGTTTTTTTTTTAAATAAAATTTTGAAAAATAGTAAAAAAGCTTTGTTTGTGTTTGTGTTTATTTGTCGAGTGGTAGGTGGTAGGATTTTTATTCAGGCATTTTTCTGTGTCAATTTGGAGTGTTTTTTTAGTTACATTTTTTTAAGCCCTGATGTTAAGCACGTTTGCCCAAATTTAAACGAACGGAACCCACGACCTTTGCACCGCTGAGCTTGCTAGCCGGAAGTTTCGTCTTAGTACATATACTTTCAAAGCTGTCTAAATGCTGTTTATTATTTACCGTTTTTAGCAAACTTAAGTTATTTATTTGGTTATTAAGATATGGTTAGCTACGCTAGATTTGTCCAGTCTACAAAATTTAATGTGGGAGAAGTGTTCTTTCCATCTGGTAGCAATTTGACGTCAGGTTTGTCCTATATATAATTTGTCGCATGTACCGCAATTGATTTGGTAAATACCAGACTTTTCTAAAATGAGAGTGCTGTCTTTAGGGCTACCTAGAATTTTACTAATAATTTAAAAGCCTTAATTAAATTTACGTTTTTGAATATATTGTCTAAACCTTTAATAAGAATGGAGTCGTATGTTAGGCCTATATTTTATTGGGGGATTATCTGCAATTAATGTCGTACTATTTCTAAGATAATTTTACTTTTTTCCTTTTAAGAATATTCAAAACCATCTTTTTAAAATAGGTAACCGTTTAATTTTTGGTTCTGCGTATTTGACGGCTGTGGATAAGTTATAACTGTTGTGGGACCTGTACGTGAAATAAGTGTAATACATATGTATTCAGATATATTATAATATAAGTAATTCTTTATCAAAACGTTGTTTGTTAAGGGGGATAGTTAACAGTCAATGTATCCATACTTTGAAAGGTTGCTTGTTTATGTTATTAATGGATGATTGGAATGGTTCATAATATATCTATACCTAAACATATCTTAAAAACCAACCATGGCATTAATATAAAAACTTAAGTTCGCTAAAAACGGTAAAAATTAAACAGCATTTAGACAGCTTTGAAAGTATATACATAGCCAAGAGTGACTCATAAACCTTTAAATTCAGATAATATAGCCCTATACCTTATTCAGCATTATTCGATCTTTTAAAACCGTAGTTTGTTAGTTTTTTTGTTTTTCGGTTTGTTGTTTCTTTTGTTTTTATAGATTTCTCATCGACACGGACCTTTGCGTTGTTGACAGTTTGTCAAGTTACAATGGATCTCCAGTTTATTACCTGTTCTTCCGCAAGTCTTTTGATTAGTTATAGTAGCTAGTTTAATTTTTGTTTTATACCTGTGATTGTTATTATATTAAGATTTTTGTTTAGTAACTTATAGTTTAGTGTTTGCTGAAGATAAGAGTATAGCTTTCGAAATGTACATCCGCTAATAAAACTGTTGTGGTAAGAAGTAACTATTCTTTATTTTTTATGAGTATAGCAATCTATGTATGTTTATATTTACGGATGTTCCACCGTAGCGCCTAAACTATTCATCCGACTTTGATAAATAAGGTGTCAATCGATTTGTTATTATGTCCCGGGTAGCATAGGCTACATTTATTTTTGAATTTTGGTCCCAGAGGTGAACAAATTGAAAACAAATAATTAATAAGTTAAAAAAAATAATTCAAAATTAAAATAAGTTGAAAAACTAAAACCCGACTACTGAAAAGTAAGAAAAGGCGAAATTTATCTATGAATTTTGGTCCCAAGAGTGAGCAAATTGAAAACACATAAAAAATAAGTTTCAAAAAATTATTTAAATAAAAAATAAGTTCAAAAACTACAACCCAACTACTGAAAAACATGAAAAGGCTACATTTTTTTTTTTAATTTTGGTCCCAGGGGTGAGCAAATTGAAAATAAATAAAAAATAAGTTCAAAAACTAAAACTGAAAAGTATGAAACAAAAAAAAAATATTCTCATCTGAGGATAGCCGTGGTCGTATGCCATCTCATATAATATATGAGGCTTCTCTAGATGTATAGGGCTCTTCATATTTGCATACCAAACATCCTCCCAAAATTTAGTTTCAATCCGCTCATCCGATTGACCTGTATCGTGCTCACAGACTAACAGACGCACAGCTTTGGGGACCTCAAAATGAAAAGATATTGTAAAATTTTGAAAACTGATTTTTGACCTAAGCTTCCCCACTTGTGGGTTGGAATGGTATAATAGAATAGCTTTCTAGGAACCTAAAACAACGAGATTTAATCAAAACTCGATTTTCTAAAATCAAACCGAAACTAATGATTTTTAAAAATTATCAATAGCGAGAAGTTAAAAATTTACCATTTAATTTCCAATTTTCCTATAAAAATGGAGGCCAGTGTCTCAACTCTTACTTGAGGAACAACATTCACTGGAGAGTTAAATTCCTCGAACCTTTTCCTCATAATTCATACACAGGAACAATACAATAATGATGTCAAGGGCGTCACTCCGGGTGGTGACTCCTGCTGTATCTGAGAGAAAGAGAGAGGAGAGAATGAAATGAATCACAGCGCCGCACCTGAAGTTCGCACGTTCACGGAATTAAATAAATCACAGCGGAACTGTAAAATCATAGCCGTACTTGCCTTGTGCAATACACAGGCTCTTTATTTACCTTATGAGATTTACTACACAGGCATCTGTCCACGGCGTTCGTTTTATATTAACAGGGCGCGTTTAAAATACGCGCCTGAACGATAGATTATTCGGTTAAAACATTACTCTCTAAACATGAATCACTGATTTTTCACTAACAAGTGCATATTCACTATTTGTCAATGCTAAAATCATACCACGCAGAATTAGTGAATATAAAAATTCACTAATTATATAAGTGACCATTAAATGTCATCTGACATCAACAATTTTTTTACTACAGATTTTTTTAAATCTTTATTCATTCGTTACTTTCACTAGTTAAATTGACTTTTATATTTTTACAAGTCGATTAAAAATTATAAATATAGAATTAGAGAATTAGCTTCAAAAAAACATAACGTTAATTCATTGTATGTCATTGATTATAATTTAAAATCGGTAAAAAACAATAGTATACACGCAATGCCTTACTCTGAATCTATGAAAATATAATAAAAATAATCTTATTAACTTACCTGACATATTATATTACTTGATTGTTTATCGGTTTGCAAGGAATTTGCTATATAGAACCATCTACTATAAATAGGGGCGCCACAAGCGACACGTATAAAATCGGTGGTAGGTATCATTATTCCGACAGTGAATTTTACTTGAATTCACTATTCCGAAAGTGAATTAGAAGTCACTATTTCAAATAGTGACATTTTTACTATTTCAGTTTTAGAGAGTAAATTTATTAGTGAAAATGGATTAATTTGTTGTGAAAATCACTGATTATCACTTACGCCAATTAGTGAAAATTTCACTAATTCATGTTTAGAGAGTACATCATTTATTTTCTAGTATTTACGCTAATGACCTCAGTTATCGAACGTCTATTAAATACAATTTTTCTCTCCAATCCTCTATCAATTTCCTATTCACTACGTTTACAGAACCTATAGTAGCGTCACATCCCGATGAAATTATGAAAACTAAAAAATGGTATTACTTAGGTAGGTACTAAAAGATTATAAAAATGATACAATTTTGAATTAAAATTTCTTTAGAAAGGTGGACTGTATTTGATTCTTGAGATTAAAAATGGCATGGAAATAGTTGGTACGCTGTATGTATAGCATTTATACCTACTGTAAAAACCGGATGTAGAAAACTTAAAGCTAAGCTGGCGAAATACTGTGTACTATAAAAACCGACTGTACACCGTTCAGTTAGGTTGACGTCATAGGTTCAATCCCGGCGGTCTGTGCCATTATTATTATACGTATATGTTTTTTTTTTGCATTTTTACTTCTGCACTGTGTAGTGTAAAATACATAAAATGCAACATAAATCGGGCCTATGTTGCATTTTATGTGGAACAATTTTCTGTAATGCATTAATGATTTCCATAGCTACCATGTCAACAAAGCTCATGTCTATATTGAATTTTAAATGAAATTCACTGTATAACCTTAAACATTATACAATATTTATAGAACAATTTCACATGACAGAATATGATAACAATAAATTCAGCTACAAATATCTTGCCTTTACACTATATTGAAAGTTTTGAAAATCATATACTGTTTGGACTTTACATTACGTAAATTTTTTAGTGACCGACATTAATAGCCCGAGGCCAGTGACAGATTTTTCTTACCAATTTCCTTATGGCTCAATGACTCGTAAAATGATCTAGAGTCTAGACTGTTGTACTATGTAGCATCGTGGCCGTCAGCTGCGGCACTATCGGGGGAATAGACAACTTTATAGCTTCGGAAATATTTTAAAAATTAAAAAATCAGCCGCTCTTTTGTTTTATGGATCTGTCAGAAATAAACTAGTTCGGCATGCTTTGATTAATTATTACATGACGTGGAACATAATATTATGTAGGTAACCATGGCAACGAATAGCAAATATCATATTGAATACGATCCATTACCCGCGTCACCTCACTCGATATCAGAAATTTTATTTTCTTTAATATAATAAAATGTCAACATTTTCGAAGTTGGTATGATCCCATCGCCCAATTGGCTTGAATTTTTGTGTATTTTGTCAAAAGAAAAATTCAACGTTAAAATTATTCAACGAAGAAAATGCAAGTGCCGTAATATACTCACTATTCGGAAAAATAATAATTTAGCAGCAAAAGATGTAATACTTCCTGAACAACCTAATGATTTTCAATTGTATCATAGCGATTGCTTTTTTTAATGAAAGATCATTAATAACTATCTTTTGACAAGTTTTCAATCGATAGGTAATGATAAAAAATATTGTTCAAGTAAATAAAATTATCGACCAATTTTTTTCAGCCTATACCTATATTGACAAAAATAATAAATTATAAATCAATATTTCACTAGATGACGTTTCGATCCGCTTCTTCAGAAATAATCTCAAAAATATAAAAATTTATTAGTATATCTACTTTCTAATGGAGTTTGAATTATCGAATTTTAATGAAAAATTAATAACAAACAATTTTTTAATAAGTAGTCATGAATATCTATGTACCTAACAGACGTTTATCAAAGATTTGGACATAAAAAATATTATCTTTTTACCGTGCATGGGAGGCTGCAGTTGTCTATTCCACCGATACTGGCACAGCTGACGGCCACGATGCTATATGGTACTACTGTCTGAGCATTTTATGAGTCATTCAGCCGTAAGGAAATGGACGACCTAAATATGTCGCTGGCTCCTAGACTATAAAGGAATGTCGTCACCTGTAAACTGTTTACCGTCGCGAAGTACGAACAATTCGTGATAAATTATTGTTTAAAATCCCACGAAAAATGAACATTCTGGCTGACAATACCGAAAATAGTAGCACTGCACTATACTACATTGTACAATAGATTAAATATCCGGTCCGAGATTACACATCCGATACAGAGTCGACTGTAAATAAAGATTAACTATCAAATGCACCTTTACTTTTACGATCGAGCGATTTACTCTTGTTCATAACGCAACCCGTTTGTTTGCTATATTTATAACATAATATTATTATTATTCGCTCCAATTATACTTTTATGGTAGAATATTAACTTACATTTAATGTTATATAATATTTATGTATATTTTGATCTAATTACATAAATAATTTGTTGTCCTACCGCCTATAAAATAGCTACTTTTCATGCATATACCGATCGTAAAATAACCCATTTAACACTAGTGCGTAAAGTAAAACAAAAGTAGTCGCACTAACAAATACAACGGTAATTTTCATAAACATACACTATAATTTACTAAAAGAAGTAAACTTTCCTACACAAATAAAATGTCAAATTTTTTTGCAAATATGGAAAATGAAGAAAAAACATCTATTTTCTAGGAGATATCACAAAAAGATGCCATATATCATATATATCTAGTGCGCAATTATATTATGACCTGTGTGACTGTTGAAACTTGCTATCGTTCGTTTTAACATAGTAGGCACTACTCGTCAATAAAGTATAGGTATCTCTTTATACGACAATAGATACACTCCACTATTATATCTCAATTCTAAACATATTAATATTATAATTTGCTCCTATTATATCTACTTTTATGTTATAATATTAACATTTAATATAGATAGATTGTAGAATATAGACGCTCAACAGCTAAGCTAAGGTCATCAGCGTCTATAACTTGCATTTAATGTTGGATAGGTAGTAGGTACTAATATTTATGTATATTGGGAACTAATTACATAAATAATTTTATGAAATATGCACTACTAATTATATATTATAATTTTACTACTGGGAGAGTTCCACTTTTAAGCATCGATAGTAAGTTCCATACAGGGTGTTAGAAAAGTCTCGGAACCCCAAAAAATCCCGCAGACGATGCATGGAATCAAAAAACGTGAAAACACGTAAAACATATTTTTTTGAGAGTTATTTAATGAGACCACACATGACCCCCACCCCCACCCCCACCCAGCAGGTGGTGAGATGGGCAACTTTGCAATTATAAATGGAAAACCTATTTTTTATTGCAGATTCGGATTTTACTACAAAAAATACCTTCGGTCAGTGTGGTGTTTACTATTTTTCTTCATACCTTGGTCATTAAATACATTAAATAATTACGTATTGATTACATACAAACACAGATAAAGCAAGCTTTGTACATATGTATTTGTATTGTACATACCGTAATTTTGTACAAAATATTTAATAAAAACTATCCTGCAGCGTAAGTTGCACCAAGCAAGACACATTTACAAAATTTCATTAAAATCTGTTCGATGGTTTCGGAGATAAGCGCGGCCAAAATTGTGACACGGGAATTTTATATAGGTATATAGATTATCATTATTCAGTCCATGAGTATTGTAGGTGTTACACGCGTCTTACATTATCATATTTTATACCTATAGTATTCAAAATGTTATTTTTATTAGTGCTGTTAATAAACTTAAAATATATTATAAATTGCTTGCTACCCATTTAAACAGACCATAAACGTTTAAGGATATTTGGCAGATACAATCGTAGACAAAAGTATGTCCCTTGCCACATGCAGTATGCACTATAAGACACGGAGATAAAATTAAGTTTCAGAGTTTAGTGATAAATAGTCAGAGAGTGAAATTTCTCCGCTTAAATCGTTTTGAAATAGCCCAATAACATATTTAAAGGACATCAATACTCTATAAGCTAAACGTCAAAAAGATCGCTCGAAGCAGCGCTCTTACAAAAAATATAATGCATGTGATTTTCTTACTATTGAAAGAAATAAGTTTCGCAAATATATTACACATGTTGAGTAAATAGCAGTGGTAATGTTGGTAACAGTAGTAGACATTTTACGCCATGCCTCGCGGTAAGTGTTCCTAATTGCTGAAAGTCTTTGATGTCAGAATACCATACGGAATATTTGATACATAATATAACTAACTACATATAACATTCCTTGATTCCGCTCGAGTCGCTAAATCTAAGCGCCGCCGTTGCACAGACAAATGATGGAACAGAACGATTATTCGGTGTTATTCTTGAACAGTTGGTAACTCTGATTCACAGAAGAGTGCACATCTCAATTATCAAGAGACTCCAGTGAAATTTGTTGATAATAATAGGGTGTTCCAAGCTGCATTTATTCAGAAGGTGTTATTCTTATTCAAATAATATCAACAGTAAATATAGAAAACGTAAATGAGTTTTAAGAGAAATCAAAAACCATTTGTGAACGTCAGGAATGTGCGCAGTGAGATATTTATTGTTCCAATAGTCGTTTCACCCAAATCTCTGATTACTATGGTTACTTAATCAAACAGATTGCTGACAGTCAGAAAAGTTTGCGAATAGTACTCGAATTTGTTTTGTATTTAGGAAATGTCTGCGCAATAGGTAATTCCTGGGATCGTGTCAAATTGTTGTGCTGCACTTGACCACATTTTGCAGTAGAAGATCCGACAAAAAATTTTGAGGTTTTACCTATTTTGTTTTATTTTTCTCATAACGCGTCAGCAGTTTCAACAAACAAGCTTGAGGACTGGTTACCATATTTTAACGCGTGTAATGAAAAAAGCAGTGTATTGTCACAGACACAACTATGATTGTCTGTAGGAATAAGCCTCATGAAATCTTTAGGAAATTCGAAGGAATTTTGTTGGGCTCGTCATTCATAATGTTCAGTACATAATGTAAAAGATTAGCTCTCACTTGATGTGAAAAAAAAACAGTTACAAATATTATGCTTTAGATATATGAGAAAGATTTATTGTTTGGATATGTCCCTTTAGATAAAAATGGTAACTCAGCTGCCGCGAAAGTGATTCGAGCTTGACTCCCGATGGTGACATTGTTTGGACATACATTTTTCTAATATAGCATTGCAAAAATGGGTGTTTCTTAACAATAATAGCAACTAGCTGTATATTAGTTTAGTTTTACGAACTATACCGTAATTAACATTTCATATTCGACTTTTTTTTCATTGGTGGACATAGGATTGCTGTAGGTCTAGACTCTAGAGTCAAAACTAACCACTATTTTTCTACCCAGAAACTTCTTTGGCCGGCCCCAGTACATTTTTTATGACAATAATGCATAGTTTTATACAAACTTTTATATCCGAATTTAGTTTTTTTCCAATAAAATATTAATCGGCGAAGGAAACTTTGATTGAGGAATAATTTAAAAAGAAGCGTTACCGATGGTTCGCTTGTGGCCAACGTTTCGAATATTTATTTAAGCTCTACGAACATGAGTTTATTGTTCTAATTATACATGTTCATAGGCCTTGATGGTAAAAATAAATCTTTCGAAATGTTGGCCACAAGCGAAACATCGCTAAAGCGTCTTTTTAAATTGTTCTTCAACGAAACTTCTCCTCAACGACAAACTTTTAATTGTTTTTGGCGCATCTAAACGACGCTGGCCCGTCGATCATTTTTCTTAATCCCCGCCCATCCAGTTTGGACCTGATCAGAATTTTAATTTAGGAATAAGTGTATATGGCAGACGATATCTTTCTGGAAACTGAATTATTATTTTTATAATAATAAGTATATTAATATCCCTTAATCCAACGATAAATTCACTATATCAGTAAATAAAATGTCAGATGC
This sequence comes from Xanthostigma xanthostigma, assembly GCA_963575645.1. Classification (NCBI taxonomy): domain Eukaryota; kingdom Metazoa; phylum Arthropoda; class Insecta; order Raphidioptera; family Raphidiidae; genus Xanthostigma; species Xanthostigma xanthostigma. The sequence continues at coordinate 29,249,551 of OY754467.1, read as the reverse complement.
AATGATTGTTGCAAGGTTATACAGTGTCCTGAGACTCGAGTACTATAGCTTAAGCAATTTCAGATAGAAAATACCTTAAACACATATAACATAACCGTGTATCACTCGAGACACATGTGTAATAAGAACAAATTCAAACGACACTACCGGGTTTCGAATCCGAAGCTCCCAGATTCACGCTGGCAAGTTGTCATCACTCCACAATGCCCGAAATATGATTTAACATTGTAATCCACTCTGAGAGAATGTAAAATTCGGAAAATGTGTTAGATTCAAGAATAAGAGCCCTATAAGTATCTTAAACTCAGACACACGTATAGAACAAACATCGTTTTTCGCTTGAAATCGGCGACAGTGCTTCACATTTCTCTTTGTCTAAATGTTTGTAAAAAATTGGATACCTTCAATTTATTTAGAGGAATGTGTGTGCACTGTGCAGTGGCAGAGAAAACCTATTATCTAGAATTTCCATTTGTTTTATTATTAGTTCAAACGTGCAAATATTTGTACTATGTTAAAACAATTTTATTATTTCTGTTTTATACAAACTGTGCCAAAAACAATATTATAATTTATATACTAGCTTTTACCCGCGACTTTGTCCGCATGGGATCAGTGTGTACAATTGATATAATTGATTCAAAAATTCATAAATTTAAGCAAGACTAATTTAAAACGGCTCTATAAACAATATTTTGTTGTTTTACCGTCTTTTTCAAAAACATTGATTTTGTGGATTTGATACACGTGAGCAAGCCATATAAAGTTGGACGTGCAAAAATCTGATTTTATAGTTAATAAGAAAGAAGTTTTTAATAAAAATTGTAATCTTTTAAATTGAAAAGGCAAATCGGTTGGTATAATTGGTATTCGTGGAATTAAAATAGTCTCCCTTAGATTTAGCACTAATTTATAATAGCACTAACATTTCGACCCAGATGAAAAACTTGTAAACGTGTATACCATTACACAATTTGCGTGCATCTAGATTTCGCATTAAAAGAACCGGAACACCCACTTTTAACCTTAATTTATGAGAAGGCATTTAGCCCTCTTAGGGGTTAATTATTTAAAAAAAGTAAGTTTATTTTCCTTCACCACAGTTTAAACTATCTCCATATTAAATTTTATCACAATCGGCCCAGCGGTGTGGTCGTGAAAGCGTAACTTCATACAATACTGCAACCTCACTTCATCCCCATAGGAGTTGAATTTTGAAAAAGTAGCCTGTCATTCCCCAGGCTTCAAACTGTCTTCATATTAAATTTCGTCACAATCAGCCCAGCGATTTGGCCGTGAAAGCGTAACAGACAGACAGAGTTTCGCATTTATTATATTATAGTATCAATTATGCAATAGACACTGACAACGAAAATTGTATAGACAAGAAATTTTACAAGTCTTAGTACTTTTTCGAGAGAAGTTTTCTCCTGTCGATAGCGACGAGACCTCGACAATTATTCTCAATCTCTTTCCAAGTACGTGATGAAAAAAATGTTTAACTCGTACCTATATTTCTTTAAAATCTCTAAATACTAAATTTAACGCTCATCATGATGTGCCGGAGTGCTCGTAATACTTTAAAACAGTAAAACTCAGGAGGAGAAGGGTTAGAAGCACTGAATATTTTTAATAAAACAAATGACACGTTTGTTTTGTACAGTTGAGATAAAAATACTGATTTAGTAAATTGTGTCGTTTTATTTTTGACGTTTGATGATATTGGTCGAAACGTAAACAATAAAACGACAGAAATATAGCAAATTTTTAAAAGCAGTATATTCCCTAGTCAGAACACTCGTTACTTTCAAGTTTGTAAGTTACGGGATTTTAACGTGAAGGAATTGCATCGACCTATACTAATATAATGTACTCACCAACACGTTACATGTAGTCAGGATAAGGCAAGGAATCCCCTCCTCCGCCACATAGGAGACATATTATATCTAGTAAATTATAAAAATCATAAAAATAAAGAAATGTATGTAGATGCATTACAATAATCCACATTCCACAAATTAAGTTAGGACAATATCTTTAATAATTAAAAGAAAATATCAAATCCATTTGAAATAATAAAATAGTACACATCCCGCAAGTTTTCCACTGTAGGTACGATAAAAATAAGAAGAAAAAATAATTGAAAAAATATTTTTAAAAAATTTGAAAAGATTAAAAATTTAAAGAAATTAATAATTAAAAATTGAAAAAAAAAATAATAAACTTGAAAAATACTGTTTTTAGTTTGAAAAAATAAAAAAAATACATATATAAGAAATATATAATATAATAATATATAAATATCAAGTGGAATAAAATGAAATAGAAAAATATAAAAATCAATTATTTCTGGAGTAATCGAACCAAGGACCTTGCCCTTGCTGATATAATGGCTTATCCACTACGCCACGAAGCTTACTGGATGTGCCATATTATTATATTGTTTTTTCAAAAAATAATAAAATAAAAACTCCTTTATAAAAATTTAAATACTGAACGCATTTCATTGAATTTAACTAGGGTTCTACTCTGATAGAAAACAAAAAAATATAAACAAGGCGATCCGACCAAAATTGCGATCTGTAGAGCTCGGACGTACGTACATACGTACAGACCAACCGATATTTTTAGGACTAATTATGAATCTGAATCAATCTAAAAATGGTTCCGTTTTATAGAACAGAACTTTCTTTTTTTAAAAAGCTACAATTTGAGTAGATTTCGTGCAAATTAACCTAGATATAACTTCTTGTATGAACGAAAGTCAGCTCTGAAGCGCAAAGCGATAATAAAGCACATTACCGCTTGTTTAGCAATATTTCGATAATTGATAATTGGCTCGTTTGATAGCTGTAGTTATTAGTAATAATAAAACATACGATTGGTCTCACTAGCTATCCATTCATTAAAAAACAACAAACAAACTTTACGACGTTTAAACTATGCACAGATGCACAATTAAAACAATAATTATAAATAAAATAACAATATAATATATAGATCAGTTGTAAAGAAGATCTAAATCCGAACCAAAACGTTAATGTATTGAATTTATATATTTTTTGTTAATATATTTGGCTGAAATATTGGTCGATAATTTTATTTATTAATATATAGGTATTGTTTTTATTGTGCAACTGAAGAGGGCCATGGTTTAAACCAAAATGGCCAAAACGTCGTAAAGTTTTTTTTTTAATAAATAGATAGTGAGACCAATCGTTTTATTATTACTAATAAAATATTTCTAAAGACAAATTTTAGTCACGACGTTTTTTGTCAATTACTTATGTGCAAAAAGATGACAACAAAAACGTGAAAGTAAATTCTATAAATAAATAATTGACATACAGTTGAAATAAACGCGACATATTAAAGATTTGCTGCTTATATTCGCATCATTTTGAATCACTCTGAATCCACGGGGGATGTTTTGAATATAGACCGACGCATTTGACCGAAATCGCGAAACAAACAAATAAAAAAAAACTAAATGAACAGGATATGTAAAGAAATGTTTGAGAAAGTTTTAGACTATATCTCATGACGCTATACCATTTCTGAACAACGGCAGTTAATAATCTATAAATAATCATAGAAATAACGTCGAAAATAACTGAGCAACAATGGTAAATTCACGCGAGCAAAGCCCCGGGTACACTGCTGTTATTATTAATATGCCAAACGTTCGAGTTTAAAAAATACAAATATATATTTATTAGAGTTGAATTTAAATCATATTTAATGTTCAAATCAGCTTACCAAAATATCATGAACCACTTTTAACCAGTAATATATCTTTGATATAAATATCAAAGAATCGGGTAATATTTTCTTTTGGACAAAAAACAAGAAAAGTCTACTTTATATCGCATCGACTTAAACGAACGAATAGCACAAAATGTTGACATTCGTATTACAAATGAAATGTAGACAAAAAATGAAGTATTACTACAACATTAGTAACCTAGAGGCACAACCGCTTATGTCGAATCTGTGGCATATTTTTCTATTAGTGCTTATCGTGTGGACTATATAAGAATAAAAACTTGTAAAATAGTTACTTTTCATGCACGTATACAGGCATGTAAAGTTATCTATCACGCACTAGTACTGTAATGAAAAACAAAAAGGCGCGATCTAATCAATTCAACAGTAATTTTCATAAACTACCTCTAATCAACTATTAGAAGTAGAACTGCTAAAAACTAATAATATACTGAATTGATCTCACAGTATGTTAAGGCCGTAAGAAGAAATTATTTATAATAAAAAAATGAAAAGAAGCCATCTTTTCGGAGACGAAAATATTATTTCAGTTTACAACAGTCATTAACAATGAAGAAGTATTGTCCCAAAATTGTTACATTACTATGCCTTACCGAAACTTTTATGGTGGAAGAAACGGAACATTTATGGTGGAAGTAACGGAAATTAGTTATGCAAAATAGATTCTTACAACAGAAAAGTTTTCTTGACATTAGGACTACGTACGTGTCCAAAGTTCAAGTCGATCGAATATGCGGAAGTGGGTCGAAAATAATTGACAATATTTGACCCTAACCGTGAAAAGTCGTCGTTTATTTCCCAACAAGCCCGTAAATTTTGACCTAACAAAATTTTACTGTACTCAATACAATGTCGTATAAAAGTATTCTGAAATAATAATGCTTGCATATATCATTAAAGGTTCAATATTTTGCCAAGTATTGCACCTATCTGTAAAATATACCACAAATTCAACATAAACGTTTTTTTTCCTTATCCACTAAAAACTATCAACACATCGCGTATAACAAACAAGAAACGAAAAATCAATATTGTCTTTTCTCGAGCGAGTAGTGTTAAACCACCTTTAAGACAACACACATATAAATGTGTTGATATAAAATACATATCTTCTTTTCCCGGGTTTCCTTTATACATACATACATACGTGCTTTAAATGTCTTTTCTCTACATAATTTCTTCTTTGTCCCATTCCTTCCTTTGATATCACTTCGTCACTCTTTTTTCGTATACGTCTCTTCCCCCCTTCACCCTTCATAAACATTGACGTGAGTTTTCTTTTTTTTATATTACACAACCGTTTTGAAGATGATAAATTGAGCTTTTTCCAAAGACTGAAAAAATTTCACAAAGTAGGTAGTGTGTTCAGTGATCCGATGGTACAAGGCAAACAATCAATGTCATAATAAGGCAATCATTATTGACCTCAGTCCTCTTTAGATCGTTCATTGAAGAGCACATTTTTAAATCGTACGCCTAGGGGTGTACGGGTATCAGAGCTGCAGAACATTGTCTAAAATAGAACATAACCTTTATTTTGACGAAATCCAGTCAATGGCTGTTCTATTCAATCATCTTGTTCCGAGTGTTCCGTGCAAAACGGGACACATGGAATCACTTCGGTGTTCATCCGTTCGTCTGTTGAAGACGATTTTCTTTGAGACTATTTGACGTGAAAATTCTAGATACAGAGATAGTGTGGTGGCCCAAATACAAACATGAAGTATAAAAGGTTGATTTTTGATTCTGGGGGCTTTTTTCAGGGCATAGAAGAAACACTTTTGCCAAGGGTATCGTATAGGCTAACAAATGAAAAATTTTTAAAGCACGATTTCAACAATGTATATAACTTTTTAAACATTTTTAGAGAAAAACGCTTAAAAATTTCAGTCCCCTACCCTTATCACCAAAAGAATCGCTCAAAAAAATATGAAAAAAATCATAAATATTTGAGAATAAGATGTCGATTGAATGAAAATTATTAGGATGGAAAATTTGTAGCGTTATCAATTATTGCAAAGAATTTACTTGGTTATTTAATATTGTATAACCAAAATTTAGCTATAGAACATGCAAGTGGGGAATAAATGGCACGGAACACTAATTGTACAAGCTTAGACAATATTTTAGATATGGTACCTATTTTTTTTTATTTTGAAAACAACCAACACAAAGTGTGCCTCAACCCAAGGAAGGTACCTCTTTAATAACTATAGAACATAAAAATAAATAGCATTTCTCCTCACGTTTACTGTTTCTATAATAATTCAAATTTTAATTTTAATTTAAAAAAAAGCTTCTAGATACAAGAGAACTGCCAATACCCAAAAGTCAAGAGATACTTTACATGAAGTATCTAAATAAAAGATACTTTACTACCTATTATTCTTTATACCGACCGCGACGATTTAATACTTTAAAGTAAAGTATCTTAGATAATATATTATGTATCTAAGTTATTTTTAAAAGTATTATAGATACCAAATTCTTTTTACAAGTATCTTCAATTTCGGAGACATCAAAAACTGTTGTTACTTTAAAAATTGTGTAGTTTCCGAACGTTCTGCTAAAAAAACTGGAAATATTTGGTAAGAAGCACAGTAAGTTAAGGTACCCGTAATTATTATGCGTGTTCAACACACTCTTGATAGATTTTTTTTTCAGTGTGTAAAATGGTCTCCGCGTCCTATTCCTTGAGTCGGCTCGAATCGCAAGTGTCTATTTAATATCTTCTTCGAGTCGAAATGAAAAATCCACTATTCGCACGACCCTAGCAGTACTAAACATCGTATCAAAAAATCGAGAATTAATGAATCGAGAGAAATTGAGAATTGACCTACAATCAAAGAACATGACAAATAACTCCACCGGAAACAAAAAAAATAATATTTCTATTTTCGTCTCTTTAGAAGATCCAATTAAAAGATTTAGAATAACCAACGCACAAAAAAACAAAAAAAATCAGTAGACCATAGAAACCACATATCAGAAGTGTCACCCCATATTAAATTATGCTTGGTGCACAATTGGTATACTGTCAACTATGGCCGTCGAAAGAATGTGCACAGCCTATGGTTTTGCAGAGTTCTCGTTGTTACATACGGTCTGACTCCCTTTCCCTTCAGGCTTTCTTTGAAGTACAGAATATGTTTTTACCGGTATGGTCGAGATAAGATAAGGTTTCAGTTAAAACGAAATCAACACGAGCTAAGCCATGCATAAAAACTAGTTATTGTAATAATTATTAGAAAATACAACGCAGTTAATACAATAAATCACTCTTATTGATGTTAAATTTTGCACAAGAGTGAAATACGTCTCTTTGATTTTTGAAGTCACACATATTCCTCAATTACTAGGACACTATAGCTTTGTTCCAAGCTATCTGAGAACTGTAACAGAACCGTCACCATCTTGCCCAGTAGCGAGAACGAAATTGTATCAGCTTTGAGCTACTGGGCAAGAGTGTGACGGTTCTTTTGCCGTTCTCAAACAACTTGGAACAGAGCTAAACCGTTCTCAGACACCCTTTAAGAAAAGAAAGATCTTTTTTATCAGAATTATATTAGCTTGACTTGCATATAAAAAAAATCTTCCATCTCAATTTTCAATCTCGTTCAAAGGTCCAATTGATGTGAAACATTGCAGTCCGATGTAGTTTTGATTTGCAGTACAATATTATGATGTTATGATATAATTTCACAAGTGGGGTACTAATTAATATAAAAATTTACTTTTCAACATTTTACAAAAAAAAAAAGTTTATAAATTATAAGTGTTTTTTAGATTTTTAGAAGACGCAATATTATGCTTAATAAAAATATGTCGAATTTGAAAAGATACCTATTTTATAACTGCATCTACTTTAAAATAAGTACTGAATTAGCACAAAAACTATAATAAGTTTCGTGCTAAGAGTAGGCACTTTTATCGTAAATCGACTTTGAAAATTATACCAGAAATCTAGCATTATAGTAAGACCAGCTTGCTGGATGTAAAGGGTTATAACGTGCTGGCCTTTAAATCAAACTGTCGTGGGTTCGAAGCCGACCTCCCCTCGTGGATATTTTGTGATGTCGTTTAATTTAATATGACATAATTAGACGCTAGGGACCTTAGTTGTCGAGCGTATGTAATCTACAATAAATCAATTCGTGCGCCATTTAATCTAGGTATATAGAAAACGGTAATACCGACGTTATCATAGACAATAGATTTAGTACATAAAACAACGTCAAGAAGAGCTGCTAGCAGCGTGTATAAATATTTATATAAAATATTTGCTTAAATGTAACAACGACGTTATTGGAAATGCCGCCGATACAAAATGCATTTGTGTACATTATATTATAATATTAGATACCATCCAAGTTCCTTAACGTTTTATTGACAGCTAAGTGCCTGTCAAATCCGCTTCACATAAGCTATATTATTTTCCAGAATTTGCAGCTGTAGACACTGTTTTAACAGAAAATTACAGTGAGAATCAAAATGTTGCACATGTTCTCCCTATTGGTAAAAGTGGGTGCGCATCGTAAGGACAGAAGTGCTCAAAAATTAATTATCAGAAGTTATGCAGAATTTTTTTTTATCAACAGGGAACGCGCAACAGTACCGTAACTCCGTTCAGTTCATTTTTAAGTTTATTGAGCTAATAGATGTATTTGTCGTGTGGATACAGAGTGTCATAAATGATACAGTAGTAATTCCTGAGCCAAAATAAGGTCACATAAACATAAAGTGTACGGTTTTTAACGTTTAGGATGGTGAAACCGAAAAAATGCTATATTTTTTTATCAAAACAGGTTTTCTAAGACTCCAGTGATATTGAATTCACAATGCACTATGTCTATGCACTGTGTCTGTCTCAAACTTGTACTCCTAGGCAGAGGTGATTATATATTTTAGACTCTAATAAAATCAATTGTCGAGGTGTGTACTGTGCAACTATTATATTCTGACTACAGTATAACCTCTCATAACGGACACCTCTAATGAGCGGACAGCTCTATTAGGCGGACACTATGTGATAGTCCGGAATGAAATACAAGAGAACTCCATAAGACATAATCTCTCTTGAGCGGACTCTCTCTTGGGCGGACGCGGACGCAATATTTAAGTACAAAACTTGTAAAATTCTCTCTTAAACGGACACAAAATTAAAAATGTTGCACTATAAAAAAAACATTTAGGCGAATTCATTGCCATCGATAATAACTTATTAGTGGAAGATGATGATGACACCTCTTTTAACAAAATTGTAAAAAAAGGCGACAACCCGACGTTAGTTGAATCTGACGAATCCGCTGAAGAAATAACCATAACTGATCAATCTAATGCTATAAGTTATCAGCAGGCCATTGGTATGTTTAAAACAATTAAAGAATTTGCCAAAACTAAAGGAGGTTCAACAGCAATGCAGATGTTATCTGACTTGGAATTACATTTTTAAGACAACATGCTTAAAACTAATACGCGTCAAACTATCATAATTGATTTTTTCAAGCCAACTAAGTTATACTTTTTATGTTTGATTTTTTGATTTCATACGTATGCATATTAATGTATATGAGAAAACAATAAAATTCTACCCTATTATGTAAATAAAAAATATGTATGTAATGTAGTATGTATGCATGTACATACATAATAATACGTGTTTTTTAATTTTTCCCATACGCGGACACCTCTCTTAGGCGGACATAATTTAATAGTTCCGAAGGTGTCCACTTAAGAGAGATTTCACTGTATATTATAAAATATCTTTATTTAAATCCTTGTCCTCCAATTATCTGGTCAAGTGACTCAATGAAATATCGCAAAAATGGTTGAAAGTGACTCAAATATACTCTTTCAGATGCCCTCCCTCTTTGATTGGCTTGTTTGAGATTATAATTATGTAGCTGTCATCGTATTCGATCCTGAATTTTTAAACATCTTTTGAATGAAACCGGAAACTGTTTTGTTTTTAAAGTTTTCTCACGTTTGCATCTCTAGTTGAAAAATTAAATGCAAAACTCACAGTGATTTTGATGTTAGAGACAACAAAACGACCAACTAAAATAATAATTAATTAAGCTGCTTCAGTATCTCGGTCGAACACTAAAAGCTTGTAAATAGAGCTTAAAGCAGCTCGAGTAACGGAAATAACCTGAAAACCATAAATTAATGATTTCCAGTGAATTTGCATCCGGTTATTTTTATATCTCCAGACACCTCTACGCCGCGGGATTAATGCCGCGCTCATAAATCTAACTGGATTTTAACGAAAACTTATTCGACCGAATGCTTTCCACTTCTACAATAAACAGTGTGTATTGTTTTGAGAATTGAGATCAAAATGAAATAATGCTAAAATGCTTTTAAAACAAGTAAATCTCTTGTACAAAGTGCAACAAAAAATTCGAATCTATATAATATATAAAATTCTCGTGTCACAATTTTGGCCGCGCTAATCTCCGAAACCACTGAACCGATTTTAATGACATTTTGTAAATGTGTCTTGCTTGGTTCAACTTATGCTATAGGATAGTTTTTATTAAATATTGTGTACAAAATTACGGTGTTTTATCAAAATAAAATTATTTATTAGCATGTAACGACATCTGATAGAATTTACTCAAAGCTATTAATTCAGAAGCAAACAAAAAAACTGTTTTAGTACCAAGTTGCGACATCTGTTAGAATTCGCTCAAATCTATTAGTTCAGAAGCAAATTTGGTGGAATTTGCTCAAAGCTATTAGTTCAGACGCCGGGCCGCAAACGAAATACATTTTTTAGAATTATATCTATCGCACCGGGGCACCGGGGTGAACCGCTAGTTGTTTAATAATACAATAATATATATTAGGTAAGACGGCGAGGAGTTTTGGGTGTATTTTTCGGGCACAGGCGAGATTATTGTTGGAATCGCTTCGTTTTAGGGTGTAGTTTGCTTACAAATTGTTGGTGTGCTTGATTTTATAATTGACAATTAGTGACGAAAATAGTGCATTGTTCTCTATTTCCTTTAATATCTCCATTCCGACAGAGGTCGCTAAATGCAATTGTTAACTTGCAAATAGCCCCGAAAGTTAAAAAAACTCGTTTTTTCACTATTTTTTTACTAAAAAAAGACCGCACATAGATGATAATTAACTATCACCTTTTTTTTGTTTCCTTAATTGCAAATTGCGCCATTTTTTTCACAAACGGGTTTCGTTGGTCGGACCAAGCCAGAAAAATCACAAATCCATTCAACTTTAGTATCCCATTGGAATTTTTGGAAAAAATTAATTCTAACCGATTTTATAACGATTGAATATTGGAAATGTTATATGGTTTTATACGTTTGTCTAAAATTGGTATCGCTAAAGAAATCGTTATAAAATCGGTTAGAATTAATTTTTTCCAAAAATTCCAACCGGATACTAAAGTTGAATGGATTTGTGATTTTTCTGGCTTGGTCCGACCAGCAAAACCCGTTTGTGAAAAAAATGGCGCAATTTGCAATTATTAAGGAAACAAAAAAAAGGTGATAGTTAATTACTCGAGAAGTAATTGACCGATGAAGCTAAAATTATTCATGCATGTTTGGGTCAACATAGACATCATTTTTGAGAATTTTCAGCCATCTATGTGCGGTCATTTTTTAGTAAAAAAATAGTGAAAAAAACGTGTTTTTTTAACTTTCGGGGCTATTTACAAGTTAACAATTGCACTTAGCGACCTCTGTCAGTGCTCATTTTTTAGGATATTTCATAAGGAACAACTTTCTCAATGCATATGCTATACTAAAAGTCAAGAGGAACGGAGATATTAAAGGAAATAGAGAAAAAAGCAATTTTTTCGTCACTAATTGTCAATTATAAATTCAAGCACACCAAAAATTTGTAAGCAAACTTAGGGGGTTGAACTACACCCTAAAACGAAGCGATTCCAACAATAATCTCGCCTGTGCCCGAATAATGCACTTTTTAATGTTTTAACCTCCTCGCCGTCTAGGCTATATAATATGCCTTATATATTTGTGCCTATAGTTAGTAGTCTCATAAAGTGTGTAAACAGCATTTGTGACTGGATGTGAATGTGTATGTGGAGAGGTGGGCATAGAAACGGCATATAAACAACAGTAATTTCTAAGACCATTTAGTTCATTAATATAAAAATCCTAGCAGGACGTCTGTTATTAATATCGTTGCATTTTTACGGCTTTTATGGTTTAATTACTTATATCAATATTCGACTGGATATCCAATCCAATACTTCCCAACTAGTAAACAATCAAATTTTCCCAAAAAAACAATTATAATTTTTTATATTCTTAATATAGAAAGCATAACCTTCTTATTTTACTGTTAATAACGGCCTGGTCCAGCTTCGCCCGAATTTGTAGATTTCCGCCGTTTTTTCGTCGACTTACGTTGCAAAATTGGTCTCCACGAAAAGCGCTTTTATTTTAACGCGAGAGTATATAGTCGTTGTCCATCTTGAAAATCTATTCTAAATATTGGTGAAAAATTTTTTTGAAGAGTAGTTTCGGAGATTACTTCCTACATCCAAACTTACAAACTTTACGTCTTTATACCTAATATTAGTATAGATTTAGCAAAGATCTACTAAAATCGTAGATAAAAAATGATTTCTGAGTAATTTTTTTCAGATTTTTTTATTTAATAAATATCTCAAATTGTATTGAACCGATTTTGCTCAAAATCTAATCAGATAGAGCTGACAAATACAAAAACAATATGCAAGCCCTTTGACAGTCCGTTTGTAAGATTTCAAATGAGAAAAAATTTTACCACGCACACTGATATATATAGAGAGAGAAAGAGAAATAGTCTCAAACGATTCACAGGATGTCAAAGCGGGAATCTCTTAATATCCCAAAAAAATCGGACTAAATTCAGTACTACTAGAGATGGGAATTAAAAAAGTTATAATAAAGAGACATCTTGTCATTAATATCGTGTTTGTTTTTTATATCTTTTTCGGTACTTCCAGACTTTTGTGACGAGAGAATTCATTTCTAGTTTATTTATGGCTGTATACTAAATATTGATTTTGACGAAACTATAGAAGTAAAGAGCAAATGTCATAATATAAATATTTGAGACTAGCTAGTAGTAACAGAAACTTTATTTTATTTTTTACTAGCGGCCCAGCCTGGCTCACCCGGGTGCGATAGATATATTTTATGTTATTGGAAAATTCTGCAAAATGTGTTTCATTAAGAAACGACTACGGCGTCAAAATGTGAAAACTAATAGCTTTAAGCTGACGTCGCTTGGTAGAAGTTCCCGCTAGCTCATGTCGCTAGTTTCCGCCTGGTGCGCTGCAGTGACGTGCCATTTAACGCAGCCAAATTACAGGAGCTTACGCTCGCCTACGTGATGTCGCGACATGATACGAATACAATTTTTATTTAAAAAACACCCTCATTTTGTACAAAATATTTATAAATTATATACAAAAACTTCCTCGTTGCTCGCTCTATTAGTGAAAACCGTATTTAAAATCTGTTCGGTAGTTTTTGAGTTTATCGCGTTCAGACGCGGCTGGGGTACTTTGTTTTATAGTGTTTTATGATTATGATATTATGACAAATGTCAATATTTTTAGAGTTAACTTGTCGCCCAATTAACTGAAGTTTTTAATACTATTTTAGCACTTCAATAGCTGTTTGTGAACCGCTGACCTTATCTCATTGACAGTTAATTCTAGCATGAAATAGCTTTTTGGTTCTCTGAGTGTGAACAGCGAAGTGGTGGCTGGCGCACATTATTTACAGCACGTTCACACGTTTCAGTTTCAGTTAATCAACTTTCAGTGCCGTCTGAAAACCCGTTTGAAGCGTTCTTATGTAGACGTGCCGCTTCGTTAACCAACGTTTGCGTAATTTCGTTCTTTAATAATTTTATAATAATATAAAAACGTTTGTTTTTCTGTTGTCAGTTCAAGGCTAGGCAGCTGGTGGAAGTAAAGGTTTTGTTATGTAGGTGGTGGAAGCAAAGGTTTTGCTATGGAGGTGGTGGAATACTTATTGGCTTTTTCAATACCTTAGGAAAATTGTTTTGCACACCTAACAACCTCTACCCTAATGAATAAATATTCAATGTTTCAAGACAGGCAATGATAATTGAAAATAATTAATTGATACACTTCTCTATTAAATCTGTATAAATTTCATCAAGTAGTGTTGAGCCGTATTCGAGATACTGGCAACACAAAATGATAAAAAAGTTTTTAATTAATCTGTCACCATTGGATGTTACTCGACATGTAATTTATTAAATTCAATAATAAAATTTTAGTGGTGTTGTCTACCAGACTTTTGTACGGTGGGAGCGTGGACTAATATACAGTAAAAGTAGATTATATACCTAGTGTCGTAATACCATCTCGCACGAGGTATATATGGTATTTTTTGCAGTTACTTCTTTAAAATAGTTGCTTTTCAATTCATTTTCAAAATTTTTGGCAGTTTACTTGTAAGCAAAAATCTAATAAATTGTAGGTCATAAAAAAACAACTAACAGACAAGCAGTGATTTACTATGGAATTGGTATGACGGTACGGTTTTACTTCACCGCACTAGTGCGTAATGAGTCACTTTACATGCTTGTAAAGCGGCCATTTTACAGGGATTAGTGGAAAAAGTAAAAAATCTGGCTGTATACATATTCCAAAAATTTGACATAACCAGTTATTCCTTTAGAGTTTAGTTTAGACCATAAATATATATATTATTTTATGTTTATGTGTTCTTAAAGAATTTTAATATGAATTAATAGCAGTGAACGTACTTTTACATACCTATATTTAAATTTATTTCCTCCAAAAAGACCCTCACGCTTTTAAACAAGCATTCAGTACATAAAATAATATACAGAATGTCTACGCATGATTTGACAGTTCTCATTTGCTTATTTACGCACAAAGGAAAAAATGCTCTGTTGTGCTATTGACTCGAAACATTCGACCTAATCGGATCTATTGGTCAATTTCCGTAGATATATACGCGGAATGTTTAAAAAAGTGTTTTTGCTTTGGAAATATAAATTTTCGCTGCATGAATGTAAGCATGTAAACTGATTCATAATGCACTAGTGCTGTGGTAAAGTGGAAAGAAAAATTCTAGCCAATTGGGCGACGGGACCATTCCAACTTCAAAAATGTTAACATTTGATTATAATAAAGAAAATAAAATTTCTGATATTGCGTGAGGTGACGCGGGTAATTCAATATGATTATTAATAAAAAGACAAAAAGTTATTTATTAATTAGTGTACGACGTTTCGTCTATAAATTTAGACTTTTTCAAGTACAAATGTGAAAATTTAAAACAATAATTCACATTTCACTTTTTCAAGTACAAATGTGAAAATTTAAAACAATAATTATTGTTTTAAATTTTCACATTTGTACTTGAAAAAGTCTAAATCTATAGACGAAACGTCGTACACTAATTAATAAATAACTTTTTGTCCACAATCCTGCGATTTTTATTAATAATTATCTCGATGGACACGATATCTAATATATATTCAATATGATATTAACTATTCGTTGCCATGGTTACATACATAATATGTTCCACGTCATGTAAAAATTAATCAAAGCATGCCGAACTAGTTTATTTCTGACAAATTCATAAAACAAAAGAGCGGCTAATTTTTTTTATTTTTAAAATATTTCCGAAACTATAAAGTTTAGAAAAAAAATTGGTTGTCTGTAAAGTCGGTTTACGGACGATAGTTTTACGTGATAACGTATTCCGTAATACATAACCTAAATTTATATAATAATTATAATAATTCGAATCTATGATATTGCATCTTTCGCTTCAAATTTAGGTAAATTTTATTAAGTAGAATAATAAAACACTATAAAAAGTATACTATTATTATATAAAAAACAACTATGGCATGTATCTCTTTTGCGCATGCGCCGATTTTCCCCAAAAAATTTACAAAAATTTCTAGTAAAAATAGATAGAGTAAAAACCGTTTTAAAAACTATATTATTATTATATAAAACATCATTATAAGAGATATATTCTTTTACGCATGCGCCGATGTTCCCCAAAAACAATAAGCCACTTCATATTTGCATATCAAACATCCTCCCAAAATTTGGTTTCAATCCGCTTATCCTTGGTGTCGGAATGATAAGAAATGTCAAAAGTGACGTTTGCAACTGTCAAAGTATTATGTTCTAATAATAATTAGTTATTCCAATACTTAACTTAGAAGGCGTTGCATTTCACAAAATACTAATGTCAAAAAATTGAATTAAACATTAGAAATGCAGCCGTTTTCATGTTAAGACAAGACATACGTTATTTTCTTATTTCCATGTACGGCAAACAAAGACGACCGACCGCGTCGCGCCATGCATTAGACAACATTGCATTTATACAGCTATTTTTCTATATAAATTTGTATAAAAAAACTGTTTAGGCAAATTCTGTTATACGAAATCTATGTAAAATGTTCTCCTCTTTCGTTTAAGACTGGTTTCAAACCGATCTGATTTAAATTGAGCGAGAAATTAGCAAAAAGCACGCACAGGGTCAGGCGGAACGTTACGCGTTAGGAACGTTACGCGTTAGGAACGTTACACTTTTTCGTGCATGCAGCTTGTGTTTTATCAATTTATAAGATTGGTGATTCATCAATTTATAAGACGTTATCACGTCAAAAAAAAATTTAACTTTATAGTTTCGGAAATATTTTGAAACTGAAATGTATAGGTACTAAGGAAAATAGAATTTTTAATATTTAGAATCATAAAGTGACAACACAGGGATTTAAAATTATAAACCTTAATTATAATATTCTATTTTTTCGTTTCAGTACATTTCAATAAAAGCTTTTCTTTAAATTTTTTTTTATCTAATATTATATTAAATATTAAACAATACCCATTGACTGTGGTCGAAGGTGAGAAAAAAACCGAAGTTCAACTTTGGCTTCAGCTTCGGCCAAAGAATTGGCCTTCGCGCTTCAGTCGAACTCTATAGTTGTCAACTGTAAGGTAATAACTTTCTCTATAAGCAAAAGTTATTAGTTGGGTTGTTTCAGTTTCAGAACAGCCTGTAAAGCGTGCCTGTAAGCATACACACCAACACGTCAAACACATGTAAGGAGCGTACAATGGCACGTGAATGTAAAGAGATCCTAGGCGCGTGATAAGAATAATATTGTGATCGCAACGTTGACAAGACTTAAGCGCGACATTTTTATATATCTGCGACCGCGAAGAAAGGCGGCTCATGGCGAGTTTTTATACTTCTATTTATAATCAATAGGTACTAATAATAAAATGTTAACGAAATTTTTAAGTACTTACAGGTATTTTATATGGCACCTAGATGGGGAAACTTATTCCCAGAATATTTAGAAAAAATATGTATGAAAATTCAACGCAGTCGACAATGAGAAGTGAGCTTGCGTAATAACATATGTATATTATGACGAACATGACGTTATGTTAAAAAATAGTTGGTTATTTTTTTAAATTTTTTTTGCCAATCTAATTGACTCGAAATCGATAAAAACAAATAATCATTAATTCTTTCAGGCAATTTTGCTGAAACCCCTATATTATAGATTGTACATAGTTGTAAATAATTATTATTGTAAATAAAGATTTCTTCTTCTTCTCTTCTATGTTAAAAACAAGTGACAGCGAATTTTAACAGTTACATTAGCCATATTGTCATCACTCACCATTATAAAATAGGTAATTTTCACAAAAACTTTCAGAATTTTTGACAGTTCAATTTTGTGCAATTTTGCTTCAAATGTTAGGCTGCAATGAATTTTCCTATATTTAATATGCAAGTTACGACTACGTTACGTATTTTTTTCGTACTAGTGTGAAATGGTTCATTTTACTACCGCTATACAGGCATGACAACCAACTATTTTATAGGGGTCGTGTTTTGAGGTCGGCGCCAATTTAGTAAAAGTACATAGGTATATAAAAAAGATTGTAATTAAATTGACGCTGACTTCAAATCTTTATTATATTATGCTTTTCGATGACTTCTTTTGAAGGGAGCACAATTTTTATTTTTTTTTTCATTCTTTTATTGGCTGCAACACGTAATTTGCACGTTTTTTCATATTTTATTACTAAACTAAAGAAAAAAAAACAACTGAACCGATTTAAGTAAAAATAATGTGAGATCATTCTAAAGATATGTCCTATTGGATAAAAAAAATAATCAAAATCAAGCACTGAAAATATTTTTCAGTATTTTTGAAGTTGAAATGGTCCTGTCGCTCTATTGACTGAAATTTCGGTTAAAAGTTTTATCAGTAGATATCAATATCGGATCATTCTTTAATTCCAGAACTGGTCTCGACATTTGATAGATATATCCTAAATTCCGGAATAAGTTCAGATACTGAGAAAGATTTACAAAAATGTAGAAGAAACGGTAGGATCTTTTTAAAATCGAAATTTGTTAAAGTATTAAAAACGTTCAAGTAAATAAATGAAAATTATCGACTAGTAATAATAACGGGGTCCAGTACGATAACTCGATGATCCCAAATTATGACATTTTTTTAAAAGTCATAGAAACGCTAAATTTTTACGTTCCAAAAAAAAACTTTGTAGATTATTCAAAAATTTCTTTAAAAATACGTACAAAAATGGAACTACTTTTCGTTTTTCACTGTCATTTTTTTAATCTAACCAATCAGAAATCACATATAGGTACTATGTACGTCATAGCAACTGGTATAGAATTACTGTATTATTATCTCACTTTGTATACACGACCCCGTAATTATTTTTAATGAATCTCCTCCAAACGCCTTCACCTTTACACTGCGCAAAAAAACACCATCGCTTCGACACGACCCCGTTATTGTTTTTTTTTTTTTTAAAGAACTCCCTCCAAACGCCTTCCTCTTTTCACTGCCCAAAAAATTAATTTAAAAAAATCTATTTTCTGCACTTACCATAATAATGAACAATTCGAATATGTTACCTACTACTTATAAAATTTATACATACTGTAAATCATTAGTAAAAATATATTTTAAGGCCTACGTTCTAGTCGACAAATTGAGTAAAAATTTGTTAATTAATTTTTTCATTAATTCCAACATAAACTTTTTGACGTGATAACGTCTTATAAATTGATTAAACACCGGCTGCACGCACGAAAAAGTGTCACGTTCCGCCTGAGCCTGAGCGTGCAAGCGAGAGCGCGGTATAAGCGATAGAGAGGCACGATCGGCCCAAGCGTCGGCTTGTACGCATTTCAATGTTTCTTTATGACGTTATCACGTAAAACTATCGTCCGTAAACCGACTTTACAGACAACCAATTTTTTAGTTAAAAAATGTGTCTGCGACATTTCAGAATTCCGATATGGAAGCGTAATCGGTAGTTTGTCACATGTATAAACATATGCATAAGATCCACGCAGATGCTAAAACAGTTCTCAGGACATAAGACCTTTTTCCTGCAACCGCAGATTTAACGTTATTGTTACGCGCGTATATGTATTATATTTACCCTTCACGTGATAATATTTAGGTCAGCCGACTCTCTTAACTATGAAATTTATAAGACGTTAAGATCCCATCGTAACAATATCATTGTTACGATATCACCGTGGTGAAGTCTGCAACGAACCACGCGACTTAATACATGTAATACGTCGCGTATATACTGTCCTGCAGTCCTCAAGTCAAAAAAAAATCATAACCCGTTGTTACATACCGTGTGTTTTATAATAATCTCTTTTTTTCTCGTTATTCAATTACAAAACTGGAAAATATTTTTTTTGACGTAGGTAAAACTTCTTTTGGCACGGAATGGTGAAATCGATTCATGATATTGAAAATGTAACGTAAACCATGTAGGTACTATAAAAACGGACTGTAGAGCATAAAGCTAAGGTGGTGGGGAAGTAGAGTGGCGGCCTCGTAACCTAAAGGTCGTAGGTTATATCCCGGCGATGGTACCGTTATGATGTGTTTTTTCATTTATTTTTTACTTCTGTAGTACCTATGTAATGTAAAATATACAGTCACTTTTTAAATTTTAATCAAAATAGAATAATTCTCCAGTATTAGAATGAGATGGCATGATTAATTCACTTCAGGAAGCTTGTGATTGTAGGAGTGACGATAGTGTACTGTTTTTTTAAGTCGCGACTTTAGTGTTTACAACTTCAAAGTTTTTTCATTGATGGGAGGACGTTACGTTTGTGTGCGTTGGATTAAACATGGTTTTAGTTGAAGGCGACATCTAGATAACAGGGCAAAATTTAATTACTAGTATTTCGTTAGTTGACTAGAATTTCGCTTAAATTTATGTTTCACATCCGTTAGGCGTCCCGTTGTAAAAATTTTGAAAGACTAAAAAGAACAAAATATAACTTTAGTAAAAAAAACAAACTTTTATTGAAATGAACTAAAAAAGAACAAATATTTTTTAACTAATTTGGATTCACAATTATAAAAGTGAAGGTTATGACTAATAAACGATAATAGAGTTTTCAGCCCAGGCCTTTATAATTTTAAACCTAAATTATTAAAAAGTATATTTTACTTTTTAGTATTTGTAAGTGTTTCAAAATAATAGGTAGGCACTAAACAAAAGTAAAAGACAGTAGTCATTAAACGGACCTTCGGCCAAACCTTAGAATTGATTTTGGTTGAAGTCGATTATTTTGTTGAATGTTCGATCCGGTTCTAATGATAATATTTAAACATAAATGATGAAATCACGTGTTTTTTTATCTTTTTTTGACAGAACAAAAAGCTAATAATCAGTTTCATTCCGCATAGCTGCACATTATTATATAATCACAAAGATATTGTTCATTAAACAACTGTTTCAAGTGAGGTCATCCATAAGACCCAATATACGTCACGTTTTCTTTAAGGCGTCTTAAATACCCAATCTACAGGTTCCGCGCGACAGACTCTCCGATGATATAAACTTTAAAGAGATAAGTTTCTCGTTCAAAGACAATTTCCTTTGAGCACCAAAACGTGTAATAATTGTTTCTGTGAACCCACTGCTTAGCTCTCTTTCACAACAACTTAAGATGTCACACCATTGTGTTGATGCAATCGTCAAAATTGCTTCAATAATACCTACAGAGTAGACTTTAGGGGTCCAGTACGATAACTCGATGTACCCAAGTTTTGACTTTTTTTTAAGTCACTGAAAACGCTTTGCGGATTATTTATGAATTTCCTTAAAAACTCAAAACTTTTCGTCTATCACTGTCATTTTTTTAATCTAACCAATCAGAAATCACATATAACTATATATATATAGCAACTGGTGTAGAATTACTGTATTAATATCTCACTTTGTATACACGTCCCCGAAATTATTTATGAAAGAACTCTCCCCAAACTCCCGTCCCTTTTTACTGCGCAAAAGATACGCCATCGCATCGATACAACCCCGTAATTGTGTTTTAAAAAACTCCCCTCAAACGCCATCCCCTTTTCACTGCAGAAAAAACGTCATCGCATCAACACGACCCCGTAATTGTTTTCTAAAGAACTCCCCCCAAACGCCTTCCCCTTTTCACTGCGCAAAAAAAATTAATTTTTAAAAATCAATTTTCTGCACTTAAAACGGCTAATAACAGTGTTATATGTTATATAAAATAATAATTGTGTATTTCCAATGGATATTTTGCGCATCGAGTTATCGTACTCTAACCGACTTTAGTTAAGTCTGCATAATCAGGATCGTTGCCAGAAGTGCGCCAGGGCAAACACAGTTTACCTTGAAATAAGTTTTTTTTTATAATTATATACTAGGAATGTTACAGACGTCATCTTCATCCACAATCACAGAAGGTTCGCATCAGTTTTTTTCACATCTGCATTCGCATCCGCATTTGCGACAGTCGTTGCAGAGCTTTAGCGGGTGTAGATATGACGACAATGTTATCGAAAGCGAATCCAACACTCGATGCTTGCTCGAGTTTATTTGGGTACTTGGCTGTTTAGAAAGTGGGGTATCCCTAGTCTGGGGTCTCCCTGTATAGGCACACTCCTAAGACGAGTTATTACCCGGTTAGAGGTGTGCGGGACAACTTAAATTAATAAGGAGTCCAACGATATTACTTTTAAATAATTGAAGTGTATAGTTTCAACTATTTTATTTATTTTCTATATTTACATGTTTACATTTTGATGGTTTTTGAAGAATTATATTTAAGTTTAGATGTTAATGGTTCTTGAAGAACTCTCTTCAAGTTTACATGTTGATGGTTTATTCACGACTCTGACATTTTTTGTGTATAAGCACAATAATTGTCGACTTGGACGGTAGGTGAGAACAAAATTGTTCTGATGTCTCATTTGTTACAACAATTTCCAAAACACTATTATTGGATATACAAAATTGCAGGCGTGTACATTTCCAAAAGTAGAAAAAACTGTCAAGATCTAACTATTTACTGTAAATTGTTTACAGATGTTTGTTTCTTAAAATTTATTGCTCGCATCTGTGATCTGTGTAAGAGTTTTGTATAACCATAACACTTGAAATACAATATACGGGCAAATTTATAGTTTAACAATGTTCCACTTTGATTTTTTTAAGATAATAAGATTCTTAGTATAGTCATTAGTTCTGCCTGCCCAATCCTTCAATGACATAAATTATGTGTGCAAAACTGAACATTAGCCAATATGGATTAATATTTAAAACCTTTGCGAAATATCCAACGCTTATGACCTCTGCTTCCGAGCATCTATAATCTACAATATCTATCTATCTAACCTATGCCAGTCGCCTTAATCCTAAAAAGGCTGCAATACTATTATTCATTAAATATATCAGTTTTGAAATTTGATTACTAAAATTATAATAAATTACATACTCGTTTACATAATTTCCCGAAAAATTTAATATTTATTCATCAGGATTGTTATAATTATTATTATTATTATTATTATTTCCACATACGCATTTACATCGGCAAATGTGAACGTCAAAAAGTTTGCAACTTCCTGGTTTTCCCTAGCATGCAATTTAATGTCTCCATGTTCCATAATATAGTTCAATTTCATCATTAATGCTAGCCTGCAAAAAGAGTTGTCAAAAAAATCTTATTTGACAATGACCTTAAATTGTGAACATACATATTTTTCCATATGAAAAAGAGTAGTTTTCCTGCTCGAAAAATAATGGATCGATAGAAACGATATTTTTCTCGAACCAATGTACACTTGTACGTTGTACAGTATTTTCTTCGAAACAATGTTTTTCTACGCATTTTGATGAAAATTAAGCTTGAAAGGTGGGTATTCTCTAAGTAGAACAGTCGTTTGTTTTTGTGTGAGTTATGAGTATAATCTGTTGTTCAAGGTGACAGGGAGTTTGAATATGACATTAGACTGCTCCTGCTGTATGGAAACTGCCAGTATATAATCACAATGTAAAATCAATGCCAAATACAATTTTTTGACAATCCTTTCTGCAACCCAACATTATGTGCCACAACTGTGAAAACAGGCAGGTAGACAATTATAATATCATTTCTTTCCTTTCACGCAAAGACGCCAATGAAACAAGATCGTTCTGCTGACATATTTCACGTAAACATGTTTGCTTAACATGTTTGTTCCATCTTTGGACTTAAAATCTTAAAATAGATGGTATATTTATGAATTTCCTATAACTACAACAGGACTGTGAAACCTCACGAGTTTCCGCAAGCGAAAGCACCTATAGTACTATACGAAGTTCGCACGGGTGGATATTATTAAAAGACGTTGAGAGAGCGAGGTGTTCGCGCACGACGCGTGCTACACAAAGCGTGTGACGTATAGCTGCAGGTGAGGTAATCCCCGAGCAGCCACAGAATAAGGGAAGCCGACTTGATCAGGCGAACTTTACACAGATTTACCTCTACGTACACTACTGCGTATTATTTATACTCCAATAATTCTACGACCACAAAACAGAATCGGTTATTTCGATTTTTTGACAATTCTTTGGGTTTCAATAGGCCGTAGACATTAGGAAACCTTACAATTTCGACATTTATGTATGTTAATCCATATGTTACAACCTCATAGGTCCATTTACGCCCGATTTTGCCAAACGACACATACACTATTGGCGTTAGTTGAGTGGTGGTATCTAGACGTTGAAATTAAATTTCTCTACATTTCACATTATTCTGAATAACTTGCCACCATTTTTACGTAAAAACGTCTATTCGCTCGTTAAGTACAGTGATAGCCGGTCGAAGTTTCTTGTGGTACAAAACGCTCTTAACAAATAATAAAAAACACACATGAAAATTCTACAAAATATTTTCTTTCTCTCGACGATCGTTTCGGACAATCAGTCCATCTTCAGAAGTACAGACATATACTGTACTGTACTGTATGTGTCTGTACTCCTGAAGGTGGACTGATTGTCCGAAACGAACGCCGAGAGAGAGAAAATATTTTGTAGAATTTTCAAGTGTAAATAAAAAATCGCAGGATTGTGGACAAATATTAGATTTATTAATTGTACGACGTTTCGTCTATAAATTTAGACTTTTTCAAGTACAAATTAATATTTGTCCACAATCCTGCGATTTTTTATTTATAATTATCTCGATGGACACGATATCTAATATATATTTTCAAGTGTGTTTTTTATTATTTGTTATTAATCATGTTCTACCAAGTGCCAAGTGAAAAATCAGTGCAAATTATAAAACGCTCTTAGGCCTAGCACACATGAAGAGCGTTCAACGCGCGTTGGCCCAACGCGCGTTTACAATTTCTATACAATTGTATATAACTGTTTATATGATAACGCGCGATGGCGGCGCGTTATCATATAAACGCATAAACGCGCGTTGAACGCTCTTCATGTGTGCTAGGCCTAAAGATTTCAATTGCTAATAACTACGATACTAATAATACGGTAGTAACGGTTGAGCCCACAGTGGGTAAACCATGCCTTTACGAGATCGTCGCGCAAGATTTGTTTTTCCTGTGACGTCACCACACAAGTACAGGCGCACGCGCGTGATAGTCGTGAATTAGCTTTGTGTAAAGTTTTAAGTTAATGTAGCGCGAAAATGCGTTTACCGGTCTAACCCGATTTCAGGACAAACTAGTTTACCCTACGTATAACTAGTGCTACCTATAATATGCGATAGGATAAACCGGTATAGCCTAGGCCAAACTGGTCTCGCCTAAGCTCGATAGGAGAAACCAGTTAACCTAGGCTGAACTAGTTTGTACTAGTATTAATATGTACACTCCAGTTAAACTGGCATAACATAGCTAGTTTGAGCTAATTTCAAGGTAAAATAAATAATGTACCGGAAAATAATTAATCATGATTTTTTAAAATAATAATAATAACGTTTATTGTCATTCGTACAATAATTAATGTAAGTACATATTGACAGTCAAAGAATTCTTTTATACTGTAGAAACAATTTTCTAATAAAAATGTCTTTACATTTCATTTAAAATTTCTTGATTCTAAAATTCTTGTTTCCTTCTAAACCAAGCATCCGAGATCAATCTTATAGCTTTCTTTTGTTGCAAAAACACTTCCTATATTTGTCTTTCTCTACCTATTCGATTCGGCAACATTAGTTCGGACTAGGTCATACTAGTTTATCCTGGAGTGTACATATTCATAATAGGACAAACTAGTTCAACTTAGGCTAAACTGGTTTGTTCTATCGAGCTTAGGCCAGACCAATTTGGCCTAGGCTATACTGGTTTAACCTATCGTATATAGGTAAAACTAGTTTGGCCTAGACTAAACTAGTTTGTCTTGAAATCGGGTTTGGCCGGTCACATATATATAAAATACAATCAGCACGACAGGAGCGGACTTATAAATTTCAAGAGAACAGTAGATGGAGGATTATATACTTACTAAAAGCTGTATATAATTTAAAACCATTCTAACTTCAGAAATGTCTGTTAACCGCGCGGTGACTCAGGAAACGGCTAGTATTAAATAGTAAGATATTTGATATTCGTTCTCATGGTTACATAATACTATTTCAGGTGTAAAAATTGACCAAAGCATGTTTGTCAGCTAACTAACTAATTTCTAGTTGGCAGATCTTCAACTTATTTATTATTTTATTTTCAAAAGCTTTCCGAGACTATGAAGCTTATTAGAAAAAATCGTGACATTTGAATATACTAGGTACTATATTATCAAGAATGTGCATTTGGATAAACCATTACATAAATCCTGAATTGCAATAAAATAATTGGCAAATGTTCATAAATTTTTAAGTCCAGTTTTAAGTGAAAGCTCACTGACATACGTCATTTTATCTTGCGAGCGTAGATATAAACACTAAGGCTATAAAGGGTTGTAGTAACCAGATAAAATAAGATTAATTTTCCATTGCAACTTGTTATAGCCCCACAATGGATTACTACGAAGGAATTTTATGAAACCTAATCGTTGATGAAAAATCGACACATCTTTTTTGTTGCCATATAAGGACCAATTTCTGGTAGCTTACTTACGTATGTGCGTTAAATAAAACCATTATGTGTAATACTAGTCTTTACCCGCGGTTTCACTCGCTTTAATGCTAGTTTTGTCAGGACCCACATTTTTCCCATGACTATTTTATATATTGTAACGAGACGCCACAAGGGGCGGCGGCAGTGCATTGTTGTCAGAGCCACGTAAACAACAATGCTCGCATTGTTGTCGGAACCGCATAGAAGAATTCCGAAGCTTCTAGAATGCCGAAGAATGTTCCAGAAATGGCTGAAGATCTTACATAAATAGCGCTAGCGTGGAAGGCGAGGCAGTCAGTTACGAGTCAGTGTCAGTGACAGTAAACAGTGCGCGAACGACATAAATAAATATAGAAATAAATAGATATCTGTGAGATATAAATATTCTCTGTACGTATAGTCGTGTCAAAGAATACATAAAACAGGCAATACTTCGAAGTCCGCAAGAACAGTTTCGATTTTGATGATTTTTTTTAACTTATTTTTTTTTATATTATTGAAAATAAGAAACCTTTTGGGGCGGGAAATGAATTATTTATATTTTTTAAAGGGCTAGGGGTAGTCAGAAGCATCTATAAAATTACAAATAATTTTTTTTCGACAAAATTTAATTTATTTTATAAAGATATTAATATTTCAGTCTTGACTTCTCTAAATTTTCAAAAAAAAAATAAAAAAAAAATTGGACGAAGTTATTGTCATCTTTTCAATAAATAAAATTATCGATCAATTTTTCAGACAATATATTAACAAATAAAAAATAGAGAATAGTTACTTCTTACCACAACAAGTTTATTAGTGGATGTACATTTCGAGAGCTATGCTCTCATCTTCAGCAATACACTAAACACAGTTTAGTGTATTGCTGAAGATGAGAGCATAGCTCTCGAAATGTACATCCACTAATAAACTTGTTGTGGTAAGAAGTAACTATTCTCTATTTTTTATTAGATTCAAACCACAGTGCTCCTAATATTTTTGTTAATATATTAACAAAAAATATAAAATTAATACATTAACGTTTCAATCTGGATTTGGACCTTCTTCAGAATTGATCTAAAAAATATAAAAATAATTAATATTTAAAATCTAATTCGCTATTTATACAAGTGATGCTTTACGGTGACAATCATAACTTTGTACTGGTTCATCCAAAAAAAAAAATTGGTTGTCTGTAAAGTCGGTTTACGGACGATAGTTTTACGTGATAACGTATTTCGCTCGAAGGTCAGGCGGAACGTGACACATTTCGGAACGTGACACTTTTTCGTGCATGCAGCCGGTGTTTCATCAATTTATAAGACGTTATCACGTTACTAGTATAAGTAAAAGTTATCAGATATATATTAGAAATCGTGTCCATCGAGACAATTAGTAATTAATGTTTATTCAACACGCGTGAGTAATATGTAATTTCGGGGCCCTGCTAAACGTGGGAGAAATAATATATTACTTCACTATAGTGTAATAATGAATTTTCTGGCGTGGGAGAAATAATGTATTACTTCACTAGTGTAATAATGAATTTTCTGGACCAATAGAAACTCAGTAGCAAGCCCAAGCGCTAAATAATGAAAAAAACTGCAAGTAGCTTCTGGACCAATAGGAACGTGGTAGGCGGTATTGTATACTTATATGAAAACAGCATCGCAATTCAGCGAAATCATGGCAATCTTGTGTATACACTGACGGTGGTACGTCAATCAATGAAGTGATTTATTATTTTTCCCTCTTTTATCAGGGCCCCGATTACATATTACTCCTGCTAGTTGAATAAAGTATTATGTGCGACTATTGATCGAAGGAGAATATTCCACTCGCGTGTGTTTTACCGCACTCGCTGCGCTCGTGCGGCAAATTTCACGCTCATGGAATCTTCTCCTTCTCTCACTAGTCGCACAATATACTATTATTTTCATAATTATTGTTTAAATTTTCACATTAATTGTACTTGAAAAAGTCTAAATTTATAGACGAAACGTCGTACACTGAATAAAGAACTTTTTGTCCACAATCCTGCGATTCTTCTTAATAGTTATCAGATATCACAAATATCTTGATTTCATAAAGACTTTTTATAATAAGTGCTTTGTTTAACGTATTAACGAATTGTCTCATAAACTTCAGCTCACTTTCAAAACTTTTGAACATATCTTAAACTGAACGGAAAAAGAAAAAATTATTGTAATTTTTCAAATAGTTAGCATAGCTATGCAAAAGAGCAAATTCTTCTATTCTCGGTACGTATATACACTATACATATACTTTCCTGCTCTGCTTTCTTCATTTACGTATGAACAGGTTAGACGCAAAAAAAATGTTTCCAGTGAAATTCTTAAAACGTATTTGCATTTTTTTCAACAGGAATTTGTTGGAATGAAAAATATATCTTATGTATCGGATGGTTTTTTTAGAGTGATAGAATTTTCGCTCGTGATAACTGTGAGTTGACAGAAGGTAGAATCCATGTTGTTTTGACATTTCTGTTCAGTAAGCATTGAAAAATTGTCATGGAAAGACTCACGTCGCAACAACGTTTAGAAATTGTTGAGATTTATTTTCAAAATCAGGGTTCTATTCGGCAAACTTACAGAGCACTTCGTGACATTTATGGTTTACATAATCGTCCATCAGAGCTGCTTATTCGTTGAACTATCGATAGATTTCAGGCAACATTTTCTCTACTCGATGCAAAAACAACAACAAGACAAAGAACTGAACGTACAGACAAAAATACCGGTGCTGTATGTGCTAGTGTTAATGAAGATCCAAATTTGTCTACTCGTCAACGTTCACAACAAGCTGGACTCTGTGCATCCACCACATGGAAAATTTTACGTAAAGACCTTGGTCTACACCCATACAAGATCCAATTGGTTCAAAACCTAAAGCCACTTGACCATAATAAGCGTCGTTTGTTTGCTGATTGGGCCACTTTTTTCTCGAAAAATTGTGTTTAGTGATGGAGCTCATTTCTGGTTGAATGGCTACGTAAACAAGCAAAATTGCCGTATATGGATTATTTTCTTTGGGGTTCTGTGAGGTTATTGTTTTATGCTGATAAACCAGAAACAATAGACGCTTTGAAAGCCAACATAATTGGTATTATTGATGAAATAAGGCCTGAGTTACTCGAAAAAGTGGTTCAAAGTTGGTCTGATCGAATGCGGTTTCTCAAAGTTATAGTAGTGGTGGACATAATTATGTCGAAAATTATTTTTAAAACTATCTAAAATTATCTTTCAAATTAAAAAAAAGGCTTCAATCTTAATTTTATTAAATGTTTATTTCAATTTAAAATTCTATCACTCTAAAAATACACCCGATATACCTGTATGCTGACTCTTATGATGTATACTCGATGAAAATTTTCGCTTGAGTTTGTGAGAACATTTTATAGAAAAAAATGTGCATAATAATTTATAAATAGCATCTCGATTATATCAAAAAAATTGCAATATATATATTTCTTTGTAAATCCTTCATTTTTTTGCAAGTGCTTTCAAAAAGCAAGTTTGGAACGTTAACGTATGTTTTTCGGTCGGTAAATGATGAATTGACCAACATTACCATAGCTGTGCGCCCGAATTGTATGAACGCCGTACGGCAAACATTAATAAATTACAGTCAACTGAAACTCAAGTTTGTAAGTGGACAAAGCTGTACAGTTCGGCCACCAACTGTACGAGAGCCGGCCGACAAACAGCGATACTAGGTACATTTTACACACAACAGAAGTGAAACTCACACAAAGTCCAATTGCAGAAATTATCAGAAATACCACTCATTCACTGACTGACTGACTCATTCATCGCGAAATCTCAGGAAATATAAAGCCTACAAACGTGAAATTCGGACAGTAGATTCCTTTTGTGATGCAAGCATACTATTAAATGGCATTTTTCGAAATTCAACCTCTAAGGGGATAAGAAGAAGTTTTTTGAAAAAATGTCCATATCTTATAAATCATCAAAGTAGGAAGAATTGAATTACATACAATCTTTTCATTAAAAAAAATGAGCAAATACATCTTCAATCGTTTCTTTTTTAACCAAGCCAGGGGCGTAGCTACCGCCGTTTTAGCCATATCAATTATAAGAGGCCCCCGGGAACAGGGCCCTCTACGTGTGTAAACAAAAATTCGTAAAATGTTATCCACAATCTCACTCAAACTCTAAGCCGTACGATAAACTTTACAGGGGGAAAAAAATCATATATGATTCAAAATTATCTTAGAACTTCTATGGGACAAGAACGGCTATCAGTTTTGTCAGTACTGTCTATAGAGGCAGAAAATGTCGAAAAAACTAAAATCGTCTTCAGCTATGGGTGATTTAATAAACAAGCTTGCCAAAAAAAAGGTGAGATAAGAATATAATTTAATTGTTTGGCTAACTTGGCTCCTAGGAGCATTAATTGTAACTAGGTAATTACTTATAATCAATATACAATATACATATATTTATTTTATTCAATGTGAGTGTTTTTGTTTCTTTTGTGAAAAATATTTACCCTCTATTTGTGCTTCGCCGCAGTCGAGTAGAAAGGCCCCCCGACAAATTTTGATACAGGGCCTATCTAGGGCAAGCTACGCCACTGAATCAAATCTTAAGGACCAGAAACGGGAATTATAAAAACAGTGCTTTTTAAACTTCGTCATTACAGTAACCTATTTTATATCTGGAGCTAATGGCCTTGATGCCGAAACCTTCATCTCAAAAAAAAAATAGTCTATTAACGAAACTGCTTACGTTAGAAATACGAAATTTTACTTGAGAATTCTTTGTTGAAAGCGAAGAGGTCGGTGTAAGCATTATCAAAATCGTTTCCCAATTCCTAAAAGGGTGGAAACCTTCACAAAGGATACGTTGTATCTCTGAAATTGATTAAACTATAAACGTGATATTTTTTTTAGAAAATAAAGAAATACATTTGTCGACGGGATTTTGAACAAACTACCCGCGCGGGGTGGAGGTGGGTATTATATAAAAGAATTTAGCTGGGTCAAATATATCATCTATAGTTTATAGCACGCGAACGAAGTCGCGGGCAACCGCTAGGAACTTAATAAATACACAAACACCTAAGCACATGTTAGGATGAGTGACTTGTATGTATACTTTTTAGATATGCAGGAAGTTTCCAATGAATTCAACAACACAAAATGCTTTCACAGCTCACTACAGAATAGATCGTTCTGCATACGTCGTGACGACGGCGACGGCCAGTCACTTTGACTGCAGTCTCACAGTGGTTGGGTTCATATTGTTTCAAATAATGTATAATTTCAGTGTATTGTAGCACGCTCGAAATTCATTCATATATGGCCATAATACCACCGTCGCTATCGGTATGAAAAACGTGAAGTATTTTCAGGATTATTATGTACCTGCATGACTGAGAGATCTGGTACCTAACGCATACATTAGGGTGTCCGTTATTTCCCAAGTTGTTTTTTTACGCCCTAAAAAAAAGTATCAGACTAAAAAAACGCTTAATTTTGACATTAAACCATGCCGAAAAATAATAACATTTTTCATTTAAATAACATAGGTTTTTTTTACTTTTTACATTTAATTTTTTTTCTCCGAAATAAATGAACGTACAGCATTGAGAAATAGATATTTTTGTAGGGAATTTAACGCTCTATAAAAAATATCTCTTATGATTTTTCGATAAATACACTCCGTCATATTATTCACGGTTAAAGTAAAATTTACAAAATAAAAAAACATGAAATGAAAATAATTTTTTGAACACGTTTTTTGAAATTTTTAACTCACCATTTTTTTTATAAAATGGCTTTTGTACACCTCTATACTCAGAATTTTTTTCGAAGTGGTGGAACAATCTGAAAAAAAAATTAAAACTAATTTTCTTTCTATAGCTTCGCGTTTAAACAAACGTTTACTTTTTGTTTAAAATGAAACAGCAAAGCTATAGAAAGAAAATTAGTTTTTATTTTTTTTTTTCATATTGTTCCACCACTTCGAAAAAATTGTTAATAATCGTGCCTGGAAAGGCGGCTTCGTTAGTCAGAGACATGGTATTGTTATCTAGTGTGATTTTAATGTTCGGTATTTGTCTCTGCTTATGAAAGCACAATCATTTTGTTTTGTTGACATTAACAACCAAATTGTTACTATTACACCAATTTGAAAAATCACGAAACTCCTTATTAACTTTATATTCAAGCTCAAGCACCGAATTAGCTGATACTGCAATCGACGTATCATCCATATACAGGATAACTTGGCCTTAATTGACGTGCATAAATAAATCATTGATGAAAATTCTAAATAATAAAGACCCTAAGACAGTTCCTTGAGGCACTCCAAATTGCACTCTTGTTCGTCAGAGTGTGTACTATCTGCAGAGGTTCGAATCTTTCTATTATTCATGAAGAATACAATCCATTCACATATATTTAGTCTCAATAAGTTTTGAGAACAAAGAAAATTCACTCTTCACATAAATCATTAGGGGAACACAGTTTTTAGTTTATTTGGATTTAATATGTACATCGGTGATACATTTTGTTCGACTCACCTCGAGATGCGCTTACTAGAGAGTTAATCTAATATGTACCTATAACGCAAAAAATGTGTTTCTGTGGGTGGAAATTATAAACCATGTCCAGATAAAATTTGACATATTTAATGCCTTCGTGGCCGCCGACAGAAATGATTCCAAGAGGGTTCAAAACGCTTGTATTGTGAAGTGAACAGTGACGACGCAAGTGATTTTTTTTTCAACTTCAAAGTCGCATTTTTGAAGTAATTAAGAAAATTAGCATTATTTAATACAACAAAATGACTTAGCTGATGATAGGGAACAAAAAATCAGATTAGTTTTAATTAAAATGTAAAAAATAACGCAGCTCTGATATTTTTTTCTTTTCACTCTCCGATATTTTCTGTTTTTCTCCTCACCGTCTCTAAGCTAGTGGGCGCACCTCGCATCTCCTTGCACCTCCCTTGCGGCGTCCACACGGTCACTACGCTTCTAAATTATTGTAATAGATACACAAATTCGTAACGAAACGGGTTTGAAAAAGGTGTTAAAAGGATCTCTACAAAAAAAAAAAAAACAGAACGTCATTGATTAGTCATATCTAAAACAAACTTGACAATTGGGATCCTTTATATGAACTACTCTATCTGGCGGCGAAACTTACAACTATAATCAGGTAAACATGATTATGAATCGTACTGTGAATCGGTACTGTTAATTGTGATTTTTTTTATTATAATTATAAAAAGCGTTGATAAATTAATGAATGCCTTATTATGGGAACCTGCGAAGTTTTCACCTCGTGCAAAAAGAGAAAAAGGCTGTAATAGTAGGGGAGACGAACCGAATACTGGATACTTTTTTAAAACTTTAAAAAAAAAAACATAATTGAAAGAAACATTTATTTATTTGTTGTTGCAATAATTGTGTACTATTACTCTTTACATTAGAAAAAGAATTAAACTTATATCTGTAATAAAAAGTTTTATATAAATTTCTTTTTAAAAAATTACAAATGTCAACAATGAGATCTTATGTACCCCAATATTGGATATTTAGTATTCTCAATAATGAATATCCAATATTTGGTATGGAATTCAATATTGGATATCCAATGATGGGTACACTAATAGGAACTTAAGGTATTTTCTTAGCCGCAGGCCGACATGAATTAAATATCTATTATTACTATATTTAAATCTTTTTATTATAAATTTTAATTTATATATAATATAAATTAATTGATTTATTGTCTTAGAACGGTTTTTCACATAAGTTTCCAAGGTTAATAATTGAGGAACGCCAAAAAAATTTAGAGGCTTTTAAGTATTCCATTTCTTTATTCAATTTATCATTTCCTTCGTTGTTTTTTTCAGATAAACCCTCCATCTAAACAAATAATATGACATTTGAACACAAATTGCATACTTCACTCGATGTACCTCAATATTGGATATCTAGTATTGAGAATAGCTAGGTATCCAATATTGAGGTAACTACCTACTTCTACAAAAATTAGTTATGAACAATTTACTTAGTCCAATAATCGAGAAAATTCAATAAATATACTTTAATAACTATGTCCCAAGCTAGAGCATTTATCACTACTATAAAATACAACACTACTTAGGATAGTTTAACAGCGTTTTGAAGTCATATTACAAAAAATCAACGAACGAAAAATATCACTTTGAATTTTAACAGCTCACTGACGTTAAATATGGCGCTTTCGCCGGAGTAAGGACCACTAAATTCACATTAGCGAAGCAGTTCAATATCTCAAAAAGAGGTAACGCTGCTAGTTTTCTATAAAACTAAGTATCCAATATTGCGCACGTATCCAGTATTCGGTACGTCTCCCCTACCACGTCATTTTAATGCAGATGATTAAATATTTTAGGAAGTACCTAAGTAGATATTAGGTATACTTAGTCTTAATATTGAAATCTTAATTTATTAATTGAATAGTTATTATTATTTAATAACATTAAGAATTTTGATAGAAAAAAAAAATAAAGTTAACAATACATTTTGACGGACGACTATTTTTAGTTTAGGAATTTACCTGTTGCAGTAAAGTAATGTTTCAATAATGTGTTTGCCACGTTCATCAACACTGCATTGATATAATATATCTATTTACTACTTTTATTTCATGTGGATTACTCTTTAAATCGGAAGTTAATGTAAACAGAAAGCATTAAAATTCACCTTACTTAAAGATTCTGTATCAATAAATTTTTTTCTAAGTTTATGATATGACTGGCATTAAATACATGTTTCCCTTCAAGAAAATTCCTTTTTCGGTGATTTGTATCAGCCCAATCACATATTGTGCTGGTACTTATCATTTTATTGCATTTCAAAAAATTCAAAATTGCACTGGATACTATAAAGACTATCGGAAATTTTACCCCATTGTCGACATGTTTTTAAAGTTCCGCCCCTTTAAAGGAACCCAATACAACAGTTTTCAGTCGCGCCGTCAGCACATGTAATTCATAACATCTCTGATTATACGCTGTGGCTGAACTTTACTAAATAACGAGTAGTGAGTACACTTGGGACGTTGACGTGGAAGCTGCAGCCTGCAATCAGATTACTGGGTCATCTTTAAAGACGTTGTGATGCAAGTTGTTGGCTTCGGAGAGTCGCATAATAATTACATAATACTCACACTACTTTGAATCTTCCATAACTTAGTGCAAAGGACACAACGCTTTATGCAGTCAAACAGTACTCGAATTAACATTTGGTTACGTTTCATTTCCACAGATCAGGACCGTGCGAAAGGACAATTTTGTACCCGGGCATTACTTTATAATACTATTTTGACATATCCAAAGGCCGGCACCGCTGGATAGTGGCTGGAGTGTGATATTTAACGTGACGCGCCTAAGCTACGTTTCACTCATACAAATAAAGTATATCTAGAATAAATAAAATTGTCGACCAATTTTTCAGACAATATATTAACAAAAAATATAATTAATACATTAACGTTTCGATCCGGATTATTAATATTTAATTTCTAATTCGCTTTATTATTATTTTGAAAGAATTTATATAAGGCGAATTAGAAATTAAATATTAATTATTTTTTATATTTTTTAGATCCGTTCTGAAGAAGATCCAAATCCGGATCGAAACGTTAATGTATTAATTATATTTTTTGTTAATATATTGTCTGAAAAATTGGTCGATAATTTTATTTATTGAAGAGTTCTAATCAGACGTTAATCAAATATTTAAAGTATAGTTAATTACGCAAAAAAAAATATTCAATTTGTAGCTTTTAGAAAATAGGGTTTTATGCTCTATATATAAATAAATAAAATAATCGATCAATTTTTCAGACAATTGTTTTGACAAAAAATATAATAATATAATTCAATTCAATAGATTTACGTTTCGGTCCGGATTTGGAGCTTCTTCAAAATTGATCTAAAAATTTAAAAACTTATTTTATAATTTTGTTATAATTTTTTCAATAAAAATCAAATTGAATTTTATTAGAAGCTAATATAATTAATTTTTATATTATTAGATCAATTCTGAACGAAACGTAAATCTATTGGATTATATTATTATAATTTTTGTCATTACATTGTGTAAAATTAGTCGATTATTTTATTTATTTGAAGATTATCAAAATTTTTATGCTCTACAATAATACTGAATCATTTTTAGAGTGATTTTAGTTCATAATAAGTGGTAACTTTGTAACTGAAAATCGAAAAGCAGTTGTCGGTTGATCTGTACGTATGTACGCCGAAGTCGAACTCTACAAGTCGTTGTTCTTGACGGATCGACTTGATTTGCTATCATAGGAGAACCGTTTGACTAGCGTCTTCCATTTCGGCCAATGCGGCGCTGAGGAAAAAGCCAAAGTTCGACTTCAGCAAAAGAATCGGCGTTCGGTCGAACTCCGGTTGTAACTAAATGTAACTCTATTGCTTAATTTACAAAAAGACCTTCACACAATTATTTCACAGATGGTGCTTAATGCTTAACCTTCGATCGTTCGCCCGCGTAGAAAGATATAAAGAGAAAGGGGAGTTGAGGCGACCGAACAACGGTCTGTGCCAAACGCACCAAATCACGATGATTTACCGTCGCAATTATTGCTACAACTGTGCCGTGTTTACGTCACAACTGCTTGTTTTATTTCTTCTTTTCAGGTTATGATCGCTTTTTGTTTTGTTTCTTTTGCGTGACATCACAACTGTTGTTCGCTATCTTTGCGAGCTATTTTTTTTTTTAATAACAGACTAGTTTTTGTTAATCGCACAGCAATATACAGGTGCGGCAGCATAACTTCCTTTTTTCAAAACTTAATAAAACCCATCGTATGAATCAGGACGTTTTTGTTTGTTTTTTATAATGTAGACACACACCTAAAGTTTTGTTTTACTTAGTTTTTTAAGATCAAATCAGGTAGGTGATGTCCCCCATTCTCCACACACTGAGTAAACCTTATTCTGGCATTTGTCGTGACTCTTGCCAGCGTATCAGGTATTATCCTGGCAATTTCTTCATGGGTGTTGGTCTTCAAATCTTGTACGGTCCTTGGACGGTTCACATAAACACGGGATTTCAAAAAACCTTATTGAAAAAAATCACAAGGGGACAAATCGGAAGAGCGGGCCTGCTTCTCCAAAATCACCCCTAATTGACATTAGGCGTTCTGGAAAGTGTTCCCTCAAAACAGCCATCGATGCTCTTGCAGTTTGTGCCGCTGCACCGTTTTGTTGGAACCAAGTGTTCCCTAAGTCCAACACATCTAGCTGTGGGAAAAATTCTGTAACATGTTTACATATCGGTCCGAATTCACTGTCACTGTTACTTCATTTTCCTCAAATAACAAGCGACGAGGGACTTCAGTTCGGGACGGGGGCCAGCGGGGCTAATTTAAGCGATTCCAAAAGGCTTGGTTTGCGATCACAGAACATCCGTTCAAAAAGTAGACCTCAACGGCAAACGCACGCTCCTCAATGTTCCAACGCATGATGGCGACTGAACTGTGTCGGGACAAAACTTTATAGTTCTGCGTTTTGAACGACTGAATGACGCGCATTTTAAAAAAGGAAGTTATGCTGCCGCACCGTGTATATATATCCAAGTGACCACAATGCAAAAACCCTTACTCCGAATGTTGAGCGTTTCTTTCTAAATCTTCGTACATATTATATACCGGTTTATTATTTATTAATTTATTTTAAGGCAACCAACAGTCAAGGCCTAGTATCAATGACAGATCAAGTATTTGACTACTCCCAAGTTATGGATTCGAACTATGACTTGATTATTAAGCTACCTGACTTGAGTTGACATGAAATCAAATCAATCTTAAGTCAAGTATTAAAATGCGAAAATCGAATTAAGTAGTCTATATGTCATGTATCATGTAGCTTGAAAAATCAAATACATAGTTCCTCAAGACTATCTGATTTTTCATCGATTTCATAAATAAACTGTAGATATATTATTGACGCCAAATAGATATAAGGTTAATATCGTCAATATCAACATTCTTTAAAAAAAAATTGAAAAGAAGGTTGACCATGTAGGCCGTTCCTGAAACTTCCCGCTATTTTTGACTTCAAAACGCTCAAAAAATACATAAAATATAGCAAGAAGTTTATTTTTTAGCTCTTTGAGCTCAAAAAAATAAACTTTTTCACGAATTTTTCGCTACATCTCTTGAACAAATGAACCGATTTTGATGGTTTGCGTCAATCGACGCAGTTTTTTGAGAATAAGAGCTGATTAGATTTTGGAATTAATCGGATTAGCAGTTTAGAAAATATTCTAAAAAAACTAACTTCTAAAAATTTTTTAAACTTGTATTTTTGAGATTTCTCAAAATCTATTGGGCCGAATCATTCCAAATCAGGAAATCTAAGTTCAGCAATAAGTAACGTCAGATGCCACATACCGCGTTTCAATCGGACACTCCGTTCAAAAGTAATAATAGGTTTACACACACACACACAGCCCTACAGACATCATCACCAAAATAGTCAGAATAGCTTCCTAGGACCTCAAAACATCGAGATCTGACGAAAACTCGATTTCCGAAAATCGTGGAGAAAACAATAACTTCCCGATTTTTTATTGATTGCGGAAAGTTAGAATTTATTATATCATATTTTTATTCAATAATAGGTTATTTTCATTCAAAAATCCATATTATCATTTTGTGGCATGTGAATTTGAACCCAGTGCATCTAATATGACTCTAGTTCTGGCAATGCTAATTTAAGATAATTATATTAAGTATCTCACTACGCAATAGCAAACCCCATCAATTGACCTAGTAGTGTAAAGAAACGATAATAGGCTTTGCAAAATGATTGTAAAAACCTCCAGCGATATTTTAATCATAGGCTCGAACGCTACAAAACTTTATGGTATTTCAGATTCTTACAAATGGAACTCGAGACAATAGATATATTTTGTATTTTTTTAAACAGTATCAGGTTTTTTACATTAGAGTCGTCATTCTCAATGTGTCTGTTCTATGAAGATTCTTGTTAAAACTGGGCCTCGTCGGATGAAATTTATGCGAACAAAACTGCCGGGCAAAAAATAACATGAAAATAAACCTGCCAAAGTAGGTATACACTTAGCGCACAAACAGTGAACCGTGATACATTGTACAACGAAACCCTATTATTTTAATATAAATTAAACATTTTCAACAAGCGTATAGAACAAAAGCTCGGCGGTTGTGTAAAATTGAAATAAAACGCATTTGTTTTATAAAGCCTATCGTCTATTGAAACATTACAGCAGTTGCACTTTTGTTGTCGACAGACTGTTTCCGCGTTGTCAGATTGTGCAAACGTACAAAGTGACCGTGTAAACGTACACAGCTCCCCATTCAACCGTTCATTTCATTCCAGATAGTTAGGTAGTTCGTGTGTATCTAGAACGTAAATCATGTTATTATACGAGTAAGTGACTGCAGTGGAACTTCGTTAATCCGAAGTCGAAAGAATTCGAAAAGAAACTTCAAATTAACGAGACTTCGAAGTATCGAATGGCTGCTAGATAGAGAGAGGGGACAAAGGAAAGGCAGGAAAAATATTTTTTACCACTTTTTTCTGACAGAACTGTCTACGCGTTAAAAACAAATCATAGTTCTGCAGATTGTGTTTGTATGATTTTTTTAAACACAGGTAAAAAGTTTATTAGATTAAGGGACAAAGTTCAAATTATCGAAGTTGGTGTTCGAATTATTCAAGAAATATCCAGAAATTGGTATTGTCAAAAAATTCGAATTATCAAAGCTCGAATTAACGAAGTTTTACTTTATAATATGTTAAAAACGAGAGTTTAAAGTTTTCAATATTTTTGACAGTTTCAACTTCAGATCTATTTGGTTGTTTATAAAAATTACACTTACTGTTGATCGTCATAGAGTTTTAATGGTGACTAACAGGTCATTTATAGACTGGTGAATTGGTGATATCGCATTTTTTGTTTGACTTCACAGCACTAGTGTTAAATGAGTCATTTCACGATCGCTATACAGACATGAAAATCAGCAATTTTATAGGAAGGTGTACAAAAGGCAAATTATGAATTAGCATAGGTCGAAACCGAAATCGTTAATAAACTGTTTCATTTCAAGAACCCATTATTTTAGCAGAATCGATAGAAAGATGGCAGTGTTACAAAGCTGTCACATACCTACGGACAGACAGACGGACGAACGGACATGACGAAATTGGAAAATTTTCATTTTTTTGCTATTTGGCCACGGATTTAAATAATAATGGTGATGGATTTTTAAAAAAATCAAAAATAATTCAAGACTACGTGCAGAACATAACATTGAAAAATTGTGATTGTGATAAAAGAAATTGTTATAAACTATTATTAAAAGCGATTTTGCACTAAAATGAATCAAAATAAACTTGGCAAAACTTAAAAGTTCTACTGATATTTAGTTATTTTTTGTTACTTTTAGCTAATTACTTTTAGTTAATTACTTTTTTATTCAAGTCAATTCAGTTGGTAATACTATAAATTCTGTCGTTTCCATACAGAAAAGTTTTTTACTTCTATTTCAAAGACCGTATCATCTTGGTATTGGTATTTAAATACTTAAAATTAAGTATTTTTTACAATTAGGTATATACTTGCTTCAGAATAAATTTTTAATTAGTTGAGCTTGTGTACTTGCTGATAGATCAAGCAATTGATTGATATTATTTTTATAAATATAACCCAAAAATATTTGTATTTATATTTCAAATACTCTATGCAGAAAAAGTACTTGTATTTGTATTTAAATACTCAATGAAGTATTTGAGTTTAAATACTTTTAAAAAGTATTTTTTACAAGTCAGGCTACGGAACCCTAAAAAGTAACAATTTCTACGATTACTTGTATTATAGACGCAAGCTTCTCTGGCAGTTAGCTACCCGAGTACCGGTGGACGCAGGTACAACACAACCCCACGCGCGCATGTGTGTCTGTTTGTGTGTACATGCGTGCGATGGCGCGCGAGTTATGTGCCTTGTGGGGACTAATGTATTGCCACATATATTTTTATTTATTTATTCAAAAAAACTTTAAACGTACACAAGAAAATTTTATAACAATTATTGTTGTTTTTCGTAACTAGCCAAATTTTAAAACTTAAAATCCAGCTTGCGGTTCCCCACACCACCCCCCTCCTAGTGAAGGAGAAGTGGCAGAGATCTCGTGGATTTGGTTTTTAGAGAGATCGATGTTGACTTTCTTCTTCTTCTTAGCCGGATACGTCCGTAGAGATGAAGAAAACGTCGTCTGATAAGGTTGAAAACTTGATGAATGAGATAGATCTCGTTTTTGAGGTATAGTAGGTTGACTCGCAGTCTCTGACTGCTGAGTAGTACTTGGAATTTTATCAGAGTTTAACTGTTGAGACTGATTAGTTTGTTGTAAGGCACTTGGTTGATCTGGAGGTTTAACTGGATCACTGAAGACATCGTCAGTTGCTAGATGTGCTGGTTTGAGACGTTCAACGTTGACAACTGTTTCTTTGCCGTTTAAATTTATGACAAAAGTGCGGTCATCCTCCAATCTTTTAACAACTTCATGAGGACCTGAGTAGGGTTGTTCCAAAGGTCGTTTGACACCATCTACTCTGAGAAAAACATGTGAGCACGTGTACAAATCTTTGTAACAGAAGGTTTTCTGTTTACAATGATGAGCAGCAGGAACTGGCTTGACATTTCTCATGTGAACTCGGAAGCCTTCTAAGAAAAATTTAGGATCTTCAGGTGGATCTTCATGAGTGAAGAATTCTCCTGGGATTCTAAGCGTTGAACCATATAAAAATTCGGCTGGAGAGGCCTTTAATTCTTCTTTATAGCATGTTCGTAGGCCTAAGAGGACTGTAGGCAGTACTTTAATCCAATGAGGATTCTGATGACACATGATGGCTGCTTTCATTGTACGGTGCCATCGTTCTATCAAACCGTTTGCAGATGGATGATAAGCAGTGGTACGAATGCGTTTGCCACCAACTAGGTTTAGTAACGAAGTGTATAAAGCGCTTTCAAATTGAGAACCTTGATCTGTGGTCACTATTTTGGGACATCCAAATCGAGCGATCCAGTGAGAAAAGAATGCATTTGCTACTGTGTCAGCTGTAATGTCTCTAACAGGTATGGCTTCAGGCCATCTGGTGAATCTGTCCACCATGGTGAGACAATACTTGAGTCCGTCAACTTCTGGAAGTGGTCCAACTAGGTCGATATGAACATGGTCGAATCGTTGGTCTGGATTTTTAAAAGTACCTGGTTGTGTGTGTACATGACGACCAATCTTTGATTTCTGACATGGAACACAATTGCGTGCCCAATACGTGATGTCCTTATTCATCGATGGCCAGACATACCTCTGTGATATTACCACATTAGTATTTCGACTACTGGGATGAGACAGGTTGTGAAATGTATCGTAGACTTGACGACGAAACTGCTCAGGAACGTACGGTCTAATATCGTTTGTAGATACGTCACAGTATATGACCTGATGATCCTTACCATATGTAAGTTTCTGAAGCTTGAGAGATGACTTATCGTCAGCTAGAAGTTCTTGAAGTTCTTGATCTGTAGCTTGAGCTTGAGCCAACTGGTTAAAATCTATTGTTGTAGGAAATCGTAGAGCATCTATACGTGACAAAGCGTCTGCTACACTGTTAGATGATCCATTGATATACTGGATGTTTGTTGAGAACTGGCTGATAAAGCTTAACTGTCTAAGCTGAACTGGTGTTGTTGATTTGTCATTTTTGCGTCGAAAAGCGTGTACTAACGGCTTGTGATCTGTTCTGATGACAAAATCTCGTGCTTCCAGCCAAGGTCGAAAGTATTTAATAGCTTCATAGATAGCTGTCAGTTCTCTATCATATGTACTGTACTTCTGTTGAGCTGGTGATAACTTACGTGAGAAAAATCCTAAAGGTTGCCAAAAATCATTAATTGATTGTTCAAGAACTGCACCAACTGCTGAACTAGAGGCGTCTGTAGTTAATCGTAGATCTGCTGAATGAACTGGATGAGCCAACAGAGTGGCTTGAGCAAGCTGATGTCTCATTTGATCAAACGCACTTGATGTTATCAAGGTCCACGGAACTGGACGTTTATCATTCTTCTTAGAATCTTTGAGCATGTCGTTCAGTGGTGCTTGAGTTGCAGCTGCATTCTTGATATGTCGTCTATAAAAATTAATTGCGCCTATGAAGCGACGTAATTCTGCAATAGTTTCTGGCTTTTTAAAGTTGACCAGTGCATTAACTCTATCAGGAAGAGGTACTACACCATCAGGAGTAATACGATAACCAAGAAAATCAATTTGATCTGATCCAAAGACACATTTATCAGCGTTGATACACAGTCCATACTCGCTGAGTCGCTTGAGGACGGAACGAAGGTGTTCTTCATGTTCTTCTTGTGTTGTAGAAGCGATGAGGAGATCGTCAATGTATGCATAAACGAATTCTAAGCCTGATAAAACTTCGTTGATAAATCTTTGAAAGGTTTGTGCAGCGTTTCGAAGACCAAAAGGCATACGGAGAAATTCAAAGAGACCGAACGGTGTGAGCACTGCGGTTTTAGGCACATCTTCTTCCGCAACAGGAATATGATGAAAAGCCTTTTTTAGGTCGATCTTTGAAAAAATTTTCTTGCCTGCTAAGATTGATGAATAATCTTGAATGAGAGCGATAGGATATCGATCTGGAATTGTCTGGCTATTGAGTTGTCGATAATCTCCACAAGGTCTCCAGTCTCCATCTTTCTTTGCTGCCATGTGCAGGGCACTAGACCAAGGACTACTGCAAGGTCTGACATTACCTAGATTAATCATAAGTTGAAACTCTGCCTTAGCTTGTTTTAAACGCTCTGGACGAAGTGGTCGAACTCTACAAAAACATGGCGAACCAGTTGTTGAAATATAATGTTTCACTGCATGTTTCTTTGAAGCGTTGTTGGAAGGATTGCCTAAAAGTTCTTGAAATTCTTGAAGAATAGATGAGTAACGTGAATTACTGCTTAATGACGTAATTGTATTAACAGGTGCAGGTGCAAACGTACCTATTGATTCAACGCCGGTGCTAGTGTCCATGATTTTACTGTGACTTAAGTCGACTGCTATATTGTATTTATACATCAAGTCGGCTCCAATGATTGGATATGGTAAATCAGCAATGGTGAATATCCAATTAATCGTTCTGCGAAGTCCAAGGTTGAGTGTAAGAGCTTTTTCTCCAAATACTTGAATAACTCCCTGATTAGCTGTGTATAAAAATTGACCTGTGGGCTGCTTATTGTCATTGTGAGCTGGTGGAGTGACAGAAACTTGTGCTCCTGTGTCCATGAGAAATTGAACTCGAGAAATTGTATCTAAGACAAATAGTCGGCGAGGACTATTTACACCATCAGCAGTCGCCGAATCTATTGATGGTTGGTTTCGTTTCCCTGGTTGCTCTCATATGAACATGGCCTCACACACTTCTTGGCCTTATCGCCAAACGATCTGTGATAAAAACAGAATTTTTCACTAGAATTAGGAGATTTAGAACGGCTTCTAGACGAGTTCAAGTTTGAACTACGCGATCTACCGCGATTACCTCCGTTATTGCTCATTAAATCTAGCCTCAAAGATAG
This sequence comes from Xanthostigma xanthostigma, assembly GCA_963575645.1. Taxonomy (NCBI): domain Eukaryota; kingdom Metazoa; phylum Arthropoda; class Insecta; order Raphidioptera; family Raphidiidae; genus Xanthostigma; species Xanthostigma xanthostigma. The sequence goes on along the minus strand of OY754467.1, from coordinate 29,204,578 downwards.
CTTGTGCACCTCCTCAGAGAGTGTTTGCAATTGTTTAGCAATTTCACTCAGAGGTTCAGTTCTAGATACTGCTGCAATTGTGCTAACTTCAGTTGACTTGGGCTTGAGAATCTCAGTCATTTTATCAGCTAGGAGAGCTAGGTCCTTGTTATTTAGAGATTCAGCTGCTGTCAAGGTGATTTGAATGTCTTTAGGTAGTCTATCTAACCACAATGTCCTGATGAATGAAGCATCTAAAGCGTTGTCAGCAAGACGACACATCTCGGCGTAGAGCTCTGAAGGTTTTTTACCAGTAAGAGTTAATCCTGAGACCAATTTTCTGAAGCTACTCTCTTGAGACATAGCATATCGAGCAATAAGTGCATCTTTGATGGTCTTATATTTATCTTGCTCAGGTGGTCTGCTAATTATGTGCTCAATGGCAGTTAGGTGCTCTTGGTCTAACCTGCCAATGACTGCTTCGTATTTGCTTTGATCATCTACAACTTGCTTGCTGTTGAAGGTTGTTTCAATTGATGTGAACCACAGTTTGACATTTTCAGGCCAGAAACTTGGTAATTCTTTGCGTTCAATTCTTGCTACGCGATAAGCATATGGATTAGGTGGTAGATAAAATGGCAACTGACCAGGTGGTAATGCTGGTGGAAACCTCATTCTCACATCCCCTAATGTGGCTTGATTTACTGCAGGGTTAAACATACCGTACTGATAAGGTGTATGACCTTGTGGCACATGAAAATATCCTGGTTGTGATACTAATGGTGGTGCACAATCTTGATGGGTTGTCGTAGATGTCGAAGGAATACCTTGTGATGATGCTGCTGTTGTAGTCGCAGTGTCAACAAGCAAAAGTGAGTCTAGATTATCTTGATGTGATTGATCAGCTTCAGCAGTACCTGGTGCAGGTGGTTGAGGTGAATGTTGTAGATTAGGCATGATATTTTATCAGTTTTGAACGGTAAACAAGTATTTCTTGAAAACTTAATTGTTTACGTGTACGTAAAAAAAATCACAATGACCGCTCTGAACAAAAAGTGTCTTGCATACAAAGTTTATCACGTCGGGGTCACCAATTATGTGGGGACTAATGTATTGCCACATATATTTTTATTTATTTATTCAAAAAAACTTTAAACGTACACAAGAAAATTTTATAACAATTATTGTTGTTTTTCGTAACTAGCCAAATTTTAAAACTTAAAATCCAGCTTGCGGTTCCCCACAGCCTCCCTGCATCACAGTGGGACTCGGTATGCGTGGCGTGCGTCTGTATATGTGCTGGGGGCGAATTTGTCGATTTGGTTCGCAGAACTTGTCTACGACCGACTCAAATACCGTATGATTTATAGTTAAGGTTCTTTAACCTTGAAAGTCTGCAACATCTACGCGAGTGATCTCAAATACTTACTTTTTTTTTCTTTCAATTTTTATATACGATCTAAAACGAAACAAATTGCCATTCATTTGCTTCAGTTCTGTTTGAGATCTTAGAAAATAGCTTAAGGGTCCGTCGCCTCATATATTTAAATAAGGGTTCGCAAAAAAATGAAGATCACGAAGTGATGATTTATAGGCCTCGATTTCGATCTTGCACACTCTCTCGTTAATGTCTTTTTAAGGCCACCAATTGCTACGGTTATTTGGGCCTAGCACCAATTCAACTTTTTAATTTTTCAATTTTTATTAAGTAATCTAAAAATCTAATTGTGACTTTTACCCGCTGTCTATTAGACTTTGGAAACTGGGGCTTGTAATAGAGTATTCAAGGTAGCGTCATGTAAACAACGACATTGCTACATGCTCGGCTATTCTCTCGTTACAGTTTTTTAAAGTGAAACTTTTATTCTATCGCCCCGAATTTTTCTGGCCGTCTGTTGCATGTCGCATTATAGGCGGCCGCGGAGTAGGGGTAAAGTGAAAGGCGTTCGGAGTAGGCGCTCGGTAGAGCAGCCAAGGCCAATATGGCGGCGCCCATGGTTAGCATCAGCTGACCGTGTAGTATGTATAACACATAGTCAGTCTGTCATGCGGGCAAGTGCTGTACAGTGTTTACATGTTTTTATTCGTGTATTCATGTGAATATTGTTGCTTATAATTAATCGTGATGGATAAGTGTCTACAATCCAACGCCTACAATCCAATAAAAGTTTCACTTGCATCGGGGTTTCTTAAAACCACACAACTGTTTTTTTATAGAAATCTTATCTAAGAGTAGACAAGTAAAAAGATTCTGTTTTAATGAAAAATACTTGCAAAAAAGTGGTACGATTGTAAACGAAAACGTTGTCTTTTAGTGAATAACTCACAATGAAAATGTTTCTTTTATTAAAACGAAGTTTTCTTCCGCCCAATGCATTTTTCATATATTTATTTAAATACATTTTCAATTTTTCATATCACCTGACTAAATACATTTGAATATTTTTTTCATAGCGAAAAACCCAAAAGAAAATGAAATTACAAACGAAGATTTCGTAATAATTTTTATTGCACATACCGCTGAACTGCGATATGTGCCTTATTATCGCTTTGTGCATCAGAGCTGACTTTTATTCATAAAAGAAGTTATACCTAGGTTAATTTCGCACGAAATCCATTCAAATTGTAGCTTTTTGAATAGAGAAAATTCTTTTCTATAAAACAGAACCATTTTTAGATCGGATCGAGTTCACAATTACTAGTAAAATTGTAATGGAAAATCACGAACAGTTGTCGGCTGGTCTGTACGTATGTACGTCACGACTCTACAGATCGCAATTTTGGTCGGGTTGCCTTAGGTTATATTTTATTCACTTTGTTTACTATTAGACCATAACCCTATTTAAATTCACTAAAATGTGTTCAGTAGTTTAATTTTTATAAACAGTTTTATCTTATTATTTTTGGCAGCTAATAGTCAAAAAAACAAAAATTATTACTGTAAAGTGTAGTAAATTACCGTAGTGCTATATAATTTCTATACGACAATAACAGCGATATAGTGTGACGCGCGGTGACCGAGCAGTTACGACGTAAGGCTAGTAATGGCAAGGTGCAGAGAAATATCTCTGGCAAGGTGTCGGGTTCGATTCCCGCCAACATCAATGGAAAATTTTTTTTCTACTCAATTTTATTTTCACTTGATATTTATATATTATATATAATATATTTTTCATATATTTTTATTTTTTTTTTTAATTTTAGTTTTTTTTTAATAGTTTTTTTTTATTTTTAATCTATTTTCTCAATTTTTTTTCATACATTTTTATTTTTTTTTATTTCCAACCCACAAGTGGGGAATTGTACCTACTATAGTTTAGGTCAAAAATTACTTTTCCAAAATTTTACAATATCTTTCTGTTTTGAGGTCCCCCGAATCCAAAAAACATATTTTGGGAAAAACTCTGTGCGTCTGTTTGTCTGTTAGGCTGGGAACACGATACGGGTCAAACGGATGAGCGGATTGAAACCAAATTTTGGGAGGATGTTTGGTATGCAAATACGAAGTTGCCTTATTGTTCTTGAGGAAAATCGGCGCATGCGCAGAAGAGATATATGCTATAACGGTGTTTTTTATATAATAATGATATATTTTTCATAACGGCTTATGATTCTATTTATTTTTTCAAGAAAGTTTTGTTTAAAATTTTTTTTCTAAACTTTAGTTTCGGAAATAAAAAAAATCAGCCGCTCTTTTGTTTTATGGATCTGTCAGAAATAAACTAGCTGTAGGCATGCTTCGATTAATTTTTACAAGACGTGGAACATATTTCGTAGGTAACCATGGCAACGGATAGCAAATATCATATTGAATATTAGTCATTACCCGCGTCACATCACGCGATATCAAAAATTGTATTTTCTTTATTATAATCAAATGTCATTATTTTTGAAGTTGGAATGGTCCCGTCATTTATTAATACTACTTTAAAGGCATTAGGCATAAATACGGTTCAAACGCTGTACGTGTAATGATAAAACGCCACTTATTTGTGATCCAACAATGTGTATTATTATTGAGTGCTTGAGTCATTTCCTGAATATACTTCTCTATAAATTAAAAATATATATATATATATATATACCTATAATATTTAAATTGGGCTTCGAAGAATCATGTAAAATACATTTAAAATGATAATTTATTCACCGTCGCTGCCTTTATATGTGTACAAAAGTCTCAATGTTGAAAAAATATGTATACCCGTCCCTCCCACCAATTACGCCGACCTTCCCTCCACTTATACCCGTCCTTCCGCCGTAGACCCGTTCTTCCACCATATGCATTAGTTTTTCCGTCGGTTTAATTTATTTAAAGGCGCGTGCAGACTTGAGTCATTTTTTTATGTTATGAAAAAAATTACAAATTCGCTCGAAATGAACACAGCCTTAAAATAAAAATTCATTATAATTCACTATAATTGTTAAATTGATCGACGATACTTTTTTGAAAAAAAATCATGGGGTCAATTTGGAATATTTAAATATTTTAATTTGATGTAAAATTACAACGTTCTTAACTCTTTGAGACCATTTTTTAAGTTTTTGCACTACCTCTTATAAATTGCATGTCACATAGGTACTATACAGTGATTAAAAGTGATCCATTCCGTACTAGTACTGTAATGAAAAACAAAAACTGGTCGCCTTAAACTAATTCCATAATAAATTAATATTCATCGTCTGTAGCACTTGAACCTAACCCACTATGTGAAGTTTGCTCAAAAGTAAACTGTTAAAAATACTAAAAATGAAGTGAAAACCAGCTATTTCATAGAAAACTAGTGGTCCGGTTCGGCTTCGCTTGAATTTGTAGATTTCCACCGTATTTTCGTCGACTTACGTTGAAAAATTTGTCTCCACAAAAACGCTTTATTTTAACGCGATAATGTATAGAGCCTTGTTTATCCGGAAGGCCCATTCTAAATATTGGTGAAAAAAATTTTGAAATCGGATTCGTAGTTTCGGAGTCTACCTCCTACATCCAAACCTACAAACTTTACCTCTTTATATAATATTTTCACAGCGCATGCGATGTAAGGAGTTTTAAGTGTAAATTTTTTACACCTTGGGTTACATTATTGGTGTTTACGTAGAGATCCCTAATTTAACCCCATTAACAATATAGCCCATGGTACTCAGTGATAATAAGTTCGTTTCAAGCAGCCAGCGAACGGTTTCAAAACCGTCACCCGCATGCGCAGTTGGTAAAACAAAGCGGTTAGTGGCGATTTTAGAACACGTTTTACCTACTGCGCATGCGGGCGACGGCTTCGAAACCGTTCGCTGGCTGCTTGGAACGAACCTATTGTAACATTCTATTAGTGAAAGAATTTTTAAAATCGATCTAGTAGTTTTTGAGTTTACACATTACAAACAAAAATACTAATCTTTTCTCATTATGATATTAGTATAGACTAATATAATAATGAGAAATATTGTAGAGGATACATGCAAAAAATTTAGTATACATCTCGGGCGGAATGGTATTATCACTCGTGTGACTGTCAAAACACGCTGGCATTAGTTTTTAACCTGTCTTACACTCGTGACTAATATATTTCATGCCAACCTACATAAACTACTATTTCATGTCTTATATGTTAAAAACTCTCAAACTGCGTTGCATCGGAAGCACACGAATAAAAATAGGTGATACTTGTAACTTTTACAACAGATACACTTAAGAATAGCGTATATTACAAACCCCCAGTTCCATGCAGATATTAATTCAAGACCTGGTAAAATTGTCAATTGCATTTTCAGTGTATTATTAATAAAATATTTAATTAAGAGTATTCGTCCCTGCAAACACCCCCTGCACCCCTCATCACAAATCTTTTCCCCTCGCCTAAAAACGGTTCGCGCTCTCCCAACGCTATTTTTAAAGCTAGAGGGTTCTAGTAAACGCCAAATGAAAGACAAAGAATCAGACTACAGATCCTTCAGGCGAATTTTTTGAAAAAAGATTCCTGAAAAAACTTACAACCTTTTGAAAAAAATAATAAGTTACGTAATATTTCACACGTTGGCGAAACTGTTTTTCAAAAAATTCGCCTGAAGAATCTGTAGTCTGATTCTTTGTCTTTCATTTGGCGTTTACTAGAACCCTCTAGCTTTAAAAATAGCGTCGGGAGAGCGCGAACCGTTTTTAAGCGAGGGGAAAAGATTTGAGATGATGGAGGGCAGGGGGTGTTTGCAGGGACGAATACTTTTAATTTAAAATATGAATTGGTTATAAATTTTAATAACCCTACCTGTTGATGACTTTCATAAAAAGAAAATCTTTTTTTTTTTACTTCAATGTTATGCCGACAGGGCCAAAATCTCAAAATCAGCACGTAGAATATAGAAGTGTGGGGAGTACTGAAATATCTACAATTAAATTCCAGTCAACTTACTAATTGACGTCAGTAATTATTAGTGACTCTGTGTGAGACGGTCAAGTCCGGCGTATGTTAGTTCCAGTGTCGCGGTGGCCGACGTTACAAAAGCAGCCGAACGGGGAGAACGAGAGGGAAAGGTCCGCCGACGGCGTTAACGTCGCGTGCTGCTGTGCTCAGCCGTCGTCGTCGTCGTTCGCGAATTATACATACATAGGCACAGGCATACATGTGTCCTAACCACTTTTGTGTAGCCCACATTTATAGATTGTTCCAAAGTATATAAACCAACGAAAATTTATTGTGTGTACGTTTTAATGTGGAAGAATTCATATAAAACAATAGGCAGTCATTGAGGAGTGCCGACAGAAGTGAAAACTTAAAAAATAAATAATATCCAATTTTTAAACTGAAATATTGATACGAATATTATATATTATTTATATAAAAAAATTTGAAAAGAAGTTTGACCCTGCAGGCCATCCCTGTAACTTCCCGCTATTTTCGAGTTCAAAACGCTCAAAAATATATAAAATTTAGCAAGAAGTTTATTTTTTAGCTCTTCGAGCTCAAAAAAAAAAACACTGTTACGAAATTTTCGTTCACGATATCTCATGAACAAATAAGCCGATTTTGATGCGGTTTGCGGCGATCGACGCAGTTTTTTTAACCTAAGAAAGTAAATCATTACAAAAAAATCGGTTTGATAAGAATTTTACGAGTAATTATAAAAAATTACTTTTTTCCTAATTTTTCGTTCACGTTATCTCATGAACAAATGAACCAATTTTGATCTGGTTTGCGGCTATCGACGCAGTTTTTTTAGCCTAAGAAAGTAATTTATTACAAAAAAATCGATCTGCTAACAATTTTAAGTCATTTTAAAAAAACACTTTTTTACGATTTTTTCGTTCACGGTATCTCGTGAACAAATGAACCGATTTTGATGCGGTTTGCGGAAATCGACGCAGTTTGTTAAGGAGAAGAGCTGATTAGATTTTGGAATTAATCGGGTTAGTAGTTTAGAAAATATTTTACAAAAACAAATTTTTAAAAAATTTTTAAACTTGTTTTTTTAAGATTTCTCAAAATTTTTTGGGCTGAATCGTTTTAAATTTTCAGGAAGTCTAAGTTCACCAAGATCACGTCAGATGCCGCAATCCGCGTTTCAATCGGACACTCCGTTCAAAAGATATAAAAGGTTTACATACATACATACACACACACACACACCCCCCCACATACAGCCCTACGGACATCATCGCCAAAATAGTTTCAACAGCTTCCTAGGACCTCAAAACGTCGAGATCTGGCGAAAACTCGATTTTCGAAAAACGGGGTGAAACCAATAACTTCCCGATTTTTGAAAAAAATTTTTTTTTTTTTTTTAAAGCGAGAAGTTAAAAATTAACACATTTAGTACTGTCTTTTGTACTGCACAGTGACCCTACATTTGAACATTAAAAATAATATAATCAAACCCAAACACAATTTAAACAATGCACAGTATACACATTAAACTTCCCACGTAGTCAATTTAACTTTACTTATATACATAATGCTAATGCCTATTTGTAAACAGATATATGAATAAATAAATATTAAATAAATAAATATACACAGCACTAATGTTATAATCTTACAGTAATGAAAATTAAAGTTAAGATAGGCAAAAACTTTACGTAGATACGTTATTATAGTATAATGTATAAACTTTTTCTTATGTACCTACATACAGAAAAACAAATAACGATTTACATAGAAAAAATCGTTCTTCAAGCTAAATTTTTGTCAAGAGATGTGTAATCGCATTTAGATTCGAATACACAACCAAAGCTATCTATAACCTCAAAAATATAGAATATCGCATACGCTTTCGATAGGATAGAAGTAGAAATGTTCGAACTTATCACGACAATTGTCACTTCTGTGGCATTTAACCGAGTCATTATAGCAGAAATTTGGGGGGGGGGGAGTAGATATGGATATTGTAAATTATTATAGACACTCGTTAACAAAGGTCATAAGCATCGTGTGGGGTAGTCAAATAAGAATTTAAATAACTCAAAAACATAAAAATAAATACTTATTTTATGTCACCTTTTCCGTTTTTTCCTTTTTTCTAAACTAACTACACATCCATTTATTTATTGACTAGCTGCCAATTTAGATTTAATTCTTCTATCTCAAAACCACAAAATCATAACCAGGAGAACCAGCTTGAGGGTAGCGGTGGACCGATAACTGTCGCATGAACCAATATGGCGTCAGCTACTGGGTAACGCACACACGTTCATGGCTTACATGTGTGTAATGTCTGTGAAGACAACTTTGGTTACTATGACGAAAACAGATGGAAAGAACCGAAGTTTTCCCAGATAGTGATAACAACTTTAAATAAGTTTTTTAATTAATTGCTGAATTCTACTCACTTTGGTCGTTATATCAACTTGGTGCTCACTCTTTTCGCTCATTCGCCCGAATACGTTAATCTTTCGCTTAGCTCGTTCACTCTCTAACTTGGAATCAATAAGTATTATATTCGTACTTGGGCAAATCATGATTTGAGATCTAAACATTCTGCATGAAATAAGGGTCGGATGCAGAAAACCGCATTCAAATTAGTTTAGTATAGTGAATTCAGTCTAATTTACATCCGGGAGAACCGGGGCGGACAGTTATAATAGTTTTAAGTCTTCACCAAGAAATAAGTTATCGAATGGTAAAATACCGCATTCAAATCCGTTCAATAGTTCTCGTGTTTTAGCGAACACACATAACGACTGACAGAAGCGGGAACTTTGTTTTGTATGTGTAGTGATTATTTCATAAAAAAATCAATTTATAACTTTCTTGTAACATTCTGTAAAATAATCTAAATTTATCTTCGTCCTGTTTCAGTTCCCTGGTTACAACCAAATTGTCGTATTCACCAATTTTAGTGAAGTATGGATGCACCCAGTATCTCGTATACTATTCTCCTTGTTCTTCTTCAAAATTCTACTCCATCGCAATAACAAAACATTCTCTTCAACTGGTGACATCGCGAATACTGTTTTTACAGAGCGCGTGCTCCGCTCGCATTCCGATTTCCAACCAGGTCAAGCTGTCACTTATAATTCTCTTCTAATTTCTCATCACCAATAAATAATTTTGTTTTCTTTAACATTTAATTATGTTGCACTCGTACAATAAGTAAAATATCAGGGTCCAGAATTTTCCAAAACTGAATTATTTACATTATAGTGGAAAGCATACTAAACATCCAAGTCAAAAATATGCCAACAATAATATGTGGGTTATAATATTTCGCGGGAATTTTAAAAACACTTAAAGAAAATTGAATTCAAATGTAGTGTACGAGAGTTCCTCAAATAACGTGCGTGGGGGGCTTTTAATGCAATATTTTTTACACAGTGAAAAGGGAGGTGTGCAGAGAGAAATTCCCCAAATAGTGTGAGTAGGGAGGCGTTAGCGCGATGGGGAATTATTATTCTGGGAATTTTATATCGGAGATGTTTTGCAGAGACGATTTTCGTGGGATATTTTGTCAAGGAATTTTTTCCAACTGAGGAATTATTGTTCTAGGATTTTTATGTGGGGAATGTTTTTGCACGAATAAGTTTCCTGCGATATTTAGGTACTCAGCCTAATATAGTAACATCTATTTGCAAGGGTGTACGTAGAATTTTGTTCAGGGGGAGGCAAGGGTTATGAGAGTAAACATAGACATCCGCTGTTCTTGTACTGGTCATCAAAGATAGTCCAAACATTCTCGGTGCAATTTGGGGACTTTTCAGGCGCTAAAGTTCAATATCGTAAAACAAAAGGGGATTAGTATGAAGTAAGCTTCATGAATGTTCACATTCTATCCCATTATTTGCTCCTCTGTTTTCCCTTGTGTACACCCATATCTGTTTGTATTAAAAGTGGGAACATTGAACAATTTTTACAATTATTTACGAAATATAATTAGTATAGAATATGTGCATTAAAGGAGAATGTAGAGGTAGCTAACAGTTTTCATTCATGGTTGCAGAAATGATAACTGAGCGACAACCCATACTTGATATTTTATATTCATTTTTGAAGATGAATGTAAAAATTAACAATTTTTTATTTATTTTAGTACTAATATACATGTAATGTATTTGATTTCAACCAACATAATATGTATTGACTTTACAATTTACATGTTTAGAAAATGGGCTAACTCAGAAAACTTCTCAAAAGCGTGGTGACGATTTTAAAGTTGTGATAATGAAAAAAAAATGTTTCTGTAAAATTGGGCACTGTATATTAATGAGATCTCGTCTAAAAATGCAGACAACAGATATAGGAACTAATGCTGGGTTGCAGAAAGTATTGTCAGAAAATCTGATTTAATAATGGAATTAGATTCTCCATAAGAAAAGCACTGTAGAATTTTAAAAATCCATTCTGCTAGAAAAATATTTGATCGATTAAAATAATATTTTTGTTAAATTGTGTATACATGCTAATGATGTGCCGGATCGTTAAAAATGTATATCCGCGGATACGGATATTTGGTTTCAAGATCCGCGGATACGGATACGGATCTTAACTTTCTTAGAGTTCCGCGGCGGTAAATATTGCACATCGACCTTTGGAAAGAGACTATCTGTTATGGGAAAAAGTTATTGACCTCTTTAAGAGTTAACTCACGTAATATATTGTCTCTTTCCAAAGATCGATGTGCAATATCTCATTATAAAGATATTTTTTAGTACCTTTGAGTTATGTACTATTGGTATGGTACTCACTACGATAAATGTTTGCAATATAAAGGTGCCAAATATGATTTTAAAAAATAAAAAATAATCTGAATGGAATTTAACAGTTTTTCATTATTACCTAATCACCTATATATATAAAATGTCATCTATGAATTGAAAATTAATAAGGTAAAAGATCCGCCAAAAACTAACGGATACGGATACGGATCTTTCTTCTCCCTCGGATATCCGCGGATACGGATACGGATATCCGGCACATCACTAATACATGCATAGTTTTTTCAACAACTTCGAAGCAACAATTTTCTACGCATTTTGAACAGTGATCTTTTTCTATATAGATCAATCGTTAGTTTTTCTGAGTACAATATAGGTAGTGTTATATGCTCCTGCATGTATTTAACTGTAATTATATTATCACAATCTGAGGCAATTGTCAAATCATTTTTTTTGACAGTGATTTCTGCAACCCACCATAAAAGTGCTAGAAGTTTAATAATAATATATTTTTTTTTAAAAAACACTCAAGGAAAATTTGTCTTGTATTGAACAGAAAACTAAAACGAATAATCTCGCCTCAAAAACAAAAATACTCGCATGGTCGGTGAGTCGGTACCATCAAATAATATTTCGGCTACGTAGGCCTTCGTCTCCTGCAGGCTGCAAAACAGTTGAACACGGCGGAACAGTCGTTTATCGATCACACTCACACAGTCGAATGATATAGAGTCTGTTTCACTCTCGTCGTATACGCTTGTTTCACTCACTCTCTCGGTCCGTTAAACCGCCCCGTTATAACCCCAGTAGGATAGCAAGACCATGTATATATAGAGTCGACTGGAGAATCTGTTCTCAAGTGAATCGAAAATGCGTTTTCCTCTATTGATACACCGAATTGAATTAGGGGAAAGTTATACCAGCGAACGCATTAGTGAAGTCGGTCAATAAAGCAGTCGATTTTCTAGCATACTCCCAACGATGCATCGGTGGAAACTAAACAGAAGGCAGTTACATTTGATTTTTTTTCTTACCTATAGGTATGCTGGACTACAGGAAGCATTGTCAAAAAATCAAATTTGACAATGAACTTACAGTTTTTTCTAACAATTTCCACTTTGAAACAACATTTTTCTACGCATTTTGATCAAAATTTAGCTTCAAAATCGATCTTTTTCTATGTAGAGCAGTCATTTGTTTTTCTGTAAGTATAGGGTGTTTTTTTAGAGTGATAGAAGTTTCGATCGGGATAACTGTGATTTGACAGAAGGTAAAAACCATGTTGTTTTGACATTTCTGTTCAGTAAGTATTGACAAATTATCATGGAAAGACTCACGCCGCAACAGCGTTTAGAAATTGTTGAAATTTATTTTCAAAATCAGGGTTCTATTCGCCAAAGTTACAGAGCACTTTGTGAACTTTATGATTTATATAATCGTCCATCAGAGCAGCTTATTCGTCGAACTATCAATAGATTTCAGGCAACATTTTTTCTACTCGATGCAAAAACAACAAGATAAAGAATTGCACGTACACACAGAAGAAAATATCGGTGCTGTATATGCTAGTGTTAATGAAGATCCAAATTATTGTCTATTCGTCGACGTTCACAACAAGTTGAACTCTGTGCATCCACCACATGGATAATTTTACGTAAAGACCTTGGTCTACATCCATACAAGATCCAATTGGTTCAAAACCTAAAGCCACTTGACCATAATAAGTGTCGTTTGTTTGTTGATTGGGCCCTAGAACTGCTTGAAGTTGATCCACTTTTTTCTCGAAAAATTGTGTTTAGTGATGAAGCTCATTTCTGGTTGAATGTCCTCGTAAACAAGCAAAATTGCCGTATATGAAATATTTTCTTTAGGGTTATGTGAAATCATTGGTTTATGTTGATAAATCAGAAACAATAAACGCTTTGGAAGCCAACATAACTCGTGTTATTAATGAAATAAGGTCTGAATTACTCGAAAAAGTGGTCAAAAATTGATCTGAACGAACGCGGTTCCTCAAAGCTAGTCATGGTGGACATATGTCGTAAATTATTTTTAAAACTTAAATGTCATAAAATTACCTTTCAAATAAAAAAAAATTGTTTCAATCTTAATTTAATTAAATGTTTATTTCAATTTAAAGTTCTATCGATCAAAAAAACACCCGATACAATCTAGAGTTCTACATGACAGGGAGTTTTACAACTCCTCCTGCATTTGTTATTATATGGTCAAAAAAATTTTGACAATATTTTCTTAAACTCATTATGATGCGTATAACTTATTAGCTGTCTAACTCTGTTATGAAGTAATATAAAATACGCTTGTGGATTTTTAAGGTATTAATCATTTGATTATTACAAATGTAGAAAGAAAGGGATTGATGCCAAAATGTGAACACGAGTCTTGTGCTAGCGTCACAAGTAATATACTGTTCGCTGTACGAAATACGAATCACGTGACAGCCTGTACATTTCCGTTAAAAAGTTACGTTTTTTGCAAATTATGTATTTTACTTTTCTTCCGTTTACACATAAAATTTAGACTCGTTTCTCAAAAACTGTGTTCAATTTTGTGTTCGGTCCTTGCGTACTGCAGCGCCTCTAGCGGCTAAATCGATAAAAATTATCCTCGATTTTAGATTCATCTCCATTTTACTTTTTATTAATATTTTTCCATAGAATCCAAGGTAAATTTGTTAATAAACTGGAACTGAAGACAGCAAATTTTAAAAAAGACTAGAATTTATATGACTCTCGTCTGTCTATCACAAATCCCTATTTTAGATATAGGTTCAAATCTTGGGAGTTGGGAATAACCGAGCATGTAGCGATACCGTTGTTTATATAGCGTTTCCATTTCACCTCTGTTATAAGCCAGCAGGTTCCAAAATTAAAATCCGACAAGATTTTCGATGTGTTACAAAAAAAGACAATAAAATATACCTAAGTAGAAATTGTCAATAGACGTCGATAATAATCTTAGCGGTTGATGCCCTTAAAAAAATTCTGATACCTAACTAAAAAAGTGTCCGTTGGATTTTGACATGTATGTCAAACGTTTAAATTCTTTCTTTAGATGGACTAGTGGCAACTAAGGTGTCTGTTATTAACAGTTTGTGCTCACTCATTCTTATATTAGATAAAATGTATTTTTTATTGCATATTTTTAATATTCGTATTTATTTATAACTTTGTATTTATTTAATTAAATACAAAACTATTATTTAGCCGCTAAAAATGTAAATGAACAGTACTGACATTTGAATGACAGACATTTCAGTTACTATAGTAGAATAGAAATCTGGTAGCTCTCTTTGATTGAACTTACACTTCAAGAATTCGTTACAGTTAAAGTTTCCGTCATAAAACGGAAAAACATTTGACGTAACAATCGGTGCCGATCCAACCCTAAATGAATCCGGTGAACAAAAAATTTCAACCTGGACTACCCGATTACGAAATTCGAATTAATTCGGCAACTTTCCTCCAGAGCGCGCGACTGCAAGACATTTGTAGGTAGGACATAAGCCGTGAGGCAGTAAAACTGCCGTAACAGTAGTATTAATGTACTGAATATGGCTACATAACAGAGTTCAATAGGGGCCGACCTATACGCGACTTGCAATATTTTCGTCAAATTTTACATCTGCAATTATTTTATACAGCCGTCCTAAAAAGAAAAGTCATATCGTCGTCGTATAACGATGCGTTAAATGTCTTCGTCAGGTCATGTTATTAGACGCCACCTACAGTTATTGCCATAAAGATAAAACCAGAGAACTGGAGGAAGAAAGTAAGCATTTTATAAGCCAACAGAGCGTTCATAGGATTGTTTTTGTTTATATAACAAACCCCCAGTATACCCAGGTTCTGATCTATGAACTGGTACTTGTCGGGAATCTTTGTTTTGAGGTCACCCCAACAGAGATTTATTTAGACCTAGCACCAATTCATATTTACAATTTATTATTCTTTTTTTTAATAACAAATTGAAAATCCAGTTCTCAGATTATATATACCAAGATTCTAGAACCGCCAGACCTAAGTCATTTTAGTACTGCTAAGATTTTATCAATAAATGCATAATATTTTGTTGAAAACGTATGTCATTTTGCTAGTGACCCTTTTGCAGATAACAGGTAAGTACTAAAGGTGGGTGAGGCAAAAGTCCCGGAACGGTTGAATATCTCGCATACTACGCATCATATCAAAAAAAAAAAATACGTGTCAAATATTTTTCGCAAAACTATTTTTTGATACCACACATGACTCCCCACCCCCCACCCAGTTGGTGGGGGGAGGGGCAACTTTAAAATTTTAAATAGGAACCCCTATTTTTTATTGCAGATTCGGATTCTACGGGAAAAATTACATACAATTGATGTAATTTTTCCCGTGGGTTTTAGGGGTTGAAAAATATTTTTGGGCCCGAAAATACCAAAAAATTTTTCCGAATCGTTTCAAAATTGAAATTTAACCCTTTAGTAATGATTAAAATGTGCTACCAAAATTTTATTAAAATCGGCCCGACAGGACCAGACTTAAAAATTTTATGAAAACGTTAGTTTGTAGATATGGATTTATTTAGTGAAGGGTGAATTTAATTTGTTGTATTGATAGTAATATTAAAATAAAAAAAAAAATTACATACAATTGATGTAATTTTTCCCGTAGAATCCGAATCTGCAATAAAAAATAGGGGTTCCTATTTAAAATTTTAAAGTTGCCCCTCCCCCCACCAACTGGGTGGGGGGTGGGGAGTCATGTGTGGTATCAAAAAATAGTTTTGCGAAAAATATTTGACACGTATTTTTTTTTTTTTATATATGATGCGTAGTATGCGAGATATTCAACCGTTCCGGGACTTTTGCCTCACCTGGTATAAATCGTACTTACCTATACGGTAAAGTAATACCGCTCATGGTTTTCCTATTATATGCTTTACATGGGGCCTAAATTTTACCAGACAATTTAAAATTCGTAAAAAATGAGGAACCTACGTTATAGTAATACTCTTGAATTTTAAATATATTATTTGGAAGACTATTTTAAGACCTTTTTTAAGCTGCCAGACCAATCCGGAGGGTGTAGCCTCGTGAGACAAGATTGTAATACGGTAAAGCCGAAAGTTCTACTATTGTTGTCGTTGCCATGTTTTGTCCCAATCGCATGCAAAGCCACGGGTAAAGGCTAGTGTTAAATAAAACTTCTTTGTAAACTGGCATTTCTGCCCATCGAACAGTTTT
This sequence comes from Xanthostigma xanthostigma, assembly GCA_963575645.1. Lineage (NCBI taxonomy): Eukaryota > Metazoa > Arthropoda > Insecta > Raphidioptera > Raphidiidae > Xanthostigma > Xanthostigma xanthostigma. The sequence continues at coordinate 29,188,217 of OY754467.1, read as the reverse complement.
TAATTGTTTTATTGTTTCATGGCATTCTTGGTAATAAAATATCCAATTAATTGCAGACTGCATAAAAATGCTGAAAAATTAAAAAAATGAAATAGTAATGACACATCTGTGGTCAAAAAGCTACAATTAAAAATTGTATGTATATGCGGACCGCTGGAAAAAAACCTCTTGTGTTTTAAATATTTAGAATATTTTATTATACTTATACCTATGCGTATTTTGAGTTAAAAATCAAAAAAAATTATCTATATAAGCGGAGACAACTTTAGACACATTTGCGATATTTTATAATCTCTAAAACAGAGATAATCAATCTTTGCGAGCATAGTGATCTTTCCTGGAAACAGGAAGCTGGATCAAGAGCCTGACCTATACAAAGTGCGCAACGTCATTATTTAAGTTTCGGGTACAGACCGTCACCCGGCCCCCCGGACTCAGTGATCCGTGAACGCCATGTTCATTATCTAACCTCGAAACGACGTCCGAACAGTTTGAACATTGCGGTTATATTGTCTGGCATCGGCGCTCACACAGACATAGCGAAGGGACGGGCAACGACCAGTGACACAATTCGCACACCGTATTCGAAGTAACTTTTATTTTTTAAGACCACCAGTACTAGGATTATTTAGGCCCAGTGACAATTTATTCGTTTTCAATTTATACATTCAGGTGAAAAAAACGGTTATTTGTAATATTTTTATTACGTTTTAAGCTACATAGCTTTATTTTTAGTTCGATGTTAGTAATTTATTAAGAAAACTGTAAGTATAATTATATAGAACTATTTTTATAGGTAATGAATTAAAATCCAATTGATAAAAAATAAACCGTGCCGTCTTTTTCTATTCTTTTTCTCGTATAAGTTAATTCAAAACGCGTATTTTTCTATTAAATGGCATGTTTCGCTCTCTAGATCACTCAATAGTACCGTTTCTGTAACGCTAGGTGGCACCACGAATTTCATCTAATAAAATAAAATAAAACTGTCAACCTTATATACCTTACGTCATATTGTGTCATAACTTTTCTTGTGCGCTTAGTGTTCGGCTGCGTTTTTTTTTCTTTGCAACGCATTCCAACATTAGAATTAAAAGTTTACAATAAATAAATCGTGTTTTGATATTAACCAAACAATAGTTTGTTTTTCACATAGGCGTTTTAGCTCTAAACATCCTACTGATTGATTTAGAGAACGAAACATGAGATATAAATAAATTGAACGATTGAGCGAAGCTCGATCATAATTATATCGACCATTAATCCAAGTTTTTTATTCCATTAAATGGCATAGGGAAGGGGAACCAGAAGTGTCCACCCGTGATCTCTTCAATTCATATTCAATTTCCACTTTATGAGGTAATATGACGTAAGGCATAAGTAAGATTGTCAGTTTTATTTTATTAGCTGAAGTTTGTGGAGACACCTAGCGCTATAAGGAACGGTATTACTGAGTGATCTAGAGAGAGAAACAATCGATATAATTCTGATCGAGCTTCCCTCGCCAGTCGCCTTCGACGAGCTTGCTCGATCGTTCAATTTTGTGATTTACCGAAAACTGTCTTATGTAATTCTGATAAATATAGTTCAGTGGTAATTCAGTTACTACAAATATTCTTGATTTTTTCAAATGTTTTTGAGCGATATTTTATGAGATTGTGAGGAGGGAGCAGCGATTTTTAAAATATATTTGGAATAAATGCTGAGAAAAATGTACATTAAAGAAATAAATTAGGCATATATTTTTAGACTCGTAAACTTTCATTTTACACCCAATACGGTAACTCTAAAAACAAATGTTTCCCTCCTTCCATCAAAACTGTCCCCCAAATATGAAATTCAACCTTTCATATTTTATGTCTGTGATTAAGCCACTACTTTCTACAACTATACCAAATTTAAACTTTCTATGCCAAACGGTCTTTGAGAAAAAAAGGGATATATCTAACAGTTACCAAGTTTATTCCAAAAGTATTCTGGTACAAAGTAAAACCATTTGATTGAAACTAAATGAAAATAACGGTCGAGTTTCGGTGTGAGAAATTTAGTCGGGTTTTAATTTCTTTTTTTAACGATATACCGTTGAAGATTTAAAAAGTGCAAAGAACTCAATGTATTATAAATAATCAATTATAATAATAACAGAAGAAATAAACACAAATTTCAAAAACAAAAACGCTTCTTGCCTTATAATATTTTCGACGTAGAAAAGTTCTATAAATTGATATTTTTCCGAAATTCGAAACATTTCAATCATAAAAATTTACATTTAAAATTTTCATTTAATCTTTGCTAAAAAGACTTGCAAACAATAGGGTTGATATCTACGTTGCAAATACTTAGATTACGAAACAATTTTTTAATAATTTTTCGCAAGCTTTTTCTGTAACAAAAATATTCCAAAAAGTGTATATTTGTTAATTAAATTTTAAATGGCATAGATAATAATATTCACCTTTGATTGGCTGACAAGATCTACTGTGTCAAATCGAAAGCAAAACAAAAGGAAAGTAATTGATATACATATCTTTCTATATAGATACAGAAGTGTGACTGTCTTCTGTATCATTATAGTATTTACAACATATCGATAGTTAATGTCCAAAAGGCATAAGCAACATTTTATAAATAAAATTATCGACCAATTTTTCAGACTACTTAATAAAAAATTGTTTGTTATTATTTTTTCATTATTTTGATAATCATAAATAATTTTGAAAGATTGTATAAAAAGCGAATTAGATTTTAAATATTAATTATTTTCATTTTTTAGATCAATTCTGAAGAAGGTCCAAATCCGGATTGAAACGTTAATGTATTAATTTTACATTTTTTGTTAATATATTGTCTGAAAAATTGGTCGATAATTTTATTTATTGAAGAGTTCTAAGCAGACGTTAATCAAAGATTTCAACATTTTATAAATTTTACACCAGAACAATAATATATTTTTAACAAAAAAATTGAACCGACTTCACACTAAAAAGTAAAAAATAATTCCGTATTGAAATGTTTTGGAGTCGGTGTAGTTCTCGGAATAGATTTCATTTTGGCTGACACCGACTCCAAAACATTTCAATACGGAATTATTTTTTACTTTTTAGTGTGAAGTCGGTTCAATTTTTTTGTTAAAAATATTTTATTTTTCTCTTTTTAGTGTTAATCTAACACTAAAAATCGGTGAACATACATAAAAAACATTATGCGTTTCTTTGAAATTTGAGAGTTTCCCTCGATTTCTCCGGATTCCACCATCAGATCCTGACTTGGTTCCGATGGGACCACCTCTGAGGTGCACTCTTTCGAATAAAAAAAAAAATTTGAAAATCGGTCCATAATTGACGGAGAAATCGGTGAACATACATTAAAAAAAAAAAATATATACAGACGAACACAGAACCTCCTCCTTTTTGTTGAAGTCGGTTAAAAAAACATTTTAAGGGGTCCTATACCTATTCGTCTTTCGATATTTGCTTGTTGTTATTATGTTTATTATTATTATTATGTTTATTACCCATAATATTATTATTGAAGCGTCATGGTTAGACTATTTTAGTGTAAAACTGTCATTCGGCAATTTGCCGCTTAGGCAGTTTTTCAAAACCAATAGCAATTTAATACGTCATCCCACGCACATGTCATTTTATCAGAGTGTTTCGGAACTGATAAAATAATAATTCAAGCATAAACACAATTTTCCAAAAAATGTCGTTTAAGTTTTTTAGCACATAAACCCTCGATATAGGTATTTGCAATTAAAAGGGAGAGTATAAGAACGAAAAAGTAGGTTTACATTACCTTTGAGGAATAATATGCACTGTTCAGTGCTCAAAATTATTTTGATATTTGATAGGTGGGACGATCCCGTTTCGCCCCAACCCTAGAGCGGCATGCATACAAAATACGTACATGCACCAATTACTTGTTCAATGTCCAACAGTCGACATTCAAGTCCATTATAAAGCTATACGTGCATTGTTGGCTCCATAATATAATATTACGTAATTATAATTATGTGTGTACAATGTCTTGTCAGAACGGTGATAAATGAGTTGAGTCGATTTAAGGAAATTCTTGAAGCTCTACAACGTCCGTTATGTAAAATATGCACCTATTAGTTGAATACCGTTATTTGACTGTTAATGCTCGTTATTAATTGTTGAAGAGTAAAATTATATGGTCGTTTCACCCCGAAAGAGCGAAACCTATTTCAACATACAATTACTTTTGGAACGAAAACAACATTAATCACATTATTTTGTTTGTTTTTTGGTATTTATCTACTTAACTCGACGCTGGTACTGTAGTGAAGTAAGGCAACACACTCCGTAAAAAATAAAGTAAAAATTCTACTACACGTTTTTAAGGATGCTTTTTATATTCTTTTTTTAATAAAGGATTTATGATTCCGTGAGAAATAAAAAACTATTAATTCATAATTTCAATTTATTATTTTTTAACAATAAATACAAAATCTTTTTAATTCTTTCACTTCCCGGATTAGAAACTGGAAACTAAGGGCTTGAGATATGGACATTGGATATGTCATATAAACGACGACAGCGTTACTTGCTCGGCTATTTTCAAACTCTATACCCCCTTCTTTTTGTATAAATAAAAAACATTGGACTTGGGACTTTTAATCCAAGCGGTCGACGTAAAAAATGGTTCCGATTTTGTAGAGAATGAAGCTTTCAGAAAAGATGGCACATATAGTAACTTCAATCATTTGCCTAGGCAACCCTGAGAGAACCTGATCCGACTACGGGAAACACAATTTCCGGTTTTCATTTTGATGTAGTTAGGTACTAGTCCCGTAGAGTTAGAGCATTTAATTTTTATGAATTTGTTGGTCGGTAGGTAAAGCTTTTTAGGAATATGTGTGTACCGATAGTAGTAACAGTGAATAATTCTTGTATCTATATAAAAAGAGTTTTTTAATCAACTCCACATTTACTATCAACAACTGTTGAGGTATATTTTTTTGTACTTTAAACTCAATCGGAAGTGTACATGCATTTTTTTTCAAATGGCAATACATACTTTTTTGTATTTTCGAAATTTTTATTTTTTTTGCTATAAATCTATATAAAATTTGCATTAGGTTACATAAGAGAATATTGGAGAAAAACGTTATCAATTTATTAATTAAACGCACACAGTAATAATTATAATTTTTTATAGTGCACCACACATGTGTAAATATATTAATAATATTCAAATCTTTGATTAACGTCTGATTAGAACTCTTCAATTAATTATTACTGTTTGTTTAAATAATATATCGATAACTTTTCTCGAATATTTTTTTATCTAACTTATGAAAATTTTATATGAATTTATAAAGAAAAAAATGTATATATTTCGAAAATGTAAAAAAGTATATGATGCCGTTTAAAAAAATGCATGTTGAGTTTGAAGTACAACAAATATATAACCCCAGGGAACCCTTGAATCTTGTACAGAAATAGACTATCGCATATTATAGAACGAGAGTCCAATGGATCTCCGAATAGACTAGTTCATGGATATTTGGGAAATTTAAACCCTGCTTAACAGAAAAATACAATAATTGACAGACTGGAGTGGGCCGTACCGTCAAAAAGAGGTAACTTCCGGTCACCCAAAAAAAACGGTTATCCTATGCATCTCCGAATAGAATGTTGTTTACTTTATTTTGAAGTTTACGTTCTTAACGTGCTTAAACTCGGTAGGTTGGCGGGTTCCGGTGGGTCGAAACCCTCGCCAACCGCAATTGAATTTTTAAATGAATTTTTTTTATTACATAAATGGAAAGATCACATACAAGTTTTATAGCAGAACTACATTTATTTTATTTTTTTACCTCATAATTAAAAAGTTATATGGAATTTAAAAACACTTTTTAGCTAAGTTTATTTTGTGTACATGTGTATATTATACGTATTATTAAACTCACCATGGATACAAAGCCATAGAAACATTACGACGTCATCGAAACTTAGTTAAATGCCATTTCAATCCTATTCGGTTATGAGGTAAGAATACCTATTTCGCGAATCAACTTTAAACGCGGTTGGCGGGATCGTCGGCCCACCGGAATCCGCCAACCTACCGAGTTTGAGCACGTCAAGAACTTTAACTTCAAAATAATGCGAGCAGTTGAACTGTCTGTGCTTAGCAGCCTACATACTGTACAAAGCCCACTGGTTAGACGATTCATTTATTGTGAGGCTTACAGGCTAGAGTGCCAGACACTTCTTACGTACTTATAGATACTATTACATCGGGACTCGTATTTAATTCGAATTACAGAGTTTAAATAATTCAAGCTATAGAGTCTTTTGAGTTTCAGAGGAAAGCCGGGTTAATCAATTTTTTGTTGTGCGTGAAAATCCTCAAATATATCGGTTGTATTGGTCGTATCTGGATTACAGTAAGTTTTTTTAGGAAAAAAGATTATACGTGCTTAATTTCGACTTAATACATTCACAATTATCTGTCTCGGACACCTTGTATACAAAACTTTCTTATCGTCACAACATCACAATAAAAAGATACGTTGAAAAAACCATTGGCAACAACAACCGACGTTTCTTTTGTTCGCCATTTAAACTGTCAACAAATTCCGCTCACTTCAGTTTAGAAACCGACGACTGACCGACATCATTGCCGTCGCGTTTATCGCTATTCGCTGGCGAAGACGGCCTTCGGGCCTTCTCGATCCAGTCGATGGAATTGCCGACGCGCAAGTAGAACTCAAGTCTCAGTACACCATGGACATAGGGTACACCGACTCCGCCGATGAAATGACGCTGGCCGCACACGCTTATTAATTATTGCTTGCCGAAAATTTATTATAATTATTTGCGGCAAGCAAATAATGAAAAAAAATAATTATTATTCATTTTCTTTTCATATAGCCAAATAGGCAAGAAATTATCATACTATACAAATCTCAAATATTCAACAGCGGGAAATGAACGGGATTAATATGAATTTTCACACTTTATTTCATATTTCCTCCTGGAATTAACTTAGCTATCCTACCCTACCCACTCTTGCGTACGCTCATGGATAAATTCTCATTCTTATTTATGCAAAAATGTTAACTCCGCAAACCCCACTAGAATTTCTTATGGAGACTTGATATTCAAGTGATGCTTATCGATTTTAATTAAATTAAAAAAAAACATTTAACTTTTAATACATTGCTCATTTTTTTTCGGGTTATTAATGTAGACGAGTGCTAGAAATAACTTCAAATATAACTCTGATTTCAATAAAGATTTGAAGTGACGTCGTCGGTATACAAATGCACTCCGAATCTTGCACGTTTTTGTAAACGAGACATTAAATGAGCACCTAACGGGGTTTTCTAAATGTCGATGCCTTTGATTCACTGCAATAAAAATAATTAACAGCTGGCGAAGGTCGGTTACAGAAGACAGTAAAACTTGACTTCTCACTTCCGTAACATTTTACTCTCTAGCAAAAATTTTGGTGAAAGGAGGCAGTAAAGATATTCACAAATCAATAACTGATTGATAACTATAATACGTTTAAACTTACTTGGTGAAATCAGAATAGAAAATGCGCTGTTCCACTCTACGTTCTCGTACTCATTGCATTCTTCGTTCGTCATAATCAGAACGTGGATCCGCATCCAACAAAGTTTTATCACAAAAATAAGTAAGTAACCAGAAGCATAAATCGGAAACAAATTCGTCTCCTTGGTTCCAAGTAATAGATGCAATTTTATTACTTTTCCACAGGCATACCTAATTAATTTATATATTTACATATTTATATATAGGGTGGGCCAGAAAGGCGTGCGATTTTAAAAACACTCTTGCGTTTGAACCTTATGAGAGGGGGCTGCGCGGGTGGTGGGGTTGAGAAGCTCGGTTCTCGGAAATTTAGTCGCCATGGATCGATGATATCGATATTATCGGCTGATCGCTTGCGAGTCGATAGTCCAGGATTACGTTGAACTGAAGCTCTAACTTGTTCAATTGTGTCTTCCGTTCTTGTTGACCTGAGCGTCCCGCAGGCTTCTGTTTGAGAACCGAACCAGTTGCTTCGAACTTTCTGACCCACAATCGAATCACACTTTCTTCGCTCCGGTGAAGTGATCCATCGCGACTAAATTTCCGAGAACCGAGCTTCTCAACACCACCACCCGCGCAGCCCCCTCTCATAAGGTTCAAACGCAAGAGTGTTTTTAAAATCGCACTCCTTTCTGGCCCACCTTTATAATAAAACAAGTAAAATAAAATGTCTAATTAAAATTAAACACGACTCATAAGAACAAGCCGCTGCAAACCTTCCAACACTGGAGACGGTACAGCACAGGCCGTTTCAGGATAGAATCTAGGTCAGAGGTCCCCGAACTTTTTTGTCTCGTAGACCACTTGCCATGTTTTTCGATTTTGGGTAGACCCCCTGCTTAACTGATATTGATTTTTTGCAAATTCATTAATTTCAAATGTATTTTTGACAACCGGTATAGTGCTACTCAATTTGAACGATTTAAATTTATAACGGTAGTGAAGTGTAGTGTGAAATGTTTAGTTTTATACATTTATTAATTAGATTCCAATTAAACCGAATCAAATTAAAATTTACTTTCTGTTACATAAAATAACTAAGCAAAAAATAACTGCTTTTAGTGTGAGGGATGAATCTGATGCTTTAATAATAAATTTTCAACGTTTGGCATCAATTTAGTTAAATCTTAAATCTCCTCGGTTAACGATGTCTAGTTTGTTTCTTTTTTTGTTAGGAGATTCACTATCGTTGACCCCCATTTTCATTTCATGGACCCCCATTTTTTTCCCCGCTGACATGGACCCCTTTCAAATTGTCGTCGACCCCTGGGGGTCGATATAGACCACTTTGGGAATTACTGATCTAGGTTAACCTACTACGAAAGGAAGGAATAAAGCGCCTAATAGAGAATTGTACTTCTGGTCATTTATTTATTCTTAAGGTTTTGTTGTCTACTTTGGTGCACCAACCAATAATTCAGCATGACGATCAATACATATTTGACTCCAAAAATATCTCGCATTAAAAAATACACAACAATAAACAAGCTACGTATTTCATGCGGCGATGCTTCCGTACATCATCCGCTGTAATTTCCCTGTAAACTGTATTAGCCTCTTTAGGCGAATTACAATATTATATTATTCATGTCTAAAATGCATATAATAACTTAAATAATCATGAGGACTTTGGACAAAGTAGTTACGCTATCACAGTAATTAACGACGTGTCGTTTTTATTGTTGGCCTAGCTACTTTTCCCAACGTCCACGACCTCGTGATTATTTAGTTTTAAGTACTATACCTATAAAAATCTTAATATATAAAACAAAGTCGGGTTAGTTACACCATTTATAACTCAAGAACGGCTTAACCGACATTAAAAAATTTTTTTTGTTCGATTTGTCACCTACGGTCGTTCGATTTTTGAGTTTTGGCTCCAGAGGGGAGTAATAAAGAAAAAAGGCTTATTACTCGCTCAATTTAAATCAGATCGGTTCTAAACCTGTCTTAAACGAAAGAGGAGAAAATTTTACTTAGATTTCGTACAACAGAATCTGCCCAAACAGTTTTTTTATACTCATTTATACAGTATGTAAACGCGTAAGGTGCACATAGGGAAATTAGCATTGGGAAAAAATACTTGGATCAGAGTTAGCCATGACTGCATTAATTGTTATTTCTATTGAATTATCGTGGTAATCTTGAGCACTTTTATTTTATTTTGTTCTTATTTTTATTTTACTTGGCTTTTTTAATAATAAAAAGCTCTTATAAATCATTATTTTAATTTTTTTGTACAAAAATAAAACAAAAAAACAACTCCATCTGTTTGGAAACATTTCATTCAAAAGTTGTCTGACTGGTATGACGTATGCGCGTTGGTAATTCAGTGACCCAATGTCTTTAGGTTCAACTCGAATAGGCGGAGATATTTGATCTCGCACCATATTTAAGTATTTTTGGGAATTTAATGTCCCATTAATAAAAAAAAGTCCGATTATGTTGTAATCATTTGAATATTTTCTTCGGTAGTATACACATTCATTTTGCAAAAGAATATTATCTGTCAAATTGAAAAACAAGATTTCAAGGCTCACTCTGATCCAGTCATTTTTTCCCAATGTTAATTTCCCTATGTGCACCTTACGTGTTTACATACTGTATAGAAAAATAGCTGTATAAATTCAATTTTGTCTAATACATCGCGCACCGTGAATCGTCTTTTTCTGCCGCAAAATGTGATATGAAAATTAGAAGATTGCGTATGTTTAATCTTAAAATGAAAACGGCTGATATTTCGAAGATAGTAATTCAATTTTTTGGCACTAATATTTTATGAAATGCAACGCCTGCTACGTTATTTTTTATAATGTTTTATTATTCTATTTTACAAGAAAGTTTTCTAAAAAGTTTTTTTTGGAAAGTCGGCGCATGCGTAGAAGAGACATATTTCATAAAGTTGTTTGTATATAATAATGTTATACTTTTCATAACGGTTTATTATTCTATATACTTTTATAAGAGTTTTGTAAATTTTCTGGGGAAAATCTGCGCAAGCGCAAAGGGGATTTATGCCATCGTTGTTTTTTATATAGTAATGAGTACTTTTTATAATGATTTATCATTCTATTTTACAAGAAAGTTTTTTTGGGTGTTTTTATGTAATAAATTTGGTAAAATTTTACTGAATTAATACGTATAATATGTGCAAATATATTCTATTCTACTCTGTTTTATTCTATAGATTTTCTACAATCTTTGGCAACCTATTTGTATGTGTTTTATCAAAATCTCGAATACTGTTGGAGATTAGGATGTAAAACATCTTTTTTTGGTACATTTTCACAAATAAAATATTCTTTTGTATTTGCAAAAGGTACCATTTCAAGCAACAAAGCACATGCTCAATAAAAATGACTGTGTGTTAAGAGCGCAAGCTAGAAGTGAAACTTTTTCGTTCACATACACTAAAAAGAGTGAAAAATTTTATGTGTAACAGAAGAAACGCTTATTCATTTATTTTTTTCTACCGCTTGTTAGCTAGACTAATTTCTTTATATTAGACCGAAGTTGTATTCCGTCCTCCTTACCCCTAGAAGTTAGAACTACTTCCGTCTTGCTTTTTGCATATCCGATCGGAATCGCGCTTATTAACATCGAAAAAATACAACCTGGCTGATTTTTATGCTCTTTTAATTAGGCCATTACTAAAATACAAAATTAGTGGATTATTTTTATTTCCAACGTTGAGACATCTGAAATGTTTTATTCAATATTTGTTACTGCATTTTTCTATAATATACAAGATCAGTAGGTACTTCTACTCGTATACTTTCTACAAATATTTGGGGTATTGTTTCATCATCAGGAGCACAACTAAAAAGTACCTAATAAGTCTATTCAATTGTTATGCTCCTAATGACGGAATAATATTCCGAAACGAGCATACAGTAAAATATAGAATACGAGTATACAAATTTATAGCACATCGTTTGCTATTGTTGTATATGAAACACACGTTGTTACAGCTACGGTGCAATATAAGAAAGAAATATTTTCAAACAATGTCACTATCGATACTCAAACCCGAAACTTCTACTATCGCGGCGGATGAGTTAACATATACTCTACAAAGACATCCGAACAATCAATCATTCTCATAATTAAGTTAATTTGCAACTTATTTCACATACTACGGAGTATGTGAAATACAGTTTCAGTTTAATATGATAATTTAGAACCAGAAAAAATATCAAAACCGTATTTATCTTTTCAGGAGGGCGACCGGACACCATCCGAGTCCGACAGCACCGCCACAGACAACAACAACAACAGCAACAACCAGCAACAGTCAATCGCAGGTCGATTCACCAAATCCAAGTCAAGTGGCGTTACAGTCGCACCAATCATCTAGTAGTTCGCCTCCATCGTCGTCTTCACCAAGTCCATCGAGTCCGGCGTTGAACACTTCCGCTTCTTCCATCCATCAGCAAACAACCACCAGCTCACAGACGCAACAACAGAGCAATATTTCAATACAACGTGCGGCATCTTTACCTGTCTCTAGCAATCCTCCCAATATTCGGCCACATCCAGTTCGTAGTAGCGCACAGCAACGAAGACCAGAATACAGTCAAAGTGAAAGAATAACCAATAGAGAAAGGCCCAGATTTGCTAGATCTACGTCTAAAACAGAGGCGGTCAAAAATTTTATACGTAAAGAAACTGCGGTGTTTTTCGGTGTAGACCAAGACACTGAAAACGAACAGCAATTGAAATGGTTGGATCGGAGAAAAAGATTGGCTTCAAGGCAATACGGTGATTTAAAAGAAGAATATGCTGCTCCTAACGGAAGGACAGCGCGACCAAAAACATTTGCCGGATATACGGCGTCCGGTGCTGTGCCCAGAGAACCTAGGGAAGACAGGCCCGATGTGCTGCCATCGAATGTTGCCGATATTACTGATGGAATTGAAGAAAGAAGGTATCCCGTCGAAAGGCCTGTCAGGAGAAAAGATTCTGTCGCCAGGTTGACCTGGAGTGGATTATCCTATGTAGTAACGGTAAATATTTACTAAAACTTATTGTGATTCCCCTTGGATATTTTATTTAAGGTCTATTTCTATCTTATTGACCTTAATTTTTAATACATAGAGCAAAGTACAAACTTTTTAAACTATTTTGAAAATTATTTATCAAGGAATTACTACACCTTTATTTATTTTTAAAACTTGAAATTTGAAAAAATCACGGAGATTTCACTTGCGCCAAAAAATAGCAGTTATTCATTTAAATAAGTGAAATATTACCAACACTTAACAGACTCTAGATTCTTCCAATTTTAATATTATCATTGCCTAGGGCTTAAAAATATTTAATTCTACAGACTACATTACTTAATGCAAAAAATATTAAAACCGTTTTAATTTCAGACTTTAACAAGACATCGACCGCGACCTAGGTCAACAACGAGAACATGGTCGCGTAGCTATCCCCCGGAAGTAGCCGGTTTAACATCAACCGGCAGCACATTAGATGATCTGGGATTGGAAGATGAAGTATTCTTTGAAAAACCAACAACATCAGCATTATCCGCATCGTCTATGGGCCCTCCTCCAACAGCTTCACCACAACCTCCAGATTCACCGGATTCACCTCCACAAAATATTTTTACTTATCCGCATGGAGACGTTGCTAGGTAAGTTAGTTTCAATACAAATTCATCTATACATTTTAGCATTCCAGCATCATAAATGTGGAATGGTACAATTTTGGTCAGAATTCACTTTTCAAAATTTTACAATATTTTTCCGTTTTGATCTCAAAACTGTATCTCTTTGTCTGTCAGAATGAATGGATTAAAACCAAATTTTGGGAAGATGTTTGATACGCAAATATGAAAAGCTCTACTGTTTTGGGGGAAAATCGGTGCATGCGCAAAAGAGATATATGCTATAACGTTATTTTTTTTATATAATAACGATGTACTGTTCATAACGGTTTATTATTTTATTTATTTTTTCAAGAAAGTTTTATTAAGAAATTTATTTCTAAACTTTATAGTTTCGGAAATATTTTGAAAATATAAAAAATCAGATGTTCTTTTGTTTTGTAGATCTGTCAGAAAGAAAATAGCTAAGCATGCTTTTATTAATTTTTACACGACGTGGAACATAATATGTATTATGTAGGTAACCATGCCAACAAATAGCAAATATCATATTTAAAACTATCCATTACCCGCGTCACGATATCAGAAATTTGATTTTCTTTATTATACTATATCAAATGTCAATATTTTTGAAGTTGGAATGGTGCCGTCGCCCAATTATCTGGAATTTTTTCATTCATATTATGTACCATACCAGTTTTAGCTTACTTACCTACCTCTATTCTCTGATCTTGATTTCAAGCGAGGACGTGTTTTACAATTTTCTTCAGTGCTCAATCAATTTTCTTCTCCTTTTTTCATAAATGCCTCTGACCTCGAGCTTCTCTGACATCTAAGTACCCGTGTTAAGTTACCAACTTCGACTTACTCAAATCAACGTGGAACAACGAGTTCGCAAGTTACAAGACGATAGCGTTAGGATACTAAAGCGTTTATAAGCATGCTCACAAACCTATGTATTTTGCTATATACACTTTGTCCTGTCCGTCGTGCGACGTATTCTCTCGAGTTGGTTTAAACAAACATTCATCATATTTTCATACTTGTATTTTTCAGTCAATAATTATTTGCAAACTTGGTAAGGGTTTGGATTTTGGAACAAGTTATAACCAGTTTTTTGACGTGATAACGTCTTATAAATTGATGAAACACCAGCTGCACGCACGAAAAAGTGTAACGTTCCGCCGTAACGTTCCGCCTGACCCTGTGCGTGCAAGCGAGAGCGCAGTAATGTATTATTAAATATGATATTCGAGCGGAATACGTTATCACGTAAAACTATATCGTCCGTAAACCGACTTTTTTGTTGTTGTTCTCTAACTGAATAATAAAATTTCCGATTTTTTGCAGTCACAGTCCGCACACAAGTTTACGACATCACGGAGTTCCGTATCACGGTCGTCCTGCTCGAATCAGTGAACAAGGTGCATGGCGCAGATCACCCGAAAGAGCTGCGACTCACTTACAACCGGCCGATCTTCCACGACCGATGGTAGGAAACTCGCGGATAGCTGCCAGTTTACTAGATGGAGCCCTCGACAATTCCGACAGACGACAGTATGGCATGGGATGGATAGGAAGAATGTTTGGGTACGTTCAAATTCAATGTACATCTAATGCTTTTTTCATGTAGCTATAAACCGATAACTGCTAGAACCAAGTTCAGACACATAACTTTCGTCAGCTTAGGCTCTTAGCGACACTCTTGAACCTGAGGATGCGCAAATAAATCGTTGAAAATCAACGAAATCGCTGAAGTGAAACTACCGTTTATGCTATGGTCTAGACCAGGCCTGGGTAAATGGCGGCCCGCGAAGCATTTTATAAATTTTAGAAACATAGTAAAGAAATAGCAAGGGCCAGAACAGACGAAGAAAGGACCTGAGGAGATTTTTTTTTTTTGCTCTTCAAGTGCGGAAATAGTATGTGAGGACCTTTTTTTTGGCTCTGCAAATTTTTGGGGCGCGGTCAAATTTTCTCCAGCTATGTGGCCCGGCGATCAAAAGATTTGCCCGCCCTGGTCTAGACTCTAGGAGCTCGGCAATATTAATAGCAACAAACATTTCAGAACTCACCTAAATATCGAATAATATGAAACAAGCATTAAAAGTTACATTATAACTATCAAATTTTGTGTATTATGTTTTATATTGCAGACGATCAATGAGACACTCCGTCGCGAGAGATGAAAGGGTAAAAAAGCAATTAGACGATTTAGAAGATCATCGGCCATTATTTACGTGGTGGGTCACAACCGTACAAGTATTAATTCTTGCTATATCATTAGCATGTTATGGCCTTGGACCAGTCGGCATTGATTTGGCTCATAGATCAGGACAAGTATTGGTCACCAGCTTGTCGTTACAGCAAGTAGATTATCAAGAACCGGCAAACTTTTGGTAAATATTACATTCTTGATAAACATACAGTCAAGTCACTTCAAGAACGGGGTTTAAGAACAGCAGTCGCTCTTTCTTAGCGAGAACCCTTCACTTATCAGCAAATTAAGTGACGATTAAGTTCATATTCAGGACAAACACGTATTGAAGAGATGGATAGGTCAAAGAACAAACTGTAGGATATGTGAATTAAAGTTTACCGTACTTCTACTATTTGTAGTTCGTAGAGAAAGAATTGAGGGAAAAATCCTGCCTATGCATTTCCTTTATTATTGATAGATATAAGCAAAATTAGGAATACAAAATATGAACTCTTATTAGTTATAGGGTAAATAGAAAATGTTGTAAATAGTAATAGACATACAAATATTAAGAGCACTGTGGTTGAAACAAAAATAAATAAATAAAGAATAGTTACTTCTAACTACAGCAGTTTTATTACCAAATTATTATTATCAAACATTAACTTCAGTGTTTGCTGAAGATGAGAGCATAGCTCCCGAAATGTACATCCGCTAATAAAACCGTTGTGGTAAGAAGTAAATATTCTTTATTTTTTTATTTAAGTAATAGACATGTAAGAAATTGAGGAGAACGTCATTTCATGCAATCAGGTTCGTGACGTGAACTGTCTAGTTGCTTTTAAGGATTAAATCGTTGATGTTTGTTTTTTGTTTTTTTTTAACAGGATTGGTCCAAGAGCAGGTGATCTTATCCATTTAGGAGCAAAGTTTGCACCTTGCATGAGAAGGGATGCAAAAATCATTAAGGAAATTGAAAAAGGAAGGGAAAAAGAACGCGAAACCGCATGTTGTATACGAAACGACGATTCTGGATGTGTACAATCTTCAAAAGCTGATTGTTCGGTTAGTGTTGAATTAAAATTAAATTTTGTTAAAAAAGTATTTATCCAAGATTAATTTTTAAAACAAATTGTAATCACAGAATACCATTCATAAATAAACATCTTAAGAGAAATCCCATATATATTAACAAAAAACAGGACATATGCCAACATTTTTATTGAAGGGCTTGAAAAACATTGATAACATGTTAGTTAATTAATAGCACGTCGATGTTAATAATGTACAAGAGCAAGATTAATATTCTTTGTCAACCACAATCATAGTAATGTTAATTCAAACTACACAAACTCTGCACATTTTTCTTTTAATTTCCTACTTCTTCTCCTCTATTTTGTGTCTTCGACTAGATTACATAAAAGACTTTCTCAACTCTGAAAGGTTAAAATTTTAAATAATTTAGTACAACTTGAATTAATCATGTTTGATATTTGTTTCTTGCAAACTCGCAGCTTCGAGGATTAAGGCAAACGGTATGTAATATTAAAAATTGGTTGTCTGTAAAGTCGGTTAACGGACGATAGTTTTACGTGATAACGTATTCCGTAATACATAACCTAAATTTATATAATAATTATAATAATTCGAATCTATGATATTGCATCTTTCGCTTCAAATTTAGGTTAATTTTATTTATTAAAATTACTCACCACCTATAATAATAATTGTTTTTTTTTAACTTTCTTTCTTTCGTATTTATTTTAAGTCTCAAAGATTAACTGTCATAATATTTTGAAAACAATTGTTTCATTGTTTATATAAAATTCCAAAACCTACTTACAATATTTAAGTATTTTCATACGTCAAAAAATTGATTTTTATAATGATAAAATTTGTATGAAAACGATTTTTTCGAGAGATGAGACCTAGCTAAAACGATTTTTTGCTCCCCAAAATCCCTTTTCAGTAAATTTCATCCAAATCGTTAGGGCCGTTTTCGAGAAAAGCACGCACAGGGTCAGGCGGAACGTTAGGAACGTTACACTTTTTCGTGCATGCAGCCGGTGTTTCATCAATTTATAAGATTGGTGATTCATCAATTTATAAGACGTTATCACGTCAAAAACAAAGCTGTCACAAAATCAGAAATAAACAGAATTTCTAATTTTAAATAAACAGAAGATACTAGTTTATGTATATATCACCGGGATATTGTCAAACCCGTGATATTATAATCTCACTTAGTGAAATTACAATATCACGACTTTTTGTCAATCGTGATATTGTAATTTCACTAGTGAAATTACAATATCAGGGGTTTGACAATATCCCGGTGACATATATAGAACGTAAATGAAGTTTTTAGGTACAAACTGACATTATGTTAAAACGAGCGACCGTCATAATAGTATTACGTTCGGCCATATTGGAATGTTTGGATTATTTACGAAAACTATGCCTACTTTGCTGTCTCTGTTGTGCATATGCTTTTAAATAAGAGCACTCGTGTAAATGACCCATTTCGCACTAGTGCATAAAGTAAAATAAACGCTGTCATAATACCATTTCCATCGTAAAAGTGTGAAAATACAACGCACCCTACAAATTAGAAGTGAATTTGCTCAAAATTGATTTGTAAAAATCAGCTTTTTTATAGGAGTTGCGTGCAAAAATTTCTATATATATCTCGTGCGCGATGATATTATAAGTAATCTAACTTAAAACTCACTGGCGCTCGTTTATAACAATGCCACATTCGACGAAATAGATATTACCACATAAGTATATGATCTTCAAGGACTTGGAACATAACAATAACCTACTATTTTATAAAATATTTCTTTTTTGAATTATTGAATAATAAACAGCATACATGATTTCATCTCAAAAAATTGAAAATGTTATCATATTTTTTTTATTTCATAGCAAATAATATCTACTTGGAAGAAATGGTCAGCAGGGGATTCAGGACCTGGAGGAAGAATTTCAGGATCCGTGTGTGGATTAGATCCAAAGTAAGAAATTTTTAACGATATGAATACAAATAATTTCAATCTGAAATAGTTATATTAGAGGTATCCTGTAGTCTGTAGATTAAAAAAAAACTAAATATCAATCGCGATACAGTAGATACTATACTTTCCAACCAGACACAGAGATCACAGTGTACAACACAAAGCGTTACAGAAAAGATACAGGTGACACTCCATTGTCGACCGCCCTATGATTAGCAATATCTATGTATATCTATCAGAGTGGTGAACAATACTTAAATGTACTGCTAGGTCGTTTCAACGTAACTAATATTATTATTAGAATTTCTCAGTTGGGAATGAAAGTCTTGGGGAGGGGGTCCATTCCATGTAATTTGCAACGAACAAGTGTTTCAGCAAATTCTATAAATTTGTGTGTAGATACTGCGACGCACCTGCATCTGTGGCACCTTATGAATGGCCAGACGATATTACCAAATGGCCAATATGTCGAAAGACAAACGGTCAACTAATGGGAGGTCAAGCACGAGAAGGACATTCCGATACCGGTCACAATTTCGCCGGACGACCCAAAGATAAAATGGCTGAACATATGGTTTGTGAAGTAATTGGACATCCTTGCTGTATCGGAATTCATGGACAATGCAGAATAACAACTCGAGAATATTGTGATTTTGTCAGAGGATATTTTCATGAAGAGGCATCATTATGCTCACAGGTAAGGATGTCCTACCTGAGGTCAATTACATAAACTTTACTGAAAATCTAAGCAACATCTGTTTTTTATTCATCTTTCGAAATTTGCGACAGTGACAGGCGACAATGACACGCATCAGATACATGCGAAAGCAACTTCTTTAAAAGCACTGATTAAATGGAATCAGTTAGAGATGAGCGACCTTGTCACATATGACATATCGCGTCTTCAAATCTATCGAAAAGAAGTCGCTGTCACGTCTCATTATCTCCCGTCACGGTCACAAATTTTGAAAGGCTACCTTAAATGAAACACAATAGAATCCAAACAGTTCACAACCTGTCTAACGACTGTTAAGGGTCAATTACATTGAGCGAGTTTACAATCTACTAGCCAGCGAATTCATTCTCTGCTAGTAAACTCGCCCAGTGTAATCATATTCACTAGTTGCTGGCAGATTGGAAACAATCTACCAAATAAAGTTGAAAGTCGGGCTACTTTGCTCGCTACTCACTGGCGTGTGGGCTTGTTAGCTAGTAAACGAGCCGTGTGTCATCATAGTTGCTAGTGAGATAGCTGCGAGTATCTCATTTGTCTACAAAATGTCGACGGAATTAGTTCTAGTGAGTGTCGTTATTTTAGTTCAAATGCTATTGAAAAGCAGTTTAAAAGGAAAGCAAAACGGCACCGAAAAGTGTGGGTATATTCTATAACACAGGGAATTGCTGATAGACGTTAAGAAATTCCTCAGTATGATTTACGTTCTTCATTTTTTCGCTAGAACAGCCAGAAAAAATTTTGAAATAAATTAGATTAGAACAAAAAAAAAACAAATCAACACGTGGTTTCAAGTTGTTAGCTGGTTGGCTACTGAGTGAGTGGAAGTTTTGTGTGTTATCAACACTATCGTTCACGCCGATTCGCCCGCTTGTAAATTCGTTGGCTAGTAGATTGTAAACACGAAGTGTTTGATAATTGCTTAACAGCTCATGAATAATTTTGTGATTATTCAAAAAGTGTTATACATTTATTGAACAGTCTAAAGAACTGTTAATTAAATTTATTTATCACACACTTTTTCAGCGTTAATTAGTTTAAGCATTTCATAAAATGATCAGTTATTTCAAAACGCAGCGTTATTATAATAAAAATCTTAATTCAATATAAATCACTTACAGGTTTCTTGCATGGATGACGTTTGCGGAATGATTCCATTTTATTGGCCCGAAGCGCCGGATCAAGTTTACAGATTGTGGACTTCAATATTTCTTCATGCCGGTGTACTTCAGTTAATCGTCACCCTGCTGGTACATTACTTTCTGATGCGTGATTTGGAAAAACTAACCGGTTCCCTTAGGATTGCCGTCATTTATTTAGGTTCTGGAGTTGCTGGCAATCTTGCCAGTGCGATTTTTGTTCCGTACCGTGCTGAGGTAAATTATAATTTATTCCTATCTATAATAATTTTAATGATGGATTGAAACCGAACGAAAATAGCGTTCGATGTTCGGTTCGGCTAGCTAGCTGAGGAATAAGAAAATGAAAGCACTCATTCTTAAACACAATTACTTGAAAAAATGTTCGTTATTTGCCGTATTTTGTATACGAAGCTGAAATATAATCTCCCACATTTCAACCAGCTGAATACAGTAGAACGCCGATTATCCGAACGCCGATTAACCGAATCGCCAATTATCCGAATCGGTCCTAAGCGTAATATAAAAAATTAAAACCAAGTAATTTTTCAATAAAAACAAGTTTTGTGGGGACGCAAGAATAAAAAAATGCGAGTGACAGTTAGTGCCGTGTAGACGCTACAATGGAATCAGCACACGTCGAAGTTGGAACTCGCTATGGAGTCCAGATATATTTCAACTGTTATGGTTGAAAGCTAGAGGCAAGACACTACATGTTTTGCATCGCGCGGCTTCCGTGAAATGTTGAATTTTAGTGAGCTCCTCCCTCTCTCATTGTGCGGATCGCTGTTTTTAACGGTTATATGATAAGTCCAATTATCCGAATTTTCGATTATCCGAATCGACCCCGGTCCCAATTAATTCGGATAATCGGCATTCTACTGTATCTACTACATATCACAATAATTGCATTTAACACTTACCAAGAATGAAAGGTTGGGATATCTTGGATCTAACATCTAATAATAATAAACTTCAAAATTTTATCGCATGAACTCTGCAACGAAAAATAACATAACCCAATTTACAGTCCTGTTACTGTGATCAAATTTGTTGGACATTATGTAGATATTAAAGTTGTAGAACAAAAAAACAATTCCATTTTAATGTTTAAACATAGGCGAGGCAACGATTTTATCCTGGGGAGGGGGGCAAATTTTCAACTCTACCTACCGTTACCAGCTGCTATTTATACATAATTCGAAAACTGTTCATTGAAACGAAATCGATCAACACGACTTTCTAGAGAAACTTCAAGGCAAAGAAAACGTAGATTATTTTATCTTGTTATTTGTACGTGAACAATTAATATTATAGGGTGGGCCAGGCTCACCTGCTCCCCCATCTCTTGCAACGCCAATGTGTTTAAAATATTTAATATGACGATTTGTATAATAAAACAAATTTTTGGCTGTAAAATTTGTAATCACTGTGTTAATAATTTTGTTTCAAACAATGTTTTATAGAACAGCCTGATGAATACTCGTCACTGGGCCCGATGAAGAATAATTATTTTAACCAGTGCCAGATTAACCTATACGCTAACTACGCTGAAGCGTAGGGCGGCACTCGTCGGAGGGGCGGCAGGGACGATCGCAAAAAAAATAAAATGATTTCTAACTAACGAAATGACAGTCTGTCTTGAACCTCCAATCGGAATCAGATATTACTAACTGATATAATATTAATATACACAGCACGTTATCAGGGGCGGGAGGCAACGTTTTCCCTCGAACATGAGTCTTGGTAGGATAATTAATGAGAACCTAGTTCAAACCTGGTGTATTTGCAGGCTACTAAATCAAATATATGCGGAATGATGGAATGAATTGAAAGTCGGAAAAACGCTAGCCTTAAGTGGGCGGCAAGCCTGTTTTAGCGTATAGGCGGCACTTGGTATAATCCGGCACTGATTTTAACATTACATTCAAGAGTAGTTTATCTTTTTCAATAAGTTTACCTAGCTATTAAATATTGTTTTACTTTAATACAAACCTGAAATTATATTTGATATTTACGTTTCAACAGGTCGGCCCGGCTGGTGCGCAGTTTGGTTTACTCGCATGTCTCATTGTGGAAGTATTAAACGCTCGACCGATGTTGCGACATCCAGACCGCGCTCTCATCAAATTACTCTCCATAACACTGCTGCTATTTCTTTTCGGCCTGTTACCATGGGTCGATAACTACGCACATTTATTTGGTTTCGCATTCGGCTTTTTACTATCATACGCTTTGATGCCGTTCGTTTCGTTTGGACCGTACGATCGAGAGAAAAAAATCGCACTGATCTGGGTCTGTCTTTTATCGGCCGGCTTCCTGTTCATCTGTTTGATAATTCTTTTCTATGTCATACCGGTGTATGACTGTGAAATATGCACGTATTTCAACTGTTTACCGTTAACGAGGAACTTCTGTGCATCGCAGAACATCAACTTTAAAAGAGAAGAACCAGTAGTATGACATACGGTGTTACGGTTAATAACCGTTTTTACTTCGACCGTATGTATTACTGGATTGTATTATGTTGACCGCATGCGACGATGGTACAAATTCAAACCGCCATGTTGCGACGAGCTGAAACAAAATGTTGGATTTACTTTATGAATTTAATTTTTTATGTGTCAGTATTAAAGGTTATACAACGATCTTTGTTATTTTCGTTCTGTTATGTACGAAGTTGTGTAAAAATATTTAATTTAAAAAAAAACGGTTAATATGTATAGCTTCAATTTTAATAACTAAATTTGTGTTAAATAAAAATATTGTGTTGTATTTTAAATAAATATGGACTAAACGGTATCTTCTAACAAATCATGTAAAAAAATTGTGATAATATTATTGATCAAAATTTCATGTTTATAAATTCTGAAGCCAAATTGAAAATATTATACATATAAAGATAGAAAAAAAAATGTTATGCACATACAATGAATGTGATATATATTATAAATATTATATATAACTCGAACAAAACTTCTGTTATATATATAATTGTTTATAATTACTGTTTTTCTGCAATTTTATTTAAATATTTAAGAACTTCAAGACTTCCATGTAATTATTTTTTTATCGTTTTTTCCCCATTGTATTTAAACAAAACTGGATGCTGCTCTGTAAAAATTTCTTTAAAAGAAATTAACTACTTAAACGATGTGAACTGTTACTCAATTGTTTTGTGACAGTGATCGAAACTTAAAAAGATAAAAATTGTGAAATTAAAAAGAAATTTAATATTAAGTGTGCATTCAAAAATCACTCAAAGTGGTCAAATTTAGCAAAAAAAAAGAAGAAAAAATACAAATGTAACGTTCATTTATATGTTTTACTGTTAATTATCAACAAGAAATATTGTGAAAAAAAATATTTTCAACACTTAGTAGATAAATGATATTTGAATAAAAAAAAAAAAAACAAATATGTGAATGTGAAATACTTATGACGTAAAAAACGTTAACAAATTAATGTGTAAATATAATATTTAGGTATCTACGAACAGTATGGTATGTATTATTTTAATTTTTATTTAACGGAAATGAAGCCTCGAAAGTCTGTACATTTATGAAGTGTAAATACAAGCCCTTTTTTATTAGTTGCGGGCTTTTTTATGTTTATCATTAATTGTCGCTATATAGTCTCCCGTTACTTAACAAGGCTACCTGAAATTTCTTAGAAGTAATAAGTTTTTTACTCAAACTGTCATATATAAATTTAATCGTAAGTTTGTTTTTAACTTTCTGCGTCTATTATTAACGAAAATTATGCAATTTAACCGCTTGCCAACTTTGTTCTATATGTAACAGTTCATTTAATGCCGAGCTCCAAAAACAAATCGTAGCTCAAAATAGGCGTTAACAAAATATATATATTTCAATAAATAAAATTATCGACCAATTTTTCAGACAAATATATTAACAAAAAATAATAATTAATGACGTTTCGGTCCGGATTTGGATCTTCTTCAGAACTGATCTAAAAAATATAAAAATAATTAAATTTAAAAATATTCTCTTCAAGTTTTTAAATTATAATCAAAAATTGAAAAAATAATAACAAACAAAATATTTTTTAATACGTAGTCATGGATATGATTGTAAGTAAATGCCTACAAAGAAAGAAAAATCCATTAAAATTATTTCAAAATAATATTATGGGCTATGTGCACGGAGGCGGAGTTATAAATTTTTCGATGCGAGCGTTTGTGGTGAGCACTAGGGGAAACTTCGAACTCCAATTTTCCGTATGTCAGTGAGCAATGTTTATTAAAAGTGAAAGTATTTATAATTTTATGAAGTTTTTTAATTACAAAGAAAACATAGGAAAACTAAGCGATCTGGAAATGCTTGTTGTGTTCCGGGCTGTTGCGCTGATGGCGATTTAAGTAAAATAAAGACCATTGGCGCCCTGATTTGACGTTCCGCTGTCAGTGTAAAGAAATTAACATCAGTTTTCATTATAACATTTTTTTTTCTTTGACACATCATGGCCAACTAAAGTTTTTGACTTATCCCCTTAGAAACATGTCGCGATTTCCATAAAAAGTTAGTTCAATAATTCTCTATTACCCACTAGGCTTCGTGCACACAGCCTATATAATTATATTACTTAAATTTTCCGTATCTAATTGAGCATTGAGAGAATTTTTATTTGATTTTATATGTAATATTTCCGAAATATTTCTTTTAGAGAAATTAGTTTCATTATCTAAAATGTTTACACTATCCCAATAAATTTTGTGGTCGTGTTCAAATTTATGTTTTGTTATAACGTTGTTTATCCAGGAGTAATTTATGGTTCAACGCTCAATTAGATACGGAAAATTTAAAATATATTTTGAAATAATTTTTGTTTTTAATGGATTTTTCTTTCTTTTTAGGCACCTACTTACAATCATATCCATGACTGCGTATTAAAAAATTGGTTTGTTATTATTTTTTCAATTCTTTATTATAATTTAAAAACTTGAATATTTTTAAATACGAATTAGAAATTAATTATTTTTATATTTTTTAGATCAGTTCTGAAGAAGGTCCAAATTCGGACCGAAACGTTGATGTACTAATTATTATAATTATTATTTTTTGTTAATATATTTGTCTGAAAAATTGGTCGATAATTTTATTTATTACAGAATTCTAATCAGACGTTAATCAAAGATTAAAATATATATATTTTTTACATATACATATAGAAGAACTAAATCCCAAAATTGTGTTTGGCGGCCGCGTTTAATAATTTGAAAAGTAATTAATATATTTAAACCACCGCGTTTTACAACGGGACGCCGCGCTGCTATAGCTGTAAATTAAAAAAAAAAAAAAAAAACAACGACGACAGGACAAAAAGTAATCAGTATAAGCCGTCGTGTTTTAGAATGCGGCACTCCTATAGGAAAAATAAAACAACAGCAATAAAAGTAATAAAATGTCAGCAGTTATAGTGAAAAAACGAAGGTATGAAAAACAAAAAAAGAAGTGAAACAATAGAGTTACAAGCAATTTTTTCAACGCAGACTAATCTTATTTATAAAAGTTCTAAGACCACAAACGAAATTACACAAATAGTTTGTTTTTTATTTGTTTTGTTTACAGACATAAACGAGTCCTAATTCGTTAAATAATAATGGAAATTTTTTGAAAAAATCTCTGTGAATTTGCATGGCATACCTAATTTTCACCAAAAAAATGCTATAATACTATATTCACGATATACATACATACTTACTTATTATACCTATATTATAATGTAATTATGTAATCGTAATTAAGTATGGTATAATTTAATAACTTATTACAGTATATCTGAGACAACTCTTTATAGAATACCTTATCTCTATTCTTTCCTGACATTTTTAAAAACACGTAATATTTATAACAAAAAAAAATATGAAATTCACATTTCAACAAACGTTAAATGCTGTAACGCAATAAAACAAACGAAACATGCTATATTCCTATTGGCCCGTGTCGATACAGCTTATTGCTAGTCGCATTTGAAATACAACTCTGTATTTAAGAAAAAATAGAATAAATCAGTTTTAATAATAGGGCGTGGCTTCTTTTAACGAAATACTGTTAAATGTTTTTGACTCCCCGTATTGCTGTCTATTCGTACAACATTTAACGTGCCTAATTGAATTTTATTACATACCTATGCCCTTTTTAACATGAGTATTAAATACTTTTAAGCTTCAATTTTTTTACTGTAAAAATGCTATATGTAATTTATTGAAAATTAGTAACATTTTAGTTTTGTTTACCTATTTCATTGAAAAAATTTTAACAATTTCTTAATTTGACAAACGAATAAAATGAAATCGTCTACCCACTATTTGCTACCATATATTTTGTGTTTTGCATTAATAAAAATTGTTAATTTTTTTTAATTTTCATTTGCGTTACCATTCAATTGTTTACCAATTGTTTTTGTAACCTTGTTCATTTTCTATATCAATTAAAATTAAAAAAATTGAATAACACATAGTAACAATTAATGATTTAATTAAATCTTTATTGTCCGTGCATTTTATAAGCTCCTATAATTTATATAGCAAGTGAACAAATATATTTGTTTATAATATAAACTGAGCAAAGATATTTTTCCAACGATTTCTGATTTTTACATGTACGTAACCTTTGTACCAATTTATTCAAAGCGTTATATTAGTCGTTTCAATTGAATAGATGTTTGAATGATAATAAATCGTATTGGGAGAATCGTTATCAATTTTTATTCACTTCCCATAAGCTCGTTAATAATATTGTGAAAATACCATAAAACAATCAGCAAATTGCATAGAATTGCCTTGAATTAATTGGTTTCACTGTTAATTTAGTGTTGGATAGATTACCGTTACTGATTTTTTTTAATAAGCTAGAAAAGCAAACCAAAATTAAGCCTAAGCAACTTTATAATTATAAATTGTGAAACAAATGGTATTATTTTTGGTAAAATTTTACTGAATGGACGGCTACGATTTCTAAAACACAATAATGGAGTGGTGTCGATGCGATGACGTTCTTTTTTGCGTATTGAAAGGGTGAGGGATAAAGGGGGGAGTTCCCTAAAAAAACGGTAACGGAGTGGCGTCGATAGTCCTGCAAAAGTTCGCCAAAATCGTAGCCGTCCATTCAGTAAAATGTTACTTATTTTTTTATTATTTTGATTTCTCGCCCACTTTTGAGTCTTCTTTTCATATTATATTGTTTAAATTTAATATCAAAATTACCGGTGTTACTAATAAGTGTAGAATTTATTTTTTGACTTCTGAGGTCACTATTTGTCGTAATATTTTGAGCCTGTCGCCATGTCATATTTTAAATGGAGTATATTTAAAATTTACTAACATTTATTTTGTTAACCTTTTAGGAATCTGGTAGTGGTCTTGCTTAAACACCCATGCCAGTACTCAGCTCTAAGTACCAATAATTTTATAATATCAATGAAGTCAGCAAACATAGATGTGCTTTTGTTTTACATAAACATCAGTTTGAGGTTATTCGTCCATGGGTTATTCAGAAGAGAAAAAAGAATCAAGGGCAACAGGAATGTTCATTTGTTTCTTACTATGTTCAAATTAATGAATTGTCGAAAGTTTAAATGATTATATTCAGCGTTTCTGTAAATATAATTTTAAAACCTAATTGTATAATCGTATTTGCTTTTCGATAAATTTGGTTAAAACATTATATTATACTATTTATTTATTTTTTGTTTGCAAAGCCAAAAAAAATTTAAGAGCTCGGTTATTGAAAACAACAATATTGGCACTAAAAATTCTTATTAAATAACGAATAAAATTTGAAAAGGTTATTTGATTAGAAATTATTGTTATGTGAAAATAAAGGATTAGCACAGCATCTCAAGAAATAAACAATGGAGCTAATAATACTTCAGCATTTGACTAGCTTGATATGCTGTTCTACTATTTCAGGTTTATAAAACGGAAAAATGAATTGTTTTTGTACATTAAGGGTAAGCAAACTATTATTATTAATAATATAAATTATGATTTGAGACGACAGATTTATGTTAATTTCTTTCCCTATTAATGCTTTTATTTTTTTTTTAATATTACAAAATACAAAAGTTTAATGCTATAGTTTATGGGTCTAGTTGCCAAAAAAATTACATATTATTTTAATTCTTTATAGTGAGTAGTAACTGTTTTCTATAATACACTAACACGTAAACGTTTTTAAAATTTGATTTATTTAAAATATCAGCACACATAATTAAAACCTTGCAGATTTTTCAAAAAAGAAGCTAATAATTTTGAAAATATTTATACGTTGGTGTACAAAACAACATTCCCTACGAAGTCTTACAAATTTGAAAGTCATCTCTGGACAACTAGACCGTCTTAAACATTGATATATTCAACAATAAACTGAATTCCATAACCATGTCAAATCAACAACGATAAGTTTTTGTGCCAGTAATTATTAAGTCTTTTTGTAGCAATATTGACAATAGATACTAAATCTCTTATTTTCCCTTAAAAATAATAGTAAAGAGAAGGTAAATTTCATATTCTGTTCGTTAAAGACAGTTCGTTCAGGATAGGAAACCATATATGTGAATGTAAGCTTTTTAAAAAAGTATTAGAAATATAAAAACTGAATCGTCTATTTCACAATATCTTATGTCATATAACAACGTATCAATGAAAAATAAAGAGATTTTTTTGTTTGCATGGGCAATTTTTATATTGCACAAAGATTTTTCGGCAAACATAGCTGATTTCATTAGTGACTCGCGAGTTGATTTTCAATACAAAATATACTTTCACGTCAGTGTGCAATTAGGTGGATGTTTAATTGCGAAAGAAGGGATTATTACTTTTATACCTTTACTGAATTATCAGACAAACGTGGATAAAATCGGCTGACTACTGAGGATGCCCGGTGGAATCGAAGGTTACTAAAAAACTATCATAAAAAATACTTTTCTTCATATATATATAGTCATTAATAGTTGTAAAGAAATAAACCAGGGCCGGCCAAAAAAGTTACCCAGTGGCAAAATTATGTCCAATCCCAGGTCCTAGTTGATCATAAAAATATAATTTTGCAATTCAGTTTTAATCCATAATATATGAAACCAGTTATGTTGTGCAAACAATTATAAAAATAAACGGACAATTAAAATAAAGAATGTACTGAAATTAACTTAGTATTGTGCAAAACTATGCTATAAAAGGACTTCCCAACATACTGGGAAGTTAATAAACTAATTTTGTAACACTTAGTGGTAATATAAAACTTGTTAATTTTTCTATAAAATATATATCTGATTTATTTTAATTTTTGGTATGATTACTATATAGGGCAAGAACGAATATAATATATAAATAAAAAAATAATTAAATAAATACTCATGTTTTTTTAGTTTAATTTGGCGTTTATAAATTTTTATCTGCTTATAATCTTTTACTAATTTAATAAGTATAAAAATAATTTTATAAAATAGAATTCAATGCAAAATATAGCTGATAATTTTTAAAAATTTCAGGAAAGAAAATTATCAATAAACATACACATTTCCATGTGACCTGAAATCAGGCATAACTTTTAAGACCAAGCCTTAAAAACACATTATACTGAAAAATATATGACATAATAAAGTGAGCACTGCTATTGTATGCAGGTTTCAAAATATATTTTTGTTTTATACTGTAATATCCTTTTATCCCAAGCTAACCACCAGGGATGCTACGGATTCTGATTCCGAAACTACGCTTACTTTGATACTTTTTCACGTCCGATTTTGTATGCGAAATAATGAAAACGGATGCTAAACGTCGATACCATCGATTGTTGCTTGCGGTAAATCTCGCCTGCTGCGTGTACTTTCCATTGTTTTTGCTATACAATCACGCAACGCATAGTCATATCAGCTGGGTTTTGTTTTCGTTTTACTGAATAAACGTGATAATAATTATATCAAAATCAGATCTAAATTTTAAATCAGATACCGATATTATAATCCATCAAAAACGATACCGAAACAATACATCCGTAACATCTCTAGTAATCTCCGTAATCATGAAGTGTAGATAGAAGAGTTCGAACTTGACCCACCCTAGGATAAAATCGTTGCTACGCCTATGACCAGAATGCGGACGCAAAAATCATGAAAAACCATATAGGTATTTAATAAGTTCTTTATTGCTAGTAGCCGTAAGTGGAAGCGTGGCCATGGACATAGGACTGAGCATGCGCAAACTTACTATGCACGCGCAGAACCATCAGCCAATAGAAAACTGGTACCGATTTTATCTCGTCCCCGTCTCTGAGTGGCTTCCCCCCCCCCCCCGCAGCATCATGCTCCGTCCCTATATATTCCTATATAGCGTAGCCCATGAAGTGAGACAGCAAATGACTGTTTCCTATCCCTTTCTTTCTACTTGACCCGTTATGCGAAAGTGTCGTGTCTGTAGTGGGGCAATTAGTAAGTGGAATAGAGCAAGCCACCTCCCTTTCACAGCTAGTTCCATGTGCAAACTGGCGCTGCAACTGACGCGCATCCATTCACGGACAAGCGCATGAAACTCAGAATATAATAAGTGAGACAGACGTATAAATGTCTGCACCGTAGTGTTTAAGTCTTTTTCCGATCTTTGCTAGCAATATAGAGGGTATTAAATATATGGGAAAAACCTATGTCGTTCGAATTCCTAACCTTATTTAGTGGCCGTCATTTAAAATTTTATCGTTCACTATAAAAAGTATGCAACCCAACATCCTTTCTTAATCTAACTGGCATATTATAATAATTTCCACAACAGGTCATACAATCATTGAAATAAAAAAATAAAATTATATCAAGGTTAAGAATGAATGAAATAAAACTAAATACAACGATAGCCATGTTTTTTTTTATTTTTTCTGCATCAGCCTCACAGCAAAGACATCAGTATTTTTTTTTAATCCACCATATAAGGTAACAAGGTATATTGGCCAGTATCATTAAATATTGTAACAAAACTGTTCTAGTTCGTGGTGGAAATTATTTATTTACAACAATAAAGTTTAACAAAACAGTTAAACACACAACGAAAGCGTACTTCTTTAACAAACAGTAATAATAACGTTAACAAAAACAAAACTAATAGTTCCAAATAATAAAATAGAAAACTAAGTAACAGACGAATATAAAGTCCTAATTATGTATATAAAATATTTACAACACACAAACACAACGAAGTTTATCTAGTACACTTATTCGCACTTGTGTATTAACTATATTCACACGATTATTTACAGCAGCTATTTATGTAGAACCAGATTTATATAATTGCACTCAATGGTTTACACAGCTCATTTATCTTCTATCTTAGCAGCTACCTCGGTTTTGCTGTACCAACACTGAACAATTTATTTCACAGTTGTCTGTAATCCACTGTACGTACGCTGCAACTAACTAACTAACTGACTGACTGCCTTGCCAACCACTCCGCTCGCAATTTATAGCTTCGTCACCCGCCCGTCGAATGTTCTAGAAGCACCAAGATCCTTCCTTTACACGTATCGCCTTCTTCAGGCAACTTTATGAAGGTCGGGTTTTGACAACCTGCTTTCCATTGTTTTAGTTGCGAGAATATTCCACAGAATGCATAGTCGTCCCAACAGGGAGTGCGCAAAAATATCAAAGCTGGGTTTAAACGACATCACAAAATATCCATGAGCCGAGGTGAGATTCGAACCCACGACAGTCTGATCCAGAGGCCAGCACGTTTTTCTTCTCTATGCTGACCATTACACCACACTGAAAAAGTCAGTTCACTAGAATATATTTGGTAGTCAACCAAGTCTGGATTTGAAAAACGTTTTAACAGTATGGATTTACAAGGCCTTCAAATGAAAAACCCCGTACATTAATAGTGTAATTGCCATCGATGTAGAATTTGAGTTAAATGTTTGGTATATGCACCACTATATTTCCAAAAACGAGATAACGTTAATACTTAATAATATCTGGCTTAGCGTCCTATTTAGAGGCGCCGGGAGACGTAACATAGATTTCTATGTTACTGCAAAATTCAAACAAGCGTCGCTGACGCATTTTAAAACCCTTAGTCAAAATTACGCCGTTCTTATCTTTTTTTATAACATGAGAGGCCGTCAAGTCCTCCTTTCGCCACAGGCCTCAAATTCCCATTTCGCCATGGGCACCAGTCTTCCTTTCGTCAGGAGCGCTAAGGCTTCTATGGATCGGCTCTGATTCCCCTTGAGCATTTCCACCGCAAAAATTTTAATACAAACCGCCATTCAAATCATAATTTGAATTGAATGGTGGTTTGTATTAAAATTATGGAAATTAGCGTAGCATTCATTTATGTAAATGAACTGTAAAAATTATATAAGTTGAAAGAAATTTAAAAAAATTAAGTACTCGAACTTTTGATGGTTTTTCCATTTAAAAATCAGACTTTTCTTTATTTTAGTTTTTTCAAGGCCTTAGCTAGGGGCCAGGGGAAGGATCACCTGGATTCATACATGTCGTTTATACCCATACTATTAATAACTATCCGAAAAAAACTTTTTAATAAAAAATTAAACCGCCGAAAAACTGAAAAGCAAAAAATAATAAATCTTTTTATTAATTTTGAGTCGGCGTCAACAATCCTTCGCCGGAAATCTCTAAGCGTTCACGAAGTTAATGTCAGCGACAGAGCAACCCGAACGGGCACACACTGAGGGCACACGTCTTTGCGAGTGGTCGTGTGAAGAGCGCATGTTTGGAATGTTAATGTTTATCGCTGGAGATTTCACGTATCATTGTTAATTTGATTTGGTTATTTCTTTTAGTGATCTTTTTTCATTGATTGTTTGACGCCGACTCAAAATTAATAAAAAGATTTATTATTTTTTGCTTTTCAGTTTTTCGGCGGTTTAATTTTTTATTAAAAAGTTTTTATTTTATAATTTTTTGTGGCTAATTAATTTATAATTGTAATACACAACTCAGCATGAAAATCTGTGAGTGAACAATAAATCCCCCTATTTTCCCACTCTTAAGGTAGGAATTTTTTTTCCAAATTTATATGACACCAACTTCGGGGTATACCCTTTCCAATAAAAAAAGAATTATCAAAATTGGACTACTCTGTAAAAAGTTATGTGTGATCATACATTACAATCAGTGAGTGAACAATCAATCATCCCCTGTTTTACTACCCTTAAGGTTGGAATTTTTTTACCAAATTTATATGGGACCAACTTCGGGGTATACCCTTTCAAACAAAAAAATAATTATCAAAATCGGACTACTCTGTAAAAAGTTATGCGTGGTCATACATAAAAAAAAATATACGCGTCGACTTGAGAACCTCCTCCGTTTTTGTTTTTCGTCGGTTAAAAACAGGCTAGTATCGTCATAATATTTTTTTAGAAGGCTTATATATAAGAAAAATTTAAATGTCACTGTCGGGATTTGAACCCGAACCAGCCAATTTCGCGTTGGCTGAGTTACATTACTCTACAGTGTCCACGACAGTTTAATTTTTGATTTCTCTTATATATAGCACAATTCACTACAGAATCGACTATCTGCGAGAGCTAATATTTTTAATAACAACACTACAAGAATGTTGACTTTCTCCATTTAGCTGGACTTGCTAATTAATAATAAACCAAAAGAAAGATTTTTATTTACTGTATTATTACAATGGCTAATAATAATCATTACGATTAGATTCCAATTACAGCGTTTTTTTTTCACTGAATTAGTGAAAGCATAATAATATTAAACGGTTATCGTCATAATATTTTTTTAGAAGGCTTATAATAGTATACTTTTCATAACGGTTTATTTATTCTATCTGTTTTACAAGAAAGTTTTAATAATAATAATATTTATTGCACTCTGTGTAAGTACACCAAAAGTGAAGAGTAAGTCAGGAAATACAACATATTTAAAATACAATATTGTAATTTATTTTAGGGGAAAATCGGCGCATGCGCAAAAGAGATATGTGCTATAACGTTTTTTATATAAAAATAGTATACTCTTCATAATGGTTTATTATTTCATTTTACAAGAAAGTTTTGTAAAATGTTTTTTGGAGAAAGACGGCGCATGCATAGGAGATATATATTATAACATAGTTTTTTATATAATAATGGTATTCTTTTCATAACGGCTTATTATTCTATCTGTTTTACAAGAAAGTTTTGTATTTTATTTTGAGGAAAATCGGCACATGCGCAACAGAGATATATGTTATAATGTAGTTTTTTTATATAATGATGGTATAGGTACTTTTCAAAACGGTTTATTAATCTATTTTACAAATTTTGTAAAAACAATTTTTGGAGAAAATCGGCGCATTCTGAGAAAAGATATACCTACCATTTAATGTTGTTTTTTATATAATTATGATATACATTTCATAACGGTTTATTAGCCTGTATATTTTTACAAGATAGTTATGAAAAAAATGTGTTTTTATTTTGTAGTTTCAGAAATATTTTGAAAATAAAAAAATCTAATGTTCTTTTGTTCTGTAGATGTTAGTCAGGAATTTGACAAGCATATGCTTTGTTTAATTTTAACATAACGTGATAACATATAGAAAACAATGAAAACGAATAGTAAATTGTATAATGTTTAGTGGTAATCGTTACCCGCGTTAACGGAAATGTTATTTTTTAACCGACGAAAAACAAAAACGGAGGAGGTTCTCAAGTCAACCCGTATATTTTTTTTTTATTTTTTTTTTATGTATGACCACGCATAACTTTTGACAGAGTAGTCCGATTTTGATAATTATTTTTTTATTTGAAAGGGTATACCCCGAAGTTGGTCCCATATAAATTTGATAAAAAAATTCTAACCCTAAGAGTAGGAAAACAGGGGATGATTGATTGTTCACTCACTGATTGTAATGTATGACCACACAGAACTTATTACAGAGTAGTCCAATTTTGATAATTCTTTTTTTATTGGAAAGGGTATACCCCGAAGTTGGTCCCATATAAATTTGGAAAAAAAAATTGGAAAGTCGGTTTACGGACGATAGTTTTACGTGGTAACGTATTCCGCTCGAATATCATATTTAATAATACATTACTGCGCTCTCGCTTGCACGCACAGGGTCAGGCGGAACGTTACGGAACGTCACACTTTTTCGTGCGTGCAGCTGGTGTTTCATCAATTTATAAGACGTTATCACGTCAAAAACTTAGTCCGCCATCTTTAGAAGTCCGCCATATTGGATTTAAACTAAAGTCACTTTATTTTTCGAGTTATTCTCAGCAAGCCCTTTCATTTGATACCCATATTGTAGGAAAGCATAATAAAATTAGTCCGCCATCTTTAGAAGTCCGCCATATTAGATTTTGACTGACGTCACTTTGTTTTCGAGTTATTCTCAGCAAGCCCTTTCATTTGATACCCATATTGTAGGAAAGCATAATAAAATTAGTCCGCCATCTTTAGAAGTCCGCCATATTGGATTTAGAGTGACGTCACTATATTTTTCGAGTTATTCTCAGCAAGCCCTTTCATTTGATACCCATATTGTAGGAAAGCATAATAAAATTAGTCCGCCATCTTTAGAAGTCCGCCATATTGGATTTAGAGTGACGTCACTTTGTTTTCGAGTTATTCTCAGCAAGCCCTTTCATTTGATGCCCATATTGTAGGAAAGCATAATAAAATTAGTCCGCCATTTTTAGAAGTCCGCCATATTGGATTTAGAGTGACGTCACTTTATTTTTGGAGTTATTCTCAGCAAGCCCTTTCATTTGATACCCATATTGTAGGAAAGCATAATAAAATTAGTCCGCCATCTTTAGAAGTCCGCCATATTGGATTTAGAGTGTCGTCAATTTATTTTTCGAGTTATTCTCAGCAAGCCCTTTCATTTGATACCCATATTGTAGGAAATCATAATAAAATTAGTCCGCTATCTTTAGAAGTCCGCCATATTGGATTTAGAGTGACGTCACTTTTTTTTCGAGTTATTCTCAGCAAGCCCTTTCATTTGATACCCATATTGTAGGAAAGCATAATAAAATTAGTCCGCCATCTTTAGAAGTCCGCCATATTGGATTTAGAGTGACGTCACTTTGTTTTCGAGTTATTCTCAGCAAGCCCTTTCATTTGATGCCCATATTGTAGGAAAGCATAATAAAATTAGTCCGCCATCTTTAGAAGTCCGCCATATTGTATTTAGAGTGACGTCACTTTATTTTTCGAGTTATTCTCAGCAAGCCCTTTCATTTGATACCCATATTGTAGGAAAGCATAATAAAATTAGTCCGCCATCTTTAGAAGTCCGCCATATTGGATTTAGAGTGTCGTCAATTTATTTTTCGAGTTATTCTCAGCAAGCCCTTTCATTTGATACCCATATTGTAGGAAATCATAATAAAATTAGTCCGCTATCTTTAGAAGTCCGCCATATTGGATTTAGAGTGACGTCACTTTTTTTTCGAGTTATTCTCAGCAAGCCCTTTCATTTGATACCCATATTGTAGGAAAGCATAATAAAATTAGTCCGCCATCTTTAGAAGTCCGCCATATTTGATTTAGAGTGACGTCACACAGCTAACCATGCATTGTATTCAAACTAAACCTGTATACAAATTTTCATCTCAATCGGTTGATGATATCTGCTTCAAAATTACCGAAGGCATTTCCGGCATCTTTAGAAGTCCGCCATATTGGATTTAGAGTGACGTCACACAGCTAACCATGCATTGTCATTCAAACTAAACGTGTATACAAATTTTCATCTCAATCGGTTGATGATATCTGCCGCTCAAATATCATATTTAAGTCAGGCGGAACGTGACACATTCGGAACGGGACAGATTTTGGAACGGGACAGATTCGGAACGGGACAGATTTCGGAACGTGACACTTTTTCGTACATGCAGCCGGTGTTTTATTCTAATATATAAAATTCTCGTGTCACAGTTTTCGTTGCCATACTCCTCCGAAACGGCTTGACCGATTTTGATGAAATTTTTTGTGCTTATCCGGTATCTATGAGAATCGGCCAACATCTATTTTTCATCCCCCTAAATGTTAGGGGTAGTCCACCCCTAAATTTTTTTTCTTCCTTCCCCATTCGTTCTTTTGCACCCGGGTGAAACCGGGCGGGACCGCTAGTCAATTTATAAGATTGGTGTTTCATCAATTTATAAGACGTTATCACGTCAAAAATCCTACCCTAAGGGTGGGAAAATAGGGGTGATTTATTGTTCACTCACAGATTTTCATGCTGAGTTGTGTATTACAATTATAAATTATTTAGCCACAAAAAATTGTAAAATAAAAACTTTTTAACAAAAAAATTAAACCGCCGAAAAACTGAAAAGAAAAAAATAATAAATCTTTTTATTTAACTAAGTTCTACCTAAGTAGTTGAACGTATGTGGCAGTCTAATATGCCTAAGTAATTTTGAGTCGGCGTCAAACAATCAACCAACAAAGATCACTAAAAGAAATAACCAAATAAAATTAACAATGATACGTGAAATCTCCAGCGATAAACATTAACATTCGAAACATGCGCTCTCCACACGCCCACTCGCAAAGACGTGTGCCCTCAATGTGTGCCCGTTCGGGTTGCTCTGTCGCTGACATTAACTTCGTGAACGCTCGGAGATTTCCGGCGAAGGATTGTTGACGCCGACTCAAAATTACTTAGATATACTAGACTGTCACATACGTTCAACTACTTAGATAGAACTTAGTTAAATAAAAAGATTTATTATTTTTTCTTTTCAGTTGTTCGGCGGTTTAATTTTTTTGTTAAAAAGTTTTTTGCTATTATGTCAAATGTCAATATTATTTTGAAAAATAACTCTAATAATTTAGAGTGATGATGATCCTGTTTAAATATTGGAAGATTAAAAGATGAAACCTAGTGGCATAGGATCAATGAACTAAGCAAATACTGAAGGTTTTTTTATTTTTAGAAATGCTTTTCATTAAAAAATTCAACACAAGTGTCAACAAAAGAACAGATATTGAAAGTATGTCCTCTATATAAAGCAAATTAATTGAAAAATTGTAAAACTATTTTGTAACATGTGAAATCTTCAATAATACAAAACTAAAAACCGCACCTGAATTGATCAAGCCATTTTCGAGATAAATGTCGACATTCGAGTGCACAAACAAACAAACAATCTCTCACCCTAAACGCATATACCTGCTTCGTTCCGTCGTGGGTAAAAATTAAAAAAAAGAGGATGCAGAACGGAAATGTTTCATTAATTCATAATATATTTACAGGTATTTAATTATCTGTTGTTCAAGACGTATAATTACCGTTTTTATAAAAAAAATGTCTGTTGATAAAATAAAAATTTTGGATTTTAGTCTATACAAAACAAGTAATTCAAGAATTAGGTACAAGGCGCGAAATTTCACATAATTATGTTTAAAAATCGGTGTATATTTTAAATGACACTTGGAGCTTATACATATAACTTAATTAACTTAATCCGAGAAAAAAATAACAGTTGAAAATATTGAAATACAGAAAGGTAAAAATCATTGTGATAATTTCATGGTGATCTATATAATATGTTATGACGTCATATAAAAATTAAACAAAGAATGCTTGTCAACTACCTAATTAACATCTTCAGAACAAAAGAACAAAATATTTCCGAAATTATAAGTTTAGAAAAAAAATTCATAACTTTCTTGTAAAAACAAATAGCATAATAAACTGTTATGAAAAGTATACCATTATTATGTAAAAACAACTTTATAACATATATCTGTTCTGTGCATGCGCCAACTTTCCTCCAAAAACTTTAACAAAACTTTCTTGGAAAATAGAATAATAAATCATTATAAAAAATACACCATTATTATATAAAAAACATATCTCTCATGCGCATGCGCCGATTTTCTTCAAAAAGATTCACAAAACTTTTGTAAAAAGGGATAGAATAATAAACAGTTATGAAAAGTATACCATTATTATTAAAACTAGTGATGTGCCGGATCGTTAAAAATGTATATCCTCGGATACGGATCTGAATACGGATTTTTGGATTCAAGATCGGCGGATACGCATACGGATCTTAACCTTCTTAGAGTAGGCGGCGGTAAATATTGCACATCGACCTTTGGAAAGAGACTATCTGTTATGGGAAAAAGTTATTGACCTCTTTAAGAGTTAACTCTCATAACAGATTGTCTCTTTCCAAAGATCGATGTGCAATATCTCATTATAAAGATAGTTGATTTAGTACCTTTGAGTTATGTACTATTAGTATGGTACTCACTACGATAAATTTTTGCAATATAAAGGTGCCAAATACGATTTAAAAAAATAAAAAATAATCTGAATGGAATTTAACCTAGGTTTTCATTTCTTAATCACCTATAATATAAAATTTCATCTATGAATTGAAATAATAAGGTAAAACTAACGGATCTTTCTTCTCCATCGGATATCCGCGGATACGGATATTCGGCACATCACTAATAAAAACAACTTTATAACTTGTACCTCTTCTGCGCATGCGCCGACTTTCCTTCAAAAAACTTTTTACAAATCTTTCTTGGAAAATAGAATAATAAAACATTATAAAAGTTAAAAATGTGTTACGAGAACGCATTACAGAAGTGCAACTTTCAGTTGCAAATCATACGATTGCATTTGGACAAGTGGAAAAAATGTGTTACGAGATAGTTTCACGTTCAGATATTTCGTCTGATACCTAGGTACAAGTTAATCTGAACGTGAAACTATCTCGTAATACATTTTTTCCACTGGGACCAAAAAATCGAGCGATATTAGAATTTAGGTTACCCGGAGACGAATCAAACAAAAAAAAGTTTTTTAAAATCGGTTAAGGCGTTTGGACTGTATGCTGGATACAAAAAGCGTGACACAGATTCACAGACAAAGCGAGTACATACTAGGCGCTTCCAGCAATTGCTTGGGTCGCACCTTAAAACTGAAACAGTCAACACGTGTGTAATATGTCAGTTTAAAACAAAACAGTAAATTAAAATCGATAATTAATAGTACATACCCACATTAAACTTGGATGTTATGAGCCAAATGCCATAATATAAAAGAACGCAAATCTAGAACAAAAACATTTGTTTTTAAACTATATCACTCATGTTTATGATATTGTACTATACTAACAATATTGATACCTACTTCAAAATTCAAATAACTGCATGTTAATTCTTATATTCCTCCCAATTAACAGACAATTAAGTAAATTATTATGTAACTCTAAAAATTAGGTTTTAAATGGCCTTAGGAAAGTATTTATAATTTGAAATAAATATAAACACAAGAACTTAAATGGTGATTAAATATTTTGAAAAACTTATTTCAAATAAGATTTTTTTAACTGTGATTTTAAAACAAAATCATATGATATAGCCCAGTGCATTTAGGAATTGACCCAAAAATTTCAGATACATTTTTTCTTTCGTTGCTCATTCAAATGGGTCTTTGATGAAGACCTTAACCCTGAATTTGCGCATTCTCCAAATTGCCCCGTCCACCGCCATCTTGGATTTTGTTTTTTTTCTTCAATTGCTCATATCTCGCGTTCTAATAATCCCACAGCAATCGTTCTGGGGTCGTTGGACTCGTTAGGATTTACTCTTTAATTGAATGTCTATCATGTAAAACTCTCCAATGTACTGGAAAAAAGTTATTAGGGTCCAATGTTTAAGTTTTTTGCCAAAAGTTCTTGCGCCCAGTTTTTCCGCGAGCATCTCTTTCCAGTGCATCTGACACCCCCACCGACAATTAACTATTTAAAGTAGACTCAATTTCCAGTATTTTGAAAAAAAATTTAACCCCGATCGGTTGATCCCACGCCCACCAATCCACGCTTGAAGTTGCGCTATTCATTTCGTACTATTTTGAAGCCTCTAATACTCGCACTTCGCGCTGCATTTCTCGCTTTTGTAACTAATATAATGCAAATTAATTAACACCAACGACATTTTCGTTAAATCTGTGCTAAGAACATGCGGCTTACATTAATTTTTTACTTAAATTTATAACTCAGATCAAGAGTAGAGTGTGTGAGTCGGACGAACATGTAAATATTTTGAGCTGAATCGGGATTACCCCCCCCCCCATTTTTGAGGATGCAAAACATGGTGGTGATATTGAAGTTTCAGTTTAGGGTTGAGCAGCCCTTCAAAACGGCCAAAAACCACCCTCAAACGGGGTTAAACGCGCATTACGTTATTCCCTTTCCGAAAAAATGTTTTATCCCTGTTTTTGAGGATGCTGAGCATGGTGCTGGTGTTGAAAACTGCCGTCGATTCTCACCAACCCCTTCACCTCACATCCCCAAAACGGGTTATTTTTTTTCATATCACCATCAAAATTGGGTTATCTCCCCGTTTCAGAGGATTCTGAGATTTGGCCGGCGGAGGGGTTTGTGAAAGTCGAATGCAATTTTCAACAACTCCACCGTGCTCATCATTCTCAAAAACAGGGAAAAAACATTTTTTTCGGAAAGGGAATAACGTCATGCGCGTTTAATCCCGTTCGGGGGTGGTTTTTTGCTGTTTTGGGGGGTTGCACAACCCTAAAGAGAAATTTTATTATCACCACCGTGTTCCGCATCCTCGAAAAGGGGGGGGGGGTAATCCCGTTCCGACTCAAAATATTTACATGTTCGTCTGACTTATACACACCACTATTGATCTGAGTTATAAATTTAAGTAAAAATTTATGTAAAAGTAATTTTCTTAGCACAGATTTAACGAATATGTCATTGGTCTTAATTAATTTGCATTATATTAGTTACAAAAGCGAGAAATACAGCGCGAAGCACGAGTATTAGAGGATTCAAAATAGCACTAAATGAATAGCGCAACTTCGAGCGTGGATTCGTGGGCGAGGGATCAACCGATCGGGATGAATTTTTTTTTAAAATACTGGAAATTGAGTCTATTTTAAATAGTTAATTGTCGGTGGGGGTGTCAGATGCACTGGAAAGAGATGCGCGCGGAAAAACCGGGCGCAAGAACTTTTGGCAAAGAACTTAAACTTTGGACGCTAATAACTTTTTTCCAGTACATTGGAGAGTTTTACTTGATAGACATTCAATTAAAGAGTAAATCCTAACGAGTCCAACGACCCCAGAACGATTGCTGTGAGATTATTAGAACGCGAAATATGAGCAATTGAAAAAAAAAACAAAATCCAAGATGGCGGTGGACGAGGCAACTTGGCGAATGCGCAAATTCAGGGTTAAGGTCTCCGTCAAAGACCCTTTCGAATGAGCAACAAAAGAAAAAATGTATCTGAAATTTTTGGGTCACACCTATAAAATATTTCTAAATGCACTGGGCTAATATCCGTTATTTAAATTCAATGTAAAATTGCTTAATTCTAGCGTATTCAGTAAGTACCTATTTTATAATAAATTACATTTATCTATTAGAAAACACAACAGTATGTTTTGTGTATAACACTGATGACTGAATCTGGACTGAATTCAAATAAGTATCTCTGAAATAAGATACCTATATGGAAATAAGTTACAAAATTGTTAAAATACTTATGTAGTTCAGTTCAAAACAATAATTTCTATATGTAAACATACGTCACACACTGGACGCGCATGAACAGTTTCACACTTCAGCCAAGACATACGTTTTTGGATTTTTTTTTGCATGCAACTGAGATAGCGATACAAAACACATATCGTAACTAATATGATCAAGGTGTATTTTCCAGATGATTCGGACACCATCTAAAATCTTCTAGAAGAATTTCAGTTTTCAAGTGAAATAGTAAATATTGTCTGTGATACTTGTGCTTCGCTATTATTAATAAAAAGTGCATAATTAATGGTAGTGAATAATAGAAGAAAAGTAGATTTCAGTAGACACTTTGAGTATGCCTTTTCGAAGAACACCATTTGTAAGTGTAAATTTAGTTAATTATTTTCTTCTGGATCGATGTTCTATTGCATATCTGCTATGTAAACGTAAATTATAGATTTATTTTAATTTCTAATTTTTCATAATATGTAGTAATAAAAGAAAATTTTAAAATAGATCTTGGATTTCCCCAGCGTCCCTGATTTTCGATATCGTCTTTGAATTAAGAAAACACATACGTGATATTCTTATCCCAATAAGATATTGTGTTTATGAGTGAGACGGGGGTAAATAAGGATAGTAGTGTGTGTAAATAAAAAATTTTGAATTTGACATTTGTTCATAAATCAGTACATTTTTAATAAACTTAAAATATATTCTTACCAGAATGATATAGTTAATATTAAAAATAATTCAAAAGAATTATATATAAGAACATAAAATACAGTTAAAAATATTTTTATATGTCGTGTTCTACTAAACTACATAATTTAGTTTCATGGAAAAATTAAAATGTCGAAATTTTGTTAATTTTTTAGTAGATTTGGCATTTTGCCAAGGTACAAAAAGTACGCAGTCATTCTGTATTTTACAGTAAAAACTAACCATAATAATAATTTTAAATATTCCAGATTGTTATAAATGGTCCGATAAAATTATTGTAGATACTACATTTTATTGATCAGAAAAGCTTCACACCTATTATATTTTCTTAGCTGCATATTATATCTTTGTCAAGAGAAACGCTTGCTTTTTTCTATACCTTTCTTAAAACATCAAACATTTTTAGTTTGTGTGATTATTTCTTTATTCCAAAATATTAACATAACCCTTTCTTGCCAGCAGGATACAGTTAAGGCAATTAATCCTGTGCGCATCCTTGGCTAGGTACGTTATAGCTAAATTCTGTTTCTGCTTCATTTTGACAGAATTTTGCCCTTTTTATTTCCGCATGCTGCATGAATTTTATTAAAAACGTTAAATTATGAAATTGCATGCCGAGTGAAAGTTAGCTGTACTAATTAAAAAAAAGTTTTGTTAAAAATTCTCATGACACAGAAATCTGTTTATTGGGAGCGAGGGCGGAGATATATTAAAATAACCCAGAAATGCCTAGCTTTATAATTTTGAATAATTCAAATTTGTGAAATTATTTTTTTATCTCTACGTAGGTACGGTTGTTTTATGTACAATTTAAAAATAGTGTGTTATCATGCAAACTATTAATCATATAAAATTTAAATATTAGATATGTCATTACACTTTCTAACCTCCAATTAATTAATGGTAATTATTAATTATACAGCTTGCATAATTTCTCTCTCTTTCTCTGTCTCTCTCTCAAGAAACTTCAATGCCCGATAAGGATATCTTAACAAACATCATACAGTCATGCCCATTTTTTCATATAAATTGTGCATTAAAAAATGACGCAATCCATATTTAATCAAAAAAGAAGCAGCCTTAACATATACTCTGTGAGTCTGTGTAATATAAAACTGAATTTAAAACTCAGATTTAAGATTGCGAAGATAACGTTCCTACATAGTAAGTGGGTATCCATATATTATAAAATTTTAAAATAGCATTTTTGGTGAAATAAATTGAGTTGCTCGTTTCTTCCACGTGGTTTACACTGCAAAGTGGACACCCCTATATAACTCTCATAGTGCCCCTTTTTAAATAGCACAAACGAATTTTGAGATCATACCACCACGTCAGACACATTGGTATACCTACTGTGATACCACGGTCAAAAGTCAACTAAATATTTTTATATTATTTTCTACAATTAATTAATATGATAGCTTGATATACAGATTATTATTT
This sequence comes from Xanthostigma xanthostigma, assembly GCA_963575645.1. NCBI lineage: Eukaryota > Metazoa > Arthropoda > Insecta > Raphidioptera > Raphidiidae > Xanthostigma > Xanthostigma xanthostigma. The sequence goes on along the minus strand of OY754467.1, from coordinate 29,143,238 downwards.
GGCAGTTCCAAGGCTGTTATGAAATAAAGAAAAACTGATTGTTATTTAGTGACTTGTTAAATTTGCAAATAAATCTAGCATGGTTATACAATGATTTTACTTCCATATTCCGTAAGGAAATGGCAATATGGTGAAGAATCAAATCCGAATACTCTGATTTACTCTCAAAACGGAAAGAAAAATTGTTTGGCGGCCGTGCATGTGTCTGTGGAATTTTCTTTCGCTTTTAGTTTGCTTATCTTTGTTCTAAGTAGTACTCCAATGATTAATTAATAATTTGGTTACCAATCTGAACATATTTTTTTAAAATATAATATGTAACAATTTTCTGCATGTTTTGCATCACGGAACAAAAAATTGTATTGTTCCGCATTTTGTACTTGCACAATGCACATATCGATATCTTCTAAATGTTATATAAGCTTCCCAGCATTTTTTACTAATTTTTTTTACAATAAAATTATCATAAAAAACTACTTGGTAGATTAAAAAATCATATTGAAATTTTGATATTTAACACACAATATTTCAGCTCGTTAGCTTATTTACTCAAAAATCTCCTCCCAGAAAATGTTCAACACTGTGTTTATAATTTTATTATGTACAATCAAAAATAAGAAGCTTGTATAAGTCACTCATCGTCAGTTAATTGGAAAAACGATAAAATCTAATCGCGAAAAGTCTACTTCATTCTAGAATTCCACGTGCAAAAATCAAATATATATCGTCCGTTTCATTTTAACGCAGGTGTTTATTAATTTTCTCTCTCCCTCTATGTATAAAACCTACTGGAACATTCTCGTTCTATTCTAGAAACGACCATTACTAGTCGGTTTGTAATGCACGGTACTTAGATGTCATTGTCTCTTTCTTACTTGTGCTCCATGCATTTGATTTTCGCATGTCGTATGCTATTTCATTCTGCTCAATATTTACCTATATAAAGGAACGCCACCTTGAGATGAATTCAGTTTAAAATAAACAAGCGAAAAGTGCAAATCAAAGCGAAATATTTTAACGATTGAACTGTTACATTCCTTTTAAAAGAGAATACCTATTTGTTAAATTTTGTGTACAATTATATATTTATAATTAATTAGTGATTTGAAATGGTTGAATTCGAAACGTTGATTCCAGTAGTGATAAGTGAACCTGAGACTGATGTAAGTTCTTTTGCTTATTGTTACATTCTCCGCGTTAGTTTTAAGGATGTGTATAAGGTCAAATTGTGTAGTACATCTAATTAAATTTTCAAAATCATAAATATATAAAAATTTTCATTTGCGAAGACTTTGTGTTAATTTCAATCATTTTTTATGGTAGATTTTCTTAAAATTTTCCTATAATTAAATATTATGAACAAATATTTAACATTTAATTTGACTACTGTGACTTTAGTCAAAAACAATCAGGCAACATGGCTGTCCACGTGGTCTTCTGACACTCGGAAACATAACGTGGAGATAGAATTTCTGACCTCAAAAATTTGAAGCTATGGATACTATAAAAATAATAATAAATAAAAATGTCAAATCAAAATTCAAAGGAAGTTTTTTTATTATGAATTATTATCAAGCAATCAAAGTGGTGATTAAGAATTCAATTATCATTACGCAAAGTAATAAACTGATACATAAAGTCAGTAATTAAAGTTTACTTTTGGCAGATTTTTGTCAAAGCAAAGTTTTTTCAAATTAATTGCAGATAATCTGTACAAACATTTTAGTTTTCCAAACAAAAATAAATATCTCAAATCTTTTACATACTTTTGTTACATTACAGCGTTTATCCGACATATAAACGCATTTTGTGTTCTAAATGCACATAAATCTCAAAAATGACAGGTCCAGAATAATTGACAGTTGGTTCACGTGATATGACATTTCATAAATGCGATTTTTATTATCGACATGCAGGAACGCGACGTTGCCTCATTGTCCCATTACATCCGCCATTAATTAAGATTAAGATTCGGAGAATTGATTTCATCACTTTCAAAATAAAATATTTCCGTGAAATTGCCGGTAACTCCACGTTTTTTTGGGCTTGAAAATTCGCAAATTGTACAAAGAAACTGATAATAAGTTTTTGAATCATAAATCTTTGAAATAAAATGATAAATGTTTTAATCTTCTCAAAATTTTTAACACTTCCGGTAGAAATAACATTGAGTGAATGGTGATTTTAAAATGAATTTTTTCATAAAAAAGGTCGGTAAGGTATCTATTTTTTGGTTTTAATCGATGCAGGAGGTCTAATTCTATAACATATTTTAAATTTAGGCAAAAATATTTGAATTCAAAAATGTTATATACATCCTTAAATATTTGGGACAACTGGGAACAATTACTTAAAGATAATTAATCGACTGTTTAAAGTACTTCTCAGTGTGATAATTTTAATTTGTGAAGTTATTTATTTTTTATTGCAAACACAATGCGTCACAGTGTATGACTATATTATTAAATGTGTCTAAAACAAGTTTTATTGATACTTTAATTTGTCAATGTTTCTCTGAAGCATGTTTTGTACTGACCAATTATATTACCCGATTTGCGATATAGCTAAATAAAAGCAATGAAAAATTGAAAATAAATTGTAAAGCGTGCGTATAGCAGAAATTGTCGAAAATTGAAATAGATAGATATTTCAGAAACAGTAATGCTAGGTTCCATGTCGTTTCAGAAATCCAGCGTTAATTTATCAATTTGTTTAGTCGACGTTTCTACTTTTTTAGTGAATGTTTGAATAGGATACTTGCATTGATTTTTTTTATTATGTAGAACGAAAATATACGTACTCGTATTATATCAATTTGAACAAACCGCTAAAATCTGATAAGCATTTAGCAACAACTTGTTGAAGTGCAAAAATGTAGCAAATCAACTTGTGGGGAGGGGTATAGACCCACCATTAAAGCTTACATTTGAAAGATTAATTATTGACATGGAAGGCTTAGCCCCACCGGAACCCCCTTCCGCCGACACTATATTCATTTTTATTATTGTTATACAACATCAACTTTAATGAATTATTGTGCTTAAACGAACCGTCAAATGTTTTTTAGTTTATATTGACGTATGCTTTCGTTCTGCATAATAAAAATGTGACGAAAAACTCCATACAAATAGAATTTCACAAAGATTTTCAAAATACATGAAATCAATCACACGTCTAAAAATATCTATCGATTGTCCGCAATCATAATGTGCTAAAATAATTAAGCAAATTGATTTCACATATATGTTCGGGGAATCAGGGATGGTGACTAATAATTAATAATAGAAACATATCATCAATGTTTGTCTATACACCTACATGGTCAATACAAGGTCGAATTGGGTACAAATTACAATCGCTACTTCGACCAGTGGTAAAAAAAAATCTTACCATAAATGGTTATACACATGTTATTAACAGTGTATACTTAATTATACGTGCAAACAAAACATTTTCTCAGTATTGTTTATTATTTCTAAATTAAAAATACAGTTTCAGGATTTGCACATAGGTACGTACATACCTATTTCATAAATGTATATATTTTTTTACTGAAAAGGATAGATTTGCCCAATTATACAGTCACAATTATCCGACATAAACGATTGTAATATGTCCATGGGATGGATATACGAGTATGTCTATACTCTATACTCAAAAACCTTTATTGTCGTGCTAGATAAGTATTACAGTTAACGGTTACTTTAAAAGTACAATCATTGATAAATTAATTGAAGACGTCGCCGTAGTTCAGGAAGTAACAGTCGAATCAGCTGTCATACTTGGGGGGGAGGGTCTAACGGGTGAAAAAAAAAACACTTTTTTTAGATTTTTTTCTAGAGATATCGTTGAAGTGAATATACCTATTTTAATGTTTCACTTGTTACAAAGCATCATTGGAACAGCATTTTGTAATTTTTTTTGTAGAAAAATATTAAGAAATAAGCCGGTGACGAAGCATTTTCGAGGATGCCTTTCAGAAAAGATGATTTGCGGTGTACACTATATCTCAGCGTAGAATTATTTGAAATCAAAAAAATAAAACAATTTAGTTAAAACAAATCTTTTTCTAGAGCCCAACGTTCGTTTTTATTTTTATTTTTTTCATTTTTAAGCTTTTTGTGGTTGTCAAAATTGCGATTTTTCACGAAAATATCCGCCATTTTAAAGCTGAAAAACCCCCTTAATGTGACAAAAAAAAAATAAAATAAAAATGTTGGGGTCTGGTCTTTTATATGTAGAAAGTGTGTACAAAATTTGAAAAAAATCGCTGCAGTAGTTTTGAAATGATGTACACGAACTTTTGAAACGTGTTTTCGAGAAAAACGCAATTAAAGTTTGAACTCTAAAAAAACAAAGCAAAAAATTTATTAAATAACAGCTGCATAAAGTACATTCCCTGCAGCAACTTCGTTCTATTCGGCTTTCAAGTCTACGTCTTATTCTAGGGGGTACTGCGTTTATATACCCAAAACTTATATAAATTGCGTTTATACACTCTGCGCTGGCCGCTGACTCACCAAGCACCGAGCTCTTGCCGCTCCGCAGTATTAGAAGAGGGAACTGAGAGTTTGGCCCGATTGATTTGAAATTTTGTGACAACATTCTTTAACTGTTTTACTAAGAAAATGCAATCAAAAAATCGAGTTTTTTAGACCCTACCCCCAATTGAAATAAACCAATAAAGAAGACAAGAGTTAAGTAAGTCTCTGGCAAAATATAATAAAATCCTCCGAAATATAATTAGTAGACATTACATGCTATTGCGTGCCGATGGTGATAATTAACTATTGCTTTTTTGTGAGCGACTTTTTGCATTACTAAAATTCATTTAATAATTATGCATGGGGGGGGTCAGCGATTATAGAACCACGATCACTTGTGAAAAATTATTGTAAATTAAGAAATGCTGTTACATCTTGAGTTGAGGTGGGCTAAACGCAATTTTGGAGCACGCTTAGCTTCGCTGTGTTTTTTTTTTTTTAATATTATTTATGCGCACTTATTGGCTTTGTTGTATCTTTTTCCTGTGGGGGTGGTCGTTTTTTCCTTTTTTTCATAATGAATGCTTTCTCAAGTATTGTTTAATATAAATTATTATTATATGTTATCAGTGGCGTAGCTAGGCGTGAGCGAAGCGGGCCCTCGCGCCTTTGAGGGCCTCGCGCGAAACCCTTTTGTGTGCTAATTTGAGACCAAACGCCATGATCTATAATCTATATTATCTACGCTAAGTAAATAGTACGATTAGTACCCTAAAAGACCCTACTAAACATAACCTATATACAAATAACACGATCATTGCATTGATCTTGAAAATAGGTACTTACCTGAAAGAAAAGGACCTCGCTGATGCGACTTCGCCCACGTCTAGATTAGTCCACGCTACGCCACTGTATGTTATTTAATGCCATTTAAGTAACATGGGTACAAGTAATTAAAAATTTCTCATCATAATAATTCACTGTGCATTGTGATTTGATACACACTGGGATTTTTATTAACCCTGTCTGCGGCATCTTTTTTAAACGTTTTTATGTTTTTTTGTTACAGACTGGATTCCCATTTGATGACACTGACGACGACTTCCCACGAACCGCCCGCAGATCTCGTTTAGTTGATGATATAGCAGCACGACATCCTGAGTTTGCAGATACTCTCCGGGCATTCAATACAGATTTTCCTTCTACGTTTCGTAGTAATACTTGGGGACGTAAACGGCATCCGTCTGGTTCCTGTGGAGAAGACGATAGTCGATCACAAGCGTCAGGATTTAGTTCGTCGAGTAACGAATCGAATCCAAATAATATTATTGAATCCGAATTTCCAGAATATTTTCGAAGTAAACTTGATTCAAGGAAACCACCGCCGTGTACAAGACATCAAGAAAAATCAGAACAAGAAGAAGGTAACAAGACACAGCGCAATAACACAGTTGATTTGGGTAAGAAGCAACAGTCATCGTTGGATGAAGGTAGTCGAGGACAAAGATCAATGTCTGCTCCACCAGATAACAGAAACAATCAGCAGCCACCGCAGCGGTTTGTTTCACGAATAAACATAGATCCGTTAATCCCACCGGCGGCGCCTCAGCAATCGCAACAACAGCAAATGGGTGCAAATGCGAGCTCGGCACCAAAATCACCCAAAAACGATCCTCAACCCCAACAACAGAAACAACCCAATGTCAGGCATATACCGATATTTGTTGAAGGCAGAGATGAACCAGTTTTACCAAAAAACATCCATCCTGAACCACCAACTCAAGAAAGAAGATATTTTGGCGAAGATCCACCAACATTTAATAAGTTTTTTAATAAAGGTGGACAACCACAGAAAACTCAACCTGTTTTTACATCTCATCATGAATTTATACCTAAGAATCAACAACCAAGTTATCAACAACAGCAACAACAACCAAGTTATCAACAACAGCCACAACAACCAAGTTATCAGCAACAACAACCACATTATCAGCACCAGCCACATAATTTTCAGCAACAACCAAATTTTCAACAACAGGCTCAACATCCAAGTTTCCAACAGCAGCCACAACAACCAAGTTTTGAACAACAACAGAATTACCAGAAGCAACATCAACAAAACCAACGACAACAAACTCCACCACCGAAACCTGGTCCGCTCGACCCGATTGGAAAAATACAATTGATTCAAAAAGACGTTCTTGAACTGATGACACAAGTAGAAAATTTTAAGGGTGCGTCGCGTAAAGACAAACAGTATTTGTACTTAGATGAAATGTTAACGAGAAATTTGCTGAAACTAGATAACATAGAAACCGAAGGAAAAGAAAATATACGATTAGCTCGTAAGGAAGCAATTAAGTGTATTGAAAAGTGTATAAGTATTCTCGAAGCCAAAGCTGATAGTGCTGCAGCTGCTGCCGCCATGAATACGGAAAATGTAAATCAACAGGTTGAAGAAACTCAGCAAACAATGGAAGTTGAACCTGTTACTACTACAGAAGATCAAATATTAGGCGCAGGTGTCACTGGAACAGAACAGATTGATAACAAACAGCTTAGTAAAAATTTAATGGAAGCTGAAAAGAAACAAGAACAACAAGAAATCCTACCGGTAACTAATGAATTGCAAACTGCAAATAAACAGGAAGAACAAAAAACAGAAGTGAAACAAGAAACAACGGAAACGCCAGAAAAGATGGAAACTGAGCCTGTGATTCCAGTTACTGAGAATGTCACAAAAGTTGGCGGTGATACCAACGAGAATAGCAAAACAGAGAGTGACACAAATAAAGCTACTAAAGCTGATCAAAAATCGGTGGAAAAGTCGCCTAAAAAAAAGGGTAAAAGTAAAGTTATTAAGAAAGATTTAAAGAACGATGAAAGTAAAATGGATGTGGAGGTGACAGAAAACAAAAACGACAATAAAATGGAAGTAGAAGTACCCAGTTCTAATCAGGGTGACAAACCTGTTGAAGATGCTAGTCAAAAGCCTAAAGCAGCTAAACCTGTTGAAGAAACTAAGAATATAACGTAATTCCTATGTAGGGCTTATTTTGTATATTTATTGTTTTATTGCTGTTAATTTTTTTTATTTTGTGAAAAATCACCTTGCAGCCAGTTTCTAAAAAAAAAATGTATTAATTGAAATCTGGCATGTATTTTTTTACAAAAGAATATTTACCTAGCAAATTTTTGTTTGTGCGAAGTGGCCGTATTAATTTATTATAAATATAGGCAATGTTAAAATATGTGCATATTTTATTGTTTCTTTGTAGCTCTTTGCCTTTGGTTTAACATTACATCTTGTGTATTTATGTTTTCCCAATAATCAGTAAAATAGAAAAAAAATGTAGATTATAGTCGCTAAACAGCTGAGGTCATCAGGGAAAAAAGTATACGCGTTAAGAAAGAAAATCCAAATACAAAATAAAGAATAAACATTCTTTTTTTATTGTTTTCGCGTTTATGTTCTCAGAATAATTAGAAGAGCAACTGTAAAGAAGAGTATATTTTTGCGAAATGCAAAATAAACAATATCAGGTGAAAATGTTACACAATACTCATGATCTGATATTATTTGTTTTAAATGTTTATTTTATTGGTTATTAGAAAAACGTAAACATTTAGCCGGTATTTGTCATACCAAAGATATTTTTCAATTAACCATCAAGTAATTTATTGTGCCATAGATAATTAATTATTGTTGAAGAAAATAAAAATGCCTATTGTTTACACTTACAAATTTTACAATAACAGTTTGTTAATACATATTTTGTTCCAATGTTACACCTGTATAAATATAGTGCTATGAAAATAAATTATTCTGAATCAGTTTTAACATTAAATCTGGTGGTTTTTTTTTTTCATTAAATTTCTACCTCCATAACTTGGACCTACTATCCAATCCTAGTCGTAATGTAATCAAACGACAAACCATGAGTTCTGTATTTTTGTTAGGAATTTAATAAAGACTAAACGTTATTCCGATATAATATTGTCTTTATTTCAAGTTCATCAAGAATACAAATCTTAAATGATCATCCCCCTTCCCATGTTACTCATCTGTATTATATTCAAGTGTGGCAACAGTTGACAATTAAAGTGGTGTGTTGATTGCAATATTTAAAACAACCATATCCCTTGGTATAAATAACCATAAACATTCTTTTAGTACATAATAACATTCAGAAGTTAAATCTAAACACTGCAGACCACAGAACAGTAATAGGTTGTGCTGCAGACCAAGTGTACAGGGCGTGTCGTTTTGTTGCATAATATTTCGACACCCTGTTTGTTTCAAATATTGCGACAGCTGTTTCAAGTACTTCCCGTTATCCGATTGAGTTGAAATTTTGCATACGTATGTTGTTTCGATGACAATACAATATTATAATAACTAACTGACCGGTCCGGCTTACGTCTGAAAGCTATCGCACTTTTAATAAAGCATGCGACAGCTTTTCCAACTACTCGTTTAATCTGCTTAGTTGAAATTTTGCATACATAATATTATGTAGTTTTAATTATATTTATAATATTATAATAACTAACTGACCTGTCTGGATGCAAATCGCACTCTTAATAAAGCACACTAAAAACTTAAAAATAAGATATGTCAAAGGTTTTATTGTAAAATCGATGATGTACTAAAAACTAGAAAATAATTATGAGTCAGCATAGGGGGCTTTAATTAAAACTGAAATAAAATCGTGAGGCGCATTTATAAGGTATGTTCCAAGCTGTCACAGAACAGTAACAGAACCGTCAAAGTCTTGCTACTGCACAAGACTGTTTAGCGCAGTAGCTCAAAAATCGATATAGTTTCGTTTTAGCTACTGCGCAAGACGGTGACAGTTCTGTTATCGTTCTCTGATTGCTTGGACAGACCTATTGTTACATTATGATCGAAGAAGACAGTCGAAAGCTAAATATGATTTCCAATTTTCAACAAATGAAAGTTTTCTATTAAATGCGGCCTACAATTTTACTTTAGTTTAATCAAAGCTCCCTATAGTGACTCATAATTATTTTTTAGTTTTTAGAATCATCGATTGTACAATAAAACCGCTTAACTTAAAAAACTTGTTACCTACTTTATTTTGATGGAAACTCTTCCATGTAGTCCACTGCCCAATTTCTTAAAATTTAGTTTTTTATATATATGTAATATGATAATAGAATTAACATATCCTGACTGATTTCAGGAATATGTGAGAAAATTTAAATTATCTCAATAACTGAATTTTTCAAAAGAATGATATTTTTTACATCTTTTCCGGTAATAAATATTTTCAATTATTGGGAATTCACTATTGAATTTGAACAATGAATTATCAAAATCAACTCCAAATCATATGCCATAACGACCAGGTTAGTAAAAATGTATTTGACGATAAATAACCAAATTTCTACAATGAGATAACACTTAAAATTGTAGTATATTTATGGATAATTGTTTACAAAAGTCAAATACAATAACAGCTTTTTTATTGGAAAAGCAAATCAGTAAATGATTTTGCATTAAGTATTTAAAAACATCCTCAGGTGAAAAATATTAAATATATTGCAGTAAAAAAATGATTAAAAATTCCTACTTAAAATTATTTTTATAATTAAACAACATTTTTCAAGCATAATCTTGAAACAAAATTGCATATCATTAACCAGATATGTACGGAAATTGCTCCTGTTTTATTAATTGGATAGGAAATAATATTATTAAATGGGAAGAAGTCAAATTTTTTTAGGACAAGTACTGGACTGTTTCTGTAAGTTACTATCGTATATAACATGATAAAGTAAAATAACATTTGTAAACCATATGTAACAATTAATTTGTTTTTTAAATTTGCTGTGACTCTATCGTTAGTTTCAGCTTTTAGATTAAGTTCCACCGTATTAATCTTTCGTTGGACCCTTGAATGGGCGGCAAAATTATCAACTATTGGGATTTTTGCCATTTCAGATTTTAATTTTACTATTTCGCTGTGAAGATTTCTTTCCTTCTCTGTTGGTTGATTTATCAACCATATTATCTAAAAATTTAATATTACATATTAATTAATATATTTTGAATTGGCTTAAAAAATAAATGTCATACTGACCTGTTTGATCAAAAGTGGAGCTAAGGCACTTATAAAACTCAAAACCATTGTTGATATTAGCAAAACAGACATATTTGTTACTGTGAAAAGCACTAATATATTTATAAATATCTTAATTACAGCGTAAAATTTGTTTGCAAGAAGAGAAATTTTAGGTTATGTTGTATTTGACGTTTTGCAATCTTCTTACTGGTTCTATTCGCTGATAGGCGTCAGCCGTCACCTACAAAAAAAATTTCCATGACAACATGAGCTTATTCTGCAATCAGTGATTCTGAACTTAGGTACTCCCTTATTTGAAGACGGGTAAGGCGCGATTCCCACTATACGTAACATCACCGTCACGTCTCCGCACCGTCACCGTCACGATAAATATTCTTACGTTGCAAGCAATGAACATAATCACACCATCAGTTACGTCCACTTCCCGTCGCCATCACCTCCGTCGGCGATTACTTCGAGAGAATATTTTACGTGTCGGTGCTTGTCGGTGCGTAGACTGTACTTTCGTATTACGTATAGTGTGCATTGGCTGACGGTCTGTTTACGTACGTTTGATATTTCAAGTTTGAAAAATATATCTGCTTGTTTGTAAAATTAATTAAATATGAGTGAAGAAGAAAGCCTTGACCAAAACGAACTTTTAATAGAAGAAGTAAGAAAATATGAAGATCTATATAACATGGCCTCAAAAAATTATTGTAACAACATCTATAAGGAAAAAATTCATCATCTTCTAATGCCGAAAACAATGTGTGATATTCGCCCTCGTCCTTCCTTTTAAGAAATATATCATGCACCCATATTTGCCTTTTCTTCTTTACTTTAAACTTTTCTTCTTCCATGTCCAGAATAAGCGCAATTAGTCCAAGCTCTTCATTTGTAAATTCACTCATGTTCGAATTTTCACTACGGGCAGACAGAAAACTGACTGCTGCTTGCCGGCTAGGTATGAATAGAGGTCATATTTTCGGTTCGGTGACGGTGCGGAGACATGACGGTGACATTACGCATAGTGGGAATCGCGCCTAAAAATTCGTACAAAAATAATACGTTCCTGTGATAGTTAAAAGATCAAATTATCACAACATTTTATGATTTTCATCATTTCTCAAAAATTTTGCAAAAGAAATTCAGCACAATTTATAGAAAAAGTCGCATTTTAGGAAATTAATTTTTTATAAAATGTAGTGTTCTATTGCATGTTTCGGAACTACTTAATATTGGTTCTTCTAAGTACGTAATTTAATTTTGTAATAAGTATTAATATGTATCCCATCAACAACATAAATGTGAAAAAGGGAGCCAAGTTCAATGTTAGTTTGTTCCAAGCAGCCAGTGAACGGTTTCGAAACCGTCACCCGCATGAGCAGTAGGTAAACGAAGCTGTTAGTAGCAATTTTAGAACACGTTTCGATGAAAATATTTTTCCAAAACGTTGGTCACAAGCGATACTCGGAAAAGCTTTTTTTTTTCAATTGTTCTTCAACCAATATAAACTTCCGGACGCTTATTCTGTACAATATATTGTACAGAATAAGGTTCCGCATTTTTCCCGTTTTTATATTATCAAAATCGAATAAGAGAAACGATAACAACAAAAAATATGAATTCTGTGTTATGTTTAACACCATATAAAAAAGTTAAAATTCTGAATTTTGATCGACTTTTTCGATTTTCTTCCACTGTGCGTCGGCGGGACCTAGGGTTTATATGTATGTGTGTGTTAGGACGATAACTTTTGACAGACTTAATCAATGTAAACGAAATTTGGTCAACATCTTGGAATCCATCACAGCACGAAGCCCACATAAAATGGATTTTTTCGGGCTATTCTGAAGGTGATTTTTAAGACACAATATTCTCAGAATAGTTTCACGATTGGAATTTAACCCTTTAGTAAAAATTGAAATGTGCTGTGAAAATTTTAATAAAATCGACCTGACATAACCGGACTTGACAAAAACACTAGTTTCCGTATACAAAGGACCCCGCACGGAACATATGGGAATCGGCCCTCGGTTAAAATCTTCCATACTCGGGGATATTATCCAAAAATCGACGCTGATCAAAAGTCTCCATGGGCACGAAGTCCGGAAATGCGATCCCGGGGAGTTATTATTATTTTGATTGCAATAAAAGTATACTTTTATTGCAATCAAAATAGGGAAAATGAGCAAATGCACCCGTCTCCTTGTGATATTCTATTATAGATATATCTACATCACATAGATATATCATATACAGTATATATGTCGCCGGGATATTGTCAAATCCGTGATTTTGTAATTTCACTAGTGAAATTACAATATCACGATTGACAAAGATTCGTGATATTATAATTTCACTAAGTGAAATTATAATATCACGGGTTTGACAATATTCCGGCGACATATATACTGTATATGATATATCTATGTGATGTAGATATGTCTATAATAGAATATCACAAGGAGACGGGTGCATTTGCTCATTTTCCCTATTTTGATTGCAATAAAAGTATACTTTTATTGCAATCAAAATAATAATAACTCCCCGGGATCGCATTTCCGGACTTCGTGCCCATGGAGACTTTTGATCAGCGTCGATTTTTGGATAATATCCCCAAGTATGGAAGATTTTAACCGAGGGCCGATTCCCATATGTTCCGTGCGGGGTCCTTTACTTACTGAAGGGTGTATTTAATTTGGTGCAGATGTTGGATTGATGATAATGTTTCAATTACTAATGGCCATATTCACCGAACGTAAGTAGTTATTTATTTGTTCTTCAGATAGCTATTCCTCCGAATAAATAGCGATAATTCAATTCACCAAATATAATTATGTTTACTGCAAGTATAAATCTATTCTGTCTTACTTCGAGGATAAAAATATTTATTCGTCTGACGAAATAATAACGGCCACCACATAGACATATATGCAGTTTGCTCTTGTGAACTTGTGAATTTATTTATGTGCTATTTATTAACCTTTTGTTAAGTTAACGTTAGTGGAAGTTTTGTGTGCAATAGGGTTAGGATTTATCCTAACCCTATTACACACAAAACTTATTATTATTTTGTGTATGGAGGGTACCATAATTTTGTGAAACTTTTTTTTGACGTTTGCACTAACGCCATCGGTCGGATTTTTGGGTGACCGTCAAAATATTCAACAAGAAGAGCAAGGAGTGTATATTTTTTTTTTTTTTTTTGCGGAGGTGAGGAAATCCATCATGGACACCCGTTGGTCTTCCAACGGGTAGTGCCAGACTCCTACTGGCTAAAACCTCACCCCCTCTTCGCACTCTCACACCGGAACCGCTTTCGCATTACTTCGGTGCGAGGGCTGTCTGGTTTCGTCTACATTCACTTTCTATCTGCTTTCTATTTCCTTAGTTTCTATTATGTTCCGTACAGTGCCATATGCATGCTTCCATGTTGTTTCAGACGCACATAGGTCAGCCATCATATTCTTATCGTTAAACTCATGTCCTACCTGAATTTCGTATTTAAGTCTATGTGCCCCCCACCTGGTACATGCAAACAGGGTATGCTCTGCATCGTCTACCTCATCGCAGTATCTGCATTTATCTGTTATGGCTCTCTTTCTGTCGTATAGGTATTTGTTAAAGCAACCGTGTCCTGACAAAGCTTGTGTTAAGAAATAATCTACCTCTCCATAGGGCCGGTCTTTCCAGTTTCGTATGTTAGGTATTAGTTTATATGTCCATCGGCCAGTGGTTGCTCTTTCCCACCTTTCTTGCCAATCTGAGATACAGTTTTCTTTTGTCTCCCTGGTCCACCTTCCGTAGTATTTTTCGGTTCTTTCACGTATTGTGAATTCTATAGGCTGGACACTCGCTATTACACCAGCTGCCTCCGTTGAGATAGTCCTGTAGGCACTTATAGTTCTTATATTCATTCGTCTTTGTATCCTTTTAAGATTTTGTATTATCTTTTTGTTAGTTATCGCTGGGTGCCATACAGGTACAGCATACAGAAGTTGTGAATGTACGACGCCTAAGAGTACCTTCCTTTTGCATGCCTTAGGTCCACCGACATTTGGCATCAGCTTGGATAAAGCAGACACTGATTTTTCCACTTTTTCGATAGTCCGGTGTACATGTTCTGCGAAGGCAATTTTGGTATCTAACCATACTCCCAAGTATTTGATGGCCTTACTTACTTCAATCCTAGTACCCATTACTTCGAAATGAACTGGCGCTATTTTCCTTTTCCTGGTCAATAAAACTGCCTCGGTCTTTTCTGGTGCCAGGTGAAGTTTGTTTTGTTCCATCCATGTTTCCACTTTCTGTAGAGTGTAGTTTGCTAGATTCATCAACAGCTGATCGTTTCTTGCCACTATCACCAAGGCCACGTCGTCAGCAAAGCCTATTAAAGTTGCTCCCTCCGGTAATTCCATGTTTAGCAGGCCGTCGTACTGTATATTCCACAGGGTCGGTCCAAGTATCGATCCTTGTGGAACTCCACTGTTCACGTTGACTTCCGTAGTTGTTCCTTCGGACTCTAGCAAAATGCTTCGGTCTGCCAAGTAGGACGCTAGAATTCGCACTAGACTTTCATTAATTTTTCTTCTTCGAAGTTCTTGGAGTATGATCTGCCACGACGCGGTATTGAAAGCATTCTTTACATCTAAGGTGATCATGACACACAACCTTCTGTGTTGTGGAGAGTAAGCTGCCGCTTCAGCAGCTAGTTTGGTAACTTCGTTAATAGCGTCTACCGTTTGTTTGCCCTCTCTAAAACCGAATTGCCTGCTAGACAATTCTCCGGTGCGTATTAACTCTTTTTTAAGTCTACCTACAAGAAGTTGTTCATACAGCTTACCTTCTACATCTAGTAGACATATAGGTCTATATGACGAGGGGCTTTCGATGGGTTTGTCTCCCTTGCGCAGTAGGACGAGAGTTGCTTTCTTCCAGTTTGTTGGAAAACGTGCCTCATGTGCAAGTTTGTTATATACCTTTAGTACATACTCAGGGCGTTCGAGGGTAAGCAGCTTCAGTACTTCACTAGGGATATTCCCTGGCCCTGGTGCCTTGTTATTTTTCAGTTTTTTGCATGCTATTACTAATTCTTCTAGCGTGAAGTCAATAAATCTAACATTAAGATCGCAGTTAAATATCACAGGTTCATGTATCGGGAATAAATGTCTAGCTACTTCTTTCATCTTTGCAGTAGATAGATTAGGTCTAGGTGGATAACCCAATATGCCTTTTGAGACAATTTTATGGCCATTTCCAAAAATGTCATTATCTAGTTCAGCGCAAATAAGCTTCCAGCTGGCTTTCTTAGCCTTTTTTATTGCTGCTTTAAGTATTTTTTTACTCTCTTTAAGTTCTTCCCAGAGCATATTATTCTCCTGAAGTGTGTTCCTCTTCAAGTTTCGTGTGTACATTCTTCTCTTTCTAATGCAGTCTCGGCGATATGCATTGATTTCTGCTGACCACCAGTAGACTGGCTTTCTCGATTGAGTAAGTTTTTTCTTTGGCATTGCCTTATCACATATACTGACTAGATTTTGTGAAAATGTATTGTCACTTATTTCGTTAATGTTGCATACTTCCTCAATTGCCTCTGCTAGCCTTTGTCTGTCTAGCTTCTTAACTTGCCACCCTTTGGTTTGAGGTTGTCGATAAGTCAAGTATGAGTTTTCTATTAAGACATCGTAAACTATGTAGTTGTGGTCGCTGAGGGACTCCAGATCGCTGACTTCCCAATTAACGATTTTTGGTTTGTTTTCGCTAGTAGCTATAGTCAAGTCGAGAATTGATCCGTTATTAAGTACTTCAAACGTAGGTTTATCTCCCTGGTTTACTATAACGAGATCATTGGCCGCTATCTAGTCCAAGATGACTTGTCCTCTTTTATCGGTATGCCTCATACCCCATTGTGAAGACTTAGCGTTAAAGTCTCCCGCTATTATGGATTTACTCTTGCTCATTTGGATTCTACTAGAAATTGCATCAATAGTTTCTTCAAGATCTCTAATATCATCGTTTCCAGAGGTATATACGCTGTAGATTGTAAAATTTGTGTTGACTATGTACGTAAAGCCTTTCCCACGTCCTTGACTACTAACTACTATTCTCTTATCCATAACCTTAATTGCGGAATCTAACCTGTCGTCAAAGAGTCAATCTTTTCTATTTTTAATGGCGTTGCGATTTGGCTCAGATACTATTATTATGCCAGCTTCAATCTTTTTGGCGGTGGCTAGGGCCATATCATGGGCGGCACGGCTTCTACCTATGTTTATTTGTAAGATTTTCATTGTTGTTTGTTGTTGACTCCTGCAGGATTCCCTTTTTGGTGGCTGTGCTCTTGCGCAGCCTCCATTTCCTTGCTATCCGTATTGCTTCCGGATCCGGGCTGATGTCTTTCCCCTCTGCCGCTGCTGTATTCGGATGAAGCTCTCCGTTCCTTCCTGGGGCATTTAGGGCTATCGGATTGATGTCCTTCTCTAGCACAGTGCACACAAAACGGCTCGTTCTTGCAATCTGCTGCCTTGTGCCCTTCCTGACTGCATTTCATACATAGGTGTTCCCTATCACGACCTTTACATTGTGCCTTCTTGTGTCCGTACCCCCAGCACCTGAAGCATTTTATGTCTGGTTTCCGTTCCATAACTCTACAGTTTGTCCATCCGATTTTAATATTTCCAAGCTTGGTAAGTTTGTCAGCGTCTATCTCAGATAGAACAACCGTGACATTTTGTCTTCCTGCATAAGCCGGCCTTAAGGCGCGTATTTCAACCTTTTCTGGGTTTACCGCTATAGCACTTTTAACGGCTTCTCGGATCTCCTCAGTTGTCGTTAGTTCATCCAGGTCTTTTATATGAACGACTTTCTTAGTGGTTAGGCAGGAAATAGTTGCCCTGGAAATCTTGGCCTTAATTTCCTTACTAAGTGTATCCAATTTATTCGCTCCGTCCTGTACACTGAGAAGTAGTTCCCCCTTTCTGGTCTTTTTTACTTCTTTGATCTCTACTCCTATTTGGCTTGGATTTACTGCTTGTTTCAACTCCTTAAGCACATCCGCGTATTCCATTTGGTCTATCTTAACAAGCAGTGCATCCTCTTTAGGCTTTTTCCTCTCTAAGGACTTTGGCTCCTCCGTTACCCTCTGTACATTCCTCCGGACTCTTCGAGGCACCGCCCCACTCTTTTGCTCTTCGCTGTCTTTAAATATTGTGATATTAATGCCTGTATCAGCAAAAAGGAATTCCAATATTCTGGTAATTATAAGGCCTGAGACGCCTTCCACCTCTGGAAGAACCAGTCCTTTTAAGGAGTGTATATTTATGTATTCTTTAACTAACTTTTCTACCTGATATTTTGCTTGGTGAATCGAAAGTAAATTTTATTCTAACGAATAAATTTGTTCCAAGATTAGTAACTTCTATCTTTAATAGTGTTCGGTGAATATGGGCTAAAAAAAAAGATTATTTTAAGAGGTGTATTAAGGGGGTAATTTTTTTTTATTTTGTCCTAAGACAAACTTAAGTACACATAATAAATCAACAATACCTGTATTAGCAAAGCACTGCGACTCTAATGTTTTAAAAATTAAATGATGCGTTACAATTTTCCCAAAAGCATATTTTATATTCAGCCAAAGAATATGTAAGTAAGTATATTCAGATATATTCAGCTTAGCGATAAACAGATGACTAAGGTTATCATTATCCAATCTCTAATAATTACATATAGGTATAGTAATGGACACCAAATGAGATGTTAAAGAAAGTTTAATATCAACTTACAAGTGACTATTTTCTGCACTTAATTTAACGACTTAATTATAATTCGGCAAGCCGCGGTAAGCCACTACAGCGCAGAAATGTCCGAACTAATAGTTTTGAGTAAGTCCTATCTGATGTCGCTCCATGGTACGAAAACTTTTTTGTACAAAATATTTACAAATTATATACAAAAACTTTCCTCGTTTATGAAAAATAATTAATAAATTGGTAACGTGTTTCTCGAATATTTTCTTATGAAAATGTTATAAATTTTTAGAGAAAAAAATAGACATTTCGAAAATGTAAGAAAAATATATGTTGCCATTTGAAAAAAAATGCATGTAGGTATACACACTAATGCGTTTAACGTCAGTTTCTCGATTTTATGTCATAACAGACGCCATTCGGACCATTACTATTTTTTTACCACACTTCCCGTTTTTTTCTACAATTTTTTAATTTTCAACTTAATTAATAGCAATGGGCGAATGAAGGAATTTTAGGAAAATTAGGATAAGGTAGGCAAATTTTGAGCATAGGAGTTTGACAGGTAATCAGCCATGGCCTTTAATAACTAGCTCGATAGAGTAAGATCCCAGAGCCGCCAGACACAACCTATTTTTAAATAAATGAAACCTTACGTTTTGAGTAGTGTTTTATGTACTTAGAACGCTTGGCGTACCTCCATAATTGAGTCTGTGACAAATGTACAGGTACCAGGTGACAAAGGTGACTAAAAATAAGGGTAACTTTACTTAAATTTAAATGGCTGATATTTATATATGTTTTGTAAAATACCACTATAAATTAGTATCTAGTATCGCCAGACACTTTCCGTTGACCACAACTTCTGACAGACTATTCAAAACGGGGAGATAACCCAATTTTGCTGGTGACATGAAAAGAAATTCACCCGTTTTGGGGATGAGAGGTGAAAGGGTTGGTGAGAGTCGACGGCAATTTTCAACACCAGCACCATGCTCAGCATCCTCAAAAACAGGGAAAAAACATTTTTTTCGGAAAGGGAATAACGTAATGCGCGTTTAACCCTGTTTGAGGGTGGTTTTTGGCCGTTTTGGAGGGTTGCTTAACCCTAAACTGAAATTTTAATATCACCACCGTGTTTCGCATCCTCGATAATAGGGGAAGGGAAAGTTTTATCCCGTTTCGGCTCAAAATATTTACATGTTCGTCCGACTCACAACACACCACTATTGATCTGAGTTATAAATTTAAGTAAAAATTTATGTAAAAGGGTTTTCTTAGCACAGATTTTACGAATATGTCATTGGTCTTAATTAATTTGCATTATATTAGTTACAAAAGCGAGAAATACAGCGCGAAATGCGAGTATTAGAGGCTTCAAAATAGCACGAAATGAATAGCGCAACTTCGAGCGTGGATTGGTGGGCGAGGGATCAACCGATCGGGATGATTTTTTTTTTACATACTGGAAATTGAGTCTACTTTAAATAGTAAACCGTCGGTGTGGGTGTCAGATGCACTGGAAAGAGATGCGCGCGGAAAAACTGGGCGCAAGAACTTTTGGCAAAGAACTTATAACTTTAGACGCTAATAACTTTTTTCCAGTACATTGGAGAGTTTTACTTGATAGACATTCAATTAAAGAGTAAATCCTAACGAGTCCAACGACCCCAGAACGACTGCTGTGGGATTATTAGAACGCGAGATATGAGCAATTGAAGAAAAAAAACAAAATCCAAGATGGCGGTGGACGGGGCAATTTGGAGAATGCGCAAATTCAGGGTTAAGGTCTCCATCGAAGACCCTTGCGAATGAGCAACAAAAGAAAAAATGTATCTGAAATACAGTATGCGTTGTGCGCACATGGCTGACTATTTTTTACGTCTGGGAGGATGTTTGGTCATTCCAACTTGTCTGGCTGTTGAAATATAATTTTGTAATAGTTGTCTGAATAACATATATAAAAATCAAGCATTTAAAAATAAGTAAAGTTCATTCATTTTTCTGTCAGCTTTAAAGCGTCTGTCAGAAGTTGTGGTCATCGGAAAGTGTCTGCCGATACTGGATACTAATTTATAGTGATATTTTACAAAACATATATAAATATCAGCCATTTAAATTTAAGTAAAGTTACCCTTATTTTTTGTCACCTTTGTCACCTGGTACCTGTACATTTGTCACAGACTCAATGATGGAGGTACGCCAAGCGTTCTAAGTACATAAAGCACTACTCAAAACATAAGGTTTCATTTATTTAAATAGGTTGTGTCTGGCGGCTCTGGGATCTTGGGCTACGATATTTATCTGAAATTATTGAGGGAAACCATGGAAAACCTCAACAAGATAGCCGGTACAGGAATTACCGTTCCTCGGCGAGAGGCAGTAGTAAAAAGTCCTTACCGACTAAAACCCTAACCTCCTGCCATCATTGACCTTTGGATACCCCCGCGGGACCGCCGCAAATCATTACATCGCAGGGGTGGTCTAGCCGTAGCTCTCCCACTGGTATCTTCGTGAAGCATATTAGTGTTTGCTCAGGGTAAGAGCAATTTTTCTCCTCTCTTGTTCTTTTCGACGTAGATCTTTAATGATGGCTGTAGCGAACGCGCTAACGGCATTCCAATTTTCCTCCGATGTTAGCATAAGCTCAACGATATTTTCCGGTGTTGCTACTCCATCCAATGTTTTTTCCAGGAGTTGTCTGTCTTTATTGAAACGGGGGCACAGGAAAAAGACATGTTCTGCGTTTTCTTGGGTTCCAGTTCGGTGAGTCCTCATGTCCGAATCTGTAAAGATATGCTAGGTAGCATCCGTGTCCGGAGAGCATCTGAGTAAGGTAGTAGTTAGATTCCCCGTGTTTTCGGTTTACCCGATCATTCACCTGTGGGATAAGACGACGTGTCCATCTCCATTTTGGCGACGTATCCCACTCCTTTTGCCAGTACAGCAGACTAGAGATTAGATAAACGGGTCTTTTTAGTGATCTGCATCTTTGCATTTGGATCCCATATGTGAGCCGGCTCCCTGAACCGGTTCAAAAAGAGCCGAGTTCTGAATATGTTATTCGAGTCAACTGAGCCACTGAGTTAGTTGAGTCAAGTCAATTATATCACCTAATATTATGCCAGTGACTGACTCACATATTATAAGGCGGGGTTTTACAGGTTGCTACTTGCTATGTTACAGAAAGCATATTACAATATGCAATACAATACCTTAAATAGTTGTGACTTAAGTAAAACATTGTAATAAGCTGTAGCGCCTGTGAGTATAGTGTGTACCATAACCAGACATATGATGCATGAGTCATTTGAGCTGACAGTGCTTCTGTGTTATGCGGATCCGTTGAGCCGTCGGCTCATAAAAAAGTGAGTCGGCTCTCACGGATCTTCTGTCGGAGCCGGCTCTTTGAACCGGTTCAGATCTGAGTTACCCAACCCTACAGCAGACTTTAAAGCCTCACTTCTCTTCGCTGTTCTTCTAGAGTTTCCAGTGGTGAGTTTCTCTGCTGGTACAGAATTTTTATCTCTTCCGCAAGAATGTGGATGGGCAATAACTCCCACGGCCTAGGGCTGTATATATGTGTGTGTGTGTATGTATGTCAACCTTGACGCTGATGACCTCAGCTGTTGAGCGTCTATAATTCTATAATCTCGCTCTCTGTATGTCAACCTCTTATATCTTTTGAACGGAGTGTCCGATTGAAACGCGGTTTACGGCATATGACGTGACCTTGCTGAACTTAGATTTCCTGAAAATTTGGAAGGATTCGGCTCAACAAATTTTGAGAAATATCAAAAATACAAGTTTCACAAATTATTAAAAATTTGCTTTTTTGGAATATTTTCTAAACGACTAAACCGATTAATTCCAAAATCTAATCAGCTCTTTGCCTTAACAAACTGCGTCGATTTCCGAAACCCACATCAAAATCAGTTAATTTGTTCACGAGATATCGTGAAAGAAAATTTAGGAAAAAAGTGTTTTTCTAAAATTACTCGTAAAATTCTTATCAGATCGATTTTTTGTAATAAATTACTTTCTTAGGTTAAAAAAACTGCGTCGATCGCCGCAAACCGCATCAAAATCGGTTCATTTGTTCACGAGATATCGTGAACGAAAAATTCGTAAGAAAGTGTTTTTTTTTTGAGCTCGAAAAGCTAAAAAATTAACTTCTAGCTATATTTTATATATTTTTGAGCGTTTTGAACTCGAGAATAGCGGGAAGTTTCAGGGATGGCCTGCAGGGTCAAACTTCTTTTCAAATTTTTTTCAGACTTTAATTCACATAACATAATTTAGATTTTTGTCATTATTTCTGATCAAAATTTAATTATACTATTTGTTTCTCCTAAGTAAATTCTATTGTTACATTTACTGACTTAGAAAACAATGTTTTGGGTTAATAATTCTAAAATATTGTACAATCCTGCAAATCTTGCGGATCCGCGGGACTAATGGTCTCAATCTTGCGAATTTGCAATATTATCTTTTGGGTACTGGATTGCATTCCCTAATAAAAGGCTGTTTATGAAAAATACTGTTGCATCGGTTAGATCGAATTTGTATAAGTACTTACGCATTAATGCTAAATAGGTCGTTTTTCGACTGCTATACAGACATGAAAAGCAGTTATTTTATAGGGGGATGGGGGGAGTAGTTATGTAAGACACTTATTTCAGATAGACCTACTAATTATTATTTTGAAACAGTTATCATGCATACATAGATTTTAATCTTTTGACATCGGCATCAAAGAAGAATGCATTCCACTTTATTGTGATTCATCATTCAGGCATATCCAAAATACAGCAATTTTTTGTTATGTAACAAAACTGTTCTAGTCCGTGGTGGAAATTATTTATTTACAATAATAAATGTTTAACAAAACAGTTAAACACACAACGAAAGCGTACTTCTTTAACAAACAGTAATAATAACAATAACAAAACTAATAGTTCTAAATAATAAAATAGAAAACTAAGTAACGCAAGAATATGAAGTCCTAATTATGTACAAAATATTTACAACACACAAACACAACAAAGTTTATCTAGTACACTTATTCGCACTTGTCCAATAACTATATTCAATAAATAAAATTATCGACCAATTTTTCAGACAACATATTAACAAAATATAATTAATACATTAACGTTTCAATAACTATATTCACACGATTATTTACACTACAGAAGCTATTTATGTAGAAACAGATTTATATAATTGCACTCAATGATTTACATAGCTCATTTATCTTCTATCTTAGCAGCTGCCTGAGTCTTGCTGCACCGACACTGAACAATTTATATCACAAAGTTATCTGTAATCTACTGTACGTACGCGCTGCAACTAACCAACTGATTGACTCATGCCAGCAACCCACTCGCCTTTTATAGCTTCGATCCCCACAACATCGAAACTAGAAGGGCCGAGAACCTCTCTTTACCTGTATTGGCTTCTCCAGGTATGAAGGTTGGGTTTTCTTAACTACCTGTTTTCCATTGTTGTTGTTGCTAGAAGATTCTACAAAAGCCATAGTCGTCCCAACAGGGGGCACGCAACAGTTAGTTCAGAAAGAAAGCTTCATGAGCTTTTTACACTTCATTTCATCATTCCAGATTCCGAAAAGGCAGCAGCTCCCTTTTCCAAGTGACAAAATAAGTTTAATGGCGTAGGTCAGTATGGTCTGTGTTAAAATAAACAGCGCTGTTAAATTTCTGTCTCACTATAACTTCTGTAATGTTTTTGTTAGAAAGTGACAAAAATCAACTGCACTGTACATTTTTATATTGATCATACAGAATAGCACCACTTCAAAACGGTAAATCTTTGCGAATATAGACGTTTCAATTTTCGTTACGCTCCCAATGCGAGCTCACATTATATACCGTTACATAAGAATTAGTTTCACTTCAAAAAGATAAATCCAGGTCTAGATACGGTCCTGACAATAGACATTTTTATTTTTTAGGAATGATTCAGCCCTTATATGTACACACATTATTATGTAGATGTGTTTTTGTGAACTCCATGAACTCAACTTTGTACGAACACCTCATGCGGGTTGGAATTGGGGCTGAATAACCGTGCACAGGACAGGTGAGGAGGTAGCCGATAGGGTTGATAATAAAGCAAGGTGCATGACCACCACCACCGCCATAATATAACAAAACACACATCTGCAACTCGCCACGCTCTATTATATTCTCTATATTATGTCCGTCGCTATATACGCGATATCGTAACGATCGAATTTTAAAACGTTTTTTTACCATCTACTTCAATACTGTTTATTTTCAATTTTCGGAACTGTGTAGTGTTTTCAAAATCTAATAATTTTGTGTGTTTGTTAAAAGTGTGTTACATGTTGATGAAAACAATTTTGGATTAAAAAAAAATCGAAAAAAGGTACAGAAAGTTGAAATAATCTGCTTACAATTGAATTTGCAGGAAATTGATCTTTTTTTTAACGACAAGCTTTTGCTCGAGGCTCCGCCAACGTATATAAATATATTGCCTATTATCCGGAAATATGAACAAAAAATAAAAACTTACCGGCAAAAGTTAGTAACAGATAAGATAGACTACATTCTAATTCAGAATGTATATTACCTACATTCAAAATTTCATTGAAATCCGTTAGGCGTTTAAGCATGAAAGAATGATAAGCAAACAGACGTTTCACATATATTATATATTAGTAGGAACTAATATTTAATTTATGGACGTTTTGATGCGCTTATTACCATCCTCACCATCAATACATTAAATGCAAAATAGTTGCTTTATTGTGCTGATGATAAATAAAATATTTACGTTCTCGTCGGGTTTCTGTCTGACATCTACACAGAAGAACACGTCTCTACAATTTTTGTATGTCTGTCTGATTGTACACGTTTATAAGCCGAAAACGAATGCACCGGTTTGTATTAAACTTTGTACATTATTAATTGGTACAGAAACTTAATTATTATAATGTATATACTGACATTAACAAATCTACAAGCAACATTTAGTTAGCTATTCACGCCATTTGTCCTACTTCCTACAAAATTGCTGCTTTAGATGTAATTATGTAAATTGATTATACAATAGTACGGTAAAGTAACTTCAATAACAATTTACTATTAGTAACAATATGTAACCCATGCTTGTATAGTTTAAAGTGAAATTTACAACGTAAGTGAAATTTTAAAAAAGTTATAGGAGATACGGACAAAAAATATTATATTATACGTCTCGGACGCAATGATATTAACTCGTGTGACTTAAAACTCGCTGGCGCATGTTTTAATATAATGCTCTATACTTTGTAATATACATCATTATACCCTGGATAATCAATCTACTATTCAATAAATAAAATTATCGACCAATTTTTCAGACAATATATTAACAAAATATAATTAATACAATAACGTTTCGATCCCGATTTGGATCTTCTTCAGATTGGATCTAAAAATATAAAAAATAATTAATACTTTAAACAGAAACTAAATAAGTATTAATTATTTTTTATATTTTTAGATCCAATCTGAAGAAGATCCAAATCGGGATCGAAACGTTATTGTATTAATTATATTTTGTTAATATATTGTCTGAAAAATTGGTCGATAATTTTATTTATTGAAGAGTTCTAATCAGACGTTAATCAAAGATTTGAATCAATCTACTATATTTGAAGTGAGTGAAATAATGTGAAAAGTTTTAACAGTACCCCGTCGGTATAAACTTCATTTTTATTCATTGATTTTAAACAGCATTTTGATGAGCACTGCCATCGAAATCAGAACATAACATCATCGGTCCGATTTGGATTGCGCGATAAGCATCATTTTCAGTTTTCACTGACACGATTTATACTTGCGCGATCAAAATAGCAACCTATCAGTCGGGTGAGACGCTGCGTGCACGATTTTTATCTTTGGCACGACAAATTAAAACACGACTATTTACTGGTCTAAAAGTGAAGAATGTGTCATAGTAACTCGAAAGCATCTTTTGGAAGAATATCTTCTTGGTTTTGGCGTAAGGATAAAAAACAACATTATTGTTGTTTTAAATTCGCATTAAATGCTTTCGAAAGTTTCGAAAGTTCTCTCTCATCTTCAAAACTCAAATTCCGCCCAGACAATCACTAGATAGATTGTCAGTATTCATATACTTTTATTTATATGTCAGTATTACAGACATTACTCACTACAGAAGTAAAACTGGTATATTAAGGTACGAGGCAATTTTTCTACCTCGCCACCAACTTAGCTTGATGTTCTACAGCCGGATTTTATAGCATACACGGACATAGTGTCAGACCAAAACTAGTTTTTACGGCCAAAACCGAAATCGAATTTCGGATTCAGTCTCAGTTTCGACCGAAACCGAAACTTCATGTTTTCCTGGGAAAAATAAACATTATCATATTCAGTCTTTATTTTTTTTTATTTTTAAATCAATCACATATAATTAATCATTCAGCCTCTGATATTTTAACAAATCATTAACTTATCATGTCATATTATTACCCCCCTTATTTCAAAAAGCACAAATAAATATACTTTTTTTTTAATATTATGAAATAAAATAAAAGCTACAAAACAAAATTACTTTTTACCTAATAAGTACATTTAGGTAGGTACACACAACAACAAAAAACACTCTTTTATCTTAAGAACAAAATTAATATTTCTTCTAAACTTTGGTCATTTTGTATGGTACTCTTGTTAACGAACTATACAATAAAATTAAAATTGATAAGTACCTACCTACCAAATACAACAACTAAACAAATATTTTTAATGTATATTATAATATATCAATCGAAAGTATCAAAATAAAAAGATATGTCTCACAAACCTTAAAAAAAACGCTGAGCGCGGAGGCATAAAAGACACTTCGTCGCTCGCAGCTGCACCGAACATGTCTGATTTCAGCGCGAAACCTCTCGAATGTAGTTTCGGTTTCGGCCGTAGTTTCGGCCGGATGGCAGCCGAAACCGAAACCGAAATTTCGGTCGGACATTACGTAATGCACATTGTGACACGTTCGCTACATTTTAAATCTCTAGATCTAGAATCAATTTTACCCTACCGTGCCAAAATAAGTTTTACTTCAAAAAACCTTTTACTAATTTTATAAAGCCATAAATTTTATTTTAAGGGCAGTGCTTTCAATGTACATAATCTACTTTAAAACGGTCTACCTTCAAATGCGTTTTACAATTAACAAAAACTAAACTTATTTTTATGAAGTGGTTAAAATAAATAGCACCCTCTGTTCCACGAATATTTTCCCACGACCCACGTGCGCTGTACGTACAACCTGACGCACCACATTTATATGGACGTAATAAAGGCAAAACAGACCACTATTCATTTATGTATAGTACAGTCCCGATTATCCGACACTTTGTTATCATGATATTCTGGTCGTTAATTCAACATCTCTACAAGACTGATCGGGATTCTATTGTTGGCGACAGAAGAAGGCTACTGGGAAGGCTTAGCTCACCCCAAAAATGAATCATTATACATATAGTAGAGAAAGTCGTGTAACGGTTTTCTAGCAGGCGCATATTTACCTACGTATGGATCAAACAGGCCATTACTTTTAGAGAGTAGTAAATTTTAATGTTGAGCTCAACAACACTTGCTACCACATTCAAAGGTCAACAATTGTTGAGTTTCCCAGAGAGCCACTGAATTTCAATTCAACTGGACAGTATTAAACCAAACCACATTTCGAATACTGACTGACCTGTAAGTTCATTCACGTTTTTGAAGTGAAACTTCTTATGCGGCGTCACTGCCTCGACGATTTTAAAGGTAAAATGGTATTTCAATGAAACGGAAATGTGTGACGGATTGCACAATAGTAACGTAAATTGCTTAATGACTGATTTTGCAAACTTTTTGTTTGAAAAAAAAACCCGACTAGACCGAACTTTCGGATATGCTTTGATTGGCACCATAACGATATCGATATTGTTTTTTATTCACGAGATTTCGTATAAAATCCACTTTTCGCAGTCTTTTTGTTTAAATTAAAACGGCTGGGCAGATTTATATGAAATTTCTTTCGAATCAAAATGACATTCACGCTTCGATTGACACCCTAACGAAGCCTACATAATTTTTAATTCGCGAAATATTGTCTAAACTCTACTTTTTCAGTCCATTTGGTTAAAAAAATGAACTGCTGGACCGATTTTCTAAAAAAATTCTTTCAGGTCATATTTACATACCTAATTATATGCGCTGATTGGCAACCTAAAGTACTCGATATTATTTTTTATTCTCGACATTTCGGCTCAGAAAGAAATAACCCGTACGTACGTACACACACATACACTTTTTCAAAAATAATGTAGTGACCTTGAAACAAAAATCGTTAAAAATTTTGATTTCGATATTTGGATCCTTTCTCAATGTATTGGGGAGTTAAAATAGCAATTAGCCACTAATGTTCACTAATAGACATCAGTCCAAAATAATCTTGCAGTGTCTAATGTTTGCTATCGAAGATTCGAGAGTAGTAGTGAGTATGTGAGTTCTCCACTCCGCCCACTGCCTTACACTTTACGCAGTGTCGCACCATGAATAAAGTACCTCCATAACTACAATAGTAACCTGACTCTAACTAGTAAAATAGTAACCTACTTTTGTAGTTCAAATTGTTCACCGGTTCATTTAAATGTTTGTTTTAGGAAATTAAAATTCAATGACATACTTTATTCTTATTATCATTTTGTATACGTCGCTGGTCCTACGTACTTTACACTCACTCTCGACTAGTAATGCTCCGCCTAACTCAAGAGAAGGGATTCAAGGTCACCTGGAAAAAAGTTAAACATAAAGTATGTAGAATGTAGATCAACAATACTAAGGCAGGAAGGGGTGAAAACATACGCACATAATGTACAGTATAATTACTTGACAAGTGATGCGTAACGCATGCACTGAGCGTTTTCTGTTTTTTTATTTTTACAGCACAAGCAAATGTATAATATAGTACTTACTATTCTATATTTGTAAAATTAGCGATGGACAAAACAGTTCTTTTACAATAAAATGACAAGCTAATGTTTGTGTTAAAAAGAACAGAAACATTAGATCGTTGCCTCGTCGTGTTATTGGAAGGGAACTGTTTTGTCAATCACCAAATAACTGTATGAAATAACAGCCTTTCGTTATAATATTACGTAAAAATATCTATATATTCAGACGTTAAGAAAAACGTTGTACTCATTTTTAAGCACGGAGGAGTTTGAGATTTGATATAGGTAAAGTTCATAATATGGAGAAGAACTGGAGAAAGATAAAATTTTTGCATGATAATATGTCACGCAGTTTGTAAACTGTAAAGTATTTGAGTGAAAATATTTCAAAATACAAATACAAATACTTTTCTAGTATTTGTAATTGTATTTCAAATACTTTTAAAAAGTATTTTTTACAAGTCTATGCAGCAAAAGATTTGTATTTGTATTTAAATACTTAATGAAGCAAGCGTATTAGTAGTAAAATACTTTTAAAAAGTATTTTTTACAATTAATCTGAACATGTGTTACAAATACAGTATAAACGCTTATTTAACGAAAAACTCCTTAAAAACGTAGAAATTGCTAAGGTTTGTTTGGTTTATTAAAAAGCTATGTAGTGTAACAACCACTCTCAATAGAGAAACAATACATCATTATTTAGACCCCAACAATGGGATTCTTAGAAATATGTTCAATTGTTTGTTGTGTCTTGTCATGTTTCCTTACTGTGCTTCCTTACTATCATCTTATTGCTTGTCTTTACGTTATCATATTCTTAGTTGCTTTCAAACTTTTGAACTGTAAACATAGCGAGTAAAAGAAAGACTTTGTGTATTGACGAAAAACAGTTAGTAATTCGCACGATAGAAAATGGAGAAAAGAAACTGATGTTGCAAAACGCTTTGGATTCAGTCCATCTACTGTAAAATTATGTTACAAACTCCCTGTGGAGACGACAAAGAAGTTCGTGAGACAATAATCGGCTCGTCATTCTAACAAAGACACGCCGATTGTTGTGGGAGACAACAATCGGCTTGATTGTTGTGGGGAAACAACAATCGGCTTGATTGTTGTTCCAACAATATGCGTAGTTAAAAAGGGCTTTGTTGTGAAATTCCAGACAACAATGAAAGCAACAAAGGAAAGGACTATCCACCGCCTATATAAACCACGGGATAGCCTAGTGGAGACACAGTCACAGAGGGACGGCCACAAAGGAACAGTCATGCAGAAACAGTGATACATAAGTTCGACATAAATTAACAGTTATTGAACAGTGCTGAGGTAACTGCCGAAATAAATAGTTAAACATAAATAATCTCCTGAGACAAATAAACAAATGAACTGTATAAATAATAGTGTACGAAATAAATAGAACCGTATATAGTTAATAAATAACTGTGCTAGATAAATTTTGGTGTGCTCCTATGTTGTAAATAACCTTGTGTATATAGTTCATATACTTAATAATTTACTATATGAATCATTGTCTATATACTCAATGTGCGGTGAGTGAACGCAACAAAGCGTATCGAAAATATATCTGCGTCTCTTTCTTCGATGTAATTCCCTGATTTCTCCGATGATAGGATTGGTTGATGTACTTGCATTTAATCTGAATAAAGCTCTGTTTCAAATACTTTGTCTTTTTCTATGACGTTAACATGGGCGTACCCAGCTTTTGGTCCAGGAGGGGGCAAATTAGAAATCTCTTAAGCCGGGACCCCACGTGCTTGTTTTGCCCTCCTGGATACGCCAGTGCTTACGGCGTAAAAAAAGACAGAAGTATATATGTTTGCACCCAAATGGTTCGATTGCGATTTTATTCGTATGCTCGGTATAGTATACAGTTGTATAGTGACTTTGAATTCTTCATTACTTATTCTATTATTTTATCGTTTAGAACTGTAATTTTTTTTTCTGTTAAGCTATAGAGAAGTGCTTTTTAACCGACGAAAAACAAAAACGGAGGAAGTTCTCAAGTCGACGCGTATAATTTTTTTTTTTTTTTTATGTATGACCACGCATAACTTTTTACAGAGCAGTCCGATTTTGATAATTTTTTTTTTGTTTGAAAGGGTATACCCCGAAGTTGGTCCCATATAAATTTAGTAAAAAAATTCCAACCCTAAGGGTAGGAAAACAGGGGATAATTGATTGTTCACTCACTGATTGTAATGTATGACCACACATAACTTTTTACCGAGTAGTCCAATTTTGCTAATTATTTTTTTATTGGAAAGGGTATACCCCGAAGTTAGTCCCATATAAATTTGGAAAAAAAATTTCAACCCTAAGAGTAGGAAAACGGGATTATTGATTGTTCACTCACAGATTGTAATGTATGACTACGCATAACTTTTTACAGAGTAGTCCGATTTTGATAATTATTTTTTTATTGGATAGGGTATACCTCGAGGTTGGTCTCATATAAATTTGGAAAAAAAATCCTACCCTAAGGATGGGAAAATAGGGGTGATTTATTGTTCACTCACAGATTTTCATGCTGTGTTGTGTATTACAATTATAAATTATATAGCCACAAAAAATTATAAAATAAAAACTTTTTAACAAAAAAATTAAACCGCCGAAAAACTGAAAAGCAAAAATTAATAAATCTTTTTATTTAACTAAGTTCTATCTAAGTAGTTGAACGTATGTGACAGTCTAGTATATCTAAGTAATTTTGAGTCGGCGTCAACAATCCTTCGCCGAAAATCTCTGAGCGTTCACGAAGTTAATGTCAGCGACAGAGCAACCCGAACGGGCACACACTGAGGGCACACGTCTTTGCGAGTGGTCGTGTGGAGAGCGCATGTTTGGAATGTTAATGTTTATCGCTGGAGATTTCACGTATCATTGTTAATTTGATTTGTTTATTTCTTTTAGTGATCTTTGTTCATTGATTGTTTGACGCCGTGCTTTTTAGTTTGTTTATTTGTTTCGTTAAACGTTTACCTTTTCTCCGAAATCCGAATGTCTTATGAGAATACATTCAGATCAAAACTAAGGATGTGTTTCAAATTTCCATAACAAACTACTAGCAAGGATACTTTAAAATATGCCAAAGTTAAGCAAAAATACACCTATTTGTGAACAAAAAATATTTTCAATCATTCATCTAAATAACATATATAAAAGGAAACCGTGACTCACTGACTGACTGATCTACCAACGCATAGCTCAAACAATTGGACGAATTGGGCTGAAATTTGGCACACAGATAGTTATTATGACGTAGGTATTCGCTAAGAACGGATTTTTGAAAATTCAAACCCTACAAGGGTGTAACAGAGGTTCAAAGCTTGAATGGAGAATCACCGCACAATTTAAACCACTGGACGGATTGGACTGAAATTTGGCACACAGTTGCAGATGCCTACATCGTAATAGCTATCTAGCTATTACGATGTAGGCATCTGCTAAGAACAGTATTTTGAAAATTCAACCCCTAAAAGGATGTCACGGGGCTTCAAAATTTGCATGAAGAAATCAAATAAGATAGATGTATCAATTCTAAAATGCGCAGGATTACTTCTGTCAGCAAATAAATAAACAAGTATTTCATGCTTTTTCAAAAACAACCCCTTCAGAGGGTGAAAATAGGTAAATAGTCTAAAGTTCAACATGGGTGTCATTTTTAAGGTTTGTCGGGACGTTGATCATGTGAATGTCATCAATTTTAAAATTTATTAGGGGGGTCTACGTCGATAAAGGAGTAACTATGCCAAATAATGGGAATGCATCCGTGTTTCTTCTCAATTGCGTGCGAATCCGCGGGTAATGGCTAGTATATATAATTCTCTAACGCGTGCCTGTTCGGTTGTTCGTCTTTCCACGCCCTCCAGTCCCCTGTTGCCTTCGAGAGCTGAAACTTTACATAATTTTAATGTAATGTTGCGCGCTCCCTGTTGGGACGACTATGCTTTTTGTGGAATATTTTCGTAACAATAACAATGGAAAGCAGGTAGTCAAAACCCGACCTTCATAAAGTTGCCTGAAGAAGGCGATACATGTAAAGGAAGGATCTCGGTGCTTCTAGAAAATTCGACCAGGCGGGGGACGAGCTATAAAATGCGAGCGGAGTCGTTGGCAGTCAGTTGGTTAGTTGCAGCGCGTACATACAGTGGATTACAAATAGCTGTGTGACATAAATTGTTCAGTCGGTATAGGAAGACCGAGGTAGCTGCTAAGATAGAAGATAAATGAGCGGTGTAAACCATTGAGTGCAATTATATAAATCTGGTTTTACATAAATAGTTTCTGTGTTGTAAATAATCGTGTGAATATAGTTAATAGACAAGTGCGAATAAGTATACTAGATAAACGTTGGTGTGTTCCTGTATTGTAAATATTCTGTGTACATAATTAGTGACTATATTCTTCTGTTACTTAGTCTTCTATTTTACTATTTAGAACTATTAGTTTTGTTTCTGTTAACGTTATTATGTGCAGGCAAATTAGATTTAGAATGTGTATTAATTGTAGACAGAACTTTTATCATTGTAAACGGTAAAGGGGCTTATAATGAACGTAAAAAATAAAAATGCCCGGCCAGGGGCAGTAAAGGGTTAATACGGGGGGGTCAAAAAGGGGGGCAAAATATCTTATAGCGTTTTCCAGCGAAACTTGATGTTCTATCAAAAAATGTTCTACAGGACAGTTGTAGAACATAAAAAGATCTACAACTTTCATAGAGGTCACTTTTTACTGTGATCTCAAAATGTCCGTGAAAAATGCAAAATGTGCGTGGAAAACGATTCTTTTGTTTTTTATTTTTCATTTTCGCATAAATAACTCAATTTTGATAAAATTTTGTGAAAGCATGCCTCTTTATGTCTTAAATAAGCACAAATATTTTTACATAAAAAAATCGAAAAGTTTTTGTGCTATTCAGTTCTTTCAGTCAAAAACCATTTTTTTTCGTTTGGAAGTACGCTTTCGTTGTGTATTTAACTGTCTTGTTAAACGTTTATTACTGTATAAATAAATAATTTCCACCACGATCTGGAACAGTTTTGTTACAATAGGATATCGGACAGACATGACCGGGAAATACCAGCGGCAGAAATTTTTTACCAATTGCACCCGCCTCAAGCCGCCGCTAAGAGAATGGATTTATGAATTGGCCATCATTTGGTCAATTCATAAATCCATCCTCTTAGCTGCGGCTTGGCAAGGGGGCAATTGGTCAAACATTTCTGCCGGTCATTTCTGTCCGATATCCTATATTTAAACTATGTAAAGTGGTATTTCCCGGCCATTCGGCTCTAACAAAACCTAAAAACGAAGCAGCAGAAGTTTTTTAAATTTTAACCATTTTTGTACCATCTTTAAAATTTTTTATCCAATTTTCGATATTTTGACGTCAAATTGCGGAAAAATGGCCCGACCAAAATTTCTGCCACTATTTTCCCGTCGATGTACACATATAAAAGAAAATTTTCCATTTTTTCCCTAACTTAAAATGGGTCCAGATTCCACCTATATATCATGTAAGAAAAAATACCAGGCGGCAGAAAGTTGGGATAACATTTAATGGAGTGGATTGGGAACTTCAAACCGGTGTGTCTCGTATCTAAAAATGTTTCCAACAAAAACTGTAGAGTCGAACCTTCCCAACATTTTGGTATAGTTTGTGACCGCATGTCGGAGGGGGCGGAAAACCCGCTTCATCAAAATTCAATTGAATTTTGCTGCGTAGCTAAGGAAATGTATTGAATTTTATTGTGTAGCTAAGGAAAAGTAATTTTGACGACATAACATAAGAGAGAGAGACAGTTTATGTAACAAGACTTTATTTCGCCCACCAGCAGTTGAGTTTGAGAGACATTTTTTTTCACTTGTCTCATAAAATTAGATAAAAAAACGAAAAAAATGGCGTCTGGTTTAGGTCGATTCGTCAATTAGAACCAAAGTTATGGGAGATTTAAAAAAATTCGATATTCCCCCTCTCCTGCCGGTTCTAATTGACCTACCGCGTCCAGCTACCGGTGCAAAGAAGGGATCTTTAAAAAAAAAATTAAGCTCCTAGCTGCAATGGTTTTTTAAAAATGGCATTCAATATTTCCAAATTTCGCGCACTAAAATGGCGATATCTCGCGAACGGGTTGTCTGATCAGACCCGGTCTGGAACGAGCTTACGCGGATTCTTTTTCTCTACAACTTTTGTTTGATCATTTTTTCCTCCAATAATAATGGCCGAGTTATGGGGCAAAAATGGGTTTTCGGGAACTTTAAAGCGGCATATCCCCCGCCGCCCCCTTCGACATTCGATCACAAACTATACTAAAATGTCGGGGGAGCTCGACAGTTTTTGTAGGAAAAATTTTTCGATTCGAGACACACCAGTTTCAAGGCTTTTTTTCCCAATCCACTCCACTAATTGTTTTTTTACGCGTCAGATTCCTAAAAACATTGCTTTAGATGTGGATGATTTACTGTTTGTAAGCAAGTAAGAAGTTCCCATGATCACCTCTCACATCCATCATCATACCAGCTCGAAGATACCATATTATTGTATAGTCACCAGAACTGCATAAGTTTACAAAGAGTTAAGTCGATACGACAATAATTTACAAGTGAGTGTGAAATTGATTTGTAAAATGTTAACATTGTTAGGACATTACAAGTCAAACTAATAAAAGCGTGTTAATAAATAGGGCTCAAAAGGACAGTCTCGTTCAACTGTATCGACAGTGGTTTTTAGTTCATCAGTAAACTGTGCTTTCTGGATTCTTCCAACGCAAAATGATGGCTTAATGACATATTTTATGTAATATGAACCAAACTGCAGCAGCCGTTTTCGAGAAAATTATAGTTTCCGATTTTAATTTATCAGAATCCCCCCCCCCCCCCCAAAGCTTAGAGTAATGATAAATACGGCACCATCACACTGCAACTGACTTTTTCGCATAACTGAACCGGTTGTGGATTTTCGTGATCAGTGAACTACCTTTTGGATTTCCCTCGAGATAAATTAATCATGCCTTTATTGTAGGGTTGTTAATCACATATCTCTATATGAAATATGGCCTGAATTGTCGTTTTACCATTAGAAGACATTCTTCACTCCTATAGCTATGCGATTTGAATAAATACGATAAGAATCGTTAACCCATCAATCGATTTACAACTGAGCAGGGGCGTCTAAATTCTATCTATCATTTTACTGCACAAATCCCTGAGAGACGTACACCATAGAGCAGACCCCGATACTTTATGTTATAAAGTATTCATTGAATTTCTCGTGACTAACAGCGGGACAGCCCATCCAACGCGGGCGGGCGACGACGGCAATGGGGAACGACGCGCGTGTCCTCGCTAACGGTCATCACCGGCCGATTACGTCACAGTGTCCGAAGTGGCTTGCCGTGGTCACCGTTCGCGCAATCGACCGGTCAGGAGAGAAGTGTAGTGGCACTATAGCCGCCTTCCTGCGCTTAATGGCCAATCTTCAAACCACACACTCACTCACTCATTCCTGTCTCTCACGTGTCCACTCAGTTGTACTGCATGTCATACATAACCGCCGCCGTACGCCAATTGTTAATATCGTTATTCACCTGTTTTTCTCACATATTATCATCATCGCGCGATGGTGTTTTATTTCTGTTAGATGCGCACTACTTAGTACGACGACGGTATGCGGATGATTGTTAACAACATGTGCGTAATATAATGTTATTAATTTTTTTGTGTAATTTTTAACATAATATTATTTGTGATTAAACTTAAAACAAAACTTTCAACTGTTTTTTTTTACATTAAATGAAAGTGCTAATTTGAAAATTTAAATTATAACGTTTCGTTTCAATTTTGGTTGTTTTGCATTTTAGTCACGCATTCAGTTTTGTTGTATACCTACACCTAAGAATACTAAGTATTCCATTTTTGAAGCAAAAAATTAGTAAGTCTGCTAATATGTTCAGATGTTTTGAAACAAAAAATGTCAAACGTGTCATAAAAAGTAACTTATGCTAATCAATGCAGTAATGTCAATATCAATAATTTTAAAAACAGCTCCAGCAAAGTTTTTGGATAAATTCTTGTGTAACGTATTTTGTATGGTCTTTGCAAAATTGTATTCCATATTATTAAAATAATCAATATAATTGTTAAAATAAAATCTACGTTGGATACTGACTGCAGTTAGTGTTTTTTTTTTTATTTTTATTCATCGTCAAAAATAAGAGGCGATAGTCTTTTAATAATATCTTACACACTACCGCTTTTCCTAGAATGAAAATTATTGATCTCTTTTGAGCAGTGGTATGAGAGCACATAGTTATAGCCCACATTATATTACTCACGGCATTAGTAAGCAAGCTAGAGCTATATACACACACTCATACAATATGTAGCTCACCAGTCATTTGACGTTCACCAATCATTGATTCTTTGTGGACCATTCCAACTGAAGTAGTACATAACATTAATTATTCAATGATCATTTTCATTTCAGAAAATGAAACAGCTTCTTTACGCTTTGAGAAGGTGTAACGTCTTGTGATTTCCTTCCAATGCATCGGTCCAACTATTTGCCGCCATGTTAGTTTCATCAATTGTCGCATCCAATTCTGCAGCATTTGTCAAAGACAAAATACTCTCGTTCGGAGAGGCGGCAAATGCGAATCAACAAAATGCCTACGCAGTTTTAAACAGCAGACTGACGGAAAATATTTACGAGAAAGAATATGATTTGCGAAATAACTTTGTTGTTCAACAACAGCAAACAACATTTTTTTCTAGTCAAATAATAGATGATAACGACACTTCTAAAGACAAAATTGAACAAAATATTATAGAAAACAACTGTATAATTTTAAATTCAGGTATATCGAAAAGTATAACTGATTATGGCAATAAAAATCACAGAAATGAAGAAACGATTAATGGATCAATTACATTTCAAGGCACCATAAATATGTTATGCCGTGAAGCAAAAAATGAGGCACAAACAATGCTCACTCTAAGCTCAAATTGTGAACCTGAACTAAATTCTAATGTGATAATACAAAATTCCGCCCACGAAAATCAACAAATGAACATTCAAGAGGAAGTTTCACTTTCGAGCGATTGTCACTCGTCACAATATTTACACATATCGACAAATGGCAATCAGAATGCTCAATATATTCAAATACCTACAAATTTAGAGTTAATAAATTCAGTTGACAATGAAATTACCTATCAAATAATCCAAGATAATGGTCCTATTTTAATAATGGCACCGACGTTTACAGCAATTGAATCGAACGTTGAAGAAATATCTACTTCCAGAAACGACAGTACTACGTCAGAAGAAACAACAATTAATTCTGATATCAGCACCGAAATGAAAGATGACGATTCGGATCTTTCCGAAACCGATTTAACCAGTTTAAACTGGTTGCACAATATTACGAATATTATGTCAATGCCATCAATACCAACGCCGCCAAATTCGCCAAAATCACAACAAAAGAAGAAATCTAGTCAAACGATAATTACGTGTCAGGAGGATTTGATGTTCGTTGACATAAGGCGATATAGAACTAACGGCGATAAGAAACCTCCATTTTCGTACGCGACTTTGATCTGCATGGCCATGTTGAAAAACGGTAACAAGATGACGTTATCCGCCATTTATTCATGGATCAAGGACAATTTCGTGTATTATAAAAAAGCTGATCCCAGTTGGCAGGTATGTTACAATATTTTTTTCTTAGTATGTAGGTTATAGACGCTAAACAGCTGAGGTCACCAGCGTCCATCTATTTTTTTAAATTAAATAAGCCAATCAAATCAAAATAAATCCTCGTAAGCAGTGGCGGATTTATGCAATAGGCCGTGATCTTAATAACAGCTCCAGACGCTTATGGCCTCTGTTGCCGAGCGTCTATAATTAATTGTCTATCTATGTAACCTACAACGATAGATTCTAGGGGTCGGAAAATTTGACTATTTATACGATATTTTAGTATTTTTAAGTGAATATTTA
Organism: Xanthostigma xanthostigma; assembly: GCA_963575645.1. Lineage (NCBI taxonomy): Eukaryota > Metazoa > Arthropoda > Insecta > Raphidioptera > Raphidiidae > Xanthostigma > Xanthostigma xanthostigma. The sequence continues at coordinate 29,103,891 of OY754467.1, read as the reverse complement.
ATATAAAACGGTGGCATGGTGTTAACCTATAGGGCGCCAAAACTTTAAATCCACTTCTGTTCACACGGCCGCCAGTATCGAAACTTAAAGGAGTAAACAAGACCGGTCGTACCAAACAGACACCATGCTACAAAATAATAAATTTAAAAGTGGCGAAAAAAATGTTAACTTCGCTGCTTTGTAGATTTGCTGTATTATAAAACTTGTTTAATGAATTTCATAGTACCGTAAGTACTCTATCTCCACAGGGGCTTAAGCTCTGGGCCCCCAAGTGTCAAGTGCCCACAAAAATTGGTTACTTATACATTTTTAATATTTTTTCATTAATAATCACCACTTATCGTGTAGTAAGAAAAGTTAGTATTAATTAATAAATGATGATCATTATCATGGATGAATTTTGACAAAATTTTAGGTGAATGCTGACTATTTTTTGGGTGAATTTTGACAATTTTTTTAGTTATTTTGTAGTATTATTCCTTTGGTTAAGTTACCAACTTTCAACTCTGATTTTAATGTTATTAAAAATGAATTTTAAACCCGAATTTAAAGGTTCTTAATCTAACAAAAAATGGGACTCCATTGTACTTCAATAAGCCATATGCCCTGAAAAACGTATATCCACTCCTGCTCACGAGACTTTGGAGTGTTTTGAGTTCCGCACTAAAACAGTAAAAAAACGAAACCCTTACAGTTAGGGTCCGTCATTCGTTCATTTGTGTCACTAAGGTTAACATTAAAAAAAATAAAAGTGTAAAAAAATTCCAGCCAATTGGACGACAGGACTATTTCAACTTCAAAAATAATATACAATTTCTGTTAACGCGTGCGGTGACGCGGGTAAGAGCTTGTAATAAATATTATATTTGCTATACGTTTGCATGGTTACACAAGGATTTCACGTGTAAAAATTAACCAGAGCATGCTTGTTAGCTACCTAATTTCTTTTTAACAGATATTCAGAACAAAAGAACAGCTGATTGTTTTATTTTTAAAATGTTTTTAAAACTATAAAGTTACGAAAAAAACTCTTTTACAAAACTTATTTGGAAAAATAAATAAAATAATAAACCGTTTCTAAAAGTATACGGCCATAATAGCATAAAACAACGTTATAGCACATATTTCTTCTGCGCTTGCGCCGACTTTCCCCAAAAACAATACGGTTCATTATATTTGCATGTCAAACATCCTTCCAAATTTTTGTTTCAATCCGCTTATCTATTTTACCTGTATCGTGCTCACAGCGAACAATCTTTTTCCAAAAATATGTTTTTGTATTCGGTGGATCTCAAAACGGAAAATATTGTAAAATTTTGAAAAGTGAATTCTGGCCTAAATTGGTACTATTCCCGTCCCTTGTGGATTTAGAATGGTAAAAGTAATCACCCACATTTTCATTGGAATTTAAAATACATATAGGTATGTATTTATTTAATTTCGATTTCAATAGATTTAAATTCTTAAAACACCAAAAAATATCCTTTGCTATTTTATGACAGAAACAAATATTTCTAATATTTGTACCTACTATACTGCAAAAGAATTCTCGCAATATAAGTACTACATAATACATCTGTACTAATATATAAAGCTGAAGAGTTGGTTTGTTTGGTTGAACGCACTAATCTTAGGAACTACTGGTTCGAATTGAAAAAAAAAATTTTTTTGTTGGATAGTCCATTTATCGAGGAAGGCTATAGGCTATATATCACGCTACGTCCAATAGGAGCGGAGCATAAATGAAAAATGTTGCAAAATGTTACTCAAATTTGTCCGTTCGCCAAAAACTTTTGAACGGTAACTCCAAACATCATGAAATTTGGACACAACATTCATCTCGGTAAACTAATATGAATGTGCGTACTCATATCCCTCTCCTCCATTCGTTCATTTGTTTTGCACCCGGGTGAGACCGGGCGGGACCGCTAGTATTATATAATATACACAATATGATGTGGTGGAAGTTCAAGTCCTAATGGTGGAAGTTCAAGTCTTAACGGTGGAAGTGCGAATGTGTATTATTGTGGATATAAGTACGTGTCTACAGAATATGCAAATACAACCATCGGTGGCGGATCCACGGGGGGGGGGTCGGTTCCAAACCCTCCCTTATTGTAAAGATAGAATCCATTTTATTGTATTTCATATAAACGAGTGTGTTGGTAGAATTGACTTCACTTCGCATGTACATAATACACTATGGAATCATAAAAACTGATTAATCGATTTATATCAAATATACACGCAGACATTTTTTTTTCAAAAACGCGTTCAATCATAAAAATCATCAGTAAGGAAATTTTGGAAAAATAGAAAATTGTGGACAAATTTCCATTTACAGTTTTATTATTACATAATATGTACAGATGGGGTGTCGCCTTTTAAATACACTGTAACCAATTTAATAAATTAACAATTATTGACACAATCACAAAACTATAATTAAATAAACAAGTAGTTTAGTTAGTAACAATATTTATTTATTATAAAACATTTCTCAAAAAAGCCGTTATAATGAATAGTGTGACTGATTTTAAAATCCAGTCTCATTATTGACACAATGATTTTTCTTCATATGATTTTTTAACAGAGTTCTTGTTACAAACGCGTCACTACACAAAGTGCAAGGATATGGTCTCTCTCCAGTATGACCCCTCATATGAATAGCTCTCGAAGTACTTTGCGTGAAACTCTTCCCGCAAATCTTACACTGATACGGTCTGACACCTTCATGCGATCTAATGTGAACTTTCAGCACGTCTTTTTTACTGAAACTTTTTCCGCACATTTCACACGCGAACGGCCTTTCGCCAGAATGTATCCTTAAATGTTGATCTAAACTCGACTTTGACGTCACCACTTTACCGCAAACGTGACAAGTGAAACCCTGATGCTTCTTCAAATGTTTATTTAAATAACCACGCGAAGTACATACTTTATTACAAATTTCACACACGGCGTATTTAAATTTGAAATTCGGATCGTGCACTTGTATTTTATGTGTGTTTAGATTATTCGAATTTGAAAACGATTTACCGCAAGTATCGCATTTATAAGTAATTCCTTTATGCACCCGATTGACGTGCAGCTCCAAAGACGAATTTGTATGGTATTTCTCATCACAAATAGTACATTTGTACGGATAGATTTCCAATGCTCTGTTTCGATGATTTTCTAAAGAACTTTTCGAATCGAATGTTCGGTCGCAATGGTCACACTTGACTCGATAAGCTTTTTGATGGACCCTTTTTATATGAGTATTCAATTCCCAATTAAATCTATAACTTTTGTCGCATAAATTACATTTGAATGGCCTATCTTCTGCGTGTTGGACGTAATGTTTTCGAAAACTTTTTTCCGTTGTAAATAATCGATTACAGTCTTTACAACTGACGCCATTTTCTGTTTTTATACATTTTTCCATATAATTGTTTTTCGGTTTGACCGATTTCCTTCGCACTTTATCCGGTTTGGTGAGAAGTAATGCCTTCAACTGAGATTGATCATCTTTAGAATTTTTCGCTATTTCCTCATTTTTTTTCAGTTTTTCTGATTCAGGAGAAGAAAGACGCTCATCTAAAGAATTTTCTTCTTTTAAATCAACATCCGAAGTATCTTTTATCGTATCAAAATCGTCATCCGGTGAATCGTAATCTATCGTTGAAAATTTTCGTTTAGTTTTTATAATGTATGTGTTCTTTTTTCCATTACGTTTACATTTTTTATTGACAGCCCTCCTACTTTTTTCTGTTTGGCTTTTTAAAACAAATTTTTCTTCTAATCCGAGCCATGCTTTTAATTGTTTGTCGGCATTTACACTCCTGTTCCAAAACTGATAATGTTCATCTAATTTAATATTACAATTATGACATATATTTTTAGGCAATATATCTTCTCGTGATATAGTCAAAGGTAGGCAAGTAGATATTTTAGTAAAAATTTGATCGTTCAACTCTTCGAATATTGGAACATCAACTCTGTCTTTCACTAAACACAGGCGACACATAGCTTTACAATCTTTTCGTACTATCATTATGAAAACATTTTCTTCCCCTTTCTATGTTAATGCGACTTTACAATGAAGTGGGTGAAATCGATGTTTTATGCATTGTAAAGCGTGCGCAGAAATGTATGTTACAATTTACTTCTTTTTCATTAGATCCGTATAAAATAAATACAATTTATTTAAGACACAGATTTATAGACATAGGTACGTCTACTACAATTTAACTGAAACTAATTTTAAAAAGTTATCATAGCGAAAATGAAAACATGAATAAACCACATAGTTTAAGGACCTCTGTTTAAATTTTAAAACAGGAAATTAAACATTGTCAAATTAATTTACAAAACAGATTTAAATAAAAACGAAATCGAATTCGTACCTCATTTTAAATTAGTATTTGTTGATAATTATATTATGATAGGTATTATCGTTGATAAATTATTAGATTCCACGATTCATTTTATATAAATCAAAATATTAAGAATCTTGACTCACTATTTACTTAATACAAATAAAATGAGCATCTTTCGTAGACAGAAAAACAAAATAAACCTCGAAATTCAAACTTGCAACAAAACAATACACCAATTAATTACTAATAACTTTAAAACACAATAGGTTAGAACTGGAAGATGTCACTTATGTCAAATCTGTCATGTATAGATTCGTAAATTTCCGTGTACCGTCGTGCTGGTACGTGTACATTTTAATGGCGGTAAATTGAAAAATATTGATTGTTTACAATAAAACAATTATAATAGCACTCACGTAAAAACAATACTGTTTATCGTCTGTTCAATTTGAAAAATATTTATAGTTTCAGTTGTCAACAGAAAAAAGATTTTTTTCTATTGTTAACTATTTATTGCTAATCAACGTTCTGAACTAATTTAGTTAACCTTCTGATGATAATAATGAGAAATGTATATAATTTGTACGTTAAATCTGAAGATGAACTAAAAAAATTCCAAACGTCTACCGTCAACAATGTGACCGCTCGCTGCTCAGTGCTTGCTCATTTTGTCTGAATCCAAATTTTACAAAAAAAAAAATATATTTATTTACAACTCAGTTTCATATTTTCAGAACTCTATACGCCATAATCTATCGTTGAACAAATGTTTCATCAAAGTTGCTCGATCAAAAGACGAACCGGGAAAAGGTGGATTTTGGCAATTAGACATAAAGCGTCTTCAGGAGTCGCGGCGCTCAAGACGGCGCTCCAATTTAACAGTACGAAAGAAACATCCCGTCAACGTAAACTCAGATAGTAAAAAAACAAAATCCAAACAATCAATATCTCCTGCTGAATCCAATCAAACAGAAATTTTATCTCAACCCGAAAATACAACAATCACTACCGACTGCAACAATAGTCAAAGTGTAGACGACAAAGTCACTGAAAATATTGCTGCAAAAGTTGTGTCGGATGGTACAAAAGGTGAGATACTAGTCCCACACTCGATGCCAAATGAATGCGTAATAACTGAACCCGTAAACCAAAGCGTGATTTGTGAAGATGAATTAGCCGGATTACTGTTGGCTACAGCTGGTTGGGACGAATGCCAACTGGAAATGCTTGATTCATTATTAGATTCTTTATAAATTAGTTTATAATATATTAGATTTTTATATTAAAATATGTTGGATTCAAATCATAATTTTGGCCCAAATCAATAAATTGCTACCAATTAATTTTGTTCGAACTGTAATAAGAAATTTTCAAACCGATTTGACAGAATGCGTCATGTAAGTCAATCAAATATCGTTTCAGAATAGTTGTCCGCGATTGTGCACTATTATTTTTATACTTCCCCGCACCAACAAGGATCACTCGAAACTGCAGCCGCTGAGAATCCTGTATCAGCCATGCAAAAAGTGAACAATCGTTTGATAGATTTTATTGGCCTTTGTTGTGTAAAACAGCCACGACAAATATTTAATTATTATTTAATCATTCATTTGTTTATATATTAATATGATGAATGAAACGATCGTTATGAGATTGCTTTTAATGTGTGAGAGAGCGGGATATAATCAGCTGCGATTGCTTGAGTATAGTTGCGTCCTTTCCATCTTTATGTTTAAAATTATGTTGAAAAAAATACGCGCCTAAAATGTTTTTGATGTGAAACATCTAGTGGAACGTTTGGTTGGGAGTAAAACGGTCCAAGTGGGACATATTAGCGTGACGCTGTTCATGAAACATATTACATTTCATTTGCCACTGTGTTTATGCGTTGGACAGCTGTGAGTTAATGTTTGTGTGTGTGTACAATTGTACATATTGGAGTGACGAAAATGGCGTTTGTTAATACGTTTAATTTAGTTACAAAATTTCGTTAGATGACAGGGCGAAATTTAGTTACAAGAATTTCGCTTAAATTTATGTTTCATATATGCTAGACGTCCCACGACGACTCACATTTTTTTTTGCAGACAAGTTTCTGAAAAATCGTCAAAAACTTGTTTTATAGTTTATTTGTAATGTAGATTTCAGCCCTTAAAATTTGAACGACCTCATTACATTATAAGAAACAAATAGTAAAAATTAAGGTTATACTGCAGTGATTTGTTCAAACATAAAATAAATTTTGAAATATGTAGAATTTTTAAAGATTATTTCGTAGACTCACCAAAAGAAGTCAAAAATGGCAATAACTACCCAAAATTCAGATTTGAGTCCAACATACACAAAATATAGGCAAGTGTGATTTACTAATTTTGAAAAAAAACATTCGAACGAATGAAAACATAAGTAATATACCTCCAACTTAGTAATATATTTTTTAAAGCCGTAGAGAATGACACAATTTAATTGAGTACTTATCAATTTTTAGTTTTTAAACGATTTTCAATTTTTTGTTTGTAATATTAGTACCGTAAATATTTAACTTATAAGAATAAATTCAAATGAAAAAACGTGATTCTTTTATATATTGTAAATTATAGACGCTCGACAGCATAGATCATCTCTGTCGTGACGGTAAAATACCCAGCATGAAACTGGAGGTTTCAGGTTCCAATCCTGACGTATTTTTTTCTTTTAAATTTATTCGTTTTAGTTAATTCATTTGCAGATCAATTTAATATAGTAATGAAACCTTTTAAATTTGATGACAATTTTGGAAATGCTCAATTGCAACTCTATTTTTTAATATTATAATAAAATATATAATTACCATAGTTTAATATTTAAACTATGATTTATTTAAAATCAAAAAGATAATTTTCGATTGGTTAAAAAGTTGAACTAATAAGTATGTATAAATAATTTCCAATAGATATTAATTTGTAAAAATAATTTCGTTTGTGCATGTCTAAAAAGCAAGAAAATAGTTTACCTATGCCTTTTGCAGTGGCATAAAAACCCTATCCGTCGATCAAGGGTCGCACTTGTCAAACATGAACCTACACGACCAGTACAGCAGGAAGAAAAAAAGCCTATTCGTATATATATCCATGTTATTTAACGGAGTAGACCAGCACCTGCAACCACCAGCCAATAAAAACCGTCAGTCGGTCGCCTGTAATTTCTGTCTAGCCGTGCTGAACCGATTTGTGTGCTAGGGATGTGTCACTTGAAAACTGCAAAATGTCAACCGCACATTACGAACCCTGCACTAAAATTTGCTGGTTTGCACATGTTTGTGCTGGTCTTTGAGCGACATAGTGCAGGTCGTGCAGGTTTTTGCTTGACAAGTGTGCGCGGTCTTTTAATCTCGACTAATTGTATTATTTTGCCGTATACCTATATAATAATTTAAGAGTATTCGTCCCTGCAAATACCCCCTGCACCCTTCATCTCAAATCCTTTCCCCTCGCCTAAAAACGGTTCGCGCTCTCCCGACGCTATTTTTAAAGCTAGAGGGTTCTGGTAAACGCCAAATGAAAGACAAAGAATCAGACTACAGATCCTTCAGGCGAATTTTTTGAAAAACAGTTTCGCCTACGTGTGAAATATTACGTAACTTATTATTTTTTTCAAAAGGTTGTAAGTTTTTTCAGGAATTTTTTTTTTTTTAATTCGCCTGAAGGATCTGTAGTCTGATTCTTTGTCTTTCATTTGGAATTTACCAGAACCCTCTAGCTTTAAAAATAGCGTCGGGAGAGCGCGGACCGTTTTTAGGCGAGGAGAAAAGATTTGGGATGAAGGGTGCAGGGGGTATTTGCCGGGACGAATACTCTTAATATTAAATTTATCCAAGAAACTCCAGTTTAAAAAAAAGGTCGATGATTTGTAAAAATGCAACTTAAAAAAAAAAACGATTGTTGCAAAAACAAAAAAATCATCCAGATATACTTGAAATTAATATGCCCAACGCGCGTTGAACGCCTCTCATATAAACTAGGCCTTAATCTAATGCCTAAAGCTGTGTCCTGACTATGTCGATCGGCATAGCCGCACTTATGTGGACCTGGCTGTCGGCTTCGTTTATCAGGCGAAACGTTGCCGATCGTAAAAACTTTGCCGATCGTAAAAACTTTGCCGATCGGCATAGTCAGGATACAGCTTCGATACATTCTGCGCATTTTGAGTTAAAACGAGCCTTGAAATCGACGGTTAATAAAAAAGGTTTGGCCACGAAAACTATCTGTAGTTATGCCACTGCCTTTATGAAGCTATCAGTTATTATCCTTAAAATTATTCCGTCCAAAATATTGTATTTTAATGTAATATTCACCGTGTGGTGTGCCTTGTGTGTTATTAATACCACAGTGTGTCAGTTTGTTCTCTGAAAAAATATTTATGAAACCAATTTGCAATATAAAAAATGCATTTAACCTTTGCTTATAGACTCATTATAGTTATCAAATGATGCAATAATAATAACGTAAACAATAACTCATTTAATTCAGATACAGTGCTCTACAACAGTGTTTTTCAACCTGTGGGTCGCGACCCCCTGGGGGGTCGCGAAGCTTCGGTAGGGGGGTCGCCAGAGGTCGAGAGAATTTTAGTAAAAAAACAATAAAGATTAAAAAGATTGATTTATTAAGTAAGAGAATTTTAACAAAAGGATATACGTATTCGATGTATGCAATAATTGTAAAATAATTAATGTGTTTTACGTACTATATTATGTAGTAATTATATCCGAATCCTAATTATGGAGACGTATAAAAACGTCGTATAGAATGAATATTTGTAACACTGTAACATACACATACATACATGATAAAAAAGCGAAAAGTCGGGGGGTCGCGAAATATTTTTTCATACCAGGGGGGTCGCATCATGAAAAAGGTTGAAAAACACTGCTCTACAATATCGATATGATAACATAAAAATTTAATTTCTCATTACATGAATAAAACAAGTCAAAAATGTTACCTATGTATGTATGGAAATTTGACTTGTTTTCGTAATTTTTTATACGATTTCATAAATAAATATTTTATTTTTTACTCAATTACAATGAAACTCCTAAATCGCAGATGCATCTAAATAAAATTACTGATTTCTGGCTATATATTTTTTAAAGACACTATTCATTTTACTAGGTGGTTTTGTCCAGTGTTACCCACAAGGGAAATTCTATTTTATCGTGTTTCTAGTGTTGTCTGGTGTGTAAAATTTACGAGATTTAAATTTCCTCGTGGGGTTGATTTTCATATTTCAACAATTTAGTAATAAACAAATAAACAATCAGTTACCTATAATTAATTTGATACGTTTAGCACTGACTAAGGTATAAGTACTAATATTTTAATCAATGCTTTTAGTTACTTTTTTTAATGTCCTGAACAGCTCAGGTAACTTGGATTTAGCACCAATTTATAATTTCAAAGTTATGCTTGTTAACATCCATATTGATTTTGTTCCTCTAGAATAAAAAATTTTGGTGCAATAGAAAAATTTGTAATTTTGACAAGATCTTTTGATTCACACACGTGTTTAGCGTGTTTATTCTCTGGACAACATTTAGATAAAAAATCAAACCATGCAATTTATGAATAGGTTTTGTCATTTATATATGGTAGCAGAATAATATTTGGCTGTTGTTTCAGACTAGGTACTATAAGATTCTGTAAGCAGAGTTTTTACATTTTAGACATTAAGAAAAAATAATAAAATGTTAACATTCCGTCCTATGAAAAGTATTTTGTCTATTTTATTGCAGTAATATGTAATATTTAAGTTAATTAAACCATTCTCACTGTAGAAATGGAGAAAAATAATAGTGAAAATAATTTCGAAAAAATTGAATTTTCGTTTTACATTTGCTCAAATGCCCCATGTGACTAAGTGGTATTGTATTATTTTGTTTACCGAAATTTAAATGAACGGCCAGTATAACAATCTGATTTTCAGTGAAAGCTAGAGTAGAGCTCCTTAAGTGCCCAGTCGGGAAGGGCGCCAAAATCCGATTCCGAAAAAAATATCTGACTCGCCTAACAGGATTTGAAATATAATAATTGATTCGAAAGGTATCGATTATAGGCACCAAACGGAAATCTCGACCTATTCTGAACAGTGCCGGATTATACCAAGTGCCGCCTATACGCTAAAACAGGCTTGCCGCCCACTTAAGGCTAGCGTTTTCCCGACTTTCAAATCATTCCATCATTCCGCATATATTTGCTTTAGTAGCCCGCAAATACACCAGGTTTGAACTAGGTTCTCATTTATCCTACCAAGACTCATGTTCGAGGGAAAACGTTGCCTCCCACCCCTGATAACGTGCTGTGTATATTAATATTACATCAGTTAGTATTCCGATTGGAGGTTGAAGACAGACCGTCATTTCGTTAGTTAGAAATCATTTTATTTTTTTGCGACCGTCCCTGCCGCCCCTCCGACGAGTGCCGCCCTACGCTTCAGCGTAGTTATCGTAAAGGTTAATCGGGCACTGATTCTGAAAACAGGCTAGAGCCGCCGCCGCTGATTTTATAACAATAAGGTCTGAGACATGTGAGTATCCAACACTGTTGACTGTAACACGACTCGTGTTTGAATTGTAAATTATAGGCGCTCGACGACTCGTGTTACACATCAATTAATGTATACAGTCAACTCTCAGGCTCGCTAAGAACTACTTTCCCTCAATTCTTTATCTATAAGAACAAGTAAGGGTTGAAAATTTAAGAAATTAGTCAAACATTTATAAGTTATACTTCGCTGTAATATAAGCGGCATAGATTTTAAACATGCGAAGAGTATGCGTTACATTGTTTCGTTGCTTTGCCGCTCCATTAAGCTAAATGTATTACAATTATAAGTCACTTCTTAAATTTTGGTCACAGACTATAGTCACAATATTATTAGTTAATACATACACAGACTCAGTTCGTTTTCCGACCTATTCATACGTTGTACAAACTCTGATTGTTGTAGAGTTGACTGTAGTAACATTTTTTGATATTTTCAACGTTCGGTGCTCGTATAGCCACATGCGTAATAAACAATGTATTGCCATAGATAAACGTATTATACTTAGGAAGATAAGTATCCCAGTTAACCAAAATGAGACCACTTATGATGCTCGCCGCTAGGTGGCCACCTATTGACGAGCATCATAAGCTAAATTTTTTTAATCTGCGAGTGTAGAATATGTAGAGTTTCCATAGTGAATTGTGCTGATAATGGTTCGGCCGTCTGGTGACTAGCATCATAACTACATATTATGTTTTCCGTAGTGAATTGTGCTGGCAATTTGGTCCTCTAGTGACCAGCATCATAATTACATTTGTTCTTCAAAGATCCTCTTCCATCATTCAACTGTATTGTACAATATCCCGCGGTGACATTAAGTAAATGAATAACTTTAATTAAAATTTTATTTTTAAACAAAGTTCTGATGTTGAGTCAAAAAAATCCGAACAAAAATATAAATTCAAGAAATAAGATTATGTATTTCATTTTGAATTATTTTTATTATCTTAATTAATTAGATGCTTATACCGACACTGTACTTCTCCCATAATAAAATAATTGACATGATCTTCGATGCTACAAAATAATATGTCATTCACAATTGTAGAGTAGAATACATAACCAAAGTGGACGAAAAATGCACCCTGTATTATATGTTATAAATTTGTTAAAATCCGTAGGTGAAAAAATATATGATTAATTATTTAACGGCCTGACAGTTGAATTTTTTTTTTAAGATTTTTCAGAGATGATATTTTTTTTGGTATCTATAGTCCAGAAATATAATAAAGAGAATGTTCGACTATTTTTTTTTAAATTCGTATTCATGGTTTTAAAATATAAACAGCCTTATGTATGATTTGAAAAAATTCTGTCGGTACGTTCATAAATTGTGTCAAAAAATTATTTCTTATTTCATTTCCGAGAATTTTTCAATAATGGCTTGTGTTAGTAATTCGTGCAGTTACGTTAACTGTAAAAATTGTAGACGAAATTCACCGGGATTAAGTTTTTACAGATTACCTTTAATATGTCTTAAAGTTGAAAAGATCTTTGACGAATAATGAATTTTTTTAAATTATTAAAATGAATTCGTATCCATGATTTTGATTAAACTGTGAAACAGCCTAAAAAAAACGTTACCACGACTATTCAAAATCAAATTTGAAAATTCAAAAATTTTGAATTATATTTGGTTTTTTACATTTATTTAGAAATTTAAGTGCCGTTGTTTACGTGGCGTTTCTATGGTTTGAAACAAACTGGGAACTGTCGTCACGGAAAACTGTAAATTATCATTTATCACATAACGTCAAAAAAAAAATAAAATTGATGGTTTTTAACAATTTATAAACCATTGAGCGAGTAATTGGGATCAATTTTTCTGACAATTTTATTATATAAATAATAATAAATTATAATTATAATAAATAATAATAATAATAAATAATAATAATAATAAATTATAATAAATTATCGACCAATTTTTCAGACAATTACCTATATTGACAAAAATATATAATTATAATTCAATAAATTTATTGAATTATAATTATATATTTTTGTCAATATAATTGTCTGAAAAATTGGTCGATAATTTATTTATTGAAGAGTACTAATCAGACGTTAATCAAAGATTCAAATATCAAAATGTTTATTACTAGCCATTATACACGTCACTGCACACGTTAGTAGAAATTTTATTTTATTTCTATTGACAAAATATGTCAGTACCTATTTGTTGAAATGATCCTTGATGAATAATAAATTGTCTTAAATTATTAATTAAAATGAATTCGTATTCATGATTTTGATTAAAATGTGAAACAGACTAAAAAAACGTCACCACGACTATTCAAAATAAAATTTGAAAATTCAAAAAATTTGAATTACATTTGGTTTTTTTATTTATTTTAGAAATTTATTTGTGCCGTTGTTTACGCGGCGTTTCTATGATTTGAAACAAACGGAACTGTCGTCACGGAAAACTAAAATTATCACATACCTACGTCAAAAATAAAAAAAAAAAACATTGATGGTTTTTAACAATTTATAAACCATTGAGCGCGTAATTAGGATCAGTATAGAGGTAGCTTTAAGATTATCTGAACTTTTAGTTTAACCATAATGTAGGTGGAAGCACAAAACAACATTCAGTTTGTGGGCCAGGGGTATGAAACGTAAGAGGTTTACTATATAAAAGTGGTCTCATTTTGGTTAACTAGGTTACGAATCTTCCTAAGTATAATACGTTTATCTATGGTTATACTGACGTTTTTTGCACGAAGCATTTTTTTTTTTTTTAATATAAGAATTTTTTGGCCTTTGTTTGCACAATCAGCCATTATCGGTAAAAATATTTATACGAAGCATACAAAACGCAATGATGTAAGTTCGGCCAGCGAGCTCGAACATGTTTATCAATTGTGTATTATAACTTCAATTTAGAATATCAATTTTGAAATATTTGTGCTCAAATTTCCGTCCAATGAATAAAGCAAATATATTTAGAGAATATTATATAAAAGAATAAACATATAATGTGTCTTTACAGTGTTGAAACTTTAAAAATAAACATGTATGGCCGTTTATTCGTAACGTCGGTACGTTCGCTCGTACTGTTGTATTAAAAATTAATCGTCTTCTAAAACTAAACTTTGTGAAGTTAGAGCCATTAGCGCCACGTTATATAAGGCAACATTATATTAATATAACAGTAATGTGAGCCTGTGTGAAGTGTAACACATCACATTTATATTAGTGACGTCGGAATGCTACCGAATCGCGCAAATGGCTTGTTAAAATATAATAAGAGACTGTCAATTTAATGCAACGCGGTGTTGTGTATGTACCAGAAAATGGCCAATAAGTATATAACTTGTTTTTACTAGTGATGCCACGAATAGTGATTTAGTCGAATTCCGAATAATCGGTCACGTTCTCACCCGAAGCGCCGAATATTCGGCGGCCGAATGTTCGGCAAAATATCTGTACTTACATTTCGCGGGTGACAGGTTACAACCTGTCTCATTTAGGTGCGTGCGGTAGCAACGCCGCGGGCGCGCTTTCATTAATTTGCGAGTAGATTTGATTATTGTGTTACGAATTATTATAGTCCTTATTACTAAAAAATATCACTGTTTGTTTACCAAAAGCTAAAATGGTACTATTTAGTAAAAAATCGCCTATTTGTAAACGCTTTTATTCAGCTTGATTCCGTATATTTCTTTATATATTGTTTCAAATTTTGGGACAGCTTTTTCAACTACATTACTTACCATTATCCGATTGAGTTGAAATTTTTTTAACAATAAGTGCGGTTTTTTCATGATTTGATATTCGGTATTCGACCGAATACCGAATATTAAAAAAGTAGCCGATTACCGAATAGTAGCCGAATAGGTATTCATGGCATGTCTAGTTTTTACTATTAAATGAATTAAGTATCGGCAGCTTTATAATGTATGAAAATATCAAAATTAATACCAAGAATGAAACAATTACACAAATTGTTTTGTTCTTGTTTTAAAAAAAACAAACAAATGTTTAATTTTAAACTGATCTGAAACCGACAAAATATACTGATAACTTTTTGTACTATTTTTTATTATATAAATTCTGATATGTACCTATTACCTAATAATTTTAATAATTCAGGATACCTACTTCGCAATTTTTACTATTTTTTAATACAGTGGAACCTCAATTGTTCGTAAATCGTACTTCATTTGTTTCCTCCTATATCTGTTATCTGGGACAGATAAAAATATGTTTTGTACGAATAGGTAAACTAAGTACATATCTATAATATGTACCGTGTAATAAATATAGAGAATATTCGATTATCTAGCACAGCCGAGGTTCCACCATATCTTTATTTATAAATTATTATTCCAAACGTATTGTCCTTATTAAATTTGTTTTTAAATAAAGTATTAATTTTGTACTTCTTTTCTTCTTTTTTTTTGTATTTTATAATTGTCGATAATAAAGAATATTATCAAAGATTTTATTGTTATTAATTTTCCCGTTTTTATAAAAGTTTTACAGAGATTGAAACTAGAGGGCAGAAATAAAATATGTATAAACAAACAATTAATATCATCAAACACTCTTTATTCATAAAATTTCTCGTTACAAATGCATCAGTACACAAATTACACTCGTATGGCCGTTGACCGATGTGATTTCTCATGTGAATAGTTCTTGACGAAATCTGTGAAAAACTCTTATTATACACACTTTGCACGAATATGGTTTGATACTTTCGTGCGATCTAATATGAACTTCTAAACCAAATTTCCTTGCAAAATTCTTTCCGCAACTTTGACAGGAAAACGGTTCTTCCCCTGTATGAATCCTTAAATGTTGCATCAAACTCGTGTTTGACGAAAAAGCTTTGCCACAAATATGACACGTATAACCTTGATGTTTTCCTTTATTATGTCTGTTTAAAGTGCGAGTATCACAAACTTCACTAACACAATATCACATATCGTCTTTTTAATTTGGAAGTTCGAATTGCGTTGTGTAATGCGTAAGTAAATCACCCAGGTTTAAAAATTAACTGTCGCAATGTGTCACATTTATACTTGATACAGTAATGTATTCGATTGATATGACGATCCAATTTTGCTTTTGTATATTTTTCTTGGCACATCATACACGCAAAAGGATAAATTCCAAAAACTCGATTTTTATGTGCTTCGCATGCAATTTTTGAAATAAAATGTTCTTTCACAATGATCACACTTCAAACCGTACGTTATTTTTTCATGTCCTTTTAGTTCTCAATTTCACCGATAGTTCCGATTGCATAGGTCGCAACTCGCATTTGAACGGTCTCTTTAAAAACCCTTTTCTGTTCCAAATACTGTATTGCATAATTTACAATGTTATTGTGATCACTAAAAAATATTATTTTGTCTGTAAGTATACAAGTAGTAAACAGATTTCCTAAAATCGAATTATTTTATTAAGGAATTCATATTTTACGTTTTTAGGGTTCCATACCTGAAAGGTGCCCAACAGGCTGTTGCTGTATCTCCATGAACCGTAATAGGTAGAGTCGAAATTTTCAATGTGTATGAAAAACAAAGATGACAAATTTCAAAATGATCGTCATGCAAATTAGAAATTAAGCCGATATTAAGCATGAGTGTTCAGTCCTAACTCCTATTAACAATAGGTATACGAAAATAATAGGAAAAAAGTTGGCGAATTTCAAAATGACCGCATGCAAATAAAAAAAAATTCAGATGAAGCTGGTATCGCTCATGTATGTAAAAAATATATAGTGATATATTTTGTGCGATGATGGGCATAGGCGTAGCAACGATTTTATCCTGGGGGGGGAGGATTTTCAACTCTACCTACCATTACCAGCTGCTACTTATACATAATTTGAAAACTGGTCATAGAAACGAAATGATCAGCACAACTTTCTAGAGAAATTTCACGACAAAGAAAATGTAGATTATTGCAGATTTATCTTTTGTTATTTGTACGTGAACAATTAATATTGTAGGGTGGGCCAAGCCTACGCCAATGATGATGGGGTATTCTTCGTGTATGAGTCTAATTCGCACTTGATCGTTTTTTTTTTTTTTTTTTAATTTTAATAACCTTTTTCAAACGCCATTGTTAATTTCAAGGATTAAAATTGACATGGACATGTCAGGAGTAAAGAACATTGCATGCACAGAAAACCTCAAAATGTTAAAAAAATAAACGACAGAAGTTTATGGCACAAAATCAGATATCCATTTTTTAAAAATAAACTATCTGAAAAATAAAACTGATAAAATCAAGAATTTGCTTTATTTATAAAACATTAATAAATATTATCTATTTTTATTTTGCACACATATTTGAATATTGTATAAATTGTAGTCTTGAGCAATATTTGTTTTGTACATTATCTCGTAAAATCATTTCCGATACTTTTTCTGCGATCATAACTACAGCAGCGTTTATGTTTCCACTTGGCATCGTAGGCATTACAGATGCGTCAGCAATACGCAATTTATCAGTATTATGTACTTTAAATTCATAATTAACCACGGTTGAGCTATCGGTTTCGGCGCCCATTTTACAAGTCCCAATTGGATGATATGTGGTCAATGTTAAATGCCTCACGTAACACTCCCAATACTGATCTGAATCAAACAAATGTTTTTCGCATCCAGGAAACTCAAGTGTATTAATTTTCGCATCAAATTTTCTTAGAGATTTTGTCTGAACCAACTTTTTTAGGAACTTGATTCCGTTTATTAAAGTAACAACATCTTCATCAGAAGACAAATATCGAGGATTGATTAATGGTTCACTTAAAGGATCGTTATTTTTCAATTTTACATAACCTTTGCTTTTAGGATGTAGAACTACCGGCAATATTGTAATTAAAGATTTATTTGTTAATTTACTAAAGTATCGAGACCAAACTGTATCAGTTATACCAAAATTTTTCTGAAGGACAAGTCTATTTTCTGATACACCAGCTGGTATTACCATAAACTGCAAATCTGGTACTGAATCGGTAAAATTTTTTGAATTTATAAAACCAACAACTTCACAGCCCGGTGATGTCCACGGACCGCCGCCTTTCCAATAATCCATAATGTTAAAAGGATTTAACATTGATGCGATATTCAATGGTGCAGACTGATTCAATTCAATCAAGTCTAAGCCAGTCGTTACATGATCCTGTAAATTTTCACCGACCGGAAGGTCATTCCATGCATCAATGTTAATTTCACTAAGTGATTCCTTTGGTCCAATTCCTGACAGCATCAACAGTTTTGGTGTTCCAATTACACCAGCTGATAAAATAATTTCTTTTCTTGCGCTGACGGTTAAATTTTCCCCAAAACGATTATAATTAATGCCATATGCTTTGCTCTCATTAAATAAAAGTTTTGTAACTAAAGTATTGGTTACTAGTCTAAAATTTGTTTTCGTTTTCATTGATTCTAATAAACTATGAGCTGTTGTCCATCGACTGCCATTTTGCATGCTTACTTGAGATTTCATAAAACCTATATGTTAAAAATTTTTATAAATAAAAGTAAATAAAAGACAATAAAACTAAAAAAACGTGTTACCCACCTTTCAGTTTTTTGTCATTTATCTGTAAATTTGGAAAATTCAATTCAGCTGCTCCTTCAATAATACTATCCGATAATGGAATTGAAAATGGAACAGTAGTCAAAGGCAATATTCCTAAAAAATTTAAATAATAGAGCGACTCTTCTAAAATAAATACTTTTTAAAAAATGCTTACCATTAGATTTATGTTTATATAGGTGACGTTCCGATTTGAGGAAATATGGTAAAATATCTTGACTGTAATTATAATCAACATCATCCTTAAACCAGTTATCAAAATCTGAACGATGACTTCGAATATGAACCATATTATTAAGTTTTGAAGTTCCTCCAACAATTTTCCCCATTGGCCAATTACTTTTCTAAATAACAAAAATCTTAATTATAAGCTATATTAATTATGCCATGACTAGGGTGACCATTTTTATCGTAACATAGTACGGGGCAGAGAGCGTCCATTGCATGCAAAGCACATAAATACGTGTGCGTGGAAATGTTTTTTCTGAAAAAAATCCTATAGTATCATTTAATAAAATATTCATTTTATATTATAGTATTTATTTAGTGAATGCGTTCGTATACAGAGACGCGCGAATAAAATATATTCAAGTGTCATAATATTCACATATGATGAATTATTATCTAATACGGGACATTTTCCGGGACATATATTAAAACGGGACATGGGGCTTTAACCCGGGACTGTCTCAAAAAATCCAGAACGAATATATGACAAAGGGGTATGAAATCGTTTAAACATTTAACATTTTTACTGAAAATGAACAGAGCTATGTACAAAACAAAGCCGCGCGTCGTTATAATGGACAGATTTTGAAAATAGTTGTTTACTTGATTATCCAAAGCCAGTGCAGCTGTTGCTTGAGGTACAGTCTTGTATTTCCAATCAAAAGCTGTGTTCTGCAACATTGGTCCAAAAGCCGGTACATCGAAAAAGGAGCCTCCATGACCCCCAGCTTCTAATAATAATACCGTATTTTTACCATCTTCAGCTAAGCGCAATGCTATTGCGCAACCTGCAGATCCAGCACCCACTAAAAGATAACAGTTCGTGTAGATAAAAATATATATTTAACACACATAAGAATATAATAATAAACTAATTTTTTACCAACTATATAATCATACTCCAGCTCCAGCTCGTCCATTTCCTTGCATGCATAATCACAAAATGTATCGTTTTTGTCACATAAATAAACATAAGATATAAACAGATAATAGGCAATTATGTAAAGAATATTTATTAAATATGATGTAATAAACATTTTTGTTGAACAATTAATATCAGTCTTCAAATTCAGTCTTATTTATATTTTTAGAATACGTTTTCCTTATTATATGACTATAATAAAAATTAGATCACTGCCCGCTTAAAAAATCATATCATAAAACGTTATCTGATACTTAAACAACACATTAAAGATTATTGTCCGGCTTGTAATACATGACTTAATTTTTTTTTTCTTTTTACATTTCATATTATAGCCATACTGTTCATATCTTCCACATAATTTTTAATTTTTTATTGAAAAACTTCATATAAATATTTGAGTTTTAATAACTTTTTGCGTCTGAGTTTTGAGTGTTTTGACCATTTTCAATTTTGACATTTATTTCTCAAAGTTAAAAAACTTACTACAGACCCATCTAGCAACTCTAGATGGCAGCTAGGCCAGAGATAACCAGCTACATCTCTGACCAGGACTGCTGTTCTCATCTGTTCTCATTAAGTTTAGTTCTCGGCTGCGCCTGTGCGACGTATGATTTGCTGTCAATTCCCGGATGATTATTATGTTTCAATATTTTGGGAATTTCTTTCCAAATTTAAATCAAACACAATAATATGCAATATTTTCTAAAAATTGAAATACCTTTAATATTAATTTGTGAAATAGATTGAAAAATTCTTTGGAACAAAAATAGGGTTATGGCAGATGTCAAAAAAAAAATATTTATTTGAAAACCATAAACTTGCACGATATTAAATAATAAGTACAAAAGTTTATAAAATGGATGATATGAAAAGAAAAGTCATTGAGAATTTCAATAAAGAATTAGGGAGTACTTATTCAAATTTAAAGAGATGTTATGATATTCAAAGTAAACTCCAAGAAGAAAAAATAAGTATAGCAAAACAGGTAAGCGTTTGCTGAAAATGATTTTGAAAAAAATTGAAATGTTTATTTAAATATTCATTTTTTTTTTAGATATCAGGTTCCGGTGATGAAGTACCATCAAAAGTTTCTTTAATCCTTCGTAACATCGAAAAGACAGTTGATGAGATAAATAAAGTTACTGAGAAATCAAAGAATTTATCTGTAGATGTCAATAAGCACGTACATTCTGCCGACGAAATTATATCCAAATCTCAACAATATAAAAATAAAATAGAGTTACTTGAGCTTACTGCTGAATATTTTAAGATCAGTAAAAAAATAGAAAATATAAGGTATTTAAATATTAACAAGGGTAAAATTTTACTTATTCGTCGCTTTCGATTATGGCAAATTTAGAACGCACCTTAACTATTACTAAAGTTAATCGAAAGCGACGAATAAGTAAAATTTTACCTTAACAAGTTATACCTACTATATTATAATACAATTGACTAAAATTTTCAGTTCCGAGTTGCATCAAGCAATTATAGCAAAAGACGATGAATTAAGTGTAACCTTATTTGCTAATCTCTGTGAAATCAGTCTTAGTCTTCAGGATTTACCAGCAGCACATCTCGTTTCATATCTAAGAGATGTATTACACCATTGGCATAATTATTTAAAAAATAAATTCTCAAGGTAACATATTTATAATCGACAAGCAAAAATAAGCAAAGAACAAGCACTTTCTTCTTGCTTTAAAGTAGCCGCGTCTCTCACTATCTCTATCCATGGCCCCCTGTATCATAGATATAAACTAAGTATACAGGGTATGTTCCAATATGTACTGCAAGCACTGCACAGTGCTATCACTGTAGAAAAATTCGTTCCGTTATGGACTGCCAGTATACTACCGCAGTACCGTAGGAAAATATATGACGTCATAAATCGCCGGCATATTCTACTGTGAGCACTGGCGTTTTCGAGGTAAGGTACTCGCAGTACTTTGATCACGTGATCTGTCAAAACCACTCGAATGACTAACGTCTTATAAACAATTACAGTTTAATAAAGTTCTGTAATTAGTTTGAATTAATAACTAAAACAATGGAAGAATTGCAAAAAATAACCTTATTAGACATTAAAACATTCTTTTTAATGAAAAACTATTTACTTTTATTATATTATAAATTCAATTTACAATTAATATTAATTAAGATATTTTTAATTTGACAGTACTCCAACAACAGTTTTTTTAATGAACTAGAAAACTTTATTACACTCATTTGAACGCTGCGTCAAAATTTCAAAAATTGCGGCTGACAGTATACGGGATTGCGTTTCGTTTTAAATAGTAATCAGTATAACTGTCTATAAAGGAACGTGTTCACAGTATACTAAATTGACGTCATACTGTACAGTGGTCGCAGTGCATATCGGAACATAGCCTTAATGTTGACGCCAGTCGGTATTAGTTGCCCAAATACGTCATGTCCCAAATGAAACAAAAGTTGCAATGCTAGTTGCTCATTTGTTGATTTCAAAAGGGTATTGACCGCAAGCTTTAACGTGTGTCTGATTAGCGGATGGTTGAATGAAAAAAACAAGTGCTTTATAAATTCTCTAATCGTAGCTGCAAAATTAGTAAAAATTCCATCTTAACTGTGTAGTTGAAGCTTTAACCACCATCCTGGGATGGAGTACAAGCTAGAAAGATACATTACTATTAAAAGTTTATATTTTCAGTGAATTTGACGAAGTTCTCACAGCAATCAAATGGCCGTTCGTAAGCACAAATTTCAATTTAGCAACGCCATCTGCCGAGTCAATTAACAAGTTACAATTGTTAACTGAATATTTAATTCAAATACAAATTCCAGAAGAAAGGTCCAAACCAGTCGTTACATCAGCTCTGTTATCTGATTTTCCGCCGCTTTCTCTTCCAATGCAATTTTTAGTACGGCCGCTACGTAAAAGATTTTTGTATCATTTTTATGGAACAAAACAAACAAATAGACCCGATAAACCCGAATGGTATTTCACACAAATTTTAACGTGGATAAGAGATCATGAGAAATTTATACAAACCACTATTCAACCTGTGATAGATCGTTTGGCTATGCATCATATAAACGCTAGAGTAAGTTTGTTTTTTGACTATTAAAGTGGTGACAATTTTACGCTTAATACCATAGGATAATTATGTCAGTTTTTTTGGTTGAAAATTTTTGGTCAGGTAACACCTAAGGGTCAGTTAAACCTAAATTTAAACTATATACAGTTAACAGGTGTTATTTTTTCATTAGTCGGAACTTATCCGTGGCTTAGTGCAGTTGTGTGTTGAAAAACTTCACGCTGAACTTCCAAATTTGGCTTACGATGACAATCTATTTTCGCACTGCGTGGATGAAGCTCTCGGAATGAGTAAAGAATTGCAAGAAGCTTGGGGATATCCGAGCAGTCAGCCAGGACCTTTAGGTCCTCTTACGCATGCGCCGATTCTACAAAAATGGTTATATATGGAGAAGAAATGTAAGCAAAATAGTACATGTGGTGCCGTACCTAACGTCTTATTTATGGTCAATGAAAAATAAAATAATTCTTTTGGTATGAACCAATATAGTAATTATTATATTTAATTAGGCTGAACATTTGCCAATATTTCAAAGGAGTACCTCGACTAATTATGGTCAGTCATAAAAGGTTACAGAACCTTATTATATGATGTCTACTGATCTTTATACATCATTTGTTCTGATTTTAAGATGCTTTAAAGAAAATGGACGCAATGTTAACTTCACCAACAGCATGGAATCTTATAACCACGTCCGATACGGATGATACGAGGGTCACCGAATGTGGAGATGCTTTTATAACACTTCTTTGTACAATCACAGAACGTTACCAGTCACTGCCTCAACCTGGACATAGGTATTAACTCGGGGTGTACCAAGGACACATTAAAAAAAAGTTTTGCTACCAGTCTAAGTGTAATCGCTTAGAGCACCCTTGTCTCTACAAGGGTGCTCTAAGGATATTTCACATATATTTTTCATTTTGATTGAATGTGATTCGATTTGACTATTACATCATAACTTGAGTATTTGTTATAAGTTTTTTGACGTGATAACGTCTTATAAATTGATGAAACACCGGCTGCACGCACGAAAAAGTGTCACGTTCCGCCTGAGCCTGAGCGTGCAAGCGAGAGCGCGGTATAAGCGATAGAGAGGCACGATCGGCCCAAGCGTCGGCTTGTACGCATTTCTCTCTCTTCTCACGTGACGTCAGAGAGTTCATCAATGTTTCTTTATGACGTTATCATGTAAAACTATCGTCCGTAAACCGACTTTACAGACAACCAATTTTTTTAATAGATCTGGGTTTAAATTTTCAGACTACAGTTTCTGGATTTGCAATTGGAATTACTGGACGATTTTCGAGTTCGTCTTTTACAACTGATACATGATGAGCCCAACGATCCTGTCACATCAAATTTGCCGCATATTCTGAATACTGTTCATTATATTGAGACTGCATTAACTGAGCAGAGTAGCTCTATTGTAAGTACAGTTGTTTCTTTTATAAATAAATTTCTTGTGAAATTACATTCACTAAAAATATGTAGTCATTTACACGTTACGTCATGTTCATGTTCTTATATTGCTTATTCCCATTGACGAAATGCATTGAACCCATAAGCAACAATTTGAGGTGAAAATATTTGTTTTATTCCTAGTTGATGCGTACGCAAGCGCACTACATATTTGACAAATAGAAATAGATATCGTTTTCTACATAGTTATGAAACATAAAGCCGTTGTACATAAGGCTGGTTTTGCCGCTAGAATCACTTATGGAACTTGTGCTGGCTGGTTCGCGGCTGCGAGGATAGAAATGACGTCACTCGTGCGAGGTCACAAGATAGATTTCAAAATTAGAACCGAGGCTATTTTTCTTGTTTGTTTCATCTGCTTGTTTGAGTAAGAACCAATCAGGAAACAGTATCTTGTCACGTGGGCATTATAAACAAACGCCCACAAACAAACACGGCTTCATAGCGTGTGTTCTGTTCAGAGACAATAAACGTCCACTTTTGTTTCATTCTGTCATTGCGCACACACCAAACCCATCTACAAAGCAGGCTTAAATACATGCATCGTGTAAAGCAAACACATAAAAGCCATCACGAAAATCAATGCTTGAAAACTAGCAGTCAAATCTAGCAAGAAGTCTTGCGGCAAAAATAACTTCGTGTGCAGTGGGCCTTTATGGTTTTCTGGGTTTTCTGTTTCAATGTGATGTAGTAGAAGAGATCGTAATTATAAAAAGATCCATGAAAACCGATGTAAATACAAAACTACTTCTATTTTTTAGCATTACATTCATTTGCATTATTTCAAACACCAATTTACGCGACATGGCTTAGAAGTAACTTCAGACGAACCGAGCTCAGAGCAACTAGAAAATACCGAACAAGGCAGCGTTTTTGATGATGCTATTTCATTATTGATACATATTCGAACAGACCTGGTTCACACATTAAGTGAAGCTGTGGTCATGGATGTAAAGGCACGTAGCAGACCATACAGACATGACATGTAAGTGCATAACATAGATTGTACAGCAAGTTGTTAGAGTCTTGTCGGAACCTTGAATCTTGCCAATGCGCAGAGGGATTGGCGGAAATTGGCCAATCGCTGGAGTGAAGCTACTAGTTATAATGTGCCTGTACAGTGTACATGCACGCATAAAGTTGTCAATTCACTCCCAGAAAATTGGTGCACAGTAAAATAACGCTAAGCAAGCACTGCCCTGTGTACAGGACTGGAAATTATGATGGTAGGACTCGGAGTGTTCTCAATTTTAAAGACAGCGCTCAGAATACACTTTATTATTAGTTGGTTGGTTATGGTCCACATTTTCTGTTGAATGACGGCAGATGTCCCTTTTTATTCAGCTTGTATCTACAACTTAGAAAACACAACAGTAGTGTCATTTGTCTCGGTTCCACAGGAAACGTGGAGCATAACGAACCTGGCAGTTTCGTTTGAAAAATCCAACTAGTCTCCCGACCTGTATACTTAGTCTACAATACCTCTAATATATATATTTATGAATTTGAACGAATTATCTTATATGTTAAATAAATTTATAGATTGATAGAAAGTTTTTTTTTATAGTTGGTTTTCCATGCCTTTGGTCAAAGAGGCTGCCAGCTTATCGGTGTCCGTAACGGCTTGTCCCCTGTTTCAAGTACTTGCCACAAGACTGCATCATCTCGAAGAGGTGCTAGCGCCGATGTTATTTTCTGAAACGTGGCGTAACATTGCTAGATTATTGAATACATTTTTTTTTGAAGAATTGATTTTAGAAAGTCATTTTAATGAAGGTGGGGCGATACAATTGAATTTCGATATGACAAGAAATTTATTTCCATTATTTGCGCAGTATACAAGATTTCCAGAAGTGTATTTCAAACAGTAAATATTTTTTTGAAACTTTTTCTTTCTTAAAGTAGCCTTTGGCGACCGCAACGAGAGACAACAAGCAATAGCAATGATTGTCAAAAGTATCGATTAAATGGAAGTGAATATGAATCACTTCGAGATGAATGACCTTGTCGTGCGCACTTCAGCGCTTTCGCATGTGTTGAGTGTGACGCGAGACACTGACATTGTCTCTCGTCGCGATCAAAATGCTATCTTTAGCTGTTTTGAAATTAATGAGCATATTTTATTTACAGAATTAAAGAAGCTTGCCTTCTTTTGACATTAGCAAAGGGGTCTGCGTTATTATTGAAAGAAACTTTACACAGCTCTGATGAAATTAAAGCTAAAGAAGCACTTGCAGAAATTGGCGTCAATAAATTGAATTTGGAAACTGCATTTTCCGTTTTAAATCAAAGAATTGATTTAAATTTAGTTTCGTAACAAATGATGATTTTTACAATTTAACCACGGGAATTGAAAGCTGAAGATATTTCTAGTAATTAAAATAAAAGGCTTTTTCGTGAAGAAATAAAATACTAAGTAAAATTTCCGAAACAGCGCAGCGATTATATTATTGGGCCCAAATATGCAAAAAAAATCAAAACTTGCTTTAAAAATTAAACTATGTTAATTCCATTAAATATAACTTAAATTCTTTAATAAGGTGCGATGTTTACAAATTTTATTTATTTTTATTATTATGAGTGCCCTTTACTGAATGATTATACTAACATAATTAAAAATTATAATACTTTAGGCCTCTGATTTATTGGCGAGTAAAACAGTCACGATAATACTCGCTGACAATATTATTCATCAGCTCTTTATTTGGTGCTCCATGAGCGAGCTGAACCGTCGAGTCTCAACTACCGGCAGAACAGAATAACCTATTCAGAGAGTTACCATGCACTTCGAGCGAAAACTGTAAACTCGGATTCTCCATGCTATGCTTGACGAGCCTGACTATGGTCGTGTTGCTGAGCCACTGACAGGCTTTACCTGCGAGCCAATAAGACCGCAATCTTTCTCGCCAATGGATCAGGGCAAAAATACCACACTTAATATGATGGTGTAATAATTCAGAATAGGCATCTAATTTTGTATTTTTTTTTTTTTTTTGTGAAATAAAATTTAATCTTGTTGAATTGAGTATAATTTTTATTGAATGATGTGATTTTAAAAATATGGTAAATTTTAATGTTTTGAGATTACAAACCATTTTAACTAATTTGAATGAAAATGCTAATAAGTAGCGATATTAGTTTAAAACAGTTGAAATGCCCGTACATATCTAAATGGAAACAAAACATATGAAGGTAAGTTTCTTTTCTGGGCAACTGTAACTTATAGCATTATTTCGAATAACATTCTAATGACTATGAATATCTAATAAATTACAAATACAGGATTTGAAGCCAAAATATTGTATTTGTAATTCATTGAAGATACCGAGGTGACACTATAATTAATATTTTTTTATAAATATAGCCAACTGTAATTTGCATTTGTTTTTTAACTTGCAAACGTACAAACTAAACTTGGTGAAACTGGTCAACATTTGAATTATTTTTTGCTAATATACGCCATGCTTCAGTTGTTTTTTGTAATGGAATCCAATTATGGTGTGCAAGGAACAATTCCAAATTTTAATCTTTCAGAAACTGATAAAATGTAAGTTTATTTTTTAATTAAAATTTATGTCTGAATTAATAGTTTATAGACCAGTGAAGTTAACTTTTGACAAGGAAAAAAATAATAACAGAAAACGAATGATGAGGAAGGAAAGAAACTGCCGTCAGAAATACAGAAGCCAAAAATTCAAATGCGTAAAGGGCCGGGGGGCGCGTTTTAGGGGTCAAACGCGGTTTTCCGTTATTTCCGGCAAAAGTTGACCTACAATCGGAAAATGTTGTATGGCAATTATGTTGTAGGTATTAAAAGGATCTACAATTTTTATCAGCTTTTATCATTTATGAATATAATTTTTTCACATAACCTCAAAGATTCAGAGAAATATCGAAAAAACCGTGTTTTTCGTTTTTAATTTCTTTCTCCTGCAAAAATGATTTTTTTTTTTCATGAAATTTTCAGGAGACCTCCCTCTCTATGTCCTAAATAAGCTGTAATTTTTTCGAATAAAAAAATTAATTTGCCAATGTAATATTAATAAAAAACCGAAAAATTACCCCTAACATCAACCTAAAAATGTAATGTAAAAATTTCAGATTTTCAAAAATCGTAATATGGGGTTTTCTTCGTTAAAATGTCTACTTTCAGACGGTGTATGGATATCCATACACCGTCTGAAAGTAGACATTTTGAGGTTCTGTGAAAAAATTATATTCATAAAAGTTGTAGATCCTTTTAATACCTACAACATTGCCATACCTACAACATTGCCATACCTACAACATTTTTCGATTGGAGGTCAACTTTTGCCGGAAATAACGGAAAACCGCGTTTGACCCCTAAGCCCCACCCCCAACCCCTCGACCCTTTACGCAATTGAATTTTTGGTTTCTGTATTTCTGACGGCGGTTTCTTCCCTTCCTAATAATTCATTTTCTGTTATTAATTTTGTCCTTTTTTCACTTGATTTTGGGCTAACTGCACTGGTCTATTATGTGCTGTTCACTTAACGTTTTTGATTAAAGGAATGTTTTTTTTAGAAAACAAAATGATATTCAGTCAACTCAGACACAAAACTGTGAAATATTCAATTGTAATTTTCAAAAACTTCGAGATGGTATTAAGCAGAAAAAAATATTTAACCATGAAGAATGTTTGATTATTGAAAAACATATAGAAGAAGTAATTGTTTCAGCTGAAAATGGTTTTTTGAGTGAATATTCAGTTGACCGAGCACCTCTTAGAGTCAAGTAAACAAAAATTACATTATTGCATATACTTATTAGATTTTGTGTCCCATCTCATCAAGTCAATCTGTTTTATTGTCAAAAACACAGAAGTCCGTTTATTTTAACCCTGGGTATTAAATGACCAATGGCTTCTTATACCACACTTGTACGCAATTAGTTCAGTTTTAATATATGTTAGCATGAACTTCGAGCTAAGTGGCAGGGGACCTGAAGAAAGTCACCGCGACCTAAAACATCATTTATTGTACTTGAATTTATAAGCACTGTTTATAATCACTTAACCAGAGTGCTTATTTCGCTAAATACTTGGTAATCATCATGGTCATCGTTAGTAGAAAAATGCACTAAATTATAATTACTGCTAAAACATTTCATATTAATTTTATTACCATGCTTTTGTGTGCATCATTTCAATTCATTATGTCGTCCGTTTAGTACAGTGCATAAAATAACATAATTAGGCGACTCTAGGTCCGTCTAGTAAGTAGTGACGAGAGTTTGTGTCGCTCAGTGATTCTGTTCGCGCCATCCTATAGGAGAGAGATATAAGTGTTTTCCGGGCGATGTTTTATATAATAAAATACATTATGCAGTTAATATGGCAATTTTTAAATTATCCTTAGCTCTTTGTTATGGTTGTATAACGGATTTGTTACTATCGAACTGTAGTGCTATGGTTAGTGTTACTCAGTTACCCTTTCCCTTGAAAGTTATTGTAAATGAGTTCCTCTGTATTATGTGTTCAAAGTGATTTAAAAAAAAAATTATATATTTTTTTCCCGTTTAGATATTTTTTTGGAGAAGGCTATACTTATGGATCTCAAATGACTCGTAAAGGTCCAGGAATGGAACGTTTATATCCGTCTGGATACATAAATCCTATACCATCATGGATAGAAGCTCTGATAATTTCACCTCTCGTCTCGGCTAAAATAATACCGGAAGGTTTTGTTAACTCAGCTGTCATTAACGATTATCAACCCGGTGGCTGTATTGTATCTCACATCGATCCAATTCACATATTCGATCGACCGATTGTATCGGTTACTTTCATGTCTGATGGGATTTTAAGTTTCGGATGCAAATTCCAATTTCGACCAATTAGAGTTTCAGCGCCCGTTATATGTGTGCCTTTAAAACGGGGACATGCAACGTCTTTGAGGTAATTTTGTTGATTTAAAAAAATAATTGTTTTAGAGCTTGGCAACTACAACGCTATAGTTTACATGTCTTTACTTATGATTTGTTTATCCATAGTTCGCTGGTTCTAATCTGAGAACTGGTGAAAATATCCATTAAGTTTTCGATCTATAATGTTATGTTTAATAATTAATTGAAAATACACTTGTCCGTTGTATAAACGAAATATGAATGTAAAATAACCATTTGTCCAACTATCCGTTCTAACTCTATACTAATGATGCCACAAATAGTGAATTTGCCGAATTCCAAATACAGAATAATCGGCCACGTTCTCGGCCGAAGCGTCAAATATTCGGCGGCCGAATGCTCGGCAAAATATGTGTACATTTGTTCATTGCTACATCAAATTGTGTTATTAATAGTCCTTATTACTAAAAAATATCAGTTTGTTCACCAAAAACTTTGCAAAATGGTATCATTTAATGAAAAATTGCTTATTTTTGAGCAACATGTGCGTTTTTTTCCATGATTTGATATTGGGTATTCGGCCGAATATCGAATGTTAAAAAAAGTAGTCGAATAGACCGAATGCCGAATATTAAAAGAAATAGGCGAATACCGCGAATAGTAGCCGAATATTCATGGCATCTCTACTCTATACTATAAATTAAAAATTTATGGAATATGAAACATACACTTATACTTCACAATGTAATACAAGCGGTATAGTTTGTATACATGAGACGGGTATGCTTTTCATTTTTTACTTTGTTTCATTGCTTTTTGACTACATTACCCGAACTGTGCTATGATGATGGCTCACTACTATTTGAGCGAAATAGTCACCTAAGTACATAGGCTGATAAACACAATACCCTTGCGTGCTGCAGTCAGAGGTAATAAGTACCAACATAATACCAATAAAAAAAATTGTTAATTTCGTTTTACAGTGGATTTGCTGCGGACTCTATAACTCACTGTATTCGTCCAGATGATACTGTTTCTAGGCGCGTTGCGATAATCTTACGACGAGTGTTTCCTCAGGCACCTCGTCTTTCCGAATATGAGCTACAATGCAGTCCACATTTAATGACTTTGAACGATTTTACAAGCAACAGATCTGTCAACGAACGAAAAATATATTCTGGTGCAGCTGGAACTTCACAAAACAAAAAAAAATTATTGGAACTTTCAAAGGATCGTCAAGAAAATTACTTACAGAATCCAAATAAAAGAGAAATTAAACTTGATTATTTGCAACATTCAAAAAATCGAAGTAACGGAATGGTTGCAATTGATTTTAAAGCTGACAAAAAGGCGTTCTATTGTGATAATCAACAATACAATACTCGGCCATATTGCTTAGAGGATGCAAATTCAAAAAGTACTTATAAATACTTTGGAAAGCGAGCTAAAAATGATACTTATCCAGTAAACAATCCAAAACGGAGAAAGTATTATTAAATTCGATATGTTGAGTTCAGAATAAATAGTTAAAGCAATGGTGCGTATTTCAATCGGTGGAAAGCAACCGGATGACTCTTGGTATTTGAGTTCCTGAAGCAATTTGGAAACTTTTTTGTTCAGTACCTCATAACCCCAAAATGGAAGGAATCGGAGAAAGGGGGGGGGGGGGGGTCAAAACGTAAAAAAAAATTGTTTAGAAACCAAATGGAAAGGCGGTAGCATTAAAGTACGTGTACTCACTATTGTTTAAAAAAAATGTCATCCGAAACGTGCGGACGGTTTGCGCGAACCGATTTTTTGAAAATCGGAAAAAAAAAAATTGTGTCGCAACCGGTTGCGATTTTGAGGAAAATTCTTGTTTTTGTTCAGAGATGCTGTAAAAAAATTGTCATCCGTTTCTGCTGGACGGATTTTGAGGAATTAAAGGTTTGAGTGGCTAAAATTCTCGATTTTTCACTAGCTTTTTTCAAACATCATAAAAAAATTGCTAAAATTGTTAAAAACGGATGACGTTTCTTATACATGTTCTCAGAGGGTCCAACTATAATATGTATCAATGTCATCCGTTTTTATAACATTTAACCCCATTTTTCAACCCCTTACTTTTGTGCGATATTAATCAGAATATTGAGGTTAGACTCGTTTCTGATGGCATACAGATAACGTACACAACCCCTTTAGGGGTTGAAAAATGAGGTTAAATGTTATAAAAACGGATGACATTGATACATATTATAGTTGGACCCTCTGAGAACATGTATAAGAAACGTCATCCGTTTTTAACAATTTTAGCAATTTTTTTATGATGTTTGAAAAAAGCTAGTGAAAAATCGAGAATTTTAGCCACTCAAACCTTTAATTCCTCAAAATCCGTCCAGCAGAAACGGATGACAATTTTTTTACAGCATCTCTGAACAAAAACAAGAATTTTCCTCAAAATCGCAACCGTTTGCGACACAATTTTTTTTTTCCGATTTTCAAAAAATCGGTTCGCGCAAACCGTCCGCACGTTTCGGATGACATTTTTTTTAAACAATAGTGAGTACATGTACTTTAATGCTACCGCCTTTCCATTTGGTTTCTAAACAATTTTTTTTTACGTTTTGACCCCCCCCCCCTTTTCTCCGATTCCTTCCATTTTGGGGTTATGAGGTACTGAACAAAAAAGTTTCCAAATTGCTTCAGGAACTCAAATACCAAGAGTCATCCGGTTGCTTTCCACCGATTGAAATACGCACCATTGCCTTAACTAAAAGACTAAGGAATTATTCACAGCATAATTGTTAAAAATATATATTACATAAGGAGTTACTAAAACCAAATTGATATTTTTTTATGTTCTGGTATTTGTTCAACATTACCTCATTAAAAAATATGACTAAAATTTACTTTGTAGAGAATGTTTTTTTGTACATTAAACCGTATATTTTCAAAATTTGCGTATCATTTTTAAGAAATTTATACAAATCAGTACCAGATTTACCAACAGAGCGGCAGGTTTGGGGGACCGCAGTACAAAATGCGTGTAATCTAAAATAATTTATCTTCAAAGTTATAATATTTTTGTATAAAAAACACTTCCGAGAGTTTTAGGAAATAATAATCGTATTTAATAATACTGTAGAACAAAATGCCTTTATGTAAAAAAATGTCAAACTGTGCGCGCATTGCTAAAAATATGGTTGTTTCAAAAAAGGTAGTTTATAATTTAAAAATGGAATGAAATACAGGACGGAATATTAAATCATGTTTATTTAAAAAACATCACATATATGTACTTATATAACAAAATGGCACTACTTGAAAACAGTTACATCTAAAGAGAAAGTTGATCTCTTATTTATACAAAATATATATGATTTGCGACCACTCATTCTCATAATTGTATTTTTATAAAAAATATTTGTTCTTTTATATAGTTAATTACAGCTAAAATAAATGCATTTCATTAATATTATGTACTTTTTTTCTAGAATAAAAAGCCTATTACGACTCATCAAAAAAAAATTCGCGACCACCAGACATTTTTTCCTGACATTGTTTGCGTTTTTTTTTTTGTCTTTATTAGCACCAATGAATTACCCATCCAAGCATGTCTCTTTTCCTACTAAAAAAAGAATAAATCTAAACATTTTTGTATATTTAATCAATAAATTTACTGAATGAATTCAATTTAATGCTATTAAGTAAAAGACAAGAATTAATTCAATTATTTCTGATGAGTACTTTTTAAGTTATGCGAAATGCAGCAAAGATTTGAGCATCGATAATTATATTTTGTTCAGTCTGTAAAAATCAGGGCTTCGATTTAAAGAATGAAAATGTTTCTTTTTTTATAATTTAAAATTTGATCGATTTTCTTAAATACTACGTACTATTATAGCACCAAACGTTTTCCACATCACAAATTCAAATTCACGTGATGGAAAATTGTAATTTTAATATTCAAAACTAAGATTGCATATAAAACAACCAGTGTTGTGCAATTCTGATTATTTCTAGCTATTTTAGCATTGTAAAAATGCATTGATCCTAGTGGTCTAAATACACGGTGTCAGGACTAACAAAAAGTCAGGGGCCCCCATGTCAAGGAGACTCCAAAGCAGCCAAAAACAAGTTTGCGCATCACTAAACAAAAGTGTTTATTAATTTCAAAACCAGCAGACTCAAATTTGTTGTACTTTTATCATATATTTTGTATTTTAGAATTATCTTGGAATGTCGACAAAATTTTCCTTTCGTTAATTACGAATATAAAAGCCAGACGGGAGTGGGGAGAGGGAAACTCAAAATAATTTTCAATATGTTAGAGGGTCCACCATAAAAATGT
The DNA here is from genome assembly GCA_963575645.1 of Xanthostigma xanthostigma. Lineage (NCBI taxonomy): Eukaryota > Metazoa > Arthropoda > Insecta > Raphidioptera > Raphidiidae > Xanthostigma > Xanthostigma xanthostigma. The sequence goes on along the minus strand of OY754467.1, from coordinate 29,069,472 downwards.
GTCCGGGGCCTCAAATTTGTAGCTCTATCACTGATATTTACTTAGACTTCTAAATAACAAAAATTACTTTAAATATATATTTTTTCAGAAGTAATTGTACAAATTGTTCGAATTTTGTATAATTACTTTTAAAAAAATATGTATTTAAATGCAACTAAAAGTAAAAATATAATACCAGTAGCCCATATGTTACCTTTTCATACATCATTATGCATAATCAAAAAGTTGCATTTATAAATTCACGAACTCTAATCTCGTTGGATATTTTTATCCACGACGGAACGGAGCAGGTATATGAGTTTAACCCATAGATATAATATATCTATGGTTTAACCTGAGAGATTGTTTGTTTGTATGTGTGTTTGTTTGTGTACTCGATCAATGTCGCCATTTATTTGGAAAACGGTTTGACCAATTCAGATGCGGTTTTCTGTAAAGGGTTTGTAATTCATCTGAGATGGTTCTTAGATAGATATTACGATGGTTACGCCTCAGGGGGCGCTGCACTGCACAAAAAACCGTAACAAACGTGCTACGCACGAACAGATCTAACAAACGTCCGGGACTACTGCTTTTTACAGCATTACACGAACATTTAAAATACCATAACAAAAGTGCTACGCACAAACAGATCTAACAAGCGTTCGTTAGTAGTGGTTTTTATAGCAATACACATTGATATTTTATGAGCACTCTCGCACATAACGCGATTCGACAACTAGGGTATCAGATATGGTTACACTGTGTAAGATAGTTCGGCAAGACGATCAAAACACACGTTTACAAAATCTTTAAAAAGTTTAAAATAAAATAAAATTAAAAAATTTAAAAACCCACGACGAAATTAAATGTTATAATAGAAAAAGGATTAAATAAAGTTCTAAAATCCCCCGTCTTAACGCAGGTAAGTAACCAAAGAAAATCCGTCGCGGGGCTGCCATTCGCTGCCCTGAATTAAGAATAGAAGAATATAAATTGCAATATATTAGTTCATTTCAGGGCAGTCAAATGGCAGTCCCGCGACGGATTTTCTTTGGTTACTTACCTGCGGTAAGTTTAGAATTTTATTTAATTCTTTTTCTATTATAACATTTACTTTCGTCGTGGGTTTTTAACATTTTTAATTTTATTGATCTTTTTGTATCACATGACCATCTGCAGTCTTCTTGGAGATGCAATTCAATATCGCTCACAGTATATATGTTATTGCTGCATTGCACCACTACACGCGCAACTTGATTTGCGGCATCTTTCAACACGGCCGAGCTACGTGCAAAACGATTGGCGCAAGCCGGCGAATTCGCCGGAGCAAAACTACTAATTATTGTGTCATGTGTGCATAGGTCTTGTGTTTGTATGTCTGTCTATGGCATCATAGCTCTTCCATTTCCGATTTTGATGCAATTTTCTATATGTAAATGCCAGCACAGAACAAATAGATTATTGTATTACTATTTCATTCGCTGCCACCCAAAAGAACGCAACGAACTGAGCTTCTATTAGTCGTCTTGGATGAACATCAACATTAAAAATACGTCTACTAGTATTATTTTTTTACAGAGTGATTCAAATACTATCTCCGAATTCAGATTTATCTTAAACACTACTCGTACAGAGAAAACGTTTCACAAGATCACAGACTGTCAAAGGTGCATCCTAGAGCTTCCACTAAAGCAACGTTCGTAAGACTTTTAGCAAAATAAGCTCCTTAAGAAAGCCACTCTCCGATATTACGAAAAACTTGTTATAATTTCTTGCCAATGTATGAGCACTTTCACGTACAGCTCATTCCTCAAGATCACCCAACAATACTCGGAAATCTTTTCTGATTTTAAGGAAAATCATTTTTAAAAATAGAATTCGGCGACTTTTGAATCATTTTGTATCTGACTAAACGTAAAAAGTAAATCACACGCGCAACTATTTTAATATATACAGTAAAATGAATAACAAAAACTTGAAATAATTTCAATAACAGTCCAATCCATTGACATCACAGTGATCGTATGATTTTAATATATCATCCAATAAAGATCCAAGGTCATCACTACAATTTCTCAACCATCTCGTTCTTTCTTCTATAACCAAATTAACGTCTTTATTTGTAACGTAAGTCAGAAAAGATTCTGGCGTTACTAACTTCAAATGTTCCAATTTATCATCAGTTTGCATTGAACATTCACCCGTTTCTTCGAGTGTATGATCCACTTGCATCTGATTGCGATACACAGAGGCTAATAAATTAATATCGTCCAAATTAACGATTGCGTCGAGAATTTTATCGACATTGTCACTATTTTTTCCAAGACTAGCTTTCACTGTCGACTGTCGAGGTTTACCAGTAATTGAAGCCGTATCCCAAACAGCTTTTGTAGGTGCACAATGTCTACTTTTGTCAACATCCAACATATTATATTTTTTAAGGACTGTCACTAATTTATCTAATATATCTGTAGCTGACTGAACAACTTTTAAATCGCAATCATCATTGAGTGCCGTTAATAAAACGCCCAAACATCCATTATTTGAAAGATTTTCGAGTACTTTTGTGAGCCGTTTCAATATTTCACAAGCCGTCAACGACACGATTTTACGGTGTTCCTTTGAAAACGTAACGCTTGGAAAAGTCCCATCGATCATTCCTTGATCAGACAACTGATCTTGTATCACTTTCTCCCAAAATTTTAATGAGTTTACTTTGACTTCCCAGTGGAGATCCACAATTACTGCTGACGCCATTATATTGTTAACTTTTGATAAGAGCGAAGCGGGAATTTTTTGATGTTCGTACAATTCTCCCATTAACAAAGCAGTTTCGCTACGTACTATGCCTTCAGTTTCGTTTGTGAGAATTGACATTGCCTTTTCAGGTATATTTTGTTCATTGAAACATTTAACACGGAATGCTTCGACTCTAATCATTGCTGACAGACACTTAACCGCACTAGCTCGAACATAACTCTCAGCGTCATCTGTAGCCATTGAAACCGTAAGCGAGCATAAATTTGCATCTAGTACTAATTTTTGGAAAGCTGGAAATTCTGTAAGTAAAAAAACAAAATTCGTTATTGTATATGTTCAACGAGTAACCATTAGATGACAAAAACGAGCTTTAAATAATATTGTCTTCCACATGTCTAGGTAGAAAAAATAATTCGACCCCTCCTTATACGCATGGAATTTTCTTCCGAATAAAATTCTTAAAATTTTAAACACGTTTTTGAGATGTGGGTAAAAACAATACATAATCACACACTTCGTGTTAAAAACTTGCGAATTTTGAATTTTTCGTGCAAGTTTAAGGGCACTACTAATAAATACGCTAAAGTTTATCTCTTCCGCCCGTCTGGAACTTGGAAGTGGGTCAAAATCTTCAGACACAAACTTTTGGTTTAAAGGATGTATATCAACAAATACTATTTCATTGTTGTTACAATTCTCTTTAAAACAGAGCGATCAGTAGATCACCGAGTTAGCAAAAGTCTTATTTAAAGTAATTTAAAGACAGTTTGGGTATTCCATTTTTATAACGATTTGGATGTTTACTAAAAAAGGGATTTCGGAAAACAAAAAACCGATCTAGGTAGGTCTCATTCTTGAAAAAAATCGTTTTTTTAAGCTTTAAAAAAAAAAAAAAAAAAAAAACTACATGTCACATAATTAAGTTTCAATAAGAGTGCAAGATTCAATGAAACATGGTTTTCTGTAGCAAAGCATTGAAATATTTATTGGATTATAGAGTAGATATTTGGGAACTATGTATGGAACAACACATCTGGTAAATGGCCCCATGGCTTTGCTGGCACACGTATACCCTTTTGGCAAAAAAACGGTATATTAAAGCCGTGACCTCAAATAACCCCATAGCCAAAAGTCCAAAGGTGTCAAATCACAAGAGCGTGGCGGCCAATTCTGGTCACCAATCAGGAAAGAATTCGTGCTAGACCGTTAATGTTTCGCGGGCGGTACGGCAAGTGGCGCTGTCCTACTAAAACCACTTGTCGTCGAAAGCAATATCTTCCAACCGAGGCACAACAAACTGGGTTATCATAGCACGATAACATTCCCTGTTCACCGTTACTGCATAACCTGACTCATCTTCGAAGAAAAACTGCCCAATTAGATATTCCTCCAGACTACAATACATACCAAAGAGTGGCACGCTTTGGATGCATTGCTTTCTCATGAATCGTTCGTAGATTTTCTGAGCCTCAAATGCGGCAGTTGTTAACGAAAACATCTAGGTGAAAATGGGCCTTATCACTGAGAATGATTTTGTGCGCAAAATCGGCATGCATTTCTTGTTGTTCAAGGATCCAATTCAGGGCTGCCAGATGAACGGATTTTTCCGTTCCAAACGGATTTTTCGAGTAGAAATAAATTTGAACGGATAATGGAACGGATTTCATGATCTGAACGGATTTAACGGATTTTCTAACTTTTCCGAATTTTTTACCTTTTTTACTACATATAAATTCAAACTTCACTCGATAATCGATAATTTGGGGACATTCGGGTATTTTTAGCACATTCGAGCATATCTGAGCACGTTTCTTTCACTACCTCTGTCCTACTCCTCTCTCTTTTGGGTAGAAAAAGATAAGAGAGTGTATGAAACTGATGGAAATTGAAGTGAAGATACATTATTGATAAGATTTTGTTCAATTTGAATGTATATGTAAGCCAAATCGCAGTTTTTGTAATAAAAAATCCAGTACGCTTGCAATAATTGTATTTCATTTTTGACAGCATGGAAACCTGTTTTTTTTTATGTTGTAGCGAATAAAAAAATGTGAAAAATCTACGAAATAATCGAGTCATTGGATGTGAAAAAATGAATCATTTCTATTCAATTTAAAGTCTGTTTGTAAGTAAAAGTAAATTCAACGTCTTATACGAAATTCATTTAATAATGTTAATAATAAAGCCATAATGAAGGTGGAAACACGTCGATGTGTCGTTTATGGTACCGCATACTTCACTTTACTCTCTATCTCTCTCACACTCATTGCATTAATGGGTGAACCGGGCGAACGGATGGAAACGGATTTTTCAGACCACTTCCCCCACCACTTTTCGCCTTACCGACGGATTTCTGAGCAGAGAAATCTGGCAGCCCTGATTCAATTGGTGAACTCTCTCATCGCTGTGTATGGTCTGTTGGCAGAAGTTGTTGAGTCAATTGGACATGGCATGGAGATGTAAATCTTTAGTGAGAATACGCTGAAGAGTAGCTGTTGTAACGTTCAATTCTCGTGTACGATGAAGAATCGACGTCCCTGTATTCTCGGCCACATTTTCGCCAACTGTCGTAATATTTTGTTCTCAACAACTTCTACGAGCTCGTGTCCTGTGTTTTACATCATTAACTGAACCAGTTGTTTCGAATTTTTCGATTATTCTTTTCATAGTAGACGAATTAGAAACATTGTAGACCGAAAATCCGACGCATTAATGTTTAACAATTAGAACGCGTTGTCCTATCCTGTGAATGCTCTATGTTTAAACCATAGATATATATATTGTTTAAACTCCCATCTGTCAATGTCATCAATGTGTCATTATGACAGCCAAAATGGCGCGCAATTCAAATCTTGCACTCTTATTGAAACACCGTTTATAATGTCATCAGAATAAAAGGTGAATTATTTAAATAAGAAAAGAGGAACTATTTAATATTATGGTACTATTATACCAATAAAACAAAAATGAGTGACATCCTCAAAAAGCATTTATAATGTGTGCAAATTGAATAACAAAAATAACTGATATCAAGTCGTCAAGACAAATAAATTGGGAGTGTGGTAAGAAAAAAATTAATAGAACGAACTTATTGATCGACGTCGCAAGATAATAAATTATTTATAAAACAATGCTACTATTTTTCGTTGTCGACGAGTTCTAATTATTTTAGTCTTAGTACACTCTTGATTTGTCTTGAAAACTTGACATTTTTGTCGTCCAGTTTGAACCCACGAACTTTAAGTAAATGTTTTTTGAGGATTTATATAACAAGTGAATAGATATCAGTAAAATATGATAAATTCCACTATATCATTCATTTTTTCAAAATGTGTATAAGAGGTACCACAAACCATTCAGTATAAAAAAGAGAAACGGAAAAAAAAAACATACTTAGCTCTGATATAATGGTGATGCATCGCAGGACTTCTAAAGCACTATCTCGAACTTCCCACTGTGTATCGTGCATTCGATTGTAAAGCAAGGGCGCAACTTGTAACATCGCTGTTCCTTCCATTTTGTCAACGAGCAGTGCCAAGTTTGGTGGCATAAAGTTTTCAATAGCCAACTCAATTAACTTCAGAGCCTGAACCGCCAACTGTAAACAAGTTCAAAAGTTGCAAATCATTTCATCCACAAAATTTATAAAAACTAATAATGTTATTTCTCTGATTAGACGTTTTGACCAATTGTACATAAACTGTGACATAGGGGAAGAGGGCTTAGACTACTGTGGTGGGATATAGTTTTAAAAAATAGCTCATTTTTAACGAAAAATATTATATGAAAATGCTTATATATTGTAATTCAGGAGTGATCTAAAAACTACAATTTGGGTGACGTAATAATATATGATTAATAATAATAAAAGAAACAACAATTGGTCTCACTATCTATTTAATTTTTAATTTAACACTTCACATTACAACGTTTCGGCTATCTCGGCTCAAGTCATGGCCCTTTTCAGGTATGGTATGTAATAAATTTCTAAAATTTAACAATAAAATCTGTCATTTCGCACCACTCAACAATTTTTGCAGACAAACTTTCGTTAATTGTCAATGTCTGACGCGTCAATTAAAATATAAAGATATATATATCTCGCCCTGTCCTGTAGTCAATATAACACGCAATTTCATGTTGGTTAAATACAAAATGTACTTGATAATAGCTACATTTATAATCAAACAAACAATCAAAGGGTAACGAACATATCGAAATTTTGTTAGAAATTGTAAATGGCTACCAATAATTTGCTTGGCTGTCAAGAAAATGTTTACAGCAATTCTATTTAATGTATTTTTGGTCAAGTGGATATGCATTTCGGAAAAAAGTCTTTTATATAGTGAGACCAATTGTTGTTTCTTTTATTATTATTAATCATACAGCTATCAATCGAGCCAATTATCAAGTATGTAGTAATAAATATATGGACAACTTCTGCTTCGCTAGTCCATAGTTAAATAGTCAAAGGTATAGATATTAAAAAAGTCTATCAGAATGTGCAACTTCAATACGATGTCCAATTTTCCTACAAGGATTTGACATGGATGAGTGGCCTAATAGCGAAACCGCATTTTGTTGTTTTAATTATCTATCGACTACCACCAGATATAATTTCCAAATTTCAAATCCCTATAGGTTTATTTGCCATGGAGACGTGATCTAATCACGAATCCACATTTTACTATACTTCAATTTTCTGCCATCAGATGTCACAGTGTCAAGTCTCTGTAGTTATCACAACATTAATTATTTTTTTAAGTGTCCGAATAAAACAAATCAACTAACCTTTGATGAAATAACGGGAAATTTAAGAATTTCCATCACAATCGTCATTAAACATAAAGTTTCAACACTTTCCTGCCATGTTATTTTAAAGTCTTTAATAAGTGTGGCCAATCCATCTAAAACAGCTGAAACGTACGAAGATCTTTCATAAATAAGTTCCGCTGTCAATTTACCCATCTTTACGGCATAAACGGTTTCTTTCATTGCATACATCAATGATTGAAAAACTATCACGGCTCGATCTCGATTCAAATATTGTCTCGTCTTCATAACACTGTAAACAGCTTTTTCTCCAATATCCCATGGATTATCTAAAGTCGCCAGCATATCTCTTATTTGATATGCTTGACGCGTCGTATGTTCGCATGAAATTTTGAACAATTTATTGATGAACATTTCCAAAAACTCGTCTTCTTCTTCTTTAAGAACTCTGTCTTTTTGTGTCGAACAGCAACAAATCGGCAAAATTTGAAATATCAATAACTGATTCTCAAAGAACAATGGTTTCGATGAGATACTGCACTCAACAACTGGAGGTAAACGATTACAAATTTTTCTAAAATATATCTGAGCCAAATGTGTAACGGATAAAATGACAGTCGCAGATTGTTTTGTAGTTAGAAGTTTCATCAGTGTAAAAAATTTAAATCCAAAATCCCTGAAATCGTCAATTTTTATTTCTTCAGTTGGTAACGTGTTATTTTCCATTGTTGCAAAATACATCAACAATAAAATTTTAGTTACAATCATTTCTAGTTGGATATCGTGGGATAAATTGACTACATTCCACAATTTCGTTTCTATGCTAAAGAAAAGCGGTGGAATTTTAGATCTAGGTGTGCTTTTTTCTGCCAGATAAGAATTTTCCAAAATGTGTGCGATCACCACCAATGTCGGCATAAGCGATTTCTGTAACTGAGAATCATCGACTTCTGGAAGTATATTTGTTTCTTGATGAAAAATATCTTCTTTTAACGGTTCCAAAATATGCGCCACAAGATGTAATGAGAAATCTTCGCTGATTTCAACAAACTGTGTTAATAATTCATATAAAAATTTGTGGCCTTCTCTTGTTACATATATTGTATTATTTTCTTGGCAATAGCGGACCACGTCCTTCCATCGTTCCGTTTTTACAAGCCATTTGCAGCCGGTATCGTGTTTCAAAAATGATGTCAACAATTTTACATAACCCAACTTAACAGATGGCGATTTTGGAATTGTATTGATTTTAAATAAATCACATAAACGCGTATAAACATTAATGATGTCCAATTTGATAAACTGAATTTCACTTGCTGAAACAAGCGAGCACATATGTAAAGTGAATGTTTGTACACTGGTCGACGGTACTGATTGTGTTTTTTCCCATGTTGTTATCGCTCTATCTAGCCACTCGATTAACATTGGCAGTTGAATCAATTGTTTTCCAAGAGCTGAAAACAAAGAATTGATATAATACAACGGACAGAGCATTTTTTGGGAATAGATATGAATAGAATATAAGGTTTAAAATAAGTATGAAAAAAAGTTGAAAACGGTATCACAATGTAGTATTATGTAATTATGATTAGTACATTTGTTTCAGACTTTTATAATTGATAATATTATAACGTTTTGGTCCTTCTTATATACATATATAATTCTTATAAAAGTACTAAATATGTAAGTTTTATATAAAGAATAATGAAATTAGAATCGTTATATTCTTATCAATAAAATTACTCTGAAAAAAATTTACTAGTTAATTTTATTTAACTATATTCCGAATCAGACGTTAATAAAATATAAAATATTATCTATTAACAAAAGCATGTAGTTTTTATGTAAATTTGGAAATATATTTCCATTAGAGATATTTTCAAAAGAAACAATTGAACTAATAAATACGGGATATCCAGTAACAATTTTATATATATATAGTAATAATTACATACTATTTATATTTATGTTTTCAGTACAACTGTTTTCCATGTTTTATTGAAAAATATTCAGTCCTCTAATGTAAAAAATTGAAAATGTAAGAACACAATATTAATTAGAAGTGTACTTAGGTAAAAACTATGATTAACTGATAGCAAAACACATTTAGAAACTACTTTTAATACACCGTTGACCTTCTCTTGAGTACTTGATAAATAAGATATAAGTAATACAGATAAAAAATTTCAGGTGAATCACATTATTTAAAAAAGAATTTCCTAAAGTAAAATCATGTATAGACACGTGTTTTTATCAGTTCTCACAACTAAAATCAAAGATTCTGCAGAAATGTAAATATTTATACCTATTCTATATTTATATTTAAAATTTTACCATGAACTTCTAAATCAAAAACAGAAAAAAATGTTTTTGTGTAAAACAATTGACAACAAATGTATACATACATGCGTTTTGTTGATATGGTAGTTACGGAAATCATTAATGCACTACCGAAAAACGTTCCACATAAAATGCGAACGAAGCTCCTTTGGGCGCCCAGTTTATGATGCATTTTTTGTGAAACGATTTTTTGTAATGTATTAATGATTTCCATAGCTGCCATACCAACAAAACTCGTATAATAAAACAAATGCCAATCGTTTGATCGCGTCGTTTTTTGAAACTCTGAAAGTTTCATTCTGAAATTAAATCAATTGTGCGCTAGCCTATAATCGCTATTTATTTATATTTTCTGATAGATCTGTCAATGTTAAAATTACAAATATATTCATAAATAGGAAGTTTTATAAAATTTTCTTTTGCTTTAGGATTTATACATTTTGAAAACATCTTGCACATAGGGTGTTTATATACTTGCCGGCATGACAACTATAACAATGCCGGTGAACGCGAAAGCGGCCTACACACCTTGATACAAGCTGAGATGCAGGCATCGACTCTTATGTTTCATGATGCAAGTAGCAGTGTGTGTAGTACTGAATCACGTATTTGGCATCAGTTGCGGCTTGCAGCGATGCAGTTTGGAATCTCATTTTGGTCGGCGAGCCACGACGCGGAGTCGGTGATGCTGATGCAAGTTTCAGCGTGTATAGAATTGCGTCGATGCCAAGACGATATTAATTTATTTTCCCGCGCCATTTTAGAGGTTACTTTGTTGTTTGCGTGTGTAAGATGGAAAGTGATCGTGTATTTTGGGAAGAGTTCATAAACATTTATCATCTGCATAGTGCATATGTGTCTTTGAAATACAAATATACTTTTAGCTCTTCCAATAAATTTGCATTTGAATAACGCTTTCTTTCTATAAACCATCTTTTTGACCATTTCTTTTTTGATTTCCTTTTATGGAGTATAAAGAGTGCCCCAACTACTGCTAATAAAACTGGTGTTGGCAAAACGTACCTCATTTTATTCGTCAAGCACTAGGTACCTAGAAAATAACTTTAACCTACTGTTCTTTTGTTGCATGAACATGGAGTCGATTCAGGCATCGCAATAGGTTTCGATTTAAGTAGGCGTTTATGCAACTGATGAAAGTTTCATGAAACATAGAGTCGATGCCTGCATCGCAGCTTGTATCGAGGTGTGTAGGCCGCTTTAGGGACATATTGGTATCGTGTCATTACAGGCGTCGATATGTCGGCGAGGAGCAGTCACTTCACTCGTATCGTCGCCGAATTTTAAACAACTTTATTTACATACTTTATTAGTGGTACGTTTCAGCAGTTACGCATTTTTGAAGTAAGACTTCTTTCGGCAAGACAGGGTAAAATCGATTAATGATACTGAAAGTGTAACACTAACGCAGAGGTTAATTTCTGCCGGAGTGGACCGGAACTCTGCTCCGGTAGTGCCAGTGTCAGTAAATGTGAAGATGGCTAAAAGATCCTGAACACGACAAAACATGTCCAAAAGTTGATCGCTAAACAAAATTATCCAGTAACTGGGTACTTCATTTGCTTCGTATTCAATGTTGTTGCTTGTGAGTTTTTTTAAAGTGCCTAAAGAATCTTAAATAAAATTCATGATCACACATCAAATGATCTTTGGTTTCATCTGAATGTAATCTCTACTTTTTTTTGACGTGATAACGTCTTATAAATTGATGAATCACCAATCTTATAAATTGATAAAACACCGGCTGCATGCACGAAAAAGTGTAACGTTCCTAAATCCTAACGTTCCTAACGCGTAACGTTCCGCCTGACCCTGTGCGTGCTTTTTGCTAATTTCTCGCTCAATTTAAATCAGATCGGTTTGAAACCAGTCTTAAACGAAAGAGGAGAACATTTTACATAGATTTCGTATAACAGAATTTGCCTAAACAGTTTTTTTATACAAATTTATATAGAAAAATAGCTGTATAAATGCAATGTTGTCTAATGCATGGCGCGACGCGGTCGGTCGTCTTTGTTTGCCGTACATGGAAATTAGAAGATAACGTATGTCTTGTCTTAACATGAAAACGGCTGCATTTCTAATGTTTAATTCAATCTTTTGACATTAGTATTTTGTGAAATGCAACGCCTTCTAAGTTAAGTATTGGAATAACTAATTATTATTAGAACATAATACTTTGACAGTTGCAAACGTCACTTTTGACATTTCTTATCATTCCGACACCAAGGATAAGCGGATTGAAACCAAATTTTGGGAGGTTTAGGTTATGTATTACGGAATACGTTATCACGTAAAACTATCGTCCGTAAACCGACTTTACAGACAACCAATTTTTTTTGTAAAAGTAGTTTAATTTATCAATTTAGATTTATACAACTGCAGTACCTATTCAAATATTATTTTTCTGGTGCGTGTTTAAGACTTAAGTTAAAGAGCAAATCTTTGATTAACGTCTGAATAGAACTCTTCAAGTAAATAAAATTGTGGTCAACAATTTTATTTACTTGTTAGGTTAAAGAGTTCACACGAATTAATTTATAAAAATGATTAGATGAAACAAAGTTTAAATATTTACAAAATCTAATCTAAAACATCTGATATATTATGTCGTTTTTAAACAGGAATTGGAACCGAATATGACTGGCAGGCAATTTGTAAATTTTAGTTTAGGTTTGACAGAAATTATGGAGTGCTTTGATTTGTACTTTCTAGGCGGCGTGACAAAGATATATAATTGCATAATTTTAGTCTATAATAAATGAACCTGAAACGAGATGCCATATACAAATGTTTAAAACATGCCGAAGGTGTGCACAGACCAGTCCACGGTGGTATCGGCCCACCAGACATAAATTTGCTAGGCTGTACCTATGTTCCGTTTTCTGATGCCTCCACTACACGCGTGGCCAGCACCGCCACTCAAATAAGTGCCTATCATCCCCGCGATGATTGCCTAGCCGTCCACACAATCGTGCCGGTTCATTCACTCACTGTCATCCGTTCGACATAGATGACGAAGTGCATTCCAAATACATGGTTCTTTTTGGTAGTTCTATAAATTTAAAAGTCTCTGTGTTGGTCCACGCATACATAGACATTGTCTTCGCGCTAAACACCACAAAAACAAATAAATAAATAAACAATTTCACGCACTTTCTCCCTCAACCTCGGCCGTGCGACTGAACGTTGGCGGATTGTGTGTACGCGCGCAGGATGCTGGCCACGCATTCCTTTGATGTACCGACAATCAACCGATTACAGCCAGGCAAAGATGTCCACGCACCGACGAACATGCCCTCTACACATTCATGAGTGCCTGTAAGTGGCGGTGCTGGCCACGCGTGTAGTGGAGGCTTTAGACAATCAATTTCATTCCATTAACCGGAATTATGAAATTGCCCATTGTTTTGTACAATTTTTTTTCGGGAATACATTACATAATATTGCGTAATATTGTGTTCTTTATTTAGTTATTTGCATGCATATTTTACACTTAATCTAATGTAATTTTCCGTCAACGTGTGTCAACTTGTCAAGTTTTCTTTAAAAAAAAATTATAAATTAGTTGGAATAAAAATTGGGCAAAAATTGTTGACGTGATAACGTCTTATAAATTGATGAATCACCAATATTATAAATTGATAAAACACCGACTGCATGCACGAAAAAGTGTAACGTAACGTTCCTAACGTTCCTAACGCGTAACGTTCCGCCTGACCCTGTGCGTGCTTTTTGCTAATTTCTCGCTCAATTTAAATCAGATCGGTTTGAAACCAGTCTTAAACGAAAGAGGAGAACATTTTACATAGATTTCGTATAACAGAATTTGCCTAAACAGTTTTTTTATACAAATTTATATAGAAAAATCATATTAATATTATAAATGCGAATGTAAGTTTGTTTGTTACGCTTTCACGCAAAAACTACTTAACCGATCATCATGAAACTTTGCACATACACTCTTGAAGGTATTAGAAGTAACATAGGATACTTTTTATTAAAAAAAATAAAATTTTTTTATGAAAAATAAGAAAGGGTTGAAAACATTTTTTGGGCCCAAAAATACCGAAAAATTTCTCCGAATCGTTTCAAAATTGAAATTTAACCCTTTAGTAATGATTAAAATATGCTATTAAAATTTCATTAAAATCGGCCCGACAGGACCGGACTTACAAATTTTATGAAAACGAAATATTATAAATGCGAATGTAAGTTTGTTTGTTACGCTTTCACGCAAAAACTACTTAACCGATCATCATGAAACTTTGCACATACACTCTTGAAGGTATTAGAAGTAACATAGGATACTTTTTATTAAAAAAAAATAAAAATTTTTTACGAAAAATAAGAAAATTGTTTGTCAAAATATGTGCAATACCTCAACCCCTGATATGCATGTCAAAAGTCGATTTCCATCTCAATCGCGGGCGTAGCCGCGGGTAACGGCTAGTAGCTGTATAAATGCAATGTTGTATAATGCATGACGCGACGCGGTCGGTCGTCTTTGTTTGCCGTACATGGAAATTAGAAAATAACGTATGTCTTGTCTTAACATGAAAACGGCTGCATTTCTAATGTTAATTCAATTTTTTGACATTAATATTTTGTGAAATGCAACGCCTTCTAAGTTAAGTATTGGAATAACTAATTATTATTAGAACATAATACTTTGACAGTTGCAAACGTCACTTTTGACATTTCTTATCATTCCGACACCAAGGATAAGCGGATTGAAACCAAATTTTGGGAGGATGTTTGATATGCAAATATGAAGTGGCCTATTGTTTTTGGGGAACATCGGCGCATGCGTAAAAGAATATATCTCTTATAATGATGTTTTATATAATAATAATATAGTTTTTAAAACGGTTTTTACTCTATCTATTTTTACTAGAAATTTTTGTAAATTTTTTGGGGAAAATCGGCGCATGCGCAAAAGAGATACATGCCATAGTTGTTTTTTATATAATAATAGTGTACTTTTTATAGTGTTTTATTATTCTACTTAATAAAATTTACCTAAATTTGAAGAGAAAGATGCAGTATCATAGATTCGAATTATTATAATTATTATATAAATTTAGGTTATGTATTACGGAATACGTTATCACGTAAAACTATCGTCCGTAAACCGACTTTACAGACAACCAATTTTTTGGTTTTAAGTAATACAAGTGACTACTCACTGGCGAGTGAAATATAAATTATTTCAGTAAGGTTTGAAAACAAATGAAATACCAATTAATTTTATGTTGACAGCTCACAAAAACAATTGACATCCAAAGCTCTTATTATAAGTAACAATGTGACATAATCATCTACCTATTTCTGTGTTTTTTCCTTTATATACTTTCTCGTATTTATACCATTTATACTAACCTTTATCATGTTTTCCAGATAAATAAGAAATCAACATTTCCAAATATGTATCATTTGCAATTTTGTATTCTGGAGTTAAAAATAATTCCAAAACTTTGATCAGTTTTTGTTCGTACTGTTTAATTGACGTCTCCATTACCATATTATTATATTTACTTTATATTGTAAAATGATCAGAAATTTACGAAAAATTGGAAACGTAAATATACAACCTCAAATTGTCTTGTAATAAAAATTCGAAGAATTAAATATACGGTATACACATTTAGTTAATATATTTTTGTAAGATTGATATAACTTTAACTATAGTTTATCAACAACTTTATTCTAATATGCTAATAGTGTTTTAATTATACTAGTTTTTCACAAAACCACTGATTATTATAGATATAGCTCTTAAAACAATGCAGAATTCTACACAGAACCTCCCTGCTCCCTCTGCACAGAACCAAAAGTTTTATGAATACATTTAAATGGTTTTTTTTAATTTTATTTTCCTTATCTAACATATGATAATTTGAATATAGGCATTTCTTTTTAGTATAGGTATTCCCACTAAATCCACAAAAGTCATAAATAAGTGAAGGTCAATCAGATCAAGTAGTGTCTGTCAGAGGTATCCGTTCCACTCTTATCTGGTCCGTTTTTAGTAAACCTCTCTTCTCTATGTTAGTAAAGCCGAAATAAATCGTAATGCCAAATTCATACCCAATACAAATAAATTGCTATATTTGTGCTAGGTTTGCGCAAATGTCATCGTCCATCTAGCGACAGATTTTTCAACGACTGCAGAGAAATACCAGAGACAACACCGAAACTATGGAGCAGAGGCCAGAGACCTATGCTCACTTCTCTATGGACCTATGGAGGGATACACCGAATAGAGAAGGTATGTTCGAGAGAAGGGACGTTTCACGCGTTTCACGTCACTGTCATTTGTCAAATGTCAAATATACTAAACCACAAGAAATTTGCAAAACAGATACTTAATATACCTTCAAAATCTAATAAATAAATGCCATTTTAATAAATGGCTTTTATCAAATTGGACCCAATAATTTACTATATTTTAATTTATAAGTAATACAAAGGTTAAGTCTGAAAAAATAAAAAAAGAAAATGCCAACATCGTGGGTGTTGCAATGCAAATAAAAATATTAGCAATATACAATGTGACAAAAATAGATTTAACAAAAAAATGAAAGAATTAACAAGCTTCCAACGTTTCGTAATATTGTTTCTTAAGGCGATAAGTAATTTTTCATTTAATAAAACCGGCCTTTCATTTAAAATAATAACATAAAAATATGAACTCTCAGAATGGACCCTACAGGCGAAAATACAAGTAATAAATCTGAAAGTGGCTTGACAACTAAAGAAGCTTTGCATCAGTTGCATGACGATATTGAAAAAGTTTTAAATGACTATCAAACTAAACAAATTTCGAGGTATCTTTTATTGACCCTTTATTTTTAGAAAATATTACGTAATTTATAAATCCCGCACATTATAAATCTTATCTTCCTTGTTTAAAAAATAGTCTAACAGTTAAATGCATGAATGAAGAAATCGTATTTTCTGTTTAATATAACATATTATTCAAAATCGAACTACAGCCGTGATATAAAAACTGTCAACATTAACAATGCAGAACTCCACAAACAGAAATCATATTTATGAATAATTGTTGATAGTTATTAATTTTTATAAATTTTAAAGAATAGCTACTGTATGCTACATTGTGAAGAAACACGGGGTTCCTATCCCGACGGTGACATTGTTTAAGAAATAAATTTTTTCTAATATAGCATTGTAACAATGGGTGTTTCTTAACAATGTAGCATATCAGTAGCTATTCTTTAAAATTTATTAATTAGAATTACGTACTATACCCTAACAAAATTCACATATATTAATTTTTATGGATTTTTGGCGTTACGTTAATAGATTTTGTAAACATATTGATTTCAGCACATCAAAATCATGGTTGAAAGACACATTTCATCATCAAAGCAAATATACGACATTAAATTGGATTACACTGACTGCTATTCTATTAAGTTCAATTATGTTAATAGTTTCGTACATTTTATTAGAAAATTCATGTCAAGTACTTATTTATGCCGCAGTGATAATTTTATTATTAATAAGTTTGAACACATATCTAGTCATATCGAACAATAAGCTCCGTTACAATGAAATACCGCATCGAGTATCAGCTATTCTAGCTACTCTAAAATTAGCTATTGCCAATGTTAAATGGTCACCGGAAAATTATCCACAATTGTGTTCACCATATTCGCCATGTGTAACAATGCAATGGACATACAGGGATGGTGCTATCGTCAATCTTCCATGGTCGCTTTTAGTAAAAGGCGATATCGTTATTATAAGACCAGGTTAGCTTTGCATCTTTTTTTCATTTCATTTGTATAGGTATTGTTAAATTAACTGAAAGCGCCATTAGTTTACGAACTAACGTATTCGAGTCAGTTGTCACATTTATAAAATAATATTATACAGCATACCTATGAAAAATTTTCAGTGAAAACAAAATATGAATAATGCAAATAAGACAATTGATCAAGTTTAAAACAAAATATAGTTTTGAAAAATAAAAATAAGTTGTCGACGGATTTTAAACTCAGTGAGGCGGTTTTTTGTACTTGTCGAAACTAAAATTTAGAGAACATAACTTCTAGATATATTAATATAAATATTTGTTAGGAATTACCTACAACTGTCTAATACATTTTCTCTGATATTTTTAGGACAAGTGAGCCCAGGTTTATGCAAAGCGTTAGATGAAGATTCCGAATGTCCAATATTAAAAGCTAAAGAAATATATGGCCCCGTAGTTGCATCTGTCAATGAAGTTTTTACAGTTCCTAAAGCAAGGGATCCTTTAAAAAATAAAAAGTACTGTTTAATGGAAACGCCGTTCTTAAGTAATTTAAAAATTGCATTAGAGAGAGGTCTCGATCGACCAGTCTCATATTACGATCAGCAACGATATTTGTTGGTCAGCATTTGCTTGGAACGTTTTACTTATCCGTTAATACTTATTTTTGCCATATTTTTCAATTTTTTGAGGTATATGTATTTATACCCTTACGTAGGTAGATCCAATTGGATTGAAATGTTTTTTTTGCAACCAACTGTAACTGCACTGCCACTTCTACCATTATTATTTCCGATAATATGGTTGACTCTGAATGCTCTTGGATTAGCACGGTAAATATATTATTTGGGTTGACATGATAAATTGGGCAGTGTACTTTGTTAGCATGTATCAAGTTTTGTCTATATTTTGTTTTAAGATTTAAAGCTTTATTTAATGAAACATCTAAAGTTCCCCTGATTGAAAAGCTCGAACCTTTCGCTGAAGCCGATTCAAGTAAAGATTCAGAACCTGTTTTTGATTATCATTTGTCGGAAGTTTGGAATATTTTTTTAGATATATTTACCGGAAGAGAATTAATGATGTGTCGTTCAGCTAATATACTACATGTATTTGGATCTTTAACTGTAAGTTACAAATATAATACAATTTTATAGTTTTATATATAAAACAAAGTCGGGTTAGTTACACCATTTATAACTCAAGAACGGCGTAATCGATATTAAAAACTTTTTTTGTTTGATTCGTCTCCAGGTAGATTAAAGCCTATGGTCGTTCGATTTTTGAATTTTGGCCCCAGAGGGGAGCAATAAAGAAAAAACGCTTATTTCTCGCTCAATTTAAACCAGATCGGTTCGAAACCTATTTTAAACGAAAAAGGAGAAAATTTTACATAGATTTCAAGCAACAGAATCCGCCCAAACAGTTTTTGAAGTGAAAACTTCTTTAGCGGCGTTGTACACTTTTTTTGTAATGGGTAAAAAATGTTAAACTCGCGTCAGGAAAAGTAAGAACTGGGTGAGACTCTCTAAGTGATAGTAATTGCCAGATACTTTTTATACAACGTTAGACATCTAGCGTTGAAATATCGTACATAAAAATGCAATCTATGATACAAACCATTTTATTTACAAGTGTTGCCAATAAATAAACAATGCTTCTAAATGCAAAAAATTAAGACGTTAATATTCAAGTTTTCACTTCTGCCGGCACTCCCAGAGTGCAACCCGTCTTTTTTTTATACTCATTTATATAGAAAAATAGCTGTATAAATTCTTTTTTGTCTAATACATCGCGCACCGCGAATCGATCGTTTTTGCCTGCCGCACAATGTGATATGAAAATTAGAAGAATTTCATGAAATACAACACCTAAGTTAACAATTTAAATATAAGTAATTATTAGAACATAATACTTTGACAGATGCAAACGTAATTTTTTACAATTCCAACACCACGGATGAGCGGATTGAAACCAAATTTTGGGATGTAGTTTGATATACAAATATGAAGAGCCGCATTGTTTTTGGCGAAAATTAGCGCATGCGTAGAAGATATATATATATATATACTATAAGATTGTTAATGGTATACTTTTCATACGGATTAATTATACTAGGTTCGTTCCAAGCAGCCAGCGAACGGTTTCGAAACCGTCACCCGCATGCGCAATAGGTAAAACGTGTTCTAATATCGCCACTAACAGCTTCGTTTCACCTACTGCGCATGCGGGTGACGGTTTCGAAACCGTTCGCTGGCTGCTTGGAACGAACTTACTATCTATTTTTACGAGTTTTGTAAATTTTTTGGGAAAAATTGGCACATGCGCAGAAGAGACATTTTCCATCGTGGATTTTTTTAATATAATAATGGTGTACTTTTAATAATGGTTTATTATTCTATTTTACAAGAAAGTTTTCTAAAAAGTTTTTTTGGAAGAAAGTCGGCGCATGCGCAGAAGAGACATATTTCATAAAGTTGTTTGTATATAATAATGGTATACTTTTCATAACAGTTTATTATTCTATCTACTTTTACAAGAGTTTTGTAAATTTTTTGGGAAAAATTTGCGCATGCGCAAAAGGGATTTATGCCATCGATGTTTTTTTATACATATAGTAATGATTACTTTTCATAATGATTTATTTTTCTATTTTACAAGAAAGTTTTTTGGGTGTTTTTATGTAATAAATTTGGTGAATTAACGCTTCCGATTTTGGCGTTCCGGGGGACTTTCTTATAACGGAGTAGTGTCGATATGATGGCGTTTTTTTTGCGCAGTGAAAAGGGGAGGACGTTTCGGGGGAGTTCCTTAAAACAACGATAACGGGGTGGTTTTTGCGTTTTAAAATTCGTCAAAATCGGAAGCGTTAATTTAAATTTTGCAGAATTTTCCAATAACACAAAAAATATATCGATCGTATCCGGGTGAAACTAATAAATAAATTGAACTCAATAATTTTTTTTTATTCATTTTATTACGTTAATAAAATCCTTAAGTAAGTTTAGCTAAAAGTTAACATGAAATTTCATTGACTGTTAGGCGGTACGAATTTCGCGGGGTCAGCTAGTTAATATATAAATCGAAAGGATTATTGATGAGTAAATATCTTTACGTCTCCCCCTCTAAAGAAAAAAATATATGTCTCAGGCTGAAATAGATCCGTAAGATCTTATTTGAAAAACAAAAAATGTTATTTGTAGCTGCAGCAGTTGCAGGCGTTTTATAAAGATGTGTGCACATACTATGAGGGTACTTGAACTCACTGAAGACTCTTTTGCTTTTAGGCTCTTTGCGTTATTGATAAAAAGGGCATTTTGTCATGGCCAAATCCAACGGCTGAAAAAGTGTTTTTTCTCCGAAGCTCTGAAAACTTGTCGCCATCATCTAGGTAACTGGATTCTATTTATTTAGATAAACAAAACTTTACTATATTTCAAAAATACCTACATTACAGTGTGCTTATTCAATGCTAATGCACTTATACTTCACAATACAATATAAGGGACAGTTTTATGCGCGGGGGTGGGTATGCTTTACATTGTTTCATTATTTTGCGGCTCCATCAAGCGACCTTACTGTAATGATGAGTCGCTGTCTAGTATTTCAGAACGGCATAGATATAAAAATGGCGGTATAACCTTAATTTATGAGACGGCATTTAACCCCAACAGGGGATAATTTTTGGAGAAAAAAAGTAGTCCATGTCTTTCCCCAGAGTTTAAACTGTCATCACATTAAATTTTATCACAATCGGTCCATCGGTCTGGCCATGAAAGCGTAACAGACAGAGTTACTTTCGCATTTATAATAAATAGTATGAATATTTAGTTTCATTGAGAGGGTGGAATAATGGTGAGATTACAAGACATATTTAGAAGCTATAAATCCGGATGGGATGGGTTCGGCTAAACTTTTTTCCTCCTGCCCCTCGCTGAGAAATGGTAACTCCTGTTCCGGCTATCTTGTTGAAATTTTCCATGGTTTCCCTTCAATAATTCCAAATTGTCGACTAATGCTTTCTTATTCAATTTTATTACGAGTTTAAAAGTTGCTTAATTTTTCCTAATTTCCTATAAGTAATCGTTAATGAGAAATCAAAATAGCAAAATTCTGCTAGTCTGCTAGCCCATACGTACTCCATAGTGCATTCACAGAGATGATACATAAACAGTATATTGAATTTAGTTGAATCTTGTAGACAGTGCCACCTAAAATGTAAAAATAATATGTGGAAAATGGGGATGCATGACTTAAAGATAGTTATTATGCAAGTAGCGTTGGTTATGACTAGGGTTGCCAACTCTCGTAAGGATCAACCCGGGAGAATTTTAAGAAATCGAGTGGGGGGGGGAGATTGAAAGAAAATCTCAATCATTAATTAATTTTTTTAATTTATATTTACTTTGCTTTTGAGCAGCATCTAATATTTGACGGTTTTTTACCACAAAATCATAAAAGTTTTTATATGAAAAAATCGAGTGGGTGTTGAAAGAATATCTCGAGTTATTTATCAATTTTTAAATTTATATTTACTTTGCATAGCGAGCGAGTAGCGACGTGCGGGCGACGGATGCGTATAATTTTAGAAAAACCGAAGAAATTATTACATCCCGGGAGGTCAGGAGGTTAACCATTATTACCGGAGTCTCCCGGGCAATCCAGGAGGGTTGGGAATCCCAGTTATGACACAATGTCTAGAAACTGACGTTCCATTATAATTCTATTTTTTTAGTTTGGACAGCATGGCAGATTCAAATGCGGATGCGGACAGTATTCGAACCGGGCCAAAACAAACCGGCACAACGGCAACGAAAGGAACTGTAACCGAAGTACTTGATTTAACGCATGGTCATAATGTACCGTTTCAATTGGAATTTGACGATCACGAATGGAAAACACATTTGAGTAATTTAAAACCACTCGGCCTAGCTATTCTCCTTAACACGTGCAATTTGGATACTCATGTAAGAATAACAAAAATAAAAGATTTTAAGCTGATACTGGACTATTGTTTTTTGAAGTGAAAACTTCTTTAGCGGCGTTGTACACTTTTTTGTTTGTAATGGGTAAAAAATGTTAAACTCGCGTCAGGAGACGTGGCCTGATCGAAAATTCGTAAGACGAAAACTTTTGTACACTTTTTTTGTAATGGGTAAAAAATGTTAAATTCGCGTCAGGACACGTGATCTGATCGAAAATTCGTAAGACGAAAACTTTTGTACACTTTTTTTGTAATGGGTAAAAAATGTTAAACTCGCGTCAGAACACGTGACCGGATCGAAAATTCGTAAGACGTTAATATTCAAGTTTTCACTTCTGCCGGCACTCCCGGAGTGCAATTTTTTTCTTTTTTTTTACTGCCTTCAAAAAAGGTGAAGATTCTCATTGCGATGCGTATAATATTGATAATTTTGTTTTTAGGAACATTATAGTCAATTCTGTTCTCATGTTACTTGTGAAGCTATGTATAATGAAAATTTAATTCCGGTAACAAACAGAAGATGTCTCTGTGAATTAGCTAAACAAATTGGATTTGTTGATCAAGCGAAAGATATTTTTAGAATTGAAGAACAACTTTCCACATATCGACACTTGGTATGACCTTTTTTTTGCACATTTACTGTCGTAGACACTAAACAGCTGAGATCTTCGGCGTCCAAGGCTACTAACTTGCTCATGCATATTTATTTATAGCTTATATAATATGTAGTTTATCACCAGCTCAGTTCCAACCTCTCTGAGAACAGTAATATTATGGTCACAGTCATGTGCAGTAGCTAAAACGTGTTCCAATCGAGATTCTAGTTCTAGAACTGTCCTTTAAGCCACAAAACAGTGCAAAGCCGGCTCATGCGCACAAAACAAGTAATAAACAGTGTCATTTTAGCTACTGTGCATGACTGTGACGATAAAATTTCCGTTCACAAAGAGATTGGAACATTGTTAAAGTGTTTATAAGCTAATCGTGTTATCAAGTACAGTACATACGTAGTAGACATCAGCACTTACCATATTTTACGAACTCTTAGATGCTACGGACTATAAGACGCACCTTAATTTTTAAGCAACTTTTTCAAAAAATAACATTTTCACCATTTTTATTTATTAGATTGCAAAGCCAGACTAAAAAAATTCTTAGTTTGTAAGACTGAACTGACCTCAAAAATCCCTGAAAATCGTTATCTGAACTTTCAAGGTGTGAAAAAATAGCCCAATTTGCGATAAGCAGCCCGATCTGGCAATCCTGAACTCATGTTCGTTGCATCATTGTACTATCCAATGTTGCCGGATAGAGATAGATTTTCCGCGGCATCGAGTATATGATAATTTTTAAGACTGGGGGGAATTTTAAATCAAACATTGGATAGTTTTATATTAAATTCGTGTATAAAACGCACCTGAGTTTTGGAGGCAATTTTTTGAAGAAATCAAAGCAAATATACATTTTTGCGCGCTTTTGGTGATGTATATTGTCCAGCTAAATAATTTATGTATGTTTTAGCAAACTGATTATGTTAGACGGGATAAATTTGCAAGATCGCTTCATCTTCATACAAAACTGAAATTTCCGTTTCCGCATATGATGGCAGTCGTTATGAAAGAATTAACAAGTGGAAGTTTGCAACTGTTATCTCAAGGAACAGCCGACATCATATTGGATTCGTGTGTCGATTATTGGGACGGTAAAGACTTATGTCCTTTGTCGCCGAGCGATCGTAAAAAAGTTACTGACTTTTATCAACGTACGAGTCTAACAGCTTACTGTACAGCGTTTGCTTACAGACCTTTAACTAGAAGTATCGATGACAGAATTTCGAAGATTTATATGGAGTTACCTTCAGACTGTAAACATTTGTATATGCCATATCGTAGTCCGACGCCATTGCAGTGGGATTTTAAAAATATTCTAGAACCACGATTCAAGGGTGGACTTGGACAGTTTCATTCTACAGGTTATTATCTTAAAATAATCACAGTCATTTATAAAACATTATTTGTGCAATTTTTTTACTTTTATTGCCAACATTTCATTAACAACGTTAACTTCTTCAGAGATTCAATGATATTATATAATGATACAACTAGTATGCTATGGTAATTTTTTATAATAATCATATTATAATATTTATGTCTCCAATTTGTAGAACCCTGAAGGAGTTTGTATCGTTAACGAAACGTTGGTAATGGAAGTAAAAATACTGCACACTAGCGGTTTGCCCACGACGTGTCCACGTGATATGGATAATATATGGTGTCTTGTTAAATTTTTGTATATAAAATCCACCCCCACCCCGTTTGGATAGTGTGTTCAAAAGAATGTCGAACATGACGTGTTTCTTTATTTTATAAAGTAGGGTATTTTTTCGCGAGCCTCACGTTTTTAATTTAAGCAATTTCAGAATACAGTGTGTCCATTATGGAGGTTTCCAACTCTCTTTCTATCCTCTTAAGAGCTAATTTTGGGATAAAATGTAGCCTAGATCACCCCCGGCACAACCCTTTACCAGTCTATGAAGTACCATCACAATCGCTTCAGTCATTTCTAAGTTTATCTCGAACATACAGACAGACACTTTAATTTTATTTATATCTGTACTAATATATAAAGCTGAAGAGTTTGTTTGTTTGTTTGGTTGAACGCGCTAATCTCAAGAACTACTGGTTCGAATTGAATTTTTTTTGTTGGATAGCCCATTTATCGAGGAAGGCTATAGGCTATATAATATCACCCTATGACCAATAGGAGCGGAGCATCAATGAAAGATGTAACTCAAAGTTTGTCCGTCCAACAAAAACTTTTGAACGGTAACTCAGATCATCATGTTTGGACACAACATTCATCTCGGTAAACTAAGATGAATGCTCCCCCCCCACCCCCATTCGTTCTTTTGCACCCGGGTGAAACCGGGCGGGATCGCTAGTATAACATATTTATATAGATTAATATCTACTTTCCCATTATTTAAGAATTTATTATTATTTATTACTGCATTCAAACTAAGCTGATGTATTAAATATACCATTAATTTATACACTGGCTGTGACTTTAAAATATATAAAAAAAAAAATAGTTGCGATCTTAGTGATCTTTCTTACCACTAGATATATTACTTATTCCATTCGCAAATTTTTGAAATTATATTTAGTGGAGTGCCTGGGGGTTTTGGCCTTAGACTTTTGTTACAGTGAATGAATTTATACGGTTGAGGTGGGATTTTTCTTATACTATAAATTTAAAGTTTACTAAAAATTTTTTTGTGCTTTTCATTTTTACACTATTTGTAGTCCAGTCAATGAATGGATCAAAAGTAATTTTCGAGAGCGATAGACCATCGGTGGTATAAACATTCACTTATTTTTTTTAACACATTTACGGACGTGAATGCTATAGCATTCATATTCATAGTGATGCAATCATGCAAAATGACATGAATTTTAAGCCAATTTTTATTCATTTAATTTTATACAACCCGTTTTTGTTATTAATATACATTTCAAAGTAATGACCAACTGATTGATTAGGTAGGTACTTTTATATTATTTTATCTTTACTCCGTGTATTTACAAATTCAATTGATGTGGCACCACATTGAGTAAACTAG
Source organism: Xanthostigma xanthostigma (assembly GCA_963575645.1). Classification (NCBI taxonomy): domain Eukaryota; kingdom Metazoa; phylum Arthropoda; class Insecta; order Raphidioptera; family Raphidiidae; genus Xanthostigma; species Xanthostigma xanthostigma. The sequence goes on along the minus strand of OY754467.1, from coordinate 29,043,210 downwards.
AAGTGTAATACGTGACGTGAATGCTACAGAAATTATATATTTCGTAGACTTATATCTATTTTTGCAGCTCACTGAAATTTTTATTGTCCGTAAACGTGTTAAAGATGATGCTACTTGCGCAAAAGATTGCAATTTTAGACCCACTATATCATGGTACCAGATAAATACACCAATTACTTATACCTATTACAGATTCGTTATTATATAACGATCCCAAAGAAGATGCCGTTGCCGATATTGAAGGATGCTTTGAAACGCAGTGTAATCAAGTGTTTATCGGAATGGTAACTATGCAATACCAAGCTCAATCGGATATGGTGCATTTAATCGAAAGATTAGAAAGGGCTTGCGTTCGATTTGTGCATTTCAGTAAAGAAAATGAATTGCGTTCGAGAGTGTTTTCTGAAAAAATGGGTCTTGAAAGCGGATGGAATTGCCATATATCTCTTCTGTCGGAACGGCCAAAGTAAGTAAATTATTAATTTGATTAGCTCGCATTGTTTTGCTTTTTATCGGTCGTATTTTGTAACTAAATTTTGTTCCAACACCTAATGAGATGAAATAATTACATTTTAATGTGAAATGAACGGATTTCTGATTTATTACAACATTGCGAGAAAACAATTATTGTTTTATAGCATCTGTCCAAACTGTACGTAAAATTTGAAACGAATAAACGCGATAATTTATTGCCAATACCAGCAGCGTAGATAGGTGGAGGGGTCGTCTGAGCCCCCCCTCCCTAGAACATATAGTTCGATTTATTTGTGTATTTCATTTTTAAAAAAGGCATTTATTTTTGCATTTATAATATTGGTACGTACTTGTAACATAATATTATCTCAAAATAATTAGGTGATCGACTTTTATGAAGTCAGAAATCATCAATAATTTCTAAAATTAATAATAACTGTGAGAAAAAAATCGCAATTTTTTTAACAAATTTTGACCGGAAAAGCATTCACTTTCAGTGCCTGATATCCAATGTCTTTCATGATGTTTCTGTACATCGCTGTTCCACCTTCAAGCGGAAAAAAAGTAACAATTCGCATTGCTTGCTATTCGGAAACAAATTTGTCTGTGTTTTAAGCGTGTTGTTAAAAAATGAGAAGTAGCTTGAGAAAGCGGATGGGATAATTCAAATTTGATTTATATGTAAGCTTTTTCAAATCGCCATATCATCGAGTTAGAAAATCGTAGTTTGACTCTCAATAGCTATAACTTCAATCCCTCACGCTGTGGTGAGAAAAGTTACGAAAAGAAATTTGCACACCTGTGGGTACACTCACTCGCTTAGCATTTAATATTAGTTTTCCCATCAAAATATTGGATTCAAAGAAATTCAATCAAATTTTACAATTTTTTTTTCGCAGAGTTACATGAGTTTGAAAATTGATGATTTTTGAGCTCGTAAAAATTGATCCTTTAATTGTTTTGAGAAATTGCATTCCTATTTATTTCAACAAAAGATAGTCTATTGTTGATAAAAGATAATTGTATTATTTATGGACAATAGATTAATAATGCATAATCCACCATTATTCAACTGGAAGTCAGTTTTTTTTAAATTATATTTTAAAATTAAAACTATTTTTATCCACCAGTTACTTATTGTCAAAATAGTTGGACCTCCCCCCTCCCAGAGAAATAATCTGTCTACGACACTGGCTAATACAGTAAATTCTAAATGTTGATTCTTGATTGTTTTGTTTTTTTCCAAAATAACAATTAAATTCGAAAAAAAATGACAAACGACAGTTTTGAAACAAATGGTCGTGAGTATGGTTTGTATGTGCATGATTCTGATTAATGATTTCTACTATACAGATTGTATCAAATCAAAACGGTCCATAGGACATTCTGTGTGTAAGACAGAGACGATATATAAAGATCTAAAGCAGTAAGTAAGAATGAGATAAATGATCGCTAATATAGTTACTGTGGTTACGTAAATAAATAATTACGTACATTGTAAATCTTTTTACCAATTTATCTTATTATGTTGGCGGTTAAATTACCACCATAAAATCATTTAATTATTTGGATTTTTTCCCGAACAGTATAAATAGCCATTTTATCAATAACTTCACTAGTGAATACTGACATTTGATAAAATTGTGATTTTTTTGTAGAAAACAAAGACGATACTATCAGATTGTATAACCACAGTAACTATTAGCGATCATTTATCTCATTCTTACTTACTGCTTTAGTGCTTTATATAATATCGTCTCTGTCTTACACACAGAATGTTCTATGGACTGTTTTGATTTGATACAATCTGTATATATTTATTATGTAATAAAATTTACACGTGACGCAACGCTTTCTCTTTCTTAAATTCGTGTTTTGATAAAATAGTGTTGTATTTTATTTGTTGTCACTTATTGTACACTAATTCGATGTAGTTGTAGTAGGGTTGCCCCATTAATACTATGAACTACGAAGCTTCTTGTAGTTAAATAAAACACTAAAATCTATAGACGAAACGTCGTACATTAAATAAATCTTATTTTTGTGTCTACAATCCTGGTATTTTTACCATTCCAACCCACAAGTGGGGAATGGTACTAGTTAAGGTCAAAAATCACTTTTCAAAAATTTTACAATATCTTTCTGTGTTGAGGTCCCCCGAATCCAAAAAACATATTTTTGGAAAAACTCTGTGCGGCTGTTAGTCTGTTTGTCTGTGAACACGATACAGGTCAAATGGATGAGCGGATTGAAACTAAATTTTGGGAGAATGGTTGGTATGCAAATATGAAGAGCCCTATTGTTTTTGGGGAAAATCTGCGCATGCGCAGAAGAGATATATGCTAAAACGATGTTTTTTATATAGTAATGGTATACTTTTCATAACGGCTTATTATTCTATTTATTTTTTTAAGAAAGTTTTGTTAAAAAAACTTTTTTTTAAATCTTATAGTTTCGGAAATATTTAGAAAATAAAAAAAAATCAGCCGCTATTTTGTTTTATGGATTTGTCAGAAATAAACTAGTTGGGCATGCTTTGATTAATTTTTACATGACGTGGAACATATGTAGGTAACCATGGCAACGAATAGTTAATATCATATTGAATACTAGCCATTACCCGCGTCACCTCACGCGATATCAGAAATTGTATTTTCTTTATTATAATCAAATGTCAACATTTTTGAAGTTGGAATGGTCCCGTCGCCCAATTGGCTGGAATTTTTTTTAATATTTTAGGTAAAATATATATATACATACCTATATGTATATTGTAAAATATCATCTAAAAATTTTCTGTTTTAAAAGTTATCTTACATTTTTCTGGCTAAAATTTATGCAAATCGAATATTTTGCAAATTCAAATTAAATCATAAAAAAATTATTTCTTGAACACAAAAATTTGTCTTTGTAATGTGCAAATTGAGAAACTTTAGTTATATTTACCTTGTCTAAGTTTGATCCTTAATTAATATTTATGTGTGAGTGGTGAAAGTTAAAAAAATATTTTTTTTTACTGGTAAATGTCCTGTATTTATTAAAGTGGCAACCCTTAATTGGTAGGTACTTTGAGTTGTTTATTTGTTATTTAAATATAAAAACAGTGTTGGTAAACACTAGGTCAGACAATGCACCATCGGAATGTTGGGCGAATAACGGTACCACCAGAGTGTGTTCACCGTCCTCAATGCCTCATAGAGTGGTGACACGGCATAGTGAAAGCGACAAACAATGCAGCAATGAAACAGAAAAGCTTTTACCCAGGTACTAAAAATATTATTTAGTCCCCTTAATCACAGTGAATGCTAGCGAAAGACGGTACTATGAATAATCTCTCGACCTCAGAATTGAGGGTAAACTTTAAATCAGGGATGCTATGGAACTCCGATTCCGAAACTGCCGATACTTTTTGACGATATTATCTAATTAAAAAAACTCCGATTCTGGTATATTCCATTAAAGAAAACACTTCAATTCAGATATAAGACACCTGTGGCATATCTGGTTTGAATATCCTTAAATTGTTCGGTTCGCTAAATTTGGTTGCGGATACAAGATTTTGAAATAACAGCAAAACATGCGTTAATAGCGTAACACGTTTCACATTTATTAGTTCTTGATATATAATCGCTTCTACCACAATTTTGAAGATAATACTGCTATGTTCTAATCTCTATGCGAACGGTAATTTTATTATCACAGTCATGCGCAGCAACTAAACGTGTTCCAACCGAGATATAAACGGTCCTTTAAGTCGCAAAACAGTGCAAAGTCGGCGCATGCACACAAAACCGATACAGTTTCGTTTTAGCTAATGCGCATGACTGACGATAAATATTACTGTTCGCAGAAAGATTGGAACATAGCTAATATATTAGCCGAATCACTCGAAAGCCTAATTCCTACATACATGCTGCGCACGGCTGCTAATTCTGACTTAAATTGTTGTGTCAGTCATGTAGTAAAATTAGGAGTGGGGCAAACGCACACATAACACAGCTATGTTCAAGGTCTTAGAAATCTGCTAACAATGATCAAAGTGCCAATAAATCTGCTGATGTTTAAATGTGGTGAGGTAATACAGTATAAGTACTAGAGAGAGAAACATATAGTGCTAGTGTTATTCTTTTGTATCAAAAATGAATTTTCTTGTTCGAGTATTGCCTCTTTAAGAACCACAGTTTGCGTTAAACAGGCCTTGGTTGTATCCTACTGCCCTTCCAATATGGCATCTGCATTAATGACGGACTATGTTTTTAAAAAAATTTTCTTTTTTGTAATATTTTCTAATACTGCTAAAAATCACAAAAAAAAAACCGCGGTCGAAAATTTCATACCTAAGCATGTACTGTTTACATATCAAAACAGACGCATGTTTTAACTTGACAAACGTATCATAATAGTAGAGGGAACGCAAGATAGCTGGATATAAAACACAATCAAATGAACTGTTTAGTGCAAACACAATAGCACTATTTAGTGGTATAAATTGCACAACTAATCAAATTGAATTTTTAAAAAAGTATTGTACAAGGCATCTATTAGAAGAAAAAAATTAGTTTTGAAAGAGTTAGATCATATTTTGTAACAATTATTAATATGCATACTTTGTATAATCAATCTAAGACATCACTAATTTTTAGTTCAAATTTGGAATCGACAAAACCGAGATCACTTTCTGCGCCGAGTGCTATAAATTTAGATTATTCGGTTGTTAAATTTGACGAAGACCCATTGGAATATGGGGACGGAAATGGGCCTATGTCTGATTGGTCGACAGGAGCAGTTATGGGTGGTGGTGACAAATCGGAAGTAACGAGAGATCTGACGATGGGAAAAGATGACGGAAGCGATTTGAGTGGCAGTCGAGACAGTGTTATGGTGCAAAGCATCGATTTGAGTAGTCATCAAGAAGGGTGGCAATCTTTGAGCTGTTTGACCGATAGTACAGAACAAAGTGCACCTGTTAATTTTGACATGTCTAATCGAGTATGTAACTGTTTTTAAATCATTGAATATAGTTCCGAGTACCGGTCATCTTCGATCGGGATGAAACTTTGAGAATTTGATGACCTTGGTGAGACATGAAAAACCCCCAAGGGATTTTTGACGCAAATGCCCCGTTACATTTTTATGGAGGTTTTTACCGTTTAAAACCATTTATTCATAGAAATTTTGCTTTAACGGTGTAGCAGGAGGAGGGAGTCATCTCCAATTGAAGTGTCCCACCAAGGTCAACAAATGCCCAAAGTTTCATACCGATCAAAGATGACTGGTATTCGGAACAACACCCAAATCGTTTTTATTTCTTAGCCAATTGACGACACCGTGAGAACGGAGACAGCTTGCAATAAAACTAATATTACCTCTCGGTTGCTCTGTAGACATTAGGATACTGTTTCGAATTCAAAATATTGACAGTTTTTCATTAAAAAAACTAAATAAAAACTATTAAAATTGAATAAATTTTATACTTACCATATATTTCATCTAGTGGATATAGCCTAAGTTGCTGAGCACTTTTAATATTAAAAAAAAAATAAATAAATAAAATAAATTTTAGATCAGGGAGAATCGTAAATTGTTAATAAACGAATAGGGAGTCAGAAATGACAAAATGGATTAAATTAAGGCGACTATAATTTGAGACCTCACACATTGAATTCAGTTAAAGAGACTTTTTATTTTTTGCTACCTTAACAGAAAATGCGTTCATGGTATCAAATCAAAACTCATAATACGCATAAAAGAGGTGTACCAACCGACAATGATGCCATTTTTTTAGACCTACCGATTCGGAGTTCCAAAATTAGTTCCATTACTGTTATGCAACACCTCGTATAACATATTAATATTAATAATTTTATTACTTCTATGAAAAATACATTGATATATAAACAAAATATTACACAGAAATGAAAGTATATAGGTTCCTTCCAAGGAAAACCTGCGCTGAAGGAACCAATTATATCAATATATTTAAAATTTAAAAAAATACGTGAATGCGAAAGTGTTTGTTTTAAAATATAAATTCGACTAATAATTGAATAAATTTACATTCTTATAATTTGTATTGGTTCCAGGCAAAGCTTCCCCGTGGCATTGAAAACATCCGACCTCATTTAGAAGAAGTTGACAATGTTCCTCTTTTGGTGTCTTTGTTCACCGATTGCACTGTAGTAGTCACTCATCGTATGTTGCGGATTATGCAAGATTACGGTCAGACAATATGCGTTCTAGGCTCTGCTTCTAATGCTGAAAATATTGACTTATTCATGCAAGGAGATGCTAGGTGATTTTTATGAAAAACTAGCTTTTATCCGCGACTTCATCCGCGTGGAATCAGAGTGTACAATTGATATCATTGATTAAAAAATTAATAAATACAAGCAAGACTAATTTAAGATGGCCCTATAAACAATATTTTTTGTTTTACCATCTTTTGCAAAAACAAAGGTTTTGTGGATTCGTTACATGTGACCAAGCCACGTACAGCTGGCCATGCAAAAAACATGTTTTTTGTAAATGAATGCCATCTACCTTAAGGGTTTGCCCCTGGGATTTGTTTATAGTTATTCCGAAAGCAGTTTTTAATGGAAATTGTAATCTTTTAAATTGAAAAGGCAAATCCGTTGGTATAATTGGTATTAAAATACTGCCTCCTTTAGATTTGCCATTAATTATAATAGCCCTAACAATATTTCAACCCAGATGAGAAATTTATAAACGTGTACCATTACATAATTAGGGCGCATCAAGATTTCGCATTAAAAGTACCAGAACACCCACTTTTAACCTTTATGTATTAAAAGGCATTTAACCCACTTAGGTGTTAGTTTTTGAAAAAAAGTAGTTTGTGTTCTTCCTCAAAGTTGAACTATTTCAATATTAAATTTTATCACAGTCGGCCCAGCAGTTTGGCCGTAAAAGCGTAACAGACAGACAGACAGAGTTACTTTCACATTTCTAATATTAATTATAGTATGGACAACAATATTTGTGTATTGAAAGACATGACGTCATAACAGTCTAAAATTACAGTCATTTTTGATTTTTTTAAGGTGGTCATTAACGCTAAGGATATGAAATTTTGTACACATATAAAACACAGACTTGAGTAACAAGTGAAATGTTTTTATTGTGAAAAAATCAATATTGGTTTAACAATAAATTAATTAAAATTCTACTTTTGTTGCATGGCCAAATGGTGGACATTGCTGCTTGAATAAAATGCATCTGAATTAAAAATACAAATAATATTCTTGTAGTGCATCGCAATAACTATAATGTGATCGAACGATTTGTTAGTAGTTTTTTTATTGAAAAAATATAAACAAATATTTGGAGCAAAAATCAACGTTTTTTTTTTCAAGTAGTCGCCATTTTTGCATTTTTCAAAATTATCCAAAATCATCCAGTCACGTTAGTTATTGCAATGAATACAAGAATGTTTATTTATTTCAGAAGTCTATTACTCGAGCAGCGATGTCCACCGTTTGGCCATGCAAAGAAAGTAGCATTTTAATTAATTTATTATTAAATCAATAAATATTGAATTTTTCACAATAAAAACATTTCATTTGTTACTCAAGTCATTTTAGAGAAAAATTCTTATGCGTGCCCCTTTACTTAACCCGAGTTTCTTCTCCTTATTTCTTCTTAGTCCAAATCAAACATGTTGCCACTCTTAAGAAATTCACATTTTTCTTTTTAGCATCGCAGTGGAGCCTCTGTATCCACAGGTTTGTCAACGAGTTCCGGTGTTCGCGCCTGTCGAACCGGTATTTGGACCGTCGCCCGTCACATTGAGTCGCACTTTAAACGCATTGCCCTGTTCGCTGGCGTTCAAACGAGAAGATCCAGTTTCCATATATCACTTGATGTTAGAAGCAAGACACTATATGTTGGCCGTATCGAATTGTATACAGTTTTGGGTTTGTTGCGTTGTGACTCTCAGTTTTGTAAGTAGTATTAATATATAAAATATCAAAAATATTTGTGGCCACAAGACTAAGTAGCTCATAGTTCATTTTTGGTAATGTTTTTTCTTTATAATGGAGATGAGCACATGGGAAACGTAATATAGATGGCGGCAGCTACCTAAGTTATCATTGGTTTTTATAGGAAAACGTGCTTTTTCCTTTCTGATAGCATGCAACTACTTCTTTTTCAATCCCAAAATAATAAATCATTGACAATGCCGATGTGTTGTGTTTATCAATGTTCAAATTATAAAGATTTTGTATTTCCAAATTTGAACATTGATAAACACAACAAATCGGCATTGCCAATGATTTTATTTTGAATAAACTTATTTTGTACACAGTACTCAAATAATACACCAATTGAGGTGGTTATAGAGCTGGCGCCTCTAGCGGTCAAGTTTGGCAAGCCCATCCTCATTGTATAAAGACGATCTCTATACAAATTCGAAATAATATATAACCTATAAACCCGCGGGTGGATGCAATGAACAGAGACAACCAAATTTTAGACAGAGCATCAGAAATTTTAATTTGGGCACAAAAAATAAAACTGACGAAAGACGGAAATTCTGTTGGTTACGTACGTTTAAGACATGGCATTGATATTTAACGGTAGTATAGTAGAACCCAAAAAGTTAAAGTTCAGAGGAAACGTTAGAAGAGTCTAGGTTTCACTTATGGAGGTTTCGAAGTTTCATAATTTAATTTAAGCAAGTTGGGATTTAAGATACAGGGTCTAGGTTAAATGCAAATGATACATAATATAGTGGTAAGTACATACTTTATTTTGGAGCTACTTAGGGCCAAATGCTCAGTTATTCGTTTAACTTGTAGAGATTGCGTATTTTAAGTAAATGAGACTATAGGACCCAAGGGGAAGGGAACAGATAACTTATATACAGAGGTTTCAACGCTACCGAGGTTTGAGTTTTCCAGGTCATACTGTACAAATTTGAAAACAAAAGCAGTGAAGGATTCGAGGAGCTCCTCGACATTACTATTACGTTTAAGTGCGAGTTGAGCTCGCGCATTGAGTGTTCCATATTATGGGAACCCTAAAAAAGTTGCAAGAAAAGGCATAAAAAATACTAGTGTTGTCGGATCCAACCAACCACCTTGCATTTTCAACATATTTAGGCGCTCTTAACCGCTCGGCCACACAACCTGTAAATGCTTCCGATCTGTTATTATTATACATTATACTCATAACGTCGCGTTTAATGTTGCCTGTACAACTAGAAGCTTGTTAAATTTCGGGATTCGTGAATTATTTACATTTTTTCTATTTTCACTGTATTTTGTTGTTCAAGGACAATGTGTGAGTAATCAGTAATATTCTATTTTATGTAGAGTATTATTAATTATTTCGTGCATACCTACACATAAGTGTACAGGAAAACGTCAATTTTTACCGGTTTTTGAGATAGACGTGGTAACAAAATATGTCCAAAAACCACGATTTTGATGACCCACAAAATATGAATTTGTCAATTTTTCTTTTAATATAATTGTGCTTTACTAGCAGAGCTCTTACCAACGAATAACGATATCCCACAAGCATAGAATTAAAAATTATTTCCCCCCTGCTTACATGTACATTGTACGGGCCCCCTTCAAATGAAGTTTAAACTTTAAATACGATTTTTGTCTTTGGACCAAGGATTTAAATATATTGTGTGAATTTCAAGTCGATATCTCATTTCGTTTAGATATTAAAAGCTTCTGACAGACGGACGGACGGACAATGTTGCCACAACAATATGATTCCGTTTGGACTTTTTGGGTACAGAACCCTTAAAAAATCAGATTGCGAACGCTGAAGCGAATACGAATAATGTTAATATTATTTTAATAAAATTACAAAAAGCTCAAATTACTATTTTTTATTGAATAATCGGCAATTTACTAACATAATAAATGGTTATGCATGATCTATGTTATTTTTATTCAGAACGCAACTCGACACAGACATGTAATAACATGGCACACAAAATATTTGCAGTAAGAGTTCAAATCCTTTGCATATTGCAAATAATAATAATCTTTTTATATCGTATAACTCAATGGAGTATGAAACAAATGCAGATATTCTTTACAACCCTATTTTTGTGTAGTAATATTGTGTTTGTAAAGTTTGTCATTTTTTTTTAGTTACAGCTAACGGGTATTATTTTAATGTTGCCTCCATTATTATCAATTGGACAAGTAATATGGTTGGTATGCGTTGTATTTCCTGTTTTGAGTTTTTCACTCATCGGCCTACCTGTTGATTCTCAAGTTATGCAAAAGCCAAGTAGCAAATATCAATATACACTCAACACTGACGTAAGTATAATAATAATATTTTGTTCAAATAGCCTTATAGGCTATGTTCACAAAGCCTACTAGCTCCGCTAGTGGCTAATAGAGAAATTTTGTATTGTTGGAAATCACAACATGTTTCTGTGATAATGAGTAAAAAATTTTAGTTGGTCATGACGTGTAAAAAAAATGTACCTAATAAGCAAAATTCCCATTAATTTTATATACAATAAAATTCAGATTGTAAAGCAATTCTGAAAATGTATTAACTAAAGAAATATCATTCAATGTGGTTGCCTTCATATATTATAAATAGCATAACATAAAAGGTACGTGAGAATAGTTTACTTCGGATATTTTTTGTTTTTAATTATGACGTATAAATAATTAATTTGTTTACACCATATACTTTTATTCTATACCGAGCATAGGAATAAAATCGCAATCAAACCATTAGGGTGCAAAGATACTTTTCTGTCTTTAAAGCCGTAAGCATTGGCGTATCCAGGGGGCAAAACAAGCATGGGGAACCTGGCTTAAGAAATTTCTAATTTACCCCCTCCTGGGCCCAAAGCTGGGTACGCCCATGTTAACGTCATAGAAAAAGACAAAGTATGCAAGTACATCAACCAATCCTATCATCGGAGAAATCAGGGAATTACATCGAAGAAAGAGACGCAGATATATTTTCGATACGCGTTGTTGCGTTCACTCACCGCACATTGAGTAGATAGACAATGATTCATGTAGTTAATGAATAGATATATGGTTTACACTGACAGCGTAACCTCAAACTATGGCGCCAATGATCTTTATACTTAAATCACCATCAGCACAACAGCCCGGAACACAACAAGCATTTCCAGATCGCCTAGTTTTACCCATGTTGTCTTTGTAATTGAAAAAAAATTATGAAATTATAACTATTTCCACTTTTAATAAACAGTGCTCACTAACATATATGGAAAGCACAATAAGTCCAAGAGGCTGCGGTGTTCCTGGTGACAAACCGACTCCTGTTAATAAAAAAAAACATACAGAAAATTTGAATTCAAAGTTTCCTCTAGTGTTCACCTCAAACGCTCGCATCGATAATATTTGTAACTCCGCCTACTTGCACATAGCCTATAATAGAATACGTCAAAAGATTACCTTGACATTGTTCATTATAAGTTTCAAAAAGAAACTAGAACTAAAAACGCTGATTTCGTCCTTAATTTTTTCTTCCGAAAGTTGCTCCCAAAAGTAAAAATACATTTTCCACTTATCGGTACCTAACCATCGAAGGTGTTCTCTTCTGACATTAAATTTTGAAAATGGAAGATATTCACACTGCAATCTGCAAAACATAGGTATTCTTTGATTAGTGAAATATTTTTGCCTAATGAACACTGCTGGCATTGAGTAAGCCGTAAGGTATAATAATATTTTAATCAATGCTGCTGGTATAAAATTATTTTTAAAAAAATGTGTTTTTGACATCTATTAATAAACATGTGTATTAACACACAAAAATTTTAAAAAAAGTATGCGTGACTTTCGCGTATTAGAAGTGAAACTTGCTAGGTTCTTTCATTTGTTGACGATTTTATTATTTCAGGATTGGGAAATGGTTATGTGGAATTTGTTACTGTGATTAGAGAAAATGCTACGTATACACAGTACGTACTGCGCATGCGTGAAGAGAGTGCATGACGCTGTAGCAAGCTTTGTTACATTAACTCTCTTTCTCTTTTTTGTAATATTGTCAAAATTAGTTTTCCTTAGCTACGCTGGAAAAATGAAGGTTGTTATTATTTGGAAAAAATTTAAATGATTTCTAACTTCTATTGAGAAAACATCAGCTTACGAATTGTTATTAATTCAACCAAAGCGTTTTATTTATTTTTTTTTTTTAATTAATAACAATTCGTAAGCTGATGTTTTCTCAATAGAAGTCGCTTGGCAGAGAGAGTAAAAACGATAGTCCCACTCTTTCCTTTCAACTGTCGGTTGAAGTCGAAGAAGGAGAAGCGTTTCACTTTTCGTCTGATCCAGACCAATTTAGTCTAAAAGTTTCACTTCAAAAGTACAATCGCTATATAACGTTTACAGACGTCTATACTGCTCTCCACACCTGCCAGAATGAGCAGATTTGAAATAAAACCAATAGATAAAAATCAATTTTGACGACCCCTCCCCGCCATAAATGTATGGTGGAGACATACATGAACTTTGGCTAAATCACCGTACCTACAGGACAATACTCACTCATTTAAAAATCTTGAAACGTTCACGTGACGTATATTTTTACTATGTATGAGTTAATTTCAAAAACAGTTTATATACGCCCATACTAGTCAAAGGGTAAACCAAGCACAGTAATAGTTATGCTATTTCAATGCGTTGGCATTCGCTGTTGCGTTTGGCTGCATGCCTTCCATTTTTAAAATGTATAATATCTCAGAAAATAAGGCATATGGTATTGAATTGCTCAAACCTTATTTTTCATTTTGGAGTCTAGTTTCTCCTTAAAAAATGTGAGTCTAGTAGTTAGTGCTCTCATAATATGTGTAAACATTGTGTTTGTGTGTATGCGCGCGCAACACAAACAGTTAAGCTGATGTGCGCACTGGCTTTACTGCGCATGACGTATCTCCGTTCAACTTTTTCTAAAATTAGTGTCCTATAAAATTCGTTTAGGAGGGTCCAAACTAGGTTTTCACACAAAAAAAAAATGGTTAAAATCGCCCACCTCTCAGCTCTGAATATTAATTTATAAATTATCGTATGAATTTTAGATTGCGTTATTCGTATCATGGTGTTACTGTGCCAAATTTTTGCCGATGGCTTTTATAATAGTATTATGCTATGTGTGTACTTTGATTGGATTCTGTCACGACATCGAATCAGCATTAAACACAACGTCGTGTGTGGTTTTGTATCCATATTCAGATGGAAATGAATCCATGTGGATGGGTTGGACCCAATACAGCTACAGTTTGTTAGTTGCTCAACATGTCGTTGTACTTTTAATCGTACTACATCTGTGTAAGTATAGAGATTTGCGAATCAGTTTTTTCATTTGCCTACTAAAATTTTTTTTACTTGCACTATACTTCTCTCAGCCTCTATAATAAACTCTTAATAAAAAAAATTATATTTATTGGAACGAAGTTCCTTATGGGACGTTATAGATATAAATGGAGAGGGCTAGGGAAAACAATCGTCAGAAAAAAGTGTAAGAAAAAAAACCTAAATAAATATCTACATATATAATTACCTATTGTATGTCTGTCTGTAGATGTCTACGGACAGACATACAATAGGTAATTAATATAGTTGAAATTTGGCGCACTTATAATATAGGGCATGGGACAGATCCTAACGGAGTCGGGTTTTTGAATTTTGGTCCCAGAGTGGAGCAAATCGAAAACAAAACAGTTTTCCGCTTATAATTCGCTCTAGTTAAATCAGATCGGTTCGAAACCTGTCTTAAACGAAAAAGGAGACAATTGTCTTAAAATAAAAAGATTGGATTTGTTAAAAAACGGATGCCATTTCAAATATTAGTAGGTTTTTGACATTAAACTTTGTTATTAGTGGAGATAGAAAGTCGGTTAAATAGACAAAGTAGTGCAGAAAAATAAGCAGAATTCAAATATCTAAAAATCCAAAATGGCGTCCATAATAAAAACCAAAGTTCATGTCAATATCTCATTATTTAGTGTCAAAATTCAATTGTTTTTTCGACAGCACGTTAACGAGCACAATTTTTTCTGCACTACTTTGCCCATTTAACCGACTTTTTATCTCCACTAATAACAAGGCTACCCATGTTAGGCAACGTTGATTTGGACATATAGCACCTAGGCAAGGTCTATGGCTCAGTGGTAGAATACTCATCTGCCATGCGGGTGTCCCAGATTCAATTACCGATGCGCAACAAAATAATGTTATTTTTATTTTTTCAGAGTAGCTAATCACACGATTAATTTTTTGTTTAATAATCATATTATCATTGATATTATATTATAAATACAATTTTCGAATGATTATTAAACAAAAAATTAATCGTGTGATTCGCTACTCTGAAAAAATAAAAATAACATTATTTTGTTGCGCATCGGTAATTGAATCTGGGACACCCACATGGCAGATGAGTATTCTACCACTGAGCCATAGACTTTGCCTAGGTGCTATTTATACAGAATGTCCAAATGAACGTTTTATCAGACAAATTAGTAAAAGAATTATATGATAGGTATACATAATAAATAGCGAAAACAACCGGGTGTGGTCACTACACTTCTCGTCTTTTTTTTATTTATTTGTCTATACGCAGTATTTTTAAGAGTGCATTTATATACAACTAATTTTATTTACTTTTTTTTCAGTAACTATTTCGGTATGTTTTGTGCATCGGGAATACTCTATATGGCAGCAAAGTCCATTGACAAATAAACTGTGGCTTTTTTCAGTCATTATAATGTATGTTTATTTATAATATCAACTATTTGCCTACTTTACTGTTAGACGCACTTAAATTACATTCTTCTTTTAGATTCCTTTTACAAATATTATTCACTACTATTGTTTTATCCGTGTCTGATAATTATAAAGCTCTCGCTCCGATTTTCATCGATCTTCCGTGGCCAGTAATGGTGTTCGGCGTATTGTCTCCAGTTCTAAGTTTCGGTATTGTGGAATTTATCAAATGGCAAGAAATAAAGTAAGTACAAAATAACATAATTATAGATGACCCATGGGTCGTATACATTCGGTTTAAAAAACCATGGATAAGTCGATGTTACAGTTGCTATCTCTCTTGGCTTAGAAATATCGGTGCTCGAAACGTTTGGAATTTGGTGTCAAATTACTTAAAATTTGCTTTTTTTACAGAATTAATTTGAGGTATCAAAGAAGAGCTCGTCTCGATTTTGGTACAAAACTAGGAATGAATTCACCATTTTAGATATCTATTCTTCATAGAAATTATAACTTTAAACATCGAAAAAGATAAAATAAGTATTATATTATTTAAATGTACTGTTTTTATCACAATATGATCTCTGAAGAATTTTATTTTTAAATAATGTATTTTTTTAATGATATGACATGTTCCTGTATAGATGTTATCGTAACTGTAAAATAAATGTTTTGTGGATTGCCTTAATCAGTTTGTTTATAAATAACTAGCTGCCCAATCGGTTTCGCTCAGATGAAAATTGCTATTTTCGCTCAATACTCAGGCGCGGTCCGAGGGGGGGGGTCACAGGGGACATGACCCCCCCCCCCAAAATCTAAGGTCAAATTGAAAAATCTCAAAAATTTGCCAAATAATAAAAGGAAATTTTTAGCTACAATACAAAAAGACGACTTCCATTTGTTTTATAGGTATTAAGTAATGTATAAAATAAAATTGTGTCTTGTGCAATAATGTTTATTTTATTCCAGATACCTATTTTTTATTAGTGTAGTGAGTGACCCCCCCCCAAAATTTCAGGCTGCGACCGCGCCTGTCAATACTCATTTGGATCTCCCTTTTGTAGTAGAGTTATAGTATACAGCCTGTTACTTATCTAGAAAGGGATTTTTAAACAGTGAAAGAATTTTCTCAATCGATTCAGTGATTGTAGTCTTTTGAGGTAACATAAGTATAAACTTTTTCTTTTATCTATATATACTAGCGGTCTTTCCCGGTTTCACCCAGGTGCAAAAGAACGAACGTGGGGGGTGGGAACATGAGTACGCACATTGCTCTTAGATAACCAAGATGAATGTCGTGTACAAATTTCATGATGATCGGAGTGACCGTTCGAAACTTTATCGGACAGACAAATTTTGATTTTTATATACCTATATAGACAAATTAGTACTAGCGGCCCGTCCCGGTTTCACTAAGATTTATTAATACATAGTCTCCCTCTCTCCCCCCTTTCTATGTGGAAATATATTGACCTTCCCATCTACCCAAGGGCGTAGATATTTTTTTTCTGGGGGCGGAGGTAAAGCAAAAAAAAAACAATATTTTTTTTAAGTTTTATTAATATTACTCAAGAATCCTTATGAAGGAAGATGTCAAGCAAAATATTAATTCCCAAACTAATTTTACAAATCCCCTTTCAAAAAGTATTTCTAAATTAAATTTTTTAGCCAGGTATTCGTATTATTTTCAGTTTTATTGAAGTGAATAGTAATTTAAAAACGGGGAAAACTCGTTTTTCTATGTAACGAAATTTGAAACAAAATTTATCACGAAATTGTTTTACTTATTAGTAACCTGAAACTTCTATGTGAATTCATTACAGAAGTGAAACTTCTATGTGAACACAGAACAAGTGGAAAAATATTAAAAATGTGTTACAAGAACTCATTAAACTGCTATGTGGACAAGTGGAAAAAAATATTAGCAGTAAACCTGCAAAAATAAAAAAAACAATATTTGCAGTAAACCTGCGAAAATTTTGTTGTCTGCTTGTATTTTCTTATTTGCAGTAAAC
Source organism: Xanthostigma xanthostigma (assembly GCA_963575645.1). Lineage (NCBI taxonomy): Eukaryota > Metazoa > Arthropoda > Insecta > Raphidioptera > Raphidiidae > Xanthostigma > Xanthostigma xanthostigma. Next base: position 29,025,968 of record OY754467.1, on the reverse strand, counting down.
TTGCGAAAAAATTAAAAATGAGTTACGAGAACGCATTACAGAAGTGAAACTTCTAGTCGCAAATCATACGATTGCATTTGGACAAGTGGAAAAAATGTGTTACGAGATAGTTTCACGCTCAGATTAACTTGTATAGACGAAATATCTGAACGTTAAACTATCTCGTAACACATTTTTTCCACTTGTTCAATTACAATCCTATGATTTGCGACTAGAAGTTTCACTTCTGTAATGCGTTCTCGTGACACATTTTTATTTTTATAATTCTGCGGGGGTAATTACCCCCTTTACCCCCCCCCCCATATCTACGCCCAACCATCCACATTCATCCACGTTACAACTCACACCCATAGTATATGAGATGGTGAAAAATCCGTTTTGGTTAGGATTTGCATCAAATCCGTTCCTAGTGGGTGTCTATGTCGAGAAAGGAGTAACTACGCCAAACAAGTCACTTGGGCGTATAGTTTTGGAGATCTCGTGGTGTCAGTAATCGGTGAATGGTATATATACCTATAGATAAAAACGATCCAACAATTCAAGCACCACAGCAAAAACTGTACGCAAAGGTTCAAATATAAGAATAGGCCTGGGGGAGATAATTCTATCAAAGGAAAAATAACAAAAAATTACAATTTTTTTTATTGCAAATATATTTTCACACATTAGTTCTATGACTATTATAATAATAAGGATTTGACATAATATATACTATATTTTAGTCAGTACTTATAAATATTTTAAAATCTGCATATATTTTGCATACAATACATTCTAAGTAATTCCATATCTACATTATCAATATCACTCTGTATTACAATATATACAAATGGCTTTTGATATTTGACGTTATGGCATCTGGTGACAGAAAATGAAAAAATAGCAAAAATCGTTGCCACGACCCCATATCAAATAGTAGTGAATGCTTTTTTATGAAAAAAATCATTTCACAATCTCTTGACAATTTTTAAATAACCAATTTTAGTTCACATGAACAAAATTGTTTGTAAAATTAACGTTCTTGATATTTGTATACCTACGCAAAATTGAACAAAAAAAAATTACAGTACAAGATTATTCGACGTTCAATAGTTCCGTACACCTGACGTTTTTACGCTACTGACAGATCTTGGAACATTTCTTAATGATCAGATCATTGTGCAGTTACCACGCTTTTTGATAGACACTCTAGCTTCTACAAGAAACCCAGAATTGTTTCAAAATCGAAAATTAACCCTTTAGTAAAAAGTACATGCTTCTAAAATTTTAACAAATTTGACAGGACGCAAAATTTATGAAAACGCTAATTTGCAGATAGTGAATTACTGCAGAGATACATGACGATGACTTCAGCTGTCTGCGTCTATAACATACCATCAATCAATTAAATTTGTTTATTTTGTTCGAGACGATATATATTTAAAATCCACTATTTTGTCGGCAGGGATTTAGTGGAAAATGAACAAATAAATTTTGTACTCTCGGCAAAGGTGATTTGTCGCCCCTCTTTCAGTTCCATTTTCTTCTATACATGTTTGTCGCCCTGAACAAGTACCTTTTTCGCTATTAGTTAAATACGTCTCTGATAATGAAGCTTGTAGTTCTCAAACATGAAAATTTTGCATTTTATCATACATTCAAAGTACGTTAAATACAAATTAAACGAACATGTAGTGACGCTGGAATTGTATTGACGGAATTACTTAGATTCTCTAGTTTTCAGTCAGTTCAATTAAGTTGAAAAAAAGATTCGTAATTACACCGATGTTTTTATAATTCTTTATTATATCGGTAAAAATAGCATAATTATTGAAATAGAAAATAATCGTACAAATTTAATGAAAATTTGTGTTCAAAGCAGTCGACGTCTTCTCGGGTGTACTTTATACATAAATTTTTGTCCGCTACCTGAGAATGACAATCAATAACCAAGTGTACCGAAAGACTCTATTATTTTTGAGTATATTAACTATGATTGGGACCTGGAATCATACTGTAAAAGATCTTATTGAAATTTTAGAGTACGAATTATGTTTATATAAAAAGTGAATTCAAAAAATATTATATTGTGGTTCTTAACGATTGTTTTCAATGTATCCACGAAATAAAAATTTAAAAATGAAACTTCTTTGAACAAAATAATAAAAAAAAAAATACAGTAGACCTTGAACCTCAAGGTGCAGTCAAAATCATATCATTATCGATGATTATATTCGAAGTTCGCTATATGCGGTAAATTTAACTTGCTCGCTACCGTTCGTCACACAAGCATGTGTCATCCTAATTTTTATCATACTAAAAGGATTTTTCGTGATGGTTTCTTTTAACTTATTTAGTTAATTAATTGATTTTAACGAAATTTGGTTCACATGTTGGAAACTATCAAAGAACTATAGCCTATTTAAAATGAGTCCAATCAGGCCATTTTAAGAGTTGAAAATGTTTTTGGGTTCAAAAACACCGAAAAAAATATTAGAATCGTTTCAAAATTGAAATTTAAGCCATTAGTAAAAGTTAACACGTACTGCTAAAATTTTTATAAAATCGGCCCGACAGGACCGCACTTACAATTTTCATGAAAACGCTAGTTTGCAGATATAGATTAACTTACTGAAGAGAGTATTAAATTTAGTTCAGATGTTTGATTGACAATTATAAGGAATTAATGAAGAAAAAAATATTATTTCAAGGAACGTATTAAGGAGTTTTAAGTTCAGATAACAAAGCCACAATGCCTGTATTAGCAAATACACTATATGGTCGGCAGAGTTTGACACTGCGGCCTGAGTTTTTTACAAGCTTTTGTTTAACTTGCCATGTTTGTCGGTCAGTCTGCCAATTTGTGTCAAAATTTAGACTAGATCTAATTAAGCTAGAACTTTGAAATTTTGTACATGTGTGTAAATCCGGTGAAACGAGTATCAAATAAAAGAGTTTGTCAAATACGATAAGCTGTAAACCAGACAGACGCCACACATCCCATCGATTTGAAATTTTGTGCACAAATATTCCCGGTGACAATAAATGATTCGAATGTTTTCAGAATTAAATTAATTAATGTTTTAATCGTAATCATTTTAAAAGACCTAAAAGAATAAAATATGAGTAAAAAACGTTTTTAAGACAAGCATAATTATAAAAGCGTGGGTTGTAAACGATTATAGAAGGTACAGTCCACGCTTTTATAATTATGAACCTAATTTACTAAAAAATTATTCATTCCTTTTTAGTACCTACATTTCAATAAAAACTTGTCTTAAAATAGTTTTCTTTACTAATGCTACAAGTCAATTTCATAGAGAACTGACCTCACCTAAACTATCTGCATCTCTCTCAAGTGCATTATTTATCAATCATGCATTTCTATTTGAGTTCAGGCTAAATTTTTTTAATCAACAATTATATAAAAAAATGACGGGACTTGAAATTTAGTTCATTACTACCCGCGGGTCCGCACGCGATTAAGATGAAAAAATGTTTTATACAACAGTAGTGGAAGTTTCGGTTCCACCGTATTATTGGTTATTTGACATTTTTTTTAATATATAGATTAAATATTTAACCCACTTAGGAGGTGAATATTCAAAAATCTTTTCTTAGTGTTCGCCTACATTATACAAGGAATCTTCCAGACCCACCGATTTAGGCTGTGCGTTGTCCGTCGTCAGTCAGTCGAGTCTTATTGAGTAGATAAACAGTTATGACGTTATAATCAAGGTCTACTGTAGTTTTATTAACGGTTCCACAAAAATAAAAATGAATATAAAACCGTTATTTTGAAATGTTCAGGAACTATTTTTGAAAAAAACTCAAAACCATTATTTAAAAAAAGGAGTCCAGTCCCTGATTAGGATACGTTTTTTGCACCGTTTTTAATAGTCTAAGAAGAGAAACAATTAAGTTCAACGAATTCTTTTTTAAATCTATCAACGATAATTTAAGAAATACGTATATTTGTATTAATAAACACAAAATAATTATATTCTATTAAATAAAAAAAAAATAATTTCAATTCGTGATCGTGATGTATAATTGCCTTTCCAAGAAAGCTTTAAATCATTCCACCTATAAATAAATTATTAATTTGTTGTTTAATCTTCGAAAGTACATTAAAATTTTTCCTACGAAGCCTACGTTCAAAATCTATATACTATCGATTATTTAAATTTAATATTTTAGGTACATTTTTTTGTTATTCAATATTGGTGTTTTAAATTAGAAAAAAAAATAGTGTTGACGGACGTTTAAATGTGCAGGCTAGACATTTGTTAACACAACACACCAAGAATATTCAGACATTTTTGAGTGTTCAATTTTGCAGTAAACCTACAAACGTACTTTGTGATCAAAAAAGGTCCCGTTGGAGGCAGATCATCACATGTATTTAAAAAAAGACCCGGTTTATATTGACATTGGATTTAAACGCTCAAACTGACTTCACATAACCCGAAGTTTAACTCAGGTATTGTGATCAATTATAGGTTAAACAATGGTGAAACCGTATACTCAATACTCCTATATTGTCAGTTCCCATAAGTAGAAGTGTTGTCCACCAAGAGACAGCAACTGCATACTTCTATCTCACTTATTTATAACTGGATCCATTATGCGCAAGCGCTGCAACTGTAATGGGGAGTTGGGCAAGTGCATGCTCCATTTTCGGATATGCGCATAACATTTGAGGTCTAAATGCTGGAGACAGACACCGTTGGGTCGTCGTCCTTTTCCAGACCTATACTAGTAATATAGGAGTATTAAGTATATGAGTGAAACTGACCAGTTTTTTAACTGAAATTTTACATGAATGGGTACAACTAATAGAAAAATGTAAAATTTTATTACACAAAACGCGAAAAAATAAAAAGATAACAAAAAGAGACCGGAAACGCGATTTTTGGACCATTTTATAAATATTCAATCATTACTTAGATTTTTGCTAAAAAAAATATCCGAACATTCGACAACACTATTTATTTTGAATATTTTAGGTACAAATTTTTGTCATTTAATATTGGTGTGAAGATCAATTTCAAATAAGAAATAAACTCAAAAAAGAGAATACAATAATATAAGCTTATAAAATACTTCCAAGGTACATTTAACCAATAAAGATTTGTGGACTTTCTTATAATTTTCAAATGCAACAAAATAATTGAAAATATTGCATTTCTACCAACCATGTTTCCTATTGCAGAACGTGTCCGTTTATGGATGTACTGACGTGTAAACATGTTACCTCTCGGTCGTGGCTGCGTGCGACTTGAAGCGTCAGATCGTAAGCCTCGTCGATACACTTGCGTAAATGTGTGCGTGGGGTGCATTTTCGTGCACATTGCTCATGCAAACAACGACAGCACTTGTGTATCGGCGACGTCAGTTGTTTTCATGTGACATTTGCAATGTTGTGTTACGAGCTCACATGTTTACACGTCAACTTTCGTGAGTACCGCGCTACTCACAGTTTTTATTTTTTTATTTATAATTTAGGAAAAGCACTTATTTTTATTTGTTTTATCTTGTCATGGACCATCTCTGTACAATAAATACAATCAAAAAGAAAGGACCCCGCACGGAACATATGGGAATCGGCCCTCGGTTAAAATCTTCCATACTCGGGGATATAATCCAAAAATCGACGCTGATCAAAAGTCTCCATGGGCACGAAGCCCGGAAATGCGATCCCGGGGAGTTACTTTTATATATGTATATTACATATGTATATACTGTATATGATATATCTATGTGATGTAGATATGTCTATAATAGAATATCACAAGGAGACGGGTGTATTTGCTCATTTTCCCTATTTTTTTTTTTTTTTTTGTATTATAAACAAAGAGAAAAAAAAAGGTGCTTCGACTCGAAGTCATTAGCACAAAGATACATATTATGACATTATAACAGGTAAGATATACAGGTAAGTATGTTTCCCTATTTTGATTGCAATAAAAGTAACTCCCCGGGATCGCATTTCCGGACTTCGTGCCCATGGAGACTTTTGATCAGCGTCGATTTTTGGATAATATCCCCGAGTATGGAAGATTTTAACCGAGGGCCGATTCCCATATGTTCCGTGCGGGGTCCTTTATATCTGAACATGTTCAGAAAGACATTTTCAAAAGTTTAAAAGAAAAATGTGCTTGTTTTATTTTGGTGTTAGTAGTTTCTTTTCTGTTAAGAAATTATTAGGGAATGCTTTCCAAACGCCACATTTCTGACCGTGTTTTGTATTCTTTTGAATTATTATATAATTATCACTTATGACATGTTTTGAACATGATTACATTGTTGCATACTTTTTAAGTCTACACAAAATAATTTAATATTTTAAATAAATCAAATTTACAGACAATTTTTTAATTAGGAGTGCACTGAGCACTTAATTAATACATGTTAATCTGCTACTTTACCGAGTAGTTGGTTTAGCCGACCAAATAAAGTTCCCAAAAAATTTAATTTTTATAAAAATGTGGCTTTGAGCAGCAGACAAACTTATCGTGTCTTAATTTTATGATATTTTTTTATACGCTAGGAAAGTATCTTTTGACAAGCGACATTTGCGCCCTCTCGTGTTTTTTTTTTTAAATTCTGGTTCAGCCAAAACCTTAGTGTTATATTGAATAAATAAGTGTTATATGTTATACGTGCATTTTAATAAGGATTAATTGTTGAATAAAATGGGTAAAAAGCTATCAAATCGGAAGTGCTGTGTTGTTGATTGTAAGGATACACCAACTAAACATCCAGAATTAGATTTCCATCGTTTTCCTAGATTTTCTTATGAATTAGAGAAGAAAAAAAATGGACTGCAGCAGTACGTTGTCAAGGGTAATTAAATACATAAAAATATCAAAATTGTTATTTTGTTAACAAAAAATTTATATCATTTATGTAGTTTTTTTTAAGTACTGACATTGTGAGTAAATCTTTTTTTATAATTAAGAATAACGCTGGTTTCCATGGGTTTGTAAGTTTTGAGTTAACCAGATTTTAAAAAATCAAACACGGGATGGCGCAAAGATCGCATGTCAAAGATACTTTCCTAGCGTATACCTACAGGAACTATAGAAGCTCATGACAAACTGACAGGTTGACATCAGAGCTATAGGAATAAGGTTTCTGACTGCGAAATACAGAGCAATAAAAATTAACAAAATTATATGTTAAGACGCTTTTCTTTCGCAAAAATGTTGTAACAGTATCCAATTACTCAGTCGGGTAACTGACAGTAGTTGACTTTTAAATCTAAAATTGTATTGACTTTTAAAAAATGAGTACTCGTTGCACACCTAATTTTAATGAAAAACCAAACACGCAAATTTCTAAACTCCATCATCGTTAAGATCTAATATCTCTGCTACAAATGTAGCGACATCTGTATCTTTATGTGCATGCTCCTTACAGAAGTCATGATCTAACAACTGATCATAGTTAGGTCTGTCCGTGTATTTTTTCTGTAAGCATCTCGAAATAAAATTCTGAAAGGCATCAGAGAAAAGACCATTTTGTGGAAGACTTGGAGGATCATCTTTGACTACCTGTTTTAATTGCTCGAAAGGCGTACCCCAATTTTTGTACGGAAATTTCCCCGTTGCTAGTTCAAGAAGTGATATACCTAAGGACCAAACATCCGAACGAATATCATACTGTGAAGGGTTTCCCGTGGGATCTATTCGCTCTGGCTAAAAATTTCAAAAAGAAAAAAAATTAAGAAATTACGTTCAAGAACAATGCTACCATTTTTAAAATTTAACTACCAAATATTTCATCAAAAGCTGTATAAAAATCAATTATAAAATAAATTCTTACCGCCATATAGGGCTTGCAGCCGGCATCTATAGTCTTTGCAACAGAGTCTACTAAATATCCAGAAATTCCAAAATCGCACATTTTGACTTCACCTTTCCGGTTGATTAAAATATTGGACGGCTTAACGTCACGATGAATCACTCGCAATTGCGAATATAAATAATGTAGAGCACTAACGACAGCAAAAGCTACTTTTCCCAATATATCTTCTGGTATTGATCGATTATGCTTGTAAACTTTTGCATAAAATTTGTCAAGGCTTGTATCCATAACCTGAAAAAACCACAATAAAATCAAGATCGTTATTGGAAGAACTAAAATCGACAGATAATATTATGCTATTATGCAACTGGTTGTACACTGTAATTAATTTTTATAATACATAAACAGATTTGATGGCGAAAATTAGCGAACTGAGACGAACAAAAACAAATGCGCGCGTATCTCATTACTAAGATAATATTATATAAGAAGGTATTCCAATCCTGCAATGCATCATGGGAAATATACACTAGCCAGTAACTAAAGTATTTTCATCCTAACTCTTGAAATAATAATAGATATTGTTTATTAATTAATTAGCGCCTAAAAAATTTTTTAGATTTTTTAGGCGCTAATTAATTAATAAACAATATTTATTATTATTTCAAGAGTTAGGATGAAAATACTTTAGTTACTGGCTAGTGTATATTTCCCATGATGCATTGCAGGATTGGATGGCTAGTGTATCTGACACACTCGTGGTGGCGCGACCGCTTGACACATTTCCCATGATGCATTGCAGGATTGGAATACCTTCTTATATATTATCTTACTCATTACTATAAAAGATTGACAAGACAGATCATTCGGACGATCAAGATTTTACACAATTTACTATTGAGCACATACCTCCATACAAATCCACACATCTCCTTCTCTGAACAAAGCACCATAGAACTGAACAGTATACAAACAATCGCTGCTCCTCATCGATATATCTAAGTCCATAAGCAACCGTTTTTGTTCCTGAGTGTTTACGGTAGCCGTTATCCGTTTGACGGCCATTATTGTGCCGCTCGGTATATGTCGCATTTTCTCCACAATGCCATACGCGCCCCGACCGAGGTCACATATCTTTTCAAGATCATCTGCCTCAACTATGCATGTCGTATCACCGATAGTAATAGTTGTTCGTTTATCAAGATTACGAGGTGGAGTTCTAGAACAACAATTGCGAATTTAAGCTCAAACTATCGATCTGAAAAATTCTTTCAGTGACATAGTAGGTATACATTATTATGTTATAACAAAAGGGGGATGATCAATGAGGGAAAACAGCGACTTAAACAGTATGGGTGGCTCCAATTTATATTTATTCACGATATAAACCTTTCAACTGGAACGAAAATAGCAACTAGCGGCATTGGGCGGAATTTTACCAATTTACGTTATTAATAACTTTCCAGCCGAAGCAAGAATGAGGCCCTCCAATAAGCTAGTTTCGAAAAAAAACATAATTTTTCACATACGATATAGCACCCTGATTCCTGAACTACTGACTATTCCTTATTTTAATATTATCGGACCAAAATACAAATTGTGTGTTAATTAGCTATTTGGTAGGCATGAGCTATCTACTTTTGGCATTGTAAACCATCGAGCTGAAAGTTTTGTTTTTGAGTTCTGACATGGACATTTAATTTTTTTCTTATATTCTCATCAGATAGTGCAATTTTCATATTAAATAATGAAGGTAAATGCTATTTTTCTGGCGATATATTTAAAATACTATCCCTGTGTTTCGATTAATATAACTGGCATAAATCTAGTATGTTTGTGATGAATCTAGTGTAAACAAGCCATCACTTGGGTTAACCTATTTATTATTGGAATTATATGAAAGTGTACTTACATTGGCGGAGGAGCTTCACCAGATACCTCTATCCTTAGATTCGGTCGTTTCTTTTTACCAGACATGATTGCTGTACTATATTTTTTTATAAAGCTTTAGGCACCCTAAGCTCTACAAAGAACACTCCAAAAGAGCGATATTATTCAACAGATTTTGACAGTGAAATCATTGTATAGAATATCAACTTTTCACTGAAAAAATTTCGGCGTGTTGTTAGCTACATTTTCTAAAATAAAATATTTTGAAGTTCAACAATTTTGTTAAGTGTATAGTAAGGTTATAAATACATAATACAACAATTTTATATTTTTGCAATAAAAAAACAATAAGTAATAACGGTGAACAATAATTTAGAGTTACCTTTTTGTGAATAATGATTCTCAAATGATAAAACTCAGAAAATATACCATAAATTACATATTAAAATTTTTGTTCTTTTTTGGAGCTTTCCGATATTTGATTACAATTTTAGTTTATTCTAGGCACCATAGGTTATTTCGTATTTTTTGTTGTTAAACCTGCGGCGTGAAGATAGATATAAACAAATTTGACAATTCATGAAATCATTCAAATTTGGAATTTTCATGAATAAAAATTAAGTGGGTGTCCTGTGAATTTTAATTTTATGACAAGTATATTTTATTATCGACTCTAATTCAACCATGTGAAAATAATATGCAAGTAAAACTGCTATTTCAGTACTTAACTTCAATAAATATACAATGATATTCCCATGTATAAATCAACAATTTTAATATTCAATACAAATGCAATTAAAATTATGTGGCCGTTTAATATTATCTGTAATCTGAATGTAGTTTGGACTGTAACATCAACTTTTTTAATATTCTACTGTTCAGCTAAATTTGTAACATGGGTTTTAACCGATACACATGTTCCAATCAGGGATTCAACAAAACAGCACAACTGGCGAAGTGTCAGCATGCTGGCAAAAGTAAGCTTTTATTTAACATATTTGATATTTGACTCCGTTTCAAAAAGTCGCAGGTATATAGATTTATTCTTATTTTTTTGCCAATTTTATTTCAGCCAAGCTATTGTTCTGTATGCGAAGCCCTTATGATATCTGGTTTAGGATTATTTTGTGATTGCTGTGGTGTTTGTGCTGATAAAAGCTGTGTCAAAAAAGCAGACCAAACACTGAATTGTAAACTCGTTACGTCTGACAAAGAAAATATATCTCATCATTGGGTAAAAGGTAAGCAACTAAACTATGCGCACTAATGCGGGTAAAATACGCGGTAAATACCATATTCAGCTATAAACGTAAACGCAAAAAGTACCATAAAAAAAGTAAACTACGATGAATCAGTTACTATATAGTTTTAATGTAATCGAAAATCGACTGAATAATGTGATGCTAAAAGCACTTTACGGAAATTCTCTGTTATATGACTTTAGGAAAATTGAGTGATATATTTAAAATATCAGAGTTCAAAAACATAGTAAATACTTGAATATGACATAGTGTAAAATTGTAAACATCACTAAACGAAAAGGCAGCGATGGATTTTCATAAGTGTCTACCGTAAGGCTAAACAATATTAACAATCTCTGTACAACGTTCCCCATTTGAGAATTTGTAAGTCTGGCAGCCCTTTCTCCCTTGCATTTCAGGTAGCAGGTAGAAATTTGAAAATTTTTTCATGCGTTATAATGTACTATTTTTAAATTATTTATTGTATTATTGAGTCAATAGTGTAATCTTAAACAGTTTCGTCACTTCAGAGCCGCGGCTAAATTTCGTTCGTTATATTTTTTATTATTAGAAATAGTGGATTTTCAGCAATTTTTTTCGAAGTGTCCTCAATAACATTTTGGTCTGGCATTTTAGAATTACAATATATATTTCACTCTTTATATAAAAAAAAGTCAGACCTTACGTAGATAATATGTGAAAAAAAATGTTTTTTTTTTAATTCTAAAGGGTCATTCAAGTATTACGCAAGCAGAATTTTAGTAATTTTTGACCCTCTCCTCCTCCCTGTCTGCAAAAGTAAAAAAAAACTCGAAACCTCCTTCTATGCTTACGTAAACATGTGTACCTATATATTTTTTTAAATCTGTTCAAGTCTCTTTATTGTTATTCATGAGCAGGAATCCTTGAACATGCTCTTCGTTTTCGAGCATAGACAAGTTGGATTTCCTTATCATAATCTATTAGATTTTGCAGAAAAATCAGAAAAATAAATACAATAAATAATTGTTTTTGCCTTACGCAGACATTTACGACAAACTGTCGCCAGCTCCTCATCTAAACTGCGTTATATGGATTATTGTAATCACTAGCGAGTAAAAATTATCTGAATTAAATAATTTTAATTTATTTGATAGGTAATTTGCCTTTGGCCGCGAGTTGTTTCATATGTGAAGAAGACTGTTGTATTGAACCAGGATTGGTTGATTACCGATGTTGTTGGTGTCAGAGGACAGTTCATTCTGGTTGTAAAGATCGGTTAGAAAATGTAAGTAATCCGGAGTTTATTTTAATATTGACTTGCAACGTTTTTTTGAAGCTCTTTAGTTTTATTGGAAGCTTGTATATGTTACAACTTCATTTTATTGCAAATTGGGTTTTTTGAGTTTTAAAATGAAAGTAGTTTTATAAAATTTCCAAAATAATTTTATTTCTTGAATAATTTAGTTTACGTACCTAATTATAATTTTAATGTTTTAAAAGGATCAATTCAGTGCGTCGTTTTAATTTTAATTAAATAAATTTGTAATGATTTTAAATTTTATTATGATTTTAAATAATATTTTAATTTTATTATTTTAGTTTATTTTAGACTATTTTCAAGATAAATCTATTTTGAATAGTATTTCATTATATTAGATTATCATGCGAGTTTTAAATAACTTTTAATTTATATAATGTTAATTATTTCGTAGTTGAACACTGAATAAATCTTTTTACATGTTTTGATAGGCTTAGTGACAATACCGAGCGGCCATTGCATAATTATCAATAAATTATAAAATAGGTACCTACATAATACTACCAAATAATTATGAACAGGGCCGGCATTGTCACAGACTATTATTTAAGTGTTTTAATATAATATTTTTGTATAACAAAAAAAATGTAATGAAAAATTTTATGCAAGTGGGTACTTGTTTCCATAAAAACAGTATTTTTTATACTGAAATTAAACACATCAAACAAATTGTCAAAATTAACGTATTTTTTTACGAAACAAAAATGCCACAATCACGTTTCAGTACTTTAATGTTTTTGATGAAATTAACGTTTTTAATAATTTTCGATGTTTCAAAAATATGTGTGAGAATTTTAGTTCCTTTAAATTTTTAAATTGTCAAAAAAATGTTCTATTGTTTTGATACTGATTTAAACGTTTAAAAAAGGAATGTGATTTGGGACCGTGGCGTCGATTAATAATTCCACCATGGGTTGTTCGAGTATCCGGCAGTCGACGTGGCAGTATGAGAAATTATCGTAAACATGTTCAAAGAGTCATACATCCAGGTTGGCCGGACTGGATGCCACTTATTGTAATAGGTAATTCATTTTTTGTGCGATTTTCAAAATGACATAATCAGACTGGAACAAATAAGGCATTATTCAAACTTAATTCGTTCAAATCTGTAAATAATTTTCAAAATATATAAAATGTATATATAGGGATGGCGTTTATCTTGAGACAAGTTAATATCTCGGTTGATCTCAATTATTTCGAAAAAAGTTTCAAACAATAGTGGTTTAGTTTGAAGGGGGGCATCATTTAGAGACAAATACCACCCTCAACCCCTGCGCAGGGATGAGGGTGACTGTGACATTTTTAATAGGAACACCTATTTTTTATCATAAATTATGATTTTTCGAAAAAAAATATGCAACTTTTGTCTGACACATTTTTTTACCCGATGCCTCATCCCTAAACGATGTCTCCCTTCAAACTAAACAACTATTGTCTGAGACTTTTTTCGAAATAATCGAGTCCAACCGAGATATTAGCTTGTCTCAAGATAAGCGCCCCACCTTGTATGTATCAAATCATTGCAAAAAGTCTTGTTGACAGCGTTATTATTTTAACATTTTTGCCAAGTCAAATATCAAAAATTGTATGTCTGAAGACCATTAAAAAACTGACTGAATATTTTACTAATGATAAATAATTAAATAACGTTCCTGGTGTTTATAGCTAATCGCAAATCGGGTGACAACGAAGGCAACCACGTTTTATCAATGTTTCGACAAGTACTTAATCCCGCTCAAGTTATTGATCTTAACGATAAACCACCAATCATAGCTTTACAGTGGGCGCCTCTGCTTGCCAACGCCCTGCTTTATGGCGTTTCGGTTGATACGACAAATGAAAATAATCAAAACGAATCGCGTAATGGCGATTCACAGCCGCAGCAAGCTTGTAGGCTATTGGTCGGTGGCGGAGATGGAACTATCGCATGGGTGCTCAATGTTATACAACAATTGGGACTGAAAGTAAATATTTTGTGGTTGTAAGAACATATTCATTTGGAGAGTTGGTGACGCATAAAAGCCTACCTCCTTTCGTACTAGAGTGATACCTATCCATTAGCCCCTTTGCTAAGAAACTGAAGATCTGGCAGCGCATAGTGGGTAAAAATACCACCATTAATTCCACCCACTGAGCGGAACTTGGTTTTCGGTTTAACAAAGGACTGATGAATAGATATAAGTACAGTATGAAAAAAAGTTGACTTTCATATTGTGTCGCTAGCTATTTATTATATTAATGCTGAGTAATGCCGAAAGGATTGTCAAAAAATGCTATTGGACAAAAACAAATTATTGATCTACGTAAAAAGCAAAGGCTTTTCTAAGCAAATTCTGATCAAAGTGCATAGAAAGAAATGTGTATGATCCATAGAGATATAAGTTCTAGAGTATGCCATAAGTGAAAGTGTCTTTTGATAAAAATGTGTAGACACAAACTATTTCAAAATGGAAATTGTACAAAAAACGATGTTAAACACCTGTGTACACAGTTTAAAAAAATATCAATTATTCTTCGAGCAGGATCGATTTAAAATTCTACAATGCTTTTCTTAAGGAGAAATAGTCACAATCAGATTTTCTGACAATACTTTCCGCAAACGAGCATGAACAACGAAAATGTCAAAATAAGACAATTGGTGTCAAAACACTTTATAGTCCAAGAGCTACTTAACTTTTTGAAAGCTGATTTCCGCTTTCAAATGACATATTTTATAATGTAGTTTAATCACTGCAAGTAACGAGACTCTCACCAGCCAAAAAAGAAGTTTTGCCGCTCTCAGTTTTTTTTTATAATTTTTTATACCTTTAGAGGTTGATTACCCCTTAAAACGATTAAAGTTGATGACGCAAAATATCATTTTCGTTACTTGCACTGATTAAATTACATTATATAATAATAATAATATGTTCTTTCCATGCGGAAACCAGCTTCCAAAAAGTTCAGTAGCTTTCGGTCTATTAGTAGAAAATTATTATCTAAATTCATATTCTAGCATTGAAATAGTTGACAACTACAAGATGCTAATTTATGAAGACGTGCGTCAAAATAGTCTTTTTTTGGCATGTATTATCACTCATTAAAAATAAAATAAGTTGACTGAGACCACTCTGTAGAAGTTGATTCAATTTACAAATTCGCTTAAAATTTGCAGCCACAGCCAGCTTTAGCTATTCTTCCATTAGGCACTGGAAATGATTTGTCCAGAGTATTGGGTTGGGGTAAAGAAAATCCTTCAGATTTTGATGCCACTGTAGTATTACAACATATAATTGACGCTGAACCGGTGTATTTAGACAGGTAAGAAGTTCTGAAATTCCGTTCTTTTGGGTTATTTTATCCAATTGTAATTTTTGAACAACCATTCATGAAATTCATCACAAAATATGTTCCTTTTTCAAATTTATATTTTTGTAGATGGAATGTTGATATAAAACCATGTCGTCACTTGGGCTTACGATTGCCAGCAAAATCTCTTTTCATGTACAATTACCTCAGCATTGGAGTGGATGCACAAGTAGCCCTAGACTTTCATCGAACAAGAGAAAGCAAGTTCTATTTGTTTAGTAGTCGAATATTTAATAAGGTACAAGTTAATCTTCATTTTAACATAATATTATAAGAGACAAAATTTGTATTTATGCATACATTATTGCGCATTTATAATTAAAAAAACTACTGAACCGTTTTTAAGTTTACTTCTCAAATGTCATAGACTATACGGGTGATTTCACTGACAAACTTGAACAGATCAAAGCTCATCTAATTTTAATGGAGGGAAATGTAGTCTTCTGTATATGATTATGCTGTGACAAAAGGAATGAGCAGTGAGCTAGATCCATCACCAATGTTAAAGATAATTGTAAATAGGGTAATTTAAATAATATACATTTTGTAGTTGCTGTACTTGATATTTGGAACTCACCAGACGGTAGTTGCGCAATGTCGGGACTTACAGGATCATCTTGAACTGTACTTAGATGGAAAATACATAGAATTGCCGTCCATCGAATCTATAGTTGTAATGAATATATCGTCTTGGGGCGCCGGTGTCCCTTTATGGAGTATGTTATTTTCTTACTTTAACAGATTTTGTTGTATATAATAATAAAATCAATGATAAAATGTTTAATTTTATCCATAGCAATGGGTTCCGAAGATGTACCTGTTCAATCGTTTGATGATAAAAAATTGGAAGTGCTTGCTCTGTATTCGTCTTTCCATATCGCTCAACTCCAAGTTGGGTTGTCGCAACCTCACCGAATTGGTCAAGCAAATCTTGTAGAGGTAAGAATTACTTTTATATGCTAAATTTCATATACAGACTCCTCAGTAGTGTCCGACCAAAGGTCGATTTTTGGCCGAAGGCGATTAATCGGCTATCGCCAAAACCTTCGGCCGAAGCCGAAGGTTTAAAAACCCTAAAAAATTCAGTTTAAGATTTGCTACAAATGCCACAAGCTACAATTAAACATAATAAAAATTATTTTAAAACTTTTGATCTGAAGGTTTTATTGACTATAAATTATAATATAAAAAGGTAATTTTAATCATCTCTAGAAGTTGATCTAGAGATAATAAAAATTACAAAATTAATAACATTTCGAAATAATGTGAATTATAACTAGTGATGTGCCTTATCGTTAAAAATGTATATCCGCGGATACGGATCTGAATACGGATATTTGGTTTCAAAATCCGCGGATACGGATACGGATCTTAACATTCTTAGAGTACGCGGCGGTAAATATTGCACATCGACCTTTGGAAAGAGACTATCTGTTATGGGAAAAAGTTATTGACTTCTTTAAGAGTTAACTCTCATAACAGATTGTCTCTTTCCAAAGATC
Organism: Xanthostigma xanthostigma; assembly: GCA_963575645.1. NCBI lineage: Eukaryota > Metazoa > Arthropoda > Insecta > Raphidioptera > Raphidiidae > Xanthostigma > Xanthostigma xanthostigma. The sequence goes on along the minus strand of OY754467.1, from coordinate 29,008,896 downwards.
GATGTGCAATATCTCATTATAAAGATAGTTTTTTATTACTATTGGTATGGTACTCACTACGATACATTTTTGCAATATAAAGGTGCCAAATACGATTTTAAGAAATAAAAAATAATCTGAATGGAATTTAACAGTTTTTCATTATTACCTAATCACCTATACAGCGTGTCCCATTTTAATGTCCCACCCCGCATAACTTTTGTCAGTGACCTTGAATGAAAAATTGTTTGGTACAAAAGTTGTACAACTTGGAGGGGGACATTCGATGGCACTAATACTTTTGACCTTGGGTATAAGGTTCAATTTGGCTGAAGTCGAAGCTTCGGTCGGACACTACTCCTCAGACTCGTATCTCGATTTTTTTTAATAACCATTTTCCAATGCTTATATATTCGTAAATGGAATGAAATTCTTTATCAAATGGCGGTAAATGATCTACAATATATTTTTAGAATAGAGAAACAGCATTTAAATAATCGAGATACAGGCCTGAGTATTCATGTTTAGGAAATCTGTATACACCTTTTGAAAATATCATAAGGCAATAAACTTGTAAAATACATACCGCGGGTGGTACACAAAGTACTTCCAGCTTCCGGGCTCTAGTGTTTTGAGACCGCATGTTGGCGTTGCTACACTTTTTTACTAAACTGCATATATTTATAACAGATCAAATTAAATGGCACTTCTCCAATACAAGTGGATGGTGAACCATGGAAGCAACATCCTGCCCATATAACCATTACTCATAAAAACCAAGCGGTTGTACTTGAGCGTAAGGAATAATATTATTGAAAAACAACATACTGCCAGTTTGTAGTCTCAACATTAGATAACTACTATTTGTAGAGCTAATCTTTGAGTATAGAGTCAGGAGAGATCTCACTTTTTGAGAAACAAAAATCATAATTCGGTGTGCCTGTGTACTACAGTTTTTATTCAGTTTATTTGTGTTATTTATTCAATAAGAAAATGGCGAACATTGAACAGCTGACAATGACAGATGCACAGTACCTAACCTTAATATAAATATTCGTTATACAATAAACTACATTAAAATATATTACTTATGTCGTAATTCAAACAAATAAATAAAAAAACTCGGGTCGCAGTGCGAAACCCTGCCGACAATATAGTGTATTTGCTTTTATAAGCAGTGTGGCTCTATTGTATGAACTTAACTTTGTTTTTGGACAAAATAAAAAAAATTACCCCTTAATACACCCCTTCAAACAACATTTTTTTACTTAATTTTAATACTATATACCAATTTAACATCTGTACCAAATTATATACACCCTTCAGTATGTAAATCCATATCAATAAACTTGCGTTTTCATAAAATTTGTAAGTCCGGTTCTGTCGGGCCGATTTTATTAAAATTTTAGCAGCACATTTCAATAATAATGAAAGGGTTAAATTTCAAATTTGAAACGATTCTGAGAATTTTTTCGGTATTTTTGGGCCCAAAAACATTTTTCAACCCCTAAATACCCCCCTTAAAATGGCCCGATCGGGCCCATTTTAAATAGGCTTCTTGCGATGATGGATTCCAACATGTGGACCAAATTTCATTTAAATATATTAAGTCTGTCGAGAGTTATCGTGGTCACACATATATATATAAATATATAAATATATATATATATATATATATATATATATATATATATATATATATATATATATATATATATATATATATATATATATATATATATATACATATATATATAAACATTTCCAAAAATGGTGCCAAACTTCTTAGAAAGTTATGAAACGTCGAGAAATTTTGGTCCGACCCCTAGGTCCCGCCATCCGACCGACGCCAATAGTGTAAGTGCCTTATGGCAAATACACTAATAATAGTCTGTACTCGTGTGCTTACGTCATTTGATTAACTTATAGATAGTAACACCATATGGACGTACGCTATTTTGTCATGCGCGAACCAACAAATGTAAGGAAAATAATAACGATATTTCTGAGAAAATTGCGATTCATTTCCCTAGTGGTGTGAAGTAAAGAAAAATAAAAAAGAATGTCACAACTGAATAAATTCTGTGTGTACTCATCTTACTTTTTTTTTTAACTGTAAACTAATTTCAACAGTAGAAGCGCATCAATAAATAGTTTATAACCACAGGTTTTTGTTTGAAACCTGCAACACTTAAACTTTGTATAATAAATTAATACTCTCTCCTGTAATAAAAACAAATTCAACTATTATATACACTTCCCGGCAGATTAGAAATTATTTGTGTCTTTTTATTCTGTTTTCTTGCCAAAACCACATCATCATGAAGTAGTTAGAAATAAATAGTTCAATATTCTTTAAGTATAAACGACATACCGGCTTTCACGATTGAAGTGCACCAGAAATTGCTAAAATTGACAAAAAATACTCTGTAATGTATCCACAGATATTTTTCGTCAATTTCGGTGACGTCTGGTGCACTACAATCGTTTAATTCACGAAAAAATACACTTTGAAATAGCACGGTATTCTATGATAATATATTACAAAATGTATTTTCGTCAATTTTAAGGTAGTCTACTTATTACCAAACGCATTTTCTTGCATTTTTATTAAATTTTAACAGGTTATTATTCAAATAATTCTGAATCGAATGATGCATAAATAAAAAATATGAACAATACAGATTCAGAGATATGTAGTATCAAATATTGAGTTTTTGAGACTCTTATAATATATTGCACTATACGCTAGGAAAGTATCCTTCGACACGCAACCTTTGCGCCCTCTCGTGTTTTTTTTTTTTTTAATTCTGGTTCAGTCAAAACCTTAGTGTCATATGTTATACGTGCATTTTAATAAGGATTAATTGTTGAATAAAATGGGAAAAAATCTATCAATTCCACTGAAATATACACCAAGTGGAACGATTGCTCAAACGGGCAGAGCGTCATTAAAACGATCCTTCATGTTAGAGTAGTACGGCTGCAAAGCGTGTATTGTTTTCTCTGTTTAGCACACTTGTGTTTATGAGCGTGTCACGTCAAGTGTCAATTAAAACGTATTTTTTAAGAAACTAGAAATCGAATTGCAACAATTCTTTTTTTATTGGACTAAGTATCTTTCAACTTCGGGTAGAGTGCAAATTTTATCAAAATCGGTTCAGTAGTTTTCAAGATATGGACTGTTAAGTGTGTACCAGTCATTGTTATGTATGTATGTCCCGCGATATTTGTGAACCGTTGGGTTGAGAATGTTTACGGGATGGTCCCTTATAATTTTTATTTAAATCGGTTCAGTAGTTTTTTTAGCAATCAAATATCAAGAAAGAAGTCATTTAATAACGTGTAAACTACGTATTGCATAGCCACTGAAAAGTAAAAAATCGAAATTTTTTATAAAAAAAAAATTGAACCACCTTCAAAAAAAGCCACTAAAAAGAGGAAAATAACAAAGTTTTGAGGTCGGCGCCAATTTTATTACCAAAACTTTTAATATACCTACTTACTCATTAAATTGGAGCCGACCTCAGAACTTTATTTTCCACTTTTTAGTGGCTTTTTTGAAGGCGGTTCTATTTTTTTTTATGAAAAGTTTTGTTTACATAAAATCTCATGTAATATGAATATCACAACTTCAATTCAAAATTCTGCGATTCATTTTAATTTCACCTGTAGCAGAAAGTAACCTTACAACTAGGTAGGTATATTTTCAAATATGGAATTTATAACTTATTGCGAATATCTTTGAAAAATGATAACAATAATGATATTATAGATCATTTATCTAGCCTTAATTAAATATATTTAGAAGTCGGCAAAATCATTTATATCAAACAATAAAAGTACTTTTAAATCGCAAGCTCTCGATCATCCCATTACAAGCAATGTGTGCAACAAAGACGTAAATCCACGATTTGCAGCGTGTCCGTTCTAACATACCGGCTCGGATTTTGAACATTGCGCAGTCGTTCCAGTTCGTAGTTATAATTCAGTGATCAATTCTCGAAAGTGCTGTATTGTTGATTGTAAAGACTAAAAACTAAAAATTCAGAATTACAATCTCACCGTTTTCGTGGATTTTTTATGAACTAGAGAGAAAAAAATGGATTGCAGCAGTACGTCGTCAAGGGTAATTAAATTTTATTTTACGTCTGTAATCATTATTAAATATATGAAAAATTCATCATAATAGTTATTTTGTTAACAAAAATAAGATTTAAAAAATCTTGAAATAAAAAATGTACCTATATCATTTAGGTATGTAGTTTTTTTACGGACATTGTGCGTAAATATTTTTTATGGTTAAGAATAAAGCTGATTTCCATGTGTTTGTTAGTTTTGACTGAACTAGATTTTAAAAAATCAAACACGAGATGGCGCAAAGATTGCATGTCAAAGATACTTTTGTAGCGTATACGCGATACCAAAAAACTTGCATATGTAGTTATAACCTACAAACTCTTCTTAGGATTGTGATACAAAACTAAATTGACATAGTAAGTTCAAAAAAAAAGTTTAATTTATTGCTACAACACGGGTTCCGAGTTATTAACTAATAAATTAAGAAAATTTTATCTCTTTCAAGTAGTAGAAGGGATACACTAAAAACAAACTGGCAACATTCTAGCATTGCTGCTACGGCTTTTAATCATTTGTTTAGATTTTTTTTTCTTATAAATATTTCTTTATTATGCACTCTATTTGACATTTTTATAATATTTCAAAATCTATTTATTCATCCAAAATTATAAACATGATGTCAACACTAAGGTTACTATAGTCAGCACAGTCAGTACCGGATTAACCTATATAGCCCAGTGCATTTAGGAATTGACCCAAAAATTTCAGATACATTTTTTCTTTTGTTGCTCATTCGAAAGGGTCTTCAATGGAGACCTTAACCCTGAATTTGCGCATTCTCCAAATTGCCCCGTTCGCCGCCACCTTAGATTCTGTTTTTTTTTTTTTCAAGCAAGAAATGCAGCGCGAAGCGCGAGTAGAGGCTTCAAAATAGCACGAAATGAATAGCGCAACTTCGAGCGTGGATTGGCGGGCGAGGAATCAACCGATCGGGATGATTTTTTTTTTTAAATACAGTAAATTGAATCTACTTTAAATAGTAAATTGTCCTTGAGGGTCTCAGATACACTGGAAAGAGATGCGCGCGGAAAAAACTAGCGCAAGAACTTTTGACAAAGAACTTGTAATTTTGGACGCTAATAACTTTTTTCCAGTGCGTTGGAGAGTTTTACTTGATAGATAATTAATTAAAGATTAAATCTTGACGAGTCCAACGATCCCAGGATTGCTGTAGGATTATTAGAACACGAGAGAAGGTGGCGGCGGACGGCGCAATTTGGAGAATGCGCAAATTCAGGGTTAAGGTCTCCATTGAAGACCCTTTCGAATGAGCAACAAAAGAAAAAATGTATCTGAAATTTTTGGGTCACACCTATAAAATATTTCTAAATGCACTGGACTAATAAGCAAAGTAAGCAACTGCTTAGGACATCACGTCTCAGGGGGCACCAAAAATCACAACTCAGAAATGAAAAGTACCTCACCAGACCGTGTCAACAAATTTTTGTCATGTTCTCAAATTTTTCATTTACTGATATAAAACTGTCTTTAAAAGTATAGAAGTTAAAAATAAATAATATTTATTTTTGAAAATAAAAACGAACTTCTTTTAACTTTGAAGTTTTGTACCTTTTTTTTAATTAACTGTATAAAAATTCTTAAGGACCGATTTTATAGACAATCAAATTTACAATAAGAACATTGATTGTAAAATTCATTTTTTTCCCTAAAACTCTATGCTTTAAGCTTCTGACATTCACAATTTGATTTTATTTTTTTATAAATTTAAGGCTACATACGCACTAGGCGGCTACCCGCAAAGCGGCTAGCCGCGCGGCTAACCGCAGTGTGCGGTTGAATCTGCGTTCAGCCGGACGGCTAGCCGCATTGCGGGCAGCCGCCTAGTGCGTATGTAACGTCAGTTGAATCTGCGGTTGAATCTAATTTAAACCAGACATATTTTGTTTACCAGAAAGATTTTGTTTAACCAAACAAAACGAACCATTTCTACAATGGACGTTGAAGAAGTTGTAGCTGTTTATTATATATGTTATTCGCAATAGCCGAAATCGGCCACTGCCCGAAATTTTTGCCCACAACGCGTTGCGGGTAAGGAAATATACTCACAAAGCGTTTTCTGTTAGTTTTAGCGGGGCATGGGTAAAATTAAACGCCCACAACGCGTTGTGGGTAAATGCCCGTACCCACTACACGAATTAAAAGTTTTTGAAGCGTCGCATCGGTTTGTGGGCATTCCAATCTACCCACGTCGCGTTGTGGGCGTCTCTTCTTACACACGATGCGTTGAACCTGCTATGGTTTCCTCGGGATCAAAACAAGGATTTCTTCACTGCCAGTGTTTTAAAGCATGCGGAACAAAGGCATGTTCTTGTGTCAGGAAAAATGTTAAGTGCTACTCAAAATGTCACAAAAGCAATCCGTGCAAGAATAAGTAGAGCGTAGAAGAAAAACTGTTGTGATTTTTTTAATAGGTACATACTTTCATATTTAAAAAATAAACTCAGTGTTTATTAGGTATTTAGATACTATACATGTTTTTTGGAGTTAAAACTGTATTTTTATTATAATAGATGATATTAATGGTATTATTAAAAGCTATTAGAAAAATTGTTATTATTATTATTAAAACACATCGTGTGTAAAGAGACGTACACAACGCGACGTGGGTAGTTTGGAATGCCCACAAACCGATGCGACGCTTCAAAAACTTTTAATTCGTGTAGTGGGTACGAGCATTTACCCACAACGCGTTGTGAGCGTTTACTTTTACCCATGCCCCGCAAAAATTGACAGAAAACGCTTTGTGAGTATATTTCCTTACCCGCAACGCGTTGTGGGCAAAAATTTCGGGCAGTGGCCGATTTCGGCTATTGCGAATAACATATATACGATCGCCACATAAAAAATAAAAAGAAAAAAAAATACTGGATACATCCTTTCTTACAAACACGAAATGAAACCAGGCATTTTGATATATTTTTTGAAAACCTCAAAAATTATGAAGACAAGTTCTTTGGTTACATGAGAATGCGTTTAAAATCATTTGAAGAATTATTGAGTATATTAAGAACATTCATAATGTAAATTGTCAGATTACAAAATACACGACTACCCAGGTAACAGTTAACCGCAAACTAAACCGCGTAGTGCGTACACGAACCGCGCGGCCAGCCGTCGAAGCGGCCGCTGTGCTCCAAGCGACCGGAGCGGTTGGCGGGCAGCCGCAACGTAGTGCGTATGCATTTTTTTATATATACAGAATTTACGTATAGTTTACTACTTGCGGCTAGCCGCTTTGCGGGTAGCCGCCTAGTGCGTATGTAGCCTAACATGACAAAGACAGATAATATTAGAATTTTTTTAGACTGCTGTTAGAGATGAGGGCCTGTAGGCAAAAAATGCTTAGGGCATCAAGTGGTCTTAATCCGGCACTGACTATAGTATAATCACTATAATATATTATGAAATATATACAAACTCGGACAGTTTTGCCAAACCGTAGAATACTGGCTCAAATGAGCATCTAGTCGTACGAAATTGGTTAAGAGTAGTCCATAAGCAGAAAAGTTTTGGGTTGATAAATTATGGATCCTAACTGACTGTGATATCTTTTCTAGCGCTAACTTTTTGCTCCGACTGTCGCGATAGAACTACCTTAATGACTCCCGATGCACTACAATTGTGAATAGCCTGTGGTTATGTTTATTTGAGCGCTAAGAATACGAATTCATAATTGTTAATCTTATTTTGCTGAATGATTACCGCAAATCTCAAACTAGTTGCTACAAAACTTGCAAAACGCTCGAGGTAAAGGGTGGGCCAGAAAGGCGTGCGATTTTAAAAACACTCTTGCGTTTGAACCTTATGAGAGGGGGCTGCGCGGGTGGCGGGGTTGAGAAGCTCGGTTCTCGGAAATTTAGTCGCGATGGATCGATGATGTCGATATTATCGGCTGATCACTTGCGAGTCGATAGTCCAGGATTACGTTAAACTGAAGCTCTAACTTGTTCAATTGGGTCTTCCGTTCTTGTTGACCTGAGCGTCCCGCAGACTTCTGTTTGAGAACCGAACCAGTTGCTTCGAATTTTCTGACCCACGATCGAATCTCACTTTCCTTCGGACACTGATTTAGGTCATGTAATCCAAACTCACGCCGAACAATAACGCACGAATCGCCATTTTTGTAATAATGTTTAACGCAGAATGCACTTTGCGCTCCGGTGAAGTGATCCATCGCGACTAAATTTCCGAGAACCGAGCTTCTCAACCCCACCACCCGCGCAGCCCCCTCTCATAAGGTTCAAACGCAAGAGTGTTTTTAAAATCGCACGCCTTTCTGGCCCATCCTTTATTATAATATCATAGTAGTTGTTCGTTCAGTGCGTGCAACATAGCGCTTAAGTTGTTTCATTTATCAAAAGAAAATGAATTTAACAGTTTAAAAACATTGTTGGGATTATTGAACAAACAACTCTTCAAAGAAGAATATTATTTCTGTGATTATTAGATCAAATTAGTGCATTTTAATTATTAATATGTGCAGAGTCGATAGATAGATAGATATTATAAATTATAGACGCTCGACAACTGCGAAGTCGATTTATATAAAGTGATAAATACAAGTATCTGAGATTTGTTAAAGGAATGCTCCCATTGTTATCAATCTCATTTTTATTTATTTTAATTGTTATTTTATTTATTTATAAATATTTTTGTCTTTATTTTTAATACTTTAATTATATTGCATTTAAATTATATAATTCCAATTAGGACATTGTAAATTTAAAATAAATAATGTCGAAATAGTTCACTGATCAGATTCCTGTTGTATAATCTAATCACATAAAAAAACTAGAAAGATTTTAAACAAACTTTCATTGTATTTGAATTTTTATTTGTATTTTTAGTTGAAAAAGTTACCAGTATTAAAGATAGGTATTTCCCAACTTTACGAGTTAATTCGTTCCTAATGCGACCTCGTTAAGTAAAAACTGACTGCATTGTCATATTTTACTTTTAAGAAGATTTAGAAAATCTATTAAACTTCCAAATATTTCGTTTATTCTTTTTGTGACATTTACCGTGAACTTCTTTAATTGTTAAGCTAAATGACCGTTGATTTTAATTTTTATTATGAACTGGCAGAAGTCAATTGTGTTTCGAATACGACTTTATCTTTTATAACCGTGTTTGTTGGTAAGTTGTGAACTTAACTCTGAAGTCTGAATCTCCAAAACATCTGTCGGAAATACAGAAATTTTCGGATACAACTGCGTGTTTGTTAATCAAATTCTCGGACTACTCAAACTTGGTTTTATTTAGTATTAGGCTTCTAGACTTGCTAAAACCGGATTCAAACAATCTGGAGAGTTGGAATTTGACCACCAAAAATGTTGTCGTGTCTACAGAATTCCGTATTGCCGACAGACGCTTTACAGAACTTACCAACAAACATACGTAAGAACAATATACGCACGCTCTAAAAATTATTTCATATAAAAATTGAATTAATATCGCCATTGATAATTGAGTAGTCAAAAAACCAGAATATGTGTCGCCCAGTAGGACATACTTTTTAGCGACCTTTTCTAACAAGACTCGGACCAATAGACTGCCAGTCACTTTTGGGTTCTGTCACCCAATATAGACATTTTCAGCACATTGCTAATATAGTGAATACGGAGTCCATTTTTTATATAAATGGGATTTATAAAATTCAATTTTAGAATTTTTTTATGTATGTGAACTTTTAAATTGAATCTGAAAGCTTTCGTATTTTCTAAAAGTACTTATTAACTAAAAATATGATGTGTATTTTTCTATGTCTTAGAAATAGTAAGATAAATGTTTTGTATTTTTTATTTAACTTTACTGTGTGTGTGTATGTTCGATGTAATCAATATTTTATAAGAAAGATTTACAGTTTGACAATTGAAACTCGTTTGTTTCTAGGGGCGGGCTGGATTGGATTGGCTCTGGTGGCTTAAGATAATTCTTATGGTGGCTATGTGACCCCCATTCAAATATAATGCAAATTGCAAACTAGATATTTTCAGTCAAGTAAAAAAATTGAAATTATTTAATTAGAAAAAACATTTTTTTAAACCAGTGCGAAAAACTAGTATATTAAAACAAATATCGTTGACATATTGGTATTGTGTTTCCGAACAAATTTCTGTTCTGAAAAATATTTTTGAAATACAAGAATTTATGGATAAACTCATTAAATTCAGTCCGGTTCGCGCCTGTTTGTTTCTAAATGTTGTAGTCAAGTGCTATGTTTGGCACTGTTTACATAATACCAAATTCAAAGGACATCACGTTTTCCACTTTTTCAACAGTGTCAAGTTTCAAATTGCGTATCTACCTGAGACAAGACGTGAATCATTTCTAGTCATGTTCAAAAAATTGCCTCGGTCTGAGCCAAGCGCGCAATGTGGATAATTGTTTGTACCTCGCGTTGCTTCTCTTCATTTTGATCGTACAGTAGAACCTCTTTAAGTCGAATCTTGATAAGTCGAAAACCTCCAAAACTCAAAAAAATGTTTTGTTCCTTTCCCTTCAAGCCCCAAAACCTTCATTACTCGAAATCTCAACCCTCTATAGATCGAAATCCTACAATCCTAATCGGTACATATGTTCTCTTCATAACTCGAAAAAATAAAATCTGTATCTCGAACACAGCAACTCAAAATTAGTTAGAATGAATCTTAACCTCTACAAGTCGAATATTTCCTTACAAAATTCGCTTAAGTCGAAAATTCTGACTCGAATTTTTTTGGCGTCTCCCTTGAAGTTCGACTTACAAAGGTTCTACTGTATAATAATACTCCAAAGTCACGTGATAAGTGGGATCTATCTGTGATCTGTGAGTGAGACCGACAAAGATTGTGTCAATCGAAATCGCGTACATTAGGATAATGATAATTTATTTATATGGTATACAAAATCTCAATAAAACCTGACCCATTAAAAATTATATATTACGGTCATTTAGAGTCCCAAATACGGGCGAAGTCCTCCGAGTGTGTGATGAGGGGTGAAGTGCGAGGAGAAAGTAAGAAATCGCGTAATTCCAACCTTGCATAAGTGGAGGTATTGCTTTATTTGCGAAATACCATCACATAATGCCGGCATATAAATTTGCCTATATATTACATGGGTATAGGTTATGGAGTATAGGTGTATAAAAATTAAAGTATGAGCAGTAATACCAATTGTTTATTGCTTCATTAAAATATATTGACAACAGATCACAATTAACATTGATATAGATATTTTGTGTATTTGTAAATTTACAGGTATTGTGTCTGAATAATGGCAAACATTGATCAAAAAATATATTTTATAATAGTTTCTGAGTCATCTCATTGATTTTTTTTTTATAAATATGGTAAATCTATTCACGCAGATGAAGATGCACGTCTTGATTATCAACACACTCCAACGAATTAAATTTTGTTTATTATGAAATGATAATAGAGAGAGATTGTGAATTATAGACCACAGAACAGTAATTGTTCTGTGATTATAGACACTCAACATGAAATGATAATACAGCCATTATATAAATATTTGAAAAAAAAAGGATATTCGACACTTAAATAACTAATATAACTTGCGCGCTTCTCGAGATATCCTCGTAAGATATATATTAATCGAATTTCTCGAGATATTGCAAGCAACTTCACGATAGAAAAGGGAACCAATCGGGAGCTCGGAGAGCTGGAAGAAAATTGCTGCCTACATGTAAAGAAACAGCAACTTCACTCTTGTGTTCTCCTTTTTTTCTTTTAAATTATAATGTAACATTCTGTTATTTTAAACAAACATCGCTGGAGTGTGACACTCAAAACGTGCACCTTTCCCATAAGATGGCAAATTCCATTTTTGTTTTTGTATTTTTCAATGGATATATTTTAAAACAAAATACATTTTTATTATTTTATATTATTGTTGCCATACTTGGCTTTTAAATTTTTATTTTATATCATTAATATTTTTGATTAATTTATTTTTACAGGGAAATTTTGTATAAAAATAATTGTTTATAATTTTATCATCTGTTAATAAAATTTTATTTGAAATAGCTGATCTTTATCTAGAACTATTTCAGATCAGCGACCTTAATATTATCTGAATTTCAGTTCTTTATCAGTTAAATAATACTTTCTCCCAAAAAGTAAATTCTTTTTCATAACAAATGTTTTAAGTGTTAACTTTTTGCCGTGGCTGCGCTCAAATGAATATTTATTTTGCATCTTCGCTCTTTTTTGACGAGCATAGCCAGGTAGAAAGCAGCCTTTATCTTAAGAATGTTAGGGAGCTCCGTAACTGTAACCGAAACTATCGGATATCCAATATAAAAATCTATTCGTAACCGAGTCTGATATAAAAATTTCGAATAATTCCAGATAGAGGCGAAGTTTAAATGATACATATTATGTGTTAATAATGTATAATATGTTTGGGGCGTTCTTAACCAAATCGGAACATTTAAAAAAAATTCCTATTTGTATTTTACTTCAACAATCGATAAAAAATCCAATATCCGAATCCAAAACTATCCGAAATTGACGGATAATCCGAAATTATTTTATATCCGTAACCATATCTGAAACCGGTATGATATTATTCCTATATCCGTATCTAAATCCGAAATTTTATATCCATAACATCCCTACTTTATCTTTTAAATTTGGCTATACAAATTGATTTTGTAACGAGTTTCATCACAGCCCAGTTATTTTCGAATCTTGTTGGTACAGACGGACAGAAATTCTGGAAACTTGTTTTGTCTTCTATCATACAAAATACGCGAACTCCAAAGAACAAATATTAAACAACGACTCAATCGAAATTTCATATAAGTGTGCTATGATCGATCATTGAAAATTATTTTCCATAATAGGTGTGTTAGTAAATTCTGAATACAGATCTATTCGGGCACAATTGCGTATTTGTCCAATTCTCGGATTCTTTGCACTATCTGAATTTGTGTTTAGCAGTTCCAGGCTCCTAGAACTGTTAGAAGCGCCAGAACTAGGTTTGAAACGTCCGAAAAATTGACCAGCAAACCCGCAGTTGTGTTCGTAGAGTTCTGTATTGCCGATACACTTTGGAATCGATCGTTTTTGAAATATCAATGAATACTTACATTCTATAAAAATTCTTCTATTCTAGATCAGAAACAGATATAATCTAGATTTAACATTGTCATTTGTTTTCAACTAAATTAAGATTTCAATTTAGTTGAAAACATAACATAAATGTAGATTTAAAACTGAAAATCATATCAGAAATAAAGCATCAGCCAGTGATTTAATAGTGCGGGGATTGCCGTGTTGATACTGTTTTATTGTTTTTAATTGTATTAAAAAAAAAAAACAAACAAACAATAAAACGTCAATTGAAATTATTGTTTGGGAATGTAATACTTATTGCTAAAACAAAAGATTAAAAACAATCGCTTATTAAATATATAAAGGTACGAACACAAAAAGATAATTGGCTACTAATTGCGTAATGTTTTAAATAAACTATTCATTACTTTAATAAATATATAGGTATGCATTGTTTTTTTTATTCATAAAAACTGCTGTTTTAAAAAACAATGCTTTTTAAATTAAAATCGATCTATCTTATGAAATAAATTACTGCATATAATTGTAACATTTTGAGGGCAAGAAAACATTATTTTTAAAATAAAAAGTAACATTTTAAAATAAATTTTGGTTATTAGACTAGATTAATATTATAATTTTAAACCCACCACAGAATAATTTTTGGTAAAGCCATTTTTCCAACACACAAAAAAATATATAAATTAAGCTAAAAATAAATAAGGCACAAACGACGGATTATTTATAGCTTATTCAACATTTTAGCTATCAAAAGCAACTTAAAAATAATATTTTTAAATAAAATAAAACTGCAACTTATGCTACACAAATTAATACAGCTAAAAAGTAACATTTCAAGAAAAATTAAAATTTCAAAAACAACTGCATAAACAAATAAAAGATTATGTAAATATATTTTATAGCACCATTTAAAAAAAACAAACAACAGTAACGCCGAGTTGCACATCGCACTGTCAGAAAATCGCGATTGATAAAGGTCGGTAGCCTTTCGAAATTTATGACCGCGACGTGAGACGACAAGATAGGGTCCACCTCACCATTATACAATTAAAATTTATAAAGTCCAGCTTAAAACGACAGCTTTACAGCAAGCAACACAACACCGACAATATCAATACATGCATGATATATACTTACAATTGGTTTTACAATTACAGAGCGTATCTCCGTTAATTAATCTAAAATAATTTGATGTAATTATAATGCATGTTTCAGAAACATTTAAGTATCACTGTAAGCCAATAAGAAACATCTTGAAAAAAGTCATTTGCCAAGTAAATTATGTGATAGTAAAAATATCTTCTATACATTACAGCTTACATTATGTAAAAAAGCTGGTACGGATATTTTATGGGCGAATATTTTTGTTAATATTTATTGTATTTAAAAGCCTTGTTCGATATCGTATTTTAAAGGCCAATACAGTCAGCTCTGTCGTTCCATAATATTATGTTAATTCCATGAGCAGTACCGTAACTAGGGCCTGATAACAGGGGCTCCTAGCAGGAGCTCACACCCCAGAGGGTTATCAGCAATGCAATTTGTAGTCTACGAAATCAAGCAAAAAAGTTTTAAGGGCGCGATGACTAGCTATGTCTATCAGCTAAAGACAGGACGTGTGGGATGGGGCCCAAGTATTAAATGACTGTTTTCTAAGAAAACGTATCAAAAAATAAGTTTTTTAGTGGCCGTTAGGGTGGTATTTACTACAGTACTAGATTTAGGGTCGTGGAAACCCCCTGGCATTCGAATCGGATGTGGTCTTTTATCATTACAATAAGCCACCGTCCCACAATTCACAAATACATATAAACATAAACTACATCTTTATACTTTAAGTTGTATAAACAATACAGAACGTGTCAAATTATTACAAAACGATAAATAAAATACATATATACTCGAAGAAGGTCTCTGAAATCACATATCAATTGCAAAACGACAGAGTTGAATGTAAGGATAAATTTTTCAATACGCCATTATAATGAAATCAATATATTGAACAAGATTCAGTTATATTAAATGAGCTATGACAAAGGTAATAATTCATTATATACCTATAATGTTAAAAGCTAAAAGTATATGTGTGTCACGTTTAAAAAAAAAGCAACATGCGTATAAAAATATGCATTATTCTGAGTAAGAAACCTACTCATTTAAATTCGAGATGAATATGCAGAGTGCAGCAAAACACGTCGGTTTTCAAATGACTGTAACTTTTTTATTCACATCATAATAATACATACAAGGCTTGCGAAAAGCTGAGATTGTTGAGCATGCCGTTGGTTGGCGTTTTCCGCGATTCGCCTATTTCAAATACCCTAATTTGTTCACGCACATAATGTTATATCAAAATAAGGAAAGTTTTCTTTTAATATATCGATAGTTTTGACGATACTTTTAGTAGCGATATATCGATATTAAATAAGTAATTTTGCATACAATATTTTTTCCAAACAGGTTATTTTGTTTCAAAATTGAATAATAACATAACGGCCATAATCGTAAATCACGCTTTACCGGAAATCAAGCTTTATAACTTTATTTATAAGTTTATCACTTCCAAAGTCATCTAAGACAAGGTGGTAAGGCATTGGATTCTCATGCGAACTGACTAAGTTAAAGTTCTAACACTTTAATTTATTTTTTGCATTATTGTAAGATACTTTTTACTGTTGCAGTACTAGTGTTTGCTTATTTTTTTCATAATTTGTGTAAAGAATCCTTTTTTTTTTTGAAGCCAATATATCAAACGATTTAAAAATATCGATATATCCGAAAATCTGATATTTTTGTTGTAATTTCAGCATCCCTAGCAAACGGAAGTTACATAGCTATTTAAGTTGGTTGATTTCTCAATTAATCTACAATCACCGTTGATTGAATACCATGAAATTTCCCATATATTATAGCAATTAATATTATGTAAAGTAAAAACCAACTGCTGTTTTTGCCACACTTTGCATACAAAAATTTCATATTAGATTTCATACAGTTTGCAATAAGACTTAAATTTATTTGAAAATTATTAATATAACTTTTTATGATAAGTAATCGAGTAGAATTTTTGGTTTATTTCAAAAAGTGATGATTATCATATTATTTACCATATACAAAAATAATTTGTCATTTCATAAATTTTGACATGTACATTGTACATAGTAATTAAATCTTCTAAAATACGAACATTTTTTTAATTTGGCAGTTTGGATATAATTTTGTTTCTTGATTTCGTTCGCCAATACGTAGTTTTAAAAATGGACCGATACAATTTATAAATCTATCAAATCAGTAGATTATAGATACTCAAAAGTTGAAGTGGCCATGTATATTACATCAGTATTTGCACTTTTTACGTGACTACAAACTTGAGCGCACATTTAGTAAATCTTTATAGTACTAACAGACGCTCGAACTTGGTTCGAAGCGGACAGCGGATCTGGTCCGCTCCGTACCAAATCTGTTCGTCTGTACAGTAGTCTGCGTGTCCGCCCGGTTCGATGAAATGCACATCGTACTTGGTCCGGTCCGGTACAATATCCGAGCGTGTGTAGAGCAGTACGACGGACTTGATACATATAACCGTATAACGACGTCATTGTAATTCAAAACGTTGTGCACAATGCCGGATTTAGAGGTCTGGAGGCCTCGGGGCAACAAAGGAGTGGAGGCCCCCTGGCCCCAAATTATTTTCCAAATAAAATGGACAATTTTTTTCAGTCGATTTTTCCAATAAATAATTTATTGTGAAACCAAGTATAGATTCTTTTATTATTATTTAACAAACATATAAATATAATCAGAAACAAGAATTATCTAAAAATTAAATTTTAGCATTAACGAACAGAACTTTCCGAGCTGAAATCCAGTTCCCGAAGTAAATCACTTTCAATGCTCAGGAAATTTGAATTTTTTTTCCAAAGTCTATTGTGGGGGTCCCTCTTTTGTGGTGGCCCCGGGGCTGTAGCCCCGGTTGCCCTCCCCTAAATACGGCCCTGGTTGTGCAACATGACAGAAATTTTGACAGAACGCGAAGTTGTTGGTGAAGTATGGGTATTATAAAAAGATTTCCCATGTTTGTGGGATCTATCAGATAAGTTATATTGTAACAGAGAAGCGCGTAACAACGCTCTAGAAATTCTTCGGGAGTGTTATTCAAAATATAATCTTCGCTATCAAGCGATTTTATTAACTTCATATGACTAAATTCATCGCGATCTTTCAAATAGAATTTTGCCCACTCCTTTCTTTTCTTCCTTGTTGTTTGTGGCGGCATTAACGTTGCCGCTAGAACAATCGCAATTTTCGCGCGCTTAATCATAGGCATGATTACGTAACTGTGTACACAAGGAGACTGACAGATCCGGTCGTCTGTTGCAAGCAGCGGACTTGATCCGCCGTACCATGTCCGTTGTCGGACCGGACCAAGTTCGAGCGTCTGTTAGTACTATTAGACTGGACGGCACATTTACTATTCAGCGTACACCAACAACAATAACAATACAAAAAAAAAACAGCCAATTGGGCGACAGGACCATTCCAACTTAAAAAAATATTGACATTTGCTATATAATAAATAAAATAAAATGTCCGTTAACGCGTGAGGTGACGCGAGTAACGGCTAGTAATAAATATTATATTTGATATTTGTTTACATGGTTACATAATATGGTACTTCACATGTAAAAATTAGCCAAAGCATGCTTGTCGCTACGTAACTAATTTCTTTTTGACAGCTCTTCAGAACAAATAACAAGAACAGCTGATTTTTTTATTTTTAAAATATGTATTTCCGAAACTATAATATTCAAAGCAATGGCACGTCAATCCGGTGTCGGACAGGCAACCGGATGGCGAGTGGTAATCTGGGCCTTTGAGTGGTACAGAACCCCCTGGTAGCGGCCAAAGTGACCCCAAATGGACAGGGGCGGCGATATGGGGGTGGGGCAAAATCGAAAAATGTTTGAAAAGGCAACCGGATAAAAACGCGGTTGCATTGAAGGAAATACACTAATTATATAATAAAATTTTTTTGCCAGCCGAAACACGCGGGCCGTTTTTGCACTAGCGAATAAATAAAAAAAAAAAAAAACTGAAAAGGCAACCGCTTCAAAATTAGTGAGCATACTTATTGACACCACCAAACGTTGAGAAAAAATTGCCATCCAATCCTGATGGGCAGTTTTGGAGAAACAACCCCTCAAAATCGCCGAAAAACCCTTTTTTTCGTTTTTTTCAACAATAAGTAAAAAAAACACACTAAAATTTGTTCAAATCGGATGGCATTCGAAATTTATACTGACCTAAGTACAAATAATAGTGTGTATCAATGCCATCCGATTTCGATTAAATTTA
Source organism: Xanthostigma xanthostigma (assembly GCA_963575645.1). Lineage (NCBI taxonomy): Eukaryota > Metazoa > Arthropoda > Insecta > Raphidioptera > Raphidiidae > Xanthostigma > Xanthostigma xanthostigma. The sequence continues at coordinate 28,990,318 of OY754467.1, read as the reverse complement.
CTCCTATTTACCCACCCCCCAAAACTCAATAACAATAACAATAATGCCATACGCTGCATAAAATTGTTATTTTCATGAGTTTTGGGGGGTGGCTAAATAGGGGTAAAAATCGAAATCGGATGGCATTGATACACACTATTATTTGTACTTAGGTCAGTTTGCACATACGCTGCATTCTGACGCGCATATACCATTCACAGACATGAGCATGAACTAAATATTTGATTTTACATTGTGCAACCCAGTGTCTCAGCATCAAAGTATAATAATAAAAGAGACAGACGTATATATGTCTGCATTGTGGTGTTTATAGTCTTTCTCCCGATCTTTCCTAGCAATATAGAGGGTATAAAATATATGGGGAAAATGCGCAATAAAATATTAGGCATGTGTCTGCGTTTTCAATGCATGCCCGCTCAAATTTATACTTTTGTACTTGTTTCAATTATTTCAAGTCTATGCAAATTAGATGCTATACTGTTAAACATTAATAATTTATAGTTAAAATTATATACAAGTGTTAATTATTTTGTGAAATTTGTAACGTGAATTGTGATTATAAGATATGTTTATACTTAGAATATGATTTCAGCCTTTTTAAAGTAGTGTATTTCTTAATCTGTAAGTAAAAGTGTCAGTTACGTACAATCTCTTCTGTTATAACGCGCGAATTTGTTCACAATATGCGATCGATAAATAGGGGAATAAAATCACGATGTTAAACTATGTTTTGCGCTACCGGTGAGAAAAACGCTATTCAGTTGAACGTAATTATCCTCAGTTTTTTGTGTTCCGTTCCTAACCCTATTTTTACTATAAGTTATTTTATTGCATAACGCGGCGTTTTTAGGAACATAATATTATATCACGTTATAATAGGTTGATTCCAAGCAGCCAGCAAACGGTTTTGAAACCGTCACCCGCATGCGCACTAGCTAAAACGTGTTCTAAAAGAGGCTATTCAAGTATTACGTAAGCACCAAAGGGGGAGGGGGTTTTTGCTTAGCTTAGCAATATTTATAACAATAAAGAAACTTGAGCAGATTTTAAAAAATATATACCAATGTTTGCATAAGCATAGGGAGGAGGGGTAAGAGCTTTGCTTAATTTTGCTGAAAAGGGAGAGGGGGGAAACATTACTAAAATTCTGCTTGCGTAATACTTGAATGGACCTAAATCGCCACTAATAGCTTCGTTTTTCCTATTGCTCATGCGGATGACGGTTGCTGACTGCTTGGAACGAACTTAATAAATATCGATATTAAGCAAATCGAAATTCATGTAAATTAAAATTCGATCTTATGACATCTGATGGCAGAAAATTGAATTATAGTAAAATGTGGTTGACATACCTCCATGTCAACCTTGAGATGACCTTGAAAACAAACATGACTGCTGCTGAATTCAGTTTTAGACCATAGATAAAGAAATAGGCAGCTAGTTACATATACATATATAATTTAATTAATACATATTCTGTCAAAACACGAATCACAGAACACGTCACGGGTTCCGAGTGAAGTCAACGTTGCTGGTCCATATCAAATAGTATATGGTTATATCAGCTCTGTTCCAAGCTCTCTGCGAACAGTAACAGAACCGTCACCGTCTTGCGCAGTAGCTAAAACGAAACTGTTTGTACCCGTTTTTGAGCTACTGCGCAAGACTGTGACGGTTCTGTTACCATTCTCAGACAGATTGGAACAGAGCTATTATCAAAGTCCAGAGAAGATTGGAAACTCCGTTGACGTGCTTAGTGAACAAGGTCCTCTCGCATAGAACATTACCTATGCTATAGTTCGATTTAATTGCGGATTGATATTCCTAAATTTTTTTATGGATATTTAAAAACAAAGTCAAAATACGTACATGCTTGACAAGAAAAAAATCGGGTCGCAGTATGAAACCCTGCCGACAATACAGTATATTTGCTTACACTGGCAGTGCGGCTGTATTATGTGAACTTAACCCTTTTGTTTTTGGACAAAATAAAAATTTTAATCCCTTAATACATTCCATAAAACATATTTTTTTTCTTAATTTCCATATTACTATCAATTTACCAAATTAAATTCACCCTTCACTAACGTTTACATAAAATTTTTAAGTCCGGTCCTGTCGGGCCGATTTTAATACAATTTTGGCAGCAGATTTTAATCTTTACTAGAGGGTTAAGTTTCAATTTTGAAACGATTCGGAGAAATTTTTCGGTATTTTTGGGTCCAAAAATAGTTTTCAACCCCTAAAAGCCACCCTTAAAGTGGCCCGATTGGACTCATTTTACATAGGCTTCGTGTGGTAATGGATTCCAGCATGTGGATCAAATTTCGTTAAAATCAATTAACTCCTTAAAAGTGATTGCCCGCACACATAAATCCCACCAACGCCAATAGTGTAAGTGCCTAAAGACACTAATAAAATACGAAAATACAGAACAGATCATGCTAAATATAGATACTTTGTTGGTGTTATTAAACAATGTTTTTCTCATGAGTGGTGAAAATTATTAAAATCACATGTAAATATTTGAAAATTATTACTAACACAGAACGTTCAAAGTTTACACCACTTAACAGTTTGTTTATGTTGAAAATAACGCATATGATAAATCCATTCAATAACAAAAGAAAACTGATGTTCCTTATCGATGGTATCACTGTGACACTACCGAATTATAAGTAAAATGTGATCGATTATATGTTTTACAATGTAACTAAAAATACACTGCCATACAAAATCAAAAAAATGCATACACTTAGTCTTAGTGCATACAGCTATTTCGATTTGATGGAAGCAAATTTATACGCATTGTTAGCGGCAAAACGAAAGTACTAAATAATCGTTTTACAGCTCTGTTATCTGAAAGTGAGTTGTATTAATATGATATATTAATCAGAAAGTGCTGTTTATATGATTTATAATTATTTTGGCGTACACAATTAACCACATTCAATGTTTTTTTGATAGATTGTAGATTATAGACGCTTAATAGACAACAGCTGAGGTCATCAGTCATTTTTTTACACTAACTAAACAGACAATAGTTGAAAGTCACTATATATTTTTAGCGCTCAGTTATTTGCGCCAGGTCATTTGCTTATAGAGATTATCAACATTAAATAACTACATAAGATATTCTCAACATGTTGTTCACTTCTAGTGTTTCTGTATTGTTCAAAAAAATATTCCACTGACTTTAAAATAATTAGTTTTGACCAATCAAGAGATTCCTTAACATTTTAAAATCACACCAAACACCTAGTTATACATATAGGTTTCCAAATAATTATCAGTTATTGTGGAACAAAACCGAAATTCATACGCAATTGTTCTAAAAATACAAATGTAAGAATAGTATGAGGTCCTAATCTCACAAAGGCTGGAATGTAGCCTTTAAAGAAGCCAATCGGTCCAAGTTTAGCGGTATATAAAATTAACTGCCACATGCTACCAAACTCACCGGGCTTTGCGTTCATTGCTCTGGTCTTGAGAACATCCAACGGTTGGGTCAATGTTGTTGCGATAGCGCCCTGAAAAAACGTTTTTAAAATAGCACAAAGATTGAAGAGTATTCTTATCAAATGTATGAGTTTTATTTACTAATGCTGGGTTGCAGAAAGGATTGTCAAAAAATCGGATTTAACAATGACCTTAGATTGTGACTATATATAGGTACATATTTCTCCAACTTGAAATCGATCCTGCTTGAAAAATAATCGATCGATTGAAACGATATTTTTCGTAATCTGTGTATAAGTATAATATATTATATTTAACATGTTTATAATATCCATTTCGATAAACATTTTCCTACGCACTTTGATCAAAATTTAGCTTGAAAAGCGATCTTTTTGTATGAAAATCAATCATCTGTTTTTGTGTAGTACCAATTTAATGTTCTGGATAACAAAGAGTTTCACAACATTAGACTACTCCTGATATATGAAAACTGCAATTATATCATCACATCTTAAGGTCATTGTCAATTCAAATGTTTTGACAATCCTTTCTGAAACCTAGCATACCTGTTTCAAAATGAATAGTTTTTATGACGTCACATATTCAAAGACTAAAAATGCAGAAGTAAAAACTGAAATGTGTTCAGTACATTCATCTATTTAATAGTACATTGGGATTTTTCGTTTCAGGTTGTTTTCCAATAATTTTCAGATTTACATGTTGGTATCAAAATGCAAAATAAATAGTAAAATCAACTTGTTTTAAATAGGATTAGTGACCATGAATTAATAAACTTACAGCAGTCAAACTAGCTAGAAAATGTGTGACTAAATTATCTTCAAAAACAGCTGTTGATAAAAGGAATATTTTTACTTGATCGTAAAACGAAAGTTGGCCTACAGTCATCAAAACAGCTCTACTTGTCGCTGTAGAGGCACCCGAAAACAGTCTTGTTACGCCTTCTTCTTTAAAAACTCTCCACAATCCATCAAAAACGTGTTTGTAACTGTAAATATATTAAGCGATTTAATTTTTTGCCTTACTAGGGACAGGGACCTAGAGGTGTGTGAATATTTTATGTTCCTTATCGTTTTTATTTATAATACTAAGATAAAACTTACTTTCTTCTTTGTTCTATTGGTAACTTAATATCATTTTGCATTCTAACGTTAACCATATCAGCAGGTGTCCCGACTAAGCCACCTGCAGCTCCGGCTAGTGCAGCCATCGCGACACGTGTAGCAAAACTTATATCCGATGCAGACGTACTTTTCGTTGAAGTGACACTTTGTTTCATGGCTTCGTAAATTCCAAATCTACATTCAAAATTATTAATTCATTAAATAACAATGTTTCCATTATACATGCGAAATAAATACAGTATCCTTGCGTTGTCAATGCTTGATAACTGAAAACTTCTAACGCATCGTCTTTAAAGCCTTAATATTTTTGATTGGTACAAATCCCCACTCTAATTACAGTTTGCAACGATCCATTTTTCCATCTTTAACTTGACACGATTCTAATGCGCACTACATTGTATTTTGAATGTGCAATAAGAATGGATCAGACGATTATCTCTGTTATCGAACGTCTATAATTTACAATATCACAATAAGAATGGGGTGTAAGTCAGCGTTTATGTCCCCTGTACGGCCTTCTAGTCGCGCTCTTAAAGAGGTCTACTGTATATAAAAATATAATGAAAGCAAAACATACCGTGTGGTTGAATACGTAAGTTGTCGACATAAAGATGCTGATAAGCCGCTGTATAAAGCAGTAAAACCCTGTTTTTTTATTATATTAAGTGTGAGAGATACCGTGGAGAGTTTGCCTTCTTGTTGAGTTTGAAGATGAACTTTGAGTAAATCGAGAGGGTGTGTAACGCATGCTGCACCTGCAGATCCAAGGCCTCCGAAATACCAGCGTGACAAACGTTGCTGTTTATCTGACGACATTGTATCTGTTTTTTTAATTGTCATAAATTAGAATAAAATTAAATTATTAGAGTTTAAATAAGAAATTATAAAAAACATACTTGGCATACATTACGTAGAAACTATATCCATTTGTTAAAAAATGTTAATTTATTTGTGCTAAACAAAATTCATTTTTGATCAATCATATCATTGTTGTATAATTAGCGCCTTTTTCATCCTTAACGCGCTAATTTATACAGTAGAACCAACTTAAAATGTTATTTAACAAAAGTGAGGTTATTACTTCAAATGAAGTGTACTTCGTAAATGTGTGTTCATTTATATTCGTTTAAAACTTTTTTTCCTTATATTCTGCGTTTTCGAACGCAATTTTTTATTAGGTAAGCATAATTTTATATAACATTTTACAATACTTACTGGACGCCTTGAAATCTGCTTTTGATTTATAAATTAACCAAATAAATTTCACCACGTCTTTTTCCAATAAATCAATTCAATTAATTAATGTCTGTCAAATGTAACTAAAACGGTATTCTGAACATTTTTAATTGTCATTATAAAGTCCTATGACTTTTTGTAACCCTGACCCCATAACGTGATTTTACACTCGTTCGATCATTATTTGTTTTATACATTCGCATTTTTATTCGCTCCTACCGTAGACGAGATTATCATATCTGTGATAATAATTATACCGCAAGTCTATCACGCGTGCTTAACTACATTTGACTTTATTTTATCAATGACAATACAAGAACTTTTAAAAATGCTGATATGCTGTAAACTGACACTATCCAGAAATTGCACGAATAATTAGGTTTATTTTATCGGGACCATTTAAAACACTTTTGAAAGCATTATATTATGGATTATAGAATAATATACTAATAATTTAGTTTGAAAATAAGGCCAAAAAAACTTAAAATTTAAATGACAAAATCCTATATGCCTAAAAAAGCGAAAATTAATAATTCATAACTGGCAATTGTTTATATACTACCTATTTTAATAAATAAGTATGCAAGGTTATCTACCCAATTTAAAACGGAAGTAATGACTTAGCTAAAACCGCAGTTAAGTTGCATAATCCATATTTTTCTGGTTTAATATTATAAATATTTTTTAGGAAAAATACCTAAATAAATTAATTCTTGTTTTAATCAGTTTTATTCTCTTTTGTATCACGTCTTCAAAATTTTAAAATTGTTCACACAACGTTAAATTTTAAGCTTTAAATATTAACTGTTTTCTACTTTCATGTCTTGCACACTGAATGTATTTCATGATAGGTATCAGGTGATCAAGAGATAAATATATAATTATACAGTGCACAAAAATGCAGCACTAATTAAAAGAAAACATTAAGATGTTATTTTTGTCTAGATTGTTGTATTAAAAATCTTCTAACGTTTTATGAAAAAAGCAAATACCTAAAGACTAACATCGATTTTACCTGTAAATTCCCTGTTGTTTTAATTCAAAACTTATCTTAATCCTGAGCGTAGGCGGGTAAAAAGTATACTATAGCTTAAAGATTATATTAAAAAAAAAATCAAAATTGACAGATTTGTGGGCGTGACAGTTAAATGTAGACAGCCGACCACAGGTTGAATATTATTTACGTCGTCATGTCGATAGCAGGGCATACGCATCTTTCTGCTTAGCACTTTATGATAAATAAGTACATTAAATTTGGCACAGAGGTATCTCTTTATATTGAAGATATAGACATCGGGGCACGTGAGATCTAGCCTCTGAAGACAATGGGATGGTAAAGCTACCCCCATAGATGTGTTTCTGCAAAAATCTCAAGAATTATTAGATATAAATAAAGTTTCAAACAAAAATGATTTCATTGTTGATCGTCACTTGATCTTTAAAAAAATGTTTCTTACACATTTTCGAATATGTAACAAGGTATAGCAAAAAAAGAGGACCAAAAAGTCGAATTATTTTGTATGGAACTCTACCCCTATATTTCATTGCACAATTATTGTATGGCGGTTCACATAGATACATGCCTGTAAAATTTCATCTGAATCAATGGAAAGGTGGCTGAGTTATAAGGCTGTGACAAACGGACAGACAGACGAGCGGACATGAGGAAATTATAAGGACTCCGTTTTTTTGATATTTTGTTACAGAACCCTTAAATTTGAGAAATTATAGGCAGTCAAAGTTATCCCTATATTATTAAACGAGCTAATCTTGTATTTACCTATCTACCTATGTACCTACCTATGTCCCTAAATATTTTCTCGAAAACGGCCCTAACGATTTGGATGACTGAAAAGGGATTTTGGAGGGCAAAAAATCGTTTTAGCTAGGTCTCATCTCTCGAAAAAATCGTTTTCTTACAAATTTTATCATTATAAAAATTAATTTTTTGACGTAATAAAATACTTAAATTTTGTAAGTATGTTTTGGAATTTTATACAAACAATGAGCATATCAGTATTTTATTTAACTTTCCGAGCAAAGCTCGGTCACCCAGGTACTAATTATTGTGGAGTTTTTAATGTTTTTTTTGAGACGTTTTAATTAAATAAGCATTTCAGTGTAAAGTTGCTAATTACTTAGCGATTATTTGACATTTATAATCGACATCTGACAGCTTTTAGAATAGAACTTTTTGAAGTAAAACTTCTTTAGGCACGCTTGACTTGGGGGTAAGCTGGTAAATGCCTGACGAAAGCGTTTACGGAAGTGCGTCATCGGACGAGGCGAACGGTGCGTGATCGTTCGAGGCGAACGATGCGTTGAGATTGAGATATAAGTTAGTGAAGACACAGAACAATAATCTGTGGTGAAGATAGTAAAAGAGAGAGTTACGTTTCGTACACAGAACAATAATAGTTTCGTATATTGGAAGTTGAGAGGGAGATATAAATTAGTGAAGATAGAAAGAGAGAGAGTTACGTTTTGTATATTACTAAAGGGGCAAGAGAGAGAGGTGCGCTTTGATTTATTATCATTCGGAAAATAATAGATTCTATTTTGACGTTTGAAATTAATAAACAAAAACAAACGACAATCTTAAAATGCACAGTTTTTGAGCTGTCACTTTGCACTTTAATTGCATAATTTGGCCTTAATGTGGATTTTGAATTGAAATTTGTTTTCAACATTATATACATTGTAAGCTATAAAATCTTCTAATATACGCCCGACACTGGATAGATTTAATTGAGATCTATTGAAAATATTAATTGCCGGCTATCTGCGTTGTGAGTGCGACAAAGACGGAGCATTAACCGAAATTCTTTTGTTTTTCGTGCATTTTGTAACGGGAAATAATGTAGGTTAGTTAATAAATCCTTTTAAATGTATTATGAATTATGCTAATAAATATATATACGTATTTTGCCTATTAATTAATCAAAAATTAATTTTAAACATTTCGTCGTTGTAGATATGTGCTACAGAGTGAGGTTATATTGTGTCATTAAATCAGGATGTCTAATCAAAATATGGTGGTAGATTATTATCGAATATTATTGTATCATTATTATATATTATTATATACGGCAGGAAGAAGTTTTACTTCAGTCGTGTGGTCGAAAGCACACTCGCTTTTTTTAGATGCTCAACTTTTTAATTTTTTATTCAGAACTCAAAATCACAATATCTGCAAAAACTGACAAACTGGTATATTGGCGTTTCAATCATTGTATCCAAGAACAAGGGCATCAAATTGAACACCTTCTGTGGAGCTAAATACCTTATATTTTTTAAATGTTGTACTTAATAAAAGCCTTCATAATTTATTAAAATTATTTAATTAAAAAATAAAAAAAAAACTTAACAACTTGTAACTTGAAAACAAAAAGCGATCGGACATTAGTGTATAGGATTTTTTTAACTATTTTTTGGTCCTCTATCGCGTGGTGCTATGCAATGTATAGTTTGTTCTATGTCATTCTGTATATATAGATGTTACTAGCTTGCTCACTCGGTTTTTCATAAATAGCTGCCCACTCTGAGGCCTGCGTTAAGAAGCATAACTTCAAAAATGTAGGACAACCCCATTTGTTCAGGAGCTTTAAACACACAGACACAACGAGGCATTCAGATAAGAACAATTTTATTTACAAATAAATATATAATTGTTTTTAGAAATGGCGTCGAATGTAATCGCTGCTTTGGGAATCGATAAAGAAGATATGAACGGTCGACTTATTACAATAACTGAAGAAGAAAATGCAAATGCAAATTTCATACTAAGTTGTATTTTGTCCGAAAGACTAAGTAAGAACAATGCGATTGTTCTTGTCGCTCTGCATAATACGTTTGGACACTACCACAATGTTGGTATGAAATTGGGATATAATTTAAAATCAGTGCAAGACAAAAATTCTTTTATTTTAATAGAACCAATGAAATCGATTGCCAGCACATATATTGCGCAACCGAAATCAGACTGTGCCAGTGGTGATACAACCGAAAACATTTATTTTTTTGAAAGTGACAAGGAAACAATATTACGTGGATTGTATAACGAAATAAAAAATAGTGCCGAAAGACTTTTAAAGAAACAAAACAGTGTTTGTATCATTATTGATGATTTGAGTCATCTTTTAGATTTAAGTATTCCTGTAAGAGATATTATTGTTTTTATACAATATTGTAAAAATTTATTGTTGAAGTACACATCAATATCTTTAGTTATTAATGTTCATGTCGGTAATGAAGATGACCAAATTGTTGCCAACACGCTAGCCCATTTATCAGATTTACGAATTCAAGTGTCAGGTTTAAAAACTGGCTATAGTTCTGAGGTGACTGGAATATTTAATGTGGAATGTACCAATAATGAAACTGTAAGTTGTTGGGTTAGACAAAACGAATACCATTTTAAATTACATGATCGAATCATAAAACTTTTTGCTCCAGGAACAGTAACTATAAGTTCATAAAAAAATTACAACATTCAGTTCTTTTTTTGTGTACACGGTATATCACCGTATTGAGAACATATTAGGGAAAACACTCAGACACTAGTGAAAAAGAGATTGATTGCTTTGCGTCTTTTCACGGCATTCTATCTTTGTCACGCTGGTCATTATTTTTTTTTTTTTTTTGTAAAGAAAAAATAAAACAAAAAACTTGTTACGAAAATTGTGTTTGATAAACTAAATTTGGAGAAGAAAAAAAGCATAACAAATAAATACAATAATCATAATTCGTAAATACTAAATGTAACGCCATAAATTTGTGTATTTTCAAAAGGCCAGATGGCATGCATGTCGTGTCCAGAATTCCACAGCGCACATGTATATCTTGCAGCCGATTCTCTCCAATTATGACTGCAGTTCGTGTTTCTTGTTGCGCTCATTAATTTTCTATATTCTCAATCGAGAGTATAATAAGTTCAAATAGTTCCTGACAGAGTTAATTTGTACATGCACTCGCTTATAAAGCATTTATTTATTGCAAATGTTTTTTTTTTTTTTTTTAAACTCGAAAGCCAGAACGATCTGTATTGAAAGACTAGTTTTAAAATGTGTAAACATAATTTATAAATAAATATTAGATATCCTGCCATCGTGATGAAAATAATAATAAGAAATGTCGCAGATTTGTGGACAAACAATATAAGATACATAAAATAAATCTGTCTTATATTTTTTCTCCACATACCTGCGAATTTTTCTTATTATAATTTATAAAAAAATCATATATTTAATATATAAATTAAAAATTAGAGATAATAATAAAGGTGAAGCTTTATCTGCATTAAAATCAGTAGTTATTTAATCTCATTAATGTGAAAAATAAATTATATCGGGATAAGTTTTCCTGTGGTAACTAAAAAGTACAGATCGTTAGCTGATTCAACTTCGCAGAACTCCGATCCGATGTGAAATAATTAACAAGAGCCTATTGGACAAAATGTGGTTATCATGAACATATCGTTGCATTTTCCCATATTATCGTATGACCAAAGGATAGTATAATATTTCGTCATTCTATAATTAAACTTTTCTTTGCGCATGGCATTTGTTTTTTATGCAGATAAAGCCTCGTCTCGACTTTTTCAATTGTTGATTATAGATGCTGGACTGTGTACAACGGAGGTCATTTGCGTGACTTCTAGTTTACTGTTACATTAATAATAGTGTTTTTTTTTTGTTTTTTTGCTAATTATAGTTAGGTAGATAAACGTTATAGCTCCCTGATTTCAATCCTTTATTCTATTTCTGTACATCCCAGTATTTTAGAAATTAAATATTGATACGTGAATCCATTTTGAAGCCATGGATCGATTAAAAAAAATAGCCTTGCGCTTTCGATAAGGCATGGTTCTGACTTCTGACACAAGAAGAGTATTCAGTTTTCACAATCAGTAGATGAGATTAAGGGACGCACCTAGGTGTGACCGCATAAAAAATTGATTTTTGGGATTTTTTTTTAAAGAAAAGTATTTGTGCATTAATATTAATGAGACTACATGGTAAATTTTTTCAACAAAAATGTTTGATTTTCAGCGAGTTATTAGCTATCTCCAAAGTCTCAAAAAAAAATGCCTCCACTGCTGCAGTGATTGCGGCCTTCATAGTGTCAGAAATAATAAAAAAAGTTTATTAAACTAGAAGGTACCTATTGCCTATAGGCTGTGCACGAAGCCTATTAGCGCCGCTAGTGGGTAATAGAGAATTATTGAACACACTTTTTTTTGGAAATCGCGACATGTTTCTACGGTGATAAGTCAAAAACTTTAGTTGGCCATGATGTGTCAAAAAAAAATGTAATAAGGAAAACTGATGTTAATTTGTTTACACTGACAGCGGAACGTCAAATCAGGGCGCCAATGGTCTTTATTTTACTTAAATCGCCATCAGCGCAACAGCCCGGAACACAACAAGCATTTCCAGATCGCTTAGTTTTCCTATGTTTTCTTTGTAATTAAAAAACTTAATAAAATTATAACTACTTTCACTTTTAATAAACATTGCTCACTGACATACGGAAAATTGGAATTCGTAGTTTCCCCTAGTGCTCACCACAAACGCTCGCATCGAAAAATTTGTAACTCCGCCTCCGTGCACATAGCCCATACAATGATCCAGGATTGTGAAAAAAAAAATCAAATTTAACAAAATGACAGTCTTGAAGAAAAGTTTAAAATTTCGCTCAAACATCTGATGATTTTTGGCATGCCAAAATAACATTTTTCATTCAATCGAAAAACGAGGGTCATTGTATAGAGAAACATACAAAATATGCAGGAAAAAATCAAATTGATCGGATGATTTGTAATCGAGCTATAACCTCAGCAAATTTCAAAAAAATGTAGTTTTGAGAAAAACCCGTTTAAAGATAACAATAAGATAGCAAACTTAGCTTTCTATCTGATGAGCGGCTACTCTTTAAAAGGCTGTAGTTCAAAAACTATTTGAGATACGCACTTGCAATTTTAGTATGTTATTTTTAAAGGCATAGACCAGAGGTACAGACTATCGAAATATGCCAACAAAAAAAATCGATATTTTCAAAGTTTCACACTAAAAAACACTGGAAAGCTATGGTCATCAGCAGGGGTGCCACAACTGCGAATCTATAGGGGGTCCAACAAAAATTTAGATAACTCAATTCTTCCGTCTTCGATATCATTACGTAAAAAATATCAATAGACCATTATAAAATTTACTTTTCAATGTAAGGCGATGGAAGATTTAAAAAATATAACTTTTTTTGTTAAATACTACAGCAAATTTTGTTCTTTGTTTATTAATTAACATTGCAAAACTCTTTACATAACAAAATTCTGTCTAAACTCTAAGGCCCATTTCACACATACACGGTGACCGTCCAAACCGCACGAAAAGCAAAAGAAGAAACAGAATTATGTGGATTCATCCTATAAATATGGGAAGGCAAAAGTTTGGAGCATTTTATACACTTTTTAGACAGCTTAGAGAAGACGCAAACAAGCTTTACAACTATTCCAGGATGTGTGTATCCAGTTAGCTACTAGTATAGCCACTCACAAAATAATACTATTACCAATGTAATAAAAAATATTGTCTGAAGACACAAGTAATTCAAGAATTACAAGGCGCGAAATTCTGTAAAATATACCCCGGCGTTATGTTTGAAAATTGTTGTATATTTTTAACGACACTTTGAGCTTAATAATATAATTTAATTAACTTAATCTACGAAAAAAATTACAGTTGAAAATATTGAAACACAGAAAGGAAAAAATCATTTTAATAATTTATTAATAAGTCACAACCAACTTTTTTATAATTATTACCCTAAATTATTAAAATAATTATATTTCCATTTTGGTACATTTCAATAAAAACTTTCTTTTTATTATTATTTTATTTTTCTTGTAATAACATATATCTCTGATGCGCATGCGCCGATTTTTCCCGAAATAAAATACAAAAATTTCTTGTAAAACAGATAGAATAATAAGCCGCTATGAAAAGTATACCATTGTTATATAAAAAACGTTATAGCACATAATATCTCTTGCGTATGCGCCGATTTTCCCCAAAAATAAATTACAAAACTTTCTTGTAAAACAGATAGAATAATCAACCGTTATGAAATGTAAAGCATTATTATATAAGAAACAACGTCATAGCCCATATCTCTTTTGCGCATGCGCCGATTTTCTCCAAAAAATTTACAAAACTTTCATGTAAAAATAGATAAAATAATAAGTCTTTTTAAAAACTATATTATTATTATATAAAACAACATTATAAAAGATATACTCTTTTACGCATGCGCCGATGTTCCCAAAAAACAATAGGCCACTTCATATTTGCATATCAAACATCCTCCCAAAATTTGGTTTCAATCCGCTCATCCGTGGTGTCGGAATGGTAAGAAATGTCAAAAATGACGTTTGCATCTGTCAAAGTATTATGTTCTAATAATTAGTTATTCAAATTGTTAACTCAGAAGGCGTTGCATTTCACAAATATTTGAAATGCCATCCGTTTTTGAACAAATGCAATCGTTTTATTTTAAGACAGAACAAACGTAATCTTTATATTACCATATTAAACCGTGCAACAGAGAGAGATAACCGAAAGATGTTTGCCATCGATATCAAATTGAATTTATTTCTAAATAAATTTGTATAAAAAACCTGTTTTGGTAAATTCTGTTGTACGAAATTTATGTAAAATTTTCTCCTCTTTCGTTTAAGACAGGTTTCGAACCGATCTGATTTAAATTGAGTGAGTTATAAGCAAAAAACTTCGTTTTTTCTTTATTGCTCCCCTCTGGGGTCAAAATTCAAAAATCGGGCGACGTTAGGATTTAAGTTACCCGGAGACGAATCGAACAAAAAAAAGTTTTTTAAAATGGGTTAAGGCGTTTGGGCTGTACGCTGGATACAAAAAGCGTGACTCACAGATTCACAGACAAAGCGAGTACATATAAGGCGCTTTAGCTTACGCTAATCGCGCCTAAAAAGGCAAGAAAAGTAAATAAACCTGTCGTAAATACGGCAAGTGTGAAAGCTTCCACAGTACTCGACTGAACAGTTCGCGCCGTTCAAACGGTAACAGTAGCCGTGAAATCCAGTGGGAAGCAATGGTGACATCACGGTAAATTTTGTCACATACACGGTTCTGGTGCGTGTGAAAGCACTCATAATACTTTGCGTCCCTTCGCCGTTTGGACGGCCACCGTGTATGTGTGAAACGGGTCTAAAGCATCCAGAATGTTCTTTATGGATATGGCATACTGCAAGTCCGTTCAATCTTTCGTGACCCATCTTGCTACGTAACAAGATGGCACGGCAGGTTGTTTGAGCATGTGAGTGCGAGTCGGCGTCTTATTCTCATATGAGTTAGGAAAATTATAATTTTATGAGGGGGGGTCCACTTAATGTATGTGGGTGGGGGGTCAAACCTCCTGGTCGCGCCCCTGGTCATCAGTGTCTATTTCAGCAATCGATATTAATAACAATTCGAAATTTACTAATAATGTAAGAGTGTGTAAACTAGGAGATGCATCCCTGAGAACAGAGGAGGTGCAGAATTGAAACGTTGAAATTTCTTCTTTATTGGTCTAAGTATGCCGAGAGTAAAATTACTTTAAACGATAAAATGCGAGAATATTGGACAGCTTTTAAAGGGAAGTTCGCGTATTGGACTACTTTGAAAGAGGAACTCTAATATTGAACTAAATGAAATGATTATTGAAAGGTATTAATAATTAGTGTCATTAATACCTACTACAAAATTGTTGGTATTAAGTGTTTTGGAAGCAAATATTCGCTAAGGAACAATAAACCAGTGCAGCCTCGAAGTCATTGGAGTAGGGGAAGATGAGATTTGAAGTAAATATTTGCCAATAACTATTGGACCAGCCTTGGCATGTGTCTGGTCCTAGCTTACGTGTTCTGAAAGCGAATATTCCGCCAAGGAATATTGGGTCAGTGTTGAGTCAGACTATCCTGCCGGTGCTTCATTGGAGTAGGGAGAGACAAACATTGGAAGCAAATGTTGGCCAAATGTGTGGCCCTGGCTTGCGAACCGATTTTAAAACTGAAATAGTATTAAATTAAAAATACAAAGCCTAAAAACTACAATTATAAACTACAGGTATTTAAAAATAATAAATCGACAATTTGTTTTTCAAAACCATTTTACTTTTCCGGTAAATTGTTTACAAAAAAGAAATTTAAAAATAAATTTGAGTACGTTAGACCAAATTTTATATTTTTGACATTCTCTATAAGGAAAAAAACACAAAACGTATTATGTACATACTACACATTGAGCGTTTTATTATTTTGTTTTGAATAAGTGCATTTGTTTATACAAAAAGCACATGCAGGTAATATAACGTGCCCTGGGTTAAACCTTTATGATTTTATACTGAAGACCAAACCACATTTATCAATAAAATCTGTGATAAAATGAAAATTATAATTTTTGATTGATTAAACTATTCAAAAATACACATTAAAAAACAAAATAGGAAATGATTCGTGTAACATGATAATTTTGACAAGAGTGACAGGTTAAAAGTACCAACAACTCCAGCGATTTAGTTTGCACCAACTCCTTTGCGCTTTGTAATGTTCAAAAGTGTCGTCAGTCAGACGCAAATTACGTGTGCACTAGTGCAACGCAGCAGTAATATAGACAGTGAATGATACTGAATAATGCATTCCCAATATGGTGGAGAGTCACGTGATTGAAAACAAAAAGAAAAATCTAAAGTAGATCACAGAAAACTGTCAGTTCGGATCAGTATGGACTTTTCGACACATTTCAACTCAGTTGAAAGCATTCAACAGAGAAAAAGTATTCACATGTTTTTTAATACCGTGTTCTCTTCAATATTTATCAAATGGGTGCGATGCTTGGCTGATTTTACTGACAGCTCGGCGAAATAAAATGCGTCACACGGGCTACAGCTGAGTGAAGCGTTACATTGCCTATATCTGAATGGCAGAGTTTTCAGAAGAGAACACTGATGTGTAACGATACTTTCCATTATTATTTGCAAAGCGCTGAAAACAGCTTATGCAGTGCTTAGGCATTTGTCAAATATGAGCTGTGCCAGCTGGTTTAAATTCGAAAGTATGTAATTTGTCATATCTGATCACTTTTGAAAAAATTTTAACTGTTTGTCTTTCATCAGCTCCGTTAATAGCGCAAATCAATATTAAAAATCACTTTTGTCAGTTGTTTTAAATTTTTGGTTTGTTTCGACATTACAGGACTTTACAAAACGTTAAAGAAAATTATCATCTTATATAAATCATGTTTGTAATTTGATATTTTTGTACAATTTAAATGTCTAATACCAGGGTACAGTGTCTAGTAATAGTTGGTAAGTATAATAATTTATATATACAGGGACATGGCGGTTTTAAAATCTTGACGCTAATCAGCAAGAAAGAATTAAGTATGTAATTGAAAAAGGCATACCCGCGCTGAACATTTGCTATTGAGAAAAAAACTATTTATGCAGTTTTCAATACAAAATATAAATTTGTCTTTAATTTGAATTTAATAAAAAATTATTAAGATTTTAAAACCATCATTTATTATTTCTGTTACACCCCGTACACCTATAAATTGTTCTGTCGCAACAAATTTTATATACAAAATTTACAAGTTTAAAATTATTTTCAAAAAAAATGACCATCGCTGTAACATATATTTTTTTGTTTTATTTGATTAGTTAGTCAGAATGCTACTGTAAAATTAGATTACGGAAATAGGAGCACGGTACAAAAAAAACTTGATTATTTTTTTAAATGAAGTTTAAATACGCCTAAACAAATTCTGAAAATTTGAGGAGAGTTAACAGACTATTTAAATAAAAAATTTACTTCAAAAGTAAGCATCACAGAACAGGGTAAGCGTATAACATTGGTCTTATGGCAAAGCGACGGATCCGGGACATGTTTTAATAATTTTCACCCAAATTTGTCGAAGAAAATGAAAAAAAATATCTTTGATTCTAGTTGTGCTTAAGGTCTTAATTTTTAATTAGATAGTTTTTTTTTCATTTTCTTCGACAAATTTGGGTAAAAATTATTCAAACATGTCATGGATCCGTCGCTTTGCCATAAGATCAGTGTTAAATATGCTTACTTTTGAAGTCAATTATTTATTTAAATAATCGGTTATACACCCTCAAATTTTCGTTATTAGTTTAGACATAGACTTCATATAAAAAAAGAATCAAGTCTTTTTTTATTTTTGGAACCGTGTTCGTACTTCCTTAAATAGCTGCAGATTAAAATTTTCATGACATGCAAAAATACCAATCAGTTATTTTTCTTTAATATACTATCCAAACGTAACAGTGTACAGAAATATATAAATAACTTAAATTTTTCAAGTCCAATTTACATATTCGTATGCAAATATATCCCGCTATAATGCACATAGATTATAGTTACGAACATTTGCTCATACACTCAATGCTATTAGAAGCGATATCTCTCCAAAATATGGGTAATTCCAAATTTTAACGCGCTTTATATATTGTACATTATATAGACGCTCGACAACTAGTGTCATTAAATAAATTACGGAATTTAATTAGTTGCAAATTTAAGCCTAGTAAACGTAAGAATCATTTTTAAAAATTCAATGTGGTGGTAGTCCATAAAGCGAGATATCGCACCCCGGAAAGAAAAGTGTCACAATTCAAAAAATCTGTATCTACCTGGTGGCAGCACAAACTCTTTGAAACATTTATAACATTATGATATTATAGTTTTTTAAATGTATAAAAGTATTACTTTTCTAAACCATAAATTAATTCCACAGTATTTTCAATTTCAATTTCACAATATTCTTTATTTCATTATTCTGAAAAATTACATTTTTCTAGTTGTGACACTCAATGCCGAATTTAGAGGTCTGGAGGCCTCGGGGCAACAAAGGAGTGGAGGCACCGTGGCCCCAAATTATTTTCCAAAAAAATTGACAATTTTTTCCACTCTAGTTTTCCAATAAATAATTTATTGTTAAACCAAGTATAGATTCTTTTCTTATTTAACAAACATATAAATATAATCGAAAACAAGAATTGTCTGAAATTAAATTTTAGCGTTAACTAACGGAACTTTCCGAGCTTTTTTCGCCGAAAAATATCAAAGGAAAAGTTGTTTACTAGTGTTTACTAGTCTAAATTTGATTTTTTTTTCGAAGTCTATTGCGGGGCCCCCTCTTTTGTGGAGGCCCCGGGGCTGCAGCCCTGGTTGCCCACCCCTAAATCCGGCCCTAGTGACACTTTTCTTGCCAGGATGCGATATATCGGCAATATTTTTTTCTGTAACTACAAGACATTTTGTAATCCAAAATTTTAACACAGCTTTGTAAAATTTCTTTTATACTTTATATGCCTTAAGAAAAAAATCCTATTTAAAAAATTTTATTTTTTTTGTAATAAATAGTTCTTTTAAATTACATGTAAAAAATGGGAATATACCATTTGAAAAATATAATAGTTAAAAAGAAAACAAGTGCTCAGAAATGAACTATAAAATACAACTGCACAAACTACTACACAATTTTTACAAGGTCGATTAATTTGTTTAGTTAAAAAAAATAGAACATAAATTACTAATGTTCTAAGGTCCCACAGCCGTTAAGTCAATTATAGATTTTTTTTTGTTTTCGGAAACTGAAAAGGCTAAATACACAAATAAATAACCTATGATAATATTCGATTATGTCACTTTTTATACATTTCACGACGTTCATTTTGTAACAGAGTTTATATTATGTTTACGCAAAACATCCTGCAAGTAATCTACAGTTAATTTATAACCGTTTACGCCGCATTATTCTACACCAACAATGAAAGAATAAGCTCTGTTTGTATTCTGATCAATAACATAACCTCTTTTATAATGCGCAGAAACTAACGCGCAACCATAACCACAAAGGCTCGAAATCATTAGAGGCGTGAAATAACCATTACAATATTTATTTTCATAAGTTAGTACGATTAATGAACATTTTATTTGCAATTTAGCTACTGTACAAATTTTGATTGTTACACCAACTACTAACAGAATACTATAAACAAATCTGTTTGCGTAAACACAGTATTGATTGCGTTTATAAGTCTTTGTTACAATGTACCAATAATTAACAAAGGCACAGCAATAGAACGCAGTGCATTTATTAGTAATTTATTTAATGAAGTACGCCTTGTACCGACGGAGATGATGTGCCACGGCTCAATCGACGGGTTCTGTAAGAGAAAATAGTAGTCTAGCGAATTTCAACAATCTCATGATTTACGAGTCATATCATTCCGTCAGAGTTATATGCATGTACCCCTTATAAAATAGCTGCTTATCACATCATTTCCAATATATTTTGAAAATTTTTGACATTTAACTTTTTAGCAAACTTCCTTCTAACAGTAGGCTGAGTAGCAATCGCAGTTGCACTTGACTGGAATTGGTATAGTGCAACTACTATTGTTTTTCATTACAGCACTAGTGCATTGTGGGTCACTTTACATGTCTGCATACAAAGTTGCTATTTTATAGGTGGTAGTGCAAAAAATGGTGTTATAAAACTGTTTACTAGCGTTTTCTGGCATTTGAACACATCAAACCGTACTAATAAAACTTACCGAATGACAATCACATTTATGTAATCTGCACATTTATAGAAAGGATCCTTATAAAAAAATATTACCAATGCAGCAATTCCCTGCATAGCACTTTTAATTAATTTATTTTTGTACTGTTAATGAAATCAGATATCAATAAAAATGTTGGCCTACCTGCTATGGTCTCGAATGCCATTGGCAGTTAACCCTTCCCGATTCGCTAAACGACATGCTGCTACTTTTGCTTCTAACGTCTGAAAAAAACAAAATCAATACTCAAATTAATTGACAATTAAAAATCACGTAATAAAAAAGTAACAAATGCGTTTTTGGTACTTTTAAACGATTGTACAAACGCAGATTTTATTACCTACCCCCATTTTACGTAAAATATCGCCAACTAAATTTAAAGCAGAATGTCTAGCTGAGGGAGTCATTGAATTATTTCCATTTGTCAAAGATGAATCGCCTAAAAAAGAATTTGTATTATAAAATATTATCAATAAAACTACAAGACTCTAGCACTACAGTGTTGACGCTTTTAAAAAATAACTTGTCTTTTTGTTCCGAAATTACAAGTTTGTTGGCCTCTTCTTTTCGTTTATTTCCATTAAAACTGTGGGAGCGCACACGCACGGCTGCATGCGCAGTCTATTCTATGATAGAAAGACTGCGCGCGCATTTCCGTCATTTTGAAGGAAATAATCGAAATGAAAGGACCAATAAACACAGTTAATGATGTCAAGCACGGCTACTTTTGAGTTTTGGGAGTAATTGGTGGAGTAACTACTTTTCGCTGGGAGTAATCGTACTTTCGGATCTTTTCGAGTAATGTTTACTGGGTAACGAATACTTAAAATGTTGACATCTCCACTCATGAACCTAAAAAACTGATGGAACGATCGGACCTAATACAATTAATTTTAAACTGGTCTTACGTTTCACAGGCGATAACTGCGAAGGAACTGATGATCCTGTCTGAGTTTCTGTTTCTACATTCAATCGATTTGAATCAATGTTTCTGTTGTTTACAAAGCCATTATTAATGTGGCGTTCGTTGTCAGGTATTCGCTCTTTTACTAATAATTCTTGTTTTAGATCTAAAAAAATAAAACGTTTTGTTATATAAAAAGTTAAGTTTAGAAATTAAATGACTGTAAAAAACTCGTAATTTTAAAAAAATGTAAAAATCGCGCTTACACCAACGCACTAAATAGTAAAAAGTCAATTTCTTTCTCTTTACAAGCGTGAGTCGCTCACTATATTTATATTTCATTCCTCGAGTGCGTCACACTTCCAAGAAAATACGTATTTTCTACTTTTTGGTGCGTTGATATAAGTTTTTTTTTAGATTTTTCTGAAAATAAAAATTTTAGTATCTAATCTTTAGTCATTATAATATAATATTATACTATTTTAAACTTAGAATGGCTGAAGAAAATTTTTCCGCCATCAACAGTCACTTCCACCATGTGTTTTTTCCATATTTTAATTTGTTATGTAATTATTACGGCCAAAATATTCAAATAATATATTGTCACCAAAACTACATAAGTTTACAAAGTTTCATGTCAATTGGTCATTTGGAAGAGTATATAGTTGCAAGATTTTTTTAAAAGATATAAATCACTAAATAGGCATTTGACATAAAAATTAAAATATTTGTGATAGATTTTAAGCTTTTGAATAAAAAATAAACTTTGTAAATCCATACTAATATTATATATGCGAAAGTAACTCTGTTTGTCTGTTACCTTTCCACGCCTAAACCGCTGAACAGATTTTGATAAAGTTTGACAAGGAGATATATTGCATTCTTGGTCTAAAAATCCATCATTTCTCAAGTTAGGGATGTAAAAATTAGAGCTGTAACAAACTGTATGTATTCGTTACTGAGTAACGGGTACATCGTCTGACTCGAAGTACCGAATCGTTACTTACAAATTCATTTCGTTACTCGCATCTGTCGTATCGAACTGACATGGAGTCAGTTCGACTCGTTTGTTGCTGTTATACGTTATACGAACGAAGTCATACCGTATCACGATGCGACGCGCCTGATGGGATGGTATATACTTGATGCCAGAGAACATACACTTTGATGCTGTTATACACGATTGTATGTCGTATGAAAAGTAACGAGTAAGGTAACGATACGAAAGTAACGGGTACTGATTCTTTAAGTAACGAATACATACGAGTACACAATTTCTCGTTACTTTTACAGCTCTAGTAAAAATTCATATTTAGGCTTTTGATAAGAAATAAAGAAATATGTGTTTAGGCGTTTTTGCAAAATTATCTCTCAAGGGGGTAAATAAGGGATGATTTCAAAATTCACATGTAATATATAAACCATTCATTTGGTGAGTTGTTGTGGCCGCAGAGGCTTCTGGCAAAAATTCAAAGTATATAAACATGGTGTTTTCAGGAATGCTGCAATACGTTGGAGTCTTCAGCTCCATAACTATTGTCGCTGCTAAGCGGGGCGCACTTAGAAAATGCAATCCTGATCTCGAGGCATTTAACGAGATTAATCTCGAAGCATAAATAGGGCGAGATTGAGCGAAAGTATTCATCCACACACATGTTCATCACATATCTAAGAAACCCTGTTCAAAATTTTATCTATTGTCACGGTTGAAAATCATGAGAAAAAATTAATTATTGCTAAAAAGTATCAAACAAACAGCGTATTTTATAAAATACATGCTCACAACAGCATACTCACGGAGTACCGAGATTAGATTTTCACCATAACTACCGTTTATTTTTGAGTAGAAGTGATTGTGTTCAGTAGTAAATAATAACTAATAAATATTGTTTTAATTAATTTTGTTTAATTAATTAGTTTTTTGAATAAAAATAATAGCATTATTTAAAAAAAAAAGTACGTAAGATCCCGAAAATTCCGAGATCTCGCGAGATTGAAATGTCTTGCGAGATCTCGAAATGGCGATCTTGCCTCGAAATTGCAATCTCTAGACGCACTGTAATGCGGTGGAGTCGAATGCTCCACTACTGTTTTTCATCTCAATTGCGTGTGGGGCCATTGGTAGAAGCTAGTATATCCATAAAACAAAAGGTTACCATTGATATATTTTGAAAATAATGCAAACCTCTAGTTTCGTCCATAAGTCGTTGAACTTTCATTTGAAGCTGTTCCTTTTCATCCATTTCGCTTTCAAGAAGTGCATTGCGTTCGATTTCATTATTGAGATTACTTTCCGTTGCAGCAACATTCTCGGATATAACTCGTTGAGCTCTTTCTAAGTCGTCGTTTTTCTGTTCCAATTCTCTTATGTAGGTTTTATGTCGCGACAATTCTGTTCTTAAACTGTTAAGTTCAGATTGCAGCTGACATATTTCACGTTGGCTCTGTTCTAGTTTACTCTGAAAACAAAACAGTCAATATTTTCATCAATTTATAATAAAATATTTATTAAGCTAATAAAAACAAATGACTCACCCTTAGTGAATCATTTTCACACTGTAAACTCTTTCGTTCTATTTCCAGATTTCGATTTGATTTTTCATACTGATCAAGCGATGCTTCTAATTCTTTTTCAAATTGTCTCGATTCTTCTTGAAATTCGTCAGATTCTTTTTGTAGTTCTATTTTCCTGAAATATGAATGCGTTTTAATTATTTAAATTTAAATCGGAAAGCAATAGGTAGAACAAATATATTTTTCACGTGGGCTATGCAAGTACAGATGTGAATAGTCATATTATGTCAAAATTAAAATATAGAAACAACAATTCAAGAATTTGTTTAATGCATGATATTTAAAATTTGACTTATACACCTAGACAAATGAGTAAAAAGAGTAGATCCTGCAATAGGAGATTTTTCGTAAGGTGTTGAATGATATTCATTTACATATTACACATTAAGGATGATTGCCTTAAGTTCTAGAGATGTTTAAACACAAAACTAATCTCCACTCCAACCACGTTGCTACCCTTAGCAAAAATAATTAGAACATTCCAAAATACTTACTCTCTCAAATACTGATCAGCTAACTCTTTGTAATATTGCACTTCCTCCTCTTTATCTTCAAAAGTCGGATGATCTCCGCGTTCCATTTTCCCTACCGTTTTTAATACTGTTGAGAATATCCTTTCAACACATAATTATTTTTCGGAATTTACTACAAAAAAAACATAGTATACACACTAAAGCACATCCTTCAAAAAATACTAAAAAGCAGTTTTCCTAATCTCAAAACAGCTTTATACGGGAAATAAATGCGTCTTTGCCAACAAACTGACAAATGAACGTACAAGATGTTAAGATCTGTCAATGATTGAATGAGTCATAATAAAATAATGTAGGTTGACAGTTAGCATATTCACTTTAATTTTCTAGTAATTCTTATTTTTCAGTTTTATAAAACTAATTTTTAATGTAATACACAACTGAAAATCCTACCTTAGTGAAAATATTCTGCTGGAATAACAATGAACTGTCGTAATAACAAAATAATACAAAGATTTTGATTTGTTTTGCAAATGGCGTAGATCCTAGAATTAGATCTATTGGCATAATTACTAAATTTTACTACTTGATGCGCACAGAATACTGTTCCGTGTTAATTCGTAATAAAAAATGCGGTTAATTCAATTTTTTTTAAAACACACTGAACGTTTTGAAAATATGATATTGTTGTCTAAACTCTAAATGACGGTTATTAGATTTTTTACAACATAAAACAAATACTCACTTAATAAATTAAAAAAAATGTTGAAAACATAATATATTATTCATTTCTTCATTCTGAAGAGTACCTAATTTACAGCTGCAAGTTACTTACATAAATTTTACAGAAGCAACTTACGAGAGTAATTCTTATTTTAGATGCTTTTTTAATTAAATAATATTGTGTTTTTGATTGCACTTAAACTTCGGAATTTTTAAATATATCGATATGAATATAATAAAAAGTGTGATCTAAAACTTTCTTTGGCTTATGAAAATATAATCAATCGGGGGATGTCCAAGTCAACGGCATGAGGCAAGCAAGAAAAAAAATATAGTTCAACTTTCAACTACTGTTTTTTTGATCGCCTTGTGACCCCCTTGCAGTAATTCGCAATTTTTTCTGACAACCGAAAGACAATCACTCAGTTGACAACGCAAATTGTTTTTCTAAAACATACTTATTATATACTCTTATATAATCTATTTTATAAGTAGATATTTTTTTTGGAAACCAATTTTAACCCTTAAAAACCACTTATCACAATTCTGACACTTTATTACACATATCTGCACTTCGAGCTATTTCAAATTGACCGTTAAAGTCGCTTCAGTAATTGAGGTGAAGATAAGTTGATAACTGTATAAAAAAGACAATTTTTTATTTTCTATCAACGAGTGCAAAAATATTAATCTAAGGATTTTATAAAGGCTTTAAACTATTGAAAATGTTAGTTCCAAACAATAATTATTTTTTAGGATTAAATTGTCTGCGTAAATTATCCATGATAGAATTTCTTTGATATATTGCTTCACGTTTGCAGAAAAAACTGAACAAAGCTGGACACTGAAATGTTACCATTTCAATACAACGTGTGCCACCACCAGCTGTCGATGTAAATTGAAATTCGCCTGTTGATTCCACTAAAATTGTAAATTAATATTTATATAGAATTTAGTTACTAAATTAATAATTTCGGTTTATTTTACTTACAACAATACCATTGATTCAAAAAACATGTTTTATGCTCCGAATTAATAACGTAATTTTTTCCATCTACGTGCACTGAAATATGTCCATTATTTACATTTTTAGTATATGGCCAGTGTGAAAGGATTTCTGAATACTCAACGTGATATCGCCAATGATCATAATTTCCACTTTCAGAAATTATATTAAAATCTGTACTAAAATGAGAAATTAGCAAATGTTTATTATATAAAAACTTCTTTGCATATCAATATATTTTTTTTTATTATTTTTGCATTTTTAGCGGTATAGTAAAATGACCCTTTTTGCGCACTAGTGCGTAAAATAAAACAAAAATAAAATTATTTTATCGATCCTATAGTGACATCTCTGTCAGTTGTCATTTAAATCTAAAATCTATATATGAGCGACTGAGAAGCAAAGTAGGTTTTGTCTTCATAAAAAGACGCAATATACCTATACATGAGCTTTGTTGATATGGTAGCTATGGCATTACAAAAAATCGTTCCACATAAAATGCATACGAACTTCCCTTGGTAGTCCAAGAGACGGCTGCAGAAAATGTGTCGTCATAAGGTGGACAAACGAAAAAATTAGAGATGATAGTTAAGACCATAATTAAGAAAGATCGCTAAGGTTGCCTGCGAAAATCCTGCCGAAACAATGTTTTTTTAATTTGTTTACCTATCAGTTAATAGACCAATGAAGTTAGCTTTTGACAAGGACAAAATTAATAACAGAAAACGAATGATGAGGAAGGGAAGAAACTGCCGTCAGAAATACAGAAACCAAAAATTCAAATGCGTAAAAGGCCGGAGGGCTGTGGGGGGTGCATTTTAGGGGTCAAACGCGGTTTTTCGTTATTTCCGGCGAAAGTTGACCTCCAATCGAAAAATGTTGTATGGCAATGTTGTAGGTATTAAAAGGATCTACAACTTTGCAGGAGAAAAAAATTAAAAACGAAAAACACAGTTTTTTCAATATTTCTTTGAATCTTTAAGGTTATGTGAAAAAGTTATATCATAAAAGTTGTAGATTTTTTTAATACCTACAACATTGCCATACAACATTTTTCGATTGGAGGTCAACTTTCGCCGGAAATAACGAAAAACCGCGTTTGACCCCTAAAATGCACCCCCACAGCCCTCCGACCTTTTACGCATTTGAATTTTTGGTTTCTGTATTTCTGACGGCAGTTCCTTCCCTTCCTCATCATTCGTTTTCTGTTATTAATTTTGTTCTTGTCAAAAGCTAACTTCACTGGTCTATTAACTGATAGGTAAACAAATTAAAAAAACATTGTTTCGGCAGGATTTTCGCAGGCAACCTTAGCGATCTTTCTTAATTATGGTCTTAACTATCATCTCTAATTTTTTCGTTCGTCCAACTTATGACGACACATTTTCTGCAGCCGTCTCTTGGACTACCAAGGGAAGTTCGTATGCATTTTATGTGGAATGATTTTCTGTGATGCGTTAATAAGGATCAGATACCTGCAAAAAATGTAAATAGGTAGTATGTCTCTTGTACATAATGCTTATGACTCGTGTGACTGTTAAACTCGCTGTTCCTCGTGTAAAATAATATGACAACTCGTGGCATACAAAAAGTAACGGTGTATTTTACACTACACACTACAGAAGTAAAACTTGTATAATTATAAAATAAACAAAAAAAAAATAATGACACCGACCGCCGGCATCGAACCTACTATCTTTAGGTCGCGAGACAAAAGTTTTAATGCTCTCCATCCGGCTTTTAAACATTACACCCACAATTCTGCGTAATAAAATCCATCTCAAGAATTAAATTCACTCCACCGTACCAAAAGAAGTTTTTTTTATAGCTGCATTTATGTACAAGCTACATAAACTACCATTTTAATAAATAAAATTATCGACCAATATATTTTGTTAATATATTTGTCTGAAAAATTGGTTGATAATTTTATTTATTGAAGAGTTCTAATCAGACGTTAAGAAAGGTTTAAAACTACTTTTTTGTTACAAATATGTACTTACATTGTGGGATTCAATTGTTTCATATTACTGAAATCAGCGACAAACTCCCAGACATCTTTGGGTTTAGTATCTCGCAGTATTGCTGAAGTGGTAACATGTTGAGAACGTAAGCGTAAACATAAATAACATAATATTATCGTAACACAAAAAACTATTAAACGACAATTTTTCCAGTATATATTACGCATTTTTTAAAGATCTATAAAAAAAAGTAACATCATTTACAATAATAACATAAAAAGTTTACCTGTTTAAATTTTACCTGACTTATTATACCTAGCCACAGAATGATTTTTTTTTAAATGTTCAATGATACAAATAATCATACCTACAACACGAAAAAAGAGACTAGAATTGTTGATTTTAAATTTAAATGTATTATCTTAAATTTAAAAATTTTATGTAATTTTTTCCGTGCGCATATAAGTATAGGTAGGTATAATATGATAATACAATTATTTAAATCGAGTGTAATACCAAAAAATCTTTTATTCACCACAATTCATATTACTAGGTTAAAATGTATTAAAATCAAAAAGTATAGGTATAAACATTAGTGAACACTATTTGATTATCTCATTATAATGTTAAAACCATTCTACGTAGGTTATATAAAAAAATTAAAATAAATAAACGAGCCTCAAGTGTATTGTAACCACGTCAGTATTTTAAAAAAACTTACTAGATTTAAATATTTTAACTGCAAAGTAAAATCCAGACTTGAAAAAGCTGATGTTTTTGCATTGCATAAATAAACAGTTGAACAGCTGTGACCTCTTTGAGAAATGAAAAGGTTTAAACAATAATCCAGTAAAGTTCCCGATTAATTAACACTTGTGTATCATCAGCAGAGATCATCAGTAACCATCTAACTAACTGTATTCCGTATGTTATACCATATTATAAGTCTGGAATCTGGATACAAAATAAGTTACATGTAGATAAACGCATTTTGTTATATCCTGTACGACAAGATAATATTATCTACACACAATTTATTACATAATTCCGTTAGCAATGCAAACCATAGAGAAGAGATGCAAAACTTAATAGCATTAACAGCCAACGTAACGTTTTTATTTTTTACATAAAAGTACCCATTTATTTTTCTCCACACCTTTATCGGAAGTATTGGAAACACAGAACAGTGTTCTGTGATTGGAAACAACCCGAATAGATCTTCACATTTTGATAAGTACCTAATACCCTAGGAATCGTTTTAGCCTATTTTCTGATGTCTCCATATTATAATTATTATGCGGTAAAATTTTTATTTTTCCGTACTTATCGTAAAAACGAATCAATATACATATTATTATTATGGTCATACGGTTTTTTGTTGTATTTGTCAGCATTTGGCAGAATTGTTCAGTGGATGCTGAGGTATTTGAAGAAATATTCTCAAAGTTACGTATTAACGAGGATATAAACCTGATTAGATAAATGTTGACATAGCCCAAGGCAGGGGGGGGCTGGTTCAAACCTCCCCGAAATGCCTTAAGTCTACACAACACATAGTTTTAAACATGTTCATGTTAATCAGAGATGTTGTTAATCCAGAGATCGTTGTCACACGCTTTATTTCTGATTGTCCACTCATCCACGTTGGTTGCCTTTTAATTAAATTAGTATTTGTGTAAAATTATAATATACGTTTATTTTAAAATAAAGATGTTACTTATTGTCTCTGGTCCAGAGACTTCTTCCCCCGCCCCAAGTGCTTTCCGGGCTGCGGTCTTGAATGTTAATTGACACTCAATTAGCAAATAATGTCAAATATTTTATTTGCACTAAGTACATCCTATAAAATAACTGCTTTTCACGCAGTCGTAAAATGATCCAATTCAATAGCGAAATAGGTGAGTACCAAATATAATAAAAACGTTAAATACAAACATATTATATGCGTAAAACAACATAAGTCTAAAGTAGAATAGTTTTTTTTTTGTGCGTAATTTTTTCCTATAAAAATATTTAAATATAAACAGAACCAATAATTGTAGTAATAAAACCGCATCTGAATTGATCAAACCGTTTTCCAGATAAATGGCGATATTCGAGTGCACCATAGCACAAACACACTAACAAACTAGCATACACTCTCTCAGACTAAATAAACGCATAATGCATATGTATATAGGTACCTGCTCGGTTCCGTCGTGGATAAAAATAAAATGTCAGTAACGACAGTAACCGTTAAAATACAATGCCTTTTGTACAGCGCTGAATTTATACTAGTAGTCCAATCGGTGGAGATAAAAAGCTCCAGAAATTCGCAAACAGGCTGAATTTTTTTTTAATAAGTAGTTTAAAGTGTACTGATTGAAATAAAAAAAAGTTCATTCGTCTATCGATTTCCCAAAGTAAAAAAAAAATTGAAAATCATTTTGATTTTCAAAATTCTTTGATATTTTGAAATTTAAAAAAGATAGAAAGAAATAAAAAATACCACGTCGTAGAAGACGTTTTTTTCTATAAAAAAGATATCTTATACTTTTTTCGTCCGACTTATAGTTTGCCCGCAAAAAATTCGATAAACTATGTATCTATTTTACGCGCAGGATGCTCGGCTAGCCATGCGAGAACCTACTTTTTCATGTCCGGCGTATTGAATTATAATATTTTACATACTTATAGAGTAATAAAATAAAAATTCAAATAGCCTATCTTCAAGTAGAAAATCTGAACTTTTCAATGGTGTAGTTGATTTTTTTTTTTGTATAAAATATCATGTATAAAAATGCAAGTATAGATATATATTTGAATCGAAAATCGAACGTTGCAATAATAATTTTTTTTAAACATAAGGAAAAGTCGTAAATTTTTTTGAACCTGGTAAACTATTCTTTAGATGTTCTTTTTCATAAATAAAAATTCCTGACCATAAATCTTATCTCGTTATTAAATACGGCCCTTGTTACTATTTTCAATTTTTTCGGAATCTTGAATTCACTGGAAAAAATATTTTTAAACCTCTGTAACACGATGAAAACTTAACGGATTTCAATGTATATTTTTTTAAATCGTAGGTATAATTAAGTGTATTAAGAATCACTAAGTATAAATTTGTTAAGTTTCCAAAATTTTTTAATATTAACGATTTTTCATCCATAAAGAGAAAACAGACATTTTTTTGGTTTTTCGTTTGTATCTTTTTATATCGTTGAATATAAAATTTCATACTATTACATTACGAAGATAAATACTCAAGGAATAGAATGTGATATGTGGCTAGGTAAGAAAGTATCTAGGTAAAAAATACAATGGAAATTAAAACAGGTATACAAATCTTTGATTAACGTCTGATTAGAATTCTTCAATAAATAAAATTATCGACCAATTTTTCCATGACTACTTAATAAAAAATTGTTTGTTATTATTTTTTCATTATTTTGATAATCATTAATAATTTTGAAAGATTTTATAAAAAGCTAATTAGAATTAATATCTCAAAAATGGTGCATTTTATAGGAAAATCATACGAGACCTTTTTTCTTTAGAATTATCCAAAGAACCTAAAAAAATTGGTTCCGACGCCAAAAACAAAAAAATTTTATTTTCCGAAAATTTTTTGCAAATTTTGAAATTTTTTTTTGAAAATTTTGTTTTTTTTTAATTTTTTATTTGGAATATTTAGAATATGCATTTCTAGACAAATAGTGTTATAAACACTTTAGTAAAATTTAATGATTCTTGCTTCTGCAAAGTGATTTATTTGCTTGTTTGCCGACGCAAGATGACTTACTAACTTTCCGAATTTTTTCCAGGTAAACTATAGCTCTGACGAAAAAAGTACAAGATATCTTTTTTATAGAAAAAAATGTCCCCTACAAGGCAGTATTTTTTATCTATCTCTATCTTTATCCCAGCTTAAAATATTCAAGAATTTTGAAAATAAAAATTTTTTTCAAAATTTTTTTTGACTTTGGGAAATCGATAGACGAATGAACTTTTTTCTATTTCAATCAGTACACTTTAAACTACTCATAAAAAAAATTTGAGTCAGACGCGTTTGCCTCTGAAAATATCTCGCAATTGATGAGCAATCGTTTTGTTTGTCAATTTATGATATTTAATACGAAAAAGAATGTTTTTGTCTAATATTATCCCATTAGTAAAAAAAAGACTTTTGACATAAATGAATCTTTTTATTTATTTGAAAATTGTTTACCGAACCTATTGCACATACCGCTAAACTAGCGGTATTTGCACATACCGCTAAACTAGCGGTATGTGCTTTATTATCGCTTTGTGCGTCAGAGCTGACTTTCGTTCATATAAGAAGTTATATCTAAGTTAATTTCACACGAAATCCATTCAAATTGAAGCTTTTTGAAAAGAGGAGATTCTAATCTATAAAACAGAACCATTTTTAAATCAATTCGAGTTCATAAATACTATTAAAATTGTAATTGAAAATCACAAACAGCAGTTGTCGGTTGGTCTGTACGTATGTACGTACGTATGTACGTACGTCACGACTCTACAGATCGCAATTTTGGTCGGATTGCCTTGGGTTATATTTTATTCACTTTGTTTACTATCAGACCAGAACCCTATTTAAATTCACTAAAATGTGTTCAGTAGTTTAATTTTTATAAACAGTTTTATTTTATTATTTTTGACAGCTAATAGTTTAAAAAAACAATATAATAATTGCTGTGTAAATATAGTGTAATCCATAAAACAAGTGCTACACTTCTATACCGTGATAACACCACTACACGTAGTAGGCCGCCGTGGCGTAATGGTTATGCCGTTGGATCCCTAAGGGCAAGGTCCTGGGTTCGATTCCTTACGAAATCATTATTTTTTTTCTTTTTTATCTTTTTATTTTGTTTTATTTTATTCCACTTGATATTAATTATATATTATATTATGTATAGCTCTTAATTTTTTTTATTTTTGCAAACTTAAAAAAAATATTTTTTCAATTTTTAATTATTTATTTCTTTAAATTTTTAAATCTTTTTAAATTTATTAAAAATATTTTTTAATTGTTATTTTTTTATCATACAGTGGAAAACTTGCGGGATGTGCACTTTTGGTTTTGCCAACTATACTTCATTTTATGTATGATTTAGGTAATGGGACGGCAGTTTTCAAGCTGCCCCAGGGCGGCACTTAGAGTAAATCCGGCCCTGCTTTTGTATCAATAGTATTCAGTAATCGTTTATGTATACAGGGGCGGATTTAGGTTCGATGCCGCCCTAGGCCTCGTTTGATATGGCGCTCTTTTTGCTCTATGTGAAAGTGATTATCAAAATCATACATCTAATTTTCAAATATTTAAATTATAATGTATTGCATTTTATTAATTTAGATATAATTTTTCAAATATAGGTAGATAATAAATATATTTTTTAACTATCATTTATGACATTAATTTCTTCTTCCTGGCTTTGGTTCGCGCGAAACCGTCGATTATATTTTAATAATGCAGGAACATAAAGTCTATCTTGGCCCATACTTGCACGTAAATAGCCTTTTACACTTTTCAGGGTAGAAAAAAATCTTTCTCTCGAACAATTTGTAGCTGGGATGTTTAAAAAATGCGTAGAGAAATGTCTTACATTAGGCCTAGGCCCTAGAGTAAAGATCGTGAATATTCCGTGAATGTAATATATTGCATATATTTTGTGCAGAGAGCACATCTTCAATATTTTCCAATGAATCCTTGAGTTGATTGATTCCCTAAAATTTTGCCGCTTCTAAAATCATGCAGCCCGGGCCTCACGGGCCTAGGCGTAAATCCATCAGTATATGTATGGTAATATGGTAACAAATAAATTTATTATTATTATTAAACTTACTGCCACTGCGAGTGACCGCGCGACTGCAACTCAGCCTGAGGCTACAAGTGAGGTTTGCTGAAAAGTCAAACATCAAAAATTTTGAAAAATATTCTGAAAATATCAATGAGGTGAAAGCATAGAGATATAAGTAATAGAGTACACTAGTTAGTATGCTTGCCATAAGTGAAAGTGTTCTCAGTTGAGAAAGAGAACGCTGCAGAAATTCCAGAAAAATAGTGATATTAATTGTTTACTCAAATAAGCATTTGTTTTGTATCATTAGTTACCGTAGACTGTAGAGATAAGGAACTGTTCTCTGTCTGAATTGCAGTCACTCGCGTGCTCTACTCTAATATCTCTATGGGTGAAATAGCTATTTTATAGTGTTTTATAGGGGATATGTGTAAAAATCATGGACATAGGAATCCATGGCAAAAATACAGTGGATAATGATATAACCTGTGTGACTGTTAAAACTCGGTGGACTCATTTTCACGTCATAATGTCACAGTTTGACGACAATTCAATTCATTACAACCTAGATACTGTGCGATCGGCGAAAGAAGACCGGTGGGGAAAGGGCAAGAAGTCGCTGATGTGTTCCCAAATTATCGGAATTCATAGGCGGCGCATAGCAATGCATGCAAACAATGTATAGCTTTAAATTTTAAGGCATTATTTTGAGCCTCTAACTCGCACAATTTAATTACATTCGCTATGACCTCCCTAGCGCCACTTCTAACTGTTTTTCCCTTTTTACTTTCCATTTTGATGATATTCAGACAACACATCTCAACTTAGTCCGTGGACGCACGCCTATGTACTGTCTGGTGTATGATTTTTTTGTACTGTTAGCAAGTGTCGCTGTATAGTTGTACGGCTATAGCAATAGTACAATTATCGCGATAACACAATTGTTAAACGTTTGGTCGACTGGACTCCCTTATTGCATAGAAGCGGTTCCAGTATCATTACCTTTTACTAATATTATGTAATATAAAATACATGTGCGCTCTTCTGCAATAAGGTCATAGGACTACATTCCATAGACCGGTCTTCTTTTAAAAATCCAACAGTACATAAACTACCATTATAATTTTGCTCTACTTTAATGGGAAGCATAGATTTAATAAAATACAGTAGCGCACCGATTTTAATAACTGATCCAAACGGCCGTGGTTCCAGCGTTATGGTTGTATTCATGAAAATTATTTGAAAATTTTAGGCTGCTGTGTTCAAAATTAAACTCATTTACTAAAGTGACAGTTATAACTGGCGAAAGACAAGAGTTAGACTTTCACTCATTATAAAAACAAATAATAATGGACAAATCGAAAATTGGCCAGGATGTTGCTACATTATTGTATTTTTTTGCGCTATACACAATGGTAAAAATTTTCATTGTTTGCAAAAATATAGCAGACATACTTATTATGTTAAAATCTTCATTTTCAGATAAAAATTATGACCTACTGTGAATTTTTATTGTTTCAGTTTCATGCTGTCATCGCAATGGCTATTAGTTCGGTTTTTGTTTATGTTTATAACTGTGGTACAGCACTTGACAATAGTCCCTTAAAGAAACTTATTTATTTAATGTACTTCTATAGTAAGTAATAACCAGTGATGTTACGGAGCTCCAATTCCGAAAGTACAAATAATTTAATAGTTCTTCACATCCAATTCCGTATTGTTGCTTGCGGCGAATCACACACCGCGTGATGTGTTTTTTTTTTTTTTTGTCAATCAGATAAGCAGTGCTTTGTTTTTGTTTTCCTGGTTAAACGTGATAATTTAATAATTATATCAAAATGAGAAAAAAATTTAATCCGACTCAAAGACATCTGTAACATCTCTAGTAAAAACTAGTAATGTTAAATGAGATTATTTATATCATAATATCTGAGTATTGAGAGTACTCGTTTCTGTTGCTTCGAGTAATCGTTACTTTATATTTGTTATCGATTATTGGTACTTGTATTTTACATCTCGTCGGCTACAGGAATAACGAGTGGTCAGTCAGTAGTTACATGTCATGCGTTAGCCGCGATCCCAGAGACAGCAAACGGTATCGATTGCGATATTGAATTATAATATTTATTTTGATAATATCACCAACAATTTTTATAGATCCTGCATGCGGCGACTTTCCATTTCCATTTTTTAAATCCAATGTAACAGATGGCCTAATATATGATATCATTGAAAAATATTTGTCATCTGAGGACCTTGATCGATATGTTCTCAACAATGAACATCAAATAATTAAAGTCGAAAAATTTAAATGGCATGAAGAAAAAAATTTGTCAGCAAAGATGTTATATTATTTCAATTTGATTTATCTTGTGATTTATGCTTGCTGGCTGTTCAGTTCAATTTTTGTCATAGGTAAAAATAAATGGTTCAACACATCTTGGATTAACTTTCACATATACCATCGTCACATCCACAGCCTCTGCTATCCCTCCCAGTGAAGGCTGTCAAATATTTGTGCCAAGGAAATTCCATGTGTAAGATTTGATCAAAACCGTTTTCGAGAAAAACTTTCCAATTAGTTACGCCGTTTTTATCGGTCCACTTCACTCATATTTGAGCTTGGACTGTTTTTGCAATTTACCACGAGATGTGCAAAATTTGGGCAAATCGACTCATTTATTCAGACTCTAGATACAACAATGGCATCACAGAACAGGACACATTTCTTAAAAATATTTTTTTCTAAGAACTTGAAAATGTATAAATTCACTAAAAAATTAAAATATAATTTTTGCACAAACACAAGACGTCCTTCAGATGCATCTGCCCATTGTAACCGTGGTTGTAACTTGATTTATGTAACCAATATCTGAAATTATTATTATTTTTATTCGTTAAGTTCATTAAAATAGACAAGTCGTGGAAACACCATACTTAACAGAATCTCTTTGATCTTAGATATTCTCAAGCATTCAAATTAGATCAGGTGGAATCGGTGCTGCCGTTTCTCAATTCAGATTCAGTTTTTTGCTGGAATCAGTCCAGGAGACGGTACTGATTATGAAAACCCATGTTACTAGACGGTAACCTGGTGTGATACAGTTTAAATCGATTTTTTTTGATAACATGAAGGAAAAATCTGTCGATTTACGATTTTGAAAGTAAGAGTTTTCTTGCGCGCTAGGGGGTACATTAATCTGAATTAAATGACAATTGAAACGCTTCCCCTTCTCCGATTCAACCGGCAGTTGAAAAAAAAGAGCAGGAGCAAGCAGGAGAATCTTTTCTAGTCTCTCCGTAAAAGCACAATGCGTATTGTGTTTAAAGTGATTTGTTTATGTACAGGATTTCTATCCTGATCATGATACATAATCAGCACAAACACTATGATACACATCGTCAATTTTTTTCTTATTGTTATAAACAAATCAATTTAATTAAACAATATCACATCGGGTTACGGCCTGGTAACATGGGTTTTCATAATCAGTACGGTTTCCTGGACTGATACCAGCAAAAAAATTGAATTCAAAACGGCAGCGCCAATTCCATCTCGTCTAAATTGTTATACGTTTTTTAGGGTTCGCTTGGGCATATATATTCAAAAGAAAACAATCATTCAAAAAAATAAACAGAGTATGCATAATTTGGATTTTAAGTGGTGTGCTCTCAATTTTACTAGATTGTGTTTGTTTTTGTATTTTTTTAAAACATCGAGCTAATTCCACGGTAAAAATAATATTTATTTCAATTTAGTTTTTGTGTGAGTGATCATAAAATCTTTAATACATAATTCTAAAATGTCATTTCATTGTCGTCATATGAATAATTTGAATTTGTGTTACTTTACGCAGGTGACATACTTATTTCTTTTTGATAAAAAAAATTGTCTGATCGCGTTTTTAGAGCCTCAAGAGAACTTTACGCATTATAGGCGTTCAAAACGTAGATAGCGTGATTGGTAATGTTTACCTACCGAATATGTCATTGGTCGTGAAGTACGCACCTTACGTGATGGCGACACTGTACAGTCGCGGCGGCATATTTTGGTTGTTCGATGTTTTCATCATTATTTATGGAACAGTTTCAATAATTTATAGCAACAAAGATAGAAGTATCTCCGTTGTCCAATTCTGGGATACTAATTACAATTCATTAAATGTCATGAGCTTTTATACAACGCAATCAATCCATACTGATTACAGTATTTCATCAAAGTCTAAGGAGTCATTTTTCCATATAACTCAATAGTGTAGCATATTGTTATGCAATTTGCTGTAAAAATATATTTTAATAAAGTTTCACATATAATATTGAATTATTTTAAAATCATTGCTAGACTTCTGACCAAGATCTAACTATTCCTTTGTTGTTTGCAAATATTCTGGCCTTTACCTACAGCTTCGCTCGTGGTAATGTCTAGATTTTTCTGTCGTCCCAAGAGATACTGGTCCAAATAAACAGATAAGAATTTTGGGAATACGTTTTGTCACTTGGATGTTTGGATTAAGATTGGGTCTTCGTCGAAGCCGTCATATAAACGAAACCGCAGGCAACAGCTAGTAAGAAATTTGAAAGACTTATTCTGAGGTCATCAGCGCCACGCCAGTTTTATTGCGCTATATTGAACATTGGACGTCATTTAACGTTTTGGTAATATGACCATTATTCTTCAGTGCCATGAGATCAACATCACTGCATTCAAGAAATTCAACGTTTCAATTTTTTTTTTAAATGAAAAAAAATAAGTATATATAAAATTTAAATTGTTTTTATTAAGACGGCTTACAATATCCATTTCAAAAATACTTCGAAAAATACAGTTATATTTAGATTTATACTTATCATTATAAAGTCACATTATGGTGTCGGAATGTCAAAAATAGAATGTTTTATTTTATTATCATAATTTTCGGATGGAACCTAGAATAAGCTTCTAGTGACGGAATGAATTGAACTATTATTTTAATTAAAATTAGGCAATAAGTGCCTTAAGTTCATCGTATAAGACCAAGACCAAGGCACCTCCTGTTCCGCGAATAACATTTGAGAACGCGCCTTTGAAGAATGCATTTCCTCCTTCATCTTTCGCAATCTTACGCCAGCAATCCAGCGTACCCTTGTACATCATATCGGTTTTAGCGCGACCCGACTGCATCATCATACGCCTTCTCACCGTATCGAACGGATACGATACAATTCCAGCGACTGTTGTTACGGTCTAAAACAAAAACAAAAAGTGTCAGTTTTTTGTATCCATATTTTAATGCTAGACCTAATATCAACTGGGTGTATGATTTTTTTTTTACATACAAAATGATAAATAAAAATTGAAATTCTAATCATAAAATCCTATTCTTACATACTGAAATATATTTAAATTTAGAAAAGTATGTTAAAACTGTGATGATATTTGAACAGTTTAGGACCCGCTAATTTCATAAACGATGTCAAAAGATTGCGATTCTGTGTATCTGTTACGGTAAATGTAAACTCTTGGGAAATGTACACTTTTACCGTAAAATGTGCCGGACAATGTGTACATTTGCCGCAATATCTACATTCAATGTACACATTTCCCGACACATTTTACGGTAAAAGTGTACATTTCCCAAGAGTTTACATTTACCGTAACATATCCATAGCTGCATAGCACATAATAAATATCTTTATCTTTGCAAAAAAACTCAGCAGCAAAAGCAGCAAAGTAACGAATTTACTATGTTAGTTCAGTGTAATCTACCTACTTATAGCTGGAGACCTGATGACGAATTTAGGGTATATATTTTAGGCAAGTTTAAATAATAACAAAATAGTATTTTATCAATGGGTCAATCTGGAATCGCGAGTCTGGCAGAGCGTTTGCGGTTATTTCACTTCTGCGCAGCATGACATTTTCAAAAAAAATAAACCAAAAATATATTATGTTTTAGGCAACTTGAATTTTTTTAATCTTTTATTTTAGCATTTAGGTATATAATTCAGAAATAAAAATCTGACTATTTTGTCGGTTCAGAGTATGATTTGAAGTGTTTATATTTTTCATAATGTTCGTTAAGGTTGATAATGTTCACAAAAAGAAAAATCATGTCAATAAACTCAAGGTGAAAATAATTTTCTACTCTAATCATTATTTCTCACATTAATTAAAAATGCCTATTTAGCAGTTCTTAATAGTTTAAATATTGTATTAAGTAATGATAAATAACTTGTGTCAATTAAGTTCTAATCATTAAATAAACAAGCAATAAAAAGATATCTCAAGTGACTGGAAATACTCTTACCTGTGCAATGGCCCATGAAATGAGGAATGGTGTGTTCTTAGGATCTGGAAGCATTCCTTTAGCTGTGTCGAAGAATCCAAAGTACGCGGCTCTGTAGATGATAATGCCTTGAACGGATACATTGAAGCCTCTGTAGAGTCCAGCGATGCCATCCGATTTAACAGTTTTCTTTATACAGTCTAGTAAACCGTTATATTCCCTTCCAGCACCGGCACGGCCTACATCAGCCGCCAATCTAAAATGTATTAAATGTAGTTTTGTCTCAAATACAAAATAGTTCTTAAATATAATCAGTTAGTAATTCGAGTTTACCTTGTTCTTGCAAAGTCAAGAGGGTATACAAAACATAATGACGTTGCACCAGCAGCTCCACCAGAAGCAAGATTACCTAAGAAATATCTCATAAACTGAGTATTTTTGTCGACTCCGCCAAGGAAAACCTGCTTGTATTTGTCTTTGAAAGCGAAGTTTAACGCTTGTGTTGGAAAATACCTGATAACATTCGCTAAGTTTCCACGCCAGAAACTCACGAAACCTTGTTCTTTAGGTATACGAACGAAGCAATCGACCATACCTGTTGAATTTAAAGTCAAGGATATTAGAACAGATCATAGGTCACCAAAATGTCATTAAGAATCCACAATTAACATATTTGTAAAATTGCAAGCGAATACTGAGTAATATAAAGTACAATACAAAAAATAATTCATAATTAGCAAATAGAATCGGCAAAATCATAAAACCGCATGGTAATGGCGTTGAATTATGGATGATTGAGTATACGCACCCTTATATCTTTTATCTTCTGCGATCTGTTTTGATGCATGTTGAACTTGTAATAGAAGTTTTACACGTTCAATTGGAGCTACTGCCGTTTTTGATATCGCAGCAGCTACGCCTCCTGCGAGAAAATCTTTTGCGAACGAAACTGGATCAGCGATTGACGGCTGCATTTTTCTAACTTTTCAGTTTTCACTCTACGACGACTTGAAGTCAAAGAGGAAGTATGAAAGTTGCAACGTTGGATGTTCACCGGTCTCGTGAATTTTTTGACGTCACAAAATTCTTGACCAATGAGAGAGTTCAATTATGTTGTCGACGAAACTGGAATCGCTGGAATATAACCACAGGTAGACAAATATTAAAACCGAAAATAAAGACTTCGGCTAGTATATGTACTCATTGTTATCCAATAAACACTTTTAAAAAAGGCTAAGTATTGTTGTCTGTTTAAAAACTATTTTTACAATTATATAAATAAACTGTCAGGATTATTACAACTACTATAGCAACAAGAGATTTATTTGTTGTCATTTTTTAACTAGTTTTTGTTTATCAGTGATAAGAAACATGTTTTTTATACTCCTTGATTACAATAAAAATGGGAATGGAAGGTTTGAACCATGGACATTCCTATGTCCATCGTTTAAACAATGTATTAAATTTCTCATAATGTGGAAATTTAATGGTTAAATAGAATTAGCAGCATTTTATTTTATATAATAATAAATTATGAACTCAACGCAATCTGATAATGATAACAAAAATATATATGCACGCTACTGAATTGAGTATAGATTATACGCAGAGATCTATATTCTATAGGATTAGAGTCTAGGATACTAAAATTTGACATCTGACAGCTCTTCGACCGCCCAGTTTACAAGTGTATTTTTGATTTAATAAATTCTTCTTCTTTTGTAATTAAATACAATCTTTATAATTATGGCTACTATCGGAGAACCTCTTACATTGGCTAGAGGTAATTTTGATTATTCCGTTAATTATAAATTTTTATGTTCTACATGGTTTGTTTATCTATATAGATGTGAAAAGATCAATAGAACTTCTGGAGAAATTGCAAAAAAGCGGAGAAGTACCCG
The DNA here is from genome assembly GCA_963575645.1 of Xanthostigma xanthostigma. NCBI lineage: Eukaryota > Metazoa > Arthropoda > Insecta > Raphidioptera > Raphidiidae > Xanthostigma > Xanthostigma xanthostigma. The sequence continues at coordinate 28,948,193 of OY754467.1, read as the reverse complement.
CTACAAAACTGGCAGCATTACAGAAAGTTTTACAAAGTGACTTTTTAAACGCCGTAAGAGAAGTTTATGAGCACGTTTACGAAACAGTAGACATACAAGGTTCGCAAGACATACGAGCATCGGCTACGGCAAAAGCAACCGTTGCTGCATTTGCTGCAAGCGAAGGACACGCTCATCCTCGGGTAGTTGAATTGCCGAAAACCGATGAAGGGTTAGGCTTTAACGTAATGGGAGGCAAAGAACAAAATTCGCCGATATATATATCTCGTATCATACCTGGGGGTGTTGCTGACAGACACGGTGGATTAAAACGGGGAGATCAATTATTGTCCGTTAATGGCGTTGTAAGTTTTAAGTTTACCTATAAGAAAATTTGTGTCCCTACTACTCGAACAACCATAAATACTTTATTATATTTATTATTTTTTTGCAGTCGGTTGAAGGGGAAAATCATGAAAAGGCTGTTGAACTTTTAAAGCAAGCTCAAGGATCCGTGAAACTAGTTGTACGTTACACCCCCAAGGTCTTAGAAGAAATGGAAATGAGATTTGATAAACAAAGGGCAGCTCGCAGGAGACAACAGTATCAGTAATTTGTTTTAATTTTACTTTATAACATTTTGCATATTAATTAATTTTATTATTGCGTACGTATTATGAATATTGAGTGAGCAAATTAATTTACGTTCAGAGTTGATTATGAAAAAAATTAACACAAACTAAAGTTTTTTTTTTAATTTTGCCCCGGATATAAAGTACGCGCGCTTCAAGAACAGATCTGACTCTTGCTTGCTGTTTTCCAGCAGCGATTGCAACGGTTTTTGAAGCACAGTGTACTAAGTTAAAAATTGGTGTTCGATGTAATGCAATTGAAAAGGACTGTGTATGTTACACTCGCCATTGGATAGGTTCAACAGTGACATAGCACTACTTATTTGAGCACTAATAATATATCGATAAGTTGTCGGGTTAAACGGCTTCTGACTGGTAGCTGCATAATATATTATTGCTTTTCACAAATTAATTTGAGGTTATACCATTTTCAGCAATGAAACATGTAGCTAACTGCAACAAAATGCTCGAGTGATTATAAAATCATGTCTGTGTAGCTCATCATTCAGTACACATATCGTTACCTAACGCTAGACTCTAGAGCCATTGAACCTACCAATTGTTGCATAAAAAGTTATTAATAAGATTTTTTTTTATTTTATATATATGTTAATGTATGTAAATCTCTCCAAGCAAATGTTTTATGTACTTAAATAAAACTTTTAGTCAGGATATTTTGTGTTTTAAAATTACGTACTGAAAAATATATTCACAGTCGTATTCTAACATTTATATGAATATGCGGAAGGTAAGTAAAGAAAAGAGCTTCTTTATAGTGGCGTAGCTATGTAATCAAGGGCCCTGGTGAAAAAATGAAATTGAGACCCTATCTAAACTGGTTAAGTTTTATCAAGTAAACAATATAAATACGTATAAATAAAGGTGTAAAACTACTTTACCATCAGATCTTTATCGCCCACTGCAGGGCATAACAAAGCAAAGCTACAATAGAAAATATTGAATAAAAAATAAAACAATGACGAAGTAGATTATAGCTAATAATACAGGTATTAGGCAATAAAATGAAGTAGATACAGACAGGGTTTCTTACAATTTTAACAATTAATAACAATTTAGTTTATAATCTATTCCTAGCTTTAGTTTTCGCAAAAGTATCAATGACTTCCGATAAATCCAGGCTTGATGCTGATTTGCTTTCAATTGCTATTAGCGATAAATGTCTAAGTCCATATTGGTCCATACTATTTCTTAAATAATTTTCTGTAATTTTTTATTTGCTAAATGATCTTTCAGCAGGAGTGACAAGAATTGTACAAAATGATAACATTGCTGTAAATACTTCTCTGTAAGGTCTTATTCTAGCACTCCGTATTTGGTCATAATTTCTTTACAGTCGTCTGTAGAGCTGTAAAAGTAACGAGAAATTGTGTACCCGTATGTATTCGTTACTTAAAGAATCAGTACCCGTTACTTTCGTATCGTTACCTTACTCGTTACTTTTCATACGACATACAATCGTGTATAACAGCATCAAAGTGTATGTTCTCTGGCATCAAGCATGTACCCATCCCATCGAGGCGCGTTGCATCGTGATACGGTATGACTTCGTTCGTATAACGTATAACCGCATCAAACGAGTCGAACTAACTCCATGTCAGTTCGATACTACAGATGCGAGTAACGAAATGAATTTGTAAGTAACGATTCGGTACTTCGAGTCAGACGATGTACCCGTTACTCAGTAACGAATACATACGGTTTGTTACAGCTCTAGTCGTCTGGGTCAATTCAGGTAGAATTAGGTGGTAAATATTAAGAAATTAAAGTGAAAAACTTTTTTGAACCGCTCAGAAGTCAGGGTATTAGGGGCCCCGGGGCATTGCCCCGCCGAGCTCTCCAATAGCTACGCCACTGACGCTTGTATGAAAGCGGTCGAAAATCAAGAGGAGAGATCAGCAGAGCTTATATTTGAAGACGTCTAAAGATATAAGCTAACTTATTTTTAAGGAATGTTTACAAAGAGAGTAAGTTACAATAAATAGTCACTGCTACCAAAGTTCTAAAAAAAGAAGGAAACTTAAAAATAATGTAAATTAATTGGTGTAATGTAGGCATCCCATATTACTGAGCTGTTACGCATAACGCAAAAATACAGGAATAATGAGTACAGTGATAGTGCTCATTAGTATCTAATTTCTATTAATATACCTATGTTGTTCAGAAATATTTTTGTAATAATACCGCCGATTAATTGTTTGAAGTTAATTAATTGTCAACCGAAAATATTATTTTTATTATGTCATGAGTCATGACAGTACTCACAAACCAGCTGTTTTTAATTTCCAATGTAGCTATTTCACTGTTTACGCATAATATGTTCATCTCTTTTGTGTATACTTACATGTTAATGGTTCTTGCATCGATCCTTTTTCAATTTTTGACCGGTTAGCAGTATCTTTACGAAACATTTACCAATCTAGAATGGCAAGATCTACAAAGCGTTAATAAATATGTAAACAGCAAAACAGTCCCCCCAGTGACGGTGACGGTGTTGTGGTTAGTTAGTTTGATTTCTTGTGCAAGTGGGACATCAAGAGTTTTTTATTTTTTGTTTACGTGTGTTTATTTGAATAATTTTTATGAAATAGATTACCTATTTTCAGTGATTTAATTAAGTTTAGTTATCAGTGTTATAATTTTTGACTACTGGGATTTGTTCGTATTTATTAAATTTCTTAGGTAAGTTTTCGTCCATATTTTTATTATTTTAGTTGCGTATGTTAGATGTAGGAAGTTAATTAAGAATGCTAATTTGCATTACGACTTTTATTTTGTCTTTAGAAACTACCCGTGCTCTTTTAATTAGGTAATATGACCATCTGTACATGTGTGTCAGATTTAACCTAATCATACCAAATAAAAAAAATTAAAAAAATCTGTAATACTTTTATTGGGATTGTGAATAATTATTATTGTTTAGTAACTTATAGAAATTTTGCATATTGCGTAGTCATTAATAACTTCATGCATTTATATTGTTATTACCTGCTTAGTGTACTAGAGTCAAACTTATTGAACTCTTTTTTAAATAGAATTGTTTTGTTTTACATATGCTTTGCATATTAATTATTATTTAAATAAGTTGTGGCATCGGGCATCTACATTCTTATACTATACGTATATTGTTTCTCGCGGTTGTTTTTTTTGACAGTTTTTAAGTTTCAGTCTATTTTTTACAAAATGTGTTCAATAATTTCTTAACCCCTGGAATCACATCAATTTAGATTCTGTCGACTTTTTAAACAATAACAAAATGATTTAATTTATGAATTCATTGAAATACAAATAATTTATGGAAATCAAATTTTTGACACATGAAAAAAGATTGAATGCCAGCGAACCAATATAGACCAAATGACAGCATAAGGAACACACAGGGTCTGGCATGATAGGTTACATTTTATAATTATTATTGGAAACGTTATTACTTATTAGGCATTTGAGGGTTTAATGTCAATTGTAAAATGAATCGTGAATATAGCGTTTTTGTCTTTACGTGGATGGAACATACAAATTATATGCTTTAATGGAATTGAAGCAAATAAGCTATTAACGTAGATTGATAGACACCAAGTAGGGCTATTAAATGTTTATATAGTACGAGTACCTAGGTATATGTAGGTATAACATGTGTCCAAAGTTAACTGTGCAATTGGCATTGTAGTATTTTTTACATTAATTACGATGTTGAAAACAAGGAAACCATCAAGCATAGGGTTTTTGAGTTATTAGAAAAATTTACATTTTTTTAAATCTAGCATCCGTATTTTTGCATTTTTTGAAAGAAAACAAAATTCTGGTCATAAAATACATTAGTATCCAAAAATTGAAAATAACAGTGCTTCATTACTCTCAGTTAAACTAATAGGCTATTACACAATTTTTTGAAAAGTGTTTTAATTGAACCCTAAAGTGATAAAGAATCTCTACAATTTTTATAATAATGTTTCATAACCGAGTAGTGCCATGAAAAAACGGCTTTTAATTAATCATTACGAATTTTCGCGCGAAAACAATTCCTGACGTCACTGCGATTATAAAATATAATAACGATAGTGCACAATAACCAAAGTAACACTTTACAATAGGTCATATGCATGATTTTTTTTTATATCTATATATATAAAATTCTCGTGTCACAGTTTTCGTTGCCATACTCCTCCGAAACGGCTTGACCGATTTTGATGAAATTTTTTGTGCTTATCCGGTATCTATGAGAATCGGCCAACATCTATTTTTCATCCCCCTAAATGTTAGGGGTAGTCCACCCCTAAATTTTTTTTCTTCCTTCCCCATTCGTTCTTTTGCACCGGGCACGACGGCGCAGCCGGAGTGCTCGACATACACACATATACGTCCATGTATATTTTAAAATAAATAAAATAGATAGATAGATGTTCCAATTAAATTGCTTTATTATTTCACTTTATACGTAGCGAAGCACGTACAGGGGCCGCTAGTCTAATATATAAAATTCTCGTGTCACAGTTTTTGTTGCCATACTCCTCCGAAACGGCTTGACCGATTTTGATGAAATTTTTTGTGCTTATCCGGTATCTATGAGAATCGGCCAACATCTATTTTTCATCCCCCTAAATGTTAGGGGTAGTCCACCCCTAAATTTTTTTTTTTATTTTTTAGACAAAATTTTTAATTTCTATTTTTTTATGATACAACATACAAAAATACATACAATCCTCAATTTTCACCCTTCTACGATCAACCCTTATTTTTTAATAGCCATTTTAGTAATTTAATCATTTTTCCTCTCCGGTCGAAAACTGATCAATCGTCATTTAATTAGTTATCCCCGCCAGATGTCTACAGGTGTCACTTCGCCAACATCTATTTTTCATCCCCCTAAATGTTAGGGGTAGTCCACCCCTAAATTTTTTTTCTTCCTTCCCCATTCGTTCTTTTGCACCGGGCACGACGGCGCAGCCGGAGTGCTTGACATACACACATATACGTCCATGTATATTTTAAAATAAATAAAATAGATAGATAGATGTTCCAATTAAATTGTTTTATTATTTCACTTTATACGTAGCGAAGCACGTACAGGGCCGCTAGTTTTTAATAGATTATTTAGTCAACCATAATACGGAAAAAAATTGATAATCATTTAAAAATGTAATATTATCATAAGAAAAAAAATATTAAATTTCACATTCAAAAATAGACAGTTTAAACAATCGGCCATGTTCGCGGGCTTATGTGACGTCATGATATACGATGCATGCCAACCTTGATGTCAAATTGTCAATGTTCTAAATGAAGTTTATTTGTTGTTTTCTCTAAATACTGACATAATCTTACTGTGAGACGACACAGTCGTCATGAAAACTGTTGTTGATATATACTCTGACGTCACGATGCGTTTTGAAAATTCGAAAATAGCGCTTATTTTCTACATTACTTTTTTATTATTTGTATTTTTTTCAGTGATTAGATTAATAAAATAACCATTACGTTATGATCAAGAACTAAAATATATTTCGAAATAAAAATTTTAACCAATTTGGAGTTTTATGCATATGACCTATTAAAAATGTGTAAGATTTCTTTGATTATCACATTACCAGTGTAAGTAAAGGCCCCTTCACACGATGCTGGAATTCGAGCTCGATTGTTTGCTTGAAGTCTTGCAGGCAGGTTTGCACACTACGCTGCTGATTGTGATGTCACTGATTGGTCCGCTGCTCGCTATCTTGCTATATTTTGGTGATAGGTCCAGTGCTATTTTTCATGCAGAGCTGCCTGCTAGTTTGAGAATTTAGCCAATTATCGAGTCTTATTTTATCACGTGTATCGTCTGATATTCGTTAAATATGGTGCTGTTTGAAAAAAGTTTGAAGTCATCAGCGATGGGGCCAAAAGTTGTAAAATCAAAATGTAAATGAACTCGACAAGAACTAAGTTTTCGATTTGATTTTTCTCTTCTCACCCGAAACTTTTCAATCATTATTAAAGTCATAGTAGCAGTTCATCTATGACGAATTATTTCTTGCATAACCATTACATCTATATTTAAATTTTAAATATAACTGTCAACCAAGAAAAACAGCGAACAAACAAGCAAGCTGCGTGTGAAGCTAAACTGGCAGTGCTTCCTATCAACCACCAAGCAGGATACCATTCATAGCAGCCTGCAAGACTTTAAGCAAGCAAGCGAGTTCGAAATCCAGCATCATGTGAACGGGCCTTAAGTATGCAAGCTACTAAAATTTTATTTTTTTATTAAACGTATATTCTATCTTTAGTAGATTAGTACTTTCTACTTTTATGAAACCATCTTCCATGTTGCGAAATCAATAAAATACGGGATAGAAGTCTATAAACGTAATAATAACTTGAAAGAATTTCAAAATAACACACAGCACAACAAAAACATAGCTAGTTTACAACCGAAGTGACGTCACACCGGGATCCAACATGGCGAACAGCGTTTTAGATATGGAGGGTACCCTCCATAGTTTTGAATTTGAAGAACAGATTAAAATTGGGAAGTTATTGTAATTGGTCTGAAAATCGAAATAAAAATTTTTAACTTTTTGTTTCAAGGTCACTACACTATTCTTGAAAATGTGTGTGTGTAAGTACGTAGGTACTAGTCGTACGCGGTCATTTATTTCTTAGACGAAATCTCGAGAATAAAATTAAAAAATATTGACGTATATTAACGTAAGTATAATCTGAAAGAATTTTTTTCCAAATCGGTTCAACGTTCTTTTCTTTTAGCTAAAAAGGCTCCAAAAAGTAGATTTTACACAATATCTCGCGAATAAAAATGTATATCGATGTATATCGACTTCGTTAGGGTGTCAATCAAACCATGTTAATGTCATTTTGATTAATTTTTTTATTAAAATGAGACCACCCATGTTTTATTTAAACAAAGATATACTGCATAAGAGTGGATTTAAACGAAATTCGCGAATAAAAAACGATATCGACTTCGTTATGGTGCCAATCGTAGCTTATTAACGTCAAAATGATCCAAAAGAAATTTTATCGAAATCGCTCCAGTCATTTTCCTATATTTAAGCAAAAAGTCTGCAAAAAAGTGTATTTTGAGATTTTTTGAAAAATATTTCTCGGGCTAATTTGTTACTTACCTACATATTTATATTCAATATTGATCAGACTGGGAAGTCGGTCGTGTGAACCTGAAGGGTTGCACTGATAGTGCCTCAATAAACGACCTACCTCACGACCTGTTATTGCTTATTACCGCTTTTATAATTACCACATTTTAAAACTCCGTATTTAAATATATAAATGATATAAATGTCAAAAAGGTCGCTTACAATGAAAAAAACGACAATTTTTGTGAATAACTCAAGAACCCGCAGCTCAATTGTTTTTTTGTTTTGAATTGAAAGTTGACTAAAATGTCTATATTCCCAACATGCCGCTCAATTATCCAACGTATAGGTATTGTAATCCGCTGTTTTTGAACAAATTGAAAGCATATAGGTAATGCAAAATTCTTTAATCCGCCGGCTCTAAAAGTGTCATGTTCTGTTTAGTCTGCCGCTTATGCCAAAAGTACACTCTGCACCGTTTGTCTTGCTCTATTTCTCAGTAAATTGTAAGTATTTTGTTACACCATTTACGCGACTATTTCTTTTACTGTGTAATGTATATGATACCGGCCAAACCCGATTTCAGGACAAACTAGTTTGGCCTAGGCCAAACTAGTTCTACAAACCAGTTTGGCCTAGGCTGAACTAGTTTGTCCTAGTATGAATAGTAGGCCAAACTAGTTTGTCCTGAAATCGGATTTGGCCGGTAACATATACACTGCAATCCGTTCCTTCAAATAATCCGACACAAGCTTAATTTTCGTGAGAGCAGATTAACGAGAGTGCACTATAATTAATTTAATTAACAGTAAAATTAAATACAAATAATTGTTTCTCGAAACATAAATTATAGAATCAAATGTTTATACTAGAGGTCCTCAAACTTTTTTGTCTCGTAGACCACTTGCCATGTTTTTCGGTTCTATCTGATATTGATTTTTTCCAAATTCATTAATTTCAAATATATTTTTGACAACTGGTATATAGTCCTAACTACTCACTTTGAACGATTTAAATTTATAACGGTAGTGAAATGTAGTGTGAAATGTTTAGTTTTATACATTTATTAATTAGATTCAAATTAAAAATTACTTTCTGTTACATAAAATAACTAAGCACAAAATAAATGCTTTTAGATAAATAAAATTATCGACCAATTTTTCAGACAATATATTAACAAACAATATAAAATTAATACATTAACGTTTCAATCCGGATTTGGACCTTCTTCAGAATTGATCTAAAAATATAAAAATAATTAATATTTAAATATAATTCGCTTTTTAAAGAATTTTTCAAAATTAATTATGAAATTCAAAATAATGAAAAAATAATTTTTTCATTATTTTGAATTTCATAATTAGTTTTGAAAAATTCTTTAAAAAGCGAATTATATTTAAATAATCATTATTTTTATATTTTTAGATCAATTCTGAAGAAGGTCCAAATCCGGATTGAAACGTTAATGTATTAATTTTATATTGTTTGTTAATATATTGTCTGAAAAATTGGTCGATAATTTTATTTATTGAAGAGTTCTAATCAGACGTTAATCAAAGATTTAAATACTTTTAGTATAAGGGATGAACCTGATGCTTTAATAATAAATTTTAATCATAAATCTCTTCGGTTAACGATGTCCAGTTTGTTTCTTTTTTGTTAGGAGATTCACTATCGTTGACTCCCATTTTCATTTCATGGACCACCAATTTTTTTTCCTGCTGACATGAACCCCTTGCAAGTTGTCGTCAACCCCTGGGGGTCGATATAGACCACTTTGGGAATCACTGGTTTATACGGTCAGAGTTTCAGAGTTGACTCGATTAATATAATATATCGAAATGTACTTATATTAATTCAGTCACGAACTAAATGTATACCTTATTTAACATTCGAAAGTATTTCCCGTTTAGCAAGCTTGACGAAATTGAAAGATTCTGTGACGTTGATCAATAATGGAAAATAATTTCATCTTCAATTCACCCTTAACTCTCGCTTGAGTGAAGATTCATGTCTATAAGTGTTACCTAATGTAAACATTAGATCTCGCATGAGGTAAAAAATGCTTTAAATATACAAATGGGTGATAACTTGATTGTTTGGATATGTCACTGTAGAGTGTAGAGATAACTCAGCCATCGCGAATATAGAAGATTCGGCTTTAAATCCTGATGTCGACGATGACATGTTTGAAAGTAAACTTTTCTAATATAGGACATTGCAACAATGGGTATTTCTGAACAATAATAAATTATGGAATTTTATTCTTGTTGCGCATTTTTTCTCATTAGTTTATCTCTATCCTTTTTTATCATCACACGATAACAAACGATGGATATACATAATGCATAACAGTGAAATTACTGAAAAACCCTAATGAGTTATGAAAAAACTGTACTGACATTTGCGAAAAAAGCACCGTATTCAATTTTGTCATTACGGAAAAAGTATAAAGAATTGCTGTCCTATACTTCATATATTGTATATTTTTACCGTTATAAACTTATAAAACACGCGTTTGATATATTGGTTCTAAAGAGATAAAGGGTAAACATTTGCTACATGCTTTCAGCGACAAGATAATAATAATAATAATAATGTATATATAGGTACTTATATATTGTACTAATGGCATCCAATTACCTTAATTATCAGTAATTACAGTGATCTACAAACAAATCTCTTTTTATGAATTATACTATTTAAGCTCCAATAATGCCTGCTGTTGAAGTGAATATGATTATGTCGTTATATTGAAGTTGTTTTCGAGATAAGAAAACGTTTCAAGGTTCTGCTGAAATAAAAAGAAGTAAGTACATAGGTATAAACCAATTCAAAATGAAGTTCGTTTTAAAGTAGATGCAAAAATCATGTGATTCTAATCAATACTATAAGTATAAGAACAAAACTGTAAAGCAAAGTTGTGTGTCTGTACTTTCATAAATCTTAAACACCCAATCCGATTTCAAATTTCAAATTTTGCATACGTATGTAGTTCTGATGACAATACAATATTATAATAACTAACTGACTTGTCCGGCTTTCGTCCGGATGCAAATCGCACTTTTAATAAAGCACATGAAACACTTAAAAATAAAATTTATTGTAAAACATTTTTTTAAATCAAGCTTTTATTTAAATGCACTAAAAAGAAAATAAACTTTAAATTAAATCAAACCCAATAATTCATTAAAATGTATATGATATAAAAGCTTGTCGCGACATCTTCATGTGTAAATAAACAAGAATACAATACGTAACTTGATCTTGACACAAGTAATTCTAAAAAGAAAATGTATGTATTTCATAAAATAAATTTACACAGAAAAATCTCGCGACAAGCTTCTTTTGTCATTAAATTGTAAACGTAATTAATGATTGGGTTTGATTTAATTTAAAGTTTGTTTTTTTCTTTTTAGTGCATTTAAATAAAAGCTTGTTTTTAAAAATGTTTTGTTACTTTATGTGTTGAGTCTTTGATCCAGTTCTTAATTTTTCCACACTAACATTGTTGAATGGTGTGATTCTATATGAATTTTTGACACTCTATATATAAGTATATATAACAGAGATTCCAAAACTCATTCGGCCGGCCTACTGCTTCTCTTTCAAAAAGAAAATTGCACGTCTCCACACTCGCCAGAAATCTATCTTCTCGAAAATTCGAAAATACAGAAAGATGAAGTGACTTAGAACATATTGATTTAACTTTGTAGCATTTTCTGTGTTTATTTGGAAAAGAAAGTAGGTGATCACTACGAATTTAACTGTATTAATTTACATTTTACACAACACATGAAACACGTATGAACGGTTTTTAAAAATGTTCTTCTTTCTTTATGCTGTCATCGCCCCCGTTATTTTATTCTGCAGCGTTACAATATGTTCCTAGGATACTGCCGTGCCCTGGAACGCTCTATAAGGTTCATATGGATTGTCACTCCATTGTAATGGTTTATAATTTATGTAGAAAACTTTTAATTGTTTCATTTTCTAATTGCAAGAAGAGACCAAGAAGTATGAACTTTGTCCAGACAGCTGTAGGAGTGGTTATTGTTGTTTCCAAAAACCTCTTTTCTCTATGTTCAAAGTTCAGTTTGCGTGTTGAACTGCTACTATACGGCCAAGCCAAGGCCATTTAACGACACTATCAACAAATGTAGCGCGTGCCGCATGTCTTATTTACTTATTTACCAAGATACGTATAAATATAACGTCATAATTAAAGTCGGCTGAATTATAGACAAAACAGCAATGTTCCACCAATATTAAATATTAACTAGCGGCCCTGTACGTGCTTCGCTACGTATAAAGTGAAATAATAAAACAATTTAATTGGAACATCTATCTATCTATTTTATTTATTTTAAAATATACATGGACGTATATGTGTGTATGTCGAGCACTCCGGCTGCGCCGTCGTGCCCGATGCAAAAGAACGAATGGGGAAGGAAGAAAAAAAAATTAGGGGTGGACTACCCCTAACATTTAGGGGGATGAAAAATAGATGTTGGCCGATTCTCATAGATACCGGATAAGCACAAAAAATTTCATCAAAATCGGTCAAGCCGTTTCGGAGGAGTATGGCAACGAAAACTGTGACACGAGAATTTTATATATTAGATATAATTATTAAATAAAATGTTTACAGGATACTAGCTCTTTATAATTTTTCAATAACACTGCAATGCTCAGTACTTTTTTTTATATAATGGTGGTTGGCCCGACTTGCTCGATACTTTTCTGATTTTGATTACTTAGTTTTTAGAAAATTTTCGAGTAAGTAGATACATGTATTTACTTCAAATTCAGTTTAATTTAAACAACCTTTTGGAATATTTTGATCTAACTATTAAAAACAACTAATACAATGGACAATGGTTCGTTAATTTCAATGGTCCGTAATTTTAATTCACTTGTCGTATAGTCTTGGACACTATTAATAGCGATTTTAATAAACTTTGGAAAATATGCTACTCTACGACTGGTTGTTCTTCATTTTGGGTTTTCTAGCCGTTGCCGTAAATTCTTCTACTATAAGTGAAGTCTAAAATCTTCAATAGGCCTCGCCTGAAAAATATTCGCTGAGTAATTTTCAGCGCAAATGAGAATTGAAACATTGCGTGGGCTGACTAATTTAATTCCTTGTGCTTATAGCGTCTGGTTAAAATATTATTTCATCGTTGGAGATTTACACAAGGTATTCCTTCTTCGCTCTTTTTAATAGTTAGTTAAATATTTGTTGCAAGTTGCAACTGACACAATTTTATCTCTCAAAATGTTAACAGTAGGTATTGCGCTTAGCCATACGTCCAGTCAATTTACAAATATTCGAAATCCAAGCCTCTAAGACATTTTAGTCGATGTAATCGCTAAAATTGAATTATCTTTCACCGATTTATTTTAATGAACACTTAATATTATAATGCATTTGTCTTACATAGACATACGTTAGTTGAGTTCTGAAACATGCTCTATAATATTATAAAGAGTATTAAAAGAAAGGTAATAATTATTAACATCATAATTTGATGGATCCTGCCTCAGGTCTCTTCATTATGTAACATCGGTGGCGTTTTACCGATATAAGTTAATATTTTTATCACACTTGCTCGCTATATAGAAATTATTTTTAACACTGTTTCATTAACTTCCCTTGTGTGTATCTATATCTATACTAATATATAAAGCTGAAGAGTTTGTTTGTTTGAACGCGCTAATCTCAGAAACTACTGGTTCGAATTGAATTTTTTTTTGTTGAATAGTCCATTTATCGAGGAAAGCTATATAATATCACGCTACGACCAATAGGAGCGGAGCATTAATGAAAAATGTTGCAAAATATAAAACAAAATTTGTCCGTCCGACAAAAACTTTTAAACGGTAACTCCAATCATCATGAAATTTGGACACAACATTCATCAATTGGTAAACGAAGATGAACGTGCGTACTTATGTCCTCCCCTATTCGTTCTTTTGCGCCCGGGTGAAACCGGGCGAGACCGCTAGTGTACATTTCAATACTTTTCACATCCATAGATTGATTGTTTAGAATATACGTACCTATAATATAAAGTTAATGACCATATGGTGGTTATGTTTATTTATAGGTAAGCCATTCTTTCAATGCCTTCATACAATCAATAATAATTATATTGTAACATTTGTAGGTACAGTGTGTTTAACATAAAATCTACCAAAATAGATTTCTTTAATTGCAAGGCATAATTTGTATAAACATCAAGTAGTGTTGAGTCGTATTCGAGATTCTGACAACAAAAATGATAAAAAAATGTAAATCGGATGTCACCGATTTGATGTTTTTATCACATTATTATCTGTGAATTTCAATAATAAAATTTTAGTAGTATTGTTAGATTTTTGTATGGCCAGAGTTTGGATTAAGGTGTCTTTAAACTGGAGTTGCCAATACACCATCCAGTTACCGAAGTTGCGACTTTTAAGGTGGAAAATATTGCAACAATATTTCAAAATTGTTTCGCTTTTTAGTGTGGTGTTAATTATTAATACCTTGTTTTATAATTTTTGAACGATAATAATGACGCAGTGGAATTATCATAGCTCGCGGGTCAGGTATAACTGACCTTGAGTAGATTTCCGCATTATATGTATTTTTATACTTTTTATTATACTGATACTTGTCGCAAACAAAATAGTCATAAAACTGTCTGTATTACCTATGCAGAAAGTGCAATGCTTTTCCTAAGATACTTAACGTTCGCTGTGAGCCTATAATGACTAGCCTCTCGGTTCCGGACAGACAGACAGACAGATTGTTACATCTATTCTCGGTTCCGGTATTGATATTAATCCCGCATGGCGTGTTTTGTTGTGACCAATTTTAATTTACCCTCTTCTCCAGGGGCATATGTACAGGGGGGCTTAGAGAACTGTAATATAAGACAAATGGGGGCAGCAAAAAATAAGAAAGTAAGACAATCAGAAAAAAGAAAAAGAAAATGGGGCTTGGGAGAGGAATTGGAGAAGGTAAGATATAGGATGGGTGAGACAAATTTAATGAAGAGAGGCGGCACATACTCCACAAACATAAACATCTAAATCTGCCCCTGCTATTTCCAAAACTTATTTTCCAAAGATGTTGCGAATGTCGTATAAGTATATCGGAATCGAAATTGAATCGGAGTTTTTTATGGATATGTTGGAATCAATTTTAAAATTTTTGTCTCATTTTGATATAATTATTGAATTTCCACGTTTATTCAGTAAACCTGTAAACCAAAAACACAACACCAACTGTTAAAAATATACAACTACGCAGTGCGTGAATATATTGCAGAAAAACAATAATGATGCGTTGGATGGGAAGTAGGCGCAGCAAGCGGGATCCACCGCTAGCAACGAACAAATGTGAAAAAATATCAGATTATTCCCAGTTTCGGAATCGGAGTAGAAGCTTCGTACCATTTCTGATTTTATCTCAATCATTTTTTTTCATACTTTGAACTGCATACTGAATTTAGCAGAAAAGATGAAGTGTTAAACTATTAACATCGTCTGCGCCCCCCGATGATCGATGAGCATCGGTATTTTTTTAAAATAACGGTCAATTACTGTTTATTTTTGTTTTTTTAACCATAAAGTACCGTTGGTTCTTTGGTACCTACTATGTAAGCCAATTTTATGAGCATAAATACTTATTCTGACAAATACATATAGATTGTTCGGGTGATAAAACAACCCTTAAAAACAATTTCAAAATTCTGTAGGTTATGAATGACCAGAGTGTAATTTTCTGAGTCGATAAAAATATTCCAAATAACTATCTGGTTTTTTTTGGTAAAAATTATATCATATTTGTGATGTAACTTGAATGCGCTTTAATCTTCAATAAACTAAATTCCTAAGAATTAAATGTTTTTATGGAATGTCGATAATATTTTTCCACCGTGGAAATTTTGTTTCATTTTATTAATTTACAGATGATGTACTTATTCAAATAATTCAAGAATAAGAAGTATTTTTGAAATAAAATTAACTTTATGCGCTATATTTAACATTTTGATAAAAAAATATCATTTAAAATATTATTTGAAGTGGGAAACGGGGTACCTTTAACGAACACTGTTTAGATGTAAAGTCGGATCTCTAAAATATCAGCGCAAAAGATAAAAACGATTTGGTTTGTTTGCTGCTGAATTTTATTTATTTATAAATTTATCACTCTGTATACTTATCTCAAAATGTTATGATTTATTTTTAGCATTTTAGTAAATATCTAGATAGGTACACGTCACTATTGCTGTATTTTTGATTAATTTTTATAGTATTGTGATTTCTGTAAGAGCATTGTATACCTCAAAAACTCTCAAATCCTTTCCATTTGCTTGATAATGGTTACAGCTCTCCCGGCGCTATTTTAAGCTAAAGGGTCGAATAAATGCCAGATGAAGGATTAAGAATCACAATACACATAGTAGGTACAGGCGAAAAATTGAGCAAATTTTTATGAAAAAATTTATAATAAAAAAAATTATAAATTATACGTAATCTTTCACACGTATCCAAAACTTTTTTCAAAAAATTCGTCTGTAGGATCTCTAGTATGATTTTAAGTCCTTAATTCGTCATTTGCCCGAAGCCTTTAGCTTTTAAAATAGCCTCGAGAGAGATGTGACCGTTTTTAGGTGTTAGGAAAAGATTTGTGATAAAGAGTGCAGGGGCTATTCGTCGGTAGCATTTATACTCTTGTTTATGAAAAACCGACGCATCCAACGCATTCACGTTTTCAGAAAAACGTGTAGGATAGATAGTGTTGTTTTATCTGTAAAAACGGCTTCAATAGTAGATTAATTATTATTTATCTAAAATGTTATGAACTATAATATATTATTATCGACGAGAAGTGACAATATGTGAAAACAACTGTTAGCTAGTCTTAACAGTCACAACTCACACTAGTCATAATATCATTATGTCCGAGATATATACTAGATTTTCTGCACGCACCCGCTTTAAAATAGCTCGTTTTGAACCCATTTTCAGTATATTTTAATTTTAAACGTTTTTGACAGTCACAAACTTCACTTCTGTTAAGTTGTTTATGAAAATTACTATTCGCGATTAATGTTGTTTTTCATTATATACTTAATACTATACTATATTGCTAGTAAGAGTCTGGAAAACGATGACGACCCAACGGTGCAGACATGCATACGTCTGTCTCCGTCATTTAGACGTCAAATGTTATGCGCTTGTCCAAGAATGGAGCATGCACTTGGCAGTCGCAACGCTTGCGCATAAAGGCCGGTCCACACGCTACGTTTTGCACAACCTTTTGTCTGCGCAGTTCAACACGTTGCAGATAAAACGTTGCGTGTGGATCGGAAAACTGCGCAGTTTTGAGTCCGGCGGGAAGACGGTACAGTTGCAGCGATAACTGAGCAAATGAGCTTTGAAATCCATGACCTGTGCGGACAAGTCGGTGCATGTGGACGCTTGCTCCGTTTTCCAATTCGTTTTGTTCCTCAGTTTTTCCTAGTCACGCGACGATGGCTGACCTTCGGCAATGTTCTCGGGAGTTTTTATTGCTCTTTACGAAAGTTTCCCATGCATTTGTAGTGTTAAATCGAAGGAGTACAGTAACAGGGAAAAAAAGGGGGAAGCTTATGAGAGATTAGTAGAAAAATTCAAAAAAATCGATGCAACCGCGAGCAGATATACAGTTGTAAAAAAAGTTAATTCTATGAGAAGTGGTTATCGTAACGAATTGGCAAAAATTAACAAATCGATTCGATCTGGGGCTGGAGAAGACGAAATCTACAAGCCATCTCTGTGGTATTTTGATTTCCTCCATGACGATATCACACAAGACTGAGTGAAAAATACAAATATGACTGCACCGTCTGAACGCTCAAACTTGCAACGTTTTCATTCCGTCTTAAGACTGCGCAGATTTAAAAGGTTGTGCAAAACGTAGCGTGTGGACCGGCCTTTACGGATCGAGTATAAATAAGTGAGATGGAAGTATGCAGATGCTGTCTCTCATGGTGGCCAACACTTGCACTAACGGGAACTAGCAATATAAGAGTATTAAATATATGTTTTTCATATATTCTATTGGGAGGTAGTTTATGGAAATTGCTTGTTTTACTTGTGTTTTTTCTTAACGAGCTAGTGTTAAATGGATCATTTTACCGTTTTACGGCTGCTATATACACATACATATTATATGAAAAGCAGCTATTGTATAGGGGATGTTTTTTGAGTTACATTTGCCTATACTCGATATTATTTTTTATCGCTTTTAGCAAATATGAAAACAATAAACAATGCGCCCCTTTCTTTTTGACGTTTAACTAAAATTTTATGCTCCCCAAAATATGCCGCTTTAAACACTGCTGCTAACAATCAGCATATATCTATGGGTAAATACGTCCCTGTCAGTGCAAAGCGATCAGTAAATGACGCTACTGAAATATTTAAAGGAAAAATGTAGGTACTGTTAAATTCATTGTCTCCTTTTCTTGTTTATCAATTATACAGTAGGTATCCTTTATATTTTTTAGGACGTAAGTGCTACAAAATTTTAAAACTTGCTATTTATATGCGTAATACAACATTGTATTTGACCGGAAATTAAGTTTAGAGGTCAACGACATGTATATTTTTTTTAAATAATTATATTCAAGTTTTGTAAGTGGACACTTCAGTTTTCAAGGTGTGCACAATTACCGTTTTATAAATATAAGTTTTATTGACAGATAATATGTACTCATAAACTACAGTAAAGTCTGCTAAGAAACCACAATTTCTGGTACAGTTAGGCCACGACATACGACCGTGATCGGACTTTACTCGCATAGGTACTGCGGGTTAGCCCAATACCGCCTTGGTGTTGGTAGACTCTTACATTTCATTTGAAAAGTGTAAATTCACTAAAAATTAAACATAGCTTTAAATTACTGTCGAGGGATCATATACCTATAGTTCTATTTTTCTCTATCACTAAAAATGGCTGGACCGTTTGGTAATGAAAGTTACAATTTATAGAGTACGCTGTTCCGCTCGTGTCAAAGTAGCGATTCCGTAAAAAGTGACATAATTAGAAAGAGCAAATCAGCAAACAAAAATAATCTTTACGCGATCGAAGTTCAAAAAATTATGCGAATGCTCCGCGTTTATGTTCATATATAGGTGATATTATGTACTTATATACAAAACTGATAATAATCTTTTTTTTATTTCTCAACATTTGTCAAAGTAAGTTTTCTAAACTAAAAATATTATACTGTATTTTAAAATATGTTTTGCTCTACCCCTTATACAGTAGCTCTACTTTACAAGTGTGAAGTGATTCATTACACACTAGTGTGGTAAAATGAAACAAAACTGGTATAGTGTAGTAGGTATAGTAAATCATCGCTTGTCAGTTGCTATTGTATAACTTACTTATAGAAGTTACGTTTGTTCAAAAGGGAACTGTCAAAAACTAAATGAAGTGAAAAGCAGATATTTTACAGGAAACACGTGCAAAAAATACCATAATATCTCATACGTTATGGTGAGTGTTAAATTCGTTTACACTCGTTTTAAACATAATGTCACCACTTGCCGTAATATAATTTATTACGATACTAGATTTCAATCTAACACCATGTTTCGTAAGGCAATAGAAATACAGGAATAGGGTCGAAAAACCGTCTCCAAGATGAGATGTGTGTATGTGTCATATTATGTAACGGATGTCAATTTTTAGACATTCGCGAATGAGAATGTGAGAATTTAGTTTTCAAATCTGACGCCATTTCTCTAAGGTTAAATTTTGGTACTTGCCTGGCCGCACAACTCGCTCGCACACATTTGTAGTGGTTCTGAGTACTAGGTTCATTATTAATACTAAGTCTAAAGCTTTATTACCTAATGTTAAAGTAAAGGCTGATAAAAGATATAATTGCAAGGTAATCTTCGCGAAAAAACTTGTTATTTTATTTAAAAACAAGTAAACTTCTAATATAGATGCTAAGAAATTAATATATTTTTTTGTCTTATTTAATATTATTTTCACATAAAAAATGAAATATTCGTATGAATGTTGCGAAAGCGAATGCCAAAAAATATGCGAATTCTCGCAAATGCGAATATTCATTACATCTCTAAAGTAAGTATATTGAATACTTATTCTGCAAGATTTTTGGTATCAGTATTGACTTCAAGGTCTATTGATTTTGATATCAATCGAATCAGTGGATTTGGTAATATACGTGACGAAGTGTTCCTGTGCCTACAGCAACTTCGTTTTAAAATCCACTGACATTTTTCATAATATAAAAGTATTGTGACTCTATTATTATTCTCATAACTTGTTTAATCGTTTTTATCTATTCGTACATGTTATGTCAAACCGATAAAGGTCGTTAACATTGCGTCAATTTACAACGCATGCACAAGCGACCCAGACAATTAATGAATGTCTTATGTACATAATGCAAAAGAGGTAGCATAGCGATTCTATACCATTCCGTTGAAATTACGAATAGTATACACAGGGCCGTAACGTGGATTTTGAGGGCCCTGGGCAAGACCTTCAAATTGGGCCCCCCTCAGTAAAAAAAAAATTGAGAAAAAACTTCCCATGGTTATAGTTCCTGTTCTTTCACATTTTTAAAGTTTAGTAGGTATATCACTTAATAAATAAACACAAAATAAGGAATCTTTAAATTGGTCCTGTCCATATTTTGTGTAAATTTTTTTTTATTTTATATTTATGAAGAAAAACGAATTAAAAATTTATTTAAATTGCATTCTTCTTGCTTTTTTCTCCGCAAACTCATCAATTATATTATTAAAATCTATTTCTTGCACTATGTTAGATTCAATTGATATAATAGACAGGTTCGACAAACGCTGTTGTGAGAGCGACGATCTTAAATAGTTTTTAATTAACTTCAGTTTACTAAAACTTCTCTCGCAAGAAGCGGTGGTGACTGGTAGGGTTAGAAATATTCTTAAAGCAACAACGATGTTTTGGTACGATTCGACTAATTCGAAATCATGTATACCTACCGATGAAGCAGATGACATCGATGACAGTTAAGTTAGTTTAATCCAAGATTAAGTTATAATCTTGTTTTATAATACCGGGCCTAAGTATTGAGAATTAAATAAATATGTTTTTTTTAAATAAAAATTCTAATAGCATATTCTGGCTTTTTTGGGCCCCGTCTATCTGAGCCACCAGTGGTGTTACTTATATATGTGATTTGTAATATTCATTAAAATACGAATGAAAATAATTGAGATAATTTTTATCGGGATCTTCTTGGGCCCCTCCGGGGCCCCCCTGTGCCCTGGGCCCTGGGCAAGTGCCCCTATTGCCCCTGCCTAGTTACGGCCCTGAGTATACAAACATTTAACCTTAGCAAGGATGCTGCATAAACAGGATTGTGCATATTATCGAAAAAAATATTTGAGAATATTAGACACTAGCTTTTCGGTACAGGGTACAGCTTATAGCCAACTGGTGTTCGGCCTTAATTTGTTTTTACAACCGAAACCAAATTTCGGTTTCTGTTTCATTCAATTTCGGACGAAACCGAAACTTATTTCGAGAGCAATTCTAGTGTATATTTTTTAAGCTTTTGTTCATTTTAGCTGTTGCAAATAATGTGTTTGTGTTCACTGTTCATAGAAGCAATTAGTTGATAAATTAATAGTTTAGTTGCTCTAAAAAACTTAGTATCTATTCTATTTGATCTGGAATAAGGTTAAGTAGGTATGTATTTCACTCAGTTAAATAAAACTTATTTTGTACTTACCTATATCTCTCTCTGACATTCAAAATAGGAACACAGAAGTTTATAATATTAATCACTACGCCGATCGCTCCCGAACGTCGCACGGAAGCTTACGAACCTAGTTTCGGTTTCGGTCCTAGTTTCGGCAGATTTTCTACCGACACCGAAACTAAACCGAAACTTCAATTCAATGCCGAAATTCGTCGAACCCGAAACCGGAAGTTCGGTCGGATACTATATAGCCAAAATAAATCAATTTAGTTCTGAAATCGCGTGCGAGATCTCCGATTTGCTTTACATTTTATCAATCACTGCCCATGTCGGGAAGAAGTAGATTTACAGTGAAAGAATTTTTTTGAATCGTTCGGTACTTCCGAAATAACTTGTGACAAACAATATAATTATATAGATTCCTGAACATTTTTCTCATATCAATGTTCATGTAAATAAATACGCGGGAAAACCTTATAGACCGAGTGTGAATATTGTTCGAATTTTCATCAAAATTGGTCCTAACGTTTTTGAGTGATGCCAATGTAAATAGATAGATCAGTTCAAACTTTGAAAACGCCTAGTTTCCAAGATAACAGGTATAATTTCAAACACATTTTCTGTACTGTACATTGTCTAAATTCACATCAAAGTACACACTTGGACATGCTCTAGCGATGTAAAACGTCTCTCAGATTAGTAAAAACAAAAATTAGGCCACACCATAAAAGTATATGGGCCACACGTACCTATTTCTATCATGATCCTCTTACCGAAAAACAATATTACTATATTAGAAGGCAAGTCCACTAGTGTGCGTCAATGATGCGCACTTTGTGACGTCATGAGTTGTAAATATTTGTTTCATAGTGTGTTCTGTTGAGAGACAATAAACGTCAGCGTTTGTTAACATTCGAACTATCAGTGCGCGCGCATCAAACCCATCTACAAAGCAAGCTTCAATAGAGGCATCGTGTGAAGCGAATACATAACAGTCATCATCAAAACCAGCGCCACAGCATGTGAAATTTAGCAGCCGAATCTAGCGGCAAAACAAGCCTCGTGTGCAGCGACCTTTTAACATAGAGACAGAGCTATGTCATTACAGAAATAACGTAGGCGCAGTAGGCACCATTCATTCAGCCATATTGACTGATTTACTGTTACGTCCATTGATATGTCAAATGGAAAGAAAACCACAAGGAAGATGATTTATATACACCGATTTCTATAAATAAAGAAGTGTGATTGTCTTCTAAGTCATATATTATGATGGTTTATGACCGGCGCTTAAAATATATATGTTACGGTTAATACGAGAAACTAGTTTATTCGCGAATTAACCGGCTAATACCCGAATTAACCAATACAGCCGGTTATTACCAAAGAAAGAAATATGACTTAACAATTTTCGCAAATTATTCGGTTAAAACGCGAATTAGACAATATGATCGGTTATATCTGATAGCTCTTGACTCTTTCGCGAATTAGCCGGATAATATGTTAAGTAAGAAATTAACCTCAAATTCATAGACGTGCGTATAAGTAGTGAGCTGTAATTTTTATTAAAATAATACAAAATAACAAATGTTCTTCAAATAAAATAAAACAACACTGATAAAAAACAAATAGATTTATCATAAAAATAAGAATACCTACTTAGGAATCAAAACTATTACAGACAATAAACGTTTTATACGGTTGCTTTTGGATAATTCGCGTTTTAACCTGCTTGCACTTGATAATAGGCGAAAAAGCGAGATATTCGGCATTTATCCTTGACGCCGGTTAATTCGCGAATAAACTAGTTTCTCGTATTAGCCGTACCACAGTCTTATGTGTTGGCGTGTTGCATTAAACTAACTACACAGTTAGCTAGTGAATTTATTTCATAAAATAAATTATTCTTTGTTTGCACATTGATATCAAATATGTAGCAAAAAATGCAGTGCATCATGACAAACAAGGTAACATTTTCTTGATATTATGTGGCATTTAGTGTGCAACACTTGTTATTAAGTTATAACTCATAATTACTGATAGGACTAAAGTTCACATTTCTACAATCTTACTAAGCCTGCAATGCAGAATCCGGCCTCTGACGCTTGGTGTAACATTGTATTTACTATAATTTCCGCAAAAAGTGTCAAATTATGTTTAAATTGGTCTAAAAAGTATCAGTATAAATGACTAATAAACTAAGATATTTAACAGTATTGAAAAAAACGTCTTAGCTAAACACGTTTCTACGCTACATTAATTTGAAACTTTATAGAAAGGTAATTCGCCACTATCTAGGGTTACCAGATTGACGGGACTTGGCTGGATTGTCCAGCAATTTTACACGTTGTCCAGGGTCCCGGTTTTAGGCAAAATGTCCAGCTAAAAATAAAAAACATGCACCGCCAGAGCTAATAATTCGATTAAACTTAAAAGAAAACTATTAATTTTAAATCTTTTCCAAATACAGAGGAAGGTTCTAAAATGATAAAGGCGGCTAAGGGAAATAGTAAATATATACTAAATATATGACGTGGCAAAAAAGTGATTTGAAAGGTACCATTGACTGTTAGATTAAGCTACCTCTGTTTTTGTACCAATTTCAGCTGTTCAGCTCAATAGTTCATATTTTCGTTTTTCTTATAACAATAATACCTAAGTAAGTACATATTACTCAATTATATATCGTGTTCCGGTTGATTAATGCATATTTTTATTTTGTCCAGCCTAAAATCCTTTGGTCCAGATATTTTAGAATATTGTCCTGAAATTTTGATTTCCCAATCTGGCAACCCTACCACTAATCACTATCAGGTGCATGTGCCTACACTCGTGCGATGACGTCACATATAAAACAAATCCTGCACGACGAACTCATATAACATGCTCTATCCGTTGTGGGCTTTATTAATCTCGTGGTTATTAGTGATTCAAATGTGATGGTATTTTGTAACACAAAAAAGTTCCACAGGCTATCACTGTATTTAACGAGCGAACCTTTTCACGTCAAAAAAATTAAAACAATGACTTTTTGTAGTATTTCTAAAATATTTTTTTTTTTTTTGTTTTTGAAAATGGTTTATAAATAATGGAGTTACATATTAAGCTCATGTACAATAGATCTAGTTAAATAGTAACAATTTGCGATAAATGATTTGTTAAACGACCTTTACCTAATTTAAATTGTGAACGTACGCAGTTCTAGTTTCATTGAATTATCCAAAACATATATTTAGCAATTTTTATATTATCGAGTAAAATAATCGCGTACGTATTCATAAAAAAATATATTTCGTAAACCCATGACAGTGATTAGTTTTTCCAAAGTAACTGTGTACATTTTATTTTTAGATTTCATTACGTATACGTGCTAAGTGCAAGGCGGTGGAGCTAAGCTTTTTCTGAATGTCACGCTCACGGTGGCGGTTGTGCATAGTTCGTTACTATGGTTTGTCATGTCTTAAGCGAGAGGAATTACTTATTAATAATTCAATAAATAAAATTATCGACAATATATTAACAAAAAAATATATCATTAACACATTAACAACTTAAATTTTGATATTAATAACTTTGATCGAATTTATAAAAACACTAATTATAGAAACTAAATATTAATTATTTTTTAGATCAGTTCTGAAGAAGGTCCAAATCCGGATCGAAACGTTAATGTATTAATTATATATTTTTTTGTTAATATATTGTCTGAGAAATTTATTGAAGAGTTCTAATCAGACGTTAATCAAAGATTTGACTTATTAATAATTCTATATTATTATAAGAGAATTAATTGGGGTTTAATCATTTGATTATTATAAACTAATTTTCCTTGTTATCCATAGTCAATGTGTGTTGATCTTTCTTTAAAATATTCTGTGAAATAACAAAACTTGACGTTTGATGAAATCGCGGGTTCTGCTAAATCACATTTAATTTAATGCGAGAATACAAAAAGTGAGGAAAAATTACATTTGAATTAAAAAATTAAGAAAACTTATCTTAAAAATATTAACAGGGTTTAATTTATCACTAACAATTCACTGCATAATAAATAATTTATCTTTTTTCTCGTCATATTTATATGTTGTATAAATAAAATTGCGATAATTTTCAAAAAGAACCACCAGTTAGTGCCACACGTCGATGCACATAGCCCATACAGTTGTTAATTTGTATCAGATATGATAAGAAGGTAACAGAGCTGGGTACGGATACGGACGGTATTTGCGTATTGGATACGGTTACAATTTATTGTGTACCACAGTAGAAAGGCACAATAATTTACTAGTTTCAACTTACGGAGTCTGCTTTTTGAAATTCGAGTTATAGAGTATCAATATTTACCTACTATCAATACCTCACAGGGAAATAACATTTTGTTCGAATTACAGACTAAATAATTCAAGATACCGCGTATTTAGAGGCTCAGCGGAAGGGAATGACAATTTTTTCCGACTTACTGAGGATTACAATTTACGACCTACGAGCTATCGAGATTTCACTGTATAATCTTTCCTACCAACAGATATAGTAATTGCTATATTCTTGGGCAAGAATAGAGGACCTATTTGCGTATAAATGATACATTGATACATAAATAGATCCCCTATTCTTATCTGTTGGGTTGGAAAGACTGATGATACCCTGGTCGACCTCGCATGAGTTTACAGGTGTATATCGCTATTTTCGCTCACTGTCCATCTCTCTTTTAACGTGACAAGAAATACGACCTATGCATTAGGAACAATATTTTTCTATGTGTGTATACTGTGTATGTTACTCCGGTTACTCGTAAAGAGAGAGATTATAGGTTATGGACGCTAAACAATTACTGGGGTAATCACTTATCGGCGTCTATATAGGTGACTCGTCAAGAAGTTGACTTTTATACATTGAAAGACATTTTTAAATATACTAATTCTTAGGTGTGGATAAAATGTAGATACAGACTCTCTGGTATTGTCGATGCGATACAAGATACAAAATAAATACATGGATACTTTTGCCCAAGTGGTTAATATCCCGGGAATTTTGTGTACATTTTGTTGTTCGAAGTTTTTTTTTTAAACAAATGCAATTTTTATGATCTCATATTATTGGTTATATAAATTCTTTGGACTTTAGAAATTCGAAATTCTTGTGTACCGGTTTTTCTTGAGAACTAGCTCCCCGTTTTTATCTACAAACGTAGACGATTTTTTCCGGTATTTTTCAAATCCAATTTAATTCTATTTAAATAAAGAAAATTTTGCATAGAAAATCAATTTTGATGGAATTTTGTACAAATTTTATATTGGATTTCAGGAAGCATTTTATATTAGGGTATAAATGTTACGGATTTACGTAAATTATTATACATATATATAACATGTGGAATTACTTTTGGAAGTCTATACATAATATGTGAATAAAATTAATTTTTTTGCGATAAGATAAATAGAACGTCTGCCGTTTTAGATAAATAAGAACAAAACTAAATACGACCTTTGCCTATAGTAATATTTATAAATACATGTCGAATTATCTGGAACTAAATTGATCAGACATTCTTCTTAATACAAGTAAATATTTTCAATTTCTATGAAAAAAACTCAATAAAAGTTTCAAAAAGTGAATACGTCATCTTTTGGGTTATCTTTTTTAACGATATTTAATCATAAGAATTTGTGAATGGGAACATTAATTGCTGGAGATAGTAGGTATAAAAGAAAAATGTGTATATTATAAAATGTGAACTTACAATAAATTATTGGTTTTTAACCGACGAAAAACAAAAACGGAGGAGGTTCTCAATTCGACGCGTATATTTTTTTTTTATTTATTTATTTTTTTTTATTTATGTATGACCACGTATAACTTTTTACAGAGTAGTCCGATTTTGATAATTATTTTTTTGTTTGAAAGGGTATACCCCGAAGTTGGTCCCATATAAATTTGGTAAAAAAGTTCCAACCCTAAGGGTAGAAAAACAGGGGATGATTGATTGTTCACTCACTGATTGTAATGTATGACCACACATAACTTTTTACAGAGTGGTCCAATTTTGATAATTATTTTTTTATTGGATAGGGTATACCTCGAGGCTCGTCTCATATAAATTTGAAAAAAAAAGTCCTATCCTAAGGGTGGGAAAATTATATAGCTACAAAAAATTATAAAATAAAAACTTTTTAATAAAAAAATTAAACCGCCGAAAAACTGAAAAGCAAAAAATAATAAATCTTTTTATTTAACTGAGTTCTATCTAAGTAGTTGAACGTATGTGACAGTCTAGTATATCTAAGTAATTTTGAGTCGGCGTCAAACCATCAATGTACAAAGATCACTAAAAGAAATAACCAAATCAAATTAACAATGATACGTGAAATCTCCAGCGATAAACATTAACATTCCAAACATGCGCTCTCCACACGACCACTCGCAAAGACGTATGCCCTCAGTGTGCCCGTTCGGGTTGCTCTGTCGCTGACATTAACTTCGTAAACGCTCAGAGATTTCCGGCGAAAGATTGTTGACGCCGACTCAAAATTACTTAGATATACTAGACTGTCACATACGTTCAACTACTTAGATAGAACTCAGTTAAATAAAAAGATTTATTATTTTTTGCTTTTCAGTTTTTCGGCGGTTTAATTTTTTTATTAAAAAGTTTTTATTCTAGTTGTTTTTTTCGTCATCGAACTTTAGGTTTTGTGTGTTGTCATGGATTATAACCAGTCGCTTCTTTTTAAAATACATAATTTAAACGCCGTTAATTTTATTCTCTAACTATATATAGTGGGTAAGCACGTCGTGGTTGCCAATACCCATTTCGAATTTGCCAGAGGCTTTTTTTAACTTCTCAAATGTGTTCGGAGAACGCATTACAGAAGTGAAACTTCTAAGTGGACAAATGGAAAAAAGATTAAAAATGTGTTTCGAGAACGCATTACAGAAGTGAAACTTCTAAGTGGCTATAAATGGAAAAAAATAAATAAAAATGTGTTATGAGAACGCATTACAGAAGTGAAACTTCTATAGGTGGACAAGTGGAAAAAAATTAAAAATGTGTTACGAGAACGCATTACAGAAGTGAAACTTCTATGTATACCATATGTTTCTATCTATGTATAATGTTGGTATAAATACAAAAACTGGGAAGAAAAAAAATTACAGATAAATTACTATCTTATATAATATAAATTGTTATTGTTGAAAAAAAAAGACTTGCAAAGCTGAAAATAGTTTCTGGGATATTTTGGAAATATCAGTTTACTGGAAAACTGTCGCTCCTTGTAATTCTTGAATTACTTATTATATAGCCTATAGCCTTCCTCGATAAATGGACTATCCAACAAAAAAAAATTCAATTCGAACCAGTAGTTCCTGAGATTAGCAAACAAACAAACACACTCTTCAGCTTTATACGGGTGAGGCAAAAGTCCCGGAACGGTTGAATATCTCGATACTACGCATCATATCAAAAAAAAAAAAAAAACGTGTCAAATATTTTTCGCAAAACTATTTTTTGATACCACACATGACTCCCCTCCCCCCACCCAGTTGGTGGGAGGAGGGGCAACTTTAAAATTTTAAATAGGAACTCCTATTTTTTATTGCAGATTCGGATTCTACGGGAAAAATTAAATCAATTTTACTTCGATCGTTTTTTTCGATTCGCGACCGATGTCGCGGTAATCGCGAAAAACTTAAAAAAATCAATCCAATTTCGCAATAATGGATGACATTCCATTCACAATTTCGAAGTTTCCCCTCCCTCCACACACTGGTTGGGGGGTGGGGGGTCACGTGTGGTATCAAAAAAAAAGTTTTGCGAAAAATATTTGATACGTATTTTTTTGTTTTTCGATTTTATGCGTAATATGCAAAATATCCGACTTTTCCGGAAATTATTGATTTTTTAAGTTTTTCGCGATTACCGCGACATCGGTCGCGAATCGAAAAAAACGATCGAAGTAAAATTGATGTAATTTTTCCCGTAGAATCCGAATCTGCAATAAAAAATAGGGGTTCCTATTTAAAATTTTAAAGTTGCCCCTCCCCCCACCAACTGGGTGGGGGGTGGGGAGTCATGTGTGGTATCAAAAAATAGTTTTGCGAAAAATATTTGACACGTATTTTTTTTTTTTTATATGATGCGTAGTATGCGAGATATTCAACCGTTCCGGGACTTTTGCCTCACCCGGTATATTAGTATAGATTAGCCATTAGAACACAAGCACTTGTCTGGGGTGGCGGATACCAAAATCAAAATTAAAGTAACAGAAAACCTACATTTGCACTACACATAATAGTAATAGTAATAAGATGCAAATTTCGTAACCGTTATTTACAGCTTTTAAATTTTATTACGGATGGGTAAAAAAACAATAAGACTCGATAGTTTGAACATTTCAAGATATATAAGTACCTATAACTTCAAATTAGTGTGATAACAACAGCCGAATATGGGTTAACAGTGAAGTTTTGCGTCACTTTCGTGTCGCATCGTTTTCGTAACTCTAGCAGAAATTTGATGGAAAGAGGGCACAGGTAAAGATGTTTGCATACACAAAAAGTCTCCAACGATACGCTTCACTGCAGTTGACCGCTAGTCCAGAAATACTGGAGATAAAATTATGGTAGATCGACCGCTAATTTTAAATAGGTGATAACAATGCTATATTGATAATAAATAGTTAAAAATCAATGTCAATACACTGATGTCATTGAAGTGGGCGTGAATTTAAATTTGTTTACACATTTTTCTCTTGTTCAATTTCACTTCGCGTTTAATCTTATCCGTTTGAAATTTAGAGGTTAACCAGTTCGCTCTCACAAGTATTTATAGTCGTCAATTATTTCATTGCCTGTAACTATTTCTAAAAACCATGTTATTTTTTTTTGTATTTTAAAGTAATAGCATTCTCACTGTTGAAAAATGCTTCAGTGCAATTTGTAAATGTAATTATTTTTTTTTTTTTGTTCTAGAATATTGAAACGACAAGAACGTAACAATGGCGGAAGCTCACTCCGCCGTCGCGTTCTCTTTTCAAATAACACATGAAGGCTGGGATTTTAACTTCGACTGGGAAGTGCTGAATCTGGTATGGCAGTCCGGCATCCGATCATGGAAGAAACGTCTTGCCAGGTTTAAGGTAAATATAATTCCAAATGTTGTTTCCATTTAAGGCCATGAGAGCTGTTAAGGTTCCCTATGCTTAGTAATAATTCATATTTTGAGAGTTATGAATGAATATTTTCATCAGTTCTCGGATTGAAAGTCCGGTTTTCGGTGTATAAAATAAATCTCAAAAAATAATATAGCTTCCGTATCAAAATGGTAGAAAAAGGAACCTTTATGGCAAAACTTCTTTGTCTGTCTGTCTGTCTTCATGTTACAGTCGACTTTCTCAGGGACTACATAACATGCTACAGAGTTGAAATTTGTCATTGTGTGCCCACACCGTCCACGAGTCAGAATTTTTTTTTTTTTAATATATGGTTTATTGGCCTCTACATCCTCTGACATAATCAGCCATGTCAATCGGTGGGAACAATTCCAGTGTAAGAACAGAAGAAAATAATATTAAAAAAAATGTAGTCAGAATTAAAAAAGTATTTGTTGTCTAATTTTATGTGGCCAGAAGTTGGGATAAAAATATTTTTTTAGATTTTAACAATAAATTAAAATTTCTTACCTTTACAATTACTTATTTTTGAAACAGCTTAGAAAAAGTATTTTTTGTGGGAAATTGCACTATAAAACTAAAAGCCTTCTCCGTGAAATTTCTGAAGTTGTATTGCCTGAGCAAAGTGGCTCGTATGGAGTTTATAGACATCACTGTTGTGCGCGCTTCGACTAAAAATTCGATCTTGAATATAATCCGAACGAAATCCGCTGAAAGCCTCTTAAAATCTGAACAGACTTAGAGCTAATGGCCTTGCTGCCGAAGCCTCATAATATATAAAAAAAAAAAAAAAAAAAATCTGAACAGATGGTAACAATAGACCGAGATAACTCTGGCTGTTGATTGTACCTAAAACCCGGAACTTAGGAAACGTCAATACGCTACAACGTCAAACTGACCCGTCTCGTATTTTGCAAAAAAAAAAACATTTTATGTTAATTTGAAGTTAAACATGTTCAGTTGTCTTTACGATCGTAGTAAGGGGCGACTGGTGATTGCAACGCAACAACCTCAGCCTTGACTTTCAAGTTGTAATTATGTACCTACTGGTTGTCTGTGTTTACACGAATAATAAATTCGACTTAAAATAACTATTTGCGTAGTTATATTAAATTATTAATAATTGTGCTATATTTTGTTGTTTACACAAGTGATTGTAAGCTTTGTTCTTCAGTCGTGACCTATCACAAATTATACAAAACGTATTAATTTTAGAGTTTAAACAAATAACGATTTCAATTTGCAGAATTTCTGACAAATTGTCAGCAAACGTTACAGACAGTACTGGTACAGTATTATATATGTCAGTGTTTTTCAACCTTTTTCATGATGCGACCCCCCGGGTATGAAAAAATATTTCGCGACCCCCCGACCCTCCGCTTTTTTATCATGTATGTATGTGTATGTTACAGTGTTACAAATATTCATTCCATACGACGTTTTTATACGTCTCCATAATTAGGATTCGGATATAAGTACATAATATAGTACGTAAAACACATTATTTTACAATTACATACCTGCATCGAATACGTCGCCAATCGATAACTAACTAACGCAATTTACGCACATAGGTATTAATAAAATTCTCTCGACCTCCGGCGACCCCCCTACAGAAGCTTCGCGACCCCCCAGGGGGTCGCGACCCACAGGTTGAAAAACACTGATATATGTAATACCTCGAATATGTCGAACATTTTAAATGGTTCATTTTATTTGTCAGAGAACATTATTTTAGCGTTTTGGTTGAAGTTTTTAAGCTATCCAATTAAAAAAAAAACAAACAGTATCCATTTTTACATGTCGTCAAGACGACATCTTTCGGAAAATTTAGAGGCAAAACGCCCCAAAATCAAGAAAAGTCATAGAGGAAATAGGTGTCAGGCTAGGCCTAATGATGTCATATGCAAAGTTTGGGAGAGTATGTGTCAATAAAATTTTTGCCGATGGACACTCTGACTATAACGTTCTGTTTATCCGGGAGTAATATATGTATGGTTATTTTGGTGCTCTTTTTTCTTATTTTAAGAGCTCTTTTAGTTTGTCCAATATAGTTTTTTTCACAATTTTCACAGTTAATTTTATACACAACATTATGTTTTTGTAATTTAGTAAGTTTATCCTTTCCCTTTATAATTTTTTATGATTATTTGACAAATATGATTAATTTTGGGGGAGGGAGACAGAAAAATCTCAACTTCAAAACTGTCATACATTTTAATAAATATTCAATGTACTAAAATACAGCAAAAAATCTGCTTTGCCCCTTGCTCCGGAGTGCAGAAGGGTTCTGTCATGAAATGTCAGTTTTGAAAAATTCTCATTTTTTTCGAAATTTGAAATAACGCAGAGAATTCAAATCTGATAATTTTCATATTTCATTTCTGGGATTGTTACACTATCTGATGGAATGTGTTTTTTAAAAATGTATGCACCATTGTTTATTATTTTTTGTAACCTTTCATGCGGTATACAAAACCATCGGTATGTTAGCCCCCAAAATATAGACTGGTATATTACTTCGCCCCCGACGGTATACCGAAGATATGTTCTCATACTTATCAGCACCGGTACCTAAGGATTGGCCGTGATTACTCACGTCAGGGGCTCCCGAAGCAAAGGAGCAAGTTTATTGCAAAATGTAAATTTCAAATACTTAACGCTTTTTTTAAAATAATTTTAATCCTAATTCTGATTTGTGTGCATTTTATGACATAAGAAAGCGCCAAATCCTCCTTTTCAGCGGCGTTAAGTCTTTCCTTCGCGGCTAAAATTCCTCCGTACTAAACTGATCCATCATCCTTATCATTCATAAAACTATTGCGACAACGCCGGTACCGTCGCAAAGTTACGTACCTACCTATCCTTACAGAGGTGGACATGTTTTTATTTTTGTTGTTTTTTTTTTTTTTTTAATTTATGTGCTCTCTAAAAGTGGCAATTGCACAAATATTTTTCCCCTCATATATCAACCTTCAAATTCTAACATTTTGCATCGGCTGCTTGATCTCCTCTTTCGATGGCCCTATATGCTTTAGATGAGAAAAGGACCTAAACGATGAAATGTTTTTAACATTTGCGTACACTTGCGCATTCGCAGACTACATTTTGAGATTCGCTGCTATATTTCATTGTGGACTTTGTAATGTCCACAGGTATGCATTTCAATACTGTATCTAAAATATTTAATGAGCCTATCCAAAGTCCAACATGTGTACAACTTGTTGCATGAAATCTGGCGCAAATTAACACGCAAATAGAGGAAGAATGTGTTCGGAAAACATCGATCAAAAATATGTTACGACAACACTAACCAAACAAAACAAAAATGATGACATTGATGACGTAGTTGAGATTACCAGCCACAAACAAACATACATACAAATTTTTCTTTTTTATATTATTGCTATTAGTTTTTATATTTTTAATCTGTAGAAATCTATACTAAGTAGACAGGGGATTTTTAATTTTTTTTAAAAACACACGTTTCTTTAATGCGACTCCGTCATTGCGGTAAACCAATCTTGCACGAATACCTACCTACTTACAATATATTAAAAAAGGGATCCGTCTGTACTATTAACTCTTTCATATTAAATTGTTGTGCAATCCTGAGAAGACTGTTATTTTATTATTTGATGTCCGAAATATATATAAACATACATAAATTAATTAATTTGTCCTGGCTAATTGTTTTTCATAAGAAAGGCCAATGAAATCTATAATAAAAAATTTGAAAAGAAGTTGGACCCTGCAGGCCATCCCTGAAACTTCCTGCTATTTTCGAGTTCAAAACGCTGAAAAATATAGAAAATATAGCTAGAAGTGAATTTTTTAGCTCTTTGAGCTCAAAAAAAAAACACTTACGAATTTTTCGTTCACAATATCTCGTGAACAAATGAACCGATTTTGATGCGGTTTGCGGCGATCGACGCAGGTTTTTTAACCTCAGAAAGTTATTTATGACAAAAAAATCAATCTGATAAGAATTATCAGAGTACCTAATTAAAAAAAAAACACTATTACGAATTTTTCGTTCACGATATCTCATGAACAAATGAACCGATTTTGATGCCACCAAAATAGTCAAAATAGTTTCCTAGGACCTCAGAAGGTCGATAACTGGCGAAAACTCGATTTTCGAAAATCGGGCTGAAAATAACTTTCCGATTAAAAAAAAAAAATCGTTTTCTTTTTAGCGGGATTAAGTTAAAAAAATAATAAATTGAAAATTTTATACCGACGTATAAAAAATAGTTTCATCATTACTGTACAAAGATATAACCGATAGTTATGATATGAGTTAGATTGTATGTTTGTTAACAATAGTATAATTTATTACAGATTTAAGCAAGGTCGTTTTTGTTATGTTAAATAATATGTATTCTATACTGATTTGAATTGTTACGAATTCTATTGTTAATGTGTTCAAATGGTATTCAGAATTTAAAAATAGTTTTTGGGGATTTGCGTTAATTATTGAAATTGCTGTCTACATTTTATGTATTGATTTAATCATAAATTAGTTAGGTATTTATGACTTAAGGACAGCTATAAATAGTAATTATATTTTTAAAACTATATGTTGGCAGTAATTTCCAATTAATTTTAGTTTAGAACAGTGATTCGCCACCTTTTCTTTCGAAGGGCCATTTAAGAAAAATATTGTAGAATCACATTTCTGAGGCTAGAATTTGAAAATCGGGGGATTTCTGTAAAAAGCTCTGACGTTTTTTTCTCAATCGGAACATTGCGAAAGCGACTGTCCCCGAGCGTTGGCTCTATACGCGAACACCAGAAGCTACTCTAACAAGTGCTTCTGACTTGATATCTTATTTCAGAGGAGCGCCAAATTAGGACTATGCCCCGTGCACTATATTCCCTTCACACGGCCTTGAGACCATTTCACTGAAATTTCTTTGATTTTTACTAGTTTATTCGAAACATTTCTGAAATGAATTTTGAAGACCACTATACAAAATGACGACCCTACGAGCTGACAAATAAAATAAAAAATCTAATTAACGAATAGAAGGATAATGGGAACATCAACTTTGACTAAATATAGCAAATGCAAAATTTGACAGATTTGCAACATTTCGTAGATCTGTAAAATTTATCATTTGCTTTATTTGATCCCAGTTCCCATTATCCTACTATTCAGCTATTATCATGGACGATATCGATTTTAATTTAATTTAATTAACTTTAAACAAAAGTTATTGATTTTACGCCATGGCCACGCATGTGCAGATTTGTGTATTTTAGATTATGAAATAAATAGATCAAAATGGTTTTGATTACAGAATAGCGTTCATAATGGAGTGTACCCAGCACGGCTATCAACGCTTTGGATCACGATGGGTGTCATTGTCGCCATCCACTTCTCAGGATACAAAGTGCCTTACGATCTTGTCACTAAAATAATGCCCTTGTTGCCAGGGTAAGTGCTTAATTGACTTCAGTCGGGTAGCTTGAAAGTTGTAGCAATAAAAACGTGTAATTGACTTTCTGGGTAATATTGGATGCGATCATTTGCAAGAAAAATCTTCATAACAATGCAGGCCAGAATAAGGCTGCACCTACGCTCAATCCGTATTTATCTCGATCCGCAAGGTAATAATAATGTCGGTGCCTACATTGGCAAGGAAATTCGACTTCCTTTTCCAATGCTATAAACCGACTAAGATAGATCTTATGAGGATCGTGGGGTGACTTTGTGGTGATATTGATTGCGCTACTACTACTACGTATATCATATGCAGTGCGTAAAGAGAGGGAAGAATATCTGTAATCAGGTATCCTTATTTCTATTATAGCTGATGATACTATCTAGTATCTACTAGTGTATTGTAGTATAATAATATTAACCATCTGTATCGAGATAGTACCGTATTTATGTGTCTTTTTAGTTCACTTTATACAGATTAGATAACAAATTTTTCTCCAAGCGCTTTGGAAAATTCTAAAAAAGATTTTTGGGAAAATGCATATACTGTTTATAAATTAACGGGCTATTTATATCCTTTGAGATTTTTCTGAAATGTTTATGTAAATGGTAAATGTCCAATCGTAGATACGCGTTTAGTAAACCAAATTGAATCAATCAAGAAGGCTGTAATCAGGAGATCCAGCTTGAATGTAGCGGTGGACCGATATCTGTCGCATGTATCAATATGGCGTCAGCTACTGGGTAACGCACACACGCTCATACATATGTGTAGTGTCTGTGAAGTGTAACTTTGGTAACTATGGCGAAAACCGGTGGAAAGAACCAAAGTTTTTCCAGGTAGTGATAACAGCGCCATCTCGCGAGCGTCAGAAAACGGTCCGTCTCGAAACACGGCAAGCATAGAAAGCTAAGTCTCCTGGTTACAGCCTTCTTGGAATCAATGTAGCATTTTTATTATTTAGTTCTATTGTTAATTTTGGTGGTTACGCTAAAAAATTGAAAATTTTTATTTCTTATTTTTTTTAGCTTGAAATCATTAATTTAATTTAATGTATATAACTCTCCACAATAATTGTATATGCGCGTAACCTAATTCACAAATAGAATTTTAAATGAATTAAACGATCTTTGAATTTTCAATTGTTTTTTAATCATTGGTCATTATTGAAATCATTGTGAAGTATTATTTTTTATTGGACAATGTAAAAATAATGAATTGTTTGAACAGTGAGCCAAATATTTGAATAGGTATCAATAATAATTACGATTATAATTTTAATAATTAACTTAACACCGACCGCGAGTTTTAGTTTATCAGTAAACTTTTCCTTTTGGTTTCTTTAGAGGGGAATTATTTAGGACATAGCGCTCCCTATTTGGGGCAATAAGAAAAAAATAATAAACAGTCAACTCCAATTCGGATTTGCGCACAGAGGATTTCATACTATTCAAAATCTTAAAAAAGTTGTAAAACTAAGGCAAAAACAATACTGCTGTTATTCGGGATCGAACCAGCCACATTCTGCTTTCAACGTAGACGTTCTTTTCCCCTCGGCTATATCAAACAGACTTGCCTTAGATCTGTTATTAGATTACACTCAACAATAATATTATGGATACCCTGACGACTTGATGTCGTCTACGGCTAGACACTTGTTAAATTTTACGGTCGTAAAATACTTACAACTTTTTTTCTTTAGTAAGTATGAATTTGATAAGTACGTGTATGGAGTAATGTTGTATATAACATACAGATTCTCTTGTAACGCCGTTTTTGTGATAGACCTGGTAACAAAATATGTAGTGCCCGACCGAAATGGTTTGGGCTTAGTTTCGGTTTGGGCTGCCCATCCGGCCGAAACCAAAATTACATTCGGGAGGTTTCGCGCTGAAATGCGGTGCAGCTGCGAGAGATGAAATGCCTGCGCGCTCTGCGTGTTTTTTTTTTTTTTAGTTTGAAAGAAAAATATTATTGTAGTTCGTTAACAAGAGTATAGGTGCCATACAAAATGACCAAAGATTAGAAGAAATAATTTTGTTCTTAAGATGAAAGAGTGTTTTCTTTTTTTTTGTTGTGTGTACCTACCTAAACATATTTGTTAGGTAAATACTTTTTACTAAAAAGTAATTTTGTTTTGTAGCTTTTATTTTATTTCATAATATTTAAAAAAGTATATTTATTTGTTTTTGAAATAAGGGGGGTAATAATATGATATGATAAATTAATGATTCGTTAAAATATCAGAGGCTGAATGATTAATATGTGATTAATTTAAAAAAAAAATATAATAAAATAAAATAAATCCCCTAAACCTATAAATATTTTTAAAAAATCTGTCTGTTTAGTTGATTAAAACACTAAATAATTTTTGCTCAACTTTGCGTTCGTGTTCAGGAGTCACACCTCAAAGCGAAATCGAGAAATAGCTGGAAACACTGGCATTGTTTTTTTCTCGATAACGGCTCTAATAATTTTGATTTAATTTTTTTCATTGATGCTCCCTCAGTAGGTACCCCTATAAGATTAAGATGACTAGAAAATGTACGGAGATTGGAAAGTTAGGATCCCAATTATGTCGGACAGTTTACTTATTTTATTTTTTATAATATGATAACTAAAATTAGAATATTATTTTCATAATTTGTATTATCTTGTTATTTTTTCGGTAATTATTTGGTTCATAAAACGGGCAATTGATTTGGCAAACATTACAACTGATTAAAATAATCAATTATCATCAAGTGGTCAATTCACACTTAAAATATTCATTTACGCCACTTGAGTTTTGAGTACTATTATTGCAGTAATTATCATAATAATACTTATTATTATCAAATATTATTATGTCATTGATTACATTTAATTTGTACTAATTAATGAATAGTTGAAAGAATGTTGGAGTTTGCGAAATATTTCACACTTTATTTTAACCCCACATCGACACAGCTAATTCTCATCTGTAAAAAAATGTGAAAGAAATCAGTTCAGTCATTTACACTCTGACAGGGAACGAAAAATGCAAGGATATCAGCTATATTCTATCTGCCTATATACATTAAACGCGCAACACATGTGCGCAGTAGGATAAAAAATATTCAAGGATTAGTGAAGAATTTCAGGGCTCGAGATTGTTAAAAATAATTTTGATGGTTTCAAACGAAACTATGATTAAGTTTAGTGATGACGAGAGGGGTTCATGGAAGTACTACTAGCAGCTAAGAGCTTTTAAATTGATACATCAGTAATTATATTCGCCATTGTGGTCATCCAAATCTTACTCAATTCTGAGTAATTACGATAATAATAGATAATAGTCAGAATTTAGTGTTACACATTCGTTCTTTGTTTTCTATTGTGATTTTGGGGAACTTTTAAAATATCAATATAAAATAATAACGTTCATTGTACAATTATATATTTTGTTATCGTTTTTGTCCACTCCTAAAAACACTAATTTCCTGAAATTGCTGAACGAATTAATCTCTGTCTGGTTGAATCCTTGCATTTAAATGGAACACATTTTTCAAAATTGCCCACCATTACACTGTAGAGTGTAGAGAATAGATACAATTTGTTGATTATAGATCTTGATATTATATTGTTTTATTTTCTGTTACAGACAAACAATATTGTGGCAACTGATAGGCTCAGCAATAGTTGCATTAATTATGTGGTTGATAGTAATCTACGCAATAAGATATACGCTTAAATTGTTATTCATTTACAAAGGATGGATGTACGAGACGAGGGGTAAAGGCAGTCGGGTGTCAACCGCCACCAAACTGTGGTTGGTTGGTGTTAAAGTCTTCTCTGGATGGCACAAACCTAAACTTTACAGCTTCCAAGGATCTCTTCCGAAATTGCCACTTCCTAAAATTCATGATACTATGGAAAGGGTAAGTGAGAATTTATAAATTTTACTTAAATTGTTATATTGTTATTTTATCAAAATCTGGCATTATTTTACTACTGGTGATCATGTTCACGTTACCAGTTTAGTGTAGAAACTGAATGGCGTTATAAATGTAGTGAAGTTATTAATTTTATCATTATAATATGTTGTCTATTCGTACTCAACTGCTCAACAAAAGTTTTATAAAATGGTACCATTTAATAAAAAGTCACCTTTCTTTATATGTACGTTTTTTTCATGGTTTGATATTCGCCCGAATAGTACGCAACATTCGGCTGAATACCGACTTTTAAAAAAAAGTAGCCGATTAGGCCGAATACCGAATAGTAGCCGAATATTCGTGGCATCTCTAATTTCAAGTCGCTCCAGTTTAATACTACAGTGGGAACTCGAATAAAGTACATGATTAGCTAAAAGCGGTAATTCTTTTTCCAGTATTTGCGAAGTGTGAGACCATTATTGGACGACGAAAACTTTGCAAGAATGGAACGTTTAGCAAAAGATTTCGAGAATGGCATCGGTAAAAAATTGCAACGTTTTTTGATATTGAAATCGTGGTGGTCGGGTAATTACGTTTCCGATTGGTGGGAGGAATACGTTTATCTTCGAGGCAGATTGCCATTGATGGTCAATTCAAATTTCTATGGTATTGATGCCATCTTCATGCATCCAACAAGCAATCAGGCGGCACGAGCGGCATCAGTTATCAATACATGTTTGGTTTATAGACGATTGATTGAAAGACAGGAACTGGAACCAATAATGGTACAAGGACTTGTACCACTATGCTCGTGGCAGTATGAAAGGATATTTAACACAACTCGTGTTCCCGGCGTTGAAACTGATAAGATAGTTCACTACAATGATTCGAATCACATTGTTGTTTATCATAAAGGACGTTATTTCAAAGTTATTATATATAAAGGACGCATACTCAAACCGGCCGAAATTGAAATGTAAGTTGTGAAAAGTACAACTGAAATAGCACAATATCTCTCCCCAACCTGGTTTAAAATTCAAGAGCCTGTTCATCTGACTTTTACATATTTTATCTGGTTTTGTGACATTTAACAAAGTTATTTCCTGTCCTAGCTTTTTATTTATGGTGAGCAGCAGATGCAATACATTATTGATAATAATTGATATCATATGCTATAGTAATTATCTAGTTAAAAA
Source organism: Xanthostigma xanthostigma (assembly GCA_963575645.1). Classification (NCBI taxonomy): domain Eukaryota; kingdom Metazoa; phylum Arthropoda; class Insecta; order Raphidioptera; family Raphidiidae; genus Xanthostigma; species Xanthostigma xanthostigma. The sequence goes on along the minus strand of OY754467.1, from coordinate 28,906,995 downwards.
AATGATAGTTGAGTGAAACAAGGAAATATGCTCTCCTTTTTGTAAAAATTATGCACATGTGACAATTTTTATTATTTGTATTACCCAATTTCAGTTGTTTGATAATGCATGATTTTCCAGCCAAATTCAACAAATTCTAGATGACGCGTCGCCGCCTATGACTGGAGAAGAGAAGCTAGCTGCATTAACAGGTGGTGAACGAACTCATTGGGCTAATGCGAGAAAAAATTACTTCAGCAAAGGTATTAACAAGGTGTCTCTGGATATTATTGAGAAGTCAGCTTTTGTTGTAGCTCTTGATGATTTTCCATATGAATTTGAAGTGGTGAGTGTTATTGATTTAAATATCTATGTTGGGCTTATATCTAGTCTATTTTGAATGTCAATGTTTTGAGTCTTCACTCTTCATCACCGTCAAATTGTTTACACATGAAAAAAATTCGGGCAATAATCGCATCCTTAGAAAAAGGGAAAATGATCAACTTTTTAACTGATTATCAGATGTTAACGTTGAATAAAAATGGTAACCAATTATGAAGTTATTCGTTAACTCACAAATTGTAAAATAGTTTTTTTTTTTTAGAATCATCCAAGTAAATTGGATAATTATGGAAAAATATTGTTACACGGAAAAGGATACGATCGATGGTTTGATAAATCATTTACATTATGCATTGGGGCTAATGGACGGGTAAGATTAACCATTTTGTGTATTTTTTTAGTTTTTAAAAATATTTAAAAAAAGGAGAAAAGTAGAATTCTGAAATGCAATTTGAGAAAAGCAAATCTATGCTGACTCATGCCGCTATTAATTCTCTGCATTTTAGTGTTAGTATTATTTGAAATTATTGGTGCTTTAGAAGTAATTTCAACATAAATTATTATTTAAAAATATTAATTATAACTGTTTTTGTAATGTTTTTTTATTTAAATTTTCAGATAGGGTTTAATGCGGAACATTCTTGGTAAGTTAATCGAAGTTTCATTACAAATACTCGTAGTTCTTTTTATAAAATCGTTTAGGAATCGAATTGGTTACTGTCTTTCAATTGTTAAGTGTTTCAGTTTACATCGAAAACAAGAAGAAATATGATAAGCTCATTTTTTGTGGCTATCGTTTTTGTGCCTCTCACAATATGACATGATACTAAATTGTTTAAAATAATATTTTAGGGCAGATGCAGCCGTAATGTCACATTTATGGGAATCTGTGGTAATGGATGAAGCGCCGGCGACTCGGTAATTTAAACATCCAGCCATCTTTTAATGCACATTTATTTTTTCTCTTTATGTATTTTATCTTTTCTTTAGCATCTACTCCAGCGCTACTACAGCTCGCATTTTTCTGTTTCGTGGTAAAGGGCTATGTACAACAGTAGCGATACTGCAGCTTTCCAAAATCATAAGTAAATCATACAATGAAAGTCGATCATAAAGAATATTCAATTGTTATATCTGAAGACCAATAGGCATAAATATCTTTGTTCATAAGTTTTTTTTTTTTTTTGCACTCATATGCGCATTAAGCTGCACGGTATTTTATTTTTACAGTATTAAGAGCAATTAAGAACTGATATAAAATACACACTGTGCGGCATTTCTGCAGAAAATATAGACACAACATACAAAGGCTATTATGCCTGCAGTACACATTCGCCGAGGGATACCGAGACTAAGCGAACGCGAATGTGAACTGGGAACGCTCGCCTGATCTCGTAGCGCACTATCTTGCCTCGCCAGCGCTCCGTATAAAATCGGTTTTTCTACCGCGACTCGCGAGTCAAAGGAACCGAGCGGCGAGTACGAGCACAGTCAGTACCAGTCGCCTCGTGCGAATTTAAATGTTCTTAAGTTGTCATTTTTGTTGGTTAGACCGTTAGAGTGTAACTTTTAATGATATAAACATTATGGCGGACTGGACCAACGACACAGTAATTGATTTCTTAGAGCATTACCAAAATGAGCCATCCACCATCTTCTTGGCTTCCAGGACTTTTTGATTTTTTTTAATAATATAAATTAATATATTTGTAATAGCTATATGAACAATAAGCTGCAACAGCAGCAACACAAACAACGTCCAGATCCATTTAATTAACTGCGCCGTTTAAATGGAAAGTGAAGCCGAGCCCCACCGAGTGTGTACACAGACACATTCGTAGACGTTCGCTTTACCTAATCTTTCGGCGAACGCGTTCGGCGAATGTGTATTGCAGGCATTACATTTACCTACAACTGACCACTTTCATTGTATTATGATTACTCTTAGCCCCTTTCTTTAATATTGTTTTTTTTTGTTTATCTTTTAATTTTTAAATTCTCTTATTACTCATAGGGCTGACGCCCCAGTCTTGGGTCATTTATGGGAGTATGTTATGGCTGACGATTTGGGTGATCGGTAATATTTTTTTTTCTTTCATTGTTTTTTTTTTGTGTTTAAATTTTTTTCATTGTGACCAATTATTTTTACTATTGTGTACATATTAGCTACAAAGCCATGCTTTTTAATCAATTAATATGCCTTTTACCTAGTTACTTTCGCTCTCTTTCTTGTGCTAATCAATATTTATAAAACATGTTTCTTTTGTATTTAACACAACATTAATTTAACATGAATTAAACACTCAAGTCGACTCTTTTTGTGCAATTATTGTTAGGAAATAAGAAATGTAAGTACTCTTTAATATAAATATGCATTCGAAGGGGCGTGTTCACAAGTGTCCTGCCGATATTAGATGTGTTTGTTGGTAAGTTCTGAACTCTCAAAGCATCTTTCGGCAATGCTCTTCTGAATACAAATATGTCTTTGGTGATCAAATTCTTGGACTCTGGGAACTATTTGAACGGGGTTCTAACCACTCTGGACTTCTAATGATTCTAGGAATCGATAACTGCTAGAATTAAATTCAAACCGTTGGAGAATTTGACCAGCAAACATCCAATTGTGTCTGAAGAGTTCTGTATTGCCGACATACGCTTTAGAAGTTTAGAACCAGTTCATTGTTTGCCTTTTAATTTTTTTTCTGTAGCCAGTTAAAAATCAAGAGGTAACTGAGGTTACTAGTGAACGTGTCCCTTTGTTTACATTCTTGTTCTCTTCTCCGTTGCTGAAAAACTTACTAATACTCGATTATAGTTCTGTCTGCATGTAATGAAAAAATGGTTTTGCCATGGCGCTTAGATTTCAGAACCACTATTTATTCCGATTTAGTCTTTGTCCAACTCTGTAGGTATACAGTGCGTTCACCGAAAGTGGTAACAGTGAATAATTCGTGTATCCTACTAAATACAAATAACTTGCCATTTGAAAAAAAAATGCGTGTACACTTCCTTAGCAGTTTCCAATAGTAAATGTCTACTTGAACAAAAAACTATTTAAACTTTTTTTGTATCTAGCTGGATACACGAATTATTCACTATTACCACTTTTGGTGAACATACTGTATATCCAGATCTAAATTTGTCATCTCCTGTCTTAAAGTTGACGGAATTTTAATTATTATATTATGGTACCTACTCCTAAAAGAAACGGTGTAGGGTTGTTTAGAAAAACAATAATATACAGTTTTTGAAGTTGAAATGCCATGAAAGCAGTTGACTTGAATGAAAAATTTGTTATTTTTAACATTAACTGACAATGATTATTTCTGATTAGATACACTGAAGATGGTCACGTTGCTGGATCAGTTGAAGTATCTCCACCTGCACCAACTAGATTGCAGTGGGATATAGGTACCAACTGCCAGAAAGAAATTCAAAAGGCAATCGACGTCACAGAAAAAATAATGGACGATATAGATTTACGCATACTTATGTTTGAAGAGTATGGCAAAGGTTTTATGAAAGTATGTCGAGTTAGTCCTGACGCTTATATACAGATGGCACTACAGTTGGCGTATTTTCGAGATGCGGGGAAGTTTAGTTTGACTTATGAAGCTTCAATGACTAGATTGTTTAGAGAAGGTCGAACTGAAACAGTACGTCCTTGTACTATTGAATCGGCTGCTTGGGTCAAATCGATGGAGAATAATAACAGGACGACAGAAGAAAAAATAAAGTTGCTTCAAGCCGCGTGCGCTCAACATCAAAAAGGTTATCAAGATGCTATGTGCGGGAAAGGAATCGATAGACATTTGTTCTGTTTATATGTCGTATCTAAATATTTAGAAGTAGATTCACCTTTTTTAAAGGAAGTTCTGAGTGAACCGTGGAGACTGTCTACTTCACAGACACCTCACGGTCAGACAAGTAAAATGGATCTAAAAAAATATCCCAATTGTATATCTGCGGGAGGTGGTTTTGGGCCGGTAGCTGACGATGGATACGGTGTTTCATATATAGTTGCGGGTGAAGATTTACTTTTCTTCCATATCTCAAATAAGAAGAGTTCAACGCAAACTGTAAGTATATCTCGTACAATATAATATATATCTACATGTTATGTATTTAAAACGCAAGGCATTTTTTGCCTGAGAACTTTTGGTGTATAATGACGTTTGTTGTGTACAAGCAAAATGTGACACAGAGGTTGGCGAGTTTTAACAGTCACAACTCACACGAGTCAATTACTTTACAACTGAGATGTATATTATATAAAAAAAAAAACTTCGGAGAAGTAAAAACTTCGTTCTGTGCTAAATTCAAAAACTTGAGGCGACTGAATCTTAAGATTATAACTTAAAAAAAAAAGAATTTCGAGGCAGACAAGAAATTGAAATCAAGCTCGAAATTCTGTGCGTAAGACGTCGAAAAAAAAATGAATTTCGAGGCAGACAAGGAATTGAAATCCAACCTTGAAATTCTGTGCTTATAAAAGCTACAAGAGCAACAGCAAAAAAAAAATGCAAAGACGGTGTTCGCATAACTCCTTTAGTTACCACTAAAAAAACGCCGTCTGTGCACTTTTTTTTTGCTGTTGCTCTTGTAGCTTTTATAAGCACAGAATTTCAAGGTTGGATTTCAATTCCTTGTCTGCCTCGAAATTCATTTTTTTTCGACGTCTTACGCATAGAATTTCGAGCTTGATTTCAATTTCTTGTCTGCCTCGAAATTCTTTTTTTTTTAAGTTATAATCTTAAGATTCAGTCGCCTCAAGTTTTTGAATTTAGCACAGAACGAAGTTTTTACTTCTCCGAAGTTTTTTTTTTAAGATTTCACGTCTTTTTCCAAAGTGTGAGAAATAATTTTTATTTTTCCTCCAAAATAAACATATGTGCATTTTTTATATTGTTGTATTTAAATGCAATAAAAGTGTTCATATTGTTGTATTTAAATGCAATGAATCTCCGAAATTAGAATATGTATTGTAAAAAACAACACGATCCTTACTCCATGCAACTGTGGTTTCGAGCGCGTCTCTCATGTATTTGTGGGCGTGACATGTAAGTTATACAGCACTTGATTACGCGCCAAATATAAATGCACTTTTGTAGTTTGTTAAATAAGAAGTAACAATCAAAAGTCGGTTATAGAAATTGCAATAATCGATTTTTGATTTTTACTTCTCATTTAACAAACAGTACTACAAAAGTGCATTTATATTTTGCCGCGTAGTCCAGTGCTGCCGCGGTGCAACACCTAGTGGTGCAATCGGCTCATCACACCTCCATGCGAATACCATGACATTCAATTTGTAAACAATCCACGTGAAGTCTATTAAAAATAAAAATGAGCTATCTGCTATAACAAGTCTATGCTCTGTGATACATGATTCTTTTTTGTATTCATTTGAAATATGGATATTCTTGAAGATTCCATGAAGGCACATTTTGAAGGCATGAAAAAAAATCAATGAACAAGGCCCACCATTAAATATACAAATTTTTTTTCATATCATTTGTAAAATACCTATTTTGCATTAAAAAAAGAAGTTTCACTTCGTAATCTTTTCACTTTTTAATTTTTGTTGCACTTTTTATGATAAATATGTTTTTTAATAAATTAATTTATTTAAATCTAACTTCAATCATATATTTTGTTATTTTTTAATAAAAGGTTTGACGAAAGTGAATTTTTCAAAAAACAAGAAAATAATAAAAATTAAAAATTAAAAAAGAAATAAAAATATATGAGAAAAAAATTGAGAAAATAAATTAAAACTAAAAAAACAATTAAAAACATAAAAAAAAATTAAAAATTGAAAAAAAATTTTTCCAATGATGCTGGCGGGAATCGAACTCAAGACCCTGTTATTAGTTATTACTAGCCTAACGTCGTAACCGCTCGTCCACGGGCACGCCGGCATTATAAGCTGTTATTGTGGTACAGAAGTATATATGGGTGATACGAAAAATCGGTCCTATGAAAGTCACGTGGTCACAGAACTATAAAACTTGGAAACTGGCTTCATATACACGGCGTTATATGGGACAAAGGCAAAATCAATGTATAAGAATACGCTAGAGATTCGTTGGCATTTAGCACAGAAAAGAATCTCTAGCGAGATTCTTCGATTTTTTGCACGTACCCACTGTAAAATACATTATTTTTACTTCTTTTTTAGTATATGTATTTTAAACATGACTGCTCAATTGTATAACAAAAATAATTTCTTTTAGATTATTTATGAAAACTACTATCTATTCACGCGTACTATTGTTTTTCATATTATACTTCTAAATGGTAGGCATAGGCGGCTCATGAAAATTGCTCTTGAATTGATTAGATCGTCTTCCGTTGTTTTACTTTATGCATTAGTATTAAATGGGACATTTTACGATCGCTATACACCCATGAAAAGCAGTTATTTTATAGGGATGTACAAAAAAATATATACCTATTGATATTTTGAATTTTTTTGCAGGATTGCCATCGGTTTGCCAAACAAATTCAGAAAGCATTACATGATATTAAAACATTGTTTATGGATTACAAGCGTATACAAGGTAAAAAGTAGATAAACCACTTTAAAATAAATAATTTAGAGATTGTTGATCAATTCTCCAATATTTATTTATTACGAGAAATATTATGTTTAGTACAGATGTGTTTTGGTATACAGGTTCTGTTTTGTTGGTTATTTGATATTTCTATATTTTTTTTTATATCTAGATATTTTTTCAAATTAATATGTTAAAGGAAGTATTTAATTTAACAAAGTTTATTGTAACAACAATTATTCTGATGCTCCAATAACGTGGAATTGGGACCACTAAAATAATATTGTGTGCCAAAATATTTTCATGTTGGTACTACCCAACAAATAACAATTAAAACAAAAAAGATGCATAAAGTAATATTAATGTGTATAAAACAGTTTTTCAATATTAATAAATTAAATAGATTTTCTAATAAAGATAAGCGTTTTTAAACTATTTTCCTTTTGGAAACTACCTCACTAGTTATGTTACAATACACTTTGTTACAATGTAACAAACTGGTTATGTCTTATAAAGCCAAATTATATCTGTAACCGATTGGATCAATTGTTCAATTCTAACCAATTGTGTATTTTTTTAAAACCATCGACAGTAAAGCACACAATTTCCATTTATCAGTTCTGTTTTAGGTTTTTGAAATGGCTGAATTGTGTTGTTTTTAGGTTAGGTAATCAATTTTTGACTACAGTCGTTTTGGTCATATCTTAAACAATTTGTGAAATTTTTCATTTTAACAGTTTTATTTTACCACACAAAAGTTTCAAATATAATATGAATCTCAACACAAGGTTCATCGTTCAGTAATCTAGTTTCCATCGACTTAAAATTTGGATAAGCAACGGATTATGTTGAAAGCTTTGCGATAGAAACGGTCAAGCAGAGTATCATATCTGAACCCTAAATTTAATCCAGGTTTTAGATGATTAGAAATGATCGCTGCTAGAAAACTTAACCCATTATTATTTAACTCCAATTTTAGATCGATGGAAACTAAAGCAATACTAGTGCGAATGTAACTTCAGATTTTTAAATTTAAACTTACATAGTTTTATAAGAAATGCAGTATTTTTAATTTACTAATTAAATGTTTTAATTGAATAGTTGTATCTCGTGTGTATCAGAAAGAACGGGGAAAATAGTTCATATCTTTTTCATATCATAAAAATAATTTTATCATTAATTAGGTAAATATTGTACAGAAAAAAAAGGAAATAATAAATGGACGAAAAAATGAAATCACTTGGTCAAAATGAATTTCGGTTTTTTAGTAAAAAAAGATTTTTATTGAAAAAACAATTTTAAAGTTTTTCTAGTTATAAAATATAATTTTCTGCTCACTGTCCTGGGTGTTGAAAAAACTGACAATTTGGCGGCTTATTATCAATTTTCATTCTGTTTGCAAACAAATACTGACTTTTTTTTGTTAGTCTGTTCATATTAATTAAACATTTATTGGATACAAGCGCTGAATTATTGAATGGTTAAACCAAACTGCCGTTTTATCCATACAAAATGTTTACTTTATTTCCACAATACCAACTTTAAGATATTTTTTATAAGAGTTGAGTGGTTAGTACTAACGTTTGCCATCCTTTTAGTTTCTCACTTAAGTCATTCGCTGGATTGATGATGAGTATAAAATAGCAACTTGGATACTATTTTTTTCACTCTGCTAGAATTTTCTAAATATTGAATTTTCAAAAAAGCATCTTAGCTGTTCTTTAAAAAATATAAATTTTGAATTATTAATAAAATTTGACTAAGTACTAGCCTTTTCCAATAGAAATAACTTAACTGTTTTAGAAATCGCTAAGGTCAACTTGAAAAACATCTTGATGTAATAATATTCGGAGAGCTGATGACGAATTTAGGGTAGGTATTATATATTTTAGGCAAGTTGAATTAATAAAAAAACAATATGTTATCAATGGGTGAATCTGGAAAGGCGAGTCTGCGCAGCATATATGACATTTGCAACAAAATAAACCAAAAAAATATGTTTAAGGCAATTTGAATTTTTTTTAATCTTTTATTTAAGCATTTATATAATCCAGAAGTAAAAATCTCACACTATTTTGTGGGTTTTAAAGAATGACCTGACTCCCCACATATACACAAAAAATATAAACGTCTCGATAAACTTTTTTCTCGTAGCTATGGCTATGCGTAAGACCTTTTTTATCGATTCGTTTATATTTTTTGCGTATATTAATTTAATATATTCGTGGGGGTCAAGTCATACTTATAAATCGACAAAATAGTTCGGGATTTTTATTTCTGGATTATATAAATGCTAAAATAAAAGATTAAAAAAATTCAAGTTGCCTAAAACATTTTTTTTGCTAATGTCATATATGCTGCGCAGAAGCGAAATAGCCGCAAACGCTCTGCCAGATTCACCCATTGATAAATTACTGTTTTTTTAATTTTTCAACTCGCCTAAAATACATACTCCAGAATTCGTCGTCACCTCTTGACCTAGATAATACAATAATCATTGATTTGAAAGAATGTTTTTAAATTTCACTTCACTTATGAACGATAGATGGCGCGGTATGTTTAGTTTTAGTCAAAATCGTTTACCGGTTACATAATGAACGATTTGGACAGGTTCTGCCATTATGACGTCGTCATGAGCCCAATGTACCTACATAGCACTATGTAATGTTTAGAGCGGTTGAGCCGACTCATTGATATTAAAGATTGCTTTGTCCGCAAATGATAGATAACGCAGTATGTTTGGTTAAGACGAAATACATAATAATGAATAGATTTGTGGTTTGAAGTGAATATCAGAAGCTCGTAAGTCAGTTCATTATCATTAAATAATTTTTGTCATTTTGTGAGCATCGGAATAATAATTAGATATCTTTTGAATAAGTAACTGTTGACAAGCAACTCAACAATGCAATTATAGTTTTATTAAGAATTACAGGCCATTATCTTATTTTGTAATGGTGCTCCTGAAATAATATAGAGTATGAAAAATATTATGTTTTACTGGTTTATTTTTTGACTCCTGTTTCATTACCCCAGTAAATTAATAAATGTACAATGTACATCTTTTTCATTATTTCAATATAAATCAACAGGCATGGACATTAGTCGAAGATTTTGCGACGGGTGGGGTGAAATTAAGATGCATCACTTTACTATATACATTTCCTGCAATTTGTCATATTGATACCTTTCAGGCAGTTTTTGGGTGAGGTTGGAGATAATTTTCCTATTTTGTCCCCTTTGTCATCGATCATGTCCTCAAAGTCCTTTTAGCATCTTCGTGAGTCCTATAGGTACAACAACATCAAAGGCCTTTTTTTTGAGTTTTCAGTTTCTACACAATATGCACATCGATAAGTGTGTCATCAAATCCTTTTAGCATCTTCGTGGGCCTTATAGATATACCGACATCTACACTGTGTCAATTTCTGGCTTATCCCCATCATATGTAGGTGTTTCCTCAATGATGCATGACTGGTTAAAACCCTTATCAATTTCCTGAGTTTGGGTGTACTGAGTTTGATCAACTCATCTATAAGCCTATTTGAAAAGCCCACGATCATCTTTTTCCCATGTGAGTTTCCTGGAATTAAACTCTAGTTAGAGAGTTACTGATTGTGGGTCCAACTCTTAACAATCTGTTGAATATTCGAATAAGTAATCCCACAAACTGGTTCTGGTCCAATGGATTTCGCAGAGGCTCCTTGTCTAACAAGGCTATTCGCTATTTCATTGCCCCAGAATCTTTCGTGACTCGGTACTCACATTAAACAAACTTTGTTCCTTGTTCCCAGGTCATTGAGTAGACGATGGCAATCCCAGACCAGCTTGAAAGTGAATTTATAGGATTGCAGTGATTTAATTGTCGCCTGACTGTCAGAAAGAATATGAATAGGTTGGTTTTGATAGCCTCTCTCAATGTTCTCCTACGCACATACGAGTACAGTATTCAGCTTGAAATACTGAGGCATGAGATAACATCTTTCCTTGGTCTCTCCCTGTATATTTCAGTTTCGACACCACTTGTCATCTTTGAGCCAGCCGCCACACATCTGATATGTTACTAAATTAGATATTGTTTTGGAAATGGAACCAACATTTTTGCAAATGTGGGATTTGATTTTCTCTTTTTTGAGTGACAACCAGCCTCACTGGTAATAAAAAATCAAATGTTCTAACGTATGTAATATCAATAAACAAACATAATAGCATCTAAAAAGCAAAACTTACTGAACATTCACTCCCATATTAGCACGAAACACTATATTATATGTATTATTCATTATGTATTATGTTTAGTGATAATGGCTATAGCAGCCGATTCACTTTTTATATAAAATAAAAAAAAAATCAAATATGCTTAAAATTAGCAAATAACGAAAATAGATTATCAGTCATTATCATTATATCAACACACGGTCAATCTTGACCGCGAATCACGAAGATTGTTATTCCTAATTAACCGTGTGTGGTCTGCTGAACTGCGAGTCAAGTTACCTTTTATCGTTTATGCAACCGGCGTATAATTTTGTAACACTGTGCTGTTTTTGAAACCTGAAGAAATCAAAATTTGAATTAAAACTTATTCAGTAGCGATAATTTTATTAATATTTCTTTTTACCCTAGTTTTCCTTCATATCTACTTCCTGTCGCTCCTAGATATCCAAGTATTTGGGAAGTTTATGAAAAATGGGAAAACAAGGATTACATGTGAGTATTATTTGAATTTTTATTTTTCAGGAATATCAAAATGAAACTGCATTATAATGTATGCATAATTACTATAATTTATTTAACCGTAATTACAAAAAGTAGATTTTTATTTACAGTATAAATTAATTTTTAACTTAAGACAATTTAAATATAAACCTCTTTTATTTTTTTGTTTTTGGTGTCATTTTGTAAACCCTTTAACTATTTTAATACAGATCACCAATTATTTGCAAAAAAAATATGAAAGTAAATGTGCATTGTCTAATCATTGAATGTAATGTTCATATTATTATTTATTTATGCATAGTACATACCTACAAAAAATGTAAAGTGAAATCATTAATAAATATCTATTTCCTGTAATTTTAAAATACGCAAAATTAACAGAAATTCGTAAAGAAAACAACGTTTTTCCTTTTTTTTACTGAAACATTTCACTTGGAGAATGGAATGTCATGACGGACAAATTATACAAAAAAAAATCGCTAAACTGCAGCATTTTATTTGTTTTTTCCAACAAAATATTTTACAAGTACTTTCTACAAGTTAAACCATAATAATGACCTATCTATTTTACTATACACGTTTGATTTTATACCTGTAATTAATGTTATCCTTATCGACAAAGAAATATAAAACGTTTTCGCGTAATGGCATTTATTAAAAACATGTCATTTATGTTAATATAATATAAAATTGTCTGTGCCTTGGATAGTATAAATATGTTCTCTGGTATAAATTAATTATTGGAGTCCATTCAAAGGGCGTGTTTGTTGGTAAGTTTTGAACTCCCAAAACCTATGTCGGCAAAACAGAATTCTTCAGACACAAGCGCGTGTTTGTCCAATTTTCGGCTTGTTAGGACTACGACTAATATTGAAATCGGTATTTGGTTTTCACGCTATTTCAATGGCCGATTTCTCGTGTCAACCAAGGGCTGATCTGGATATATTTTAATCATAAATTACTGCAATGGCCTACAAGTCTGGAAACCATGAAGATTTGGAGCTGCAATATCGATTGCAACCAGACATATGGGCAGAGAACATATATGGGGGGCATGCCCCAAAGTCCTCGATCGATTTTTTTACCAGTCTGGGTCTGCTGTCTCTAGTAAAGTTTCTAGATTCACAAGTACCACAATCGTTCACCATGTTGGGGATTATGATTCAATTAAAATATATAAAAGTTTTCATGACTAAGGAAAAAATAACAAGTTCAAAAACAAATATCAATAGCCATATGTACAATACTGCCATGTTAAGTCCATATGTCGGTCTACAAATTTTATATACAGTGTAAACTCTTTATAACGTCCTTCGTTATAACGAAAAACTCCCTATAACGTCGAAATTTTTACGATTTGGTTGGTTTACCTTAAAACCTATACATTAATACCCTCTTTATAACGCAACAGCCATTCTCTATTACAAAGAAATATGTTCATATTTAGGCATCAGCAAATGTTTACAGACATAAAGAGGACCATTCTGAACCATCACCATCTATTCAACAAGCACTTGATGACGCCAAACTTATCGAAAAATTCCTATTATTTAATGAAGATTATTCCACCACATCCCAAGGCATGCATAAGATACTTAAAATACAAAACAAATATTGGCATAGCGAAAAACGTCAGGCAAATTTAACAAACTATAGGTATATGTGTTTGGAATAAATTAATTTTGTGAAAATTGGTTATTTTTCTTTCTTCCCTCCATATAACGAAAATTCTTTATAACGAAAAAAATGTTCGGTCCCTTAAAATTCTTTATAAAGAGATTATACAGTACATTGAGGATTATTGTTAATTTGGTTGTTTTTCTTTCTTCACTCCATATAACGGTAACTCTCTATAACGATAAAAAATGCTCGGTCCCTTGAGTTTCGTTATAAAGAGTTTACACTGTATATGACAAATTTGCACGTTTTTAGATGAAGTTATATTTGGATTCAGCGTCAAAAGTCTGTCCTTCCATTGCAACATAATGTCGTATCTGCTAATAGGTTTATAAGAAATCGTCTTGATAGTTTGTCGTATTTACAGTGATGGTGATAATTATTACTGTAATATTTAAAGCGGCTGACAGCTTTTAGTATATAACTGACACCGCAAATCATCAAATTCAATATGTATTGCAGATGGCATCGGTAAAAAGGTAAAATCTTTATTATCTCAAAATTATCATTTTGTCTGACTGTTGAGCATAACCCGGCAGAATAATGCAATTTAAAATATACCTACAAATTAAAGAAATTTTATAATAGATCTGTTATCAAATTTTTTTTTTCATTTTAAATTTGCAATTTTAACGTTTTGCCATGAGCCAATAGAGAAGAATGGCAACAACTCGGAATGAGAATCGGAATCGATGTTCTGAAAACATTGATGTTTTAATTTCGATGTCGATGTTTTTTTCCCATGCATATTCTTTTTTTCCTTTTTTGTCAATTATTAGGAAAAAGTAAAAATAAAGTTAAATAAACAGTGTGTAAATAATTTAAATAAACTTCTTTTGAATTTTATAAATATGAAAATAAATAACAACCAAAAAAGTGATAAGGTAACATAAAATTTTATAGAAAAAAATCTCACTATAAGCGTTAAAGTATCTAATTAATATTTCGTTTTTGAAAAAAATTGACTTAATTTTTAGCTCAATTCTGAAGAAGGTCCAAATCCGGATCGAAACGTCAATTAATTGAATTATAATTGTATAATTTTTGTTAATATATAGTCCGAAAAATTGGTCGATAATTTTATTTATTGAGGAGTAATCAGACATTAATAAAAAATTTAAATCGATGTTTTTTTTTCGGGGCTCATTTCGATTTTCACCCAATTTAAAAAGTATCACGGATATCGACCACACCAGTTTAATCTGATGCATTTTCGTTAGGCTCTTCTCTTCTATGTAATCTTTGGTTTTGTGTCATGGTATAAATGAAATTTATATAAAAATCAGAACTATACACAGGTGCAGGCAGATAGTATTCAAGTATCAGATACGCATGAATTTATAGTTTATGAATACAACATATTATAGTTACTTTGCTGTTAGGTTAAATAATATTTGATTCACTGTAAATTTAGAATATGAAAAATACAAATGTATACTGTTTAATTTTTGTTTTGCTTGGTGGCAATGTTTTTTCAGGAAAAAAGGTACAAAAATCATTAACAGTCACATACAGTAGAATCCGGATAGAGCGACTGTTAAGGGACTGGCTATATTACGCCGTACTAACCGGACGACGCACAAAACGGCATGAAATTTTATATAATAATATCTCATTTTGACGTGCGTTGACACGAAGTTAACGCAGTGATTCATCAAAAGGGGAAAAAATACTATGGAATTTAGTCGGGAATAAAACAGCGTGCATCTGGGAAGGAAGGGAGTGGGTGCATCGAGATAATGCAAGTATTTGCCCTTGAAATTATGAATCATTTTGAGATGTGCGTCGTTCTAACCGAACAACTTTTAATAAATTAAGTCGCTGAAAGCGGTTGATCGCTTTAACCGGAGTCGTACTAAACAGATATACTTTCGCAGTATGTTTTATGAAAATCAAACTTGAGGTTGCATTTACGTCGTTAAAAGCGGTTGGCCGTTATAAACGGAGTCGTACTATTAGGATTCTACTGTATATGTTGGCAGCTGTATAGGAGGGCTAACTTAATTAGCGATTCCGTAGTGAATACTAAAGTGGAGAAATAGTCAAATATAGCCTGTGGATACAGACAATGTATTCAAATACTGTATCCAAATACCGAAGTATTTGGATACTACCCAGTTTTGATAAAAATAATGTTATTTTTCCGTCATATTTATTTAAAACAACATAATCCTGGTTTTTCATTAAAATTACACATTTTTCTTAACATTTTGTGATAACATGAAAAAAAAATAATAAATAGACATTACAACAGCATATTCTAATGCAGTGTCCAACACAAACTAATGAATATATCATTTTTATCAGCCAGATGTTAAAATGTTAACTTTTCATTGGCTGCACCGATCACTGAGCGATTTATTTTTAGACGATAAATACCCGAATCGACTTCAGTATAAATCAATTACAAAAACGTTTGTTCAGTGCGTTTGTTTCCAGGATGATCAGTGTAAGAAACGGCGCCATTTTATCACATTCGCATAACTTAAAGATCTAAATTTACCACCTGATCAAAGTTTAAGAAGTTTTTTTCGCTTCTTATAATGAAAAATTAAATGCAGCTAGTCCTCAGTTTATGTAAATCCAGACGTATCTGAACGATTCCTGACCTACACAATATTAACTCGATGTACTCTGACAAAGGAAATATATACTGGGTGCGGCAAAAGTTTGGAAACGGTCCGATATTTCCGGAGGGTTAGGTTTGCGAAAAAAAAGTTTGGTACAAAAGTTGATTGGTTTTCAGTTTGCAATCGTTTTATCCCCCAACCCCTCACCCCCCACGTGGGGGTGAGGGTGACTTGGAAATTTCGCATCGCGGATTCGGGTTCAGAGAGAGAAATTAGGCAACTTTTGGCTGAAAAATTTTTCGAACAAAAGTTGCCTAATTTTGCTCTCTGAACCCGAATCCGCGATGTGAAATTTCCAAGTCACCCTCACCCCCACGTGAGGGGTGAGGGGATAAAACGATTGCAAACTGAAAACCAATCAACTTTTGTACCAAACTTTTTTTTCGCAAACCTAACCCTCCGGAAATATCGGACCGTTTCCAAACTTTTGCCGCACCCAGTATATATATATATATAATATATATATATATATATATATATATATATATTATATATTAAGGTGTCTTGGAAAAGTTACCTTACTTATATAAGTCAAGAACTGTCTGCAATGCAATATAAATCTCTCCAACACAGTATAAATGTTGGAAACAAAATTTTGGTCAGTGCAAAGAGCTTCGATTTATTATGTGCCAATGGGGTCGTACATCTGCATGAAATCCGAATTTTAAGCAGTTATGAAATTGTAATGACATTATGTGGTACAGCACAGAACGTTTAGCGGTTTTACAGTCAATATGTATTATTATTGGCACGGAAAACTGATTTTAAACCTACTGTCGGTTATATCTCTTTAAAAAAGCCTTAATAAAAAATGTTGCATTTTATTTTTACCTTGCTCGAAATTCGAAGTGAAATAACACAAAGGTATTTGTGTTAATTTCTTTCTAAAGCTTAGTGTCAACATTGTTTTTGTCGTTTATAACATACCGTTATTTGTTAATTATGTACTCATAATATTATCAGACTATTGAAGGAGATTTATTTGGTTGAGGAACAATTAAAAATAAGCTTTACCAGTGTATCGCTTGTGGCCAACGTTTCGAAAAATATATTTTCATCATCAGGACCTATGAACATGTATAATATTCGTTACATATATTATTATAATTTTTTACTTACATTATAAACATTATAGATAGATAATCTATAATGTTTATAATGTAAGTAAAAAATTATAATAATATATGTAACGAATATTATACATGTTCATAGGTCCTGATGATGAAAATATATTTTTCGAAACGTTGGCCACAAGCGATACACTGGTAAAGCTTATTTTTAATTGTTCCTCAACCAAATAAATCTCCTTCAATACATATTTTGGAACAAAACTTCTACCAATTATCAGACTATCTTTTTTAAGGTTATATACCACGAAGCAAACCATCCGTTTTTCACTCACTGCACTTTTGTGCACTGAATGTTCATGTTTTGGTATCATGTAACAAAAAAAAAAAAAAAAAAAAAACAGTCAGTAGAAAACGCTATCAGAAAATGTCTTTCAAATTTTGAGCAGGATAAAATATTTGAATGTGCTTCTTTCAATATTCAACAATATTTTAAGTCATTTTTAAACGTTTGTGAAAAGAACATGAAAGTTATCGATTTAATAAAGGATTAGAACAAAAAATATTGAAAGATTTGTAACAGAAGACCGAAAAATTTATATATGTACATTTTTACAAAAAAATATGTTCATATTTCAAGAAATCACAATTCATCATTAATTTTTGGTCTTGCTGTAACGATTTCGTCGGTGTTTTCGAGCGAATCACTACTGGTCCTTGTTTCATCACTACTGCTTTCAATTACTTTGTCGACATTGTCTTTAACGTCTTTTATTATTAAATCGTCACTGAACTGTTTTCTGATTTCACCAATATTATTCTGTAATTTAGAGATGGTTTCAAGTATTGAATTAATTTTTATATGAACATTATCACCGATTTGTTTTAACTGCCACTTTAATTGTTCGTCCGATATAAGTTTTAAACCTTCGGCGTTGAAAGAGCCTTCGGCATTGATTTCAATCTTATCTTTCTCTAATGGACCATTATTTAGTTCGTTCAGTTCCATTTGGAGCTGCGTTAAGAGCCACTCGATTTGTACTTTTGGATCGTCTTTTTGTATTTCTATTTCGGAAGCGCCACTATACGATTGATAATACAAACTGAGTATATTTGGTGTGATTGATAATTCTCTATCGTCTTCACCTAACAGATGTAGTACTATGTACTTACGTAGACCCGCCCATTTTGGGTTAATTTCTTTTGTCTCTTCAGGAACTTTAACAATGGAATCACTTTTTTTATACATAATTTTAAAAGTACCGTGATTTAAACTCGCATGAAAATCACCTAAACTTGTCTCGAGTGTGGATTTACTCGTGCGTCTACTATTTAACTCATCGACGGCTAATTTAATTTTTTGGAGAACTGTTTCTTCTGATGAAAGTGCAAATTCGGCTTTCAAAGATTTCAATTCACCTATGGTTACTTCAATGCCAGGGTTTGCCGTCGCCGCGAGCAATAATTTCGATGCGTCTTCGGCAAAAAGAAATACGACAGGGATTTTAACATCGTCAGTACCGTCGCCTGACATCGCGAACATGGGAGAAGTCGAAGCCGATGATCCCGGCGTATTATCGACTACAATACCCGCGATAGCACCTGCTCGTTGGAGTCGCCTTGCTTTATCGACAAACATACAATCGCCTCGTTCGATTACGACTATGCGGTCTTTAATCGATTGAGTATCTTGAAGATCTCCACACGCACGAAAAGGATTTGCTACCGCTAGACGTCCGGTAACACGTTGATCTTCTCGTAATTCTGGACTGAAATGACTCGGACCGGCCGTTACTAGAACTTGACTCCCGCGAAATGGAAACACTAAACCCTGAGGTAGTGCGTCTGGCTGCTGCGCTTGCGCTTTTGATAACTCGACCATTTCTTGCATAAACAAAAGACCTTCTTCAGCGTCGGCAGTCGATCTTGCCTGTTTAGAAACAAATACATAATACAATATCTACTGAAATAATTATATTTCAACTGGATTTTTCTTCTTTGTATACTTTAAATGTATCATAAATGTTCAGTCGTTTATTCAATACCAATATGTTCAAATATATTCCACTATTTCTACACTGACCTCTAATCTTTCGTCTCAAATTTTTTGAGAAGTTAAAGGAAAATAATTGAAATGTTTCGTTATTTAATAATAATAAAAAATTAATGACAATACGTACATTTGAGTTAACAATGCCGCTAGTAAAAATCAAATATGATGTATGACTGCGAGTGGCATTTAAAAACAGATGCAGTTTAAAAAAAAATTGGTTGTCTGTAAAGTCGGTTTACGGACGATAGTTTTACGGAATAACGTATTCCACTAGAATATCATATTTAATAATA
Organism: Xanthostigma xanthostigma; assembly: GCA_963575645.1. Lineage (NCBI taxonomy): Eukaryota > Metazoa > Arthropoda > Insecta > Raphidioptera > Raphidiidae > Xanthostigma > Xanthostigma xanthostigma. Next base: position 28,887,678 of record OY754467.1, on the reverse strand, counting down.
CATAACCTTAATTTTAGTAGCTGTCAAACTATATTTTTACCGACTCTCTATCGCTTATACTGCGCTCTCGCTTGCACGCACAGGGTCAGGCGGAACGTGACACTTTTCAGAACGTTACACTTTTTCGTGCATGCAGTCAGTGTTTCATCAATTTATAAGACGTTATCACGTCAAAAAAAGAAACTTCACCTTGTAAACATTCGAGAAGGTTTTGCCAAATATTGCGAGAATACATAAATTTTAAATACTGACTTGCAAAGTTTTGGCGTTGGGTAAAGACAACATAAAATATAAAACAATATATGATTTTGTTGACTGGTTACTGTGCAGCAGTTGATTAAAAAAATATAGCATATTGTCAAAATAATTTAAGCTTAAAAAATTCTTACAGCCAAATATAAGGCGTTTACCTAGCTCCTATATGTTTGAAAAGTTATTTAATAAAAATACCAGCAGTAACATTTGCTATAATTAAAAACAATATACTTACACTGCTAAAGGTATGCAGTAGTTGTATTCTACCATCGCTGAGAGCAAGTATATTAATTCCCATATCTTTGATAATATTCATATGATGTGGATCTGAAACTTGAAATTCCGAAGCTGTCAACCTTCTTTTTGGTAATCTCCGAGGACAGACGCCATCGACCATATTTCGCAACGGTCTGCGCACAGATTCCGGAAATAAATGAAAAGTATTCGGACACGTTCTAGCAAACTCGGAATCATCAACTTCGCCGTCAGCTGCCGAGTCCAGAGCAGCACCTATCGTTCGATTAGAATGTGCAGCAAGCGATAAAGGCAACAAATGAGCTTCGGTCGTGAAAATGAATTCGTTTAAATCCAAAAGTAATTCTTGTTCCGTTGCAAACAACAAAAACAAATATTTAAATGTTTCCGCTAAAACAAATGAATCCATTCTGTCTTCGTGTTTGCCCGTTCTCACATCGTTAACTGCAGCATAACCGCATGGGACCCGGGCGTATTTCTGCAAACTCTTTAAGACGTTGCGTCCGACTTCTAAGTAATATGGATCGTTAGTTGCTCGATGCAAAAAATAGGTCGATTCTAAAAATTCTGGTCTTAATGGATGTTGTCCCCAGTGAACTTGAAAATCAGTTGTGAACGCTTCGGGGATAAATTTGTGACGCTGCATTACTTGGTATAGCATTTCGTGCGTTTCAACAGCCGGTTTAATGTCGCCTTTCAAAACTTGAAGTCCCGGCCAGAACGCTAACAAAGCATCCATGAAATTCCTTGAATTCGTATGAGGTCTATGCATGTGAACATCTAATAGCATCGGCCCTTGGCTAACGTATTTCATAACAGCTGAATAATGACGATTAAATCTATTTAAATAACGTTCTTCACCGAGCAGAATGTAAGCTTTCAAACAATATTCGTAGTACGAGTCAATTCCGGCACCGACACCTGAATCCCTTCTAACCCAGTCGCCCGAGTGTACGTTTAAAATAGTGCCCATCAAATCGGAACTGCGATGGCGCATCTTCCATAGCTCGTCCATCGCACGGTGAGCTTTCTCCTCAAATATCGGTTCACCGGTTAAACGAGAAAGAGCTGCCATTTCGAGAATCATTGTTCCGGCACAGGCGGTGCATGTTTCTCGGGACGCTTCTAAACGTTCGCCTTTCATTCCGTGTTTCAAATTAATCTACAATTAAATAACAAATGACAACTGACACACAAATGAAACCGATACTTGTCTTTTATTTACGCAATGTAAATACGCACCCTAGCATGCGGTATGCCAGTAGTGGTATTGAATGCCGGCATGAGACGAAATCCGAGATCTTTAGCCATGTCAAGTAATTCTCCACGATACCATTGCAGTATTCCGGCTCGTTGTTGTAAATATTCCGCTAGTACATGACCAGATAACAGGCCACTTTTTGCAAAAAATAAATTAGTAAGTATATCGCATTAGAAAAAAAATTTTTTTCCTTGACAGCACGTGTAGACAAACAAATTTTTCCTCTATTTCAACATAAAGAATTTCTTATTTGTCTATGTAGTTGTGTACTACAATGTACTGTTTATTTATAGATCTAATTTCATGCATTTTAAAATATTTGCGCATCATAACATAACCTACAAACATGAATATGTTCCGAACAGCTGATTTATTTGTACGTTGTTTTATAGCATAATAGCTATGATACAGGTTCCATAGCATAGTTAAAACCCTGAAATGAGACACTCGATGTGCAACAGAGACAAGGCACTAGAAAGTACGACACTATGAACACTCCAATAACTCTGCATGAAGTGGTTTTCTTCTTCTTTCTACTATTTGACGAGTTCAGTGCGCATTTATGTTTCTCAAGTATCAAGCTATGTTATGGGATCTGAAAATTGTAAGAAAATAAACTATTCCGTTTATATTTACCCAAGTACACGGATATTCGTTTCGAAAACAGATACAACAATATTACTATCGAATGAAACGTCTGTAACGATCAGTTTGACAGCATGTTCGAATTCTTCTAAATCTCCAAGTATGACCAAAGTATCCAGCGTATCAATTAGTGTAAGAGAAAAACTGAAACGCAAAAATAACATTATGCAGACTTGTAATTTCAGTGTTGCGAACGGAACAATACGTACTTTCCTAGAATGTCGTCCATGTCGCCTCGATTTGGTGCCAGCCCTCTGTAGCGACCAGCGCAACTCAAGGGCATCAATTCGTCGGCCGGATATGCGTTTTCCATGTAAGCTCGATAAGCATGGTAAAACATATCGCGAGCTTCTTCCCTTAAAAATATAATAGTAGTAGCTTTATTTTTTAAGTGGAACTTCTAGAGTGAGGGTGAGTACGTGAAGCGATGAAACGAAAGAGATGGAGTGAGCACTATTTATAAACTACCAACGCGTTTGGTTGGCACTGCCACGGGTAGGCAAAGTTGTCAATTAATTATCTACAACGTGAAGCCTCTATAATCTCCAAGCAATCAGTCAATTGTTAATCCGTTTTGGTGCAGTGGTAGAAAAAGTGATATTCTAGTAATCTACTAATTTATAAAAGATAAAAAATCTCAGAAACTACTAAAGCGATCTGAAATTTAATTAAAGGTTTTTAAAGTTCGCTTCTTACTGAGCGACACGGTTTATTTATTGTTATGCAATCACAAAATGAGGATGAACAGTGAGAGAAAAATGTCGAGATTTCACATATTTCATGCCTATTTATTATTTAATTATTATTTTCATTACTTTGTTCAGATTGTTTAGTGAGATACAAAAATAAAAACGTATTTACAATGAATTATCTATAACAATGTTATCAATTACGATTTTTTAAAAGCTATTTTACACTGATTAAAAAATATTACGGTTAATTTGTAACTACACAATTCGTAAATAACTTTCTATATCATCCATTTTGAACCATTGCGTGTTTTATTGTATTTCTCATGTTTTACTCCATAAAATTTTGCAGCTGGAACCGAGACCAGGGAAAAACTATTTTCGTGGAAGTTTTTGTACATAAACAAATATTTACATGACCCACTTTATTTTCTCTCAATGTGCCTGGGAAAGACTAATTTGTTTAGGATTAAAGAGCCTGGCAAAATATAGGATTCAGATAAAGTGTCCTTGACAGAGTATATTATTGGCCTTTGAAACTTTAGATTTAGGCTCTACAGCAAAATGTTTTGGTTATCAGCTGACGTCTACGATGTGTTGAGCTCTGGTCCAGGCTCTAAACTATTTTGTTTTGGCAATAGAAATTGGTGGAATACATATGCACTGAAATAATTTCCATTGAAATTGGTTTGTGATAATGTGGCAAAGCTACACGTGTGATGACCTTTGATTTGCGAAGCAGACACTGTTTCCTTCCAGCTGTTGATAAATCTGCGGTAATGTAATTAAGACATTGCTACTTACTTGAGATCTTCCCTTTCTTCTCTGGTCATCCTTGGCGGAGTTTCATTGCATATTATACTACTAAGAAGACTTGTGATTATGACAGTCGCCCCAAGGATCAACCGTTTACAGGGGGGTTTAGGATAACCCATAACTTTTACAGTAACATGCACTTGTTTATTTTTTAACGTCAGTTGCCACTATCAAACACTTTGATAAGTGTCAGGATAACATATTACTCCAACCTAATATTATATTGCAGTAAACAATTAACTTGTACTTTGGCCTGTTCACAACATCGTAAAAGAAAAATAAGCAAAACTGAAAACTAAAGTGGTGGAAAGAGAAAAATACTTATTTATAAATGAATTAATAATTAAAAAAATCAAAATAATTTGCCAACACACCTATCAAATATTTGATAAAGACAACCAATAACATTTTGACAGAACGGGTTTTAATGCTTGATTACATACATCATTACCCAGTCGATAAAAATAATTCACGATCATTTTTTTACCTGTACACAAACACACTCTATGGCGATATTCGGAAACAATAGTACAAGCATTTGTCACGGGTAGCGCTTTTGTGGTAAAATTTTGGTTGTACGAGTGCACAAGTCAATAATAATTTCGTCTTTCCAAAATTACTCTATTTTCAAACAAAAATTAAAAGATAAAAAATAAGACACGTGTATTTGTTTTTTTATACCGCGATAAAACATATCTGTTAATTTTACCATACCATAAATATTTCATATCGGATCGCGACTAATAGCTGTAATTATATTTAAAAAAAAATTGTGTTGCTGTTTGTAGTCTTGCTATTTCTAGTGTATTCGTGATTTTTGTCTTTTTCGCTGTGCTATCACTAAAGTTATTTACTATCTTTAACTAATTTGTCGTGCATCATTTGTGTGACTTTTGATTAAAGCAAGAAGTGTGATTGTGCAAAACTTGAAGTTTCAGCCCCATTTAAAGGTTAGTAAATTAAAAAAATGTCTGTTTCAAGTAGCCAGCTGATTTAGTACGATTGTACCTAATGTTTTATTTATCATAATGTCATCTAATATGTAAAATTTATTAAAATTCTTGTTTGGTTTGACAAGTAGAAGTTTTTTCAACTTTTTAGAGGTTAGTTAAAATGTTGATAGCTGTGGTCTTTGTTCAATAAACTCTGCTCACAGCTGGCAGTTTGGAATCTTATAGATCGAGAATTTGACCTCTATAATGACCAGTTCACTTATGGTCTTATGGAAATATTTCATAGTATAGATAGTAAACTTATATAAACGTCTTTTGATAAATTGTAATTCAATTAGCTTGAAAAATCTGCATTTATTTGTCATTATTTGATCTGTCAGTAAAAATGTCTACATTAATTTATTATCATAATACAAATTATGAATCTTGTTTCTATAGACAGCGATTTTCTTACAGTTTTCGATCCCGTTATTTTATGTTATAACAAGTCATCCAAATACAGTATAAAGTACTCTAACTCATATAGAAAGTAGACTGCAGTTTATTAACTGTTAATTTTGTAATTAATTAATTATTTTTAATTTTTAATGACAACTTATGACGAGGAAAATTACGTGAAAATTTTCGATTATAGTATCAAATGCTCTTTAAAAACCTTAGAAAAATGTAAGCGGGTTTTCATAGTTCAAATAGAAAGGGATTTTAAAATTAAGATATGTATTTTCAATATAACGAATTTGTTTGTTTTTTTTTTTTTTGTTTCAGACTGTGTGAAATAGTGTGCTCCACTACGAGCAAGTGTAATACGCCGCGCCCCACTGAATGGGGCAGTCTGAGCACCACCACCCCCCAGACGGTAACTACGGTGGCTCCCACAGTCGCCCCCCAAGATTCACAAGGTTAGTTTGTTATTGCATAATTTCGTGTTGTGACGTACTTTTGGAACAAATTCACGTTGTCATTTTGAGATGAATTAGGCTTTAGTCGTAATATTTCATTACGTTTCCTCACCAAGAAAAATAAAATAAAATACGGACTGTCTCAAAATCCTGTCGAAAAAATAGTTTATTGGCCAGTCAACGCGCCTACGAGACTGCAATTGGGAAGGAACCGCTTTATTTCTTCTTAGTTCAAACAACACATATACTTAAGTTCTAACTTACCGCAATCATATTACGGCTTCTAAGTTCTAATAGTGGGAAGGGGAACTCATAACGGGTGAAAATGGTAAGGCGCAGGAAGGAAAGAACTAGAAGCGCTTGAAAAGACATTAATTGATTATTGTATAAAACTCCGCCAGTTACATGATTCATGAAACCTTGGTCGGTTGTCCATAAACATATTTTGACACTTTTAATGCAAGTGCTATCTATTGCCTAGTGGCGCGATTTTGACATAACTTTTGGGAGGTATTATAGTCATGGTATAGTAATAGTCCAGTGCATTTAGAAATATTTTATAGGTGTAACCCAAAAATTTCAGATACATTTTTTCTTTTGCTGCTGATTCGAAAGGGTCTTCGATGGAGACCTTAACCCTGAATTTGCGCATACTCCAAATTGCCCCGTCCGCCGCCACCTTGGATTCTGTTTTTTTTCTTCAATTGCTCATATCTCGCGTTCTAATAATCCCACAGCAATCGTTCTGGGGTCGTTGGACTCGTCAGAATTTACTCTTTAATTGAATGTCTATCAAGTAAAACTCTCTAATGTACAGGAAAAAAGTTATTAGCGTCCAAAGTTACAAGTTCTTTGCCAAAAGTTCTTGCACCCGGTTAATCCGCGCGCATCTCTTTCCAGTGCATCTGAGACCCAAATCGACAGTTTACTAATAATTGCACGACGGGACAATATGAAAAGTTGATTTTGCAGTGTTCAAATATAAGATACTGAGAAAATCAGCTGGTTATTGATAAATTTTTTTATAGTCGTTTTTTCGATATTCGAGGTGTCAGACATTTTAAATGGTTCATATTATTTGTCAGAGAACATTATTTTAGCGTTTTGGTTGAAGTTTTTAAGCTATCCAATTAAAGAACAAAAAGTATCTATGAATTTTTTACATGTCGTTTTGACGACATGTAAAAAAATTTTTTTACGTCATGTCGTCAAAACGACATGTTTCGAAAAATTTAGAGGGAAAACGCCCCAAAATCAAAAATAGATTAGGCCTATAATGAAGCCATATACAAAGTCGGGGGAGAGTATTTGTCAATAAAATTTTTGCTGACGGGCACTCTGACTATTATATATTTTCAAGCATTTTTAATTCCGTTCGTTCGCTAATAACTAAGGATTTTTCATTAATAAATACTTATAAGAACACGGAATGTCTTCTTGTCAGTTTATATTCGTCTTGGATGTTGCGAAGGTATGTGGTGCGGGTGGTTGTACAATGTATGTATATAAAGTAGCTGATAGATTACATCGATAAAACATACACAAGTGCTGCTCAAACTTTTATTAAATCGTCTGTTCAAATTATTTGAAGTAATGTCTGACAGCATAGGATCTGACAAATTAAGGTTGTGAACAATGCACATTATTCCTCATTCGTAAACAAATAAGTAAGCCAACTTGTACATATTTATATCTTTTGAATTTTCTTTAAAAAAAAATCTATACAGGGTGTTTCATAAACATTTCGCCAAACTTATAGAGGTTTCAGAGGGCAGAAAAATAAGCAATTTTGGTCAATAAACCCCTGTCCGGAAATGTGCCGTTTTGGCGGTAGGTTAAATGATAAATTTAAGGTTCTATTAATTTATTAATGCAAACTACAACATCAACGGCTCAATATGGCGTCCATTTTGCTCCATGCACAGCTGGGCACGGTTGTTCATTGATGTCCGAACCCTGTGAAATATCCTAGGCATATCTTGAACATGTGCGCAAGCGGCCATCACCCTTCCCAGCAGTTCTTCAGCGTTGGGAATGGGTGTCTCATACACCAAACTTTTAACATGGCCCCAGAGGAAAAAGTCAAGTGCGGTGAGGTCCGGAGACCTTGCGGGCCAATGTACAGGGGCCTCCGCGCCCAATCCAGCGGTTGCGAAAGACTTCGTTCAAATACTGCCTCGCTTCCAGAGAAAAATGTGCCGGAGCCCCGTCGTGCTGAAACCACATACCTCTCCGAATGTTAAGTGGAACATCCTCCAAAAACTCGGGAAGAATTTGTTCTAAGAATTGAACATAAATGTGTCCATTCAAGCGTGGTAGAAGCAGGTACGGCCCAATAATGTTCTCTCCCACAATGCCGGCCCAAACATTTACAGAGAACTGGTGTTGATCTCGTCTGAGCGCGATTGCATGGGGATTTTCATCATCCCAAATGTGACTATTATGGCTATTGAAAAAACCATCCCGCGTAAAACAAGCCTCATCCGTAAATAACACGTATCGGCCGAAGTCAGGTTGCCTCAAATTCTGCTGCAACCACCAACGGGAGAATCGTAGTCGATGAGGGTAATCTTCCGGGCCCATAGCTTGTACCTTCTGCAGGTGGTACGGGTAAAGTTGTTGGTCATGAAGAACACGCCAAACAGTGGGCGCTGCAGCCCCCATGGCGTAAACAATAGCACGAGCACTGGTATACGGGCTTTCCTCCACACGTTGCAGCACCTCTTCCTCAAACTCTACGCTGCGCACTGAAAATGGTTGACCAGAACCCCCTTGACGTTTAAAGCTGCCACTTTCGCAAAGACGAAGATGAATCCTGCTAAAGATGCCACGATCAGGATGGCGACGTGCTGGAAATCTCGCGGCATACAACCGTTCGGCTCGTCTTCCATTCCCGTCAGCTTTTCCGTAAATAAAATACATGTCGGGGAGTTCGGCATAAGAAAATTGGGCCATGTCGATAACAAATTAATTCACTATACTTAATTGTTAATGCAACTGACATCTTGTCAATTGTTTCAAGGCGCTCTTGATTGAAATACGCTACTTAACAAAATACAAACTCCGTTGATGTGTAAAAGAAACCAAAAATCTTTGATTTCCTTTAGAGCCAAAATGGTACATTTGCGGACAGGGGTTTATTGACCAAAATTGCTTATTTTGATGCCTTCTATAACCTCTATAAATTTGGCGCAATGTTTATGAAACACCCTGTATATACATATATATATACATTTTTGACAGCTTCATTTAACTCACTTATAATGAATTATTTTGTTTTGACGTTTCCTTCCGCGTGACAGAAAGTGAAACCTAACCAAACAACTGCCTAAACAACCAACCCGCTTTGTTTTTGTTGGATGGTGCGGACTTTTTATATTCATTATAGCAAAATAAAATGTAAACAGGTTCCACTAAATCAAAATCTGACAATATTCCAACCGTAAAAATGAAACCAACAGCAGCTGATCTGTCAAATGACAATATACCTAATACTCTTTACACTGCAGAAACTATTATGGGCAACCCTTAGCCGTATCAGCCATGCGAAAGAGTTAGCTCGCGGACGTCATGAAATGTGATGAAACCATATACTTTTATTCTATACTGAACATATAGGAATGAAATTGCAATCGAACTATTAGGGTGCAAACATATACTTGTCTTTTTTTACGCCGTAAGCACTGGCGTATCCAGGAGGGCAAAACAAGCACGGGGAACCCGGCTTAAGAAATTTCTAATTTTCCCCCTCCTGGGCCAAAAGCTGGGTACGCCCATGTTAACGTCATAGAAAAAGACAAAGTTTTTGAAACAGAGATACTTTATTCAGATTGAATGCAAGTACATCAACCAATCCTATCATCGGAGAAATCAGGGAATTATATCGAAGAAATTGACACACATATATTTTCGATACGCTTTGTTGCGTTCACTCCCCGCACATTGAGTAGATAGGCAATGATTCATATAGTTAATTAATAGATAGGTATATGGATGAAACGGACTCGGATGGATACCTATTTATTAATATCTATATACTTACCTGTTATTGACTAGTCAGAATACATATTTCCGTAGTGGCGTTACTGATTGACTGAAATATGTCCACTTTTGGAAGTTTTGTATTGCAAAATAAGCTTCAGCTCCACGGCTCCCCTCTGCAGCTACGCCGTTGCCTTCAAGTCAAATCCAGAGCAATTTGACATTATTGATGCCAGGACATCAGGTGGCGTAAAATAAAGTATGTATTATTAACATGTAATTTCGCGGCTTAGGCCACACCTCCATGTCAAATCTCTATAAATTTGGCGTAGCTAGGTCATTGGCGCTCTCGTTAATACCATTCTGTGTAATCATTCCTATACGAATCGCGCATTGTTGATTGCGCCCTCCGTTATTTGAGCTCCTGTTGCCAGGCCCTAGCTACGGTGCTGCGTTTGGATCCTTGTTTTAAATACTCTGCCACCTATACATAATAAATTATACTGTCGTCCCGAATGTAGCTACATACAATATTGTAAAGTCTGTAAGGTAATATGGCAATAGCATATTATAGGTAAATATTATACAATATACTTCCATAAATAACTCTGCATGAGCAATTCTCTGCGGTTGGTTGCCGGTGGGTGGAGGTGGGTGGACGTGTGAAGGTATATGATGATGACAAACAAAGGTGGGCGACGCGTTCTCGTACCGCTGTACCCATCACCCGTCGCCCACTCGTACACACTACCGTCCCGAAAAAGTTTGGCCATCCGGGGAAATCAACACATATACCTATGTTGCAAGATACTATACAAATAAATAATTGTAGGTAACCTTTTTTTAACACGACTGATATTTTTTTGGATACCTAAATCAAATTAGCAATTTTCAGAATTTTTCTGGGTCTGTGTTCCGGATTAACTCGAAAAACCTACTTTATATAAGTGATTTTAAACAGACGCTTTCCTTTTGGCTTTCTGTAGTCGGGTAAAAGATCGATGCACGTGAAGAATCTTCACACAAAATCAACGTTTACGCAAGCAAATCCGCGAGGAAAAAGGTGGCATGTAACAAATCGTTACCGTGACATCATCGAAACTATTAAAAATGATTTTGAAAAGTATACCTATTAGACTAAGATCCCAGACCCGTCAGACCTTCGTCATTTCAGTACTTCTAAAATTTGTTGAGTAAATGTACAATATTTAGTTAAAACGCATTCCAATTTGCTCGCTTGAAAGTGGGGCCTTTTAGATATAACAGATTCTAAAGCCATCATAAAACACGTGCTTACCTACGTACGTTAGGTATTATGCACGCATATGAGTGCGAGTGATGATTTTTTTTCAGCTTCATGAAATGTATGTTGTTGTCTATTTGTTTCTATCATGGAGTTTTTCTCCAATAAAATCATGGAGTACTCTCTGTGTGTGTGTAGTGTGTAAACAAATAAAAAACCTAAATTTCATAAAGCTGTCATCTAATGCTGTCACTCGAACTCATATGCAATCATAATACCATTGCGTACGTAGGTAAGCACGTGTTGTATGTATCATTAGAACCTGTTATCTCTAAAAGAGCCCCGCTTTCAAGCTAGCAAATAAATACGTTTTTAACTAAATGTTGTACAAATCTTTGATTACGTAACTTTAAATGGCAACAGCCAGATATAACTTCGATTAGTAAAATCGCATTACTTTTGTTTTTCTTCACGCACTAGTGCGAAAAAGGATCATTTTAGTATGGCTGTAAAGACATGAATGATGAAACGCGACTATTTTATAGAGGTTATTCAAAAAGGTATTTGTGGTCAAGAAATTTTTGTTAGTAATTTATTGTTAAATAAATAAAACATTTTAGTGCTTCAGTAGCAGTGCATTTATATACTTAAGAACATGCATTATTTAGTTGCAAAATGACTAATTTGTTAAATTCATTAATTTGTCGTGTAATGAGAAATTCTGCTGACCACGTAAAAGTACTTCAACGAATACGGCAGTCATTTACATTGCATCTATGTAACTATGTATATAAAATTCCCATGTCACAATTTTGGCCGCGATAATCTTTGAAACCACTGAACAGATTTTAATGAAATTTTGTAAATGTGTCTTGTTTGGTGCAGCTTAGGCTATAGGATAGTTTTTATTATTTTTTTTTGTACAAAATTACGGTATTTTCTCAAAAGACCTGTTTGTTTGCTTCTGAGCTAATTTACATATGAAACAATAGCGACATCTATATATAGCGACACTAAACCTCAATCGTTCTGTCATCTAACAGAAACAAAACAAACTAAAATTTGCGGCCACACTGTTAGAAATAAACTTCTGCACAGTCTCTCTTCTCCGATAATAACCAGCTCGAGCGTAGCGGTGGACCCATGGTAGTCTATGGGTGGACCGATATCTGCCGCATGAAACAATATGGCGTAAGCTACTGGGTAATGCACATAGGTGGAAAGAACCAAAGTTTTCCGAGGTGGTGAGAGCAGCACCATCTTGCGTGCGTCAGAAAACGATCCATTTTGAAACACAGCAGGCATAGGAAGCTAGGTCTTCTGATTAAAGAGTTCCTGATTTAATACCAAATAGCGATATCTGTTAGAAATTTGCTCAAAGCTATTAGTTCAAAAACAAATCGGATAGCTACAATTAATTCCACGTCACATGTGTTTAGTTTTTTGTGTATCATTGTTTTACCGAGTCCGCTATAAAAGTCCGATACCTCATAATAATTTCAATGTTTAATAGGTAATCCACAAATCCGGGCGAAGCCGTCCCGGACTGCTAGTGATTTTATAAAGACCAGTAGAATTACGTTTAGAAAATGATTCCCTTTTTATGGATTAAAGAAGCTCTTATTTAACTTCACGATTCTTAGGGTCAAATCTTCATTTCAATTTGAATCAACTTCCTTATATTCGATCGACTTGAAACTTTACACAGAACGCAGCTCTGATATTTTCATGTTTTCGACCTGGTGACTTAATGGCGAGCATTGGGTCTTCCGTGATTATACCCATTTTGCTTAGCTTGGCGAAAAGTTAATCCAGACCTGACCGACCAAAAAATGCCTTGCATAATATGCAAGGCAAGTACCGATCGACCTAAGTGTTTTTTATGAGATGGGGATAAAAACAGACGGATACAATTCGGGACACTCGTTCTCCTGTGTCATGCGAAATAACCGAAAAACCAACAAGGAGACTAAATTACAGTTACAAGTTTGTATATAAATATTGATTTTGATACCCTTTGAAATTTTCGAACGGAAGTGTATCGTCGAACTTGACCTGAATATGGAGGACTAAAAATAAATATACGAATACAGTGTACTAGATGAAAGGAGAGAGTATCTCTTTCCTTTCTATTCAACATGATGGTCTATTGTTTGTTGGGGCTTTTCGAAAAAAAAGTTTTTTTTCTAATTTTATTATTATATAATGGATATGGTTTCTTTTGTTGTTTTTTGACATGCGTCGTCTACTGTGCGGCCAAGGCTGAATTGATCTTCAACTGGGCACATCTATGATAACAGTAATACTACACTATTTAATGACTGTCCAAGGTAGGCCAATCAAACCAAATTAAACTTATAAAAAATAGATAAAACAAACTTTTCAAGTTACATGGTTTTATTGTAGGTACATTCGATGAAGTAGGAAATAATAATCATCGAGGACTTTGATCAGATCAAAATAAAATTATGCATTTAACTGCTTTTTAAAATGTGGACGCTATATTGGGATGTGACACTGACCCTCACGGTATCTTCGTATTGTTATGCATTCAAATGTAATATACTGGTATGTATTTATGTGTTGGTGCATAACAAACTGTACCAAGGTACATTCGCCGTGCTTCCCTATCTTGTAGTAGGTATATGCGGCAAGTGGTTTAATGTTGTGTACGATTGTGTCTCCCAAACATCCGTAGAACGCCATTTGAGAAGGTTTCGCCGCAGTAATTTTGGTTCAGAGAATCTTGACCTACTAATATACTTTCGATAACCCGTCTTGTGAATTATATCGAGCAATGTTTTGAACATAGCTTTGGCTGCGTTCCTAATGATGATCAGTCAGGTTGTAAACAGCTGAATCTTGACCACCAACTTTCGTCAGCTGATTCATCTGGCTAATAAATGCCAGAAGAATAAAATGACCACTGCTCTGTTATTGCAAATGATATATATGCGCTTTATAATACCACTATATATTGCATAATTCTTGATTAACTAATTTGATGATTCCCCTTGACCTTTTCTTTGGTATATTATGATCATTATCCGGCTTCCGTATACTGCGTTTACGAAATAAAATTAATTATACAAAATGCAATTAGATACTAAGCCAAAATGGAGAGTTATAAATTTAGAAGTCTATCTAAATATATAAAAGGAAACCGTGACTGACTGACTGATCTGTCAACGCACAACTCAAACCACTGGACGGATTGGGCTGAAATTTGGCACACAGATAGTTACTATGACCTAGGCATCCGCTAAGAACAGATTTTTGGAAATTCAACCCCTGTAAGGATGTAACGGGGATTCAATATTTGCATGGAGAAATCATATAAGATAGATGTATCAATTCAGAAATACTCAGGATTACTCATGTCAACATATAAATAAATACGTGTTTCGTGCTTTTTCAAAAACAACACCTTCAGAGGGAAAAAAGAGGTAAATAGTTTAAAAGTCAACATGGGTGTCATTTTCAAGATTTTTCAGGACGTTGATCACTTAAGGGTCATCAATTTTGAAATTTATTTGGGAGGTCTACGTCGAGAAAGGAGTAACTATATGCCAAATAACGGAAACGCATCCGTGTTTCGTCTCAATCGCGTGCGAAGCCGCGGGTAACACCTAGTTATATATATATGGGTGGATACTGGATGTAGAATATAGATGTTCCCTGTTAGAGATCAGTTTAGTTGACCGATTTTGATAAAGGTGATGTTGAAATCGTCTCAATGCCAAGAGTGTCAAAGACTATAAAAAATATAGCGCCCATTACTCGCCATATTGTGGTCGATGCTATAAAAATTGCAGTGATTTGGAATTTTTATGCTGTTATCTTCTTTTTTTTTGTTATTTTATAAGTAACAGCCGCTACCAGTAGCTTCCCACACGATTGAGATTAAACACGATAGCGTTAAAGTCGTGCCTCACGGGACTTCGTCCCGCTCGGTAGCAGCAACAGTAGTGGAGCTTTTGGCTCCACCGTATTACAGTCTTGCCTCATTACACTGCGCATCGCTCGACAGCGACGACAGTAGTGAAGCCTTTTGACTCCATCCTATTACAGTT
This sequence comes from Xanthostigma xanthostigma, assembly GCA_963575645.1. Lineage (NCBI taxonomy): Eukaryota > Metazoa > Arthropoda > Insecta > Raphidioptera > Raphidiidae > Xanthostigma > Xanthostigma xanthostigma. Next base: position 28,872,608 of record OY754467.1, on the reverse strand, counting down.
TTGCTTTGCGGAAGAATGCCCCGCTCGGCAGCGACAACAGTAGTGGAGCCTTCGATGCTACCGTATCACTTTAAAACACAATGTTTATACACTTTGATTCAAGTTTCGTCGTAATCGGATCATTACTATTAGGCAAGACGGCGAGGAGTTTTGGGTGTATTTTTCGGGCACAGGCGAGATTATTGTTGGAATCGCTTCGTTTTAGGGTGTAGTTCAACCCCCTAAGTTTGCTTACAAATTGTTGGTGTGCTTGATTTTATAATTAACAATTAGTGACGAAAATAGTGTTTTTTCTCTATGAAAAAATAAAATAAAAATGTGTTACGAGAGCGCATTACATAAGTGAAACTTCTATATGGACAAGTGGAAAAGAGAAAAGAAGTAAAGTGAACAAGTGGAAAAAAGTAAGAAGAAAAGATTCATAATTAATTTTTATCATTTAACTATAGTTTAATGTTCAGATATTTAGTCTGTAGGTACAAGTTAATCTGAACGTGAAACTATGAGTTATAGACCAGTCATTCTATTTTGAACGTAATGTTATTTTTTTGTAGCCGTTATACAGTAAACCAAAATATGTAAAAAATCGGAAATTTTCCGTAGAATTCAATGCTGCATTTTTAAAACAACTGACAGTGATGGGTCCTACCGAAAATTGGGGCCAAAGTTGGTCAAAAACTGATTTTTGCGTTTTAAAAAAAAATATTCTTTGAATTGAGAAAAGTTTAATACAAAAGTTATAGAATTAATTATTACGGATCGATCTAGATTGGTCCGATGTTAAAAAATTCGAAAATAGAGTGGCAGTTATTAAAAAAACCGTTAAAAATCGCTGTTTTTTGAAACGCTTGCATCTCTTTGAAAAAAAAAATCTTTAAGCGATACTTGGTGAAAGTGTAGCCCTTTGCAATCCAAACAAAAGCATTTTTGAAAGTTGAAAAATAATGAAAAGTTTTTGCAAAAACCGATTTTTTCGAAAAAAAGCATTTTTTTAAAATGCCAATAACTCATAAACCCGTGAGTTTTTATAAACGTTTTGGGGCTTAAAATTTCTTTAATAGTTTCCGTAATGTTTGCAATTACTGCGCGCATTTTTAATTGATCGGTAATGTGCGCAAAATCGGTCGAAAAATCGGTATTTTTTTTCTATAAAAAAAAATTAAATACCTTCAAAAATTGAAATTTTCTACAATCGTTATTATTACCATTCAATAGCTGGTATATTTCTGTGAATTAAAAAAAAATTCAACCGTCCGACTTTCTGGAGCCGAAATAATTTTTTTTTTAATTCCTGTGGCGTTATTTTACAATATTAAGGGCTGAAATTTACATGAGTTACAACTTAATACTCACAGATTAAATAAAAAATTACCAGATCCAAATCGGTCATCACTGAGCACTGCAAAGTTAGTAACATGGGCGCATTCCTCAAATTGCCCCGTCCGCCGCCATCTTGGATTCTGTTTTTTATTTTTAATTGCTCATATCTCGCGTTCTAATAATTCCACAGTAATCGCTCTAGGGTCATTGGATTCGTCAGGATTTACTCTTTAATTGAATGTCTATCAAGTAAAACTCTCCAATGTAGGTACTGGAAAAAAGTTATTAGCGTCCAAAGTTTGAAGCCTCTAAAACTCGCATCTCGCGCTGCATTTTTCGCTTTCGTAACTAATATAACGCAAATTAATTGAGATCAAGAACATATTCGTTAAATCTATGCTAAAACACGCGTTTGACGTTAATTTTTTATTTAGATTAACTCAGATCAATAGTGGCGTGTGGAGTCGGACGAACATGTAAATATTTTGAGCCGGAACGAAATTACCTACTCCTCCCCGTTTTCGAAGATGTGGCGTACGGTAAAAATATTAAAATTTCCGTAACCCTTCAAAAAGGCCAAAAACTACCCCCGAACCCTGTTAAACGCGCATTACGTTATTCCCTTTCCGAAAAAAAAATTTTCCCTGTGTTTGAAGATGCTGAGTACGATGGTGGTGTTGAAAATTGCCACCGACTCTCACCAACCCCTCTACCGGCCAAATCTTCAGAATCCCCTGAAACAGAGAGATAACCCAATTTTGCAGGTGATATGAAAAAATTCACCTGTTTCGAGGTTGCTGAGAGTCGGCGGCAATTTTCAATACCACCACCGTGCTCAGTATCCTCAAAAACATGGAAAAACATTTTTTGCGGAAAGGGATTAACGAAATGCGCGTGTCACCCCGTTCGGGGATGGTTTTTGGTCGTTTTGGGGGGTTGCGCAACCCCAAAGAGAAATTTTAATAATTCTACCGTATGCCGTATCCTCGAAAACGGGGGAGGTAGGAAATTTCGTTCCGGCTCCAAATATTTACATGTTCGTCTGACTCACGCACACGTCACTATTGATCGGAGTTATAAATTTAAATAAAAAATTAATGTAAAACGCGTGTTTTAGCATAGATTTAACAAATATGTTGTTGATCTTAATTAATTTGCGTTATATAATTTACAAAAGCGTGAAATGCAGTACGAAGTGCGAGTTTTAGTCTCCAAAATAGCACGATAATGAACAGCGCAGCTTCGAGCGTGGATTAGCGAGCGAGGAATCAACCGATCGGGATGATTTTTTTTTAAATACTGGAAATTGAGTCTAGTTTAAATAGTAAACTGTCGGCGGGGGTCTCAGATGCACTGGAAGAGGTGCGCGCGGAAAAACCGGACGCAAGATGTTTTAGGAAAAAACTTGTAACTTTGGACGCTAATAACTTTTTTCCAGTACATTGGAGAGTTTTACTTGATAGACATTCAATGAAAGAGTAAATCCTGACGAGTCCAACGACCCTAGAGCGATTACTGTGGGATTATTAGAACGCGAGATATGAGCAATTGAAAATAAAAAACAGAATCCGTGATGGCGGCGGACGGGGCAATTTGAGGAATGCGCAAATTCAGGGTTAAGGTCTCCATTGAAGACCCTTTCGAATGAGCAACAAAAGAAAAAATGTATCTGAAATTTTTGGGTCACACCTATAAAAGATTTCAAATGAACGAAACATTCGTAAGAAAGTGTGTTTTTTTTTTGAGCTGAAAAATAAACTTCTTGCTATAGTTTATATTTAGCGTTTTGAACTCGAAAATAGCGGGAAGTTTTAGGGATGGCCTGCATGGTCAAACTTCTTTTCAAATTTTTTTTTTGTAATTTTATTACACAGTTCGCATAAGATACCGATCTGTAAAATTTCATCCGAATCGATGGAAAGATTGCGGAGTTGCATTTTAAAAATATGTCGCTCACCAACGAAAAATCGAACAAAAAGTGAGAATCTTAAGCTTAGTATACTATTTTTAAGTTTCCGTGATATAGTTTTTGTAACACTCTATATACTATACGAACGTGTTCGTTAACAATTCGGTGATTGGCAATTGCGTCATCACTCTGAACTAATCGAACCCTATTAAGGAACGGTGATGAACTATTTATATGAACGTATAAATATGCTGTTCATAACTTCATATTACAGATATGTACATACGGGCTGCTACATTTTTGTCAGATTATCCATTATAAGACATTTTTTCTTGGACTTACGTAACAAAATGGTATAATAAATGAAACTAGTAGAGTCAGCGCAGAGCTGCAGACTACTACATTTTTTATCAAATACATGCGACTTGTACCTGCAATTTCATCAATACTGCATCACGATTTGACGATTACTCAGCTACTCAAATTTTCTCGTTGTATCGCGCGGATCTAGCGATCGATCCATTATTTTGTACTCTACAACTTTTGTGATAAATGCAAATACGATTTGAGGCAAATAGTCCAGTCAAATGCACAGAAAAACATCAGCTTATAGATCTTGAAAAAACCTGCAAAATATTTTTTTGTTGAACTTGATAGCTCAAAAACTAAGCGAGTTATGGTAAAAATACCCAATCACAATTTTTAGTTGTCAAAACACGTAGGTATATTACAACACTGATGAAGAAGATTCCTGTTGTAATATACGTGTTTCCACTCTCGAATAAGTCGAAAAGTATTGGCTTTAAGTAAAAACTTTATAGAACAAAAGCTGCTTAGAATTACTTAATCTATCCATTCCTATACTTGTTTTTAATAAAAAAAATGTTCATCCTCGAGAAGGGGTGGCGTCCCCCCCAGGGTAAAAGCAACCCTCGGCACATTGACAACTTAGAGGGTAAGTAGAACCTACAGCCAAATTTTGGTGCTAATCGGTGCTGTTTGGTGGAATTGTTAGGGAAACCGTGCATTCACTGGGCTAAAAGGAAAAAAAAAACTGATTTTCGCAACCTTTGACCTTGAATATTTAAGGACGCTCACACGTGACCTTATGAGACGTTTGAGATAACATTTAGAATGGCAAAATAAACGTTTATACAAACATTCAGCTTATTCCGTCGCATTCCGCGAGGTTGTCCGCTTTTTTAACTTATTTGACTGCACTATTAAATATTATTTCAGACAAAAAAAAGATTGTTCGGTCCAAATAAATTTTCTTTCTCAGTGCATGACGTTAATCTGAAATGATTCAAAAGATCTCCACAAGTAACATATTCTAGATTCTGTACTTGTAGACATTACGATACCCGCGAGGAGGCGCCGTAATTTGCGTTAATGGATATTTATTAATATGGTCCGGTGTTCAACTTGACGGCGCATCGTCCCCCGTTATTTTGACTCAGTCCTGTTCTGTATGCCGAGTACGAACCGCTCTTTTCAAACTATTATTCGCGGTCGCAGAAGTTATCTCTGCGGTTGAGATTTAAAATATAATGTTTAAGGTAAGATACTGAATGGACTGTCCTGTTGGAAAAACGGTTGTAAGTTTGGAATCAAAGTGTCAAACTGCAGACCGTATGCGACCCGTGCTGTCTCGATGAAAAATAGTAAAAAAACAGTAACAAAATTTGAAGAAAAAGAAGTTTTTTGGTGAAAATCCCGGTCGATTAACCGATCAGGCTCGATTGAACAGCGATGGCAAGTGTGATAATAGGTGTGTTTGGTATCGTGCTCCAGTGCAGAGTCTCAACACTTTTGACAATATTACACTTGTAAGATACACTGATCTGTTTGGTATTACAGTGTCGGATTAAAAGTGTAAACACTAGCAGTCCTGACTCTTCAGCAGGGGATATGTCCTTTGACAGAAGTTGCTAAAACCAAATAGACCGAATATGATACATTAATACGGGAAATGACTCGAGGGGTCTAATGAGTTTGTTGATATTCCTAACTTAGAACAAGGAATCTGTTTTTTTTTTTTTTTTTTTTTTTTTTTTTTTTTTTTTTTAACTTTCACCCTTCACCAGGATACCGAAACTCCTTAATTGTAAAATTATTTTTGAAGTAAAACTTTTTTTTGGCACGATAGCGGATAGAGTGAATTTGATTCTTGAAATTTAAAATGTTACAGAAGCGGTACGCATGGCATATCTATATATAAAATTCCCGTGTCACAATTTTGGCCGCGCTAATCTCCGAAACCACTAAACAGATTTTAATGAAATTTTGTATATGTGTCTTGCTTGGTACAACTTACGCTATAGGATAGTTTTTATTAAATATTTTGTACAAAATTACAGTATTTTCTCAAAAAATCTGTTTTAGTAACACGTAACGATATCTGTTCAATCAATATTAGTTGAGAAGCAAACAAACAAAACTTTTTTAGTACCAAATAGCGACATCTGTTATAACTTGCAATTTGCTCAAAGCTATTAGTTCAGACGCCGGACCGCAAACGAAATACATTTTGCAGAATGATATCTATCGCACCCGAGTGAAACCGGGACGGACCGCTACATTATATAAAGAAGTAAAGTTTGTAAGTTTAGATGTAGGAGGTACTCTCCAAAACTACTCATTCGATTTCAAAAATGTTTTCACCATTATTTAGAATGGAGCTTCAGGATGGACATAGCATATAGGCTATATATTATGGCCTTAAAAGTGCTTTTCGTGGAAATCAATTTTGCAACGTAAGTCGACGAAAAAACGCTGGCAATCTACAAATTCGGGCTACGAAGCCGAACCGGACCGCTAGTATACTATAAACAGTATAAACATTGGATGTAGGTTGTAGGACATCAAGCTAAGCTGACGATGTGGTGCGTACAGCCTACATAACATGAAGGTCTAGGTTCATGCGCGGCGGTCGGTGTGATTTTTTGTTTTTTCAATTATTCCACTTATATTTATTTATATATTTTTTCAATTTTTCATTTTTAACTCCACATGTGGGGAATAGTACTAATCTAAGTTAGAATTTTACAGTTTTTATTTTATAGATGACGCATTCTGAACACAATTCATCACACGATTTTTAACAGCATGACACCCGTGGACAATCTAACCTGAAGTCCTAAGCTTTTTGGCGTGCATAATCTATAATTTACACATGGTACACATTAACAGCTACACTACCCACCCCTCCACAGATAGTATCGACTGATCGATCCTCGTAAACTACTGCACCCGGCACCGATTTCGACGATCGATGTGTGATTTGAAAGGGCTCAACGTACCGATGTGCAATATGGTGTTAGAATTACGTTGAGTGGATTTTAAGGATTGAAAATAAATTTGTAACGTTACAAAATAGATGGTATAATATTATGAGCAAGCTTTGGAATAAAAACAATGTGCATATTATATGAGTTTCATTGAAATTGTAGCTATGGAAATTAATGCAGTACAGAAAATCGTTTCATATAAAATGCATGTGAACCACCCTTGGGCACGTGGTCTATGTTGCATTTTATGTGGGACGATTTTTTAAGGTCATCAACTGCTGGGTTGTAATGCATTTACTCTATAATGTGGCGTCTAAATGATTCGGCAGTTTTTTTATCTTTTCACTAATCTGGCGATTCCCCGAATTAGTGAAATTAGACATCATTCGATTTTCGTTTTTTCTCAAACTCTTGTATCGTAGGGCAAAATTCACAGTGAAATCTCAGCTGTGTCTGTTTTCTTCTTGATTTTTGAGCTTGTCGACCGCACAGATATCATCTGTAAGCCGTATGTTAGCTGTCACATTATATCAGTTGCGTATAAATTATTATAACATTCAGAGACCCCTGAATTGGATGCGCTGCCAGCTGATGACGAATCATCGATATAGTAGAAACTCGTGACAAACAATTTTATGTAATGTTAATAGAGTCCAATATTATATTGTGTGTGTCAAGCACTAAACGCGCTCATAACGAACTTACACGAAGGGAAAAATTGCTTGAGGTTTGTACCTATTGGATCATATAATAATTTTATTTAAACCAAACAAAAATTGTTTGAGGCAAAAAAAAAATTGATTGATCCAAATTCATTATACGACCCAATAGGCACATACAAATATTTTCTTCTGTACTGTTGCACTAGTATATTATAGCGACAATAAGTTCGTTACGTGAAAGTGGTCAGATAAATTCCCAGTTTTCAGCATTACACATTATAGGAAGTGCCCCGTATAAAATTTTCTGAGACACGTACCGTAAAAATATTTTTGATTTTTTGTGAACAATCGAAATGCTTCCATATAGCACCTTATTTCAAGGAATGGTGCACAGAAACCTTAAAAAGCGTTCGACGTGATTCCGGCAAGGATATCCTGTTCGCTTCCGCGTTCGCGACACGTTTCCTGTTTCTGGAGCGAACAAGCAACAAAAAATTTAATCGTCAGCTTATTGTCATTTCATTTGACGATATATACATTAAGGCGTTAACTATTGTATACGCAATCATGTTGGGTTACTTGAGATCAGTAGCGTAGTAATTGCAATGGAGCCGCTATCCTAAATTGAAAGTTGCTTTTCTGATATAACCTCAGCTATTTTTACTTGACTACGATACAGTTTAATCTACATAATATGATAAGAATTAGACAAAAAAAGACTGGTTGCGTGCAGTGGCGGCCAAAAAATATCAACATTTTTATATAAAGATACGTAACATATTTTTAAATATCCCCACAGCTTCGTCATTGAGACTTACCCATAACAAATTACCTGTAGTATAGGTATATAGAAATATAGCTTCTCTTATGCCATATAAAAATAAAATGAAACAATTTTAATTGCATCTGAATTCTGTAATAAATAAAATTATCAACCAATTTTTCAGACAAATATATTAACAAATTTTTGTTAATATAATTTTCTGAAAAATTGGTCAATAAGTAATTTTATTTATTGAAGAGTTCTAATCAGTCGTTAATCAAAGATTTGAATTCTGTAATATTAATGAATTTTTAAATTTGCAACTTAAAGCATTTTTTTTATGTACGTGTCAAATAAATGCTCCACATTTTCATTTACAAATAAAATATACTATATTAATTTAATTTTTGCTTTTAGCTCACAAAAATACCTACACCTTCGAAAAGAGTGGTCATGGTCATAATACTCGTGTTAAAACGTATTCAAACTTCTATTGGCGATTAAAAAGACAAACCACTAATAACTATTTATAACCAAGGAACTAACATATGGGCTTTAAAGAACAGTTTTTTTAGGCAAATATACTAACCCAAAAACTGTATTATGTTTGTATTTAGAATTAAGCAACTGTAGGAGGCCGAAAAATTAGTATGCTCTTGAGAGAGGCACCTGTTTTAAACTGCTAAGTTTAAAAAACGTCCCAATTTTTCCCAGAAAAACTCTTCATTGATAAACTATTTGAAATATTTCCATGCAGAGTACAATAAGGCCCGGATCTACATATTTTATGGGCCCCCCGAAATTCACGCCTCTCTCACAATTAAAAGCACTCTCACTCTATCCCCCAAACAAAAATTTCTCTATTTGCATTGAATTTTTCTTAAAGGAAGAAAGATACAGGAGACGTAACTGAGCAGGCTCCAAACAAACTCCAAACAAAAATACTCAGTGGCGTATCGTACGGAATTTAATTGTATTTATAAATTTAAAAAAATTGAAATGTTTACATCATACCTAACATCGAATATCAATAATAAGTGTTGGATCATTTGATCCTAAATTAAAACAGAAAAAAAAGATGTTTTATGCGTAAATATTTATTAGAACAGAAAAATATATAACAAAAAAATTACAAAACACTTCTGCATCAAAAATAAATTAAAACCATATTCACAATTAAAATATGAAATAATAAGTTATTGTCGTTCCACTGACAATTATTATAAAATGTTTGTATTAGAAAAAAGAATTATTATCCGCCTCATATTTAATCTCAAATATAAAGACTTATGTGGAAATATACTCCATGGAAAACATCTGCTAACATTTTTGCAATATATGTGTATGTAGTATTAAAGCATAAGCTCAGTTTAGGCTGTATTAATCATAAACAGGAAAAAACTTTTTAACAAAAAAATTAAACCGCCGAAAAACTGAAAAGCAAAAAATAATAAATCTTTTTATTTAACTAAGTTCTATTTAAGTAGTTGAACGTATGTGACAGTCTAGTATATCTAAGTAATTTTGAGTCGGCGTCAACAATCCTTCGCCGGAAATCTCTGAGAGTTCACGAAGTTAATGTCAGCGACAGAGCAACCCGAACGGGCACACACTGAGGGCACACGTCTTTGCGAATGGTCGTGTGGAGAGCGCATGTTTAGAATGTTAATGTTTATCGCTGGAGATTTCACGTATCATTGTTAATTTGATTTGGTTATTTCTTTTAGTGATCTTCGTTCATTGATTGTTTGACGCCGACTCAAAATTACTTAGATATACTACATTGTCACATACGTTCAACTACTTAAATAGAACTTAATTAAATAAAAAGATTTATTATTTTTTGCTTTTCAGTTTTTCGGCGGTTTAATTTTTCTGTTAAAAAGTTTTTATTTTATAATTTTTTGTGGCTATATAATTTATAATTGTAATACACAACTCAGCATAAAAATCTGTGAGTGAACAATAAATCACCCCTATTTTCCCACCCTTAGGGTAGGAATTTTTTTTCCAAATTTATATGAGACAAACCTCGAGGTATACCCTATCCAATAAAAAAATAATTATCAAAATCGGACTACTCTGTAAAAAGTTATGTGTGGTCATACATTACAATCAGTGAGTAAACAATTAATCATCCCCTGTTTTCCTACCCTTAGGGTTGAAATTTTTTTACCAAATTTATATGGGACCAACTTCGGGGCATACCCTTTCAAACAAAAAAATATTTATCAAAATCGGATTACTCTGTAAAAAGTTATGCGTGGTCATACATAAAAAAAAAAATAAAAAAAATATATACGCGTCGACTTGAGAACCTCCTCCGTTTTTGTTTTTCGTCGGTTAAAAAGGCGTTTAATACTAGAAATGAAGACTTGTCTATAAAACACAAGACCACATTTCAATAAAAAGTCAAGTTTACGCACATTTAAGATAAATAAAATGTGTCCAGGTGATCTAAATTCCAATTAATAATGTTTTCTTCATCATCTAGAAACACTTTTCTTTCACCAAATGCATTCCGCACTAACTTCAGCATATGACACGGATGACACTGTAACAAACTCAGCTTTTCGATCTCCGTTCAATCCACCAGTAAAAAAATAGCCTATTATTACTATATCTATGGGATTTTCAATATTTTTTACCGCCGAACGGAGCCAAGGATGCACGAAGTGGCGGGCACACAATCAGCTGACACAGCCTCCGAATGTACCCGAGAGTTTGCGAAGCGGCGGACGCGCGGAGCCGCTCTGCTTCAGTTCAGTGTACAGGCGTACATTTAGTTTGAATCAAACGAATAACTTGGCATTATCTCATTCATGACTATTGACTATATCACACGCTCATACGTATCTGTTGTCAAACTGGAATGGAGTTCTAGTTTTGTTCCAGATAAAACATAGTACTGTAATATTATTTTCCAAATTACAGTTTTGTTGCTGTTTTGCCGCCCTTAAAAATTTGCCGCTAGGAGCCCGGACCTACATGGCCCCATGCTAAATCCGGCCCTGAGCACATATTCGGCTTTATTCATTCCTATTAAAAAAATCGAACATACAAGTAATTCAAGAAGTACAAGGCGCGGAATTAACATAATAAGCTTGTGCTACACATCCTGAGTCCTGACATCATGAAATTATAAGCTATTAGAAGTTAAAGATATTTTTTCTCGAAACTAACAATTAGAAGATTCTTACCCTTTAGGTTGAGACGCAGAATTGGAAACCTTGTTTTTCATCTGAAATAATGGAATAGTAAATGCGGATAGGCACACGCGCGATAGTGTTTCAGAATTGAGATGCTATTTTTGGGAAAGCAATTCATTTATTTCTAATGACGGCAGCACCACTATGATCTAGAAATGCGTTTCGGACCGGATATTTGTCGTTTAAACTGGATACATCAACCTAATGCGTCCATAGCGGTCAGTTTCTGCGAATTTAAAGTGTTCTATTTATGTAACACTGAAAATATCAACAATAAGATGTGCACTTTCAATTGTTTACTGCACTTATTTTTACAGTGGTCAAAATTGAAAAGAGTAAAATATAGCTGATATAATATCTAATACCGGCCGGCTTTAGGCTGACGCGAGAATGGTGCCCTGTTTAGGGTGCCAGGTCCGGAGGGGCGGCGGAAAGCTACCTTTTTTTGAGTGACAATAACGTTGTGAGTACAGTTCTTTTTAATAAACTAACTGCTGAAATTAGAAATAATAAAAATTATGTGGCATTTAGAAAATCGATCTTCTCAATACTATTTAAAAGGAGAATTTTATACAATATATGATTTTTTAAAGTGAGACTTTTAATTGTGATATGACATGTCAACCCTGTAATGTAGGTACATTTGTTTCTTCTTCTTAAAATAAATCGTTAGGTATTTAAAATAGAAGACATACTTAAACTATTGACGCTATTTTTTTGTTGCGATTTTGAGAAATTTTAACCTCTTTTATATATCACTTCTAAACCCGAAGAGATAGAGACGATTTCTTGTGCACATTGGATTCACGTTATTATTTCCTACAAGCCTGGTAAGTTTGAAAAAGCACTGAGAGAATTCATTTTTTTTTCGAAAATTCAATTTTTTTAAGGTACACACATGCCTTGAACAAGTCGAAATAATTTATATCTTTTTGAAATTAAAATGTTTACAGAACAAATTACGATGATTCCAGAGAGCACTAGCAATCGTTGGCATCTTTTTCAGTTTATAGAAGATCGACACCTCAGAGATTTTTTTACTTAAAAAAAATATCTTAACCGACCAACAATTTAATTGGTGAATTGAAGAACTGATTTCGTGTTGAAATTAGAGACCAGTAAAGCTCCAAAACGTCTGTCAAAAATTCCAAAATTGACTTGCCAAAAGAGGCGATCTTAGTCGAGTCAATTAAGCTGAAAAATCGTTAAAAATGCTTAATCCTCAAGAACAGTATCGATTTTAATGATTTTTTAAATGTTTGTTATATTACATTATTTACAATCAGAAACATTTCAATCGGGCACTCAAAATTTTTGTTTTAGAATACTAGTTTTCTTCCGAGTTTTCTTGTATACTCGCGTCACATATAGGTATATTTGCCTTTTTACAAATAATTCTCCGATTTTCGTATGCATATTTGAGACGTACTTCTAACGATTCTAAAATGTTCAGTGTTCTAAGTTTGATATTTTCAATCCTAGAGCAGTTTTTTTCGTCAGAGCTACGTTCGTCGCGAAGCTCGTTTATTATGTTGAAAATATTTATTGAATATTGATGAAATTTTGCAAAATTGTTGGAAATACATGATTTCACAATGCAAAAACTTTGAACATGTTGTTTACATTATTTTCTGTTTTCTGTTTTACGCGTATAAAATAATGAACTGCTCTAGAAATGAAAATAAAGGGCTTAGAAAGATAAAACTTTAAGATTTCGTAGATCAATAGGTTGCAAATAAACACACAAACTGTAATCACGATTGTATAATTATTATTTGTTGAACGGCAAACGTTTATTTATCTTATACGCGACGCTAATGTGTCATGAAATGAATGTATTCGAACAATTTCGCGAAAGTTCATCAATAAATATTTTGAACACAACAAACGATCTTTGCCGCGAACGTACCTTTGACGCCCAAAAAATCCGGGGGAAAACTGCTCTATAGGATTGAAAATATCAAACTTAGAAGGCTGAACATTTCAGAATCGTTAGATCAATATACGCAGGGCCCTCGCGCCCTATAGTGCGATGTGTGCGACGCACGCGGGCGGCACATTCAAGGGGCGGCAAATGGCCTAGTTGTGTTATGTTTTTTGTACTGTATAGAAAAAATATATAAGTGATATTATATCAATTTTATTTGCATACTCAAGCCTGCGTGAAAACTCTTACGAGTAGTTATTTATTTTTTAATGAAATTCGAATTCGAAATATTTCGCGCGCAGTTTTCGATTCGATAGTTAGTTCACATCAGCGCGTAGACAGGGCGCCCCTATCGGGAGACTCCCGCGTATGTTTATATCTTGAATTTTCCTGTCGATTCCTGCAAGAGTGCGAGTGAAGTAAAGTATTTTTCAATAAACAAATACTTTTTACTAATTAATAAACTAATGATTATTTTGACTTAATGAATTCTCTCAGCTCAGCGGTGAAACTAAATTTTTCTCTCATTCATAAGTACGACAGGAGAAGAACGCCGTGAAAAATCGCACGGAGTAAACTGTTTTTGTAGAGAACAGTTTACTCCGCGGAGTGATTTTTTTAACGCGAAGAGAGAATTTTTGAAGTTCACTCTGTAGGGAATGAATTTTCAAAATTCACTGTTTAATGTGTTTCATTTTAATTGAATATATTTCAGAATCAAATTTAGCTCCATGTTTCAATGATTGTGTTTCGTTTTTTTTGCTCGACTTTTATAAAATCATTTTTGCTTAAAAATTATTTCATCCCGCTTTTGTCCTGATTAAAAATTTGATTCGTTTTTACTTTTAGCCCATCATTTGTAAAGTATCTTTCACTGTTACATTTTTCACATTTTTATTTGTTTTCACAAATTAATTCTCTAATTAGTATTTTTACCTTTCCAAATCGTTTTGTAATGACGATGTGAAGTGAAGCATTGTTCCATTTCAGGAAAGTAATAAAAGAAAAAAACCTTCGGGTGCACAATTTGGGCAGTTTAAGAAAATTAGGCAAGAAGAAAAAAACAAAATGTCTGATTCTATGAAGAAGTATTTGCAAAAAGACAACGAAACAAAGTTTCTATTAAGCACTTACAGTATTAGTTATTTAGGATTTTTAACGTTTTTCAATTTGACATATTATCGTCTAGTGAGTTTATCCACAATAAGGGGCGTCAATTATGAATTCGCACGCGGGCGGCGTGAGACCTTACGAGGGCCCTGAATATACGTCTCAAATATATGCATTCGAAATTTAGTCAAGATCGAATAAGTATTTGTAAAACGGCAAATATATGCGTGACGTGAGCATATAAGAAAACTCGAAGGAAAACTAGTATTCTAAAATGAAAATTTTGAGTCCCCAATTGGAATGTTTCTGATTTCGAACATTTAACCTCAATTTCATTGTTTTTTTGTAAATTGCCATGTTCTTTTCAACGTGTCCTTTTTTGAACATTGCTATACTCCTTCCGATTCAGTCGAAAAAAGTTGATTTCCATTAAAAAAATCGTTAACGTAATTCAGTATCAAACGAAAAGTGAATATAAAAAAATACCTATTTAAAAAACAAAATTGACGTGTCCGAGTATTATTCTTAGAAAATTTCACCAAAAATTTAATTGACTTTACGTGGTCGCCGTACCTATATAAGACTGTCACGTTGTGCAATTCTATTATCGATAATAGCACAAAGTGTCAAATATAATTTTTTTTAATCGTGCACATAATATTATAACGGTATATACCAAATTGCTAACGGCATCTACCCTAGAAGTCCCTAAAAGCGTTATTAGTCAGCTATAATAATTCATAATGTTTACACTATAGTAATTACAAAGCTTTTATAGAAGCATTATTGTAGTTCGTGCTGGTATACGGAGTGGCTCAAAAATATAGATCAGAATTTTGTGAGTTGTAAAAGCAAAGTTAAAATCACATTCGACCCTTGATACACGCCGTATATTTTACCCTTTGTCTTGATTTCCGATATTTTCAACATTTTCATAACACATTTTTTTAATTTTTTATGACTTATATTTCTATTATAATATTATAAAGAGAAAAGATTTGTACTTTCATATTTTCGTTTGTAATGAATAAACTCAAAAACTACTGGACCGATTTTAAAAATTCTTTCACTAATAGAATGCTACATTATCACTGAGCAACATAGGCTATATTGTTAATCGAGTTAAATTCGAGATCTCTACGAAAATTCCAATAATAACCCAAGTTGTAAAAAATTTATATAATATTATAAAACTCAAAATTTGTCCTTCCGACAAAAACTTTTGAACGGTAACTCTGATCGTCGTGTTTGGACACAACATTCATCTCGGTAAATTAAGATGAACGTGCGTACCTACTCATGTCCGTCCCCATTCGTTCTTTTGCACCCGGGTGAAAACCGGGACGGACCGCTAGTGAGTTGTGGTAGGCTACTGCAAATATGATATTTATAGGTAAGTATTCGGTCTAATAGCCCAAGAGCTGATGACACGATTTAGGGTATGTGTTTTAGGCAGGTTGAAATAATGAAAAAACAGTCATTTATCAATGGGTGAATCTGGAATGGTGAGTCTGCCTGAGCATTTGCGGTTATTTCGCGCCTGCGCAGCATATGACATCTGCAAAAAAATATCCCCAAAAAACATGTTTTAGGCAACTTAAAACTTTTATAATCTTTGAGTTCAGCATTTATATAATCCAGAAATGAATATGCCAGAACATTTTGTCGGTTATAAAGTAGGGGCAGAACCCCCCGAAGATATTTTATGAATATACGCAATGAGCACGATACAGGTCAAACGGATGAACAGATTGAAACCAAATTTTGGGAGGATGTTTGGTATGCAGATATGAAAAGCTCTATTGTTTTTGAGGAAAATTGGCGCACGCGCAAAAGAGATATATGCTATAACGTTGTTTTTTATATAATAATGATATACTTTTCATAACAGTTTATTATTCTATTTATTTTTTCAAGAAAGTTTTGTGAACTATTTTTTTCTGGCAGATTTTCAAAACAAAACAGCAAATATTTTCAGAATATTTCCGAAATTATTAAGTTTAGATTTTTTTTTTCACAAAACTTTCTTGAAAAAATAAATAGAATAATAAACTGTTATGAAAAGTATATCATTATTATATAAAAAAACAACGTTATAGCATATATCTCTTTTGCGCATGCGCCGATTTTCCTCAAAAACAATAGAGCTTTTCATATCTGCATACCAAACATCCTCCCAAAATTTGGTTTCAATCCGTTCATCCGTTTGACCTGTATCGTGTTCATTGCGTATATTAATAAAATATCTTCCGGGGGTTCTGCCCCTAGTTTATAACCGACAAAATGTTCTGGCATTTTCATTTCTGGATTATATAAATGCTGAACTCAAAGATTATAAAAGTTTCAAGTTGCCTAAAACATGTTTTTTGGGGATATTTTTTTGCAGACGTCATATGCTGCGCAGGCGCGAAATAACCGCAAATGCTCAGGCAGACTCACCATTCCAGATTCACCCATTGATAAATTACTGTTTTTTCATTATTTCAACCTGCCTAAAATACATACCCTAAATTGTGTCATCAGCTCTCCGGCTATAAGTCTTTCGGGCTTTATTGATTCGTAGCTCAATTGGTAACAACGTTAGTTCGCAAACTCGATCCTGTATCAGGAATATGCAGATATTAAATAAATTGAAATAATTATCTTTTACACGTGTTATAAGCGGCCGGAAAAGTTACTTAACCGACGGGTTCGTCACCAGCCTGAAAGCGGTTATTATATCACGCCTACTAATATGTTCAAATCAGAATGAAGATTATTTATATACATCTCTTTCTAAAGATATAGTATTGCGTCAATTGCGTTATTATTGTGTTTTTTTAGTCCCTCGATAAGGAAGGAGGCTAAAAATTTCATAGTTTATATTTTAACCATGCGGCTAGTTAAAACACTCTTTGTAGCTCCGTTTGTGCAACTGAAAGTGTAATATGACCTTTACCATAGTTTGTTAATGTGTACTGGTCGTATTATAGTATTAGGTTGGTCAGACGCATGTTAACTGGAGGGCAATCACGTACCGGCCATTTATGTTGATCATGCGAATCACGACTCTCAATATTCAATAATAATCGTAACAAATCACCGTCGTGCCCGATCTAACGATAATGAGAGATCGGATTTCGATCGAACACTATATATTGTCTTTCTCGTTTTTAATATGTTTTTTGTTTGAACAGACAAAGACAGATATAGTGCGTGTATTGTTTTGTACTCGTATATGTAGATAGAAAAGTACCCCAATTAAAATATTTATGCAGAATAATTGAAAGTTGGTTTCTTCGTGATGGTTACTTGATTGTTTGAGTAATAATGTTGTTTAATTATTATTAATTATAAGTTTTAAGATTGCGGAATTTTAGTTACAAACAAGAAGATTCGCCTTTGAAATATATTTTAAGAAATTATAACAAAAATACTTTTTTCTTTTCCAATGACACAAGCGGCTATGATTAATTATTTGGGCCTTGCACCAATTCATATTTTACACTTATTATTTTGTGATACTTTTACCAGTTCTCACAACCTGGGAACTGAGAGCTTGTAATAGAGGAACCCTGAAAACGCCGTTTGGACAACGGCATCGCTCGGCTGTTCTTAAACACTCGACAAATGGAATTTTGCCTTGTGATTGTAGATATAATCCCAGGTTGAGTCACAGACTTACTGTATATTTTAGTGTATGAATGTTGTAAAACATTGTCGTAAATTACGTGATTAATCTACGATACTCTACACTGTTTGTAATTACTTAGTAATTAATTGAAAACGTAAGTGAGTAAAGGTGTTATGTCACAAAACTAAGTTTTGAGTAAATTGCAATGAACTGTTTTGATTTGGAACTTTTTAATTTAGGTAATGAGGACATCGTAGTGTAATGGTCAGCGTGCTGGTCTTTGAATCGTACTGTCGTGGGTCGAATCCCACCTCTGCTCATGGATATCTTGTGTTTGTCGTTTACACCCAGCTTTTATATTTAATGATACTGGCCATATACCAAGAGGTAGTGCCATCCCCCTCCAAGTGATATTCTCTTGTATAGGAAAATCCGAATCTGCAATAAAACTTAGGGGTGTCCATTTAAAAATGCAAAGTTACCCACCGCCCCAACACGACCACAATATTAACTGGGATAATATAAAAATTTTAGATAATGAAACAAATTTCTTTAAAGGAAATATTTCGGAAATGTTACATATATCTACAATCAAATAAAAATTCTCTCAATGCTCAATTAGATTATTAGATACGGAAAATTTAAGTAATATTTATAATATTATTTTGAAATAATGTTGTGTTTTAATGATTTTTTTCTTTCTTTTTAGGTACCTACTTACAATTATATCCATGACTGCTTATTAAAAATTGTTTGTTTTAATTAATTTTTATATTTTTAGATCGGTTCTGAATTCTGAAGAAGATCCAAATCCGGACCGGAATGTTAATGTATTGAATTTATATATTTTTTGTTA
Organism: Xanthostigma xanthostigma; assembly: GCA_963575645.1. NCBI lineage: Eukaryota > Metazoa > Arthropoda > Insecta > Raphidioptera > Raphidiidae > Xanthostigma > Xanthostigma xanthostigma. The sequence goes on along the minus strand of OY754467.1, from coordinate 28,853,949 downwards.
ATATATTTGTAAAATTGGTCGATAATTTTATTTATTGAAGAGTTCTACTCAGACGTTAATCAAAGATTTGAATAAGCTTATTTTGTCCGCGTATTCAAATATTTATAAAGGCCAGTTCACCGCACATGGACATGCCGACATGACTCGAGGCAATGCGACGATTAAAAATATTCCGCGTCGCTGTAGTGAGAATTGTTGCATTTGAAAACACTTGTGCATTTTTTAAAACAGCGCTCAATCATGTCGCAACTCAATGTCAAAATTAGCTTTTGTAGACTTGATTCATTGCTATTTAAACACTAAACACCCCAGATATAAGGATATGATATGTTACAACCGGCTAGTGAAAACAAAAAGTAAATCCTTGATAATTTTATAAATACATTATTTTTTATATGATGCAACCTTTCTGACGGACTCTGTATAAAATAATTTCAAAACAAAGTGTTCAACAGTGAAATCTGAACAATATTAGACATATTCTGAGTTAGCCTAGGATTGTTTTGCATCCCAATTGATAATTTTCACACCTTCCCTCTATTTCTCAGTTTACGCAACTCTGTTCTAGGCATGGTTTGTTTCAACTTTGAAGTTTGTACAAAAGTTGTTCCACGCTCTAATAATTTGTAGTACAAAACTATTTTTCTTTTGTTGCAGGTATGTTCTAAAAATATTTGCATTAACAATAATTTGGACATCGTTGTTGGTGTTTCAAATAACACGAACGTAGGGTAAGTTCTCAATCAAATTTTTATTATTGCTATGAATATCTACTTTTTTCAATCGATCTTGATCATTGGCTATATAGTGATAAAAAATCTCTATATAAATACGGAAAGGAAAAAAAAGTGTGGTACCTAAATTTGAGTGTGTTAATTTGTACACATTGTGATGAAACATACATTGTTCTCTTCGTTTTGGTGAGAGAAAGTGCACAACGTATAAATTCCATCATGATGTGTACGAATTAACACACGTAAAATAGATTCAGGAGAAATTCATATAATGACAAATGAACCTCAATAACGTTCAAACGTTAAAAAAAATTAAATTACGATCTAATTTCGACCACTTGGCGACCACTAGTACCTAATTACAAAAGTAAAACTCGTTGTATGCTCCCAGAGGTAAGTTTCAAGTAACCCAGTTTTGTCATTCCAAGAATCTGGTAAGTTTAGAATTATACTGCGTAAAAATTCTTGCAAGCTGTATTTTTGCAAAACTGATTGGGAAATAGATAAATATGAGTGTTTTGCAGTAGGTACTCGCTAATTAGTCTGTATCAGAGAGTTGGGAATTGCGCTGGCAGGATTGATTCCAAGGAACTGCAAAATGCTTGTGCCGTGAAGCTCAAGGGGTTTAATTTACTTAGTCAAATGATTTTCCCCCGTCTTTCTCTCCCGTAATTTCGATTTTTCTTTTTTCTCTATCTAAGCCACCCTTTCAGGACGTTCATGGCTGGAATATTGTCCTAAAACACCTTTTCACTGAACCTGGTTCATTGTACCTTTGTGTAAAGTATACAAAGTCTTATTTCAACGAACAATGACTTTGTTGTACAAACTACAAAGTAGGGTAACTGCGGAGCAAACGGACCTGGGGGAAATACGGCCATTTGCTAACGTTCGTGCGTCATTTGTCTTTGTACCAAAATTTTAATTTGGGTACATCGTCGTTACGATATCTTGGGGCCATCGTTTATAGCAAAATGTTTATTACAAGGTATCCGGAGAGTGATCTGCCAAACTTTAGAGATGTGTTTTTTAAGTAATTTTAATCAAAATTGTATTTCTGACATTGATCTAAAAAGTTACTGCAATGTTTGACTTTTTCAAGAAAAATACAAAACATTAATTGACTGAAAGTGTGGATCTTAATCATATGTAAGCTTTGGAAGAAACTTCTAAAGACAATCAGTCGCGAGTGATTGTTTTGAATAATTATTGTATTTGGTGTATCTAGCGACGGATTTTCCCCCCTTTTTTTATGCGATTGAGTTGATATTCCGATGACAATACAATATTATAATAACTATATGCTGTACCTACGAATATAATATGAAATTCATTTCGATACATTTATATTCAAAAACTCACGCGACAGCAAGTGAATAAGTACAAATAAAAGAATTCTAAATTAAAATGACTTGTATTATTTCAATTCCCTTAATCCTCTAACGGTAACCCATAATTATTTCCTAGCAATTCTAGTGCACTGTCGATTATACAATAAAATCATTAATTGATTTTTTTACTATTTTTAAATAGAAAACGTAATTTATTAAACTCGCCGTCTTCTTATTCTTCTTCTTCTTCAGGAACCTGTAACTTTTTTTAGAATCGGGCTTACATATGTTTATATATCTTTCTGCTTAAAATTACATAGGGAACGTATCCCAACAGCTTGTCAGAATCTTCCCAGTACACCTTGCATAGATAAAAAATTAAAAAACCGGGCAACAAAAATTGATTTGGAACATTTTTTACCTGTTTTACATATTACAGAAAACAAGTAATGAGGTAGGTGTCCGTTTGTAGCGAGACTACTCCAAAGATTTGTTTGGCTAGCTTCACTGTTATCTTAAACAGCCCAGGTGCAGGAGGCCGCAAAATCTAGGTTAATATAGCCGGAAGTAATGACGACATCTGTGTGATTGTGGTGCGTGTCATTTGTTATTCACTTCGCTGGACGCCATCACACATATATATATTTTAATTGCGGAAATAACGTCCAGAAGAACAACGAATGCCGAATCGATCACTCATTTAGTTGACGTAAATATTAAAGCACATTGTGACGAATTAAATTACTGGCTGTCTAATTACTTCCCGGTTTATTTTCATCTTTTGACGATTTTTGAACTGCAGGTGTTGTGGTTGGTGGTGATCTGGGCGCGTGACATACATTAATATAGAAGAATTCAAAACCTTTGAATCATATCGCATTCATTATGTCATTGTACGTGTATTTTAGATAAGAATTAAACATAGAAGAATTTATATTATCTCTGATTACTCGATATGAGTCAAAATAATGTAGCGATACATTTTAAAAGAATAAGAAATGTTTAGTGCACGTCGGCGCAACAATGGGGTTGTCCCACTTTTTTGAGAATTTTTCGGAGGCTTTTGCTATAAATAATATAAAAAAGATATTGTGTATTTTACACTACACACTATAGAAGTAAACGGGTATAATTCTAAAAAAAAAAAAACAAAAAATAATAATAATGAGACCGATCGTCGAGTCGAATCTACGACATTTAGGTTACGGTACGGGGCAACTGTCCACTTTGGCTTTGGTATATGCATGTACATTGCGACACGCGTTTTACATTTTCAACCTCATAAACAAACTACCCTACCGTGACAAAAGAATTTTTTCTCAAAAGTGTATTTTCGATGGAATTTTAAACGAATGAAAATTGCATGCACTATTTAAGTAAACAAAGTTTTAGATGACTATACTTAAGGGCTCACATACCCCTGTGCACGCTGAAAAAATATCAATTTGAACAATTAATATAAAAGTTATACCTATGGTAAAAAAAAATAGTTGGCAAAACCAAAAGTGCACATCCCGCAAGTTTTCCACTGTATGATAAAAAAATAACAATTAAAAAATATTTTTAATAAATTTAACAAGATTTAAAAATTTAAAGAAATAAATAATTAAAAATTGAAAAAATATTTTTTTTAAGTTTGCAAAAATAAAAAAAATTAAGAACTATACATAATATAATATATAATTAATATCAAGTGGAATAAAATAAAACAAAATAAAAAGAAAAAAAAAAGAAAAAAATCAATGATATCGTAAGGATTCGAACCCAGGACCTTGCCCTTGGGGATCCAACGGCATAACCATTGCGCCACGGCTGCCTAATACTTGTAGTGGTGTTATCACGGTATACAAGTGTAGCACTTGTTTTATGGATTACACTATATTTGCACAGCAATTATATATTGTTTTTAAACTATTAGCTGTCAAAAATAATAAAAAATAAAACTGTTTATAAAAATTAAACTACTGAACACATTTTAGTGAATTTAAATAGGGTTCTGGTCTGATAGTAAACAAAGTGAATAAAATATAACCCAAGGCAATCCGACCAAAATTGCGATCTGTAGAGTCGTGACGTACGTACATACGTACAGACCAACCGACAACTGCTGTTTGTGATTTTCAATTACAATTTTAATAGTATTTATAAACTCGAATTGATCTGAAAATGGTTCTATTTTATAGATTAGAATCTCCTCTTTTCAAAAAGCTTCAATTTGAATGGATTTCGTGTGAAATTAACTTAGATATAACTTCTTATATGAACGAAAGTCAGCTCTGACGCACAAAGCGATACTAAAGCACATACCGCTAGTTTAGCGGTATGTGCAATATAAATGTTTCACTGATGAAAACCATGGCACTTCTTTGTCGACATCATAACTTCGCCAAAAATTATTCAATCTGCAAAAAAAAAAAAACTTGTAAAATAATCTAATAGTTATAGTCTGACGAGAGGAATTTTTTTTCAAAAATAAAGAAATTACAGTATTTCAAACTTTAGTATGCAATAAAAACAAAAAAATAGTGTTTATTTTTTTATAAAAAACTATTCTACCAAAACATTAAAAAAAAACCTCTCGTCAGATTTCGAGATAAAAAAAAGTTAAAAATTATTGAAAATTGACCGAGTTATCGTGCCAACATAGTTTCGAGAAAAACGCATTTAAAATTTCTAGTAGGTCGAATGTGAACTTACGGTTAGTTTTCCATTCCGGCTTCGTACTGTACACCTCCTTCTTCTTGTATTTTCGTGTTTTTCATGGTGGTCTTATAAACGGTCTCATTTTCGAACAAAAGAAATACGAAACAGCTGTCGAGAGTGACGTGGCAGTTCGCCAGGTTAGCCCAATGTTCGGTCATATTATTTTATTGCTATAACTTTAAAAGTACAAAGAATAAAAGTCTGTAAAAAATATTGATTTTTTGAAAATGTCAGAGGTATGTGATGTAATGCGCATCACAATCGATGAAACCATTAAATTAGATAGGTTTTTCTTATAAATTGAGATAATTGCGTTTTGTTTGACGACTTGATGTTTGTTTACACATATTGAAAGGAAAGTTTCCAGCTAGCTGCTGCGCTGAAGAATCGAGACGTTAACGACGAGGTCATTACAAGCACTACGCCCACGCCGTTCCATTTTCTACTACTTATTGTGTCACCTGATATACGGTTTAACTGTAATGAATGCATCACATCGAATACCAATTAGTGAACACTAATCGTACTAATTAAATGTGAATCTGGCGTCGTCTGTAGCTTATTACGGAGCTTTTATCAGTTTGTGATGGCGCCTTAAAACTTCCGACTTGTTCGAGGAAATAATAAGTGTATCGTCTAAAGTCAGTGCTTCCAAAACCTTATAAACCTTATTTGGTCCTTATTTCTTTTCTAGCAAGGACATCCGCCATGCTTCATGACTCGGTACCCACATTGTGTAATAGCTCTTATGTGCATAATTGGCATATTTTACGTGTCTTAACTGAAAAGATTCAGGAAACGGAGCTCTATAGGTACACTAGTAATACCTCCAAATTAATTTTACAGTAACCAACAAGAGGAAGTAACTCTTATGTGAAAAGCTGTATCAAATATTGCCTCCCATGTGCCAATAAATCCGAAATTAACGTTAAATATTTTTTAAGAAAATACTTCGTCTTAATTAAACACGTATAGTGAAGATAAATATGAATTAGTAATATACCTCTGAAATTGCTAGTTCTTACTATCCATTGCTGAAAAAAACACTTTTTGGCCTTTTCTGCAAATTTTACTTTTTGCACATAAGAGGTATTTACAGAACCAACGACGATATGTTAATTTCTAGTAACAGATTTTTGGAGCTCTGACCGAACTTTGGCATTACAGAAAACTCTTGAACATTTTGATATGTAGCATCAATTTAAACTATGTATATAGATATAGATATAGATATATTTGTTTCTACAAGTACATAATAAAAAATTTACAGAGAAAAATAAACTAAAATATAATGTAGAAACGTACTCGCTCCCTAAGGTAATTAACCTGTATTAGCAACGAGATCAGTAACAAAAGAATGAACGAATTTACGTATAGCATAAACAAAAAAATATGTAAGTGAATATAACGAAAACACAGACAGTAATACATATATATATATATATATATATATATATATATATATATATATATATATATATATATATATATATATATATATATATATATAATAGTAATAAAATTCCAATAGTTATTATAAGTTATTACAAAATTATTTGAAATCAAAAGTAATACCAATTCAGTTAAAGTGCGAGACAGTTAACTATAGGAAACAAGAAAATCAAAATAAGAATATATAATTATACATTAAAATAGTAGAGTTGGTAGTTTATATTAACTATAAATTTAATCCACATTAAGGGTTGATTTAACAGGATATAAAGAATAGCGATTCAATGTCGCGCTTCTTTAGTAGCCATTCCTTTAGCCTACGAACAAATTGCTTTTTGTTTATAGCACTTAATAAATTCAATGGTAACACATTAAAAATATTTGGGGCTGTATACAAGTAAAAACGTTGAAATAGCGATTTAAATGGCCGAGGTATATAATACTTGGTATTTCTAAAGTTGTATTTTTCATTATGGTACCTTTCCTCACTGCGATCAAAAAATATTTTTGTTATTTTGTATACATATAAATTGCGTACCGGAAGAATGGAAAGTTGTTGAAATAGAGGAAAGCTATGTTCATAAAATCGTTTAAAAAGAATAGTTCGCACAATTTTCTTTTGTAAAATATGCAAAGATTTTAAAGTGCTGTAATATGCACCACCCCAACATTCAATTCCATAATTCAATTTTGTGTGTATTAGTGCATAATAAACGTTCACAAGCATTTTTAAAGGACATTTAGATCTCAAAAAGTACAGTCTACATAGTGCATATCTTAATGAACTAGTTAACTGAGAAATATGACGCTTCCAGTTCAATTTGTAATCTATGTATATTCCTAAATATTTGTAATTTAGTACTTTCTCCAAAGTAATACAGTCATTATTTGAACAATCTATATAATTACAATTAGTGCAATGATAGATAAGTTTTAGGCTAGAGACATACTTATTGCCTATATCAAAAAGCATGTATTTAGATTTATCACTTATTTTTAATTGATGGTGATGAAACCATTCACGTAAGGTATTAAGATCAAACTGCATCTCCTGTATAGTTTGACTCCAAGACGATTCTGAATAGCTTATAGCTATATCGTCAGCGAATGCTATAAGGTGACCTTTAAACTGAATTTTACACAAACCATTAATGTATATAAGGAACAAAATCGGACCCAACACTGATCCTTGAGGTACGCCATACTTTAAAACTGAGGCATCACTAAATTGATTGGCAATTTTCACTTGTTGAGTGCGTCCGATTAAATAGCTAGCAAACCATTTGTATGTTACACCTCTAATTCCTGCTGTATATAGTTTATCTAGAAGAATGCCATGATCTATAGTATCAAAGGCTTTGGAAATGTCGATAAAAAGTGCAGCAACTTTTTTGTTTTCATTGACTCCCTGATATAGGCTTTTTGTAAAGTCTAGCAAGGCATTTTCTGTACTTCGTTTCTCGGTGAAACCATATTGATTTGGACTAAAATAGTTTGCTAAATTTAAAAATTTCATTAGTCTTCTTTTCATTAGCGATTCTAGGATTTTTGAAAAAATTGATAGTAGCGAAATCGGCCTATAATTTCTAATGTCTGTCAGAGCACCTTTTTTATAGATGGGAATTACAATTGCCTTTTTGAGGATTGACGGAAATTTCCCTGTAGAGAATGTTAAGTTGTAAAGATGGCACAGACTTGGCGCTATTAAATCAATAATATTTTTGACAATGTCAATAGTTACACCATCGAACCCTGGTGATTTATTACTTTTAAAAGTGTGAACAAGCAAACTAATTTCAGCAGGTGACGCTGGTTCAACAAATATTGAGTTACTATTTGCCTGATCCTTGAACTTGTCACTGGAAGCTGGAGGATATTTACCAATCTCAATTTTTACTTCATCGATAACCTCTTGGAAAAATTTATTAAATTCCTGGCAGATATCATTAGAATCCTCTATGTCATAACCATTAATATTAATTGATTTAATTTCAGCTTTCTGAGAATTTATTTGACCTGTCAACTCATTAACAATTTGCCACTGTTTACGCGAGTTTCCTTGATTCTTATTAAAATAATTAAAATAATATAATTCCTCGGCACGTCTTAAGTCATTCCTTAATTTATTCCTCACTGATTTATAATAGGTTCTTAAATTATCATTGTCGATATGCCGTTTCATTTTTACAAACAGTTTGTCACGATAATTTATTCGATTCAAAAGTTCATTTGTAAGCCAAGGTTTTAATTTAGTTACAGTTACTTTTTTAGAGCTGGGAATAGTAGAAGATCTAATGCAGTCATTAATCGTTTCGATAAAAAAATTAAAGGCCCGATCAATATCACAAGCACTGGTAATATTACCCCAGTCCATATTAGAAATTATTTCTCTGAGAAGAGTGAAGTCAATGTTAACTTTATAGGCTGGATTGGAAAGTTTCATATCGGCTGAATTTGGATCCAATATATTAATTTCTAAATTCATCATACAGTGATCTGTGATAGCAATATCCAAAATATTGCATTTTAATTCATAACGAAACGCTTTTTGCAGACGAACAAATGCATGATCTATACACGTTCTAGAGTTGCCTGCATTTCGAGTAGGTAAATTATTTACAGAAGTTAACCCATTAAGAGCCAGTGTGTTTAAATATGATTCAGTATAATTATTATCACTTAGAATGTCAATATTTATATCTCCCACAAGTACTACGTCTCCAGAAATATCACTAAACATTTTATCAAGCTCATCAGTGAAAACAAAAATATTAGATTTACATTGCCTATACATTGCGAATAAATTAAATTCAAGCTCGCTTAGCTTAATTTTTAGGTGAATACAATCCGCGGTAGTAAATTTTGGGGGATCTATAGAGTAGACTTTTAACGACGGGGTGTCTTTTACGTATATTGCCACACCACTCGCCTTATTAAATTTATTATTATTTATAAACATTTTATATCCATCAATTTTGTAACAGGTAGCTTCATCTTTATCAATCCATATTTCTGTTAAAACAATTATATTAGGGTGATTATTTGTACTCATAAAATATGCTAACATATTATTAAAATTTTTGCGCATGCTTCTTATATTTTGTTGAATTATACTAAAAGATTTCAGTTCGGTCATTTTTCTTACAACTTTTCAACATCTCCTAGGGTAAGTAGAACACGCACATCCATATTATCATCCTTCCTCATTAAGATTTTTCCACCTCTAATCCATATGTACTTATAATTCTTATCGCGTTTAGCCTGCTTGGCAAGCGCAAATATTTTCCTTCTATTACTACTTAAACTTTCATTTATATATACAGGAACATTATTTGTGTATCCTAAATCTCTTGTTGATAAATCTCTTTTGATTCGTCTCTTCCTTAATATCTCTTCCTTATCTGACCTCCTAAGAAATTTTAGGTGGATACTTCCAGGATCGCCATTTGGTTTGGGTTTTGTCCTATAACAATAGTCAATTCTTTCGTCAGTAATAGCAAATCCTAGGACATCTCCTATCTTTTTTACAGTGTCAGTAACAATCTCATTCTTTTCCATAGGCACTCCATGGATTTCTACCACTTTGTCCAACGCTTGTTGCTCGTGAGTTTCCACTTTAGCCTGTAATTCATTGACTCTGGATCTCAGTGCAGTATTTTCAGTAGTAAGCAACTCAACTTGGTTTTGTAACTTATCCAGTTTCCTATCTTGATTCTCTATAATTTTGGCAGTATCTTCTAGTCGTGTGTACAGATGTTCAATTGAGGCTGCCAAACTTGCTTCTGTCTTTTTTAGATCTTGCTTTATTTCCTTAAAGAGATTAAGGATTTCATCTGCTGATTTACTATCTCCAGAAAATGTCTCTTCTAGGCGACTCTTCCGCCTATCATTTAAACAGTTTTCACATGTCCATGATTTCTTAGTAGTAACTAAGTAATCTAAGTCTTCTTTGGACATAATAGGATTAATGCATTTACCGTGATATTCATTTTCACAATCAGAACATTGAAGCATTATTATTATTGAAGCATTCAGCATTGTAATGTTTTGTTAGTTTATTCTGGCGTGCATCATCAGAGTTATAGCCAATTATCAAAAACCTATGCTTTCTGCATATTGTTTGCTATAGAAGCATTCTAAAGTTTTGTTAATTTAACGATTCTTAGTAACGTTGTCAGCTCCAGACGTAATAAACTCGAGCAATCCAAGTTTGCTCGTCTTCTGAAAGTACATGTGCTGCTGCTGTTATTATATGGTTTTATGAATGGTAACGGCGTCGCTACCGTCGCTAAATTACGACCTCTCCTTTTGGAAGCACGGGTATAAGAGCCTGATGGCACAATTTTTCTCGATTAGACTCTAGGCATTGATCACTGTTGAGGTCGTTGCGTTTAGCGATAGGGTGTGATTTTTTTATTTATAAGTACTAATTTTGAAGACAGTGCTAATTATCCAAGTGTAATGTTTGAAATCGGATTTCATTTACAATTTGATAATAGTTGCGTCCTTGTCAAGTGCCAACTAACGAAAGATGTGATAAATAGAGAGGAGGCCATATGGGCTGACTTATTAGTTTTTTTTTATTTTTTAGCAAAACAAATACATTATTTTGAAAGAATATTTTCATTCCGCATAATAAAAATATCCATAGAACTACTACTATACTACTTGTTAAGCGAGGATTATTTGAACTTGGTATCAATTTTCTTTCATCAGTTCTCAGATCAGGTAGAACCTGGGAACCAGAGGCAATAGAGGTTCCATATAAAATAAGTACTGTATGAATTTTAAAAGAAGACTGATCTGTGGAATGTATTATGACCTTATTGCAGAAGAGCGCACATGCATTTTATATTAGTAAAAGGTAATGATCCTGGAACTGCTTCTATGCAATAAGGGACACAATGGTACACGTCAGAGACTTCTCGCCCTTTCCCCATCGGTCTTCTTTAGCCGAGCGCACTGTACTGCCCTATTACTGACACTGTGACTCAAGCGGTATAGACGTGCCATTTTGTAGAACAGAAGATATTTTGGGCATCCCTTGATATGTATACTTTATGGGTTCAGCCTTGACCAGGCGTCGCGTCGTGAGAATGGTTTCCATTTGCCACATCGACCGCAACGTACTGCTACGACACAATCGTAGAAATGAACACAACACGTTGCTAACCTCCAGGTTAGAGTCGTTGCGACACTTGTTAATTGTCTGAGAATTAGCTCAGCTGACTCTATTCTTTTAGTTGCATCGTGGATTGCAGTGGCGCCAAGATAGGAATATTTCTGTATATTTAAAACACGGACCATTTTTCTTTCGACAGTCCGACATCGATTTAAATATATATTTGTTTAATCGAAGTATTTTGTCCACCTATGTATCGTTTCGTGGAGGCCCTATGCCCCACTTAGGAGTTAAAGGAATTTATTATTATTATGTGTCGTCACTATTGTTGTTTTTATTACTATTGCTTTTTCATTATTGTGAAGAAACCATTATGTACGCTCCTCTTTAATATGCTTGTATATGAATCGCGTTTCATCTATACTGCTCGAAGCCCAGGCTCCAATCTGAGGACCGATTAAAGTACTAATAGGATAGATTGTAGATAATTGAAGCTCGGTGGTTTAATTATAGGTAAAAGTAGCCCAACAGATCAGCTAGGGTTAGTCATTGGACCTAACGATACTTCATATTTTCAATGATCTATTTTTTTAATCATGAATTGAATACGAGAAGCCACTATGAATTATATTCCCTTGCACTTTGCAGTCAACAAAGGTTCCATGAACATCATTATAAAATATATACCTAATAATTTGCCTCTAACAATTAAAAATGTCAGCCTACCAAAATTCAAAAGGAAGTTCAAGGCTGTGTTGTTACGCCATAATTTTTATAACATGTACGAGTATTTCTCTGTATTCTAATATCTTTGTAATTATAAAATGACGTTTTCCACACTGGACATGTACCTTACGGAAATGAAGGAATTATTATTAATATTATTGTTGTACAATTGTTAGTTTGACCAGTTTTTCTGGAAACCGGTGGCTTATTAAGTTATTTGTTAGTATTAGAGAAGGTAAACGCTATATAGATAACGCTACTGCCACATGCTCGGCTATTCTCAAACCCTTCAATTTTTTTTCACGAACATTTTTCTTGAATGTTGGTTTTTGTATTGACCAATGAGATGGTAACATTTTACAGTTAAGATTAGGTATGCTACGAATCAGTTTCTTACAACGTACGTCACTGATTCATTGTTTTTATTATCTTTTGTCTGTGTTATACGTTTCTTGTGTTTTTGTCACTCATGTTTTTTCAGTCAACAATAGTAATAACTAATAAATGAAAATATAGTGCGTGGTATTTGTAAAGCGTCTTGTGTATCCGCGTGACAGAAAATGACGTTTCTTTCCCGAACAATAAAATTGCATGAAACTGGTTTCCCTGAAAGTCTTAAAAAACAAAATCAATTAAACGGTTATTGGTTAGGGGCCATCCATAAATTACGTCACACGAATTTTAGGACTTTTTAACCCCTCCCCCGTCCTTGTCACAGGTTGTCACATTTTCAGAACCACCTCCCCCATGATGTGACGCCACACATTTTTCAAATTTATGCATGTATTTAAAAATAATCAAAAGAAAACAGTTATTTTTATTTTTTTCTTATTTACAACGCCGCTCTAGAAATTAACTGTTGTTACTTGTAGCCGCGCAGAATTAGCAAATCCGTCACATGCAATTGCGAACGTCGATTTTAATTTTTTTTTTTGTTAGATAATACGAATATAAGTAACATATTAAGTTTAAACGCCAATCGGAGCACCGCACGATGGTTAAAAAAAATGGCAAAAATCGTCCATATCACTTTTTGGCGATTTACGGGAAAACTATGCATTTGACAAATTAAGTGTAGGGAAATAAAAAATGCGCAATAAAAAGACGAATCGAATGAGTTTTTGTGAGCTCCGATCGGTCCAGTAGTTTTTTAGTAAATTGCAAAAAACCGCTTTTTTGGGCCATTTTTTCGAAATTCCATAACTTCCGTTCTATTAAATATGAAGACTTGAAACTTTAATAGAATATGTGTTTTATAAGCTTCAATATGCATACAAAATTTCAGCAAGATCGATGTTATACTTTTTGAGAAACTTTGAAACAACCGAAAAAAGGCCCTTCCGAAAAGGGTCCCTGAAAAAGTTTTGGGCCAGCGTAGACCAATTTTTCAAACGTGCTTTTGTTCATCGAGAGTTGCTCTACAACATCCTGCAATGCCGTACCATTACACCTAGCGAAAGTGCGAAAAAAATTGATTTTAAAAAAGGGAGCTTCCGCGGCATATGCACAATTGTACGTAAATATATAATGATATCATTATTATTATTGCCATTTTCGCTTTAAAACGCTTTTTTTAATCAATTTTTTTCGCACTTTCGCTAGGTGTAATGGTACGGCATTGCAGGATGTTGTAGAGCAACTCTCGATGAACAAAAGCACGTTTGAAAAATTGTTCTACGCTGGCCCAAAACCTTTTCAGGGACCTTTTCGGAAGGGCCTTTTTTCGGTTTTTTCAAAGTTTCTCAAAAAGTATAACATCGATCATGCTGAAATTTTGTATGCATACTGAAGCTTATAAAACACATATTCTATTAAAGTTTCAAGTCTTCATATTTAATAGAACGGAAGTTATGGAATTTCGAAAAAATGGCCCAAAAAAGCGGTTTTTTGCAATTTACTAAAAAACTACTGGACCGATCGGAGCTCACAAAAACTCATTCGATTCGTCTTTTTATTGCGCATTTTTTATTTCCCTACACTTAATTTGTCAAATGCATAGTTTTCCCGTAAATCGCCAAAAAGTGATATGGACGATTTTTGCCATTTTTTTTAACCATCGTGCGGTGCTCCGATTGGCGTTTAAACTTAATATGTTACTTATATTCGTTTATCTAACAAAAAAAATTTAAAATCGACGTTCGCAATTGCACGTTTTTTAGGACACGAATCAGCTAATTCTACCCGACTATTGAGAGATAATCTCATAGCGAGGGTGCTAAATTATTAATAAATATAGATCAAGTTTGTAAATTTTAAAAGTTTTTTGTTCACATATAAATTTCGCGTTATTTGTTATATAGGGAACAATAAAATTAAAAAAATCTTTGATTAACGTCTGATTAGAACTCTTCAATAAATAAAATTATCGACCAAATTTTCAGACAATATAATATATTGTCTGAAAATAAATAAAATTGTCGACCAATTTTTCTCAGACCACAATATATTGACAAAAAATAAAAAATAACAAATCAATACAACACAAGATGACGTTTCGATCCGGCTTTGGATCTTCTTCAGAAAAATCTAAAAATATAAAAATTAATTAGTATTAAATTATTAATTATTATCTAATTGTACGAATGATGATGAAAGAATCAAACAAATTAATGAAAAATTAATAACAATTAACAATTTTTTAATACGTAGTCATGGATATCAAAGTACCCATAAAGAAAAAGTTATTTTTAGATTTTTCTGAAGAAGGTCTAAAGCCGGATCGAAACGTCATCTTGTGTTGTATTGATTTGTTATTTTTTATTTTTTGTCAATATATTGGTCTGAGAAAAATTGGTCGACAATTTTATTTATTTGAAGAGTTCTATTCAGACGTTAATCAAAGATTTTTATTGTCTGAAAAATTGGCCGATAATTTTATTTATTGAAAAATTAAAAAAACCCTACGCGACCAAAAAAAACCTTATCTTTGAAATCCTCACCGATAGTAATTAATCGAACAATTCATAGATACGTATGCAAATAAAATACATATACCTACATATTGATTCTTGGCGACGAAACATCGGCTATTGCATGTGTCAGAAATACACACATAATGTTACGAACACTGTAGCTAATTCACACATAACACAATATTATGTACATAACGACACACACACAGTTCTTATAGCATATTATGCTAGACACAGGAGGAGTGAGAGAACGCGGCGCGGTAATGCAGCGCTCGCAGTCGGATAGTAAGCGCTAGACAGCGGTACAGTGTAGTAGTCGATCGGTTGGCTCGCACGTGGTATTCAACATACGTTCATAAAGATATACTACTTCGCGTATTATTATAGCGATCAAAACGTACCGAGTCCCGTTAACAACACACGGACCTGACGCAACGTCTATTTAGTACAACATGTGAACTGAATTGAACGGCTATTGTTTTATTGTGTGCCGAGTTCGAGGTGTTCAAAAAAAAGTACTATGTAGATTATACGCAGTGTGTGCGTTTTTGTGTCTCAATTATACAACAGGTAGTTTGATTGTTATTATTGTGTTGTTTTTGTTTGTGTTTGGATGTGATTTAATGAAAAGTTCACGCAATTGTTATATATTATAAATGTTATCTTTGTAGTGTGTTTGTTAGCTGATTGATAAATTAGTTTGTTCTGATAGATCGGTGGTTTGACAGCTCAAGAGATATCATTTTCGTGGCTAATTATGTAGCTTCTTGTGACAGATCAGCTGTTGTGTGACAGATTATAAATTGCGATTGTAAAGTAGCTGGTGAATCTTTATATAAATAATAGCTGCTTAGCTAATTCAGAAGTGGAACAAGGTACGGTTTTATAGCTCAACGTGTACTTTTGTAGTTAATTAGTTTATTGTGACAGATCAGCAGTTTGCGTAGACATAATTTGCGATTTTGAAGTGGTTGTGACTTTGTCACAATTTGCTAATTTAGCTAAAAAGGCACGTAGGTATATGATTTTATAGTCAAACGTATATTTTTGGAAAATTAGTTGATTGTGATAGATCAGCTGTAGTTTGACATTATAAATATAAGTTGTGATTTTGTAGTAGCTATTAATTAATTAGCTAATTTAAGAATGATTTCAACTATACCTAAGTGCGGTTTTAGAAATAAAGACACATTTAGTTTGCGATGAACAACTGCGTGATTTCACAACTTTTTGTTTCTGTTAGTTTATTAGTTACAGTAAGTTGATAGCTAATAACAATAATAGATATGAATTTAAAAACTGGAGTGAATCTTTTTTATTTTTAACACCATTGTATTATTATACCTAATCGCGCTTTTCTAAAAGGTTAAGCAGAAACTTATATGTATGTGCACTTCATAGCCGATAACTAATTAGTTTATTGCAGGTCAGCTATAATTTGATAGAATTAAGCATGAATTTAGTAGATGAATCGATATAGAGTAGGTATTTGTCTATTACTCTATTATGTCTTTGTAGCTGATAGAGAAGTGTAGCTTATGGTGAAAAATTAGCAGTAATTCGATAGCTAACAGAATGCGATTTTTACTGTGTGTGTGTGTGTGTGTGTAGCCAATATATTTTGAAACATATCGATGACTACGAATGTGGTTAATTGCTTCACTTTAACTAGGATGGGCCAACAGAAACAAACGTGTTATTTATTTGTTTAAAATGCAATTAAAATACGTAAAAAACTGGTTTTTAAGAGACCTATAATGTCAATTATTTCGATAATAATTTGTTATGGTGTAAATATCCAAATAATTTATAGCAAGCTAAATTGAGCCTGCGGCTTTTCTCGCGAGGCAGCTAATTTTATTCGCAATCCGCTCGCGTTTATTTTGACATATAAATAACACTATTAGTGTAGTTTTAGGTTTCATCTACGGAAAAAATTATAGCGTTGTTTTTTTTTTATATAAATAGCTTAATTTAGTCATTTTGAACAACAGCTGAAAAGTCCCCATCAACATCGTGCCGGCGTTAAAAGATAGTCAAGGTCAAAGTAAAAAAAAAATCGTATTTTGTAAATATCTTACTTTCTATGTCGTAGGTTAATTTAGGTTATTACAAAAGTTGTATAGATCTCAATATTCTTTACAAGAACGACATACCTACATTTTTCACATGTGACAAACCGTTCAGAAATTAATGCACTACGAACTATAAAGTAGACGCGGAATTCGTTTCCGCATCAGCACACGCCAGGGGCGTGTTTTTTGCCATGGTTTCCCTGATTAATCCATGAGTACTGAAAAGTATTATTCGTCTTCGTCTATATCTAAAATTTCCTCTTCATATGTATTTCGTCCATCATATTCAAAAGATCAATAGGATGAGTGATTTCATCATTTTCAATGTCATCAAAATTGTCGGTGGAATCAACTGAAGTCGTATCAGGCGTGACATTAAGACTTGGTTGCCCATGAAAATGTCCTTAAACTACCATGCTCTCCGACTTCAGAAACTGAGATATTTACAAAATACGGTATTTTTGATATTTTACCTTGAATATCTTATAATACCGTCACGATGTCGATGGGAACTTTTCAGGTGTTCAAAATGACTAAATTATATATACATTTACTTGTCACCGGGACAATTAGTCCTGAGAGTTCTAACTCTAAACCTGGAACTATTAAAATCAAGTTTAAACAGTCCAAAGAGTACAAGACTTTCATCAACAAAAACGCAGACATGCGTGGAGTCCTGCAGTACCATTAAACACTAATTTAGGAGCTAGTTCAGAACCGTCATAACTGCACTAGCAACACGTCTATTTTGACTCGGCCAAAATTGTTTTTTTATTTCGTCGGGTAGATGTGGCGATTTAAATCTTACCGTGGAAATTCGGTATTGTCATCGTAATAGTATAAATCACATAGTTTGGACAAGTAAGCTGTAAATATTCATAACATGTGTTATTATAGTTTGACATAATTACGTTCTATTGTCTTTGTGCGCAGCCTTATGGCAGACAAACAACATGGTTGTCGGCGTATAAAGAGCAACTCCGTTAGTTACTTACTATTGCGATTACAGTTAACTTACCTTTTTAGATTTAATGTCGGTTCTTGTCTATACTAATTGCACTTGCAGTGGCCTTTATCGTAGTGCAAACCGCAATGACAATTATAATCAGCGTTGCTGTTTTAGCCCTTTAACAAAAACGGAAGGTTTTCTTGCCACATCAGATGATGTTAAAATGTTGGGTTAATGTTTATTTCGGAATATTTTCGCAAAAATCTGTATTACATCATTACCGCAGAACCAGATTGGCCGAAGCTACAGTAAAAAATAAAATTCGAACCAATTTGTCGACGGAGTAAGAACGAAAGTTGTAATATACATATGGATAGTTATAGTTTGTTATTATATTATGAAACATGTTTCACAATATACCTAATGACAATCTATAGCTATCTATTTGTAGTACAGGGTTTAGAAAGAACTTTTTTTTTGCAAATTTTCTTTTCCGTTGAAATTGAAAAATAAAGTTATAACACGTCATTATGGCTTGTGTGCATGTACCGATTTTCTACAAAAAGAGTAGGTCTTCTTAAACACATTTTGATTACGATTGGCTTAGTTGTTTGACCAGAATCGTGTTGACAGGTGAACTGACAAAAACACGGAAATCTCAAATAGAAAAACTATTGTGGAAAGTGAATTTTGACCTAAATTAGAGGACTGTACCTCACTTTTGGAGTTTGAATGGTAAAAATCAAAACAAGCTCAGACGAGACTGGAAACGTATTTCAAAGTCCGGGGCTAGAAAAACCAGTAACCCGTCACTGTGTGTGGAGTTCAGCTCAGTAGGTGTACACGGATGAAATGATTTGTATACATATTATTTTTCAAACTATACTAACTATTGGTATGCAATATAATTTAGTAAAGTTAATCGGCCCACATTGTGTTTGTTTGTTTATTATTATTCTAGTATATATTTCATTGTCACAGGTTTTTCCAATGCAATTAATTTTTTATTATACTTTGCTAGTTTCACATATATATGTCAATATTCAAAAAAATATTAGGGAGGCCGCTAACGATCAATATTTATTGCCAGCACTTTAATTGATTATAGTAAAAGATTTTTCTATAATTTTTCCTGTTTCATTTTTGTTATACACTATGTGCAAAAATCTGGGATTCACAAGTGGTTCGCTACTATTCGCGGTCTCAGGAAACCGGAGAAATCGTTGCGGTGGAACTAAACCCCTGAAAATACGGCAGATCTCGATACGTCAATTTGAACAAAACTCAAAAATACGAGAAACGTTGAATGAATCAAAGTACTCTGATTTCATCAGGAAACAAAACATGCTTCCACAATACAATTATTCCTTCTCGACCCACCATCGAACTGTTCCAATGCTGATATATTCCAGGCAGCTAATCTTTTCCAGACCTTTGGCATGCTCGTTTACGAGCATCATAGGCGATTTCAAGCTTACCCTAAGCGGCCTAGGACGTAGTTTCATCAGCAAACAAAAAAATTCAACTGAAAAACCGTTTGGTACCTATACATTAATTTTTGACCAGAAGTGTGTTTGAATTCTTGGAAGGATGCATATAGTTTGTTTAGAAATAAAACATTTTGCTTTTTTTATATTCTTTGAGAAGTTGCATCAGCATACCCATACACGGTGTACACCCAAATTGACTTTATTTTCCTTGAATAATATCTGTGGCCACAAGGCGAAAAACGTTTATGTCGATTTTTTTTGTAATAGGAATGTGCTTCGAGACACGTGGATCGACAGGTGTGTCTCTTGTCACTGCACTGAAAATGGAGAATTAAAAAGACGTTTAAATCGTCACTTTTCTTATTTTTCCAAAAAAACAAAAACAAAAATAACTTCAGCAATTTCGCCCTCAAGACCGCAGATGTACCTACCTATATTATAATACGTAAAAGTATATAATAATAAGTAATAACAATAAATATAATATAATAAAATTGCATGTACGTTTCTTCGAAATGATGAATCTGTTGCCAAGTTATACCAACGGTTATAATTTTGTACTTCCTTTACAGTTTTGTGTCACTATAGTATTCCCAGAGAGGATATGCATTATAGAGTCGCCGTGTGACGTTTTAAAAGCGAAGCTAGCCAAAATTGTTAGTTGCCAGGTTGCCACTTATACTTTATTATAGGTACATTCATTTTCAAGACAAAGTAATACATGTGAGTGATCGACATGTATCCCATTGTTTCTTGAGTTGCTATTGGTCGGTCGGAAAAGTCGATCGACAGTATTTGTATAATGATTTGTTTACATCTATTTCGTCTTGATTTTTTTTAATAAACTTAAAAGATAACATATACACAGCCAGACAAGGAATACTTTATTTCGGACACAAATCTTGATAATTTTAGTTTTCCATATTTATTAGCAAATACGCTATATTGTCGTCAGGATTTTGGCATTACGGCTCGAGTTTGTTTTATTGTTGCCATATACCACTATGATTTTCAGCCTCTCAAATACAGTTGTTTCACTTAGAGTAAGTCACCTTCTGCTTCAATAAATGCTGTGAATCTAAAATGCACGTAGTAGATATGTAATATTTTATATGTTACACCGCTCCCGTTAGCAACTTCCTCCGTTCCATGAAAACTCCATTCATGGCAACTTTTGTTGTACCGCTTTTGTTGTTTCCAATGCATCGTTCCGTTTGCAACGCCGACGCTTTGTATACAGTGTGAGCGGTGCTGTGCTCTTTTCGAATGAATTTCTTTGAACTCGACGATTTTAAAATGTTTCGAGTGCACTTTATTTGAACCAGATGAATTTCATACTTGTTTGACACTACTGCAGGTCGTATTTAATAGGTATCTACATTATTCCTCATGCTGCCTGTGCGAGATCAGTGTACAGGGAACATAGGCGGCCTGACTATATAGAGTATAATATAATACTTGCAACGAATCGGCTTTCACTTTAAAAATTTAGGTAAATGGGTATTAAAATTTGAAAATTTATATCTTCGTAAATAGGGTTTTGAAATTAAATGAACGCCAATCTGTTTTTAATAGGAAACGGTTATATTTTTGACAGATAGGTACATTATGAACTAGATTCTTTTTTAACTGATTTGTATTATTGACATTTCAACTCGTTCCATTAAAAATTTATAACCGGATGATATTTATGTTACAAACAAATCAATATAGTTTATCTTTACTAAATGTTTCCATTTAACTTTAATATCTTGTATTTCAAGTACTATTATGTAGATAAAGAATCGTTTTTATCAAACGTAACTATTTAATATGCCTAATAGCATTGCATTATGTCGATGATATAACAAGCAGATGGCGCATAGATAGACACGAGTCAAAATAGCATTGTCCTACATAGTCCAGGAGGAATCGGCGCATGAGTATCGAAAACTATTCCACCTCAATTTTTTTATGCGATTCTCTTCAAATTACCCTACTGATGATATAAATGCATGTTGCCAGGGGGCAACCCCGTGCCATATTGTTTAAACCGAAATTGTTTAAACAATTGCGAGGAATTGTTATTTTTCAACCGGACAAATTTTTTTTGTATTCTTTGTTAAAATACAATTAAAAAAGGTCCTATGGCTTTTCACGATAAAGTTAATATTTTTAGAGATATCAATTTTTAAAGGTTCGAAAAATCTTAAATTTGGGTACTTTTGACCCATGAAAAATATATTAAAAAAAAAAATAAAATATAAATAATATTTTTTTTTTTATTCTTTATACAATAGTTAACAATATCCTTAATTGCGATTTCTAAAAATTTAATTATTTATACCTGTTTTTAATTGTTAATTTCGCGCGTTCACAAGTATGCGTTGCTTACCTATAAGTATCGTTGTCTCTCTCTGACTCATACGCTGCGTCGGTCTCTCGGTGTCCTGAATCATTATTTTACATTTATCTTTTAAATCAGAGGTCCCCAAACTTTTTTGTCTCGTAGACCACTTGCCATGTTTTTCGGTTTTGGGTAGACCCCCTGCTTATCTGATATTGATTTTTTGCAAATTCATTAATTTCAAATATATTTTTGACAACCGGTATAGTGCTACTCACTTTGAACGATTTAAATTTATAACGGTAGTGAAATGTAGTGAGAAATGTTTAGTTTTATACATTATTTTATTAATTAGATTCATATTAAACCAATCAAATTAAAATTTACTTTCTGTTACATAAAATAACTAAGCAAAAAATAAATGCTTTTAGTGTGAGGTATGAACCTGATGCTTTAATAATAAATTTTCAACATTTGGCATCAATTTAGTTAGATTTAATCTTAAATCTCTTCGGTTAACGATGTCCAGTTTGTTTCTTTTTTTGTTAGGAGATTCACTATCGTGGACCCCCATTTTCATTTCATGGACCCCCAATTTTTTTCCCGCTGACATGGACCCCTTGCAAGTTGTCGTCGACCCCTGGGGGTCGATATAGACCACTTTGGGAATCACTGTTTTAAATAAATAAAATTATCGACCAATTTTTCAGACAATATATTAACAAACAATATTATTATTATATTGTTTGTTAATATATTGTCTGAAAAATTGGTCGATAATTTTATTTATTTAAAAGATAAATGTAAAATAATGATTCAGGACACCGAGAGACCGACGCAGCGTATGAGTCAGAGAGAGACAACGATACTTATAGG
The DNA here is from genome assembly GCA_963575645.1 of Xanthostigma xanthostigma. NCBI lineage: Eukaryota > Metazoa > Arthropoda > Insecta > Raphidioptera > Raphidiidae > Xanthostigma > Xanthostigma xanthostigma. The sequence goes on along the minus strand of OY754467.1, from coordinate 28,831,253 downwards.
TAAGCAACGCATACTTGTGAACGCGCGAAATTAACAATTAAAAACAGGTATAAATAATTAAATTTTTAGAAATCGCAATTAAGGATATTGTTAACTATTGTATAAAGAATAAAAAAAAAATATTATTTATATTTTATTTTTTTTTTTAATATATTTTTCATGGGTCAAAAGTACCCAAATTTAAGATTTTTCGAACCTTTAAACATTGATATCTCTAAAAATATTAACTTTATCGTGAAAAGCCATAGGACCTTTTTTAATTGTATTTTAACAAAGAATACAAAAAAAATTTGTCCGGTTGAAAAATAACAATTCCTCGCAATTGTTTAAACAATTTCGGTTTAAACAATATGGCACGGGGTTGCCCCCTGGCAACATGCATTTATATCATCAGTAGGGTAATTTGAAGAGAATCGCATAAAAAAATTGAGGTGGAATAGTTTTCGATACTCATGCGCCGATTCCTCCTGGACTAACAATCTACATCATTTAAAATAACCTTTTTTGTCTTCATTTCCAGTATTTTCACTTGTGTAGCAAAATTAATTTTGATGTAATAGTAGTCGTTTTAAGCTTCACACACAGACAGCGGCCATGGCCGCGTAGGTATATATGTCGGTCTGTCATCTGTTGTGTACAAGGACCGCACGGTATAGTATAATATAGTATAGTATGAAATGATAAATTAGTGAATTTTACTTTATATTATCGAAAACAATGAATTGAAAAAAAAATTATTGAATGTTACCTTAATGCTCGATGATCGGTTAAGTAACTTTACCGCTCAGTTTTTCTCTGGCCTTCAGCATATATAATCGGTCATTTTATGACCGATGTGCGTGTATGAAAAGCATTTATTTAACTTTCCAGCACTGTTAGTTGGGAATGGTACTAATTTAGGTCATAATTAACTTTTCAAAATTTTACAATATTTTTTCGTTTTGAGAACATATTTTTGGAAAAAGTCTGTGAACACGATACAAGTCAGACGGATAAACGATTGAAACATTTGGAACCAAATTTTGGGAGGATGTTCGATATGCAAATGTGAAGAACCCTATCGTTTTTGGGGAAAACCGGCGCATGCGTAAAAGAGATATGCTATAAGGTTGCTTTTTATATAATAATGGTATAGTTTTCATAACGGTTTAAATAATTCTATTTATTTTTTCAAGAGAGTTTTGTTAATTTTTTTTAAACTTTATAATTTCCGAAATATTTTGAAATTAAAAAAAATCAGCTATTTTTTTGTTCTGTAGATCTCTCGGAAAGAAATTAGTCAAGCATGCTTTGGTTAATTTGTACATTACGTGTAACATATATTACGTATCTAAACGAATAGTAAATATCATAATACCTACTAGCCCTTACCCCTTACCAGTGTCATCGCACGCGATAATAGAAATTTTACTTTTTTTTATTATACTACAGTAGAAACTCTTTAAGTCGAACCTCGTTAAGTCGAAAACCTACAAAATTTTCTTTATTATACCTACTAGGTATATCAAATGAAAATATTTTTGAAGTTGGAATGGTCCCATCGCTCAATTAGCTGCAATTTTTTATACGGGGTCGTGCAAAAAATACTTTATGATTTGTTTACTACAAATTTTAACATTTTTATAGAATTTTATTTTAATTTGGGCCGGTGACTGCTGCAACAATTGAAAGTCTTGGACAACCGCTGCGTTTATGTTATTTTATCCTTTGGTATGTGTGTTGTGTTTCTACGATACGCGTGTGAAAGTTGAATTTCATAACTACGGTATATTAATCAATTTGTAATAAAACGAGCTAAATAATAGTAAGCGAACAGATTGAGATATTCATGTATCGTTTTTTAATTTCTTGTTTTAGAAATCTCGACAGCTATTTACTCATAATATGAAAATTCCATACATCGATTACAACAGATTGCATAAAAAAGAGTACTTATAGAGGAATTTTTTTGAAAGCCACGAACAGCTAGAATTTGTTTGGACATAGAAGGATAACTATACCAATTCATATTTTCAGTTTGCTTTTTAATAATAAATTGCAAAACCAAATTAGAACATGTTAATTGGGGTTTATAATAGTGGAGCAGTAATAAATTGAAAATATGGATTGGTGCCAGGTCCAAATAATAATAGCTCTTGGTGTGGCTTTAATAGTGGAGCCATTAGAACGCCATATAAACAACGACACACTACATCCTCGGCCATTCTCTAGCAGAGATTTTTTGCAGAAAAACTTCTTTTGGAACGAGAGGGTAAAATTGATTAGTGAAATGGAAGATGTAACAATTGTATCACAATTTACGTATACCATCTATACTAATATATAAAGCAGAAGAGTTTGTTTGTTTGTTTGAACGCGCTAATCTCAGGAACTACTGGTTCAAATTGAATAAATTTTTTTTTGTTGGATAGCCCATTTACCGAGGAAGGCTATAGGCTATATAATATTACGCTACGACCATTAGGAGCTGAGCTTTAATGAAAAATGTTGCAAAAAGTATCTCAAAAATAAGCTTCTATTCATGTGAAATGCACTAACTAGATATACTCATATTAGTGATGAAAGAACACAACCTCAGTAGGTCACTCGGTAGCGCATGCGACTGTCAATATCAGGGTCGTGGGTTCGAGCCCCACGTTGGGTGAATATATTTTTATTTTTTTTTTTATTTTTTACATTGCTTTCTTCTAAGGCTTACATTTAAATTTATTTTAATTTTATTTAATTCATTTAAAAAAAATTATTAGTTAAAAAAAGTGTAAATACTGCTCTTTATCGACAAAAACTTTTGAACGGTAACTCCGACCATCATGAAATTTGGACACAACATTCATCTCGGTAAACTAAGATGAATGTGTATACTCATGTCCCTTCCTTCCCCATTCATTCTTTTGCACCCGGGTGAAACCGGGCGGGACCGCTAGTATACTATAAAAACCGACTGTAGAATATTAAGCTAAAGTGGCAACGAGGTATAGAAAAGTTGCTTTGTAACGTAACGATAGCAGGTTGTTTTTTTTTTAGTATGCGTTTTATTACTGTAGTGTGTAGACTTTTAATCAGTAAAAGGATTTTTTCGAATCGGTTCAGTGGATCTCTAGTTTTAATGCAACATATAAATACAAACTTCTTCTTTTGCATATTATATTAGTAGGTATAGATGTCACTACACGTCTTGTTAAAATAGTTCAATGATTATAATATATTTTCATTAAATTAAATATTTAAAAGTAAAACATTAATATTGACTGTAGGGGATGGTAATTTCAATTTATATTTATGAATCTCTCGCGAAGCGAAGAAGAAGGAAATATTGTAATGGAAATATTTTAATGAAAACAATAGAGAAAATGCAAATATGATCTCCCTCAAAGTCATTTAAATGATCAGAGAACTTTATTCAATTATAATTCTTGACAATTGTTTGTGTTCAGTGAGTCCCCGATATTCACAAGAGATGTATTAACATTCAGATTTTAAAATGTGATGACAACTTCATATAAAACAAATTTTTTGGTAGTTCATTAGAATACCCACGACAAACGAACATGTTAACTAAACTTACATGATCCAGAAGCGTAAACAAAAATTCGTGTTAAATGTGTCTATACCGGGGGCTCCGGGGTTTTGCTTGTACGTCTAACGACACTGCACTAATAGTATCATTTGTATAGCCAAACTGCCCAAAACATTTCAAATATAATTTGTTTGGCTCAACAAACCATTGTTCTTTATAGCTTGGAAATATTGCGTTTATGTTGAACGTACACAGCGGAAAACTACTCCGTCGATCGTAAAAGTCATTATGACTTCGACGTAATAAACCACTGCGCGGTGATAGAAAACGCATTGAAATGCGTGTAACTTTAAAATGTTGCCAATAAATCCAGTGGTGCGCACTTCAAAATAACTTTTCCCCGCTTTACGATCGCGCCACAACTTTTTATTCGCGGTTTTTATATTGCCAATGGCATTTGACACGAATGGCGGGTATGCTCATTTGTTTTCCGCTCGAAGTTGACGATGCTTTAATGTTTCGATCGATCGTTAAATGTTTTTACGTCAGCTCTTTTGTTTTCAAGTTCGTATAATAATAAAAGAATGGCCGTTTCACCTTTTGCTATTTTAGTAATACTTTTATGAGCTATGATCTTATGATCAATTAATTGTGTGATTGCGTCACAACGCAAATCTGTTACGAAGTCGCTGCCACGAAAATAAAAAAGACACAGATTCGAGTAGAACGAGTGTCTTGTGATTTCGCACTGTTATAACAATTGACAAGGTTGACGAATAACAAGCTTAATAAAAATTAATAATTCGGCATAAAATATTAGAAAATAATGAATGTGCTATGAGGTTTTCCTACGTCCCAAATGCAGGATTCTAGGTTAACAAGGATTAACCTATAGGTTTTATGAGTGAATTAGGATCAAGATGCTATATCTTTTTACAGGACTAAGGGATTGTTAGACTTTGGTATTAATTTCAACTTTATAGTGAATACCTATAATTGTTGTAACAGACAGACAACGAAGTTATCCTATATGGGGTTCTGTCTTTTTTTTTTCATTTTGAGGTACGAAACTCTGAAAATCGAAAACTGAAAAAATCAGTCTTATTTTTGTTGCGTGTTTTAAAATTGATTCCATTTTTTAGATGAAACATTGAGAGTTCGCGTGCCGAAATATAATATCGGGTACCAATTTATAACTGCGAGGAGAAAAGAGCAATTGTCCGCATTAGTTTGACTTGGAAAGACGATACTTAAAATTAAATTTTCTAAAGTATGATCATTTCGCTTATATCCAGCGCAAACTAGAAATAAATATATAGAACTTTACTGTTCCAAAATTTATTATTAAGTGCTTAAAATTTAATAAAAGATGACAAGTATAATTGCAACAGTTGCGTGACGACAAGGATTTATTTTTTTTGTTTTAGATTACCAATTGTTTTGTTCAGTTAGTAATGATTGAATGTACAAATTGGTTATCAACTTATCTGAACAGAAACGTTGGAAATGTACACGATAATATGGTGACACAACGAAGTGCTGATAAGTGATAAGAATTATTGTGTAGACAGGTGTGCTGCTATCATTTGTTATTTAATTATATCACTAATTATAGCGCAAAGCGCGATTGTGAACAGTTCATAATGATTAGAGGAGTCGGTGTGATCGATTCAATGGGCTACGATTTCTTACTCTTCCTGTTCAAACTAAACAATAGTGCCGATTGATGTTCAACTGTCAAAACAACACGTCGCGAAAAACAATTGTGCAGCGCTTGGAACAAAAACGCATCGGACGAAACGCTGCAATCGAAACGAAAACGCATCGCAAAAAAACAATCGCGCGTACTGCGATCAAATGCGATTTGTTTATACATGACGAAATGTGTATAGTGGTGTAAAATAGTGCATAAAAATTTTGCCAAAAGATTCAACTAGTCAATACAATTTTCTTCATATTCTTCCCAAGTATAACGTTTTGATCTGTGCTACATAATACGGAAAATATATTGTTTTCAGTACCTGTTATCACATTTTTCGTAATAATAAGTGTGATAAGGCGTTATTGTCGATAGTGATATTTATAGCTGTGTTGTAATAAATATATGAGTGCGCTACCTGCAAATAGTATTTAATATAAAAATCTCTAAACCGTTACGAAAAATATTTTATCTTTTTTTTTTGTTGTTAACTACGAGCATTCATAACTTATATAAATATATTATAATTAAAATTTATGAATTTATTATAATCATTGTGAAAATATCTCGCATCGATGACCAGAGTTATTTTTATGCAACGCTATCTAACTTTGCATTTTCATAATTGTGAATTGAATATATTCGATGTATGATAATTTTTTTTCAACATCAAGAAAGTCAAGTTTCGCATTTTTATGTAATTTGATAGACACAGTAATAATAATTCATTAGCAGCGTTTGCTTTTTGTTTTTAATTGGCGTTCGCATTTTTTTTATTACGCGTTCATTGAATAAAATATATTTGTTCTACATGTGGTGCGTCGTTTAAGAACTAAAACAGTTAATTCATGTTTTGTTCCGGGTAAAATTTAATCGCGAAATAAAAAAAGTGAGGTAACCGCGATATAAAGAAGTAAAAAACTAATTCATTTCTACTAATGATTACAGTGGAAAAATAGCAGTGCAGTACGTAAAAACAGAATGTCCTGAGACATAATTATTGTGAAGTAGTAAAATTTTATCGTTTAAAAAAAAAGTTGGTTTTATCACAGCTGTAATCTTTGTGTTTGTAGTGTTTATACCAATTCTGTGAAAATACAATTAAAAAGTGAAGAGGAACTTATTGTTAAAACGCTCGAGTGGTTTGATCAGAAAAATATCGTGATCATTTCCACTTTATTCAAATATAGGGAAGAACTGATTAGAGAGATTATCGTCGTTTCGGTTACGCCACGGTTTCTTCATCAACGGTGAAGCCGTCGGTGGTCACGACGGCGTTGATGTCTCCTTACAGTCGTTACGGGGCCACGCGTCCTTCGTCGCCCCCGGGCGTACAGCAAACAGTCCTGTTCGTCGAGAAACAACCGCAGCAACAGGCGTCCGTTTGTCACCATAACAACAATAACAGTTGCGCATCGAACGGTACGTCGGCGCACCAGGGATGTAGGCCTGCTAGCGCCACGGCGGCCAGACGATTCCTGAGATGGATAGCTAGGCTCGGTCATCAGGGTAAACCAGGTACGGTGGACGGATTTGCATTTTTTATTTTTTTGTTTGATTGTTTTTTTACCATTCCAACCCACAAGTGGGGAATGGTAAGTACCTACTAGTTTAGGTCAAAAATCACTTTTCAAAAACTTTACAATATCTTTCCGTTTTGAGGTCCCCCGAATTGGAAAAACTCTGTGCGTCTGTTAGTCTGTTTGTCTGTGAACACGATACAAGTCAAACGGATGAACGGATCGAAACCAAATTTTGGGAGGATGTTTGGTATGCAAATATGAAGAGCCCTATTGTTTTTGGGGAAAATCGGCGCATGCGCAGAAGAGATATTTACTATAACGGTGTTTTTTATATGATAATGGTATACTTTTCATAACGGCTTATTATTTTATTTATTTTTTCAAGAAAGTTTAGTTAACCATTTTTTTTTCTAAACTTTATAGTTTCGGAAATATTTTGAAAATAAAAAAAAATCAGCGGTTTTTTTGTTTTATGGATCTGTCAGAATGTAGGTAACCATGGCAACGAATAGCAATTAATATCATATTGAATACTAGCAATTACCCGCGTCACCTCACACATCAGAAATTTTATTTTCTTTATTATAATCAAATGTCAGCATTTTTAAAGTTGAAATGGTCCCGTCGCCCAATTGGCTGGAATTTTTTTTAAATAATTGTCTGCGATATTTTGGCCGAGCAGAAAAAAAACTAATGAAAAAAGAAACGGTCTCCTGATCAGGTACCGAAACCGTACTTACTTAGTTTAGCTAATTGTAATCGAAATCTTTATAAACCGTAATTAAAATCGACAACCAGAAATACAAATTTCATAAACCGAAATCAGAAAAAAATGTTGTTACGTTTACACCTCAATAAAATCATTGATGAAAATTTACAACCAGTAATATAAGAATGCAAAATTGACGAACAATATTAGTGAAATTATTTTCCCACGGAACCTTACGTTTCAATTTTTCTAGACGAACATTCAGTTAACAATTTGACACACGGCAACCGAAAACCGAATTAACATTAAACAAGAATCGTAATCAAAAACCAAATTTAGGTCCTTTGAAAAGCGTGGCCGAAAACCGATTTTAGGTTATCCTAAAACCCGATGTCCGAACCGAAATGAATTTCGATTTCGATCCCTGCTTCTGTTATATAAAACACTAATGCTGAATTGCAGAAAGCGTTGTCAAGAAAATTGATTTGACAGTTAATTGTTACATATAATTACCGCAGGAGCAGTTTAATGTCATGTAGAATATTAGATAGTACTAAAAAACAAAAATGATTGATAGACAAGATTCAAGTTAAATTTTGACCTATATGCGCAGACAAATGTTGTTTCGAAGTGGAAATTGTACAAAAAACGATGTTAAATACTGTATACACCGTTTACAATAAACATCATTTCAATCGATCATTGATTTTTCGAAAATATGTTAAATATAAAATATCCTTTTCTTTATGAAGAAATATGTGTGGTCTCGATGTAAGCTCGTTGTCAAATCGGCTTTTCTGACAATGCTTTCTGCATCCCAGTATATAAGTCCGGCGTTGCAATCAACGTGATGTTATTATGTAATCTAAAGCACTCCTGAGCTTCAGAATAATCCTTTCTGTACAACCGTGCAAACAAAATTGAAATGTTTCCAGCGACTTTCAAGTAAATCGCGAATATACAGAGTGATGTGAAAAGGGTACTTTATATCTATACCTAATAGATTACAACTAGCCTTTCCTTTTCCGCAGTCGGGTAAAAAACAATTATAGACAGTTATTATAGACACCTCATCACAAAAAATAACTATTTCTTAGTGTACCGTTAAAAGTACTGCTTAGTATTTGATTTTCAAAACAAAGTATAAAAAGAAGAATAATTATTTGGTAACAAACCCAATCTTACGAGGAAATAAATATTATTATTACGCTGCGAACCAACTGTTGCATTTCTGTTTTTTTTTTGTGTTGCTACTCTTTTTTGTCTGACAAGAATAAAAAAATATGTAAGCACGCGTGTATCAGCTGAGTGAAATCAAACACGTCTCTCAGAGTCGAGGAAATGTCAAGGTTTTTCTGCTTGTTGTGTACGCTAATAAACAGAGTTCCAATTAGAATTATTCAGATGTTGTTGGTGTGTTCGAGATTCAGTAAACGTTATGTTAAGTCATGCAAGTAGCAGCCCATGGGGTGTGTCTGTTTGATCATTGCCTTAAAGCGGGTCGCACACGACACATACTTCTGCTTTGCAGAGACTGGGGTTGGGCAAGAAAAGTATTACGCTGGGTCGCAGAAAGGATTTGCAAAAAATGTGATTTGACAATGACCATAGATTGTGAACATATATATTTCTCTATATGAAAAGCGTTGTACAGTTTTAAATCGATCCTGCGAGAAAAGTAATTGATCGATCGAAACGATATTTTTGTTAAACTGTGTGTACATGTTAATTTGTACAATTTCTACCTTGAAACAACTTTTTTCTTCGCATTTTGATCAAAATTTAGTTCGAAATGTTATCTTTTTCTATATAAAACAAACATTTTTTTTTTGGAGTACAATGTAATGTTCTAGTTGACATGAAGTTTGAATACGACGTCAGACTGCTCCTGATGTATGGAAACTAATAATTAATTTATAGAATCACAATCTAAGGTTATTGTCAAATTAAATTTTTTGACAATCCTTTCTGCAGCCCAGCACTATGGGACTGGGCAAGAAAAACAGTAAGGAAGCTAAGGGCTAGTTGTAACGCGTGTTTTTCATAAATTTGAAATCTTTGACGCCATCTCACGCTCTACTATATCAGAAGCATAGTATAGCTAAAAGAGACATATTTTGTGTCTCGGCTTATAAAGTGTAAATAAAAGGTTAAAAAACGCGATTTTTGTACCCATTAGTACAGTAATCAGTGCCTTAATTGCATAATCTACGAAATCGGATATGATGCTTTTCCACGCTAGTGTAAGTGTTTCAATACTGTGCGAGAAAAAAATATCGCCGGCGGTAATTGTTTTGTCGACAGTAGACGATAGAACTTGTAACGCATTAACAGCAATAAATTCTCATTTGCGATTGATTTTTATATTGAATTCTGTTATACGAAGAATTAGTTGGTATTTATTACCGAGTATCCGTCGACAAAGATCTGTTTAATGGGAAACGCGCTTGTTATTGCTAAAATCTTAACACACTTATTCTTTGTAACGACAATTGCATAATATTAAGAAATGATGGTGAAACGCTAATGTTGTTTTAAACATTTTTTGTAACAATATATTTGTCGTAGTGTCAACCGTTTTTGAGAAAATTACGACTGTTGTCTATTATTTATTACGGAGAAAATATAACAATAAGTAAAAAAACCTCTCAGAAATCCTCTAAAAAACTGAAGTTTAAAATTTAGTTTGGCGTGTCAAACCTCAGAAAAATACAATTGAAGGGTATATACTTTGCTCACATTTTTTGCAGCCCACATTGTAAACGAGTTCGGCGAAAACAAATCTATATATCAACTGCAACTGATCATTGAATGATCTTATTGATAAATCATAGATTAATAGAAACGACACATTCAAGTCAGTTGCAACTGATGTTATCAATGATATAGATAAAATAAAATTTGAAATGGCACCCGCCACTTTGTAATTTTCTCTTGTCTTTGAGTTAACGCTGTAAATTTGTCTAACTGTAGAAGCTAAATTACCGTGAAGACCACATGAGTATTATATCTAATAATTTTTTTACGAAAGTTACATTTTTTGCGATTGTGTTGTGAATGAATAAGGGATTTTTTGTTAATTTCGAACTGTTCACGATTTTGAAGAATATTTAAAGATTGTTAAGTAGCTAGTGCTATATGTATGTTAAAAATCCCGAAATAATTACCCAAACCTGTCATTTCACCGGCAAATAAAAACGACATTTTACGTTAGGTGTAGAATATGTTTTTATCAGCTTTTGATTAAACAAATCTAAATATATTTTTATTAATAATATAAGATTTATAAACCTCATTCATTGTCGTTTTGTATCCTTTAAAACCACACACCTATAAATGTTGTCAGTATTTAGAAAAAGACGAGCGCTTCTCTCTTATATTGGATGTTGTCATCACTACATTGTATTAATTAATTTAGGGAATTCTAAGTCCATTTTTATAATATGTTCACCCGAATTTGTAGATTGCTACCGTTTTTTCGTCGACTTACGTTGCAAAATTGATCTCCACGCAAAGCGCTTTTATTTTAACGCGATAATATATAGTCGGTGTACATCCTGAAGGTTCATTATAAATAGTGGTGAAAGAATTTTTTAAATAAGTGCAGTGGTTCCGGAGATTACCCTCCAAATACACACAAACTCACAAAATTCGTATAGAAGTATAGATTAAGTCTTTGTGTCAAACACACCGCTCGACACATATAGCTAAATTTTGTCAATCGGGTCTCTACCCATGCGGACGGACAGAACATTAAAAACTTGTTTTTACACATCCCGTATGATCGCTCGAAAGTTAAAATGTAAAATGTATGGTGCTCAAATATTACTCCATGATAGACACATGTATGATGTCATTAGCGACCGATAACGCAACGACAGTGCAACTCAAGTTGTCGCGGAGGAGTCCGTTAAGTATTACGCTGTTACGGTAACGCTAACCTGAGGCTGTGTTGTGAATATAAAATGTTACGTAGCACACTTTTTTTGTATTCGTCCAAACAACATCTGTTCGGCGTGAACTTTTTTGCATCGTAAAATTGTTACATCTAGTTACTTACTAATGTAGGCGCTTGTCTTGGCATCACTAACCCATTTCAATAAAATATATTACATCGAAAGATAAAAAAAAAACTTGTACCTACTTAAAACTTGTTTTGCGTCGTATTTGACAAAACGGAAGCGAGCTTGTGTACTCTTTTTCGACACGAACGGGATCACATGATAAACAATTCTGGTCAAATGGATGACGGGCCCGTTCCAACTCCAAAATATTTTCATCTGATATAATATAATACAACATAATACATTTTTGTTACTTGTTCGATGGCGTGGGTCGCAATAATAAGACATTTGTTTTTCATATAAGAAAAAAACCAGCTGACTTTAATTTTCTGTGAGATTTAGAAGAAATGTTTTTACAAACTTTATACTTGGAAAAATTAATAAAGTAATAAATACAATACAACCTCTGTAATTCGAATTTCAAGGGAGACGCCAAAAAATTCGAGGTATAGAGATTTCGACTTAAGTATGAAAGATTTCTTCTTAAGTGGATTTTGTAAGGAAATATTCGTTTGTAGAGGTTAAGATTCATTGTAACTAATTTTGAGCTAGAGAACATTGCTATGTTCGAGTTACAGAGGTCCAATTTATTTTTTCGAGTTATGGACGGAAACCTCTATACAAGTCGAATATTTCCTTTCGAACTATAGAGGGTTGAGATTTTGAGTAATGTAGGTTTTGGGGCTTGAAGGGAAAGAAAAAAACATTTTTTCGAGTTTTGGAGGTTCTACTGTAGTTATAAATAGGGCAAATATCGTATTTGGTTTCGATCCGTTCAGCTCTGCTCACAGAGTAACAGACAAACAAACTATTCTAATTTTCAAAAACATGTTTTTTGGTCTGGAGGAAAAAAACGAAAAAATATTGTAATTGTGAAAAGTGAAGTTTGACCAAATTTTGTTTTTTTCTCACTTGTAGAGTGAGTTTGAATGGGTAATACGTGATCGAGAAAATTATGTGAGTTGAAACAAAGTCTTTTAGATCTGTATAAGAACGGTAAATAAGCCGAAATTTTGGATGAAGTCGAGTACCTAAATTTTACATTTTGATAGGGTTAAGAACATTTCGTTTTATTGCCTTTTGAAGTATGTAATAAATTTTATTTTTCGTGTCGAGTCCAGTATTTGATTGTACATTTCTAGTCGAGGGCTCGAGATAAGTAGAAGTAGTGCAGAAAGAAAACGTTTAGAATTTAGATGTTAAAAGCATATTTCAATGTAGTTTTCTTCATGCAGGGACTAATCCTCGATTCAACAAGGAAAATTCACAACTCGCCCATTCCTAGGTCATCTTGAATTAATCATTTTCAAAAATTGCTGATTTGTAGGGTGGATGTCTACCATTCCCAAAGATAATGCAGACCTAGTACCAATTTATTTTTATGAGAGCATTGAATAAAACATCCATCAGAACAGATCGTTCGTATAACACTGTTTACCGATTGCATATTATTAAACAAGCGGCACTAACTTTCACTGAGATTGACACACAGATTATTTACACTTACTGTAATCTTGCATTCAGACCTACTCGTGGCCGGTTTATGTGTTCCATTAGATTTAACTTTGTACCACAATTCCAATTTATTATTATTATGATTCTCTTTATTAGGAGCGGAGTTTAGCTAAACTTCCCTTCCACTCAGTCAGATAGGTAAATTCCAAAATATTTTACAGTGCTGCTTCAGTGGGTAATAAGTTTAATAACAGTTAACCAAATCTTTGATTAACGTCTGATTAGAATTCTTCAATAAATAAAATTATCGACCAATTTTTTAGACAAATATATTAACAAAACGTAATAATTAATACATCGACGTTTCGGTCCGGATTTGTTATTATTTTTTAGTTTTTGAATATAATTTAAAAACTTAAATCGAATATTTTTAAATACAACTTGGAAATTAATTATTTTTATATTTTTTAGATCAGTTCTGAAGATGGTCCAAATCCGGACCGAAACGTCGATGTATACTTATTATTTTTTGTTAATATATTTGTCTGAAAAATAGGTCGATAATCTTATTTATTGTTAATTGTTATTTAATAAATAAAATTATCGACCTATTTTTCAGACAAATATATTAACAAAAAATAATAATTAATACATTAAAGTTTCGGTCCGGATTTGGACCATCTTCAGAACTGATCTAAAAAAATGGAAAAATGATTAGTTTCTAATTGGTATTTGAAAAATCAGACGTTAATCAAAGATTTCAATAACAATTAACAAGGGTTTTCTGCCGACTCGGCACATTATCCCACATCTGTCATGTCGCCAATAAAAATGTATGTAAAATGATAGTGACGTGTTTTAAAACTCATCCTGCGAATAAAAACATTCAGGTTAATAAAAAACTCCATTAAAAAAATCATTTGAATCTGTTACAATTGCTGATGCCCGATAATTCTACATATTTTAAGATTTAACCTTTCGAACGATGTACAACAAAGACATGCGCGATAGCAACAGGACTCAAAACCATCAATTAAACGGAATTGATTATCGACATGAGCGTCTTTGTCGCGCACACATCAGCATTTGTCGAAAGGCGGTCGGTGTTGTATGTGTCGTTTCCTCTCGTCGCGGTCGTAAGTTTCGAAAAGAACGAAAGCAGACGGACGAAAGGTTTTCTGTCCAATCTGCACGTCACGTGTATTAAGGAGTTTATAGTCACTCTGGAGCGACATTTGACGACGAGGACGAATGACCTAATCGTTAGAGGAGTTGTAACGATCGAGATGTCTTGCTTTAAATTTTAGCTCACTGCTCGTTTCACTTTTTTCTTAGCGCAATAATGTACCTATAACCTTAAACAATGGAAAACTTTTCAAATCAGTTCAGTAGTTCCCGAGATTACCCACGGAAAACGCCAACATACTAACTTTCTATTTACTAGTGGCCGCCAAGTGGTCAAAATTTGACCATAATTCAATAAATTCCCAAGTTTGAAAGTTATTGAGGTTTTATTGTCATTATGTGTATTTCTCTTGAATCGATATTACCTGTGTTAATACACATCATGATGAAACATATATTGTGCACTTCCCTCATTAAAATGAACAGAACGTTGTATGTTTCATCGCAATGTGTGCGTATTTATATATTGGTAACATAATAATAAATGTACTTTATAGGTACGTATAGACATAGATAAAACTTTATCGGATCGAAAAACTACATATGCTGTCAATTTCGGTATTGAAATTGTATTTGTCTACTCCGAAGCGTATCTCTTAGAAATTAAAACAAAACATTGTAGTTTGTTATGGCGATTGACGATATTGCTCATTGTAGTCAGAACAGGATGTGTAAAACTCGCATATTATTTTGAGCGCAACATGTAGGGCACAATAAATTATACAAAACACTTAACGCTTGTCAATAGTAATATTAGCAATTAGAAATGTTATTTACGGTTTATAAATACTAATAGACGTAAAAATAATGCAGAAAGTATTATTAAGTTGAAATAGATTAGCATACTTTATCTATAATAATTTTGACAGTAAATAAAACATTCCGTTGTACAAATTATGTTTTTCGCTATTGTTAAATGAGTCAATGAATCTGTACAGACAGTATATTATGTGTATTCTGACGATATGCAAATTGACAGTTTCGACTTTATTATAAGAATGGATTTTTTTACATGTTTTTGTTATTTAGAGCTATTTAAAAGTTGTTTCAAAAAAATTGATCGATTTTGCCCAAATGTTTATTACCAAGAACATACTTATACTAGCAAGACCAAGACAAAGACCGCGTATGCAAGACTAAATTAAAAATTATAACTTAACATAATGGCTATTATGCGTTAATTCGTGGTCATCAATTAAAAAATAATAAATATATTAATATATTATAATGTATAAGTATGACTATCAATGGTTGACGAGTGAATTTTGATATGTGTGAAATAAATTTTTATTAGTAAGATATATTACCTAATTATTAATTGTATATATAATTTATAATTTAAACCTTGATAATAATAGTATTTCGAAAAAAAAGAAGACGTAAGTAACGGATTAAATTACTAATACTGAATACGCAAACCAAGATCAAGGACTGAATAAGCAAGACTGACTAGAAGTATTCGAGCAAGAACAAGATCAATTCCGCATGAGTAAGACCACGACCGATATCGCTCCATTAAGCGAACCGTACTACAATGATGACTCCCTTCAACTATTTTAGTACCTTACTATAGTGTATAGGCCTGCTCTTATATGGGAAAGTTAGTCCGAGTTCTGTCGTACCGCTTTCATTTTTGTTCTATTCGAAAAAGAAAAAATAAAGCGAAAAAATTTAAAAACATGATATTCCGTTTCATCATAATTAACGTAGGCGGCGACTTTCACTATTTTTTCTTTCATAAAAAAACGTTTAGATAGGTATTATGTGATAAATATATGCAGATAGTATTACATGCAAATTTAGTTTTTAACTTCCCGCTTTAAAAAAAAAAAAAAATTTTTTTTTTTTTTTTCAAAAATCGGGAAGTTATTGGTTTCACCCCGATTTTCGAAAATCGAGTTTTCGCCAGATCTCGACGTTTTGAGGTCCTAGGAAGCTATTGAAACTATTTTGGCGATGATGTCCGTAGGGCTGTATGTATGTGTGTGTGTGTGTGTGTGTGTATGTATGTATGTATGTATGTAAACCTTTTATATCTTTTGAACGGAGTGTCCGACTGAAACGCGGTTTGCGGCATCTGACGTGATCTTGGTGAACTTAGACTTCCTGAAAATTTAAAACGATTCGGCCCAAAAAATTTTGAGAAATCTTAAAAAAACAAGTTTCAAAAATTTTTAAAAATTTGTTTTTGTAAAATATTTTCTAAACTACTAAACCGATTAATTCCAAAATCTAATCAGCTCTTCTCCTTAACAAACTGCATCGATTTCCGCAAACCGCATCAAAATCGGTTCATTTGTTCACGAGATACCGTGAACGAAAAAATCGTAAAAAAGTGTTTTTTTAAAATGACTCTTAAAATTGTTATCAAATCGATTTTTTTGTAATAAATTACTTTATTAGGCTAAAAAACTGCGTCGATCGCCGCAATCCAGATCAAAATTGGTTCATTTGTTCATGAGATAACGTGAACAAAAAATTAGGAGAAAAGTAATTTTTCATAATTATTCGTAAAATTCTTATCAAATCGATTTTTTTGTAATAATTTACTTTCTTAGGTTAAAAAAACTGCGTCGATCGCCGCAAACCAGATCAAAATTGGTTCATTTGTTCATGAGATAACGTGAACGAAAAATTAGGAAAAAAGTAATTTTTTATAATTAGTCGTAAAATTCTTATCAAATCGATTTTTTTGTAATAATTTACTTTCTTAGGTTAAAAAAACTGCGTCGATCGCCGCAAACCGCATCAAAATCGGTTCATTTGTTCATGAGATATCGTGAACGAAAATTTCGTAACAAAGTGTTTTTATTTTTGAGCTCGAAGAGCTAAAAAATAAACTTCTTGCTATATTTTATATATTTTTGAGCGTTTTGAACTCGAAAATAGCGGGAAGTTACAGGGATGGCCTGCAGGGTCAAACTTCTTTTCAAATTTTTTTTTGTGAAATTTTTGGGTTAATATTGAGTAAGATTTAAATAATCAATGACTATATTCAGTTCATTCACTGCAGATTATTATAGACGCTCGACAGCAGACGTCATCAGCGTTCAGTGTATTTCCAATTTTGTTACGATTTGATTGGATTTCATATATAACTACAGTTACAAAATGAAAGTGTAACAGCTATAGATAAGTGCTTTGATGCCGTTTCCATTGCTCATTTGTTTCAAGCCCTTAGTTTTTAGCTTCTTATCAGATCAGAACTGGTATAAGTACAAATTGAAATTTCAATTTATAATCAAACAACGAAGTCTCGCCATAAGGGTCTCTTTTTATTATTCTGATATGATAATTTATACTAATATATGTATAAAGCTGAAGAGATCGTTCGTTTCGTTGAACGCGCTGATCTCAGGAAATAGGTACTGGTTCGAATTGAAAAAAAAAATTTGATGGATAGTTCATTTATCGAGGAAGGCTATAGGCTATATATACTATCCCGCTACGACCAATAGAGGCGGAGGAGCATTAATGAAAAATGTTGCAAAATATAACCCAAAATGTGTCCGTTCGACAAAACTTTTGAACGGTAACTCCGATCATCATGAAATTTGGACACAGCCTTCATCTCGGTAAACTAAGATGAACGTGCGTACTCATGTCCCTCTCCCTTATTCGTTCTTTTGCACTCGGGTGAAACCGGGCGGGACCGCTACTAAAATATAATTTGGTGCTAAGCCAATAACCATACTATGTAGTATGGCCTTACCATTCGCATCAATTAGAAAAAAGTGTATAAGCACGATTATAGAAAGGTGCCAGAGTTTAAGAAGTTTAGTCATTGTTAATTGTGGAACTATTTACTATTTGCTTAATGGAGTGACAAAGCAATGACACAAATTTTGAATTTATATTTTAACAATGCGGATTGATGTTGAACCGAGCAACAATTCCACTGATGTAAATGTACATTTTTTTTGTGATATGTGAGGAAAGATATTTAAGTCGGCTATAAATATACGCCAACGCGTTTAGAAATCGACAGAAACAGTGAAGTGGGACAAGTACGTATATTGTTAAAATAAATTAAAATTATCAATAAAAATGTAACTACAGTTGGACCTTGGTAACTCGAATATCTTTGCTTCAATGAAACGAAAATTCTATAGATAAGTTATCAACTTGAAGCTGTGAAATAAAATTAGAATCCCGGCTTTACGAATATAAGCGTTTGTTATTCAAAACCACGAGTTTCTTATGGTTTATTTAGGGTTTTACAGCGTTGAAACTATAATAATGTAATACTCCATGTGATCAAATAAAAATCGTGGGAAATACTTAGGGCTGTCAACTTTTTTGAGAAAAATAACGTATCTAATTTTATAAATAAAGAAAAAGTAAAGTATTTGCAAGAAAAAAAAGTATTTTTAAAATTAAGTTTGTGATTTTAGCACATGCTAATACTTTCTTGGTTGTTTATGAACGTTATCACCATAGATATACAGGATGTATCACAGAAAACCGTACATAGGGAAAATTCCATTGTGCAAATTAGTTAGGATCAATGATTGCTATTTGGCCACATATGAGAATGGGTACCATGGTAACGCTGACTAACCATTATTTTATAACAATAATTGCTGATAATGAATAATAATTAATTAGAAAAATCTGTAATGGTTCACATCTAGCGTTAACTAATATAATTGGCTCTCGCATGATGTGAAAAAATCAGTTATCAATGCTATAAATATTAGAATGATAGTTTGATAGTTTGTGTCACTGTAGTGTAATGTAACACAGTCCGCCGCGATAGTGGAAAGATTCGGGGTTCGTATCCCGACGGTGACATTGTTTGAAAAAATAAACTAATTTTTCTATGTTGATAGCATTGTAACAATGGGTGTTTCTTAACAATTGTAGCAAACAGTAGCTACTATAAACAATTATTCTTTAATATTAAATGATTTGATTTTTATCAATGAAACAATTTTTTATTTGAGAAAATATTTTTTTACTTCATAGTCAAACGAAACATTCGCATTTATAATGTTAGTACATATATAGATGTACTCGATACCAATTTTATTTATTTCGCACTGTCTAATTATTTCGCATTGGACTAGCTGGGTTATTGGCTCCCAATAGAATACTGTTTTAGACTGTCTCGCGTCACTTGTATCGCACAGACGTTTGAAAATCGCCCAGAATTCCCTTGTTTTTAGAAAGTTGTTACAAGAGTGTTGTTGTTTGTTCACGTGCAACCGAGTGCATATACGAGTACACCCCACAGGGATATATACCTTATGTACAAGTGATCCGCTACAGTATAATTTTAGTCAATCACAGATAAAATTACATTTTTAATTTGACTCGTATTTAGGGGGAGCTCGTACTCACATTGAAAAGGAGAAAAATTTAAAATTTTAAAGATACCATGTGTGGTGTCTATGAATAAAACTGACGAACGTCTATAATTTTCAATATCTTATTTTTTAATTTCGACTTACCGAAGTCCGACTGTCGTTATTAGTGTTTTGTGGCATTCCTCTCAACGCTTGCAGGCTTTTATGCAGTTAATGAAGTGACGAAACTATTTCATAACGCGCATGTTTCATGTGATGTATGTATATTGTATAGCTATATGCCAGCGCACAAATCAATTGTTTAATTCTTTGTTGGGGAAAGTAACAAAACAAACAGTGAAAGTTAACAAAACCACCTATTGTTTTTTTTTGTTCTTCAATTTTTTTGACAGGATATACTGATAATATTTATTTCACATAATATATCATTTTTAATTAATAAGATTTTTTTGCGGAAGGAACTATAACGTTTGCATAGTCATTTGTATATAACAAAATATGCGCACAGAATATGCTATCGTCAATTTATCATATTTACATACGCAGTAGAAGCTTTATTCATACGTTTTGTTGGTATTAAAAATGTTTAGCCTCAAAACGAAGATTTAAATAAAAGATTTGAAACTTCAGTGCAGTGCTGCCTTTTTAAATTAAGGTTAAGCTCAAGCCGAAATGAGTGCAAAAAGACTAGATGATACTGAGTACCTACATGCGAAACGGTGAGGAGAGGCGCTTTTGAGGGCACTTTGAGCTCGCAATAGGGTTGCCAGATTGGGAAATCAAAATTTCTGGACAATATTCTAAAATATCTGGACCAAAGGATTTTAGGCTGGACAAAATAAAAATCTGCATTAATCAACCGAAACACGACATATAATTAAGTAATATGTACTTACTTAGGTATTATTGTTATAAGAAAAACGAAAATATGAACTATTGAGCTGAACAGCTGAAATTGGTACAAAAACAGAGGTACCTAGCTTAATCTAACAGTCAATGGTACCTTTCAAATCACTTTTTTGCCACATATATTTAGTATTTCCCTTAGCCGCCTTTATCATTTTAGAACCTTTCTCTGTATTTAGAAAAGATTTAAAATTAGTACAGTTTTCTTCAAAGTTTAATCGAATTATTAGCTCTGGCGGTGCATGTTTTTTAGTTGGACATTTTGCCTAAAACCGGGACACTGGACAAAGTGTAAAATTGCTGGACAATCCAGCCAAGTCCCGCCAATCTGGTAACCCTAGCTCGCTACCAAGTTTTTGTGAAAAAATCACACTAACTTTTTATGTTTCCTTTTATACATGCACGTTACAGTTTGTTTAGCTACTAAAAAAAATCAGCTATATCTTTTACGTTGTGACAATGAAGATAGCGTGGGTTCACTCAGATTTAATTTTTTTTTTGCTGTTTTGTCCGCTTTGATTTTAAATTGTAAGTGGTGCTGCATAGCACGGAAACGTCATCGGAGAAATAAAATGCCACAAACAAAGCTGAGGCTTTGCCGTGTAAATGCTAATGCTGTTTAAAAAAAAATTACGATTTTTTTCGCAGCGTTACATGAGTTTAAAAATTGTTGATTTTTGACTTCATAAAAGTTGATCCCTTATTTGTTTTGGAAAATTTATTTCATCCTGGTTTTATCAAAACTTATTTTTATGTGTTGCAAATGTCTATATCGTCATTAACGATCAGTTAATTTGTTAACCCGGGACCTTATAACCTCCTCCTTTTGTGAGATGTAAACTAAAAATCGGTTGAGTTATTTTGTCTTTGTATTCATACGACAAAAAATATATACAATAAAGGGGATACTACTGTATCAGATTTTATTGATAGTTATTTGACTTGCTATTTACTCATTTTCATAAAAAATTGAATTACGGCGTATTTCTTTGATGTCTATACTTACATAAATACAGATGTGTAGTTTTTATGTATCTTGAAAATCACATCAAATCGCGATTTTATATTCGAATCGTAAACGAGGTTATTTGAACTGTATTGACCGTAGTGACGTCATGTCGGGATGCGATGTCTTGCCACCGGTGGTGGGCTTAAAAATACTTGACCTAAAAAATTCTCATCCGCATGAAATCAATATATCTTGTTGCAATTTTTCATGAGATGATAAAATCTGAGATAATGGATACTATATTGATATTTGCGATTTTATCGCTATAATCTTTGCAGTTTATTTTTTGTTTTCATGTTCGTGCCAACACGAAATAATCTAATCGTTTTTTGCACCTAAAATGACAATTTATGGAATACAGACGAATAAGTTAAGCGGTCAATTGACGAGTTTAGGGCAAGAGCACGGGAACATGTGCCCTTTCTAAATCGAAATAAGAAATAATTTAATAGGCAGTGTTCGATCGAATTTTCGGTTACGGTTTCAGCGACTTTCGGCGTTAAATTGAAGTTTAGATTTAGTTTCGGTGTCGGCAGAAAATCTGCCGAAACTAGGACCGAAACTATGTTTGTGAGCTTCCGTGCGGCGTTTGGAGCAGTCGGCGTAATGGAGCGGAGGCGGAGAGTATCACTGTCACTGTCGGTTTCACCTCGCGCCCGTGAAAACTCCGCTGTCGTGCGCTTATCAATTAATTGCTTCTGTGAATACAAACGCATTATTTTCAACAGCTAAAATGAACAAACTTTTAAAAAATACACGTTAGAATTTCCCTCGAAGTAAGTTTCGGCCGAAACTGAAACAAAAACTGAAATACGGTTTCGATTGTAAAAACTAGTTTCGGTCGAACACTATAATGATAATAATAATAGGCATGTTCCTACAGAAATCCAAAAAGGTCATCAGGCGCGTGCGATTTTTTATTGTTTCAACAACCGTATCACTCACTGATTAAATTCCTGATTGCTAATCACTTGTTCCAACCGATTTGCAAACCGGTTACTGACAATTAGAAAAGTTTGCGTATAGTAACGCGTATTTTTAATCCGTGATTATTGTAGTGAAAAATTAAGTAGTAAGTAATAATTTTAGGAACTAAACTCTATAAAATAACGCATGATACAACCAAGTAGAGTGATTCATGTAAAGTAAAAAAAAAACTAGTGACGCGATAGGTACCAATTACATAGTAAATCACTGTTTGATTTAGTTTTTTTTTTAAACCTATTAGAAGGGACGCTTGCTCACAAATGAGTGTCAAAAATTGTGTAAATGAAGTGGGAAACAACTATTTTATAGGAGATATGAGAAAAAAATACCATACATTACTTAAAAGTCGCTAGGCCTCGAGTCACAACTCGTCGGAATAAAACCCATTACGACACAAGGTATACGATCTACTATTAACGACAAGGTTTTGTTTAGTGCTAAAAATTATATTAATTTTGTGAATTAATTAATTATTGATCATGGAAGGAACAGTTCGTGTATGAACTTATTTCTCTACCGCCTATATACCGCAATGTTGTTAAATGTATAGTGTATACAGATGTGTGTAGCTTGATTGATAGTTTAGGAAATTAATTATTCAACGCAAGAGGCGTGTTCCTTTGAACATGGTGTGTAGACGCCAACTCGAGCTGTACGTCAAGTTTAATTGGCCGACCGAATGCGGCCCTGTTTTAATTCCACCGTTCGATAATTTGTTCTGTTTGTTCGTCTGTTTGTCGGCACTGAACTCAAAGATCGATGAATATGGTCACACTGGACGTAGTCAAATCATCGAGCGGGGCGGCGTAGTGGTGAAAGAACTAGACGCGTTCGTGAGGTACCGGGTTCGAACCCCGGTGGGGGCAGTATTATGTTTGTCCTCCCGATGATGGACTTACTGTTCGAAACGATCGTTGAGAAGAGAAAATATTTTGTAGAATTTTCACATGTTTTTTGTTTTTACTATTTGTTATTAATCATGTTCTACCAAGTGCCGAGTGAAAAATCAGTGCAAATTATAATATCATATTCTTTCAAATCTTTGATTAACGTCAGAATATAACTCTTCGAATAAATGAAATTGTCGAAATTGGTCGACAATTTTATTTATTTGAAAAATCCATATTCTTTACTACCAATGTACACAGTTTACACTTGTCATAGCACTCCGCACATGTGAAAATTATTAATAATATTATAATTATTATTATTACTGTGCGTTTAATTAATTCGAATATGTTCTTATGTAACCTTTTGGAAATTTTATTAATTATCTAGATTTATAGAGAAAAAATGGAGATTTCGAAAATGTAAAAAAAATATACTTTAATATTTGAATAAAAAAATGCATGTATACTTCCATTTGAGCTTGAAGTACAAAAAAAGTACCTCAGCAGTTTCCGATAGTAAAGAGCTGAACAAAACACTATTTAAACTTTTTTTGTACCTATATCTAAAGTAGTATAGATAGGTACACGAATTATTCACTGTTACCACTTTCGGTGAATATAGATAACGTGACCATTTATTTTTTTACTCAAAACGGGACATCGGTTTATTTACATCAATTAGCAGGTTCTCAATAAAAAACACATTTTTAATGTATTTTATTCAGAAAAACTCAGATATTATTACAAATTAAAAATATGCCACATAAAATATCTAGTTATATTTATATTTATCACAGGAACATATTTATATCATTTGCTTATGAGAAAAGAGAAATGTATATGCACTTATATCTATGATAAACAAATATAGAAATATCAATTGGTTGAAATACAATTGTCAAAAATATGATATAGGTATACAGTTTTTTAAATATTTACATCTTTTTAATTAACGTAAATTTACTTTTTTTAGCTAAAATAGAAACCCGCACCGCTCGCGTCCGGCGAGCTCCATAATTTTCGCGCGGTTTCGCAAAACGGGACAATTGTGCGTCCCGAAGCTTACTTTGGGGACAACGGGACAGATAACCGAAAAAAGGGACGGTCCAGTTCGAAACGGGACGTATGGTCACGTTATGTATAGACCACGAGATACAATATATGTATTTTACGATTTATTATTATATTTTCTTTGTACTATACGTTTATCTTTTAAAATGTAAAATGTGCGAATGAAAAAATACAGAATAATGGGCAGTTTCTTAAAAATAAATCAAGATACGACGTTTTTTGCGTGTTTACATATTTATGACATATTTGTATTGACGACAGTTTTGTTATTGAACAAATTTTTCTCATTTTAATAGACTTGTTGACAATTCCCGCGGTTCAGAATTCTCTACAGAATCAGTGTCAGTAAGTAGTACAGTCCAAGTTAAGCCTGTGGAAGACGCGCACTTAGCTACTGTTGACAGAATGTGATTTTTGTACGATTCATTTATTAAATATCAAGTGTATACAGGGATGTATTCTGATTTATTAATGCCGCCAACGCAACGGCTAGCATTTAGACTATAATATCACGCACGTTT
Source organism: Xanthostigma xanthostigma (assembly GCA_963575645.1). Taxonomy (NCBI): domain Eukaryota; kingdom Metazoa; phylum Arthropoda; class Insecta; order Raphidioptera; family Raphidiidae; genus Xanthostigma; species Xanthostigma xanthostigma. The sequence continues at coordinate 28,806,408 of OY754467.1, read as the reverse complement.
TATGAATAAAAATCGATATTAGCAATAAATAAGTCTATAATTTATGTAATAAGAAAGTATTTAACAAAAAATGGTACAAAATAAAACAATAACAAAGAAAACTGATAAATTTTCTTATTCTTTGTTTTATTTATCCTAATTATTGTCATATACGTGTTAAGACTTAAGATGACCTCGTTTAACGCTGTTTCGAATAATTATCGATGGAACTTATTTCAACGTATCGTTCAGCGGAGTTTTACTGTATGTATACCTACATTTCTAGTAAAAATTCACCCATAACTCAGTTTTTGCTCATATGTTTTTAATAATGAAGGCATTATTGAACTGGAAACACAATTTTTTTCTTATGAAGTGGGAGAAGCTTTGAAATCACGAGATGCTCGTGAAGGAGTATGGCGATGAAGATTTGGAGGAAGCTTTGCTTACTTGCAATATATCTGTTTGCAGAGATGTTGCATGCAGCAAATCTTTCTCCAGGGCTTCGTCAAACAAATTCACAACTATTATCTGATATTGAATGTTTTGAAGGCAAAAGGATCCTGAAAAGAAATGCAACTGTTAAAAGAACAAAAACTTTGTTCTTTTAACAGTGCTCTGAAGATGAGGGTAAATCCCTTCAAACGGTAGCAAATAAATGCAAATATCATAACTTACTAGTAATTGCGTTTCTTTTCTGGATCCTTATGCCACTGAAGGGTTTGCCTTCAAACCACTTAACATCAGCTGATAATTTCTGATTTCAACATAAAAAACATATTTCCAGCTCAATAATTTCTTCAACTTTAAAAATACAACAGACAATCCGAGCGTTGCGTTAATTTTGACAAGACGTTTATATCCTGTTTTTTAGCTTTATAGTTTAAAGCAGGCGCCGGCAACAGTTATTTTTGATCAAAACTTTCCCCAATTAATATGCTATCGAATGGTAAAAACCGCAATAAAATCCGTTGAGTAGATTTCGAATCAACTGTCAAAAATCTACATTTGGAATGCAAATATACGTAGGCACCTTTTGTATAAAGGGAAATAAATAGAGCAATGCCAATATGTATTTATCTACGTAGATTTCAGTTCATAGTTACAATAAAATCTGTTACAATATTTATATATTTTTCTAATACTCGAGTAGGTATTTCTGACATCAAGATCGACAAAAAATTGTATGGAAATACCGACTTTGAAAAAAATCTTCAATATAAAACGAGGAAAAACGCCATTTTCCTTTTGCACGACCTCTCAATGTTATTATAAATAATGTCTTCGATTGTCAGCTGTCAGTTCTTATAAGACCTTCTAAGAACTTTTCATTCCACAGAAAGACATTTTTGTGTTCATTTCAAAACACGTTTTTGGAACAGGTCCAATAGAGCGCTGCATGTTTTTCATACGTGAATTGCTCGACGAAAATGTTGTAAAGTCGTCGTCTGTTTTTCTTTTATTTTTATCGGACACTCTTAATTATCCGTAATGCGACTGAATGCACCATTTGAAAAATCCGTTCAGAACAACACTATACAGTGGAATCTTTCCAAGAACGACTGTATAAGATCGAAATAATTCTGTCTTATACAGAGGAATGATTCTTATACCGTGATTATTTTCTATACTGACTGAAATCCAGGTTTTACTCACATTTTCTGTAAAGATGTTGAAGTATTGTGATAAAGATACGCATATTTGTCCATATTTTGTTCCTGATACATACACTATAAGGCTACATACGCACTAGGCGGCTACCCGCAAAGCGGCTAGCCGCAAGTAGTAAACTATACGTAAATTCTGTATATATAAAAAAATGCATACGCACTACGTTACGGCTGCCCGCCAACCGCTCCGGTCGCTTGGAGCACAGCGGCCGCTTCGACGGCTGACCGCGCGGTTCGTGTACGCACTACGCGGTTTAGTTTGCGGTTAACCGTTACCTGGGTAGTCGTGTATTTTTTAATCTGACAATTTACATTATGAATGTTCTAATATACTCAATAATTCTTCAAATGATTTTAAACGCATTCTCATGTAACCAAAAAACTTGTCTTCGTATTTTTTGAGGTTTTCAAAAAATATATCAAAATGCCCAGTTTCATTTCGTGTTTGTAAGAAAGGATGTATCCAGTATTTTTTTTTCTTTTTATTTTTTATGTAGCGATCGTATATATAATAAACAGCTACAACTTCTTCAACGTCCATTGTAGAAATGGTTCGTTTTGTTTGGTTAAACAAAATCTTTCTAGTAAACAAAATATGTCTGGTTTAAATTAGATTCAACCGCAGATTCAACTGACGTTACATACGCACTAGGCGGCTGCCCGCAATGCGGCTAGCCGTCCGGCTGAACGCAGATTCAACCGCACACTGCGGTTAGCCGCGCGGCTAGCCGCAAGTAGTAAACTATACGTAAATTCTGTATATATAAAAAAATGCATACGCACTACGTTACGGTTGCCCGCTAACCGCTCCGGTCGCTTGGAGCACAGCGGCCGCTTCGACGGCTGACCGCGCGGTTCGTGTACGCACTACGCGGTTTAGTTTGCGGTTAACCGTTACCTGGGTAGTCGTGTATTTTTTAATCTGACAATTTACATTATGAATGTTCTAATATACTCAATAATTCTTCAAATGATTTTAAACGCATTCTCATGTAACCAAAAAACTTGTCTTCATATTTTTTGAGGTTTTCAAAAAATATATCAAAATGCCCAGTTTCATTTCGTGTTTGTAAGAAAGGATGCATCCAGTATTTTTTTTTCTTTTTATTTTTTATGTAGCGATCGTATATATAATAAACAGCTACAACTTCTTCAACGTCCATTGTAGAAATGGTTCGTTTTGTTTGGTTAAACAAAATCTTTCTGGTAAACAAAATATGTCTGGTTTAAATTAGATTCAACCGCAGATTCAACTGACGTTACATACGCACTAGGCGGCTGCCCGCAATGCGGCTAGCCGTCCGGCTGAACGCAGATTCAACCGCACACTGCGGTTAGCCGCGCGGCTAGCCGCAAGTAGTAAACTATACGTAAATTCTGTATATATAAAAAAATGCATACGCACTACGTTACGGTTGCCCGCTAACCGCTCCGGTCGCTTGGAGCACAGCGGCCGCTTCGACGGCTGACCGCGCGGTTCGTGTACGCACTACGCGGTTTAGTTTGCGGTTAACCGTTACCTGGGTAGTCGTGTATTTTTTAATCTGACAATTTACATTATGAATGTTCTAATATACTCAATAATTCTTCAAATGATTTTAAACGCATTCTCATGTAACCAAAAAACTTGTCTTCATATTTTTTGAGGTTTTCAAAAAATATATCAAAATGCCCAGTTTCATTTCGTGTTTGTAAGAAAGGATGCATCCAGTATTTTTTTTTCTTTTTATTTTTTATGTAGCGATCGTATATATAATAAACAGCTACAACTTCTTCAACGTCCATTGTAGAAATGGTTTGTTTTGTTTGGTTAAACAAAATCTTTCTGGTAAACAAAATATGTCTGGTTTAAATTAGATTCAACCGCAGATTCAACTGACGTTACATACGCACTAGGCGGCTGCCCGCAATGCGGCTAGCCGTCCGGCTGAACGCAGATTCAACCGCACACTGCGGTTAGCCGCGCGGCTAGCCGCATTGCGGGTAGCCGCCTAGTGCGTATGTAGCCTTACTCTTGTATAAATTGCCCTCAAATTATGAAAACTTCTGAACCGATTTAAAAATTCTTTCACTGACGACTTCTTGACGAGTAACATAGGCTACGACAAAATGGGGTTGAGCAGTGAGCGAAAATAGCGAAGAGCACCCGCGTGAAGCTGAACCGAACAACTATTAAAAAATAATCGAAAATACCACACAGAAAAGAAATTACAAAGATCCTGCTACAATTTAATTTTTATTTAATTAAGCGCTTGATTATCGTCACGTGAAAATATGAAGCACGGAGATATATAATCAGAAAATTGTAATTAGTGGAAAACGTTAATGATTTACGCTGTATGTGTATTTTTACTGGTTTTAATTATGTTGAAAATTAGATATATACCGGGTGTTCAAAAAGTTCCGAAACACCTGAATATCTCAGAGAGATTTAGTTTTTTTGAAAAATGTTGCGAATAAAAGTTGCTCAACTTGTAATGTATTTTTCGGTCACGAAAATTCCTCCCAAGGGGGTAACTCCGAAATTTTAAATGGCAATAGCAATTTTTTTTATTGAGCCGAGTTCTTCGGGCAAAAAGATATCTTTTGTCCCAACTCCCAAGCATTTTTTTGTTGAATTACGCGGGGTACAATTTTCCGAGATACCCCTCAAATAAAGTTTGTTCATTTTGTAACAGGTCAAGGAATGGCACTGTTTTACTTGACCTTGATAACCATCTTAAAGATTAGTTTGTCGTTTTCAAAGTGGAATTTGCATTTCTATTCAAGATTAATGAAACACCACTACGTCGTATAAATTATAAATTACCCCGCGTACTCGCTGATTTGTAGCTTATAAAAACGAAAGTTTGAGACAAAAGTTTTTTTGCGCGAAGAACTTGACCAAAAAATACATTACAACTACTTAAGCAACTTTCATTCGCAACATTTTTCAAAAAACTTCTCTTTGAGATATTCAGGCGTTTCGGGACTTTTTGAACATTCTGTATATAGTTTCTGTTGTATTCGCATACCAATTAATTATATGGTAAGATAATAATTATTATCTTATTAACAACAATGACATTTTTTTCTTGGAATAAATGTTTAAGTTATTTATATTATTTATACCGAATATGTCTAGCGATTCAGTGTGAATTGTGAAGAGCATTTTCCAAGAATAAATTTGAATATTTTATCTGTTCATCCAATGATTTATATATTGCATGCGACTTGAACGTCATCAGACGCTGTTACGTAAAATCTGAATCGAGAGGTCACGGCGTGTTTTAAATAGAGTGAATCTATTTCTTTCTAATAGTCCAGGAGGAATCGGCGCATGAGTATCGAAAACTATTCCACCTCAATTTTTTTATGCGATTCTCTTCAAATTACCCTACTGATGATATAAATGCATGTTGCCAGGGGGCAACCCCGTGCCATATTGTTTAAACCGAAATTGTTTAAACAATTGCGAGGAATTGTTATTTTTCAACCGGACAAATTTTTTTTGTATTCTTTGTTAAAATACAATTAAAAAAGGTCCTATGGCTTTTCACGATAAAGTTAATATTTTTAGAGATATCAATTTTTAAAGGTTCGAAAAATCTTAAATTTGGGTACTTTTGACCCATGAAAAATATATTAAAAAAAAAAATAAAATATAAATAATATTTTTTTTTTATTCTTTATACAATAGTTAACAATATCCTTAATTGCGATTTCTAAAAATTTAATTATTTATACCTGTTTTTAATTGTTAATTTCGCGCGTTCACAAGAATGCTTTGCTTACCTATAAGTATCGTTGTCTCTCTCTGACTCATACGCTGCGTCGGTCTCTCGGTGTCCTGAATCATTATTTTACATTTATCTTTTAAATCAGAGGTCCCCAAACTTTTTTGTCTCGTAGACCACTTGCCATGTTTTTCGGTTTTGGGTAGACCCCCTGCTTATCTGATATTGATTTTTTGCAAATTCATTAATTTCAAATATATTTTTGACAACCGGTATAGTGCTACTCACTTTGAACGATTTAAATTTATAACGGTAGTGAAATGTAGTGAGAAATGTTTAGTTTTATACATTTATTAATTAGATTCATATTAAACCAATCAAATTAAAATTTACTTTCTGTTACATAAAATAACTAAGCAAAAAATAAATGCTTTTAGTGTGAGGTATGAACCTGATGCTTTAATAATAAATTTTCAACATTTGGCATCAATTTAGTTAGATTTAATCTTAAATCTCTTCGGTTAACGATATCCAGTTTGTTTCTTTTTTTGTTAGGAGATTCACTATCGTGGACCCCCATTTTCATTTCATGGAGCCCCAATTTTTTTCCCGCTGACATGGACCCCTTGCAAGTTGTCGTCGACCCCTGGGGGTCGATATAGACCACTTTGGGAATCACTGTTTTAAATAAATAAAATTATCGACCAATTTTTCAGACAATATATTAACAAACAATATTATTATATTATATTGTTTGTTAATATATTGTCTGAAAAATTGGTCGATAATTTTATTTATTTAAAAGATAAATGTAAAATAATGATTCAGGACACCGAGAGACCGACGCAGCGTATGAGTCAGAGAGAGACAACGATACTTATAGGTAAGCAACGCATACTTGTGAACGCGCGAAATTAACAATTAAAAACAGGTATAAATAATTAAATTTTTAGAAATCGCAATTAAGGATATTGTTAACTATTGTATAAAGAATAAAAAAAAAATATTATTTATATTTTATTTTTTTTTTTAATATATTTTTCATGGGTCAAAAGTACCCAAATTTAAGATTTTTCGAACCTTTAAACATTGATATCTCTAAAAATATTAACTTTATCGTGAAAAGCCATAGGACCTTTTTTAATTGTATTTTAACAAAGAATACAAAAAAAATTTGTCCGGTTGAAAAATAACAATTCCTCGCAATTGTTTAAACAATTTCGGTTTAAACAATATGGCACGGGGTTGCCCCCTGGCAACATGCATTTATATCATCAGTAGGGTAATTTGAAGAGAATCGCATAAAAAAATTGAGGTGGAATAGTTTTCGATACTCATGCGCCGATTCCTCCTGGACTAAAACGGTTTTGTTTAACTCCACGTTCCGTATATTTGTTTGTTTCAAATCTTGCGACCGATTTTTCACTTATTTTCCGTTATCCGATTGAGTTGAAATTTTGCACACATGTGTAGTTTCGATGATAATACAATATTATGGGTGTGAATTTTTACCCACCGATTTATTAAAAAAAAAAAACAGAATTCTACGTTTTTTGTAACTATCAAACCAAAATATAATGTATAATTATAATGCGAGCCCAAAGGTCGAGCTCTTCCCGTAGCGTTTTAGTTGATCGAATAAATACAGTAATAAAATCTGACTAAGCAAATAGAGCACACCGCAAAAAATAAAAAAAGTAAGAAAACTTTTTAAATTAAACGGTTTTATTATACAGTCGATGTTGAACTGAAAGCTTGAGAATAATTATAATTGGTCAGCAATCTGGGGCTTTCGTAAGACTGAAATAAAATCGTTGGATGCATTTGGTATTATTTTATGATCGAAGAAGACAGTCGAAAGCCAGACATTTTATTTGATCGTGGACGCTCGACATTAGCGTCTAGAGCCAGATATGGGACTAGTAGCGTTTTATAAGGGCATAGATTATATTACCTTGTCCATGAAATTGCTGATATCTGTTTCTGTATTTATTTAGCTGACGGTATAGTTGCGTACGACGCCGCTGGAGTGCATTGACACTGCACTTGAACGGATCTAAATAAAGCAAGAATTGCGAAACGACCTCGGCGCGAATCTCATTGCTGTTTTTAAAAATAACATCTTACACTATAAACATCGCAACTATCATTGTTATGGTCTTTTTTAATGGACTCGTTTTACACTGTCTTTGTTTTTTATGCAAAAACACTTCGCCGAGTAGGTACCTGTAAAACTATGCCATGAGATTGGTACCTACCTACGTTACATTATTCAACAAAATAGTACATCGAATTTTTTTAAATAAATATTATACCTTAGTCTTTAAGGTACAATGAAGAAACAAGGCGTGTATAGAAAGAGAAATGCGCCATTTTTTTTCCAAAATCCATTACTAGTTCTCGAATTAGAACCTGGAAACTGGGGGCCTGTAATAGAGCGGCCAAGAAAATGTCATATAAACAATGACATTTCTACACAGATCCTGTACCATTTTTAACTCATGGCGAAAAAAGGAGTGTTATGTGTTTGGGTCGTGTATTTGTGGTCTGTCTGTGACATTATAATTTTCAATGGTTGGATCGATTTTGATGCGGTTTTATTTGTGCGACAGAGCATTTTTGCGGGCAGGTTACAGAATGCAAATCAAATAGAGAAACGCAACCATAATGGATATATCATAAAAAAATCATCAGTTTAGAATTTAGATGAAAGCTAATAAAGAAAAGGTGCAATCCTGCAGTCATTTAAGTAAGAGCCACATTGACTCAGAAAGAGCGGCATTCGCGTAAAATCAAAAGTAGCCAAAACTTTGTATCCGTCCATAACTTCGCCTCCTTGAAGTCCTTCGAGAAATGAGAGAAATATCATTCCTAGTGCATTGTTAAGGAGAGTGCTATAGTGCAATCAGTTAATGTAGTGTTTTCATGAATACTACCTACTTGAAATTATGGTCAGTGACAATAATTTTATGAATAAAGTTGTTTTTAGTTTGTTTGCTGCTAAAACATTTTAAGAAATAATTGGTAATTTACGTCGATCTGATTATTAACTGGTTTTTGTTTTTCTTGTTTAAGTCGTAATGGTTGGACATCCCTGATTTATGGGACGATGAGAAAATTCCACTCGATTCTATAGTTATTGTAAACCTGTTCTACTACAATTTTGTACTATGATTATCATCACATAATACGTACACAAAGGATTGTAATAGTAGGAATTTCGATCCCCGAGGCAGAGTGAGAAAATACCTGTGTCGCAAATCATCTTTTTTCTAAAAACAATATACTTTCCGCATCTGATGAAATAAAAACTGTTGTGATGCATACTGATAAATAGCAAAAAAAAAACACTCTTAACCTAAATCGATGACTTTTTAAATGATAACTTATAATCCTAGGTTAGTAGATATTGTAGACAATACGCTTAGGCGCTCGACAACAGAGCGGCTATTACTTACACCAAGAAAACTAAATACGGGATATTTATTTTCTACCTGTAATAGATATAAAATATTTTTTTTGAAACAGAACTACGAAAATTATTGAAAACAATTATTGTGCGGTATTTTTGACAGAAATTCGTTTATAAATAAATCTAAAACTTAAACTGTTTTCGTATATGAACTTTCCGACCTTTTTACTTAAAAGTAAACCGGCGTTTTTCTTCAACGTCCTAAATGCAATAGCTACTCAATAATGTGGCGTTTACAGTATTCCTGCATCGGTAACACGTCCAACACCTGTTGCAAACGGGATATTTACGTTATTTATCTGTATCTTCCCAGTAATCCAGCAGTGCTCCCGAAAGGGAGGCACTTGATTAGTGAGGTTCTATGCATATAATTATTAAATGTCATTGATCCTGAATAGGTATCGTATTCATCATGTCAGGTAGATTGACGCTTTTAATATTTGACTTGACTAGAAAATCAAGCTTTCTGAAATTTCACTACTTTACTTGACGATTAAATTTCAAGCTATCGATTATAAACTCATTGAGTAATTATGTATGAAACCACACAAATAATTTCCGTAAGCTTATATGCGCATTTATGGAAACAAGATGCGGGATTCCCCGAGCTTGAAAATAGGTTTTATTATTTTGTTTTGAAAAATATATTACGTTGATATGCTTTTATACTATTATTTCTTGATAAAAATGTTCAAAATAGAATAATTATGAACATAGTTTTATAAATAAAAGTCTTTATTGCATTATCGTTTCTTAATATTATAGAATATGACATTGATGGGATCTGGTATGACTTAGTGAACTGAAAACTACTTATAATGTAGACTGTTTAGTGAAAATAACGTATTATTAAAATATGATATAATAATTGAAAAATATGTTGACATAGACGCCAATAACCTGAATTATTTAGCGTCTATGATTTACAATTTAATTGTATGATGAAGTAAATCCTACGTATTGAAGAATTTATTGATTTTTCATCAAGCGGCTTGATTCTTGACATGTAACTACACTTGACTTAATTTTCGGACTTTAATACTTGGCTTGGTTTCGAGTCAAATCAAGTAGCTTGAAAATTAAGTTAAGTGGTGAGTTCCTAATCCTGAGGTACTTCCCGCTATTTTCCAAACTTTTGTTTGTATTACAGCAAACAGAAAACAATTTTATTAAATACGTTTTGATTAACGAAAATGAGACAGGCTGTTTTTGGCATAGTTGACACATTATGTCTAATCTAATTAAAAAAAATATATGTTATCAACAATTTTTGACGTGATAACGTCTTATAAATTGATGAATCACCAATATTATAAATTGATAAAACACCGGCTGCATGCACGAAAAAGTGTAACGTTCCTAAATCCTAACGTTCGTAACGCGTAACGTTCCGCCTGACCCTGTGCGTGCTTTTTGCTAATTTCTCGCTCAATTTGAATCAGATCGGTTTGAAACCAGTCTTAAACGAAAGAGGAGAACATTTTACATAGATTTCGTATAACAGAATTTGCCTAAACAGTTTTTTTATACAAATTTATATAGAAAAATAGCTGTATAAATGCAATGTTGTCTAATGCATGGCGCGACGCGGTCGGTCGTCTTTGTTTGCCGTACATGGAAATTAGAAGATAACGTATGTCTTGTCTTAACATGAAAACGGCTGCATTTCTAATGTTTAATTCAATTTTTTGACATTAGTATTTTGTGAAATGCAACGCCTTCTAAGTTAAGTATTGGAATAACTAATTATTATTAGAACATAATACTTTGACAGTTGCAAACGTCACTTTTGACATTTCTTATCATTCCGACACCAAGGATAAGCGGATTGAAACCAAATTTTGGGAGGTTTAGGTTATGTATTACGGAATACGTTATCACGTAAAACTATCATCCGTAAACCGACTTTACAGACAACCAATTTTTTTGTTAAAAGTCCCTAAATCATTCCTCTCCGATATCAATTCATACGCACTCCGTCACAGCTCTGCTGACGACCGATCAGTAATAATCGCTGGAGTGCAATAACAAGAGAGCGGTCAAAAATGATTGCAGTATATCTAATCGTGTATTGACTAAATGACTCAATTTATGGCATTTGAATTAAGTTTTACCGGACAATAACATGGTCATGATTGCACAGTTTCTTTAAAATGACACGCGCATAAATGAAAACAAATTATGTTGTACTAAATCTTCACTGAATATTGAAATAATTATATTACTCACGATCAAGTGAATTAGATGGATGGCCTGAGTGGGTCATAAAGCGTGCAACCCTTCTCCTCTGCGCCGTTGAGCTAGTGTTGGACACTGAGAAGGCATCGTTGCGAGCTGAGACTGGGCACTCTATTGTGCTTTCTGTGCGCGGGTTGCAGTGCAATCGATTTTTATCTAATTACAATTAGTTGTGAAGTTTTCATTAAAAAAAATGCAATTTCGTATAGATATAACACAGGCGGATATAATTTCAAACATAGCTGACATCATGGTTTGGCAGCTCTTTCGAATATTGTTATTTTGGTTAGAGTGAACGGTTTTGTAGTCTTTGAAGTTATTTTATATTAAATTGGTGAAGAAATTACAAAGCATTGTAGTTTGAATTTCCATCCACTTTAAAATGATTTTGATTGTGAAAACCGCTGCGTATTTTAATCATAGACACGAACCCTACAAAAACTTGTGGTACATATTCCTACAAATGGAAGTGATAATTACTTGAGACAACAATAGATGACTAATGAAACAGTGTCAGGTGATTTTACATTGGAGCCGCCGTTATATTGTGTCTGTTATCTGGCTGCAGGCAGTTAATAATAATGTGTGTGTCAATACAGTCGACGCGACTAAAATTTGCACTTCTGTAACGTGTATAGTATACTACAAAATACACGGTCTCATTTTGTATGTAACAGGAAGTTTCGCGATCCCAATGATAGTTTTCTTGTAGTCACGAGACCTATTTCGTTATATCAAAAATGTTTTTCTAAAGTAGCATTTTCTGACGTCAAGTCAATAGCGGAACGTTGTGTATACAACGCAACATATACAAAAACACCCCCGGTGTATAGAAATTTCACCAAATATATTTTATCATTTCAACTCCACAAGTGGGGGGATGGTACTAATTTAGGTCAAAATTCACTTTTCGAAACTTTACAATATTTTTTTCGTTTTGAGGTCCCAAGACTCCAATAAACATATTTTTGGAAAACGTTCGTCCGCTAGTCTGTTTGATTTTGAGCACGATACAGGTCAAACAGATGAGCGGATTCAAACTAAATTTTGGGAGGATATTTGAAGTACAAATATGAAAAGCGAAAAGTGGCGCATGTCCAAAAAAGATATCTGTTATAACGTTGTGTTTATTTATTATAACAGTATGCTCTTAAAAATGACTCATTATTCTATTTATTTTTCCAATAAAGTTTTGCTAAAGAATTTTTTTTCTTTCGGAAATAGTTTAAAAATAAAAAAATCTCCTGTTTTTTTGTTCTGAAGATCTGTTTAAAAGTAATTAGATAGATAGCTGACAAGAAGACTTCGGTTTATTTTTACCATAGAAATATGGAACGTTTGCAGCGTTCTCTCTCTTAACTGCGGACACTCTCACTGCCCTCTCTCGTACTCTATTCTTATATCTCTATGATTTTTACATATCAACCGTATTATGTATAACCATGCAAACGAAAAGCAAACATGTTAATATTTATTACTAGCCCCTATACTCGCGCCATCGCACGCATTAACAAATTTTATTTGATTTATTATGAGATGACATTTATTGTAATAGAATATGTCAAACGTCAGTTTTTTTTAAGTTGCAATGGTACTTTCGCCCAATTGACTGGAATTTTTTATTTGTGAAACCTCACTTCCAAAAATTTTTCTATAAATATCAGTTATTTTGGCCAAATACCATACTTAGAACTTTTTTATCTAATCAGAGTAGTAGATTGTGTATCAAGGGCGCAATGAAGGCGATTTTTGACGAATGAAGTTGCTGTTATATTTTTAGTTTAAAGAAATAAGTAGATCGGAAACTTGCTTTTGTTTTGCGATGAAGCCAGGGTAAGTTTGAAACCATCAGATGGTCGTGATATATATTTTCAAAACTGGGTACGGCCGTCGAAGCCCATGTCTTCTAGGAACATGCTTAGCCATTGGAGCCACTATCGAATGGTTTTGCAGAGATATTGCTGGCAGCAAATCTGTCTCCAGGCCTTCTGATGCCCGATGGTTTCGCGTTCACCCTCGTTTCATTGAAACTTTCAATCCAGCGATACCTTCAATACGAAAAATATGACATGAATTGCGCGTTAGTTTTGTCCAGGAGTATTATGTTTCGTGACGTGATGGCCGCTACACACGAGGCTGGTTTTGCTGCTAGAATCACTGCTGGGACTTGTGCTGGCTGGCGTGCGGGATGGAAATGACGTGACTGCGGCCCCCCGTGCGAGGTCACAGGGTGGATTACAAAATTTGAACTTGGGCTATTTTTCGTATTAGTTTGTCTGCTTGTATTGAACAAGAACCAATCAGGAAACAGTATTTTGTCACGTGGGCGACATGGACAAACGCCCACAAACAAACACGGCATCCTAGCTTGTGTTCTATTCAGAGACAATAAACGTCCACTTTTGTGAACTTTTGGACTATCATTTCTGATTGCACACATATACAAAGGAAGCTTCAATACTTGCATCGTGTAAAGCGAACCCATAACAAACCATTTCCAAAACTAGTGCCACAGCACGCTTGAAATATAGCAGCCAAATCTAGCAAAGAATCTAGCGGCATAACCAGCTTCATGTGCAGCGACCTTAAGTTCATAACTAGCGTTTGCAATGTATTCCGTTTACCAATCACATTCGCCCGAAGTATAATAATTAATTAATAATAACGTCATGCGAGCGTGCATATAAGCAATCCGTTCTCCTAACCTTGATTTTGAGCGATCATTATTTAACGTGTGCTCCGTTTACTGTTTTTGTTTTGTTTTTTTTTTTTTATTATTATAGTTACAGTTGTGTGTACGCAAACGCCACTTCAGACACCTACACGACGTGTATCCGTGTTAAACCTGCTTTGCACATCATTCAACGTTGCCAACTCAGGGGAAAGATATATGTTAATGGATTACTATACCCTTACTCAGATATAGATCTTATGTGGTCTAGTGCCCCCCTTTTCAGAAAAAAAAACATTCTCAACGCTCCCTTAAAAGCTATCTTCTTTAAGCGAAAAAGACAGAAAGCTGCAGTGATGGAGTAATTTATGTACCTATCTATATTTCTAGTTTCTACCTAGATTGCAATTCGGCATAATTTTCAATCCTACAGGAACCGGTTGGATTAGAACCAATCCTGCCGAATACGGTGGATCCGGTCGGATTGGTGCTTTGCTAATCCGTCCTTCTAATCAATATGTATTTTCTCATAATCAGCTAAGTGAAAGTAGATAAAAAAATAGTGATTACCTGCCTATGGATAATTATAATTATCTATAGGCAGGTAATCACTAATTTTCACAGCAAATAACATCCGATTGTGTATGTAGTACTTAGCTATTTATCTAAAATTAAATAGTCTCTAATCTCGTTGAGCAAATCGTATCTAATTTCATCTCATTATAACATAAAACATTCATCTTTGGCAGTTTTGTTTAAAGCAAAGTAATATAATTATAAAAATGATTTTTGAGTTTGAATCAACGATCTAAGAAAACAAATCATATTAATTGTGTACTCCCCCAACCAACTTCGTAATGAACTGCAATTATATAACCTGCGACCGAGAAGATCCTCTCATCTTTGATATTAGTTGGTTTAATCGTCATCAAGTAGTCGTATATAAGAGACAAATTTGGCTCAAAAACACGTTTTCTCGCCGCGTTTTTTTCGGTTCTATTGGATGCGGAAGGTAGCCAAAAGATGTCGGATCCGCCAGATCAAACTGCAATCCATCCCTATATAGTGATAAAGAAACATGCAAATAAGACAATTAAAATAATTTATTAAAAGATCGTTTATATTGTTACAATTCGTCTATTTATTTGGAGAATAAAGTAATCACTACGAATTCAACTGCATTTTACACAATAAATTGATGAAACATGTACGAATCGCTCCAACACTCAGAAGGGGTTAGTATCGCCAAGTTTGAGAAATACTGCCTGAATTATTATTTTTTACCATTCCAACCCACAAGTGGGGAATGGTACTAGTTTAGGTCAAAAATCACTTTTCAAAAATTTTACAATTTCTTTCCGTTTTGAGGTCCCCCGAATCCAAAAAACATATTTTTGAAAAAACTCTGTGCGTCTGTTTGTCTGTTAGTCTATTTGTCTGTGAACACGATGCAGGTCAAACGGATGGACGGATTGAAACCAAATTTTGGGAGGATGTTTAGTATCCCAAGGTATTATTTTATGTATGTGTTGACCTTAAAACAGAATTGAAGGATAGTTTGCGCAAATATCAGGCATTGTTTGATTTACATGACCGGTATTACAGCGGGTATGGATGAAAAGAAAAAACGTAATGGTGAGAGGCTGTTTTTTTTCTTAGAAATTACAATCCCTAAAATCCCATAAGCGGCTTTATAACACCTTTCAACTGTAAATATTATTTATTTTCAATTTTTTTCGTGTATTGTACAAGCCGCTTTATAATGACGTAAGCAGCCTGCATGTGCTGACTGCTGAGTTATGACAGACAGTGGTTAGTAACTTATAGGTCACATAATAAATAAAATGAAAAACTTGCGGAAAATGCTGCACCGATTGTTGCAGAACTAACTCGATGGCAAGTTTTTGTGGCACAAACGGAGAAAAAGTTGTTTGCACTTTATTGTATTATACATAAATATATTGTTGTATAAATTGTGCGATACGTAATAGCATTTTTCAACTTTTCTTTGTCGAACAAGTCGTTTCTGACGGCTTAGCATGCCAGGTTTTAAACTTTTTGCGAGGCAGCTTTGGACGAAAATGTTTTTAGTTGTTGTTTCTGGATTCTGTACCAATAGCGTTATCAGTTACGAAAATATTGTGTCAGATCTAAATACACAAAATAAATGCGCCACGTTCTGGTGTAGCTTGCATTTTGTGTTTTTGGACTAGACCATATTTTTCACCAAAGATACGAGACAAAAATAGGTTCACTAAAGTAAAACACTCGGGTCGCAGTTCCAAACCCTACCGAGCGCCGGCAATATAATAGTATATTTTTTAATATAGATAATGTGACTTAATTATGTTAACTAAGAATAAAATTATTAACCCATTAAAATATTCTCTTCTTAATTGAAATATCAATCCTACATCCGCACTAAATTAAATACATTTTTCAGTAAGCCTAGTGTTTTCATAAAACTTGTAAGTCGGGTACTGTCGGGCTCGTTTTATTAAAATTTTCACAGCACATTCTAGTCTTTACAATACAGTTCAATTTTAAAACAATTTTAACATTTTTCGGTATTTTTGGGCTCAAATAATATTTTTCAATTCCTAAAAACCATCCTTGAAATGATCCATCTTAGCTGGACTTCGTGTGGTAATTGAATCCAGCAATTAACATTTAATCTGATTGTTTTGTTGTCAAACCAACATCTTTCCTGGCGAATCTGGACCGCAAAGTGAATATTTGCGAACGTGCATTTTAAAGTTTGATGAAATTCATGACGCACTACATAGTCGACTATGGATGGTGTCAACTTCAGCATAACTAGTTTAATGTCAGACCGAACTGTTTGGTGGGAAACGACTCTAGTGTAGCCAACCTAAACTTCACCGCTGCTGCAACATGCAAATTGTTTGTGAGATTCATAAAACTCGTCCGACAGCGCACGAGTTACACAATGCTTGTTTCTGTGCAAAAAAAAAGTTGCAAAAACACAAAACTGTGAAGGTTGAAATAAATAAATAAACATTGCATAAAATACACAATGTATTTGTACATTATTAGCGACTTGACAATACCTTTTTAATTAAAGATTCGAATTGTGTGGAATTGAAACTGACAAATGGGGAAGAATTGAAAAACAGCATTTTTTGCTGAACTAATTTACCCCATTGATTTTGTGGCCAATAAATTTATTATTATTATTATTATGAATTTATTCACAGCTTCTGTTATACCTAAGTCAGAAATTTGAATTTTACGAAAACGAAAGATCTTGGATGAACTCATTGATAAGGTTGAAATCTTTATAATATCTATTATTCTATATGCGTTATTAGATCAGCTTTTCTCGGTGGCATTTCATTGCATCCCCCTCGTGACCGCATACTGATAATGTCTGACCGAAGGCCAATTTTTTAGACTCGACTGCAACTTGCTTTGCCCAGCTCTGCTCTTGGTCCTGCAAAAAGTAGAGGTGGGCCATCGGTTGGTTTCTCTTTTTAATTACTAATAAAAGTGCACCGGCCAATATCTTTAAATTATTGGATTTATTAAAAAGAGTACATCTTCCAATTATTGATGGAAAACATTTTCTTTTAAATGGCAGCCATGACACAATCCAAATTTTGTACACCAAGTTCGATAACCGTGTTACCAGCCGTTTTGGAGACGTTCATTGATCCAATGATCAACACGAAGCTGTTGGACTATTTTTATGGAGAATGTTGTTACTTCCACAATCCAAAAACATTGACGTATTTATTGAAGAGCTGTTTGCGAAACAGAACCATGAACGATCGAGAATGTACAGTGCGCTCGCCTAGAGAAGACCGGTGGGGAAAGGGCTAGAAGTCGCTGATGTGTATCATTGTGTCCCTTATTGCATAGAAGCGGTTCCGGGATCATTACCTTTTACTAATATAAAATGCATGTGCGCTCTTCTGCAATAAGGTCATAGTACATTCCATAGACCAGTCTTCTTTTAAAATTCGTACAGTACTGCAAAGTTGGGTTAAGTAGATGGGCTACTGCCAAGTCAGCCGCTACGCTTTTGAATGAAATTGTTTTCCATAAATAATCTCTGTAATATAGCAACAAGGATTAAAAATTGTTTAGCGATGTATGGTCTACTCTTAGAAGACTAAGGCTAATTTTGCTCAGTACTTTCATGTATTGTTGATTTATTTATTTATTTTTATTTATATTTTTTTTTTGATTGTTTGCAGAGTTGTGCCTGTGATTTAAATAAATGCAGTAAATTTTCAATGTTTAGCTTCGACAACCTTGGAATCCGAAGGTTTAATTTTTGAACGAAGTAACTTTTTAGTGTATTTGCCATAAGGCACTTACACTATTGGCGTCGGTCGGATGGCGGGACCTAGGGGTCGGACCAAAATTTCTCGACGTTTCATAGCATCCTAAGAAGTTTGGCACCATTTTTGGAAAAGTATGTTTATATATGTATATATATATCTTAAAAAAAAAACTTCGGAGAAGTAAAAACTTCGTTCTGTGCTAAATTCAAAAACTTGAGGCGACTGAATCTCAGAATTATAACTTAAAAAAAAAGAATTTCGAGGCAGACAAGAAATTGAAATCAAGCTCGAAATTCTGTGCCTAAGACGTCGAAAAAAAAAAGAATTTTGAGGCAGACAAGGAATTGAAATCCAACTTCGAAATTCTGTGCTTATAAAAGCTACAAGAGCAACAGCAAAAAAATGCAAAGACGGTGTTCGCATAACTCCTTTAGTTACCACTAAAAAAACGCCGTCTGTGCACTTTTTTTTGCTGCAGTTGCTCTTGTAGCTTTTATAAGCACAGAATTTCGAAGTTGGATTTCAATTCCTTGTCTGCCTCAAAATTCTTTTTTTTTTCGACGTCTTAGGCACAGAATTTCGAGCTTGATTTCAATTTCTTGTCTGCCTCGAAATTCTTTTTTTTTAAGTTATAATTCTGAGATTCAGTCGCCTCAAGTTTTTGAATTTAGCACAGAACGAAGTTTTTACTTCTCCGAAGTTTTTTTTTTAAGATTTCACGTCTTTTTCCAAAGTGTGAGACATTATTTTTATTTTTTCTCCAAAAAATAAACATATGTGCATTTTTAGAATTAAGAGGCCACAGATTCCATGAAGGCCAATTTTGAAGGCATGGAAAAAAAATCAATGAACAAGACCAACCATTAAAAATACAAAAATTTTTTCATATCATTTGTAAAATACTTATTTTGCATTAAAAAAGAAGTTTCACTTTGAAAACTTTCCTCTTTTTAATTTTTGTTGTTGAATATGTTTTTTAATAAATTAAATTATTTAAATCTAACTTCAATCATATATTTTGTTATTTTTTAATAAAAAATTTGACGAAAGTGTATTTTTCAAAAAACAAGAAAAAAAAATTAAAAATTAAAAAAGAAATAAAAATATGTATATGAGAAAAAATTGAGAAAATAAATTAAAAATAAAAAAAACAATTAAAAATATAAAAAAAAAATTAAAATTAAAAAAAAAATAAATATAAAAAATATGATTATATATAAATATCAAGTGGAAATAAAATGGAGTAGAAAAAACAAATTTTCAATGATGCCGGCGGGAATCGAATCCGAGACCCTGTTATTAGTGTTATTACTAGTCTAACGTCGTAACCGTTAGTCCACAAGCTCACACGCAGTGTAACTGTTATTGTGGTACAGAAGTATATATTATGGGTGATACGAAAAATCGGTCCTATGAAAGTCACGTGGTCACAGAACTATAAAACTTGGAAACTGGTCTCATATACACGGCGATATATGGGAGCTAGGCAAAATCAATGTATAAGAATACGTTAGAGATACGTCGGCATTTAGCACAGAAAAGAATCTCTAACGAGATTCTTCGATATATTTATATATATAAGTGTACGGGCTATAACTTTCGAAGGAGTTAATTGATTTTGACGAAATTTGGACCACATGTTGAAATCCATCACCGCACGAAGCCTATTTAAAATGGGCCCAATCGGGTCACTTTAAGGGTGGGTTTTAGGGGTTGAAAAATATTTTTGGGCCCGAAAATACCGAAAAATTTCTCCGAATCGTTTCAAAATTGAAATTTAACCCTTTAGTAATGATTAAAATGTTCTACCAAAATTTTATTAAAATCGGTCCGACAGGACCAGACTTAAAAATTTTATGAAAACGTTAGTTTGTAGATATGGATTTATTTAGTGAAGGGTGAATTTAATTTGTTGTATTGATAGTAATATTAAAATTAAGAAAAAAATAATATTTTAAGGGGTGTATTGAGGGGTAAAATGTTGTATTTTGTTAAAAAATAAAGTTAAGTTTATATGAGGGAGCCACACTGCCTATAATAGCAAATACACTATATTGTCGGCAGGGTTTGGCACTGCGACCCGAGTTTTTTTTTAATTTAATTTATTTATTTGTTAGGTACATATTATTTTAAAGTCGTTGGTTTACACAGTTTCCGTTTGTATATATAGTAAGCGAATAGTCATGTATCTAATTAAAAAGTGTTTATTTATATTATTGAACAGTAATATTTATAAAACAAAGTGAATGACGATCGACACTCGTATATTGACAGATCTGTGATCATGCGCCAATCCGATAATATTGCATCAGACGCGTGTGCTGTTCATCCTACAGTATGTTCACCTTTTTAGGGTTCCGTACCTATAATGCGGAATGCTGTCTATCACAAATACAACCTCTTGACAGTACCAATAGAAGACCTGCAAACTGTTTTCAAGTTCGTCGCATCAACTTCTTTTTTGATGCCGAAATCTCAAAGCTAATCTATAGACGTGCAAATATGCCACTTAATTTTCCAATTTTAAATTTTTGCATAATGTTACACTTATATATTACAGAGTAGCTACTGTTTGCTATAATTGTTCAGAAACACCCATTGTTACAACGCTATCAACATAGAAAAATTAGTTTATTTTTTCAAACAATGTCACCGTCGGGATACGAACCCCGAATCTTGCCACTCTCGCGGCGGACTTATAGCGTTGTGACAATGGGTGTTTCTTAACAATTGTAGCAAACAGTAGCTACTCTGTAATATGTATATTATAATAATTACTAACTGCAACTAAATTCATCTAAAAAAAAGTTACATTTATAGTTTAAATCTGTGACGGAGATTAAGTTAAGATTGATTGTCCCACCAGATTAACGATTTAAACCAATAAAATCCTAAATTAGGAAAATACAAATTTGTATTTTAGGGATGTGCCAAATATGTGGTAGTTCACGTTCATGCTCCTTATTGCAATTTATATAATTACTAATTAGTGAACACCTTTTAATGCAGAAATTACAAAAACAACAAACGGAAATAATATAAAATGCGTTCATAATAATAACTTATAAACTATATATTAAGTGACGTCATTTGTGTTCTGTTGCAGAAAACATTGTCAGAAAATTTGATTTAACAATGACATTAGATTCTGGAATCTGGACATACATATTACATATTTCTCCATAAGAACAGTAGTGCTCCTTATTGCAATTTATATAATTACTAATTAGTGAGCACCTTTTAATGCAGAAATTACAAAAACAACAAACGGAAATAATATAAAATGCGTTCATAATAATAACTTATAAACTATATATTAAGTGACGTCATTTGTGTTCTGTTGCAGAAAACATTGTCAGAAAATTTGATTTAACAATGACATTAGATTCTGGAATCTGGACATACATATTACATATTTCTCCATAAGAACAGTAGGTACTGTAGAGTTTTTTTAAGTCGATCCTGCTCGAGAAATAATTGATCGATTGAACGGATATTTATCTTAAACTGTATATATAGTTAGAGGCCCGCAACAATAATTGTCGATGTGCTCGCAACGTCCGATGAAGCGGCTGTAGATAGCATCAGCTCCCCTTTACAACTTTTTCCTCTGGTGTTTCTCTCCAAACCTTGCGCTAGAGCGCGTTTTAATCGATTGATATTCATAACCAGTAATCGCGATGTCAGAAAATTAACTTATACCATTGAGGAGGGTCCAATAATCATGAAAATAATATTTTCTGACAAATTCCCCCAATCAAAAACTTACGCGGGATCGCTGAAAATTTGCAAATGATTGTTTGAAAGTCTTAATCACAGCTTTTGCTTGTTGGCTATTGGATGCCGGATGATATGGTACACTGTAAATATGTTAGCGCATTTCTATAATAAAAAGACTTATGCAATAATCACAACTACATTATAAATATTAAAGTCAGATACAACACAATGCAACATTGACAATCCTTTCTGCAACCCAGCATTAATGTCATCTGTGCGCAGATTTGTTTGCATGCACTGTCGCGGTTCATTTCTTTTTTGTAATATTTCCGGATAAGCGAATGGACACCACACTGTATACCTTGTGTTTATTCAATTTAGACACACCATTAGCAAAGTTACATTTGGTTACATCTAGATATTCCGGATGTGCGCAATGTTTGCAATCGATTCGATAAACAGTCGGCAGAATTAGATATACAAAGCAATTAAAGGTCACGAGGCGGCGATGTTTCTGACGAGAGAAAGAGCGCCTGCATAACGTAGGTGCTAGGTGTAAACTTCAGTTTCGGTGGTCTGCGTCGTCTCAAATGACTTTGTAATGTTTCAGTCGAGTTTACGCGAAATTATATTGCAGGGACGGCTGTTTTTTGGTTTGAAGAAGTGTGACCGAAAGGCATAGGCGCTTATGTTGAATCGATGATAAAATATGAGTTGTCCATTTTTCCGTCGATCGTTTACCTCGTCCCTCCATGCGTACACAAGTGCAGGGTTACAAATGTTGAGTCGAAGGAAATTCATTTAAATTCAAATGAAATCGTGTGGAAGGATACTCGAGTTTTTTAATTGACGGTGCAATCTCTTTTCATTGCGGTGTAAAATATAGTCTTGTCCCATACGCTTACTGAGGGATAAATAAAGCGTTTTGAAGTCAGTTTAAATTTAGAGTATTCATAGATAATAATAACACAAATTAATAACAGCATAAGTTTGCAATGATATAATTCGGCTTGAGTGGTTTTCTCTGTTGACCACAGATATACGTAATGACCTTGACTGATTTAGAAAAGAACCATACGATTGAATTATTAACCGCCCACCGCTTGATAAAGTCGATCTTGACTTTTAATTATAAGCGTAACCTGCTCATCTGTTTTGTGTAGTTACATTGTTTTGTTAATGGTCTTAAATAAAGTTTTTGTTGGGTTGATCTTAACAACTTGCGTACATATTTGCGAAGTTTTAACCATAACTGCTGGAATTCCTCAACATCATAAACCTCCCACTTACGGAGGAAGTTCTTTTACACTATAAAATATTACCTAATTATTTACAACGCTTTGGAAAGTGGGGCGTGATACAAGTGTTATTACATTTGTTTTAAGTATTTTTACAGTTTTATTGATAATGAATAAGGTCTACGGCCGTCGACCGTTTTCTCAACAGGACAATAGAAATTTCCGAGGAAAGACACGGAATCTTAAAAAAAATAGTTCAAGACGATAAGATACTGGAATATTGTTTCTTGTTGAGGTGCTGCATCATAGTTGTTTAAAAAAAGTTACGCACAAATTCTTTGAATTTTAATTGTTCCGGTGCGACGCACAATTTTATAATCTCGGATAGCTTGAACCGACAATTGTAACGTAAATTGCCTACTGATAAGTATAATTAATTAACAATGTCAATTTTTACCTTATCTTCAATATTATAACATATTATAAAACAAAGTCCTCTCGCCGCGTCTGTCTGTCAGAACGCGATAAACGCAAAAATTACCGAACGAATTTTCATGCGGTTTTCACCAATAGACGGCGTGATTCAAGAGAAAAGTTTATGTGCATAACTCATTAAAATTAAAAGAGTATGTTGCGATCCTTAGAAATAACTGTGGAAGTTGAGAATGAAAAGTCGTCGCTACAGAATTGATCGACATGAAATTCAAATGGCATTTATTACCAACGTTTCGATATACTTTGTCATCTTCAAAAAAGTATCATTGGATCACCTGCTCGATTCTGATTGGCTGCGTTCAATGACGAAACTAATATATTGTATCCTAACCTTGTGGTTTATTCAAGTTGTCATTAAAATAATGATGCAATTAAAATTTTCACTCAACTTTCATTTAGCATACTCGGCATGACAATTCAAATTACCTAACCAGCGCTAAAACCAGAAAAGCTGCATAAAATTTGTGTAAAGATAATAATTGCTAATTATATCGCGAGATTTATATATAAACACGAGTATGATGTTTGTCATTATCAAATCCTTGATTATACCTATATACACAAGTTTAAAAAAATGCCATTTTGTGCTTCCGTTTTGAAAGCGAGAATGATTTGGGTGGCGAAATAGATCCTAAAATTATTTACATTGAAACTATACATAATATATTATTTATTATTTAAATGAACTAACTTTTTGACGTAGCTTCGCTCCCAAATAAAATGTACAGCTGTATTTTAAGTTAAGATGCTAATTAATAACTAGTACCAAAGGTACCAGAATTTAAGGAGTTAGTATATAATTCGCTTAGTGAAGAAACGGCAAAGAAATGAAACAATGTAAAGCCAACCTATGCATAAAAATGATGCCGCTTATTAATTCTGAAGTATATAACTGTATAGCTCTCTCCTTAAATTTTTAATATAGATCCCTTAGCTATACCGAGTTTCATCATTTGCCCAGCAGTTCTCGAAGGACATAAATTTTTGCAAACATTAAGTTCACATAATTATCTTCTGATTGAATGAGCGATTCACTTATATTCAAAGCAATGGCACGTCAATCCGGTGTCGGGGAGGCAACCGGATGGCGAGTGGTAATATGGGCCTTTAAGTGGTACAGAGTCCCCTGGTAGCGGCCAAACTGACCCCAAATGGACAGGGGCGGCGATATGGGGGTGGGGCAAAATCGAAAAATGTTTGAAAAGGCAACCGGATAAAAATGCGGTTGCATTGAAGGAAATACCCTAATTATATAATAATTTTTTTTGCCAGCTGAAACACGCGGGCCGTTTTTGCACTAGCTGAAAACTGAAAAGGCAACCGCTTCAAAATTAGTGAGCATACTTATTGACAACACCAAACGTTGGAAAAAAATTGCCATCCGATCCTGATGGGCAGTTTCGGAGAAACAACCCCTCAAAGTCGCCGAAAAACCCTTTTTTTTCGATTTTTTCAACAATAAGTAAAAAAAACACTAAAAATCGTTCAAATCGGATGGCATTCGAAATTTATACTGTCCTAAGTACAAATAATAACGTGTATCAATGCCATCCGATTTCGATTAAATTTACCCCTATTTAGCCACCCCCCAAAACTCAATAACAATAACAATAATGCCATACGCTGCATAAAATTGTTATTTTCATGAGTTTTGGGGGGTGGCTAAATAGGGGTAAATTTAATCGAAATCGGATGGCATTGATACACACTATTATTTGTACTTAGGACAGTATAAATTTCGAATGCCATCCGATTTGAACGATTTTTAGTGTTTTTTTTACTTATTGTTGAAAAAATCGAAAAAAAGGGTTTTTCGGCGATTTTGAGGGGTTGTTTCTCCGAAACTGCCCATCATGATCGGATGGCAATTTTTTTCCAACGTTTGGTGGTGTCAATAAGTATGCTCACTAATTTTGAAGCGGTTGCCTTTTCAGCTTTTTTTTTTTTTTTTTTTATTCGCTAGTGCAAAAACGGCCCGCGTGTTTCGGCTGGCAAAAATTTTTATTATATAATTAGGGTATTTCCTTCAATGCAACCGCATTTTTATACGGTTGCCTTTTCAAACATTTTTCAATTTTGCCCCACCCCCATATCGCCGCCTCTGTCCATTTGGGGTCACTTTGGCCGCTACCAGAGGACTCTGTACCACTTAAAGGCCCAGATTACCACTCGCCATCCGGTTGCCTCTCCGACACCGGATTGACGTGCCATTGCTTTGAATATTAGTTTTAATTTTATTTTTTTTAATATTGACATGAACAAACATTGTGACCATAGTAACGACTAACGAGCTACGCTCAAGTTTTCTTATTGTGCCACAGCGAGCGTGCCATTCGGAAACAATTTAGTTCCACCTACTTGCCCAATGCACATAGCTCATAGTGCGGTTCAAAAATAACGTCAATGATTCATGCAATTAATTATACTTCACAATATAATATAAGCAGCACGGCTTTTATGCATGAGACGGGTATGCTTTACATTGTTTCTTTGCTTTGC